>CM053783.1:55116872-56569372 GCA_028749045.1 Cupressus sempervirens | reverse complement strand
ACATCATTAACAAAACAAAAAATAAAAAGGGGTATGATTTCCTTAGTAATATTTGTGTTTTTCAATATGAACTAGACAAAGGATATAATTGAATGATTTAGGAGGTTTTTCTGGCATGCTAGTCAATTCTATTAAAAAATATTTTGCTTCTTCTCACAAATTTTCCTATTTGTGTATGTGTGCACCTCATAAATCAATCACTTTATCACCATGGAGACTGGATATCTATGTATATGCCAAGATAGGTCAAATGGTCTAGCAAATTGTGTTATTGATAAGTAGGCTTAGATCTTTTTTCACAAGTCAAATTGTGATAGTCCTAATGGAATCCAAGTGTGTAATTTTTTAGTCAATCTCATTATCCCATGTTTCATGAGTAGTGGGACACAAGAACCCATCTCTCATGAGAGTGAATAGAACACTTAACGCTCATTTGATCTAGGTGATTCTCATAAAGTTGAGGTACATGGACTTCCTAAGATGTCACCCACCCTAGTACTACTCTTGCTTGAGCACACTTAACTATAAAGTTTCCTCTATGGTTAAACCTACTCTTCCTGTAACACAATTTGCAAAGCCTTCACCAAGTGTTGTGCCTTATGAACCATTCATTAGAATTCCCCTTAAAATCATTAATTGATAAGTGGGAGACATTTCTACAAGAAGTCAAATTGTGATATTGCTATGAAAATTCAACCGTGTAGTATTTGAGACAAATTCATTGACCCATGTTTCATGAGTAGTGGTTTACACGAATTGATCTCTCATGATAATGAATAGAACACTTAACACTCATTGAATCTAATTGATGCTTAGAGAGGTGAAGTACCAATACTTCTTGGGAGGCCACCCATCCTTGTAATACTCCAACTCAAGTACGTTTAACTAAAAAGTTTCCCCCATGGTTAAAACCACTCTTCTTTTAACTCCATTTGTAAAAGCTTCATCAAGTGTTGTGCCTTATGAACCATTCATTAGTAATCCCCTTAAGCTTGTTAATTAATAAGTAACATATATATTCCACAACATATCAAATTGTGATATTTCTATCAAGATTCAACTATGTTGTTTCTGAGTCAAATTCATTAACCCATGTTGCATGAGTAGCGGTTTGCATGAACCCATCTCTCATGAGAATGAATAGAACACTCAGGACTCATTGGATTCCTACTTATCAATTAACACTCGCCAATCCAAATAATACACTACACCATCCCGTCAATTCCTAGAAGTAGTACTTTGTATGCCACATGCTAGCAATCATTATAACACAAACCAAATGAATTATAAATCCCAAATCATGCACTATTCCAAGTCTTCTACCATGCTTTATGCTCCGAGATATGCCCTGTCAAAGATCACAACTCTATGGCATTTAGTGACCCTTAGGGATGTTCCAGTTCGACGTGCCCGAGAATGTTTGAGCATTGAACAGGATAGGAGGAGGTTGGGGATAGGGTTTACCTAGCCAACTAGAGATAACAAAGTAGACAATTTGATCACACGACGAAAGGTGAGAGAGATTTGGTAGTTGGCAACTTTGTACTGACCAACACTACAAGTTTCAACATCACTCGAGATGGCATCACAAAATGAAAACAAAGTATGATCTCTAAAAAGAAAGAGAGGTTATTGTAGTCCTCTACAACATGGTCCTATAGGAACTATAATCACATACATACCTCACACGAGCTTCGAGATATGCCTTGTCAAAGATCGTAGCTCTATGGCATTTAGTGATCCTTAGGGATGTTTCGGTTTGGCGTGCCCAAGAATGTTCAAGCGCTCAATGGGATGGGACAAGGTTGGTGACAGGGTTTACTTGGCCACTTAGAGCTAACAGAGTAGATAGTTCGATCCCACAACAAAAGGTGAGAGAGATTTGGCAGCTAGCAACTTTATACTGGCCAACACTACAAGTTTCAACATCACCTGAGATGGGGTATCAAAATCAAAATGGAGTATGATATCCAAAAAGTGAGAGAGGTTATTTTAGGTCTCCACAACATAGTCCTATAGGAACTAGAATCACATCCATACCTCACACGATCTCTGAGATATGCCCTGTCAAAGATCACAACCTTATGGCATTTAGTGACCCTTAGGGACGTTTCGGTTCGGTATGCCCGAAAATGTTTGAGCACTGAACGGGATGGGATGAGGTTGGGGATAGGGTTTACCCAGCCACCCAAAGCTAATAGAGCAAACAATTTGATCCCACGACAAAAGGTGAGAGAGATTTGGCAGTTGGTAACTTTGTACTGGCCAACACTACAAGTTTCAACATCACCTGAGATGGTGGCACAAAATCAAAATGGAGTATGATCTCCAAAAAGTGAGAGAGGTTATTGTAGGTCTCTGCAACATGGTCCTATAGGAACTAAAATTGCATCCATACCTTGCACGAGCTCTAAGATATGCCCCATCAAAGATTACAGCCCTATGGCATTTAGTGACCCTTAGGGACGTTCCAGTTCGGCGTGCTTGAGAATGTTCGAGCGCTCAACAGGATAGGATAAAGTTTGTAATAGGGTTTACCTGGCCACCCAAAGCTAACAGAATAGATAGTTCGATCCCATGACCCTTTTTCCACTAAGTTACAAATTTGAGCAACTTTTACAACTTTCAACAATGCAACTTTGCACAAAAAGTGCAATTTTTACATTTTTCACTTGATTCCTATTCTAAAACTTGGAAAAGGTTTGGAAATAGTAAAATAAATTATTTCCAAATGCTCAGCCCTTCACCAATTCCCAAACTCTTGCAAAGTTGTCAGCCTTTTTGCAATTTTGCTTTGACAACTTTTGCAATTTTTTGCAATTTTTGACATCTTAACTCCTAGATGCCTAAAACTTAACCTAATTACTATAAGGACCTTTATAACCTTCTAAGAAACCCAACCACTCCTAGGAATCCCCAATCACAAGGAAAACCTATCACAAAGACAACTAATCACTAGTTGCTCTTAAGGGCATCACAAGGCTTATTTGACACAAAACCCCACAAATACAAATAATGACTAGGGCTGACTTCCAAGCATGGAAAGGGTCTATTTAGGTCCAAACTAACATGAATCCAACATTAGATTCAAACTATGCAACTTTCATTGGCTAGTTGCTTCACAAACTCAAGGCTAGGCTTGTAGCCTTGAACATGGAAAATCACAAACATCTCCTCACAACCCAAAGAAAAGAATCACTGATTTGGATACCCTTTTTTGTTTTATACAACATACTAAAGTCTTGGAGAAGTATGCAGCAACTGAGTTTTTTAAGGCTCACTTAAGAATGGAGGCAATTAGGCATCCATTAACAAAGAAGTACCCTACCCCTTGATAAAAAATTCAATCCAAAAATTGAAACATGAGGGGGATCATGTAAGATGATCACATACCAATTTTCAAGATTTGAAACCTTCTTTGTAGCGAGTTATGAAAGATGTTGCTACGAATTTCTAGCATGCACGTGGATCTTGCATGCCTAGGGCATCAAGCTTTTCTCTCCAGCCTCATTCTTTTGACCTAAAACCAAAAGGAACATAAAACAAATTGTCTTAACTTAAATTCCACCAAGGGTCGTTAATTTCCCATGGTGGAATCTCAAGATATGAGGGAAAATAGATGAAACCCTAGGTAATGGCACAAAATGGGGACAACAGTTAGTAAAATTGGAATATCTTGAATTGTAGAGCAAATTAGAACCTCATTCCAAGTGAAATAGAAAGAATATTCACAAATATATCCAACCACACTAGATATCTGTACTTATATGTGATCAACTTGACCAATGAGCTAGTGTTTTTCATGAGTTCAAGTATAATAATCTATCTTTTGTTATGATTGAGTTCAATATTTTAGTGTTCTTGTTGATTAGTGTTGAAAATGATTAGTGTTAGTGTTGATAAGTGTTTGTGACCATTGGAGGACATCTATTTAAGGTTTCCACAAGAGGAGAAACCCATTGTAGGGATAGGTGAATAGCAAACATTGAATAGAACTCAGAATTTCTACCTTTTTCTCTATTGTTTCAATACTATACAGCCTGTACAGATTGGTAGGAGTGAAAGTTTGGTACAGTTGGATAGAGGATTAAGTTAGTGTTCCATTGCATTTGGTTTGAAGTCTTTATCTTATTTTAAAAAAAAGTTACATCAATTTTTGTAGAGGTTGGTTAGATTTACCCTAAATCTAAGGGTTTCTTCAAGATGGCCTCCTAACTTGCAATTCCACTGTGGGATTTCAATGCCACTTTGGGGAATGAAAGTTAAGAGAGGGTACTTAAAGATGGTAGATATTTAGAACTATAGGTGTAGGTTACCTATTTTTACCAGCAAGCCCTAGACTGAACATTGCTATATGTCTAGTCTAGATTTGAAGAAGAAAGAAGGTTCAAGCTTCCAAACTAATTGATTTGACCTAGGTGAATGGTGTAGGAGGATTAATTAGATGTGAAGAGATTTCCAAAGGGTGGAGTCAATTTTTTGAACCCATTTACTCATACTTCCTTTGTAACCCAACCTAATATGGCCAATTAGGTCTGTGACTCAAAGTGGGTGTGTGTTGGTGTTGGAACAAAGTCAAAGTTTGATCTTTTGGAATCTCTAAGAGGTAGTTAAAGGGTGTCTAAAGAGGTGAAAAGATAGTGTGGCCCTTTGCAAAGTTTTGGAGTTTGACTGAGAAAGCTAGGATTAGCCCTATTAGAAATGTCGGTAACAATTATGCAAGTTAGTTGTTGGGGGTTTGAGAACTTTAAAGTTGGGTGTTTTTGAGAGATTAGGTCCATAGAAACCTTTTCTATTAGGAAAGTTGAGTTCTAAACCCATCTAGGGAGAGTTTTCCTTTTTAGTCCTATTGGAGAAGGGGAGTCCCTAAGAAGTTGTGATTGATCTAAGTCAGTTGAGAACCCTAGTGTTGCAGGGCACCTAAGGCTCTTAGGCATGAATTCAAGGTGTTTAGTAGGTTAGAATCATTAGGAAAGAAGTTTGATCCATACTTTTAATAAAAGACTCAATTGTAAGGTACAATGGCACATTGGTGTGGTTATAAAACAAGTGACCATTTGTAACCAAGGGGTCATAATAGGTGTGATTTTGAGTATTTTGATGTTTTAAGGTTGTTTTAGATGGATTTGAGTCATTAAGACACCTTTAGATTAAAGGTTTGTAAAAAAGTGCAAAAGTGCAAGAAAGTTGCTAAACAACAATTTTTGCAATTTTTGCTATCAAACTAAAAAAAGGAAGTTGTATGGTCTTCCAACCATCCAAATGGAAGTTGTAACCATTGGAAGGCACTCATTTAAGGTCTCCACATGTGGGGAAGGTCATTGTATGGATGGGTGGACAACATTTGGTGAATAAAACTCAAAATTTCTACCTTTTTTACTATTTTTTCAATTCTATACAACATGTATGGATTGGGAGTGGCAAAAGTTGCATGTGTTGGATAGAGGGTTGAGTCAGGATTCCATTGCATTTGGTTTGAAGTGTTTATCTTATCTAGAACAAAACTTATAGCATATTTTGTGAAGGTTACTCAGATTTACCCTAAATCTGAGGGTTTCAGCAAGATGGCCTCCTAACTTGCAAATCTATCGTGGGATTTCAATGCCACTTTGTGGAATGCAAGTTAGGAGATCAGTCTTTAAGATGGTAGAGTTTCAGGGTTGTAGGAGTAGGGCACCTATTTTTACCAAGAAGCCCTAGACTGAACATAGTCTTATGTCTAGTCTAGTTTTGAAGGAAAAAGAAGGACCAGACTCCCAAGTTGATTGATTTGACCTAGGTGAATGGTGTAGAAGGAAAAATTAAAGGTGTAGAAGATATCCAAGGGGTTGAACCAAGTCTTTGAACCCATTTGTTTATGTTTTCCTTGTAACCTAGCCTAAACTAGCCATTTAGGATTGTGACACAAAGTGGGCATAACTTGATGCTTGAGCAGAGTTTGTGATTGATCTTTTGGAATATCTTAGGAGTGGTTGAAGGGTGTTTAGTGATGTAAAAAAATTTGATGGTCCTTTGTATGGTTTGGGAGTTTGACCATTGAAACTAGGAATTGTCCTAATAAGAAGTGCTAGTAACAGTTTTTGCAATTTGATTGTTGAGTGTGAGAAACTTCAAAGTTGGGGTTTTCTTATTGTTTTGAGTCTATAAAAATCCACTTCCATCGAAAAATTTAAGTGTTGGAAAAATTTAAGAATTATTTGTCATTTTAAGCCTATTGGTGATAGGGAGTCCCTAAGTGTTATGGTTGGTCCAAGTTGTTTGAGCACCGTAGGTTTGAGGGTTGGGCTTGTGAAGTGGATTCCACTTAGAGGTAGAGTCTACGTATGTTAGAGGTCCAGTGGATTAGTCATTAACCTTGGAAGAAGGCCTAGTTGCTGTTTGGAGGTTGAAAGCAATTTAAGGTGCTGATTAGAGTTTGGAAGGGCAGTTTGGTGCTTTTGTTGCATACTCTGCATCACCTAGGTTTGAGGGTTGGGCATGTAGAGTGAAGTCCACTTGTAGGGTAGAATATGGTGGATCGAAGGTCCAAATATAAACTCAATCAAATGCACAATTGAATCTAGTGACCAAAAGTGCCTTCAATAAGTGAAATGGTAAATTATCCACCAACAAGTCTTATGATGTGATTCGATAGCCCTAAAATATGCAATCCAAGGTACTTGAATAGGTTTTAGACTTTATGGAGTACCTTAACATATCAAAATGATAGGGTAGGTTTCTTTGGAAGGTATATGACTGTTTTCACTGTTTCTTAGATTTTTAAGGCCTAAATTCTCATGCATTTACAAAGGAAGTGCTAACCATTCTAACTCCTAGGCTCCAAATATTTTCATAGTGTCATAAATAGGTTCAAATCAAAGTAATATGAAGTCAATTTGACTCCAAGAGGTTTCTAGGTACCAAAACCCCAAATTTTGCCCTCATAAACCTTAAATTTAGGGCTTCCTCAATGTCATGCTTCCCAAAGTTTCTTGCAACAAATATAGGTTGGAACACCTTGTATACAAAATTTCTATACACATTCCATCACAAAATAGTGCCCTTGTTTGGCCAAAACTCTCTAACCTTCAGCCTATCCTCCAAATTCACTTAGTTTCTTAGTCTTCTTTATGGTGATCACCACATAAATTAATCAAACTTGCATTTCCAAGATTAGTAAGATACTATACATGTTAAATTGATATTATGTATGTCAATAAGATGCCATTCTATGAGAACGAGAGTGCTACATTCATAGAATGACATCTTATTGGCATCAAAGTACTTGAACAAAAAGTACTAATAAACATTGAGGATGTGAATTGATAATACCATTTTGTAGATGATTTTTGCATCTCACCATTTATCACTAGTGCCAAGGAACCATGGCCAAACAACAACCAAAACTCAGATATCTTAACTTTGTCTAGTTAATGCAGCATTTTAGGCTACTAGCCCTTCCAAAGACAAAATGTGCAACTAATAAAATATCTTCCAAAGGACCTCAAGAACTAATTGGCATTTCAAATACCCTTTATGGAAATTTTTAAACCCCCAAAAGGACAAGTGCTAACGCCAATTACAAGCCTTCGAAAACTAGACTGTTCTACAGGCCTAATTCCTTCAATTAGGTCACCTTAATGAAGTACCAAAAATCCAATGGGAAAGACCAAACCAAAGCATCAAATAGTTAGATAATGACAAGGGAAGGAAAATTCTAGAGTTTCACTTACTAGCACAAACCCCAAGGCATGCAAATCCATGAGATTCATAATGCAGGAGGGTTGTCACATGGTAATGCCAACTCTTTAATGCAAATTCCATACAACCACCATCATCTCCAGCCTAGAAACCACCAAAATCATAAAGTACATATGACAATGTCCCATTCCACCAAAAATCAGAATTTTCCAACAGTGGAAATGGGATAAATCAAAATTTTTGTTCAAAACCCTAGGTAGTGAGGGTTTGAAAGCAACTTTCACAAAAAACCTTATATCTTGCACCTCCCAATGTTTCAAGAGCTCAGAGTAGGCTTATTTGAAAGGTGATTCAACAACCTTCAATAAAAACTAATTCTCTAGGCCCCCTAATCCATATAGTCCATACAATGTATGGAAAAATAGTCTTTTTGTAGGAAAATGATGGTTTTCTTTATTGATTTCAAAGCAAAAGTACATCTATGTCTTCCACTTGTCTGTAAGGGCTTATGAAGACCTTCCTCCAACTGGTCCAACCAATTTTCAAAGGTTGTGACTGTTTGAGGGTGAAGAGGCACTTAAAAGAGGGTACTCACGAGGTGGCAATATAAATATTTATAAGGTTGTGGCGAAGTTTATAAAGGTCCCACGCGGCTAACTTCCCTTGATTGTTTCAATTGCTTTTATTTTACTTCCTATTGGATTACTTTTATTTTTCCATCTCTTTCTTAGAAATAATAATTATAGTTGGCATGAGTAGATTTTTACTATGCATTATCTTTAGTGTTGAGATTGAGATCATTGTTAGAGGAATGAGGATAACTCGAAGAAAAAGAGGCATCATTTCTAGGTTCTCTTACTTGTTTTAGAATATACTAACTATATTTCATACTGATCAACTCTAGAAAGAAACTGATTTGAAAAGAATTATTTTCTGCAACGCTACATCAATAATCTAAGAAAGGACACATGACAATGTCTTGTTTTCAAATTTGAACCCAAAACACATAAGGTAATAAAAATTGTCAGAAGGAACATAACCAAATAAATGTAATATCCTTGTTTGTTCTTTTTAGGGCATCTAAAGGACTGATGTCCTACTTGGTTACAAGTAAAGCACTTACCAGTGAACACACTAGGCCCTCTTCCACTAGACCTTCCTCTACCATTGGATCTTCTTCCCCTAAATGTCCCTCTATTAGCAGACTCACTTTCAGCATTTAAACCACTAGATTCCTCTTGATTTTTATTAAAAGATAAAAGAATTTTAGTCATAATATCATTATTGGTAACAATGTTCCAAATGCAAAGAATTATTTTTTTGAGCTTCTAGCAATGATCAAGCGACTTACTGAACATGGCTTGATGAGTCTTGGAAACTTCTCCCATTGTATCCTTGCTTTCGCCAGTTTGAAGTTTCTGGTTACATGCACACACTCATGACTTTACATCACAAAGCATTCACATTCTAACAATTTTCATGTTCTTTCATTACATTTTGATCTAAACAAAAAATTCTAAACTTTCACTTATTCAAATGACTAATCTGAAAATGGGTCCTATTAAAGAATCTAATATAAATTCAAATAATGTATCTAGATTCTAAACAAATCAAAACATAAAATCTATGATTTAAACTTATCTCATCACTTACACATCATAACAATACAGTCCACCTTGTCATGTGGACAGTCTTGGAGGAGAGGTTGCAACATTGTATTTGGATCCAATTGATCACTCTTTCTCTCTCTCCCTCTCTCCATATTCAATCTAATGAGCCAAATAGATCTGCTCTACATTTTAATGTCTTAAGTATTGCCTCATGGTCTGACTCACGAACTTTCCAAAGAATCTTATTATGTGGTTTTCCACCATATTTTATCAAGTGGACATTTGATGTGACAACAAGGTTTGAATAATGAAGAATCTTCCTCTCTATTTGCCAATCCTTGAATAATCACAAGTTAGGGTTCTTCATAGAATATCGTCTAAGCCATGTGTTAGTTACAACCATCTATAACCAAGTGATCCAATCTTTTTTTGGCTTGAAAACAACAACAAAAATAATAATCTGTCCCTTCTTCATTGTCTTCAGGTGCAATAACAGCAAAAACATGGCCTACAGTGACAAATGTACAAAATGCGATCATCAATTCAAAAAATACTCAGCTAAAAGTTATAAAGTTACATATTGAAATTACAAAGATATATAAATATATATATTACTAGGTTGCACTAGATTAGACAAGCGGTCAAAGTCAATAGTTGAATCCATTTGTACCTATAATACCCCAAAATTGGCTCATTGTCATTATACCAATTCTCGTCTATTCTGACCAATCCTAAGACCTATTTTAATAGGCAATTCTCATTCTGATTGTCACTACTTGACTTAATTGTCAGATGCAGAAAACCCTAATTTGCATTCATCATGCTCATTATGTAATTCCTATAGAATTTATTAATGTTAGTCACATCAAAACCTATTGATTAATATTTAATTTAATTATTAAGTATTTATACTTTAATTAAATTAATTATACCCTAAGTCTAATGTACTAAGGAATTAAATTTATTTAATTTAATAAATATGCCTATTTTTAATTAATTGAATGTGATTATTTAATTAAATAAAAAGGGTATTCATGAGGTCATATCTCATTTTATTAAATTAAATATCTTTCCTAATTCTACTCTTCAGTTCTAAATGGAAACTCTAAGCAAACTCTCTCTCGAATTGGAATCAATCTAGTTAACTTGATCTCACACCCATGACAAGTTCAGTTAGTTGCTCATCACACTTAGATCAGAAATAGTTCACTTCACCTACATAAGGAAGTTTTCATTTTAACTGAATCTTTCCTTCAATCCTAACCATTGATCCGAGTTGATCTCACCCATTGATAGATTCTAGGAATTCTATTTAAAAGGAATTCATATTTCCTCATTACAGGGGGAATTTGAATAGACGTCGAATTGCTGCTACATTTTGCACTCACATAGCTCATTGCCATCTTTCATACATTTCTTAGCTTAATTTCATATAGTTTTAGAAATGCATACATTTAGCGTAATTTGCTTTACATGTTCTTAGATTAAAATTCATATCTCATTCTAGAATACTTTGCACATTCATTTAGATTAATTGCATTTCTTTAAATCCTTCATTCTTAGAGGGTTTGGTTGCTTACACATCGAATCTGAGGATATTTAATAAGCAAAATCCCTTTAGATAGGAGGAAACGGGTCGCATTGTCTAGTGTCTTGGATTAACAATTCAATGTTCATTCCAAGACAATTTCACAAGTAATGACCACGTTGAAGTGTGTGTGTTAAACAGAGGCCACATTCCACGCATACATTTCTGGTGCCCACCGTGGGGCTGAGGAAATCAATTTCTCTAGCCTCATCTGCATATTTTCATGGTATTTTAGTGTTCTATCTGTACTATTCTGTACCAGTACTTGAATCTTCACACGAGACCTTCCATTTTCGCACTAGGATTTTAAGTTCTCGCTCGAAGTTTTATACCGTATCGCATGAAAAAGTTCCCAACTATGCAAGTCTTTGTGCGACACATTATTTTCTCGCGTGACTTGGAGAAAGATTTTGCGCGACCCTACGTGAGATTTTGTGTGTCTCTGAAAAAGATTTTACACGAAGATCTATAATAGCAAGCTTAATTGCAGCATTTTTCAGCACTCTATTCGTTCAATTTTGCTAACATCTTTTCTTGGAATCTGTGTTGTTATGTTTCTCTGATTTTCTATAGCTTAACTATTGTCTACATGAAATTTTGACAAAGACTCCTTATAAAACCCACTCAAATAGAAACTAACCCTTGTTTGCAGGATGATTGCCAAAGATACGTTTGACGAAGACCACTTTTAAAACCCACAAAACAACGTGTCTTATTTATTGCTTTCAAAACATAGATTAATTAGGGGCTTGTGAACTTCCTAGGGTGCAAGACAGAATAATAGGGGATTATTCTCTTCACCACTTGGAGGTCATGACCAAAGATGAATTAGAAACCTAGACACTTCTGAAAGATGACATTTCAAAGAAGGCAAGAAGCTTAGTGGTTCTCTAGTACGGGTCATTTTCTATGAAGAGATTATGGTTTCCTTTTAGGGAATTAGAATCTTGAGAAAGGAAAAGTTTGGATTGATTAAGCTAAGTCGGTAAATTAACTTGTTTTTCATGTTTGGATGAGAAAGTAAGGTAGAGGAGTATGCTCTTTCCCCTTGAGGGAAATCAGAAACTTTGACCCTTGCCTTTGAATCACCAGTCTGATTCAATCCTTTAGAGGGCCTACCAGAGTGATCCAACCTCCGAGAATGACCCAAGTGAGCACACTCCTTTTGTTGGAGATTCCAACTCACTATAATCAAGATGCTTTGTAGAGTGAAAGACTCCAAAGCCGAATTAATTTCTTTCCCTTGATTCTTGATATCACATATCAAGGGAAAGCTTTTTCTATTGCACTAGCCGATGTCGGCCCCAGTCTTGATAAGCAAGTATGTGCACTTTCAAATGTTGGTGTGGGCTGCTGGTCTCAACTCCACTTGTAGAGCCACCGAGAATTAATACAAACAAAAGCCAAGTAAAAACCTTTACTTAGAAGCCACCCAGTTCACCTCTGAAAGGAGGCATAATCTTTGTGCAAGGAGGGGGAAGAATCTCTCCTATAGAATACACCATAGGCATGCTACTAGACATTTGAAGGTGGTATACGTGCTCATCCCCTGCCACAAGGGTGCTTGTTCAACGTATACTATTAAGTCCTTTGAATATACCAAAAACACAGGCGCCCTCTAGGGGGTGACATGGTTGTGTGAGGTACACGCATGCGCATAAGATGTGGGACAAAGGTTTTTCTTTCTCTACCATTTTCTATTTTTAGGGATAAAGCGTGCTTGTTATCGAGTCTTCAACATGCCTAAACTTCCTCAAACAAACTAAGAGTCAAGACTCCCTTGTCCCTCTGGGTTGCTTTGCCCTTAGTTTGATTGTATTCGACTACTAGTTGTTTCCCATTGCCAAGTTCAAATGCTTTGCCTAATTACAACTAAAACACTTATTTAAATTTTTTTTAGAATTAACCTTGATGTCTATTCAAAAAATCAGTCCAACTAGCCTGTCAATCTGTCCAAACAGTCAAGAAATCTCTTTGAAATCCAACGCTATTATCAAACTAGTCCTAATTTTCACATGCATATTTGCATTTTGTCATGTGAGAATTCATCTTTTCACGTGAAATCTTCCCAACTGTATTTGTTGTCTTGTAACTTCTTTGTGCTAGCTGAAGAAAGTCTTCACGTGAATTTAAATTGCTGCTTTGAGTCTTTGTATGACCCGAAAAACTTTCTCACATGGCTCGTTGATAATCTTCGCACGAGACCTTGCTCTACAACTATCAAATCAGCCTATTTGACCAATTTGTGATCTCCATTTAGTCCGATTCCTACATTGGGTTGTCCTTTCTTTGTCTGTACACAGTCCCGAACAGTGACATTTAGCTTAAACTAAAGATTTGTGATTTGCACTTTGACTAGTCTTGTCCTTTAGTTCTTTGGATTCTCATTCTTTAGTGCTTGTCATACTTCATGTTCCATTAGTCATAACCTTGGGCTGTTCTAGCCTTCAAATTAGACTACTTGTGCCTTAGTATATAATATTCTTGTCTTATCCTATTGAGACTTGGTCTTAGTACAATCCTTGTCTAGGTTCTTGCCTTTTGTCCTTGTCTATGATTGTCACAACAAGGAGTGGCAACGTGTTTTATCCTCTTAGACTTAGGCGAGGTTGCTTACCTTTTGTTACATAGTTTACATCTAATTCATCTAGTGAGGCATCTTCATGATCTCCCTCACCTGTCAGGTCACCTCGAGTTCAGTGAACATTTTCCATAAACCTGCAATAAACTAGGAATCCTTTGTATCAAGAGGATACTGAGACAGGTAGAGGTCCTGTATCCCCAAACACAATGTTTGACTCCTTTTCTAAAGGACCTTTCAAAACACAACACGCTGAAATTAAACACATTCCTACAATGACTAATCGTGAACCTGAACATGGTAGTCATAGTAGACATCAAGAACCACCTAGGAATGACAAAGAGAAAGAGAAAGACCATGACACCGATGAGGAATAGGAAGAGGTGGAAATACTCCCTGAACACATAGAAAAATGTCGAAGAGACAAAAACTTTCAAAAAGTCATGGGAATCCTACTCAACAAAGAGAAAGAAAAGTATTTTCTCAAACTTGCCCAAGAGGGAGCCAAGTTGCCCTCTCATTTCAATGCGAAAACTATTATCATGCCTGAAGAAGAAACTGAGACTTCTAAACTCCAAAAGCAATTGAAAATTATGTAAGACCAATTGGCTCAGATGATGCATGAGAAAGAGAAACCCACAAAAACATACACATTGGATGCTCTTTGTCCATTTCCATTTGATAGAAGTGTTAACATGCTGCCTTTCTCATGAGGTGTAGAGCTACCCAAGTACGACAAGTACTTTGGTACCACTAATCCCCAAGATCACTTGCAAGAATTTTATGCTTTGTTTATGGATTTTATACATGATCAAACATACCTCATGCGTTTATTCCCTAGAAGCCTAGGTGGTTAGGCTTTAGAGTGGTTTTCACATTTACCTCCCGGTATTAAGACGTTTGATGAAATTGCCAACTTATTTGTTTAGCATTATTCTCATAACATTCAACATCCTGTCAACATTCAAGATTTATACAACCTTAAGCATAAAGTTGGAGAACCTTTTCTCACATTCCTCCAATAGTGGAGACAACTGTACACTAAGTATTCTCGCAAAATTCTAGAAGCGGAGAAGCTTGACATTTTCACCGATAACCTCCTACCTGATTTCGGATATAGAGTCCAACTTCAAGGTCCATGTACCTTTGAAGACATGATCACACATGCTATTTTTATCAAGGAATTTATGATCAAGAAAGGTGAACTCACTCTTTAGAGGGACATAAAACAAGGTTCCACTTCCAATAGGGATAATATCAAATAGGTCAACAAGAACTGTGAAATCGTACATGATGGAGTTGTTGACAATGTCACCCCCAAACCTGCTAAAGTGGCATTTAATCTCACAGACAGCCTCAAAGTGGCAAAAAACATTGAGAAACCTCCTCCTAACAACAAGACATCCGGGAACAAACCAAGAAACTCATGGGCCACATGCCCCAAGTGAGAGTATACACCCTTGGGAGAACCTTTGGATGTAGTTTACAAAACATTGCTACAACATAAGCTTATTTCACCAATGGACAATCCTCATCCCTATGATCCACAACCACGTCCACCATGGTGGAATGAAACCTCATTCTGTGAGTATCACCAAAATAAGAGACACAAAACTAGCAACTGCATAAACTTGTCCCATAAAGTCCAGGACATGATTGATGCTGGCGATCTTTTGGTAGATGGACATAACAAAAACTCAAATCACAAGGCATTCAAAGAGCCTTTCCTAGCCTATGAAAAAGGAGAGACTTCGAAACCACAACCCAACAACAAGGTCAACTATGCATATTCCAATGATGACAATGTGATTAACATGGTTGAACCTATGGATTTTGAATACTGTGACATTATTGCCAAAAAGGGAAAACAAGATAATGACAAACCCAAGACACCATTTGTCTTGAGGGGCCCTACCCCCAACGCAATGGATAATACACCTTCGCAACATTGTGCTAATGTTGTCACTCACTCTTGCACCAAGTTGGTGCTCAAAGGCCCTGCACCTTCTACTTCTGATCTTGAACAACACAAAGACAAAGTCCTCACTGGTCCATCTAGCAAAGGTGAAAAACCCACAACGAACTCGACGAAAACTAGTTATAGTGTTCTCTATCAATTGAAATGAACTAATGCTTAGATTTCCATCTTTGAGTTACTTAAAATCTTGCCTACTCATAGGCAGATTCTGGACAAAGCCCTCGCTGAGGCAAATGTTCCTCAAGATCTTGATCTTGAGAGATTTCAATCCATGGTAGGTCACCTGACCTCACCTTATCTTATGACTTTCTTTGAGGATGATAATAACTCGCTGAGTCACCCACATAATCAACCATTACACATCAAGGTTATGATCCATTAGACACGTGTTCGTCGAGTACTCATTGATAATGGTGCTGGCCTAAATATTGTCTCTGTTGCTCTCCTTAGACAATTGAATTTTTTTGAGGACTATATTGATCCTTGATGTAAGATCACTATCAAAGCATATGATGAAGTGGAACAAAAGTCTCTAAGTCTTGTGGTTTTACCCATTCACGTTGGTCCTATAGAAAGGGATGTCACCTGTCAGGTGGTTGACATTCTCTTGGCTTACAACATTCTATTAAGATGACCATAGATACATGAGATGCATGTTGTGCCATCCACATACCACCAATGCATCAAGTTCCCATTTCATGGCTCCAAAGTTACTATTCCTTCCACTACTAGCTATACCTACAATATGCTCAAGGCTGCTAAAACTTTCATCCTTGCTAACCATGAATCCATTGATTGTCATGACAATAAGCTAAAACAAATTGAGAAATGATTCAAACTGAAAGAAATTGGCATGGGAGAGTATCACATTGAACCAGTGCTGTCATTGAGATCTCTTCCAGAATCTCCTCATCATTATGGGAGACCATTAGAGGCAAAGAAGCCATTTATACTGACACCTCAGACCAAGTATAATGGCACTTTTTTTAGGACTATAGTGCCCTTAGAGGATGAAAGTGAAAATAGAGCCATTGTAGCATGGTTTTATAGAGAAGAGGCTCCAATAGATTTAATAGAGCAAGCTTGAGAAATCACTCCTGAGAAATATGGGCCTGGTCTTAAGCTTATGAAGCATTTTGGTTACAAGGGAACTGGCCCTATTGGATGTAATAACAATGGCCTAATTGATCCTATCAAAGCAACAAATTGAAGCAATAGTGATACAACTGGCCTAGGATTTAAGAAGGTTCCTTTCCATTTGGAACCAAATAAATTCATACCAACACCTAAGAGTTCATCTGGAAATGAGTCACAAGCTAAGTCAGATACTTGAGAGGAAGAATTTGATGATGAGGATTCCTATCCTCATCCTATTCCTCATGATCTCGCTAAATTCTTTGCTGAGCTAGATGACTTTGTGCCACATGTTAGCACTGTGGATGATGCTAGTGACTCTTCTGAGGACAATACTGAGCAACTCAAATATCATTTAGAACAGGGAGAATCTAGTCAGTCATTCTGTATTGAGTATTTGTGTAAGAACCCAGAGGATGAAGGTGAGTATCTCCCTATCACTATTGGGGAGTTCTATAGTCTCTCGCCATGTAGCACCAACTCTAAGGAATATGAGTTTTATTCTCTTTCAGAAGCAACTACTGATAAAGAAATTGACCAAGTACATGTTTATGAAAACCAAATCGAAGCGCTTGAAATGTCTAGGGTTAGGTCACATGGGTCTGATCCAACTAGTGTCCTAGAGTCATCAATTGATGACGTTCATACTCAAAGGTATTTGAACACATCTATGGATGAGGTCACCATAGGTCTCAAATTTTTGGTCCAAGCACTTAATGACTATACTGTGAATGCAATTGAACCAGCCACCACTCTCTCACTCACACATCCTGAGCTTATAGATTGGAACCCTACTGCATCTAGTGAAGTCCCCACATTCCAGAATGACTATGCTCTCGCTTGTTACCTAAACACTATCAAACTTGTGACGTCTTCCACCAATTAGCAGAGTGTCAACATGACTAAGGCTGACATCAAATATCTCTGTCATACAATTAAAAAGAAAAAATGTAAAAGGTCCGATGGTGAAAACCACATTGTGGCAGTATTGAAACCCAAAAAAGTAAAAACAAAAGACGTATCCAAGGGTGAAAACCTCTATGAGGCACCCACAGATGAGATATTTGATATACTTCCCAGTCACTTTCAGGAGAGATCATTAGTGTTGATAGAGCCAACACAACCAATCAACTTGGGCATAGAAGAAGATCCTCATATGATACATCTGGCACAGTCGTTGTCACCCAAAGAAAAGAAAGAATTCATTGCCTTTTTCAAAGAAAAGAAAATAAATTTTGCTTGGACATACTCTGACATGCTAGGACTAGATCTTGATCTCATCATGCATCACTTTTCCATAGCACTAGACATCAAACCAGTCAAACATAAGCTTCGAAAAATGCATCCTCATGTTGCATTGCTCGTCAAAGCAAAATTGGAGAAACTTCTAAAAGTTGGTTTCATCCGCGCAATTGATTATGCTAAATGGATATCCAATATTGTTCCAATCTCCAAGCACGATAAATCTATCAGGGTTTGTACTGACTTTCGTGATCTTAACTTGGCATGTCCTAAAGACAACTTTTTGCTTTCTAATATTGATATGATCATGGACATGATGGCTGGCTATGAGATGTACTCACTTATGGATGGGTTTTCTGGATACAATTAGATAAAAATTGTGCCAGAAGACCAGGAGAAAATGGCTTTCACATGTGCATGGGGAACCTTTTGTTGAAATGTAATGCCATTTGGCTTGAAGAACATTGGTGCTACATATCAGCGGGCTGTTACTACAATTTTCCATGATATGATGCATAAGACTATGGAAGACTACGTTGATGATACCTTGGTCAAAAGTGCTAAATGCAATAATCATCTGCAAGATTTGGGGCCCATCCTAGATCATATGGAAAAATTCAATCTTCGACTCAATTCTAAGAAATGTGCATTTGGTGTCACATCAAGAAATTTGTTGGGATACATCATTTCTACAAAAGGAATTGAGGTAGATTCGGAGAAAGTACAAGCAATAATGGACATGCCACCACCTCAGAACATCAGTAAGATGAGAGGACTATAGGGAAGGCTCCAATCTATTCATAGGTTTATCTCACGATTGGTGAATAGATCACAACCCTTCACAAAGACCTTACATAAGGGTTTAAAATTTAATTGGAGCCAGGATTGTGAGCAAAGCTTAACATAGATCAAACAATATCTTGTCAATCCGCCAATCCTGATGCCTCCTATCCATGGGAAGTCTTTGCTTTTATACATTTTAGCAACTAAAACATCTCTGGGAATCCTATTGGCTCAAGAAGACAATAATAACAAAGAAAGGGCTATTCATTACTAGAGCTAGACACTGATCTCTTATGAGAAGAACTATAGCATTATTGAGAAAGCTTGCTTAGCAGTTGTCTTTGCTTCCCATAAATTGAGACACTACATGCTTGCCCACACTACGTGGCTCATGGCTAAAATAGATCCACTAAAGTACTTTCTCAATAAGGCAACTCTCACAGAAAGATTGGCTAAATGGGTTATGATACTCAGTGGGTTTGACATCCAATACGTTGAACGCAAGGCTATCAAGGGACAAGCAATTGCAGATCAGCTGGTCGATGCACCCAAACAGAGTCTTCTGCCAATGAACATTGATTTCCCAGAGATGAGTCGATTCTAAAGCTCACGCACCACACATGGGTTATGTTCTTTGATGGGTCCTTCACACAACAAGGATCAAGCGTTGGATTACTCTTTATTACACCATAGAGATACTCATTTCCCAAAGCGTACAAGATTATTTTTCCTTGTACAAACAACATTTCTGAATACAAGGCTTTGATCAATGGCATGAAAATTGTGGCCAAATGGAGAGTGGATCAGTTAGACATCTTTGGTGACTCTCAACTTGTCATCAACTAGGTTAATGATGTGTACCAAAAAAACGGTGAGAAACTAATTCCTTACAAGTGCATGGTTGATGACTTAAAGAAGTATTTTGCACACATCACCTTCTAGCAAGTTCCACAAGCAGATAATAAAGCAGCTGATGCCATGGCTACTTTGGCCTCCCTACTACAAAGGCCTGAAAATGATCTCTGAAATAAATTCTTGGTGGATGCGTTACACTACCCAGCCTATGATACCCCTAATTCCAAGATGATCTATTCTATTGTTGGACAAGAATCATCCCACTACCATCACATTTATTCCTATCTTCATAATTAAACCATTCCAGAAGGTCTGACCCGAAATGAGAAATGTTAGCTAATATGTAATGCTTTGCATTATGTCATTATTGTTGATGATTTTTATAGGAGAGGTCTCGATGGAACACTTCTTAGGTGTTTAGAACCCAAAGAGTCTAAACACGCACTAATTGACGTTCACAAGGGCATTTGCAGATCTCACTCCAATGGCCTGACACTAGCTTGCAAACTCCTTAGAGATGGTTACTATTGGCCTAAAATGGAGCAAGAAGCTATCAAGTATGCTAGATCCTACACGTAGTGTCAGCTACATGGGAATCTGATCCATGCTCTAGCTAGAGAGTTGATTCCCTGTACTACAACATGGCCCTTTCAACAATCGGCCTTCGACTTGGTGGGACAAATCCACCCAACCTCTTCTAATGGACATAAGTTCATTATCATGACTACAGATTACTTCATGAAGTGGGTAGAGGCAATACCTCTCATAGTTACCAATGGAAAAATTGTAACACTTTTTGTCACAAACTACATCATCTGTAGCTATGGTGTACTATCCTCATTCATTATTGACAATGGCAAACAATTCAAGAACAAAGATCTCAAGGAACTATGCAAGAAATTTAAAATCACACAACATTGGTCTTCCATTTATTACCCCCAGGGTAATGGCCAGGCTGAAGCATCCAATAAGGCAATCCTCAAAATTCTTCATCGCACAGTTAGGAAATCAGGGAGAGACTGGCATCTCTAGATTAATCCAGCCATGTGGGCATATAGGACAAGCATCATAACTTCAACGAGCATGACCCCCTTTGCTTTGGTGTATGGAGTGGATGCTATGCTTCTAATAGAGGTCGAGATTCCTACCTTGAGAATCTCCATGAAGGGCCTTATTACTGATGATGACTATAGGATAGCTCGGCTTCAAGAGCTTGTGTTACTAGATGAATGTCGACAAGTGGAATATGATCATTTGCGAGTATATCAACAATGAATGTCAAGAAGCTACAACCAAAGGGTCAAATCATGTGACTTCGAGCTGGGTGATCTCGTCCTAAGAGAGAACACTAAAAATGAACAACAACGAGTCCAAAAAGAGAAGTTTGAACCAAATTGGCTCAGTCCTTGCATCATTGCTGTAGTATATGGATCTGGCACATACCAGGTTTTCACAATTGAAGGAGAAGTGCTTAAAGAACCTGTCAACACTCTCCACCTAAAGTGGTTTTACAGTTGATTTGATATCAGTAGCTCTTTGTACATATATATATGTCTTGAAAAAAATCCTAAAAATCAGAAAAATTCCTTTAAAAATTGTTACCTTGGTGAAAACCTAGCAATAGGCACCTTGGTAACACCTAAAAAAATTGAAAAAATAAAAAATACAAAAAAATTCAAAAAGAGAAAAATACAAAAAAATTGAAAAACAAAAAAAAAAAAGTGCCATTGATGAAAACCTAGAAACATGCATCATGGTAGCAAAAAAAAGAAAATCCTACCAAGAAGGTGAAAACCTAGTAAACAGGCACCTCTTGTTCCCAATTCTCCATCTTGTAGTGCATCTTTTGGCTATTCAGTACAGTCGCTTTCCTGCTTTTGCTCATGTGTCCATGAATTGAGTTTTGTCACAGCTCAAGGGCATTCCCCTTTAGTGTCACTCTTTTTGAGATTCTCCTCATAGAATCTTCTTCATGACAGTCACCAGTGGTCCTCACTGCGTCTGCCTACTATTGCTAGTGTCACTCGTTCTCAAAGATTTTCCTTGTCGAATCTCTTTCGCAATAGTCACTAGTTGTTTTAGCTGTGTCTACCTACTGTTGCTTGGGTCACGTCTCCAGATTCCTTTATGGAAGATCTCTCTTGCGTTAGTCACCAATCATCCTGGCTATGTCTGTCTACTATCGCTCAGTCCTCCTAGGTTCTTCACCTTGAAGTTTCCTCTTTGACCTCAGTCATAAGTCATTTTGACTGTGTCTACCTACTGTTGTCACCCTACTGAAGAGATTTCTTTCAAACATTTTCTAGACACTGACACTTGACATCAATCCCATGACAAATAATGAAATCAAAATGAGATACTTGTTTGGATATGCTGAGCTTTTTTTTCTTTGTTTGCTTTGTTTTGGCTTTATCATGTCCCTTCGAGCAACTCGATGATGTCATTTTTGATTAGAGACATAATGATTGGGGGCATGATCTTTTCTTTACTTTCTGTTTGCAATTTAGTTCCAATTAGTTGACATATTCCTATAAGAGGGGTGTCCACTGTAAGAGCCTCCATCTCACATTGGATGGCTGAGTGTACCTCGACTCCTTTTATATGACTACATCAATAATGTTGATACTTCTCCTTGTCTATTCGAGTGAACTCTTCATGCTATAGTATATACTGATACTCATCCTCTTAAGTGAATGTATGGGTCACTACAAGTATACCTAGCACATTTCTATCTTAGCTTACTAACGCAAGGGTCATTGCAGATAGAATACTTACTGAATAATGAGCATGAGATGAATCTCTCATGTGTTTGGTGTGCTTGTCATGTAAGCAACATTTTGGTCATCCTAGCATTTATGCTTTGATGCTTATGTTAACTTGCTATATTAAAAGGGACAAATGTTTTGGTCATTCTGGCTTCTTCTGCCTCAAATGCTTACATTTAACCCCGACACAACCATGATGTATGCCCTATTCATATTTCCATGATTGCAAAGTTAGTGGTAGTTGTAGGATATATAAGCTTTGTTTATGTCCAATGATGATAAATTGTCGAGGCTTGGTAACCAGATCTAGGCTTGCATTTAATATATTCTTGCATTACATAGTTCACTTGCATAAGCACACGATTCAATTGCAATCTTGTCTCTATTCTCCATGATGGGGTATTGGGGGTCTCTTCAAATGTATCCAGATTCTCCATGGCTGCACAAGCATTTGGTTTGTAGGTTTGAGCTCCTCGATGGAATACTTGTCACTGTCAAGAAAACACACAACACTGCATGAAATGTCAGTTCATTTCCATGTGCATTGCATCCATATACTCACATCATTTAGTGTACATAATCACATCACATCACATCACATCAAAATACATATGCATCCATAACACGTAACACATGCATCTCATAATCATCAAATTACATCAAGGTAAAATACACACAGACAATGATGTGTACACAGTGATACTTGGCTCAAAATTTGGTGTGTATATATATATATATCAAAAAATGTGTGTTAGTACAAAAAATGGGCACTACTCGAGCTTTATTGATCAAATGCTACAAAATGGTGTTGGCACACCAATCGATACATAGCTAGATATCAAAATCAATAATCAAGAACATAGCATCTAACTCTATCATATGCCCTCATCACCGGGAGGAGTAGGTGGAGGAGGAGGTGGTGGCATGTCAGGTCTGGCAGGAGGTCGTGCACCCCTGGACTCACAAGCATATTAAGAGAACCGTTGAACCTATAGAGCCTCATCAGGCACAACTATGGAGTATACTACATAATAATAAGCCACTTAGGCCACCTGTAATTAGACCTCATCCTACAACATCTCTGCCCTCTGATCGGGAGTCTTTATTCTCTCTCTCAATCGATCGATCTCTTGATCTCGCTCTACAAGTTGTGCATCTCTGACAGCTACCTGAATTTGCAAATCTCTCAACTGCTAGGAGGCCTGATGAATCTACTCTTAGTAGCATCGCACTATGTCTTGGGTCCCAGCAGTAGGCTGATCAAGAATATCCTCATCTAGTATCTCAGGTGCCTACTGCTGCGGTGGTGCCTACTGCTGTGGTGTTTTCTCCTCGGTCCTCGGCCTCCGTCACCAACTATGTTCTGCCTCGCTACCTCCAGCCCCTAGATCTGATCTCATTTGTCATGTAGGGATCTCTACCTACCTCACCCTTTTCTGCACCTCTAGTAGTGGATCCTGTGGCCCCTGCGGCAAGGGAGCCTCCTGCTGCTATGCTGGTACCTACTATGGAACTGACACTACTCTCCCCAAAGGATCTGTGAACCTCAGAAATGGGTGATCGATCAAATGAGCTTGATATGTAGGTGTCACCCCTGCATCTACTATCTTTGGGAGATAGTCCCACTATGTCACAACCAAGTTGCACACATCTATCATGGATTTTCCTAGATCTAGTCATGGTGGCCATCCCCGCTCTATGTCCCTCACTAGTCTAGCATAGGCACATTACTCTTGTGAGATATCCTATGGACAACCATACTACCGCTACACTCATGAAATAATGAACCTCTCAATGATCTGTGACATCTTGCCTAACAATGGTCATGAGCAGAACATCTAGCCTAGGTCCCTCGGGGCGTCATCCCAATCCTCCATCTCTTGCCGGGGCTGCTATATGACAGAGACCAGGTCATTGAGACGTGTCCTCCAGTGCTTTTTCTTACCCAGGAAGACCTAGGTAATATGCCCCCGATATCTACAAATATTTGGCTCCATAGGCTCTCAAGCATCCTCATGAATGGGCCTACATATAGGAAGATACTCCCACACCTAGATCTGTAAGACATAGACTCCTATTGCCATAGTCTTCTTCCCATGGAAGACTATCTCATGCATTTCATGGAACATATGGGCTAGCATGCACTAACCCCACCCAAATATCTTAGGGGCCTCTACCATCTGGCGAAGCATGACCCCCCAACCACACTCTAAGTTGTGCTGCCCCCTGTCTAGCACTAAAAAGCATCTTAGGAAGATTTCTAGCACTGATACCAGTCTGTGTGTCTGTCCATAGGTGTGCACAAGCTCATCCCAACTGATGGCTCGACCCTTCGGTAGCTCCCTCTTGAACACAATAGATAGTGCCCTTGTACCTGCTCAGGGCACCACATCATAAGCCACACGTGCTCCATGGAAAGGGATCCTCAATATCCTCCAAATGTCCTCTGGGGTGATGGTCATCTCCCCCACTGGCAGGTGAAAAGTGTTTGTCTCTGAATAAAAATGCTCCACGAAGGCTGTGAGTAGGCCATGATTTACTAGCACTACTGGGATTCGGCATAGAGAAGACAAGCCTAATCGCTCGATATGTGCCATGTCAATGGCATCAAGACTCTGAATCAAAGGTCTGAAGGTAGGTAATGTGATCTAAATGACACATCATCAAAGATCTCCTGCACACACAACCAACAACGACAAGAAAATGATTAGTACCAAGTCAAAATGGTGGAACAATGCAGATAAAAATGCAAATTTCATGCATGAAAATGAAAATTTTAAACTCCACTGTCACGGATTCTCACGCGAAGATATCAAGTTCTCACACGAAGATCTCAAGATCTCACATGAAGTTTCATTTCTTCATGCGAGGAATCTCTTCGTTGCGTGAGGAACAAAATTCTCATGCACAAAGATCGAGAAAGACTTCTCATTCTTCACACGAGAGGTGGGTATCTCCTGCATGAGAAAACCTACCGTCGGATCCTATTTCTTCGTGTGACAAGAGAATGTCTTCATGCGAGAAAGAACAGTCTCATGCGAAGACCAATTTGACCTACCTAAAATGTGCTAAAAAGTGCAATAAATGACCTCGAACTATGTAAAAAATGAAAGTACAAAGCTGGGATATCGATGACTCATCAGAGATCTATAGTCTGCCAACTAGTTGTGTCATCAGGAGTGCTCAAAACGATGATCTCACACATTCATTTCCATCTTCCTCTTAGAGCTACTATTCACAAAAGACAAAATGCACAAATGATTTGAAAATGACCCCTTGGGCCCTTATATAGCCGTTGACCTAATTTTTCAAAGTGCTCTAATTTGTGTAAAAATCACCCCCTGGCTAATTTGATTGTTCTGAATCCATTTTTGGGATCGAATTTGAAATCTAACACACCTTAGTGCCATCAAAACATGTTTTAAAATTTTGCGGACTGATGCGATCGAACGCTTGTGCAGTACAAATTTTTTTGATATTTTCGAATTCTTGGAATTCTTTCAACTTCAAATCCTTCATAGTTTTGAAATCCATTTTTGAAATAATCAACTCAAGTCAAAATTGGTCAACTTTTGGTCAAAACTTGGTCTTTTGGACCTTCAATTCACTACAAGTTGAATCTACATTTTTTTTTGATCGTTCTGATCTCTTCTCCATTCTACAAAATCTTGGATCTCTTCCCTATATCATATTTCTAGTGTGTCATCTTTTGATTTTGCTCCCGAGGGGGCAAGATGATTACATCATTGAATCCTTATTTCTTGGGGCACCTTGTGTCCATCTTGTGACACCACTAGGGGCATCTTGTTTCCCTCTTTCTAGCATCTTTTTCATCTATTTTATCTGGTCATCAGTCAATTATAGGTATCGGGAAAATCTAAATCTCTACTCCTAAGGATCAAGCCTTGTTTTGGGGATGATTCTATGTCTCATAATTCAATTTTGTTATCTACTATTGCTCTCATGTATCTAGGTGTTCTATCTAGATCCTTAAAGATTAAGCTCCATTCTGGAGACAATCTTCTAAATGTTATCGATCCCAGGTTTCTAGACGTTCTGTTTGGATCCTTAAAGGTTAAGCTCCATTTTGGAGATAATCTTTTAAATTATTATCACTCTAAGGTATCTAGGTGTTCTATTTGGATCCTTAAAGGTTAAGCTCCGTTCTAGAGATGATCTTTTAAATGCTTATCAATTTTGGGTATCTAGACGTTCTGTTTGGATCCTTAAAGGTTAAACTTTGTTCTAAAGGAAACCTTTAAAATGCTTATCAATTTTGGGTATCTAGGTATTCTGCTTGGATTCCTTGGGATTAAGCTCTGTTCTAGAGATGGTCCTTACAAGCTTATCAATTGGTCTCCGTATCATCAACTTTGGAACCAATCTTATCTCTTGATCTTCACATCATGCTTTCTAATTTTCTTTGAATCGAATGTGTTGCTTGCACATTCATCCAAAGAGGGGAAAAATGTAATACCCCAAAATTGGCTCATTGCCATTATACCAATTCTGGTCTATTCTGACCAATCCTAAGACCTATTTTAATAGGCAATTCTCATTCTGATTGTCACTACTTGACTAATTGTCAGATGCAAAAAACCCTAATCTGCATTCATCATGCTCATTATTTAATTCCTATAGTATTTATTCATGTTAGTCACATCAAAACTTATTGATTAATATTTAATTTAATTATTAAGTATTTATACTTTAATTAAATTAAATTATACCCTAAGGCTAATGTACTAAGGAATTAAATTTATTTAATTTAATAAATATGCCTATTTTTAATTAATTGAATGTGATTATTTAATTAAATAGAAAGGGTATTTATGAGGTCATATCTCATTTTATTAAATTAAATATCTTTCCTAATTCTACTCTTCAGTTCTAAATGGAAACTTTGAGCAAACTCTCTCTCTAATTGGAATCAATCTAGTTAACTTGATCTCACACCCATGGCAAGTTCAGTTAACTGGTCATCACACTCAGATCAGAAACAATTCACTTCACCTACAAAAGGAAGTTTCCATTTTAACTGAATCTTTCCTTCAATCCTAACCGTTGATCTAAGTTGATCTCACCCATTGATAGATTCTAGGAATTCTATTTAAGGAATTCATAATTCCTCATTATAGGGGGGAATTTGAATAGACATTGAATTGCTGCTGCATTTTTCACTCACATAGTTCATTGCCATCTTTCATACATTTCTTAGCTTAATTTCATATAGTTTTAGAAATGCATACATGTAGTGTAATTTTCTTTACATGTTCTTAGATTAAAATGCACATCTCATTCTAGAATACTTTGCACATTCATTTAGATAAATTTCATTTCTTTAAATCCTTCGTTCTTAGAGGGTCTGGTTGCTTACACCTCAAATCTGAGGATATCTAATAAGAAAAATCCCTTTAGATAGGAGGCAACAGGTCACACTATTGAGTGTCTTGGATGAACAATTCAATGTTCATTCTAGGATGATTTTGCAGGTAATGACCACGTTGAAGTGTGTGTGTTAAACAAAGGCCACATTCCACGCATACAGTACCATTTCTAGTGCTTGTGGGGGATGATAGGTGTCAATTGGATCCAAAACCCAGATATCCCATTTGTCCATCCATTTAGTTGACTCACAGTCATCCCAATTTTCCTCTGCACATGATGGACAATAGCATGCCATTTTTTATGTGTGGATACTCCATGAACTTGCATCAAAGCTTCTAAAAGAGTGCGACTCACTGGATCCTGTTAGTGTGCAATAATCTTGATATGGTGCAATGTTAGTATTATGTATCAACCAAAAAAATCTACAAACCATAGACTCACCTTCCTTACCTAGACCCATTGTAGCGTTACACCACTGGATGATGGATTTTGCATTTGTCAATATTGCTCCATCTTTGTACTTTAGTTCTTCACAAGATAATGCTCTTTTGATGCATGCGCCTGCACCATCATTGTCTCCCTTTCCATGACTAGCCTCTATGAAATTCCACATATATTGAATTCTACACAACCTGTGCATCCTGCTCAACCAATAGAACATCCGTGCATTCTTGAATTGAGATGCACAATTGTCTGACCATATAATGTGCTGATGATATGTGATGCCCTTGTTAGCCAAATCTCCATAAAATAGTTGAAAACAACCCTATACAAACTTCGTAGAATGTGATTGATCATCATTGATGTAAAAATGGTACTCCCTCAAAATCTTCCTATCATCCTCTGTACTTGTAGGTGAATGCACGAATGTTATATGAACAAATATGGAAACCTATTGAGAAGTATAATACTTTGCTTGCACCTCATTTTGTGATTGTAGTGTGTAGTTCTTTGTGAAGTCTACAACCGAAATAATGGTATCCAGTGGAAACGTATCCTTGCACAACTTGAATTACAAATCCAACCATCAAGCTCTATGTGTATGCCTTGCATACTCATAAATAATCTTTTCATGAAAAATCTTCATGAACTCATACACTAGAATATTTTCAATGACTAAATCACATCTTTTTCCCTATTTCCCATCTTTTAGAGCATGTCACTATGTTAAATTTTTTTAATTTACTATTTCATTTCCAATTGCATGCGTACTATCCATATGTTGACAAGTTGATAAAAGTTGCAAAGAACCACAAAATAAGCATGTACCATCCAAGCATGATGTCTTGTAAAATTGTTGGCCGTCCCCTATTTCACATAAAATGTTGGATATGAATTCCCTTGAAGATCTTGGTGGCTCATTCATGTCACAATCTTTTAAAACAAACTCAGAATGCAAAAACACACATACATGCCTAAAAACATCAAAATGGTTAGAAAATTCAATATGTATCCTACAAGAACTAGTTGTGCATGTGTGATTTATCTTGACATAAAAAGGTTTACCCATTTCAAAAAATCTTTGACTTATTTGAATTTGAGGATACATACCAATAAATTTTGCAAAAAATTGTGTCTGAGTTGAGTCCAAAAAATGTTTTTCATGTGGGTCGTGATTTTGGCTACCAATCCTCCTTCTTACAACATCTCTTTGATTAGGGAAAACACATGTTTTATTTTTCCAAAAATCTTCAACCAATGATTTCAAAGCTTCACTAATTTCTTTATGCTTTCGCGGTAGTCTACCGCTAAATGTCCATAACTCATTTTTTGTTGGATCTTCCAATCTCTCACGCCTTAGCATGGCTCTCCTTAGAGTACCTCTACCAATTTTAAATATTTTTCTTGTCTTTCTCATGAGTCAAGCTTTCTTCATTTGGCTACTTACTATTGTCGATGTAAGTACTTGTCTTGTGATATTACTATCTTTGGTGCATGATTTAGAACCCACTTTGTCATAAGCACTCATTAGATTCTTTACAATGCTATTTTCGTTTGAATCGTCCATCGTTCTTAGCCCAAAAATCTTCATGATAGGCCTAAATTTTAAATTTTTCATCATTTTATCAAATAATTGGCATTGACCTGTAATATTTAATTCTTCAAAAAATAATCTCCACATACGATTAACTTTTCTTTGACAAGTACACTTGCTAATCTTGTCAAGCATTGATTTCAAAATGTTAGTATCAATATCAATCAAATATTTTGGTCTTCTAAAATGAATTCTAGAAGGTGTTATAATCTCTTCCATTCCCACAACATTTTGAACATCAACATAAGGTTGAGTGTATTGCATACTTTGAACCGAAAATGATGTGCCTTGGCAATAAGATGCAAAAGATGAAATATCACCTACTTGATGTGTTGATGTTGTGTCTTCAACATGACATGATGGAGTGTGTACATCATCGGATCTACAAATTAGTGTCTCTTCAACATGAGAGGATGATATGACTCTAACATTGGAAGATGGTGTAGCTTCACAATTCAATTGTCTTCTTGAGCGTAACAGTCTCATTCATTCTCTTTGTCTTTCCAATTCTTCCTCTTTGTTTATTTGTATCGGTGGTTCTTGATCCTATTTGAAAGTCAATTCTTCATTATTGCTTTGCAATTTTCTTTGTTCACGTAGTAGTTTCATTTTATCTCTTTTAATTGCCAAATCTCTCTCCCTATCTTCATTTTTTTGAGTTTTTGGTTTCTTCCTTGGCATGATGATGATTTCTACATGTCAAATTATTCAAACATCTGAATTACTTACAATGTGTAAATTACAAATTATTCAAATACATATAAAAATTATAATTATTTGAATGAATACATAATATATATCAAAGAACTTGTCAAATTTCTAACCATTTCGAAATAACATTTCATTCAAACATACAAATTTCAATGAATTCACTATATATTAAACAACATGTCAAATTATAATCAAATTTGTATCTATATATCAACAAATAATATTTAAAAAGGATTGCACTAACCTTTTCTATACAAGGAATATTCAAAAAGTCTTCAAATCGTGTATCCAATGATTGAATTTGGTGTTTGCTACCTTCACAAATTCTTCAAATAGTGTTTGCTATGTTGAAACCCATAATTTCTATCGGAATAATAGAATGCACAATAGAACAAAAGCAGAGAATGGATGAAATGGGCCCCAAAGATGCTTTTTGACCATTTTTGGGTGATTTCACATAGTGTGTATGCACTATAGCACATACGCACTATGTCAAAACACATCCCTCTCTATCCCACCAACTCTCTCTCTCTACTCTCTCTCCTCTCCCATCCCCTACTCTCTCTTAGTCTCTCTCTCCTCTCCCATCCCCAAATCTCTCTCTCTCTACTCTCTCTCCTCTCCCATCCCCTACTCTCAGTCTCTCTCTCCTCTCCCATCCCCTACTCTCTCTCTCACTCTCCCTCTCCCATCGCCTACTCTCTCTCACTCTCCCTCTCCTACTCCCTCTCCCATCGCCTACTCTCTCCCATCTCCTACTCTCTCTCTACCCCCTCTCCCATCACCTACTCTCTCTCTCTCTTGCTCTCCCTCTTCCAACACCTACTCTCTCTCTCTCACACACTCTCTCCTCTCCCATCCCCTACTCTCTAGATCTGTCACACACTCTCCCATCCCCTATCTCTCTCTCTCTCTCTCCCCCATCCCCCTACTCTCTCTCACACTCTCTCCCATACCCTACTCTCACTCACACTCTCCCATCCTATTCTCTCTCTGCCACCTCCTAATCTCTCTCCCATCCCCCCTCTCTACATCTCCCACTCCCTCTCCCACCACCTAGTCTCTCTCTCCTATCCACTACTCTCTCTCTCTCTCTCCACTCTCGCATCCCCTAAACTCTCTTTTATAGATACACACTCCCATCCCCCCTCTCTCTCCTCCTCTCCCACTCCCTCTCCCACCGCCTACTATCTCTCTCTCTCCCTCTCTACTATCTCTCTCCCATCCCCTACTCTTACTCTCTCTCTCTCTTTCCCATCCCCAACTCTCTCTCACACTCTCTCCCATCCCCTACTCTCTCTCACACTCTCTCCCATCCTTTCACTCTATCTCTCCCATCCTGTACTCTCTCTCTCTTTGGTACCCCCTACTCTCTCTATCTCTCTCCCATCCTTTCACTCTATCTCTCCTATCCTATACTCTCTCTCTCTTTGCCACCCCTTACTCTCACACTCTCACACTCTCTCCCATCCCCTACTCTCTCTCTTTTGCAAACACAAACACACACACTCCCATCCCCCCTCTCTCTCTTCTCTCCCATCCCCTACTCTCTAGATCTGTCACACACACTCCCATCCCCCTCTCTCTATCTCCCTCTCCCTACTTTCTCTCACACTCTCTCCCATCCCCTACTCTCTAACACTCTCTCCCATCCCCTACTCTCACTCTCTCTCTCCCATCCCATTCTCTCTCTCTCTCTCTCTCTCTCTACCACCTCTTACTCTCTCTCTCACTCTTTCCCATCCCCTACTCTCTCTTACACACACTCCCATCCCCCCTCTCTCTCCCTCTCCCTCTCCCTCTCCCTCTCCCACCACCTAGTCTCTCTCTCCCATCTACTACTCTCTCTCTCTCTCTCGCTACTCTCTCTCCCCTCTCCCATCCCCTAAATTCTCTCTTTTATAGATACACACTCCCATCCCCCCTCTCTCTCCTCTCTCATCCCCTACTCTCTAGATCTCTCATGCACATTTCCATCCCCCCTCTCTCCTCCTCTCCCACTCCCTCTCCCACCATCTACTATCTCTCTCTCTCAAGTTCTCTCTCTCCCTCTCTACTCTCTCTCCCCCATCCCCTACTCTCACTCTCTCTCTCCCATCCCCAACTCTCTCTCTCACACTCCCTCCCATCCCCTACTCTCTTCACACTCTCTCACATCCTTTCACTCTGTCTCTCCCATCCCATACTCTGTCTCTCTCTACCACCCTCTACTCTCTCTCACTCTCTCCCATCCTTTCACTCTGTTTCTCCCATCTCACACTCTCTCTCTGCCACCCACTACTCTCTCTCTTTCACATATACACACACACTCCCATCCCCCCTCTCTCTCTTCTTTCCCATCCCCTACTCTCTGAGAGTAGGGGATGGGATAGAGAAAGTAGAGAGGGAGAGAGATTACTTGAGAGAGAGAGATAGTAGGTGGTGCAAGAGGGAGTGGGAGAGGGAGAGAGAGGGGGGATGGGAGTGTGTGTGACAAATCTAGAGAGTAGGGGATGAGAGAGGAGAGAGAGATTTGGGATGGAAGCGTGTGTCTCTATGAAAGAGAGAGAGTAGGGGATGGGGGAGAGAGAGTAGGCGGTGGGAGAGGGAGAGAGAGGGGGAATGGGAATGTGTGTAAGAGAGAGAGAGTAGGGGATGGGAGATAGTGTGAGAGTGTGAGAGAGAGTAGGGGATGGGAGAGAGAGAGTGAGAGTAAGGGATGGGAGAGAGAGAGAGAGAGAGAGAGAGAGAGAGAGAGAGAGAGAGAGAGTAGGTAGTAGGAGAGGGGGTGGGAGAGGGAGAGGGAGAGAGATGAGGGGATAGGGGTGCGTGTGACAGATCTAGAGAGTAGGGGATGGGAGAGAAGAGAGTGGGGGGATAAGAGTGTGTGTGTCTGTGAAAGAGAGATAGTAAGGAATGGGAGAGGGGGGAGAGAGAGTAGGGGAGGGAGGATAGAGAGTAGGCGATTGGAGAGGGAGAGAATGAGAGTAAAGGATGGGAGAGAGTGTGAGAGAGAGTAGGGTATGGGAGAGAGTGAGAGGGAGAGTAGGGAGAGGGAGATAGAGAGAGGGGGATGTGTGATAGATGGGACTAATGGTTTTTAACTATAGAGTGTAACAAAAAATACATGGTGAAAAACCAGGCCAACAACTGCATCATCACTCACATAATCAAGTTGTGCTCCTCTCCTCTAGGTTATCTCCACAACATCTAATCTAGCTACATGTTGTCTCAATGTATCAAACATGGCATTGTCAACATTTTCTCTACCTCAAACCATATTTATAATTAGGTTATTACAAGATAGTAACCCTCTATAGGTTATAGGTTAAATCCTTAGATCTGCTACCCTACAACCAAATTCACTTAGGGTTCTACATGATCCAATCTCCACAAGAATGAACCTCAAGCTTTGATACCACCTAGCACAAGGAGAAGTATGAATAGGTAGGGCCAAGGGCACACCTAACTATCTAAACACCTTGTTGAGTAAACACAATAGAAGCAAACACATAGAGAATAAAACCAAGGAGAGAGAGAAAAAAACACTTTTATGGAGTCATCAAGTTATCAACATACATGCCCAGTCATAAGGCCTTCTAGGTTATGACTAGTTACAAAATATAACTTCAAGATCTACAATCTAGCTTCAAATTCACAATTCTAGAAACATTTGCTCTAACTCTATCCTTTTTCCTAATCTCAACCAAATACCTCTACTTATACTTACCAAAACGACTTACAAAAGATTCTAGATCATTATATAAAAGAAAAGCCAACCTCAAAATGGTCTGCACTCATCCCTAGACAAGATCCTATCATTAAATTCATGATCTAAATTAAATACATGAGTTTTCTCAAACTAGGAACCAAACAAAAAATACTCGGTCAAAGAAGGTCTCAAGCATTTGCACACAACAGGTTCACTCAATGCATGAAGGAACACTTAGTCAACTCTAAACAATTTAGTTAACCCCAAGGGAACATGATCAACACTAATCACATTGGTTAGCACTTAACCACTCAATCAACACTGCACTCGACAAAGACTATTACTCGACAAGCTCTAAAAGAACACTACTAACACTAGAGAGCTCAGTCAAAATAGTTGGAACTCAGTTCAACTAACATAATGAACAAAAGTATAGGATTACAAGGCAACCTAGGATGCTCCTACATCACACTACCATTCCTAGTCCTTTAGAATATCTAATATTTAATATATTATATTTTAATAGTTCACATTTTAGCTTTTCCAATGTTCTGAATGCTCTCAATTAATCTATTATTTTTATTTCAAAAATCCATTTGTTTTATAGATGATGTTTCCCCAATAACTATTCTTATTTCAGGTCCTTAAAATTCAAAAAATTGACCTAGTTCATTTTATGATATTTGCTTAATATATTGCTTCAAGAATTGAAATGTGGGTTATTTTGCATGAAAATTTCTTAACAAACACAACTGTTGAGAATGATATGAAACAATTAGTCAGGATATTTAATTCAAATAGGAATGCATAATCTAATTATTGTATTTTCCATAGGCTATACTATTGCAATCGCCCATGCTTAATTAGTGATTAATATTATTTGTTTCAACTGATTAGATGTAAGCATTTTCTATATTTTAATTTTAATTTGGATTTTTCTAAAGTATACATGTAAATTTTTTTAATTTCTAAACTTGAAAAAATTATTTTACTTCAACTTGATTGGCTAATATATATAGGTCTTATAGGAAGTGATTTTTAGGAAACACTACCCGTATTGCTGTTAGAAATAGGGAATACTCAGGAGGGGGGGTGGATCTATATTTGATGTAGTGCAAGGCAAGTGAATCCTCAAAGAGGATGTCCTTGCCCCCACAAAACAACCACACATTAGAATATAAATAATAACACCAACATTTAGATCCACACAATACCAATTCTCATAATAAGATTTTCATCCAACATGCTCATTTGTAAGGCCTTCCGCATTATGGCCAAATGCATCAACAATCACAATGAAATTCAGGAAGATATCACAAGATCCAAACCACTAGCTAGCCCAAATGATGCAGGAGAATCTTGGGTTTGCTTGGTGACTAAGTCATGGGAGGAGGCTCAATAGTTACTTTGGAGGGTGCTTGGATGGATCTCAGCATGGTCTATGGAGCTTGGCATGGTCTTGGAGCTCAGCATGGTCTTTGGTTGCTCGACATGGTCTGGGAGGAGTTTGGCCTTGCTTAGGAATTTGGTGCTTTTTTCAAGCCAAATAACTAATTTTTTATAATGGATTAAAGGATGAATATTTCAAGGATTAAATAAGGCCTAGATTTATACTTATGGTTTGAATCTCAAGTTTTAATTCATTCAGAGCTAGGAGATATCACAATTTTACTAAGACATATATTTTGGGAATTTAATTGTTGTAGGAGGCTGACTTTGGCATTTAATTTATGTATTTGTATTTAATTTATGGTCTTGGCTGACTTGTGGCTTAGATTGGTATAACTAGGAGTTGGGAGGGAAGTCTTTGGTCATTATTCATTCACTCAGAAGAGGAGTGAGTGCGGGGAGTAGCTAGAGAGTGAGTTTTCCTGAGTTTGTGGATAGAGTGCCGAATGTGAGGCAATTTACATCAGGATTATGATTATTCATCCATCATGGAGAAGAGGAGGAGCTTGGAAGAGAAATTTTTGAGAAGGGCTTGTGGCTGCAGCTTGGAAAACAAGGAGATTGCTTAGTGGGCTTGTGAGCACAAGTTGAGATCTTCCTTGGGGTTTCTACCAGAGTGTGGATCTAGACTTCCTAGGGTTTGGATTGGATCTTGCAGAACTATTATTGTAATTTCTATTGTATTTGGTCATAATCAAGAAAGCCTTACAACTTGGCACATTGCATATAATAGTTATTTTTATAAATAAAGAGTTGTGATTTGGTATTAGATCTTGTGTTATTACTTCTTGTTGTTGTGTTTTCACAGCATGGTTGTATAGCTGGGGGGCTAGGACATCTCCTTTGGGGATACTCCTACCTTGCACTACATCACCAGATCCACAACCTAATAGAGAAATCCAAGAAGAATTTAAACTCGTTCTTGAAAGGTACCAATAAACCTTCTTGTTTCCTAAGCCACAATTAACTTCTAGCTCTACTCAAACATCGCTCCTCTTAGCTACTCATCTCCTCCATGCTGAATGACAAATATGACTCTAGACTCCAGAAGACCCTCTAGTTATAATAAACCAAGTGACAAGTCTGCCAAGCATAATAGACATTAAATAAACACTCATATTAAATATAGCCTCAAGGCACAAGTTGACTTGGCTACAAACATTAAATGCATAATGTAAATTAAATACTTAGGACAAGCCCCATGTTTACAATGCATAACTAGCTGATAAGACCACATAATAATACACACACAATTAGATATAGATCCACATGCCAACCATCTATCCAAATCCAAGAGTGTACACACCAATTCTTTCAAATCAAACCTCACCAATACAATCTCCAAAGCTATGCTAGTAAATAGAAACACATTACTAGCAATCACTAAAATGACTCTAAATCCAAGACAATGACTCTAAAAATCACACACACTTAAGGAAAGTTCCCCGATATTCCTTGAATAGATCCCCAAATGTGCAAATCATAATTCCACAAATCTGAGCTTGAAGCTCTTGCATATAGGATTGTTGTCTTCCATAGGATGCTTCTACATCAGACACCCAAGGTGGGAAGAAAAATTATTCTTAATAGTTGGAAGAACATCTTTTAGTGTTCAACACATAAACCCCAAATTGATTCTTCACATATATGTCCACAAAGTCTTCCACTTTGACACTCTTTCCTTTATTCTACTTCTAGAACTCTATTTCTACAAATATCTTTAGTGTGTAATAGATCTACTTTCCATGTTGATCTATAACCCTTTCAAAATCCCTCAATTCAACTCAGCTACCAAAACTCATGGTCCTCCTACCAAGTTCTTCATTCTATAAAGGAATTGGGGAATGCTTCCTACCACCCTTCTCAATAGTAGACATATTCTTGACACAATCATGCATAGCTCTACAATCATACTGCTAAGGTCTACCAAGTAATATGTGACAACTACTCATGTCCATAATATCACACAAAACTTGATCCTTATATTGCCCAATCTGGAAATAAATAAGACATTGCTCCCTCACTTTCAAAGCATGTTCATCTTGTGACCAACCAATCCTATAAGGACAAGGATGTCTTATCCTCTTCAAACCAAGTTTTTGAACCATATCTTCAACAACTAGGTTATTAGTACTACCACCATCCACAATCACATTATAGATTTTACCTCTAGATTTGCAATGAGTCCTGAACAAATTCCTTCTCTGACAAGGTTCTGGTATACATTTTATCCTCACAATTTGACCTTTCTTATATATCATAAGTTAGGACAAGTCAGCTTGAACACCCTTCCAAAAAATCAATAAACATCTAAATAGTCCACCTTAATCAATTAAAAATATTTGACAAATACATTCCATTGTCACCTAGTCAATACTAGGATTGAATGCTTGGTCAACACTATGAATCCTTTGATGCCCAACCACTCGGTCAATATTGCATGTAGGAATCTCTTCATTAACCAACTACTTTGTTAATACTAGAAAAGTCTTCTTTAACTAACTGCTTGGTCAATACTAAGATTTTCAAGGTTAACACTATAAACTTTACATTGCTCGATTAATACTAACATTTGTGTAACATCAATGACAACATACAATTGAAGAATTGTTTCCAACAAAATCCCTCTTTGGAATTGATGACAACACAAAATGTCAACATAAACTCATAGAAGTATGAGCAATTGAGTAATATCCTTAGTTTTATTCTAATTCTCATCCATACCAACTCCCTTTGAGATTCTACTTGGATTTGTCTATGTTGCTTTCCTGTCAATCACTTTGTTGTGAACTTCTACCATTTTCTCCCTCTTTGCTATATAATCCATTATCTGAATATCTCCCTTCGAAGATACAAAACTCTCTCTCTTTCTCCTTAGTCTTCCATGTTGACACACTAAATTCTCCCTCTTTGACATCAAATGCCAAATAATATAGATTTTTGAAGTTACAATGTACCTTTATACTAAGTCATATGCAATATGCTCTACATTTCACACATGAAGTGTAACACTTTGCATCAAATTGATAGATCTTCCATGAAACTTGTATGATGCCACACTATCTTTTTCTTTAGTGAGCATCAAATAGGGGAATAACCCTTAGTTTACCTCTTAGATACATAAATGCATCCTTAGGTAAAGCCTTAGTAAATATATCTGCTATCCACTCGTGGGTGTTCACATATTCTAATCTCACCTCTTTGTCTTGAACCAATTCCCTTAAGAACTAATTCCTTGGTTTGTTCCTTCATTCCTAACATTAATTGTTTGATCCACATTATGTTAGAACAATTGACTACTACAACAACATAATATGCCTTTTTCATGGATTGAGAAATATAATTATGCTTCTTGCTTGTCCAAGACACTAACCTTTTTCCAAGAAAGAATTCTTCCCCACTAGTGCTTTTCCCATCATCAATGCTTCCTTCTCAATTTGCATCAATAAATGTTCTCAACTCAAGATTTTTTCCTTTCTTATACCATAAACAATATTGTTTAGTTCCTTTTAGATATCTCAAAATTATTTTGACTGTCATCATGAAATTTTCTTCTGGATTAGCATAAAATCTTGTAGCTATGCCAACTACCAATGCCATATTAGGTCTGTTGTGTACCACATACTGAAGTTTCCCAATCATTGATCTATAAGTAGTTTGATTTATCTCCTTTGAACCATCATTCTTTGAGAGTTTATGGACATAGTAGACAAAGGTATTCCAACTAGTTTGGAATCTTCCATTCCAAATAATTTCAATGTTTCCCTAATGTATTTTGAGTGATGTATATCCCATCCTTCATTTGATGAACTTGTAGACCCACAAATAATTTAATCTCTCCAAAAATATACATTTCAAAATCTTTCCTCATTTCTTTAGAAAATGATTTGCATAACATCTCATGTCCTCTAAATATGATATCATCTACAAATATTTTTGCAAGCAAGATCTTGTCCTATGGTCATTCCTTAATATACAAATTACTATTATCATTTGTATTTTCAAAACTAATTCTTACCAAATATCCATACATTCTTTCATACCATGCCCTAGGAGCTTGCTTCAGTCCATATAAGGCTTTCTGAAGTTCACATACCATGTCTCTTTTGTTTGGATCAATGAAACCTTTAGGCTATTCAATGCAAACATCTTCCTCCAAGAATCAATTCAAGAAAGTTGATTTAACATCCATTTGATATATTTTGAATCTCTTTTGTGCTGCATATGCTAAAAATATTATGACTCCTCCAAATCAAGAAAACATGGGAAAATGCTTCCCTGTAATCAATACCTTCTTCTTGTGCATAACCTTTGCATAGTAGCCTTTCCTTATTCCTTGTTACTTCATTCTCATTTAACTTATCTATGAATATCCATTTTGTGCCAATTACATTCTTATCCTTAGGTCTATGTACAAGAGACCAAGTTTTGGTCTTTTCTATTTGTCCAATTTCTTCATTCATTCCCTCTTTCCAACCTTCATTTTCTAATGCATCTTTTATGGATCTAGGCTCAAATTCACTAAGCAAACATGTACCTTTTAATTTTTTCCTTGTCAGTATGCCTTATGTCTCTTCTCCAATTATTTGATCAGGTGCATGATGTGCAACCTTCATTTTCTAATGCATGTTTTATGGATTGAGGCTCAAATTCACTAAGCAAACATGTACCTTTTAATTTGTTCCTTCTCAGTATGCCTTTTGTCTCTCCTCTAATTATTTGATTATGTGCATGATGTCTTCTGACATATTTTGCAAGTCTTGTATCTTTCTTTCTTGATTTTGAACTTGGTTTACTTGGTGTATCATGCTCTTCTATCTTCTTTTCAGACTCCTCTTGTTGATATGTATATAACTTAGGTTCCTCTAACCATGACTCAGGTTGTACTTCCTGTGATTACAACTCAGGCTAAACAATTTGTGACTTAGGTGCCTTTTTCTGAGACCTAGGTTATACTACCAACTTCTGATTGACTGCAATTGATTATGGTAAAGTCTTAGGTTCCTCCTCATAGTAAACAAACTTCATGTAGTTTTTAGGTTCCTTGCTACTCTATTCTTCACTTCTTTTTGTAAACTCATCAATCTTCATATGAGCACTTTGAATGAATTTGTGAGTAGCAAGATTCAAACATTTGTATGCCTTACTTTTATTGGAGTAACCTAGGAATATACCTTCATCACTTTTTGCATCAATCTTTCCTTTCCTTACATCTTTCAAGATATAACATTTTATTCTAGATTCTCTAAGATAAAAAACATTAGGCTTATACCCATACAATAATTTATAAGGTATTTTTTTTGTACCTTTCTTCAATTGAACTTAGTAAAGTGTATGAACTAATATGTTGATTGCTTCTCTCTAGTATTTTGGTTCAAAATTCTTCTCAGTCATTAGTGTCCTTGCACATTCCATGATGGATTTTTTCCTTCTTTCTGATATTCCATTTTTCTCTGGAGTTCTAGGTGTTGATACTTGTCTCTTGATTCATCTTTCAATACAAAACTCATTGAATTCATTTGAGATGAATTCTCCTCCTCTATCTGATCTCGAACATTTTAGATTCTTCCTTGTTTCTTTCTCAACTCTAGCCAAATACCATTTGAACTTTTGAAAAACATCAAATTTATCTTTCAAAAATATTATAGTCATCATCCTAGAATAATCATCAACAAATAAAAAAAAAGCATGTCTCTACAGTAGCTTTCCAAACCTATTGGCCCACAAAGACCCATATGAACTAGTTCCAAAACTTCTTTATAATTATAGGACTTACTTTTGAAACTTCTTTTACTCATCTTGCCAATTTGACATTGTTTGCATATGCCCATCTTAGCTTTCTTTAGATAAGGTATGCCTATTATGCTTTTGTTACTTCTTATGGTAACTAGGTTATCAAAGTTAACATGACACACCCTTTTATTCCACACCCAAATTTCCTCTATCTAAGCTAGCAAACATGTACTTTCAGCGATATGTAGGTAAAAAAAATTTCCTTTTGTTTGACTGCTAGTTCCAACTAGGTTTTCTTTTCCATCCAATAGTTTAGCTTTGTCATTCATGAATTTTACCTTGTATCCTATATTGTTAAGCTGAGCTAGACTAATTAGAGTATGTCTTAGTCCTTCAACCCACTAGGAATTTTCACATTTGATTTCTTCTATTAATGCTATGATTCCTTTTCCTTTAACATAAAATGGTTCATTGTTTCCAAATCTAACACTTCCACCATCATAGTGTTCTAAATGTTCAAACATAGTTTTTTTACCATTCATGTGATGGGAACAACCACTATATATGATCCATGTATCATTTTTGCTAACATGAGAGATAAGTGTCATGTAATGCCTCGCCTAGAGATCCTTGGAACAAGGATCCAATACAAGCCAAGATTTTTTTTTTACAAGTATGAACGCACATGATAACATCACATAGGGACCAAAAAGATCACAATGGAAGACTTCACCAACAATTTGAGCAACCAATGAATCTCCAAATTCCACAACCAAATAGAACAAGAAATTATGGAAGATGCATAACCGAATTGACAAACACAAAATCAAGAAGGAAAACCAAAGATGACATCAAAAAAAAATCTTTGATCTATCAAATCATGGAACCAAAAGCAATCCTAAAGGATACTCAAAACTCCAAATTGCATTCTTTGAAGAACAACAAAGAGGCCCCCTATTTTTGTGCAAGAGAATAACAATTGATAGTCTCGCATGAGGAAGTACCTCTTCATGTGAGAAAGTACACTGAGCCATGTGAGGAAACACCATCTCACATGAGGACATGATTGGACTAGTAAGAAAAACATCCAAAATGATGTGGGGTTTTGCATGACGAAACCCAACACACCATGCAAATAGATCAACTGATGGTAACTATCAATTTGTCAGTACAAGATGACATCGATGGAGTACATAAGGTTCAACTCAGCTTTCAAGTACTAGAACAAGGCCCATCACATGCGAAACCAATGATCACACACTTTGAAGAAGAAGAAGAACAACAAGGCCAATCACAGAATCTTCAATAGTGAAAAATATAGCAGAAAGTGGTCCCCACTAAAGAATATTTATTATGAAAGACATTCTATTGCATTGGTTTTTGTTTTTTGTGACAGTAACAATTGTAAATATCTTTCTATCTAAAGGACAATTGTTAGTTTCTCTATGCCTAAAGCTTGTTAAATCTCACACTATATAAGTGAGATTCCAGGGCTAGAGAAAGGGGTTTGATTTATTATATAACTTTTAGTTCTGTTAGTCTATTTTTTGGTCCAATTTTTCTTGATATCAAATCTTTGATGTATTTTCTCTGCAAATTCTGAGAATACATTAATTTTCCATGATCATGATGTCTTATCTTTGATTTTTTCTGAGTACTAACCAATGTTATATAGTTTTCAAAGAAGATTAATGCAAATATGAATTGTCCCCATTACTTTTTCTCTCTAAATCTTGTCTCCATTTTTAGTGGCTGGTTATTTTGAGATTGTATGAGTAAAGCTTGTTTAGTTTAATGCAACTAGCATAAGTTGTATGACAATTTGTTGTTGCTTTTGATTCAATGAATTAAGCAAATGCTTAAATTAATGTGATAGGATTTCCAAGCATTAGGAAGGATTTATGTAAGAAGGAGTTGCAGAGAGAATTGTTGATTACATTGATTGTCATATCTGGTCAATAGTTGTTTATATTCAATTTTTGAGTCATAGTTAGCTCCTATTGCCCAAAATTATTTGTAGATCTGAGAAGAGTTGTGACCAATCTATTGTAAGGGATGAAGATTATCATAAGATGCAATGAATTGAATGAGATGTGAATTTAATATCAATCTTTGAATCCTTTTATCCCCCAGGTGTACTTGCCTTGGTTTTGTAGAGCCAAAAGAGTAGGAAATCTATTATGATTTCATTAAACTTGGGTACAGATCTAAAGATCATCTAGTTGATCATGGGAAATAGCTAATCCTTAGGTTAATTTCATCTTTACCATCTTGCTATTAAGTATTTCATTTCTTAGCAATGTAAAACACCAACAGTGACAACTATACCTTGTATTACAATCCCATTTATAACAGTTGCCATTATACTTTACCTTTGTCTGCTTGTTTGATGATTGGCTTGGATCTATAGTCATATTCTCTATGTCCATACTTATGATAGTTATATCAATATCCTTCAAATCTTTGTGTGCTTATGGTCTTGGTTTTGCATTCATGTTCCTGATGTCCTTGTTTGTTGCATTTGTGGCAATGACCCATGAACTTTTGCTTAAGATTCTGATTCGCAGTCTTGCTCCTACAAACATTAGTAGTATGACCTATCTTACCACCATTATGACAAGTAGGTTTGGAGTTCTTACCTTTGTTACTTCTTTCTTCACCACTTTTGGACGATTATCTTTCTTCGATACTAGTATAACCTAATTCAGAGGTGTCAATGTTGGATCTAGGGGATCTCACACTAGTACATTTGACCCCATTTTTAGACCAAAATTTTCAACCATATATTAAAATCTTTTAGATTGGTTGGAATATGCAAGGAAAAATATCTTTTTTTAAATCCATGCCTATGTTGGTCAAAATTTTGACCAACATGAGCTTCATATGTTAAAATGAAAAAGGTCAATTTCCTTATTTACCATAGGTTCACTAGGTTTCCTTATTGATAATACTGGAGGGAGGCCACTGAATGTTTGACCCAGACCATGCTTCATGCATATTGATGCAGTAGCAGAATCCTGCCAAGGCAAAGATGAGCTTTGGGAGATCACTTAACCAGCTGATTGATATGGGCACCAGGGAAGGAAGAAATGAAAGGGGTAGAAAGGAAGGTGACTCAAGCCAGATGGATGTCTTTGCTGATTTGATGCTTCGCTCAACTTCTTTCACTATTATTATTCAAAAACACCAATCATGGAATATAGAGAAGCATAGATCTTTCTTTAATACATTCTTCCCCTCTTCCTCACCTCTTTTCAAACTTTAGTAGCTTTTCTATAGTAATTGATAAGCTCCTTATTAGGGGTTGTCTCAATCATTTTGAATGTCCCATTACTAGGGTTTCTCTAGCCCATTCTTCTATTCATAATGGGTGAGCTAGGATTCAAAGACCCATCTTGATCTTCTAACAGTTGAAACAAGTCCTCATTAAGGTTTCTCTAGATTTCTCTAGGGATTATAAGGGTTTTCTGGACAGGTTTGATTCGATGGCTTATTGTTTATGTCATTTTGTTCCTTCATTTTTCTTGATTTGTAAAACTATTAGCTCCACATATACTTGAGCAAAAATCTTAATTAAATGCAACTAATATAAACAGAATTTAAATACGATGACTTTGGCATTCTTGAAGTTAAGTAACATGTCTATTTTGTCATTGCAATTCTGTTAGTGTTTGATTGGAAAGAAAACACCGAACACAAGATTTTGAAACCTACATCACAATTCATGTTCTTTTGTTCCTTTAAGAATTTTTTTTCTTATATCCGATAGATTAAAAAAATTAATTTGACCTTTGACTTTTATCTATTGTAGATCAACCTATTATTCACAAAGACATTAAATCCTGAAATATTTTGTTGACAAAAATTTTTAGGGCTAAAGTAGTCGATTTTGGCTTCTCTTGCCTTGCTCCAATACATATTGGTGTAACTCATGTTTCTACACAAGTCAAAGGAACAATAGGTTGTCTAGATCTAGAGTATCTTAAAACATACCAACTTATACATAAAAGTGATGTTTATTCATTTGGTGTCTTCCTAGTTGAAATTATAACTGGGAGATGACCAATAGAGTAGAAAAGGGAGCTCAGAGACAAGATAACTGCAAGATGGGTAAGTCAAAATACTTCCTATTCAAATTATTTTTCTAGCATTCACTATTTGGCATGAATTGCCATAATATTGGATATCAATTCACATAGTTACATATTTTCTGTAAATTGAGATGAGGAACACAATAGGAATGTTTATGAAAAAATGCTCATTTCTATTTGCAACCTGCAATAAATTGAAAAAATAAAAAAGATTCTCATTATCCATATGCTTTGGTAATATAGGGATGAGACATGAGCTTTATAATGAAATCTCAAGTAATGTTCCGATTTCTTTGGCAGATTTAAAGATTATAATATATATTGCACAAGCAACAAGCTACATTTTTTTTAAACAAATGATATATATTTATCCTTGAAATTCAAACTTTCGCTATATTAAAGTCAAAAGTAACCATGATCTTTACTTTCCATTGCATCAAGCATAGCTTATTATATGCTCTAATAATTTTATACATTGTTAACTTTCCACTACGAATTTTTAGTGAAGGAAAGAGAGAATTGCAATGTGGTAACAAAATAATTAGGATTTCAATGGTAGGTATTGGTGAGAATAGTCAATCAGTTATGATTTACATCTTTGGTGGTTCTAGCTTTTTGTTAAAAACAAGAGTAGCTAAATTTTGTAGAAAAATCTTGTGCATTCAAATGCAAATTTGGGAGATCACAAAAATTGAACATACAAATAATTAACTAGAAAGAAATTAATGAATGAAATTCAACTTGCATTAAGGTTATAAACTATGAAATAGAGATATTAAATGCACAATCTTCAACTTGGATAGATATCAACCATGAAATGAAGATATTTTTTGCATTAAATTTATTGCTGAAGATTTTTATAATTATAATTTTATTTCAAATTTCATATTTTGAAGAATTTGTTTGACCTTGAATATTCAGTTGAATTTATCTTGCTTCTAAATACAGATGTATAAATTATCAGTGTTGGAGCTCTATATCTCATGACAGATTTTGATTTTTTGATCACTTCATGTATAAATCTTTCAGGCTGTAAAGAAATTTCTGGATCGAGATGCCATATTAACGTTAGATCCAAAAATAAACAAAAACCTTGCTGCAAACTTGGTGATAGAGAAAGTTGTAGAATTAGCATTCCAATGCTTTGTTCCTTCTAAACTGGATAGACCAACCATGCAAAGGACTACAAAAATTATTTTGAATATTAGAAAAGATTATTTGGAATTATTAGCTTCAAATGGTGAAGATGGTCAACTTTTTCTACATCCTCCTAAGAAAGCCATGGAAGAAGAATCATCCTATGACATGAAGGAAATCATTCAAAAGATTGAAGCTCTTCAATTATGAAAAAAATGAATGCCAATATTGATTCTTCAATGTTTACACAGTCATCTTTGTAAATCACCTTATGGAAATCTTTGGTAGAAAAAGAAACTCCTTGAGAATCAATGGACATGGCTTAGTTGTGGAAAACTCCCATGCAAGCATCAACTAGATAAATGTGTTTCCATGCTTGCCTTGCACTTAAACTTGGGCATGGCAAGGTGAGAGTCCTATATTGTGTACACTTAAAATGATATATGAATGTAAGAATGCAAGAATATTTCTTGTCCAATTTTTTCTCATGGTGTTTAAATGTGTATACAATACACTTTTCTTTAGTGCAGGGTTTTTCTGTTAGAGGAATTTTATAGATCTTGTCCTGTTCGTAATAATATTTGAGAGATTTTCAAGGAATGTCAGCTAGATTAACCATTGAAAGAGTATTAGCATAGTGTTTGAAGTAAACTATTTATATGATTTATTTGAAGTGTTGGTTAGCTATAACACTTTTGTAGGTTTTTCAGGTTTTTGCATCATCTACATCTCATTTGTGGGTTGTTCTAATTTACAATCCCAGCTGAAGATGCACACATTTTCTTTTTTCAAATTTAGCTACAGAATATGGATTTGCTATTAAGGAGTGGTTAAAAGGCTTGGTAGTGATTTGGTTTTGATCAATCAGGTACGCTTCATGTGTGCAGACTTTGTCTACTTAGAATTTAGCTCTTGTTTATGGCCTATTATTATTATTAGCTTTATAAGTTTATATAGTTCATTTCTCTGTTAAAAATTACTATTACATTTTCATTTTCTTTGTGTTGTACATCATCCAAATTAGCCTCGCTGGCTTAAACTTCACTTATTCATCTACAACAATGCTTTAAATTTTTTAAACTTATCTCTCCCTTATGCCACTTTGCATCTTCTAGATTGTTAAGGGGTTTCTCCTTTTCTATTGTACCAACCATTCCAATTGCATTTGACGATAGTGATTATCTATGCCATGGCCCTTTTTGTATGTTCTTTTTTGGGCTTCTTTTATATTAAATATCTATGATTTGATTATGATATGTAAGAATGGGGATTTAGGCAAGCTTCTTTGACAAGTGCTCAAATCTATTTTAACTACAATCCATCTCTCTTCTTACTTGAGCTAAGTACAATTTATTAAGATCTAAGAAGGATTGCATGCAATAGTTTTGTTTGTCAAGATAGTTGAATGAAATCTATCAATGTATGAAGCAATGACCATTTTTTAGAGAGCCATCATCGTACTATTTGAGAGCATACAATGTTTAAATAGGCATGAGACAAAAATAATTGTGGGGTGAAATCATCTATTATGTTCTTTAGTTTGTCTTCTTTTCTAATAGTCTTTATATGATCTCTTATTATAACTGTAAAATTCTATTTGGTCTCTTTTTTTGTCACCATAAAAATCATAAATAGAAGAGACATGTCACTTGGAGTTCCATCTAAACTCTAGCAAGTCTAAACAAATTGGCTATGGAGGGAGGAAGTGGTCTTTATTACCCATAAGCATACATCTCAAGATTTTTAAGATTGGCAAAAGAGGTGATATAGAGGTGCTCTAGTATGTTTAGATTTTGTTGCTTACTTGCAAGCCCTAGGCTTTACAATTTTACTGCATAATTGGAGTTTATAGCTAGGCTGGATAGATATAGAAAACTTGCCAAACTCTAGCAAATTTCACCTTTCTAGTTACTTGGAAGCTAAGCATATTATTTGGATTTCTTAGCTTGTTGGGTGACTTTCTTTAGCAACTCTAGTAGGTTTGCTTGTTTCTTCTAGTTCCTGCAATACTATGGTTATTGTCATTGGTATTGAGACCTTCCATGCCTTTTATGCTTTAGAATTATATGGGGCACAAACCTTACCAACACGTAAGGTTTAATGTTGCCATTTTTTTGTCTTTTTAATTGAACACTATAAATATAGCTAATTAAAATGATATTTGTTACATATTAAAAAATCCATTGAAAATAGTCATACATTGAGAGTTTGGACATAATAATGGTCCAAAACAGAAATTGTTATATTTTTCACAAATGTTGCAATGTGTTGGCTTACCATTTTCATTCACCTTTGGTGCTATAGGCCTACATGTGCCCTAATTTTCTTTAAAATAACTCTCTGATGTGTTTCAGTTATGTCAGCATAGTTGTTGTTTCTCTTGCAATGATTATAATTGACTCTAATGGGTTTCTTCTAAACATTTTACAGAGCAACCTTTAACTTGTAGCTCTTTGCAGTTTCTAATAAAACATTTCTTTGTAACTACTATTTTTATTTTAAAATGTTATCCAACTTAAATCCAATAAAAAAATACACTATGAGAATGTAATAATAAGGATCAATGCCTATTTTTTTCATATGCATCCTTTGTTTCCTTGAGATACCTATCTAGTCATTCACCGAATAAAATTTGAAAGATTTGTCAGAGCCTTAGGAATTTCACTTTTCTAGTTAAGTAAAGTAAATAAGCCTCTTCAATTTTCCAATTCAGAAGGGATAATCTCTACAAACAAATCCCACTAATATTAAACATAGTAATTAGAGTTTGACTTTGGAAACCACCTAAAAAAACAAGTTAAAAAGAGTAGCTTGAGCCTCCTAAACTCTCCAATATCAAATCACCATGACCAGGATCCCCTTGATAATCATCCAATGCTGTATCCAAACTAGCCATCTTGTCATAATCTAAATTGGCCCATTATTCGTTAAGTCACATCTTTTCTTTATTTTGCAATTTGTGCATTGTTTCTCCAAAAGCAAAAGCTTCAATTTTTCCTCTATTGGGAGTTGCCATTTCTCTTGCCTCAGACATTTTTCCCCTATAAAAATTCCTTAAGTAAAGGTATAATTATTGATTAGAAAATTATGCTTTTATTTATTTTGAGGTTGAAATTAGACACTCAATGACAATGAGAATTATTAGGTATGGTTGGAAACAAATTCCTAGATATGAATGAAAGCTAAAAGAGTGACGCATGATTTATTTGTCTTCCATGACTGAGAAACATTTTCTATTTTGTACAGTTTTGGAAAGCATACATAGTGCATTATGTAAGAATTTTTGGCCTCATTTAGAATATGAGATTTACTCCCCATAAGACTATGGTGCATCATTGCTTTTGCTTGCACTAGAAACGTTGTGATGATTTAAATCGAATTCTAATTAGCAACTACTACCATAGCTAGATGTGAATAAGGTACATACTTCTCCTACATTGGTTTGTACTAGGTCATTGCTAATATCAACCATGGTTTCATGTTCCCATTGTAATGCACGAAAAATCCACCATCTCTTAGCTACATACCAATGCTTGAGTAATAGGTTTCAATTGGTTCAAGTAGAATGTAAGAAAACCTGAAGGAAAAATGTCTAACCTCCAGAGAATTTGATCAACTTTCTCGTGCTTTTGATAATGATATTAGATTGTCAATTAAGCTTTCTTCCATATAAAATAGGCCCAACCAAAAACATCTGCATTGAAGTGAGGATGAATTTCAATGTCAAATAATTTGAGATATTTATGGTAGCAATGAAATGTCTCATAATAGGTTTCAATGGCACCAGTCCCACTTTGATGCATATCTTTAGAGGAAAAGTTTGGTGAAGTCTTTTTGACTCATAAGATCATCATCTAGGAAGACCGCTTCCAACTGTAGGGTATGGCTAAGGAATATGGAAACTTAAATTTTTTAGTATTGAGTGGTACTTTGGGTTCTAAATCTTAACAACACTCTTCATATTCTAAGAACCTTCAAAGTAATAGCTATGTGTTTGCACATCTTTTAATTGCTTCATAGTAGAGCATATGATGCATTGTGCCAAGTAAATTCATTTTCATTCTTCACTTTTGTTGTTTCTCCCTTGTAGCTATTCATAGAAAATCAAGTCTTCATGGCACCATAATTGACATCACTGGTTTGTATGGAAGACAACTTATTGATGATATTTAGCATTCTCAATTATTGAAGTCACCACCATAGATATTGTAGGCACATTATTAAATAACACATTGATATGTTAGGATTATGATTTTGCCCTTTTGTTTACTTCTAAAGTTTATGAATTTTGGACCATTCCTTAATCTTTTGCCCAAACACTACATACTCTCAGGCATTTCCTTCATAGCTAACTATTTTAATGTTGCACTCTATAAAGTGGCCAATTTTACATGTTCTACGAAAGATTTGGTGCCTTTTGTAGCTGCTTTATCTAGAAATCTTAATTGAGAGTGTGAGAATTGGGGATAGAATTGAAAAATTTTCATGGTCAAATTAGTGAGCAATAAATAGATTTGATGGGGGTTGCATTATCTGGCAGAATGTAGAGGACTTTAGAAACTGTAGCTAAGACTAATGTCTGTCCATTGGGCTACAGTCACCTCCTATTACCTGATTTATCATTGCCCTTTAAATCTTGAATTCATTGCACAACTAAAATGCATCCCCTTTAGGGAATATTTAGCCAATCCTTTGCTTCTTTTTTTTTGGATCGGTAAAAGGCCAAGGCCCTGTTGATTGTGTATATTAAAAGAATGAAAAAATCAATCCTTCTTTTCTAAGTTCTTATTTTAGACTAGAAAGCTTTAAAAAAATCCCACTAGGTGGAAATGAGTTTGCATTTGTTTCTAATTGCCCCTGTTCTTTTTGGGAACTCTTAAGTTTGTCTTACTATCACAATCTTCCAAAGCTGCTACTATGGAGATGAACATTTTCATGAATGCATCTTCAAAATATCTTTAATATTATTTTGCATGAATAACTCTAAATTATCAAAGAGTTGCACTAGAATTTGGAATGAATGCTGAAACCTCATAGATCCAAATATTGGGCTCAGTAATACTACTGACAACATTTCTAATTTGTTAGAAAAGACACCACCAATTCTTCTATTGACTGGGGAGCCTTTTACCATTATTTAACTAGGCTATACTTTTCTTCATACTATCCCTTATTTAAAACAATTCTTGGATAAGTGAATTTAAGTAAACATGTCAAGAGATATCCCATTCTTCAACATCTTGTTACAAAGCTTCTAGGTGCTATCCATAATTGCATAATAACAGTAAAAATTAATAGAATTACTACATGTGAAATAATTGAATTGAAATACTATGTCTACTTTTTGGTTCAAGAGGTCATTTGCTTCTTGTCATTTTCCTTCCTCATTCAGCATATAGTTTTATAAATAAATATTGTACATAAATAAATAAATATAGTTTTATAAATAAATATTGTCAAAAAATTCACATGCCTTGTCTATGCTTCCATTTTTCAAACATGTCTACCATGGAAATTGTGACTACAACATTTGTCACAAATTCTTTATGCTTTAATGCATGTCCATAGCTTATTCCAAAGCTCTTGTTTTAGCACATGCATCAATAATGCTGGATTTTTTTTTTTTGATTTAGCTTTATACCTATCAACTGTATTTGCTTGAATATAAAACACAGTTTTCTTGGCAAATTGAGCAGCTTTCTTTCTTAGTTTCAATGGTGTGATCTCTTTCTTTGCCTCTTGGTCTATGGACTGCAGAACTTTGAGCTCAATGGGCAGCCCATGGCAATCCCAACCAGGCACATAGTGCACCTTATATCCTTCAAGCATCATATATCTATTGATAAAATCTTTCAGTATCTTGTTCAAGGCATGCCCAATATGCAAATCTCCTAGCACATATCCTACTCATGATTACAAAGGCACATATCCTACACATGACAAATGCCCTAATGTGCATCACAATGATAGAGGTAGATATTTAATTTTTATTGAAAATTAATTATGTAATTATTAATAAAATTTGGCATCTTAAATTGCAATTGGTGTAACCTTTATGTGATAATTTTTCAGTATGGAGAATGTTATGGTAATGCAATCAAGCATGATGTTAGTGTTGAGAATGTTGAGGTTAGGGTTGAACAAAATGTGGTAGATTATGTGGCACTATCAAGTAAAGAAAAATCCCTGTTATGTTCTTTAGATTAATGAAATACTTATAACATTAAAAAAAATGTTTAGAATTAAACCCATTTATTTCTTATTATAGGGGCGCATCAACCTTATGCTCAAAAAAAGAAGAGGAAGCCTCATGTTATAATATTAGAACCACAAGAGCCATAAGAGAATTCCAAAGATAGTCATGATGTGCCTATTAGCCTTTATGCTGAAGATAGTCACGATGTGCCTAGTAGCCTTCATAATCATGAGTAGGATCTGTGCCGAGAGTAGAAGGATGCAGTGAAATGTCATGGACATCATTATCATTGTTTGAAATTAACATCAAATAGATTATTTCTCATGAAATTCTTAATTTTAGTTATTATTGATTAGGCCCATTTACTTTTTCGTGAACCAATGCACCAAAATATTCTACATTTCTTTGGCCACTAGAATCTGTGTCGTGGCGAGCAATCACTACTTTATAGCCTTGCTTTAAGCCAATTTGTTTTTCCTCTTCTATGGGCACTAGATTAAATTTATATGTTATAGAGACAAATAACAATTCATTTTTCTCCTTAGCATAAATTGTTGTTTGTCCTCTAGAATAATATATATATACGCATAGAGATTTATATATGTATATATGTATACATAAATTTATATTTATTTATATATATATTTACAATTGTATTTATGTAGATATATAAGTTTAAATGTATATTTCCATATATGTATATCTCCCATAAGTATATATACCTGTATATGTATACATATGTAGATCTGAATCATTCATACACTCTCCTCTGTATATGTATATTTCTATTTGTGACCAAAGCTAGAAGTTTAAGGTGCTAAATAGTTTTACTAATTCCTATTTTGAGAATAGGTGACTTGTCAGATATTTGTTTTAGGGGGGTAAGAACTATTAACCCCTTACCCCCCTTCTTTTCATTGCCATGGAATATTGTTTTTTTATTGCAAGTTATTCAAGGATTGCAACATTTACCTCCAGTGTCCACCATTTCTTTAACCAGACTAGAGATCTCCTCAAAATTTTGTTGCTCCAATTTCCTCCAACATTAATATTTGTAACCGTCTTGGCCGCTATTATTTGTAATCCCCAATATGTTGGGAAGGGAATATGGATGAGATGGATTTTGATCTAACCTTTTATTTCTTTTTGGAGGTTCTTCTATCATAAATCCTCCCCTTGTATAAAAGGATGTATGCCTTCTTAAAGACCCTTATAAAGGGCATCTGTAATGTATATAGGACTTCAGTCTTAGGCTATCTCGGGGGTTTTCTTTGCCCTATTCTTTTTCCTTGGTGCCTATAGTTGAATAGGGAATTTTTTTTGTAAAATCTTCTAATAATATAATATAAAGTCTTGATTACTATTGCGTATTAATGAATTTTATATCATATTAATGAATGTTATGTGATTATATTGATTGAATGTTATAATTCATAAATGGATGAATGAAATGAATGAAGTATGTAATTAGATGTTAATGGAGAATTTAGATCGATGTTAGGGGGAGGGGGTTGAGGCTAGATGAGTTTCCACCTTCACGTGGTTGGCCTTATTAAGTAGAGAATATTATAGTATTCTTGAAACCAAGTGAAGCTCAAACTAACATACCAAGGAATCGCAAAATTAAAATCCATCTACCTCTCATCTTCTCATTCCAATAAGTCATCTTTTCTGCCACTTTTATATGGAAGGGTTTAAAGCCTAATCAATTCATCATCTGCATATCCTAAAATCATAATGCTCCAAAGAAAAGAATGATGTGCTTGAGTAATGCACACTATTTCTTTCACCCACTTTATTTGGATGCCAATTGCTTGCATCACCAAGTTGAGGTAGTGTAACTTGTAAGTTGCCCAAAATATGTGCTCATATATCACCTCAATCGATGCAGAGTCTACAACCTTAATCCACCAAAATCTTCTTAAGTTCCTAGTAGCATCCAACCCACTGTAAGATGTCAAGCAAGGTTACCAGCCTTTATCCAATGGTGACCTCTGTCTCTCCAAGTGGACTCCACTCTCTAAGGTCTTACCCCTTTTCTAGGGCTCTTAGCAAACTAGGGTCAAATTAAGGCTTTAGGGACAATAGCCATCAATTAGGCCAAATATGTAAAATTAGGCAAAATGCTTTCAAGGCTTCAAACAAAGATTGGTTTTCTCATTCCTAGTCCTATATACTTTAGTTTTTATTAAATACAAAAACAAGAACTCCACCACTTAACCTTTGATTCAAATATGACTCCATTTTCCAATAAGATTATCTAATATGAATCCTAAAATCTCTTCCCATGATAGTGGTTGGCTTTGACATGGTTTCTGCTAAGTTCATTTTTGTGTATACAGGTTGGAATGGAGCATTGGGCTCACTTGGTTGACCAAAAATTCTGGCATGGTGCTCTCTGGAATATCCACAAGGTATGAAATTAATGCTATTGTAGTTTGAGCTAAAGTGGACTCATATATTGTTGTTATATATGACACTGGTAAATAGAGTGGAAAGTGATATTATCTTACAAGACGGATCAAAAATGTTTGAAACATTTGGTAGATTGTGGAGACCATAAGGAAACTTCTTTGTAACTTACTATACTTTTGTTTCCAATTTAAATCTATATGTAGCATAATATGATCCATGAAGCAACATCATTTTTTTTGGATGTTTTGAATCCTAATTTGTAAGAACATGCACATCTTCAAACTAAGGCAAGTTGTTAATATGGTCATGAATCAACTAGCCTTTAAATCTAGTTTAAAAGTACACTAATATGCAAAGTCTGGAAAGAGTAAAAATGTAACTATTTATACATTGCTGATTGTAGAAATTAATGTGGTTTTGTCTTTTCTAATTTTATTTTCCTTGCAAGTTCTTGAGATTAATTTGGTCACTTTCCCTAATGTTACTGATTCTATCTTGCCAAATGGAATTTTCAGTCACTATGACCATCCTCATATAGCACAGTTGTGTGAGAAAGCTAGTTTTTATATGTGCACACTTCAAGTAGGTGATTCATTGGGAGTACACTTGAGCTTTAATATAGATTGAATATTTTGTATGAAATATTGTCTATATGAAATTTTGTGGAAATTGTTTTTAGGTTTACTCCATTTTTCCTATGCATCACTAATATTGTAAGTTTGGTTAAAACACTATACAGAGTTTCCTGATATCAAACATGTCATTGTCAACACCCATGCTATTGAGCCACAAGTCTATGAAACATCCTATGCTCTTGAAATTGAATAGAAACTATCAATTCCCTTACTGATTCCAAAACTTTTCAGTCCCTTGTTGAGTTCTTTGGGACCCTTTCTAGAGAGTGGGCATTGGAGTGCATGAAATATATAAATTATGCTATTGAGCCACAAGGTAACATGGTTCGTTGATATAAATTATGTGTCATAGTTCATTTGTTTATAATATACATGTAACAGGTTTTGAGTGAAATTTATCGAGAAATTAGTAGCATATACTTATTTTTCTCAATTGGGTTTCAAGAAGTGTATGTATGTGATTGTTCATAATCCACATGGTGAGGTTTTACTTTTATGCAAAGATGTTGATAATGTCATTTTTGAGAGACTTTCTTCGGAAGTATAGGAGTGGAGATACAAAACACTAGAGCACTTGAAGGAGTATGGAGAGGCAGGCCTTAGAATGCTGGCTTTGGCATATTCAAAACTTAATGAAGAATCCTACTTGGATTGGGAGGCAAGTGCATTTAGATGTAGGTCTTGTTGACTGTTGGCATATTCCTACACACTGAATTCAAGTAATAGAGATGAAAACATTAATTCATTCATTGAGAAATTCATGGATCAAAGAAAACATGGATCAAAGAAAACATGATTTTATTAATTCTGATGAATAGAATCAAAGTCTGCAACAATTAGCTGAAGAAATTGAAAGAAATTTGACTCTTATTGGATTGATATTTATGAGTAGAATAAATATGTTAAATAATATTATCAATTTTGGAACAATGTTTTCCATTTTGCAGGTCTACCAAGAAATTAGGAATAATGTAAAGGATGTAGTGATAAATTTGGTATATTTCTAAAAATGTTGATAATTTTTCAACAGTTCTTTAGACTTTTTAATAATTTTATTTATTTACTAAATATGTTCTTATCCACAAATGTTATCTCAAATTGATAAGAAACATAAAGGAGAACAAATTGATTGAGCTTTGTTGAAAAATGTTTTTGGCATCTTTGTAGAGATTGGGATGGATAGCATGGATTTCTATGAAAATAATTTTGAAGTACCCATGTTGGAAGACACTGCTTCTTACTATTCTCGAAAGGCTTCCTCATGGATTCTTTTCTAGATTATATGTTCAAGGTCAGCACTGAAGGGGGAGTTAGGAAAGGAAACATGATTTGACAATTTTGCCTTCTATTATGAAAAGGTTCTTTATCTAAAAGTTAATGCATATCAATATTGTACTGTAGGCTGAGGAATGTTTGAAGTGAGAAAAAGAGAGAGTTGCCCATTATCTGCATTCTAGTAGTGAATAGAAATTACTAGAAGTAAGTCTTTATAAAATACACTTTATTTCTACAAGAATCCATGGATTCAACCAACCATAGAAATGTTACTAATAAATAGACATGAAAATTGACTTGCTTGTTTTAGAATTTAGATGTTCAAGTTTTGATATTGTACTTCCTAGGGCTAATGTTTTGTGCTTGATTTCGATATTGTACTTGATTTTTTTTTCAAATTTAGATGTTCAAGTTTTGAAAAGATAATGCATTTTATCTCTTTCTTAGCTCTGTGTACCATGCATTAGTCATCTTCTTTAATATTTTTCTTAAGAAATCATAGATTATAATAACAACATACTATAATGATGTTAAGTGAGGGGTCCATTGCATTTTATGAAGAATTTTGTCATGCTCTTTTTAAATATATTAGCATGAGAGGAATGGTGACATGTGTGCTGAAATCATAAAAACAAAAACTTTCTATTTGATGTTAAGAGTGGGGTCTTTAGAGAATTAAAATCATTCATATAATATTTTCTTGGTTGATTGGTACAATCCTACTTTCAATTTTCCTGCCTATTTTAGATATATCCTCAGATAAACTATTTAGATGACTTTGTGCAAAGTTGATGGCAGTTATGATTGTAGCTAAACATACAAGTTTGACTTGTGAGAGACTATAGTGTGCTTTTGACATCATGTTGAACTACAAATGATTTGTTTCAAATCCATATAATGCTATATTAAATTTAGGACTTTGGCTTGTTATGTATTGTGATATATAATTAATATTTGTCAAAATTGCAGGAAGAAGCTTGCACAAAGACTTTTGTTTGATAAAAGTGCAAATGATGATCATGAAAGAAGCATATTGACAAAGCTGAAGCAATAGTATTGTGGTCAGTTTACTTCTAAAATGGAGGGAATGGTATGCTGCATCCTACATAAATAAAAAACTCACTCTCATTGCATGGCAAGTCACTTCTCTTATGTTTGTGTATTGTTGTAGGTAGTATGATATTATTGCAGCATATCATGTCATTTTCCTAACTCAGTAGTCTCAAATGAAAAATTAGCTAGAACTAGTGGCATTGGCATACAAATACAAGGGCCCAATAGACCAATGAGCACCATCCCACAACAAGGTGTGCAACTACTAACTTTCCACTAACGAGGGAATAATTGTGAGATTGAAGGAAAATTGAGATGTTAGTCCACATGCACAGTCCTATTTTAGACATTGCTACAAGGGGAAAAAATTGTTCTAATGGTCATCTTAGATGATGAACTGATTAATTTATTTTTTCAAACTTGTGGATTGGTGAACAGGATATTTTGTAGCAGATTGTTTAATGCAAACACTTGTTCAAGGAGTAGAATTTTTGATCAGGTAGGTTAGAGAAAAGAATATTGAAAAATTTTAATCATAGTTTTGACAGAGTTCTTGTATTTTAAGATTGAACATAATTGTTGGTTGATTGATACACACACACACAAACTTGAGAAAAGGATTTCTTTTGATTAGATAAATCTGATCATAAAAGAACTTTAAAGGTATATTGTTCAATTTTTTTACACCTTATCTCTAATTCATGCCACCTTTTGTGTGAATTCACATTAGCACTAACTTGTGTCCATTGTGATAGTTAATCACTCATTCCAAGAATCGCCAACCAAAGTATATCAATATTCTTAGCTTCTTTGAAGCATTCTATAAAATAGTTCATATGACTTACCTATGATTTGAAATTTTACATGCATCCTACACTCTCTCATCCTGATGATGGATTATAAAGAGTGCAGGATGCATGCAAAATGTCAAATCATATGCAAGGCATGTGATCTATTTTATAGAATGCCTGAAAAAATTTACACCCAAGTGTTGGTCAAAATTTCAACCAATGCTTGGTAGTTTTCTACCAGCATTGGTCAAAATTTTGACTAATGCTCGAGTGTTTTCTACTAGGAATTGGTCAAAATTTTGACCAATGCCAAGTAGTTTTCAACCAAGCGTTGATCAAAATTTTGACCACTGCCTAGTAGAACTTCCACCATGGCTCTGGAAGGATTTTGACCAATAGATTGGTCAAAATTTTGACCAACCAATATGTTGGTGAAAATTTTGACAAGAAAAATTTTGACCAATAATGGTAAAAAAAAAGGGCTCAAATGTACTAGTGTCATCAATTGTTCAAAGTACTTGATGGCTTAATTAGGTTTATTGAAACTATCAGTAAACTTCTTTTCTCTTTTTCAGATCATTTCTCAGTTGTTCATTTTTCAACTTCAGTGTTGTGATCTCAATATCCTTTGCATTCAATTCATGATTTATAATAATCATTTGACCCAAAGTTTCCAATTGCATGTTAGAAATCATAGTTACCTTTGATATTTTCTCTTCCAGTCTATTGGTCAAAATCATTTTGTCATCTTCAATCATGACTTTGTCCTCTTCAACTTTCTTTTTTTGCTTAGTCACCTCACATAGTAAGACTAATTAGACTTCTTTTTTTCTTTTGAGATATTTGATCTCTTTAGTTAGGGTTCCATACTTTTCCATTAGATCTACAATTGCTGCATCAAATTCATTTCTGTTTCCATCCATAAACAATTCAGTAGTGTCAATATCTTGGTATTGTGTGTCATTCTCTTCAATAGCAATTTCCTTCCTTCTCTTTAGTGATATCTTCAAATTATTTTTTACTTCATTCAACTGATATAGGGCAAGTTGTATTTCAATCTTTTGGTTCTCAATAGTATTTCCTAATTTGTAGGCTTCCATCTCCAAGATCTTTCCTCAAAGTTACAAAGCTTTACTTTCTAGAAAACTCAGCTATGATACCAATTGTTGGAAATACAATAGGGAAGTAAACTTTGAGAGGGGGGGAGGGGGTGAATCAACACTTAAAACTTTCAACCTCTAAAACTATTCACCACACATCCATCTCATAATTTATGTATATAAACTAAAATACCAAATTAAGCATATACATCCATAGCATGAAAATAAAATATTCAAAATATGTATGACACAAGATATTTGGTTACCCAGAAACTCTCCAAGGAGAAGATAAAACTAGGACGAGGATGACACCCATAAATTTTCACTACTACAGTAATAAAGTGTATCGAATGAAGGTTATAATACTTAATCATGAAACATGATCTACCCTATGAAAGATCTTCCCTATTAAAGTCTTATAATATTGTTAGATCTTCTTACAATATTCTTAGATCCTACCCTGTTAAAGGATTTAAATATCCTGCTAAAAGTGTGCACTCTATTAAAGGATTTAATTTACAATGAAGTAAGCACCCTGTTAAAGGATTTACAATAGGATATCAAGACTAATCTATTAAGAGATTTAACTGATTCACCTATTAGAATGTCTTAGCAATGATCCTTTGGTTAGCACTCTATTTCTTGATGTCATATCACCTCTATCCTAACATATACTTGATCCTTTCTAATTAGATGTACCTTTACTATCCTCTGATTCCTTTGATCTATTCTCCTTTAACCGATTCTGCAATAAAACTCAATCATAACACCTTAGTCACCATGAATTCTTTGTTTGCACATGAAAACTATTTTTAATTCTCCTTAAGAAATCCTTAAAAAGTTTAGGATTTGTCTTCCTTAAGAAGACCTAGGCAATTTAGGGTTAGGTATGTAACAACGGTAGTGATTCATCCATATTTATACTTAACCCTCCCTTTTTCTGATTGGATGTATGTAATGCATAAGGATTCATAATTAAGATTTTTTCTTATCATCAAAGATTATAAATCAATCCTTAAGTCGGCCCAAAAATGGTTTACATAGAAGTGTGTGCCATTAAAAAAATCTATTGTTGAAAATATAAGAGAAGTAACAAAGAGGGGAGGGGTGAATTGATTACTACAAAAATAAATCCTAGATCCGTTAGATGTCATTACAAAATGCAAATAGATAACTAAATACTACTGAAGCTCGGTAAACACACATAATGTTGTAACTTGGTAGTAATTGGATTAGCTTGGTAAAAGATTAACTTAAGAACCATTTGATGTTATCTGAGATTACCATTACTTTAATTTAGTTGCAAACACATAAAGAAAATAGCATGAACACATTTGACACCAAGATTTTATGTGGAAACCCAATTTGGAAAAAACCACGAATAGCAACTAGTTACTAATTTTCACTCTTTTGAAGTGAGCCTTGTTAGGATCCAACCCTATTAAAGGTTACAAAACACACCGATAGGTGTGACTTTGTTAAAGGATTTAATCATCCTGTTAGGAGTTTAGTTAGAGGTCTTGAGAACAATTCAATGGAATTTCCACCTTGTTAGAGGATTTGCAAATAGTTATTAAGCCAACTCTATTAAGAGATTTAGATCACTGCTACAATGGTTAGAGAGTAACAATGAGTTGACTTGATTTAAATGCAACTTGATTGCTGATTTTACATCTTTTTTTTGGCTTGTACTTGATCCTTCCTAATCAAATATGGCTTTGCTACACCATAAGGATATTTTTCTTATGGTTCAAGTTTGCTTCTTCTACTTATCAATAGATCTTCAATCACATCACCATAATTCAAACATTTCTCTTGCACTCACTTGCACACTTCCTTCCACACTTTGAAATCACACATTGATCTTATACTTATACCTTTCACTTTGTTAAGTTGGATAAAATACAACTGATAGTAATCAATTTTCATCACCTCAATCGACTATAATCAATAGATAACAAGATAGGAAAATCCTTTGCTAGCCGACCTTGCCCGGTAGAAACTAACTCTAAAGTGATTTTCTTTGTTAACCAACAGAAGCTCAATTAACACTGCAAGCTTATGAAAATCCTTTGGCAACTGAGTGAGCTCAGTTAACACTAGTTCCATCCAACTTTCCTTTGTTACTTGAGTGAGCTCCGTTAACACTCTCTTTCTACAACTTTTCCTTCAGCGCTCAAGTGAACTTAGTAGATACTACCTTTTGAATTAGGAAAACATAGGAACACTCAGTAGACACTAAGAAATGTCTTCGCTGCCTGAGTGAGCTTGGCATATAATGACTAATAACAATTATGGAATTTGTGTAACATCAAAGACAACACACAATTAATAAATTGTATCTAGCAATCTCCCTCTTTGGCATTGATTGCAACACAACATGTCATAGCACACTAAAATTTTAGATTGGAGAACTCCCTTTGTTAGTATACTTCATCTTTTTATATAACTTCTCCCTCTCTATTTTTTGACTTTATACTGGTTCCAAAGATTTCTAAGAGATATGATAGTAAACTTCTTCATCTTTGAGACACATGCCAAAGATAATAACTTTGTAAATTCCAATGTACCTTAAGTACTAAGTCATTTACAATATGCCCTTGGCAATTCTTCACCAATTGATTGATCTTCAATAGGTTTTGGTTGATGCATTCACTAAACTTTTTTTAGTGAATTTCAACTAAGGGAATGACCCCTAGCTTACCTCTTAGATACAAAAATACATCCTTAGGTAATGGCTTGGTGAATACGTCTGCAAATTTTTCCTTTGTATTCGTGCATATTCCAATTTGACTTCTTTATCGTGCACCGATTCTCTTAAGAAGTGGTATTTTATAGCACTATGCTTTGTTTTGGAATGCATTACTAGATTCTTTGATATGTTGATTGCACTGGTGTTATCACAATATATGACAACTGAATTTTGATTTTTATCTTCATTCCTTCCAACAGTTGTTTGAACCAAACAATTTTAGAACAATTAACTATTACTACTACATATTCTACCTCTATTGTGGATTGAGAAGTACAATTTTGCTTCTTGCTTGTCCAAGATACTAGTCTTTTACCAAGAAAGAATGCTCCACCACTAGTTCTTTTTCTATCATTAAGACTTCTTTCCAATCAGCATTAGTAAATACTTTTAAGTCCAAATTGCCTCCAAGTTTGTATCATAAACCATAGTCTTCAAGACCTTTCAAATACCTCATGATTTTCTTGATTGCCATCATGTGATTTTCCTCAGGATTTGCTGAGAATCTTGCCACTATTCCAACTACTAGAGCAATATTAGGTCTTGTGTGAACTACATACTACAATTTTCCAATCATTGATCTATAAGTAGTCTTACCTACTTCTTTGGAATCATAATTTTTAGAAAGCTTGTGTCCAATAGACATAGGTGTTCCAACTGGTCTTGAATCTCCCATTCCAAATTTCTTTAGTATTACCTTGATATACTTAGATTGAGTGATGTAGATACCATTCTTGTTCTATTGTATTTGCAATCCAATTTTTTTATTTTATTTCATCAAACATGGACATCTCAAATTATTTGCTCATTTCTTCTAAGAATTATTTGCATAGATCATCATTTCCTATAAATAAAGTATATCAAGGAAGGCCTAGATAAGAGTATATGGTAATGATGGAGGCTTTCATACCAAGCTCTGGGAGCTTGCTTTAGACCATATAAAGTTTTGTGTAGTTTGCAAATCATGTCTCCTTTGTTAGGATCTACAAAACCTTTTAGTTGCTCAATGTAAACTTCCTCATCAAGAATTCTATTCAAGAATCTATATTTAACATCCATTTGATATACTTTAAATCCTTTATGTGCTGCATATATTAGTAAAGTTCTAACACCTTCAAGTCTTGCTACAGAAGAAAATTTTTCACCATAGTCAATACCTTCTTCTTGAGAGTAGCCTTTGTATACTAGTTTTGCCTTGTTTCTTGATACTTTTCCATCTTCATTCAACTTATTTCTAAATACCCACTTTGTACCAATTACATTTTTATCCTTGGGTCTAGGAACAAGAGTCCAAGTTTTGTTCTTCTCTATTTGTTCTATCTCTTCATTCATTGCTTCAATCCAACTTTTATTTTCTAGAGCTTATTTAACACATGCAGGTTCAAATTTAGCAAGTAAGCATATACCTTTTAATTTACTTCTTGTCATTGTTCCATCTGATTTGTCTCAATGATATGATGAGGTGCATGATGTCTTCTAACATATCTTGCTAATATAGGCTCCTTGGTCTTTGAATGAGTTCCATCATCTTCTTTTTTAATTTTAGTTTCAATCTCGGGTCCTTGCAGCTCAGGTTACACTGTCTGCAACTTGGTAGCTATTGCAGTTTCTAGAGACTCAAGATTTGAAACATCTTTTCTATCAGATAGGTTAGGAAGGGTATTAGGTTCATAATAAATGAATCTTTTGTAGTCTTTAGGTTCCTTGCTACTTTCTTCTTCACTCTTTTCTACATATTCATCAATTCTAACATGCACACTTTCTATGATTTTGCAAGTAGATAAATTCAAACATTTGTATGCTTTGCTTCTTAAAATTATTCTAGAAATATGCCTTCATCACGTTTTACATCAAATTTTTCTTTTCTAGATTCTTTCAATATGTAGCATTTGCTGCCAAATACTTTCAATTAACTTACATTAGGTTTGTAGCCATACCATAGTTGATAAGGTGTCTTGTTTGAATCTTTCTTCAACTAAACTCTATTCAAGGTATGAACTACAGTTCTGATAGCTTCCTTCTAGTATTTGAGAGAAACATTCTTTTCAATCATCAGGGTTCTTGCACAATCCATGATAGATCTATTTTTTATTTCTGCTATACCCTTCTATTGTGGTGTGCCAAGAACAAATAGTTGTCTTTTGATTCCTCTTTCAATGTAGAAATTGTTGAGTTCATGAGAAATGAATTCATCACCTCTGTCTGATCTTAGGCATTTCAACTTCTTTCTAGTTTCTTTTTCTGCTCTTGCTAGATACCACTTGAATTTTTGAAAACTTTTGATTTTTCTTTCGGGTACATTATTGTCATCATCCTAGAGTAGTCATCAACAATGAGAATGAAAATATTTACCCCACTATAACTCTCTATTCCAATAGGTCCACATAAGTCTGTATGAAAAATTTCCAAGAGTTCTTTTGACTGGTATTCTTTTCTTTTGAAGCTTGTCTTTCCCATCTTACCAATTTGGAAATTCTTGCATAGACCCATGCAAACTTCTTCACACTAGGAATACCTCGTACTCTTTTATGTTTTCTTATCTTAACTAGATTATTAAAGTTCACATGAGATAGTCTTTTGTGCATAATCATATTTCTTCTACGTGAGCAATAAAACATGAACAATCATTGAGATCAAGATAAAATAGATTACCTTTTGTTTTCTTGCTAGAACCAACCAAATTTCCTTTCCTATCCAGTAGTTTGGCCTATTCATTCATGAGTTCGACCTTGAATTCAATGTTATTCAACTATTCCACACTTAGTAGATTATGCTTTAGTCCTTTAAACCAATAAGCATTATCACACACAAGTTCTTTAGTGAACATGATACATCCTTTTCCTTTTATATTACAAGGTTCATTGTTTCCAAATCTTACACTACCAAAATCATAATATTCCATATGCTCTAATTTTGTTTTGACAAGTGTCATATGATGTGAGCATCCACTATCAATAATCCATATATCATTTTTGCTAACATGAGAGATAAGTGCCATCATATCTCCTTCATCATCAAATTCATCTTTCATAGCAATATAAACCATTTCATCTTCATTGTTATCAGAATCTTTAGCTATGAAGCAAGATTTCTTTCCTTTGTCCTTGAAGTTCTTGTAGTTCTTGGAGTCCTTCTTTCCTTTATGCTTGTTACTTTTCTTTTCAACGTTCATTTCCTTGTTTGGACACTTAGCAGCAATGTGACCAATTTCTTCACAAGAAAAGAAGATTAGAGGAAATTTACCTTTGTACTTCTCTCTTCCTTTGGAACACTTTCTTGCAAGTAGGGCTTCAAAAACTTCAAAATCACTGTCTGAACTTTCTTCTGATGATCCATCTTCTTCACTTCCTAATTGACTAGATTTTTACTTTTTACTCTTTTATTTGAGTGAGAGCTTAGCTTTAAATGTAGATTCAATATTCTTTGAAGCAGGAACATAGTTATCATAATTGTCTAACTCAAAAGCTGTTAATCTTCCAACTAGAGTATCCAAGCTTATTTTTTTATTCGAGCACATCTCATTTCTTGAATAGTAGATACTCTAATTGCATAAAAAAGAAGAAGAGTTCTGAGCACTTTACTTACAACAATTTCCTCCTTAATATCTCCTCCATATGCTTTGATTGCACTTACATTGGACTTGATTCTTTCCACATATTTTTCAATGTTTTCATCTTCTCTCATTCTCATTTGATCAAATTGTCCTCTAAGGCTTTTTTCTTTGGCTCTTCTCAAATTTTCATCTCCTCCATAGATATCTTTTAGTTTGTTCCACATTTCAAAAGCTGTTTTGTAATCTTTTACCTCATCAAATCTAGCATAATTGAGAGCAGATGCAATATCAATCATCATGATATTATGATTCTTCTTTTGAACAATATCTTCAATTGATAATGTTCTAGTGGGAGGCTTATATTTAGAATCAAGATACTTGTAACTTAAATCATTAATGGTAGCTAGATGCAATCTCATTAGTCCTTGCCATGCTGTAAAGTTGTCTACATTTAGCTTGGGAATCTCTCTTTTGTATGACATCTTGATCTTTAGCTTAGGTCCTTGAAACCTTCTCTGCAAGCACCAAAAGCTCTGATACCAATTATTAAAAATATAAGAGGAGTAACTGAGAGGGGAGGGGTGAATCAATTACTACAAAAATAAATCTTAGATCCCTTAGATGTCAGTACAAAATGTAAATAGATAATTGAATACTACTGAAGCTTGGTAAACACACAGAATATTGTAACTCGGTAGTAACTAGATCTGCTTGATAAAAGATTAACTTAATAACCATTGGATGTTATCTGAGATTACCATTACTTTAACTTAGTTGCAAACACATAAAGAAAATAGCATGAGCACATTTGGCACATGATTTAATGTGGAAACCCAATTTGCGAAAAACCATCAATAGCAACTAGTTACTTATTTTCACTCTTCTAAAGTGAGCCCTATTAGGATTCAACCCTATTCAAGGTTACAAAACACACTGTTAGGTGTGACCCTATTAAAGGATTTAATCACCCTGTTAGGAGTGGCCTACTTAGAGGTCTTGAGAACAATTCAATGGAATTGCCACCTTGTTAGAGGATTTGAAATAGCTATTAAGCCAACTTTGTTAAGAGATTTAGATCATTGCTAAAATGGTTAGAGAGTAACAATGAGTTGACCTGATTTGAATGCAACTTGATTGCTGATTTTAGATATTTATTCTAGCTTGTACTTGATCCTTCCTGATCGAATATGGCCTTGTTGCACCATAAGGATATTATGCTTATCCTTCAAATTTACTTCTTCTACTTATCAATAGATCTTCAATCACATCACCATAATTCACACATTCTCTTACACTCACTTGCAAACTTCCTTCCACACTTTGAAATCACAACATGATCTTATACTTATACCTTTCACTTTGTTAAGTAAGCTCAAATAAAAGTTACAATAATAATTATTCATCACCTCAGTCAGTTGGAATCAATAGATAACAAGATAGGAAAATCCTTTGCTAGCCCACCCTACTCAGTAGAAACTAACTTTGAAGTGATTTCCTTCATTAACCAATAGAATCTCAATTAACAATGCAAACTTACAAAAATCCTTTGGAAACTGAGTGAGCTAGGTTATCATTGGTTCCATCTGACTTTCCTTCATTACCCAAGTGAGCTAAGATAAAAATCTCTTTCTGTAACTTTTCCTTCGATGCCCAAGTGAACTTGGTAGATACTACCTTTTGAACTAGGCAAACACACAAACACTCGATAGACACTGAGAACTATCTTCACTACCCGAGTGAGCTTAGCATATGCTAACTGATAATGATTATGACATTTGTGTAACATCAAATACAACACACAATTACTCAATTTTATCCAACATCTATGTCAAAATTGAGTAATTTGGCACTTGAAGTCCTTGGTGCTCAGCATCAACTATAACTTCAATGTTGTAAATCAACCTCTAAATGACTTGACATCTACTAATCATTTGACATCTGAATAGCTCGACACATACTATCTTCTCATCACTTGAGTGACTCGACACTTACTAGTTACTCAACTCACACTAAATATCTATCGCTCGACATATATTATCTAACGACTTATGCTAGGCATGTATTACTTGTTCAACATGAACTAAATAAATGACCTAAGTATATTGTCACTCATATATCAAAACCAATATGAGATTAACAATACTTTATTGAGTTAGCTCTAATTTCATAACCACCTAGTGAGGTATCGAAATTGACTAGATGGAGATAAGCTTGGCCCTCATCCCATTATCTATTGTTTGTAACTCAATCAATCTCCCTTGTACAAACAATAATCTATTGTAATGCTTTGAGCTCAATTTAATTGAGTGAGAGATAAAATTTCTTGATAATTTTACATTAGCCTAAATCCTCTGAATATTTTCTTGAAATTCATTTATAAATCTTGGCATGTCACAAAGAATGTTTTAGAGATTATGTATTTTTTGAACAAGTTCTTCAATATACTATACAAGTTCCATCAATTCAACATTCCTTACTGCAATTATAGTGGAAAATTTCTCTATTACTTTCTTTTCAAAAAATTTCTTAGACTAGGCCATTCGTTTTTCATTTTCTTCAATATCCATAGTGTTGATTTTTTCAAAAATTTGTACCAACTAGGAGATAATGGGGGCATGATCATCAATGGTCTGTATATGAAAGGCATCAAGAAATATATCTTTGGTATCATACAACACTTATTTTTATTTTTTTTCTATCCTCATCTCTTCTTGTCCTTTCTTTCTTTCTAAAATATCTTACAAGATGACAGTCTCTGCAAATGTGAGATTGCTTAAATCCCAATTTAGCATCTCAATAAATTCATCCAAAGTAATAATATTAACTAGAGAATTGTGCTCTCTCTTATTTCCTTTGTACTTCCTAGGAGTACTACTACTTGACACATCTAGAGTCAGAGTAGGTGAGAACATTTCACCACTTGCTCTATCTTGTAGGTAAGTGCTAGAGACAATAATAATGGTACTCAACACTATCTGTGAATCTTTGTGTATTTATTCATCTTTTTCCTTTTCCCTCTCTTTTTTTTTTCACTCTCCTTAATTCCCTCTATTGGAGTTCTTAAGAGATGTGGTCCTTCTTGACTTGTCATAGAATTTTCTACATTTGATTTCTTTTTTGGTTCCTTTTGTTCTTGCTTCTCCTTTTCAGACTCCTCAACATCTATTATCAATGATATGTGTCTATGTGATTATAAGCTAATATGAAAAAATGGATTTCTTGGTATCTAAATTCTCTGATGCTTAGTCATAACTAAAATTCATGCTAGTACTTGACTTCAAAACACTTGATCTATTTTGTTCACTTACCAAAAAATTTCTTATAGTTTACTTGGTCTCAACTGGGGTGCTCGACAATCTATGACTTTCTCGGCTTGTAATGCAAAATAAACAAGTCCTTATGTACTCAACCTTTACTAGATGACTTAGTCATAATGATGACTATTTAACCTTTCCTAGTAAATGACTAAGTGTTTTGACACTAATAGATAACTTAGGCATAGAGATCAATAGTTAACCATCTCATATCTAGCTTATGCATAACATAACTTGAAATATCAAACATTGAAATAAATCTAACAGTGTATCACATCCATGAAATGTAAACACATAACACAAATTTTTTTGGTAACTTCGAAACCCTTCAAGATGAAGGTAAAATTAGGGTGGGAATGACACCACAAATCTTCACTACTACAATAATAAAGTTAGTTAGTTAGGACTATAAATTTTATCACTTCTGATGATCTACCATATAAGGAGTCTTCTATGTTAAAAGATATATAATATTTTTAGGTCTACCTTGATTAAAGGATTTAATACTTATAATAAAGTAAGGACTCTATTAGGAGATTTAAATTTTTTTATTAAATTCACTATGTTAAGAGATTTTCCCTGATTTAATCTACCAAAACTAATTCAGTACCTAACCCTCTAGCTTGCACTTACAATTGCTGATTACAGATCTCCTCCTTCCAATATCTGATCCAATCTCTTATTTGATACGTCTTTACTCTGTCCTTCACTACTTCATTAGGTTTCTAACTTTGTTTCTTTACAATTTTCACATGTAGTCTCCAAAAATTAACTCCTTCACATAATACTTCACTTCCTTCATAAAATTAACATTCTCATTCATACTATATCAAAGAAGGGTTTGGATCTACCTATCTAAAGACATTTGTAGAGTCTTCTAGACATTTACATTTTTGCCTCTTTATTTAATTGGTTCTCCTCTCTTCATAAGGATTGACAATCCACGTCAAAATGTGTAACAAACATTTTAACAAACTCTATGATCATTAAATATTATTTACATCTTAGCTTGGAATGGTTTACCTCAAAGTTTGTACCATTTCAGACATTTTTGTTCTCTCTCTATGTTACTTGGAACATACTGTCTTTGATGTGCAGTTCCAACTATTCTTCCCATTGTTTCTCGACCTTAACTTACTCATCTCCATCTATATAACTTCACATCTATGTGCATTGTCTACTTGACATTCACTGAACATGACTTGTATGGAAGTACTTGACAACCAAAGACTTTCTCAGCTCCTATAGAGATTGGTTTATACATGATTACTTACAAGTCTTTACATGACTCAACCTACATAGAGTAACTTGGTCATAGTGATGACCGACTAACCTTGCCTTATATATGACTAAGTTTTTGACACTAATAGACAATAGAACTTAGACAAACCAACAATGATGTCCTTCTTCTCATCCTCACATCTCAAATTCATCAAAACATCACTTCTACATGTGCCCATCTTTACTAATAATTGTGTCTTCTTTTCCATTAATTATATCATTATCAATGCAATATATAAAATTAATTGGTAATCTATCATCACCCTACCATGTCATCTTCTCTTCACTCCTAATTGCCACATTGTCTATGGAGTCAACAACTATGTTGGATTTATAGTATACATGTGTAATATGGTAGGTTTCTATAGAATTTAGAATGTTAATGGTCTCCCTAGTGATATTATCTATATTTCATGAATGTTAAGAGACACCATTAGGACAATTTACTATATTCAAAGAGTCTCCTTCCAACCATAACTTAGATATCCCTTGAACCTTAGCCAGTTTGGTTATCTAGAGTGCGACCATTGCCTTAGTGAAATGGTTAGTGTGAGTTCCCAAGGGGAGAGCCATTGCTGATTTTTTTTTAAAATGTTATAGTTAGCATTTTATTTGATTTAATATTACAAATTATGTTTCATTTAATTTAATGTTAAAGTGAAGATATCATTTTCTTTAAACTTTTCCATAACTTAAAGAAATAAGAATTTTTCAAAAGTTTCATTAAAAAATATGAAAATACTAATTGAGAGATATGTACTAATTCTTTATACTCAATTTGCATTAGTTTTATTACAAGAATTACTATATAAATTTAATATTTTTTCAAAAATTTTATATATAGTATTTTATTTGATTTAATATTAGCAATTACTATTTTTCATTTAGATTAATGTTAAAGTGAAGAAATAATTTGGTTTAAAATTTTTCTTAGTTAAACAAATAGAATATTTGAAAAGTTCCATGGAAAAATATGAAAATATTAATTGGTAAACACGTATTTATTCCTTGTTCTCAATTTGCATTAATTTGTTTATAACAATTTCAATTTATTTTAGTTAAACTTTAAATTTTATTTTATTTAAAATATTATATTTAGCATTTGATTTGATTTAATATTAGGGATTATTTTTTATTTGGTTTAAAGTGAAGAAATAATTTGATTCAAACTTTTTCTCAACTTAAAGAAAATATAATTTTTTAAAAGTTCCATCTAAAATACAATAAATTTCAAAATATTAATTAAATTATGATTACAATGAATTCAATATTTTATTATAATTATTAATTTTTATGTTAAATAAAATTATGTACTATTCTATCCAATTAAATTATCACAATTATGGTAAATACAAGTCACTACATGGCACTTGTTTCTTATTCTTTGTCATCAAGTAATAATTTAAATATTGAGGCAATCATCAATATGATTCAAATTTTTATTATAATGTATTGGTGTTTAATTCTATCTTTTATATGAAATTTAAAGTTTTTATATTTATTTTTTGTTGAAACTTTTATATCACACCAAATAGGGTTTAGTTTTCTTGGGATGTGATCTAGATCTATCCTTATGGTGTCAACATCTATTGAAACTACAATTTAAACAATTGTTGTATTGTCATTGATGTCAAATATACTGATGAGACATGCTACTATCTAATCTGAATGTCACATCTATTTGGTTGATGAAGAGGATTTTAAAGACTTCTCATAACCAAAGCACCTAGAGGAAAGGTTAAGTTATGAAAAGGAAGCTACAATGGATATTTGATTAGTTAGACTATGGCAATAAAAAGTGATTATTTATATCATGTTGATGTTCAAGTATTTACAATACAAGTCAAGATATATCACTTATGTAAAGCTTGAACCGGGAATAGAGTGAAAGATTGAGGAATGCAAAGTGATGCTAATGTCAACCAAGCTCTAGTATAAGCTGAGCAATTTTAATGTTAGCCAAGCATTAGTATCAACCAAGTGATAGTTTTGATGCCAAGCTAGAAGATCTATAGCAACCAAGAAATTCAATGATGACCAAGTGTTAGAACTTAGTGATGAACGAAGATTAGAACTTAGTGATGATGGAGCAATAGTATTTTGAACGCATATGAGGAATCATGATTTCCAACCAAATTAGTTGATTTCTTAGGATATGGAAACCGTGTTGAAGATAAGATTGATGAGTTTGATCATTTAATTCAAGGTGAGGATTACGTATGATATCTAATGATTGAATTTGATGACAAGTTTCTAGAAAAGGAGGAAGATGAAGAGATACAATGAACCTAATGAATTGAATCACAAAGCATAAGATAAAAAGTGCTCATGAAAATGACAAAAGACTAGAATTACCTATTTAAGGAGGTGCACAACCAAACTTTGTAAGAGGAAACAAAGATGCTAAAGTTCATAAGAGAATCCAAGAAAGAGGCTTAAATTTTTTGTGAAAAGAAGGATGATTTCTTCAAGGGTTGTAAATAAAATCAAGTACAAATGTGACAATGAAGGCTTATTAGGGAATCAACACATAAACCAAAAAAATATCTGAAACCACAAAGTGATTTGTAATCATACAGATCCAACCCTAGTATTTTCTTTCTAAATACTATAAATAATTTGTATTGAATACTTTTTATCAAAGGTTGACCTAACAGTCATTGAAGGACTTAACAATCCATGAAAATCCTTTAATAAGGTGACATTCTAAATAGAATGATCAAAGTCCCCTGACAAGGCCACTCCTAATAGGGTGATTAAATACTCTAACTAGGTCATTTTTAACAGTGTGTATTGTAACCTTTAACAAGGTTGGCTCTTAACAGAGCTCACTTTAAAAGAGTGAAAAAGTGGCGACATGTTGTTGGTGGTTTTTTCCAAATTGGGTTTCCAAGTTAAATCCTAGTGTCAAACTTGTGTCAAACTTGTGTTGAATGTTTTATGGTGTTTTAAATTTCAAATGTTTACATTCAACAAGTATTAAGTTAGGACAATAAACCACTAGTAATTTTGTTTATCAATATATAGTAGAGACCAAGCTACAACTGGATAAGTAGAATATAAAATGTTTAATGTTGGATTATTCAAATGGTACTTATAGAAATTGAGTTATTGATTCACCACCCCCCCTCCACCTCACTTATTGTAAACATTCTAATAGATATAACCTCAATAAGACTAATTTTTAGCAAATTTGTTTAGCTTCACCATTGAAGCATGAAACCTTTAACTATTATAGGATTTTTTTAGACATAATTGGGTGTTGAAATTAAGGTCAATTTGTCTATAAGTGAATCACACTTAGTCAATGTATAGTTGCTACCATGCTTTAGAACCTATGTACAAATTATGCTAGCTGTAACAGTGTTTACTGAGTTGTTTAGTGAAAGTGATGGAAACTCTAGTGTTAATTGAGTTTCATAGTGTTAACTAAGTTCTATAGTGCTAACCATGTTTCATAGTGTTAACCATGTTCTTAAGTATTTACAAAGCCAATGGTGTTAGTGATGTGAATCTAGTATTGACCAAGCCATGGAGTGTCAACCAAGTGATTTAGTATATGATGAGTTTCTCAGTGTTCACCAAGTCACACAGTACTGACCGAGTTTAAGCTACTTGGAAGTGATTAGTATGAATCAAGCCTTTTTGTCAACCAAGTACTAGACAATACTAAGTTTTGACAATGGTTATCAAGTATTAGAACATTATTGAGTTTGTCTTTAGAACCCAAGTTATAATAGTTGGGCCAACTTTGTGAATTTTGGTGAAACTTTTATTGTAGCCGACTCCACCTAGTTGTGATTAGTATTGGTATATATGTAATGCATTGTATCATATCCAAATAAGAAATGTAAGCATATAATGAGTAGAAGTGAGAATTAAAGAAGGCTACAAGCAGTTTAAGGGACATCAAAGTATTATCTATCACAACAAGGTGATCATTACAATTCAAGGAATCTAACCAATAAATCAGAGTTTTAGATCAAAGATTAGCCACTGGTTCATCCTAACAGGTGTATTAATCAAATACTTTAATAGGATAGATTAATAGTCTTTGATAAATCTCTTTACCGAGTGCATACTTCATTGTATGTTTGTAAATCCTTTAACAAGGTGGACCTCATAGTCTTTATTGCTCCTAATAGGGAAAATAATTAGAAATGATTAATTGCAAGACTTAATAGGCCAACTTTATACTGCAATACTAAAGCTTGTGGGTATTATCCCCACCCCAAATTTACTTTCTATTTGGAAGGCTTTTGGGTCACCATATCTTGCGTCAAATTGCTATGAATGTTTGCTTTCTTTCATTCCTTCATGCATACAATTAGATCAGAATATTTATGAAGGATTAATTGGTCAAATAATATTAAATTTTATTGGTTCCTGATTCACCCCTCCCCTCTTAGTAACCTTGTCTACCTCATATTTCCAACAATTGGTATCAGTGCTTTTTGGTTCTCACAAAGGAAGTCTAATATCTTGAGAAAAGATCAGAGGCAATGGAGGTATATAGGATAGATGAGGCTATTGATAATAAGAAGTTGGATCTTGAATTAGCTATTGGACAGTTGAAGAAAGCAAAGGATCAACTCTCTCAATCACTGAAAAAAGGAAAGATCTTTCAATACAAATGAATGACAATCTCTACACTAAAAAAAGAATTAAATTTATATATCCTAAAAGAAACACAGATTAAACTAATTAAGATATCAAAAACCTATTAGAAAAGAATTCCAATCTTCAAGAAAAAGTTAGAAAGCTAAAAGGAGAAGAAGAAATCCAATCAATAAGATTATGTTTAGTCATGGAAGAAAAAGACAAAACCAAAGAAGAGATAGAAGAAAAGAACAATGAAATTCAACATCTATCTTTTCAACAAGAAAACTTCATTGATCAACTCACAAATGAAAATAAAGAACTTATAAGTCTTATGTCAAAAAATGAAAAATTGCAGAATGATCTAAGCACTAAAAAGAAAACCAATGAAAGGATGTTGAAATCTTAAGAAAGCTTGAAAAAACTGAATGAACAAAGTCAATAAGATACAAAGGCAATGATGCGATATGATACATAAAAGAAGGTGAATCATCCAAGCAAGGAGCCAAAAAGAATCAAAGGCCTACTTCAACCACTGTGGTAAGATAGGTCATAAATCAAATAAATGTTAGTGTAATGGTAAAGAAAAATTCAATGGAAAACATTACAACTACTATAAACATGGTCATAGAGCAAGAGAATGCAAGGAGAAACCTAAGTTTGAAGGTAAATTTCACAATTGCAAGAAACAAGGAAACAAATCTTCTAAATACAAAACCAAGATATCGAATCTAGCAGAATAGATTGTGAAAGAAATATTTGGATGAGACTACAACACATGGTGTAGATGCCATTGTTGTGGTGGATTTGGGCACATTGGAGCAAACTATGTAAAACATCATATGAGGAAAAGAGATACAAATAAAATATGCTTTATTTGTAGATAAATTGGACATCTTGCTAATAACTATATGAACACAAGAAGAATTTAAGATGAAAGGAAAGTCAAAGTTGACAATTCTAGAAAGTTGATGAAGTAACAATGGATACCAAAATCTCCTTAGAATGCAAGTCTGAGTCCTAAAATAGATGTCACTCAAGAGTTGGGTGACTTCAGTATCTCAAATTGAATCCCTATGGGAATAAATAGAACTAAGACTTTGAGGAAAACATCTCTCATTAGTTCCAACTAGCGAGAAGAAGATATCCATATTAGCATTTAAGATACACAAGGATCATGAGTGGTCACAAAAATCATAGACCTTACCAACCTAGGCCAGGTCACAAGACCCTATCAGGCAAGGTTGAAAGATACTAAAGTATTGTATGTGGATATCAAGTGATAATGGTTCTACCGAGCTATGAATGTCTATCAAGCATTAAAAGTAGAACTGAGTAGAAAATAGCCTGTCACCGAGAAAAAAAACATACCAAGCATTAATGAGAATTGTAAAGAGGAAATTTGTTAAAAGGAAGAAAGTGAATGCATTGTTTCATCGTGGATTTCAATAGCTAGTTGAGAAAATAAATTTCAGAGCTTAAGAATGATTTGAGTGTCTACTGTTGAATAAATTTTGAGTTTTCCAAAACCCTACTAAGTATGACATCTTCTAGTAGCAAAACCAAAAGGGGGTCTAAAATGTTGGTTTGAGGAGTCCATTACAAGGCAAAAAACTTCAAATTAAGTCTAGCAATTATAGAAGCACTAGACCCTTCTGGTGCACAATCATAAGTTCTACCTAAGGTATTGCTCATACATGATATCCATTCATATTATATATGTTCTATTCAAGAACTAGGTACTCTTGAGATGAATGAGGCATTGAATGAGTTATGTGTGAATGTCATTCTAAAACTTGAGCATCAACATCTACAAGCTAAGGGCTTAACACATATTTCACATATGCCAAGGAACTTTTAGTCAAAGTGGATTAAAGTTTATCCTTATCCTAGTTCATAATGGAAAGTTATGGTTAGACCAACCTATTCTAATCACAAGGAAAATGATTCAAAGAATTACTAGTCTTCCAATGTTGGACAAAGCGAAAGTGACCAAAACCCTAGGTCAAGTGCAACTAGAAAAGAAAAATCTAATTGAGTGTGATGGCAGAGGAATGAAGATTAGCAATGTAACTAAAATTTGGCATCCATATCATTGCTCATAAAATCTATAGCTCCATTCATCTTAATAGTGTGTCATGTGAAGTAGTTGATCTGGCTCTCAAAGTAGTGAAGAATAAAATGTCATCTGACCTTGCCGAGCTGTTATTGAATTAGTTCAATAAGAACATGGAGTGCATCAGAGGTTCCAAGAACAATCCATTTAAGTTTGGTTCACTCATGATTTATTTATTTTTCTTTGTGCAAAAATTCTTCCCTTCTAAAGGATCATTAGTATGGAGAAAAGATGTCCTTGTTTTATATCAAATAAATGTGTATATAGCAAAAATGGGTGAAAATTCTGATAGCATCATGGACAAATACTTTGAAACATTTAAAGAGAAGATGTAGAATAGATATAGGATACTTGTGAAGCTTTTAGAAGACTACAAGGACAATATCTAGTTTATGGTAGATTGTGACAAGGTATATATTTAGGCAGTTAGGCCTTAAGTAGCATGGGTTAAGCCTCTGGAGTATAAGATTAACATAGATGAAACTAGAGATATCATTGAGCCTCTACTAAAGGAGCCTGTGGATCCTAAGGCACCATATTTTGGGACTAATGAAGAAGCAAAGATAATAATGGAACTTGAAATTAAACTTCCTCAAGTAGTTGTGAAAGGAAGAAAGAGGATAGCAAAACTAAAACAAGCAAGTTCTACTCTCCTGGGAATAGAAGGAAAAGGTGACGATATGGAAGAAGACAATGTAGAGGATGAAGATGAGGAATCCATATCTAAGGAAAAAGAGCCTATAAGAAAGAAAGGTAAGGTTATCATAACCAGAACTACTAAGTCATCCACTACTATATTCATAAGGAGGGCACCAAAATCCAAGAAGAAATTGAAGTTAGGTGAGGAGGATGCCGAGAAAATTATTTTCAAAATGCTTGCACCTAATTTTCAAGAAAAGTTAAAGGAATTGGAAGAAGGAACTAGCAAGGCCATGTTTCAAATTCCTCAAATATGAATCAAGGAATGCAAATGAGAAAAGATAGATTGAAGATACCATTATGACCAAATTAAGAAAATGGAAGTATTCTCCTGATGAGCTTACTCAAAAAATTCCAAATGACCTTATGGAAGAAATAAATCCTAGATGGGAGCATGCAAAGAAGACTAAAAAAGACATTTTTGAACATAATCTAAGGCAATTCATGCAGAGTCTTAGTGAAAAAGAGCTAAAAGAATCTTTGAAGAAGAATGAACAAAAGTTCATCTCAAGATGAACACTTGCATGATACTTCTCAATAACATTGAATATGTTGTGAAGGTTGCTGCATAAACATGGAAGAATATTTACAAGCCACATCAACCTAGTGATTTTGTTGTTCATGTTAGTGACAAAGATGATGATGGTGATAAGGAAGAGGATGTGGAAATAAAAGATGGTGAAATACATGATGTAAATGTGGATGATGAGGAGGAAGAATAGGAAGCTACTAGAGGAGGTCTTCCAGATATTCAAAGCATTGAGGAAACTGATGCAGAAAAGATTACATCTGTAGTAATGGCTTCATTTCCTCATTCTCCAAGCAAAGTATCAGTGTAATCTAACTCTGAGAGAGCATCTACCAAGTTGGTTGTGACTACCACTGCAACACCATGAACTCAACCAAGCTTAGGACCTGTTCAACTAAGTATTCCATTAATTGAAGTGGCCAACACTTCATTTACTAAGCAACAAAGTGCCTTAATCATCAAGTTTTATAATGCAACAACAAGGTATTTCTACTATCAATGCCATACCTACATTTTTTGCTAGCCCCTCTATTTCTACTATTGTTTCTATTCTACATATAGCTAGTAAAATGATAGTTTAGAAAAAGTCTCAACCAAGTATTGAAGTTTCAAATAAAGATAAGAGTAAAGAAGAAGATATTGATCTAGAGGAGGATATAGTTATTCTAAATTGGGATATCTCTAATCTCAATACTAATCAAATGAACACCATGGGTGAATTATTTCAAAAGGGAGCTAAGAAACAAAGGCTTAGAGAAGAGAAGAGAAAGAAAACCCAAGTGCTTGAAGATGTAAAGGACATATTTGTAAGTTCACTAACTATTAAGGTTGATAGTTCACAACATACTTTGGATTAGTTAGAAGAAGTTTTCTAGAAATTCAATGAAGACTTAAATGGAGATGATAAGTTGCTACAAAGAGCAGAAATAAAATTTGAGAACAAGGTATTGGAACAAGTGCTGCAAAAAAATGCAATAAACCAAGCAAAAAAATGCAATAAATGAGGTAGAATTGTCTACTACTCTTGTTTCATTAGAGAAATATGTAAATAATGTCACTTCATTATTTGTTAAGTTGTGTGATACATCTATCTTCACACAACACATTAAAAATATACTATCAATGATAGATGAAGACGTGAAGGCAAGTGCACATCATCTATCACTTGACCCAAGCTATACTTCTGCTCATTATTCAAAAATTAGATTTTTGACAAATTTGCAAGCAAAATTACTAAAGGAAGAAGCCAAGATTAGGTCCATGCTTGCATAAATCCAAGGCACAATTCTTCCAAACATGGATGCATTACAGATGCACATTACACATGCTAAGACACTCATCCATGACAATAACTTCTCCATAGTGTTATTTTATGGTGACTGATCAGGGAAGTACTATACATACTTTATAGATTCTTTTGGGTTGGTCAAATTTTTTTTTTGGGCTACTATTCACCAATTTTCTATTAGTTATTCACCAATTTATGGCCAACATGTTGTAACTAATTTTAACCCTAAAACGGAAAAAATACTTGTATAAAAGGGCTTGGGGTTAGGGGTTGTTTCATAAGGTGTGATGTGAAAATTGCTTCTTGTGGTGGTATTGAGTTATAAAGGATTATATATTATAATTAGGTTGTAATTGTTGGATCATAATAATATTGGACTTGCTATTTGGTGGATGTAGCCTAGGGTTTGGGTGAACCACGTTAAATCTTGGTGTATTGTGTTCTTTTCTGTGTGATCTATTAGTTTTTGATATTGTTTATATTTGCATGTAATTTTTATTTCTATCCATGGTTATATCCTAACAAGTGGGATCAAAGCGAGGTTTTTTTAGTTATCCTCTATAGGAAAGTCTCACGGTTTAGTGCGAGTCTCATGGTTGAGTGAGAGCAATGGTAGATGAGAGTAAGCTAAGGGTTGACAATTTTAATGGGCAAAACTTTCAATTATGGAAGATGCAAATGGAAGAGTATCTTTATCAGAAGGATTTTTGAAAGCTGTTGGAAAGAAAAACCAAGAATTAGGAATCTATGACAAATGACAACTAGGATCTTTTAGACAGAAAGGCACTAGGAAGTATTTGATTATGCCTGGCACTATTGGGGGTATTTAATATTACAAAATAAAATATGATAGAAGAGTTGATGGAAACCTTAGCAAATCATTTAAATTAGTTTAATAATATTAATAGTTAATTATCTTCTATGGGCATTAATTTTGATAAATAAATTAGGGCTCTCTTTATTTTGTGTTCTTTGCTTGAAAGTTGGAATGGCTTGGTAATGGTTATGAATAATTCCATTTCTGGATCTAATACTCTAAAATATGATGATGTGATCAGTGTTTTTTTGAGTAAGAAAACTCGTAGGAAAACCTCAAGCAGATCTACATCTGAAAGATCTTTGAATGCACAAAGTTGAGGCAAAACGAGTGAAAGAGGAAGTAATTTTGGACATCATGGTAAATCAAGAGGCAAGTAAAAAGGGAAGAGGTCTAAATCAAGAGGACCAAATGATTGCTGGTACTATAGGAAACTAGGGCATAAGAAAAAAGATTGTTGGATTCAAAAGAAAAATGAAGGGGAAAACCAAGATTGAGACAAGGAGGCAAATGTGGTAAGTAACAAATTTGAAGGGGATGCTTTGCTTCTATCTTTAGAAAGTGTTGATGATTCATGGGTTTTCGATTCTAGTGCTTCATTTCTTGCTACACCTCATAGAGGTTATTTCATCAATTAGGGGACTTTGGGTGTAATGAAATAACGTGCACAATAGAAGAAATAATATGAAATATTATATAAATACTTGATAATAGCTAAGAGTAATAAGCCACTTCGAGGGGGCAACCTCCAAATATCTCCAATGAGAACACACTTCACAACATGATGATGAAATAAGACTCACAACCTCCTATATATACCTAATTTTTCTTAGGTTAAATAGACACAACCCTTCATAACACCTAGGCCAACCTACTTACCTAAATTATAATACAATAATGATAACATGACTTAATTAAGGATTAAGATAGCCACAAGTTGACTATTCATAAACCTATATACAATAATATTAAGAGCATAGCATGCCCCCTCTCTTCAAAGAAGCATTTTCCTCAATGCTAACCAAGTGTGGATTCTTTTGACTGAACTCCTTATCCTCCCATGTGGCCTCTTCAGCTAGTAAATTTTCCCATTAGATGAGATATTGAGTTAGGGTTTTGTTCCTCAACTTATTTGTGCATGTTGAAAGAATGTAATCTGGTTCCAAAATTATCCTTCCTTCTTCATCAAGTTCTAGTAGTATCGTTTGAGCAGGAATATTCTACCCAATTACCTTCTTCAAACAAGAAACATGAAAAATTGGATGTATCTTTGTTGTTCGTGGCAACTCAAGCTTGTAGGCAACACTACCAATCTTTTTCATGATTTGGTATGGTCCATAATATCTTGAAGACAACTTATTTTTCTTTTTTTGTTGCTTCATTGAGATTTGTTTATAAGGCTACAATCTCAAGAAGACCCAGTCCCGAACTTCAAAATTTCTTTCACTACAATGTTGGTCCTCTTATTGTTTCATTCTATTTTGTGTCATAGCTAAATTCTTCTTGAGTCCTAAAAGTGCCAATTGTTGATGAAGCAAGTGATCTTGTATTACTTGAACTCTTGGTGACACCTTTAATGATGATGTGATGGAAGGAGGATGATATCCATAAAGTGCAAAAAATGAAGACATTTTTGATGAGCTATGAAAAGAAGTATTGTACCACCATTCTGCAAGAGGTAGCGAATCTACCCATTGAGATTTTTTCTAAAGTGAAACAACATAGATAGCCTTCCAAACATTTATTAACCACCTCAATTTGTCCATCTGATTGTGAATGGTATGAAGAACTATGAGCCAATTGAGTACCCAAACATGAGAATAAATCTTTCCAAAAGTGACTAGTAAAGATGGGATCATGATTACTAACAATAACCTTAGGTGTAACATATTGTACCTTTTGGATATTCTCCAAGAAAACTTTTTCCACTATAGTTTTTATAAAAGGATGTGATAATGCAATAAAATGTGCATATTTAATGAGGTGACATTATGACCTTTAGATTTGGGGAGCCTTGTGATGAAGTCCATGGATACCTCTTCCTAACAATTGCTAGGAATAGATAAAGGCTATAAGAGACTTGGTGTTTTAATTGTTTCCCCCTTATTTCTTTGACAAATCAAACATTTAGCCACAAACTTTTGAACATCACCTTTTAGCCCTTCCTGAAAAAAAATCTTGCTTGACCCTATGATATGTCCTGAAAAATCCTGAATGACCACCAATTGGGGACTCATGCAGTTCTTTGAGAATCTTGTGTTTAAGAGTAGAATTCTTGTAGAGATACAAGCACTCTTTATACCAAAGAATATCCCCCTTTAAAAAAAACTTATCTGAACTACTAGGGTCACTTTTTATTTGTTGGATGAGATTACTTGTTGCAACATCATTTTCCACTCTTCTTTGGCTTCTACCACCCAATTTTCTTGTAATATTGAAAGGACACACAATAAGGCTTCATCTTGTTTATCCTTCCTAAAAAGTGCATCATCCATAATATTTTTCTTCCCTTTCTTGTATACAGTTTCAAAATCATATCCCAACATCTTAGTGACCCATTTTTGTTTCTCTTCTAATGACAGTCTTTTTTCCAAAAATTATTTTAGGCTATCATGATCTATCTTAACCTTGAAGTGTTGACCCATTAAATAAGGCCTCCATTTTTTAACTGCATGAAGGATTGCTAACATTTCCTTCTTGTAAATAGGTTTAAGTTGATTTTTACCTTTTAATTAATGATCTCAAAAGAAATTGGTTTACCTTCTTGCATGAGAACTACTCCTATCCCATTTCTAGAAGCATCACATTCCACAATGAATTCCTTGGTGAAGTCTAGAGTGGCAAGCATTGGAGTTGTACACATAGCCTTCTTTAATTGCTCAAATGATACTTTAGTAGATTAATTCCAATGAAAAGAATCCTTCTTCAATAGAGTTGTAAGGGGTGTTTCTAAATGACCATAATTCTTCAAAAATCTTCTATATTATCCTATCAATCCCAAGAAATCCGTCAGCTTCTTAATATATTTGGAATAGGCCATTTCATGATCACCTTAATTTTGTTAGGGTCCACCTTTACTTCTTCATGTAAAACTATGTGTCCCAAATACTCCACCTCCTTAAGACCAAAAGCACACTTGGATGGCTTAGCATAGAATTGATGATCTTCGAGTAATTGTAATGCTTGATCTACATGCTGCAAATGTTTTTCTCAAGTCTTGCTATAAATTAATATATCATCAAAAAAAACTAACACAAACTTTCTCAAGAACTTCTTAAAAATGGAATTGATGAAACTTTGGAATGTAGATGGTGCATTGGTAAGACCAAATGGCATCACCAAAAATTCATAATGACCTTCATGATTTTGAAATGTTGTCTTACAAATATCTTCCTCCTTAATCCAAATTTGGTGATAACCTTATCTAAGATCCAACCTAGTAAAATATATAGCTTTATTTAATTCATCTAGAAGATCATCAATCATTGGAATAGGAAACTTATCTTTAATGGTGTACTTGTTGAGCACTCTATAATCTGGACACATGTGTCAAGTTTCATCCTTCTTACACACCAGCACAACAGGTGAGGAGTAAGAAATTTGGCTATGCCTGATAATTCTTGCTTCTAGCATTTCCTCAACATTTTTTTCTATTTCATTTTTTTGTATGTGTGGGTACATACAAGGCCTAATGTTTGGTGTCTAACTCTGTGGAACTAGTTGTATGACATGGTCATGATCCCTCTTGGGGGAAGTCCTTTAGGCATATCTCCAAGAATCACTAAGTGGTGATTAATTATTTCTTGTAAATCTAGATGAGTAAGGGAATTAGATTGAGAGATTTCTAATATACATAGCTAGGCCACAATTCCATTAGCACCTTTCTTAAGAAGTTTTTGCATTTGATGAGAGCTTACCATTTGTGGGTATTTTTCCTTCATTCCCCTTACCTCCACTACCTTTCCTTGTGATTGAAATCACATGAATAGTTCTTGGAAGTTCATCTCAATTGTTCCCAATTTAGTAAGCCATTGTACTCCCAAAATAATATTTGTTGCACCCATGGATATCACATACATTGGGGTATCAAGTTGATAATCTCCCATGGATAATTTGATGCTATGACACTTCCTTGAACAACTAACTGTGCCCCCATCTACAATCAAAACTTGAAACTCTAGGGCTGGATACATAAACCAATTTAGAAGAGTTTCCAACTTTTTGTTGATAAAATTATGAGTACTACCTACATCGATCGACATTTTTACTTTTTGCTTCTTTAAGAAACCCACTACCTTGAGAGTTTGTGGTGCACTAATACCTAAAAGTGCATGACAAGAAATGATTGGTTGAGAATCATGTGATTCCTCACCTAACTCCCTATCCTCCTTTGATATGGGCTCATCCTCTTCTTTGTCACTTGGACCTTCAATATAGAATAATTTCTTTTCATTACATTTATGTCCTTGATTATATTTGCTATCACAATTGAAACATGACCCTTTTGCTCTTTTCTCCTCAAGTTGTGGAGTCAACCTAGTAGGTTGAGGAAGATAAGGTGTCAAATATCGTTTGTCTCATTTACTAAATTGGGGTAAAACATGCATACCTCATGTTGAATGTGATCCTTGAGACCACCCAAGAATAAATCATTCAAGTTCTCCTCTATAATTGTATCCACTCTTAAGGATAGATTTTGGAATTGTTGAATATAATCCATAACTGATCCTAATTTTTGAAGCTTAGCAAGTTGGCTAAAGAAGTTTTTTGTCACACTATTGCTATATTGTGCTTGGAGTTCTTTTGTAAAAATTGACCATGATACAGTGAGACCCTTTTTCCTCCTATGAGTACAAAGCCAACAATACCAAATGAATTGATGTAGTTTTAGATATAAGGAAGCCATCGTAACCATTTGTCCATATGGGATTTGATGTATTTCAAAAAAATTATCTATTTGATTTATCCATGTTAGAGGATCCTTGCCATCAAATTTGTGCATATCCACCTTTAAAAAAAAGTTTCTAGATCTCATAAGATTAATAAAATTTATATCGTTACTAGTCAACTTGAAGGTTTCACCTTGATTGCTTGACAACTCCTTCCTTGTTTCATTCATATAGGTGCTTAATATTCTTTGTATATCTAATATATCTCCTCGTAGGTCACACATATCTTTCTTAACCTCTTCCTTGAACTTACTAAGTTCCTCATTGGGCTTACTATCACCTATTGCTTCCCAATCTTGATTAGAGTGTATCCTCGGTGTGGTAGAATTCTTTTTGCCTATTGTCGGAGGCCTCCTCATGATGGAAACCAATATTTTTGAAATAAATCACACAAATGAAATGGAAATTCTCTAATTTACTTATTTTTTACTTTAATTTACTTGGGCCAAGAAATCCTTACTCGAAAAAAATCCCCAAAAAAAGTTAGCAAATTTGTTGCCTTGAGAGATAATTTTCCTAATTTTGCAATATCTTACTTATTTTTGTTTTTCAATCCCTCCAAGCTTTGAATTTAGGCTCATCTACTACTTATTGAAAAACCCAATACAAGTTATACTCCAATTTGGTAGGTTGTGAGAGATATGAAGATCTTAAAAAATTGTGTAGAAATAGTAATTCTGCAATAATTTTCTCAAATTTAATTCAATTCCTCTAAATTTTTTACTATATCATCTTTAATATGTTATTCAAAAAATATTTAAAAATATTTGAAAAATTTGCTAAAATCTAAAAGTTATGCTCTTCCTAAAATTGCCCCAATGTTGAGAAGAAATCTTGCTTCTATGGTGCCAAGATCATGCTCTAATACCACGTGTAATGAAATAACTTGCACAATAGAAGAAATAATATGAAATATTGTATAAATATTTGATAATATCTAAAATTAATAGGCCACTTTGATGGGGCAAACTCCAAATATCTCTAATGAGAACACACTTCATGACATGATGATGAAATAAGACTCACAACCTCCTATATATACCTAATTAAGCTTAGGTTGAATAGACAGAACCCTTGATAACACCTAGGCTGACCTACCTATCTAAATTATAATATAATAATGATAACATGACTTAATTAAGGATTAAGATAGCCACAAATTGACTATTCATAACCCTATATACAATAATATTAAGGGTGTAGCGTTAGGATTGATTATTTATGAGATAATGAACCTTGTCAGATTGTTGGAAAGGGAAAAGTTAAGATTAAGTTGCAGAATGGGAATCATTGACTACTACATGAGGTAAGACATGTTTCAAGGCTGAGTAGAAATTTAATTTCAATAGGGCAACTTGGTGATGAGTGTTGTGTAGTTACTTTTAACGATGAAAATTGGAAGGTTTCAAAAGGTTCCCTTGTAGCAGAAAAAGGTGTGAAAGTAGGCACCTTATATCTTTGTGCAAGTCATGTTGTTCCTTCTACTTTAATTTCTTTAGAAAAATGAATGTTCAAGAATAATTGTTGTAGTTGAGCAGGGAGAACAAATAGCTAATGTAGATTTTGATACAACACTATGGCACAATAGACTTGAGTACATGAGTGAGAAAGGTATGAAAGTAATTCATTGAAAGAAAGTTTTACTAGGTCTAAAATGTGTTAATATGGATTTCTATAAAAGTTGTGTGTATGGAAAATAAAAGAGAGTGTATTTCGCAAAGATAGGGAAGGAAAATAAAAGTGAAAACTTAGAGCTTGTGCATATAGATGTATTGGGACTGGCTCAGGTATCTTCCCTTGGTGGCTCTCATTATTATGCTACATTTGTTGGTGATGCAACTTGAAAATTATGGGTTTATTTCTTTAGACAAAAATATGATATTTTTCAAACTTTTAAGAAATGGAAATGCTTGGTTGAAAATGAGACTGGTAAGAAATTAAAATGTCTCAGATCTTATAATGGTGGTGAGTATTGTAGTCATGAATTTGAAGATTATTTCTCCACTAATGGTTTTCATAGACATAAAACTATTCAAAGGAATCCATAGGAAAATGGAGTGGCTGAATGCATGAATGAGACTATAATGGAGCATGCAAGGAGCATGAGGTTACATGCTAGGTTGCCCTTAAATATGTGGGCATAGGCTATTAATACTATTGCATATTTTATTAATAGAGGTCCCTCAACTCCTTTGGGTTGTGGTATTCTAGAGGAAGCATGGACTGGTAAGAAGGTGAGTTATTCTTTTCTAAAAACCTTTGGTTGTGAAGCATTTGCTCATATAGATTCTAAAAATAGAACCAAGCTGGAAGCTAAGTCAAAGAAATGTATATTTTTTAGATATGGCATTAATGAATTTGGTTATAGACTTTGGGATTTTGAAAATTATAAAATTATAAGAAGCAAGGATGTCATATTCAATGAGAAAGTGTTGTACAAAGATCTGTTGTAGCAACATGAGAAGAAAGAAGATGATTATGTAGTGTTGGATGATACTTTGAAAGATGATGTTCCAGAAATTCTTCGTAATGTGCAACAACCAGAATAACAAATACCACACACACCAGTGCATGTTATATTATCAACAAGGTTAAGTAGACCTCCAAAAAAAATTTCTCCCTCTTTGTATTCTATTTTACTTATTGATGATAGTGAACCTAAATGTTATGATGAAGTTGTGCAGGTGGATACTAAGATTCAACGGGAGTCTACAATGAAAGACAAAATGAACTCTTTGCTGAAAAATAATACATGGAATTTGTGCAAGTTGCCTACAAGTAAAAGGGCTTTATAGAATAATTGGGTTTACAGGTTGAAAGAAGAGGATGGAGGTAAGAAAAGATTTAAAGCCAGGTTAGTTGTGAAAGGATTTTCATAGAAAAAGTATTGATTTTGATGAGATATTCTCTCTTGTTGTTAAAATGATTTCTATTCGCATTGTTTTAAGTATTGTGGCTATTGAACATTTAAATTTGGAGTAGCTTGATATTAAAACAAGCTTCCTTCATGGTGATTTGGATGAAGAGAAATATATGGCTTAGCCACAGGGATTTGAGGTCAAAGGTACATAGAACTTAGTGTGTAGATTGAAGAAAAGTTTATATCGCTTGAAGAAAGCACCTTAGCAATGTTATTTGAAACTTGATAGTTTTATGCATGAGCATGGATATAGTAGGTGTCATTTAGATCATTTTTTTTACTTTAAGAGGTTGGATGATGATTTCTACATTATTTTATGCTTATATATTGATGATATGCTTGTAGCTAGGTCTAACATGGATCACATTAAGGGGCTGAAATGTCAATTAGCATTTGCATTTTCTATAAAGGATTTGGGTGTAGAAAAACAAATCCTTGGTATGAAGATTTGCATAGATAGGAATAATAGAAAATTGACTTGATCTCAAGCTAATTAATTTGAAAAGGTGTTGCAATGTTTCTCTATGGGGAATACTAAAGCTATTAGCACACATTTACCTAGTTATTTGAAGTTGACTAAGGAGATGTGTTCAAAGACACAAGAAGAGAAAGATAAGATGTCCAAGGTATCTTATGCTTTAGTTGTAGGAAGCTTGATGTATGCTATGGTATGTACAAGGCTAGATATTACATGTGTAGTGGGAGTCATTAGCAGTTATATGAGTCATCTAGGAACTGAGCATTGGAATATAGTCAAATGGATTCTCAGATATTTGAGAGGAACATCTAGTAAATGTTGTTAGAAGCATTGATACTAATGGTTTTCCTATGGGTGAGTATTATAGATATGCTACTATGATGATATGTTACATTCGTGATTGAGTTTGTCATTGATGTCAACATAACAATTTTTTGTGGTATCTAATAGAAGAACAACAAAAATATCAAGTTGGTATAGAATACTAGTTGAGTATTCTTACTATATAAGGTTATGGGAGATACTTTTGAGTATCTAGTATATGTAGTTAATGTCAGATGAAGAAATGACAAGTTTGGAAAAAGTTATGTAATTTTTGGTGATGTCTATTTTGAGATATAGTTTATAGAGACATGTTCTAGTAAACTTGTTATATCTCTTAGAAGATTTTTTATCTTGAGAATTGAGATCAAGCATGTGAAGAAGACATGTTGCTAATGATGTGGTTAAGTTTTCTCATCATAATATTACGCATAGAGAAAGATATTTAAGTTTCAAGGTGGAAGATTAATGTTATTGCTAAGTGTAACGTGTTCTTAATGTGATCCTATAATGATTAGTTGAGAAGGTCTAAGAGTTGACTCAAAAAATTATTTTATGGACTCTATATAAAGGAAGGACATTTTCCTTTACCATATGAGATGGATTGGATTGATAAGAAGTAATCATAAGCAGTAGAGAGAGAAAAATGAGAAGTTGAGAAGAGTAGAGTGGAGGTGAAGGAAACTTCATTTCCAAGGTTTTGCCAAGTGATCCAAAATTTGATATTTGGATCTGAGGTTCATGGCTTGGTTTACAAGGTTTGATAGTGATTGGTTTGACTAAAAGAACATAATAGTAAATTGCATTTTTTAGTAGTGAGATCTTCTTATAGTTGAAATTGCATATTTGGGCTATGGGCTCTTCTTGCATACATTGTACTACTACTCTTAGTAGGGTAGGCACAAATCCTACCAGTATTGGAATCTCCTAACATGGATTCAAAGTCTGCTAACAAGGACTCATATGTATTGAATGTTGTCATAGTCTCCTAATAGGGTCCATCCTCTAACAAAGAATATCTATATTAGTACATCATCTTGTGGGAACAATTTCCACTAGGATTTTCCCTCTGATCAAGGATTTCCCTAGTTAACATATTTGGTGTAATTGTCCATGTGCATCTTGTAGAAGTTGATGAAAGCTAACTTCATAGTGTGCCAAGATCACCTTCATGCAAATAACCCACTAAAGAGAAACTGAAGAAGGAACGAACAAGAGCTTCAAGAAACAAAGAGAAATTATATTGCAACAATGTGAAAATGAAATTGCTATACAAAATGGAAAAGGGAGAGCCTATTTACAAAGGCATCTAGGAAGCTTGTAGAACAAGCTAGAAAGTGCTAGGAGATAAGATTGACAACTAAGCATACGTCCACAAAAGGTGGGATATCCTCGATCAAGGTGAGAAGATAAGTATGACTTAGATAGAAAAAAACTCCCATGTTGTCAACAACTCCTGGACTACAACTAATAAATAATTGCATTTAACTAAGTAAACATAAGTAAAAAGGGTAAATAATAATTATTTACTCTAGCACCCCCCCTTAAGTGCAACTTAGGGGAATGCACTTAAGCTTACAAAAATTAAGATGAAATGTAGAATTGGTCTCGATAACAAGGTCATGTTAAGTACCCATGTACAAATGCAAAGAAAAGAAACCTCTAAAATGGGGAAAGAGGGAAAACCCTCCCCCAAAAAGAGGTAAGTACAAACATGCTGAAAAAAAACAAGGAACGAAGGCCTTAGCAAGACTCCCCAAGAAAAAATTCCATCGAAAATGTTTCAAGAGACTCTCTCAAATTGTTATGTCAAACCTTCTTTCTCCTTTTTCTCCAAATGCTAAACAAGCTACAATAAATCTAGCTCTGATACCATGTAGAAGTTGATGAAAGCCAACTTCACAATGTGCCAAGATCACCTGCATGCAAATAACCTATTAAAGAGAAATCGAAGAAGGAAGGAACAAGAGCTTGAAGCAACAAAGAGAAATTATATTGAAACAATGTGAAAATGAAATTAAGGTACAAAAATGCAAAGGGAAAGTCCATTTATAAAGGCCTCTAGGAAGCTTGTAGACAAAGCTAGAAAGTGCTAGAAGATAAGGTTGACAACTAAGCATACATCCACAAAAGGTGGGATATCCTCAATCAAGGTGAGAAGATAAGCATGACTTAGATAGGAACAAACTCCCATGTTGTCAACAACTCCTAGACTATAACTAATAAATAAATACATTTAACTAAGTAAACTTAAGTAAAAAAGGTAAATAATAATAATTTACTCTAACACATCTTATTATGGTTGTTGTTTAGTTTAGTTGAATGGTTAAGTTTGTTTAAAGAAGATAAAAGTTTTAATTGTTGGATAACTGCTTCACCCTCCCCCCCACTAGTTATCTTGGTGGACTATTATTACTAAGAATTGGTATTAGAGCATTATGTCCTTGAAGATAAAGGTTAACAAATTTGGGAGTTGAATGGTGAGTTTTAGAAAAGATACTCCTAAGTCTAATGGAGGAAATTTTGACACCTAGAAGATCAAGCTTCTTGGTGAGAGATCAAAATTGTGTAAATAATTTAGCATTGAGTTTCAGGATAGAGACATAAGTAAAGATATATCGAGATACAAAGACATGGAGATCAAAGAAGGTATTGATTTTCTTATGAAAAGAGAGAAAGAAGGTATGGAAATTTTTTCTTGTTAAAAATGTAATGAGTTTGGTCATTTTTCATCTACATGCCCTAAGAGAGTAAGGAAAATAGAAAGAGTTTTCTTTTCTATAAAGATAAAGAATTTAAAGAAAGTATGGAAAGATTCTTAAAAGATTGTGATGATAAAGATAATGAACCTAAATTGGTTAGGAAAAAGAAAGTAGTAGAACATATAACTTTTGTAATTATTGATCTAAAGGCTAACCATGAATATGTGGAGGTTGTCATTAGCAATGGTTTGTATAATGAAGGAGAGGTGAGGTAGGAACAAAGCTCAAAATCTTTAGTAGAGCCGGGAGTTGAGATAACCACTCCTACTTTGGGAAATAATATCTTAAAGAATCACTCATCTAAGAAGATCATTGTAAGTAGAGATAAAGGTGTGATGAAAAGAAGTAGAGTCAATGAAGAACTATGTTTGATATCTCAAGTTGAACCTAAAAATGGAGATGAAGCATATAAAGATAATTATTGGAAACAAGTTATGAAAGAAGAATTGGATCAGATAGTAAATAATGAGACATGGGAATTGGTCCCTAGGCCAACAAACAAGAATGTGATAGGAAATAAATGGGTATTCAGGAACAAGATGAATGAATAAGATGAAGTTGTAAGGAACAATGCAAGATTGGTATGTAAAGGTTATTCACAATGAGAAGGAATAGACTATGATGAGACCTATGCTCTAGTGGCTAGAATAATGTAGTAAGATTATTCCTAGCCTATGTAGCACAAATGAAATTCAAAGTGTATTAGATGGGTGTCAAGTCAATATTTTTCAATGGAGAACTTGAAGAAGAAGCATACATTTAGCAGCCTGAAGGTTCTCCTTTGACAGATGACAAGAAAATAGTATGTAGATTGAAGAAAGCATTGTATGGCTTGAAGCAAGCACCCAAAACTTGATATGCAAGGTTAGACAAGCATTTGACAAAGCTTGGATATAGCAAAGGTATGGAAGATAGTAATCTATATTGAAAAGAAATTAATGATCATTTGTTAATTTTGGTGATATTTGTTGATGGTATTATATTTGGAGGAAATTGTGATGAAAGTGACAAGTTTGTAAAAGAGATGAAAAAAAGAGCACCAGTGGTGGAGCCTTCGATCTTGGAGGAAGATTGGTTTCTTGGCTAAGCAAGAAGTAAGATTGTACATCACAAAGTATAGCAGAGGTAGAATATGTTCCAGTAGCAAAAAATTGTAATCAAGTTGTTTGGATAAAGTAGATGTTGAAGGATAGAAGGATAGCAAAAAATGAACCTATTGTCATACATTGTAACAAAATAAGTACAGTAAATATGTCTAATAATCCAGTGTTATATTTGATGACTAAGAACATTTCTATTAAGTATCACATGTTGAGAGAAAAAGTTGTAGAAAAGAAAATTAGATTGGAGTATGTGAGCACTAAAGAGTAGATTTAAAATATATTCACGAAGCCTCTTCCTGAATATACTTTTGAGTATTTGTGAGGTATACTAGGGGTTATGCCTCTTCCTACATCATAGTACATGATGCAAGAGTGCATCAGTCTAGTGTGGCAGAGTCCCATTGTTTGTTTAGACTAATGCTGATGCTTCCTATATGGAGGATTATTTTTGATGGACAGAGTTATCTAGGACTCTTGTTGGATGTTGTTTTGAATAGTGTCTTTGGACACTTGAGCTAGTAAGAATCAATTATTACTGAGTTTGATGGTTGCTAAAACCTTTGACATTGATGTCAATGGGGGAGAAGTTTGGCATGAAAAACATCATGGAAGATCATGAGGAAGAACATAATGGGGAGAAGAAAAGATAGTAAGTAGAAGTACAACATGGAATCATAGTTTTACAAAAAGCACATTGAGGTATATTAATGGGGGAGAATGATCGATGAAGAGAATTCGCAAAGTAAGATTTACAATCTTATTGGTATTCTTAGAACTAGATGTTTTTCATGTTTTTAGAATTTAAAAATGGGAAGATTTACGTATGAGGGGGGGGGGGGGGGGGGGGTGGGTGAATCAAAAGTAACTAACTTTAACCTCTTTAAAACCTTTTAACTGAAAACATTCACATGCATCTAATTCATCTAATAAACATAAAGGTAAAAATATGCATGAAAAATAGATAACACAAGAATTTTGTAATACAGAAACCCTCCAAAATGAGAAGGTAAGACTGGGGTGGGGATGACACCCACAAAGTATCACTGCAGCAATATGTAACTGTTTAAGGTTACAAAGTTTGACCACTTCATTTGGTCTACCTTGTGAAAGGACTATCTTGTTAAATACTTTACACCAAATTAAAACTAACCTAGTTAAAGGATTTACAAACATTCACTTGGAATGTTACCCTATTAAAGGATTTAGCACCTTGTCTAAAGACTTACAACATGGCTAATTTTTGATGAATAGTCTTATTCTATTAAAAAATTCACTTAGAATACAATTCACAAAAAAGGGGCCAAGGGATACAAGATCACCTCACAAGAGAGTTCAAGCGGCCTAAGCCAGAACTAAACACACGACACCAGTAAAAAAAAAGCAACTATTCATAAAAAAAAAAACATCTATAGCAACCTCAAGCTGCCAGAGTAGTGGCAGCCGAGGGGGGAGGATTATCTTTGTCATTAAAACCCCAATCATTTCTGGGATTGGGGGGAAGGTTGGGCACAAACCAGCCATCATCTGGATCAACAGCAAGAGGGGGATCAGTGGCAACCTTTGCATCTTTGACCTCAGGCTACAGAGGAGAAATTGCTAGCACCAAGTGGGGCCACTTTCTAGCATTATCTCAATGAGCACCAGGAGGAGGTGGCAGGGACTAGCCAGAGCCACCACAAGGTGGGGAGGTAGAGTGGCACCTCCAACTACTAGCCCCACCACTGGGAGAGTAGTGGTAGGAGGCCTATGAGCATAGAGTGTGTGAGTGGCAGCCCGAGGAGTGGCACTACTATCAACAGCCATGAGGTGTCGAGGTGTCTGTTGAGGCATCTAGAGGTACTCGAGCCACAGTACAAGGGGCATTGCCCCAGTTGTTGAGCAACTCCTGTAGGTGAGCAACTTCTAGGGCAAATTTTTTAGCTTGTAACTATATCTACATAATAACATTGTTACAAATACAAGCTTTAGTGTACATAGCAATGTTAACATCCAAAAAGCTGTGTGAATAAAACAACATTTCTATCTTTCCACAGAGTAAACAAAATTTCCATCCTGAATGTATGCCAGATTTGGGAGTACTTTTTGGGAATTTTGGGGGAATCACCTAGCAAGATCATGTGCCATGAAAGTGGTTCGGGCCTAAAGGGCTTGAGAAAATCATGAATCCAGTGCCAGTAATTTTGCGGACATTTACAAAAACAAGAAAATATGCAGAAAGGACTCAGGCTGACCACAAAAGGGGCATCTGGGATTAGGAATCCCTATGTGCTTGAGCCGAGGCCCTAAGGGAAGACCTTGGAAGGAAAGGCATCAAGAAAAGTGGGCAATCTTTGGTTCAGTAATAGTGCACCAGATGGTATCGAAGAGTTTTCGCCATTGAGAAAGTGAAGATTGCAAATGCCATCTCTTGTTGAGCGTGTCTACCATCGAAAGATGGGGCGAAAGCCATCAATATGTCTTATTGGGCTTGTAGTTGGAAAAAGGAGTGTCAAGAAACCACTTCCAGTCATGCCACCAAGGATGACCAGACTGAATTCCAACCTTGTGCACCAAATGCACAGGGATGGAGGAAAGTAAAAGGTCAAAAGTCTACAGATTTGCACGGACAAGGCGGTACTGAACTTGCATGTCTTCCCAGGTCCTAAAACTCATAGTGACTTTGGAAAAGAGATCTTTGATAGTTCTAATGCCACGTTTGAAAAAATGAAGAGCACTGGCTCCTTGGGTCTTAGCAAGAGGGCTACCCTGAATGACAAATAGGGGAGACCACCAAATATTCTATTGATTCAAGGAGAGACCATTACAAAAGTCATCCCCAGCCCAATGAAGCTAGGGCTTGATAGCCTCCCAAGCTTTCTAGATGCTCTTGATAAAAAATGAGCCCTATATGACAATAGGATCACACATAATGAGAAGGGTTTGAAAACCAATCCCCTTCCACTTAGGTCTGTTGATAGGGAAGCCATAAGAAATGCAATGGTGAACCAGAATCTTCCAAGCTTTATCTCTAGTAATAGCTCAAATGATCCACTTGGCACAAAGTGCAAGGCCTTGTTTATGAGTGGAAAGTAGATCGAGGCCACTAGATTTTATAGGGAGGCAACAAAATTCCCAAGCAACTCTGTGAAATCCATGATGATTAGAACTAGAAGCCCATTGGAAATCTCTGAGTAGGCATTCCAGCTTAAGATAGGAAGCTTTGGAAGGAGCCCAACATGAAGAATAATAAACATGGGTGGCCACCAAAATCTTGGAATAAATCTGGAATTTACTAGCAAGAGAGAGCGGCTTGGTAATCCAGTAATCTAGCTTTCTTGCAATCTTAGGAAGGACAACATTCAAAAGCTCCAGAGGGGAAGCCTGAAAGGAAAAAGGGATGCCAAGAAAATGAAAAAATTCACCATGAGTGACCCATTTCGACAAACTAACTAAGCTAGTGAGGAGTTGGTGAAAAAGATTAGCGGTAGCAGAGCGTTTTATGTCATTGAATGGAAGAGCTAGAGGCTTGACAAACAATCTCCAGATAAGATAGCGCATTATTGATGCATTCCTCCTCTTCAAGAAGAGTAAGGAAGGAATCATCAGCAAAATGCCCATTGAAAAGCTAGAAGTAGAATCAGGCAAGGTAATGCCACCAACCAATCCTAAGGAAACAGAATGAGCAAGCAAATAACCAAACCCTTCAGCAGCAAGAATGTAAAGCGCGGGAGCCAAAGGGCAACCTTGTCTGATGAAGCAAAAGAGGCCAAAGGCCTTAGACTGTGAATTATTAATGGTAATGCAAGCATTAGCATCACCAAAAAGCATCTCCATAGATTGAATAAAGTTGGGACCAAATCCCAGGTCCTTGAGCGTAACTAGGATGAAGGGTCATTCAATGCGATTATAAGCTTTGGCAAAATCTATCTTTAGAAAGATAGCCTTCTATTTGGACTTGTGAGCCCATTCCATCCCTTCCCAGACAACAATAATGTTATCAAGAATGTATCTAGATTTGATGAAGCTAGTTAGCTCAGGCCGCACAATTAGAGGGAGCATGTGCCTGATTTTGAGAGAGAGTGCCTTGGCAATTATCTTATAAGCCACATTTAGAAGGGTGATGGGCCTCCAATTGCATATGTCCTCCAGATCACAAACATTAGGTATGAATTTAATATTTCCTTTATTTATATTGGCTCCTAAGCTTTTAGAATGATATGCTTCAAGCTAGACTATGTGCAGATCAAGGCCAATTTTCTCCCAAAAGTGTTTGTAAAAATCATAGGGAAATCCATCACACCTAGGGGATTTGTCATCTACCATAGAAAAGGCAGCCTCTTTAAGATCGTTGAGGGAAAGAAGTTGCTCATAGAAAGCAGGCTACTCCCCCACAAGGCAGTTGGGAGTAACAGCGATGCATTTTTGGAGAGCCTCATCTTGGGAAACTAAATTTCCCTGTGAAGCAAAGACGTTCTCATAATGTTGAATGAATGCTTGTAGGATGCCGGGGAGGTTGGACAATACTGTCATGCCCTATTTGAGTTTCTGAATCCCAACTTTGGTATGACAGGCTTGGAGAGCATGAAAAAATTCCTTTGAGGCTTTGTCTCCAACCTTCAACTAGTGGAGACGAGCCTTGAGTTGAGCACCATGGGAAACATAGTTGTCAGCAACTTGCTTGTTATGTCGAATCTTGGCAAGATGAACTTGCAAATCTGTATCAAATGGGTTAAGAGTGAGAGCCTCAGAAGCTTTTCTGAGGGCAAGGTTGTTAGCTGCATAAGCCCTTTTTTTGAAAATGGCAACTTGATACCCATAGATGTACAAGAAACGTGCAGTTATAGCAATGACATCATTCCACCATTGAATCCATCCCCTTTGAGAGTGTGGACGTGGCTCCAAATTCCAGAAACATAGGATATGTGAGATGGTGGAAGCATGCATCAACACTGATGTGTTGAGGTAAAGCTGATAGTTAGCCACCTTGGGGATAGCTGTTTGCCAAGTAATGCGAAAATAAATAGGATAGTGGTCGGATAAAGTGACATTTGATAGGGGAATGACAGGAAAATCTTGATCCTTATAAAAGGAGAAAAAAGATTGCACAGAGATCATGGCACGATCAAGACGTTTTAATATATGATCTAGGCCAGCTGGAAAGTTAGACCAAGTGTGCCAAACCCCACTACTCTGGCAGTGATTAGTGTTGGGATCAAATAGGGCCAATTTATTATGCATGTGGTACCAGGTTGTTCTTTCCCTAGCTATCCACAAAAAAGGCAGAATGCCTTCTTTGTCAAATGCCACTTCAACAATATTAAAGTCCCCACACATGACCCAAGTAGCTGGAGGCAAATTGTCAGCCAGCCAGGCCCACAACTAGGATCTTTCAACAACATCATTGGAAGCATAAACATTAATGACTCCAAAAGAGTGATTGTTAATGGAAAGCAAAAGCCAAACAATTCTATGCATAGGGTTAGTACCATGTGAAATAATAGCAGAATGAAGGCAAGGTGACAGGAGAGTAACTACACCACCTCTGCCAACATCATGTTATGAGGAAAACATAATTCCATTCAGCCAAATGATGTGAAAAGAAACATCAAGCATGAAACCATAGATCTTTACTTCTTGTAAACACAAAAAATCCAAATTACCAAGTCTATGACGGGTATCTCGGACATAATACTTTCTGGGGAGGTTTGTAAGACCTCTAACATTCCATGAAAGGTAGTTCATGAGAAATCTTCCATGTCCTCTTCATCCTTGAGAAAGGAATAGCTATTTTTCAAAAAGGTAGGAGCTAGGTGAAAGTCGGACTGGAAATCTTCTAAACTTACAACTTGTCACTTTATCTTTGGTACCTCTGCACGTTCAGGAGGACTGCGAGAACACCGTGTTGTTTGTGGCACAATGGAAGAGACTGTAAGCGAGGTGTGAGCCCTGATCAAGGTAGAAGCCCTGGTGGTGGCCTTGATCCCCTATGTATTAGTAGGGTTTGAAACTTTTGAACCCCCTAGAGGAGGAACTGTCGAAGCCACTTGAATCTCCACGCTAGGTGGTGTAGACCTTCCTATGGGCATAGGAGGAATAGCGATAACCACCACATAAGATTGTTTGGGCTAAAAAGGGGTTGAGGTAGCCTTTCCCTTTCATCCAACAGTAACCCAATCTTCTTTTTTCCCTTCGGCTTGCTTGGCAGGCACACCTTTAGGCGCGGGTTTTTCCCTGGAGGTAACTAAGGGGCAATCTAGAATCTTGTGTTTCATCGACTGACACCTATAGCAGGTGTTAGGAAGGTTCAAGTAAAGCACCTTCTGAGAGAAGGTCTATGCCCCAATTTGAATTTCTATAGAATCACGAAGATCCTTGGAAAGATCAACTTTGATGCAAATGTGATGCTAAGGGCGAGCATTAAAGAACTTCTCTGGCTCCTTGGTGACAACCTTGCCAAGTGTTTGGGCAATGGACTCGATGAAATGCCAACATGGAAAAGGTAAACCTAGGAATTGAACCCACACAGGGACCCTAAGCTTTTTATCATCTGAGACAACAAAATCTCGGGACCATTTTTGGAAAACAAGTAGAGAAGAACGAACAGACAGGTCGTTGGTGAAAATTGCCTCTGCTTGTGACAGGTTGGAAAAATGAAATAATAAAAAAACCTTTGGTAAGGTTTTGCATGGCATCAAGGTGGATCCCATGAGGGGCCTAGCTCTTGTTAGCCCATTCTCTGAGCATAGCTTCAGGAGGAGTCTGACCCACAAAATATCCTATCAAGGTGTGGTGCTCTAACCAGTCACATGCAGTATCAAATTCTTGCAAAGGAAGGATAAAATTAGGATTACCTCATGAAAGATCTTCGGGACAAACTTGTACAGATATTTGTTCGAAGGCGGTACCATGGTAGTCTGAAGTAGCATCGTGCACACTAGAAACAACTCGGGCACCACTAGCCAGAGCCATGATAAAAAATCCTAAAGACTCCCACAGTAAATGCAATTTGACAGGTGTTGCCTGGAAAAGGCAAGATTAGATGAAGAGACATACTTGAGAGAACTAAAAAATTGCATGAGGCAAGAAACCCTAGTAGAGCGAAAACTCAATCTAGCGTCCTGCTATTTTTAATCAATATTAACATGGCTATTAAACCAACCTATCATCATAGGATTTTCATTCCTATTACAATTCCTAGAGAGTATTAGAAAGTCTTGACCTAATGATTTGCAATCCTTAATTGTTGATTCCAGATCATTGTTCTACTCTATCTATTTTGATCCTTGCCTAATTTGATATGTCTTTCTTCAAAATTTTGATACTCGATTCTTGATCAACTGAATTCTATAATGCTATTCTACTCTTTCTAAGTCTTTACACCCCTTTGCACTTTGCTATAATTCACCCATACACTTCTCTCATCCACACATATAATGGGGTTTCATCCTCCTTTTAAAGGCTTCAAAGACTTAGGGTTAGGTATGAATCTATGATTAATATTCATTCTTCATTTACCACTCAATTCTTTCACTTTTCCTATTGGTTGCACGCCTTCTCCATTTTTCTTATTGGCTGCATGTTGATTACATAGGTAATGCAAAAGATTTGATCTTATCTTCAAGATCCTTCGAAATTCATCTTGAGTTGGCTCAAAAAATAGTTTACATTTGAGTTTGTGAAGGGAAAAACTCATATACTAATTCTGTAATACTCGGCTCTTACTAATTTCTAATGCTTGGCACACATAGGAATTATGTCTCACTCGGCTCCTATAGAAATTTTGTTTTGCTCGGCATCTATACTTTGCTTAGAACCTATACTGACTTGGCACCTAAAGTTCACTCGAAATCTATTGAATTCTCTAGCTTGGTACACACTGTAGCTTGGCTTCTGTATTATACTCAGCATCATCTTGAGAATTGGTTAAGTGTGTTGACACTCAATTGTCAAAACCAATCTAAGACCAACAATCTCCCCCTTTGACATGAGTGGCAAAAACACTTAACTAAATATTATAAATATGATCTTTATGAGTATACTACACATTTTGTTTGGCATATGTACAAAACTTCAAAAACTTGTTCAAAATTTTGTAATTACCCTTGAGCTAATGTGTTATTTTTTTAACCAAAACTCTTGTGCTGAATTTTTCTCATGCTGATGTATCTGATACTCTTTGCCTTGGTTTTTGTGTACCCTATTTCTTCTTTTTTTGAAATCTCCCTTTTTTTTTCTACTCCCTCTTTCAAATCTTCTTGCAATATTGCATCCTTTTGGCTATATCTCCTTATTACTTCCTCAAAATTTGAATATCTCCCCTTTTGGATATTGTTTATTACTTCCATCAAAGAATGTATTATCTCCAAAAAATGTAATTTCTCCCCCTTTTAATTTACATCTCCCCCCTTTTTGACACTTATGTCAAAGGGTCCTAAGAATGTATGGAATATTTAGCCAAAAATGTTTTATTTACCTCCATGATCATCTTCAGAGAAGCATCCCAATTGTCTAAGGCAATTTCTAGTGATTTGTGCTAGATGACTATATATGCTACAAGATGTACTAGGCCTTCTAGTGTAGAAAGATTAGGATCCTTCTTTAGAACATTTTCTACATAGGCCATTTCTTTATGTACTACTTCTAGATGTCAAGTAATAGTAGATTGAATCTATATCAATTTGGGCTTGACATTGGCCTTTTCTGCTATCAATACAACTAACTCCTTTTGGGTGTGAAGTGTAGTTACAAAATGCTTCTCACTTCGAGCTAGATATTTTAGTAGTTGTGTGCTAGAAATCTTAAGTTTGTGTTCCAAGCTCAGTATTCTTTAGCTAGTTTCTTGTGTGAAGAATGATGAATCATACAATTTGGAGTGAAATGAAAATATATTCTCAAGTACTATTTTCACATTTTCAACCTTCTTAGCCAATTCTACTTGTGAAAGTGTTATTTCACTAGATATTTTCTCATTAACTTTCATTTGAAACTTCTTTTCAGACCATTTTAATAACTTAACATTAGTATTAATGTCTTCATTTTGTACCTGGTCCACTATGTTGGATAGTTTCTCCATGATGGGCTTAGTTTCATTAAGTACTAGCAAGCTAAATGGATCAAGGAATATATCTTTTATTTCTACAAGTGCTTGCTTCTGTCTATACTTTGTTCTGAGTATCTCCTATTTCTTCCTTCTCTCTAGTGCCTCTTGCACTTCATTTATCTATGCTAGGTTCATTGTCTTGGAGTCATAACTAGGTATGACTATTTCCTCATCAAGGGTAGAGTTTTCATAGTGAAGTACCCTTGATACCTTATTCGAGCTTGAGCCTGGTGCTTAAATTTGTAGTGTACTACATCAGTGCTCAATTTTTTGGTAGAAGTGCTTGAGGTAGGCAAGCTCACTAGTGTTTGTATTGCCTCTTGCTCTCTTTCCTTAGGGGTTTTATCCTCTTCCTTCTCTCCTTGTCTACTACCTTGATCAATGATAATGATTTGAGGAGGTCCACCTTGGCTTTGTGTTTTAGGAACATCTTTTCCTATTTGTTCCTTTGTTGGCTCGTCGACAGTTGTTGTTGCTATGATTCTATGATCAACCTTAACATTTATATCCTATGCTTCTTGCTCTTTTGGTTGATCTTTTATAGCTGTGGGAGGCTGTGAAGGTGGTTCTCATGTGTTCACCTTCTCCCTAATTATTTCTACTATAGCCTTTTGCAACTCTTCCACACTCACCAAAATAGGATTTGTACATAATTGTGATTGCAATGTGGTTGGATGAAGGATCTTTTTGAGATCCTCTACAATCAATGGATTGATGTTCTGACCTGAGGTTCTAGGAACATCCTTAACTATTATAGTTTATGTAGGTTCTATATGTGGAGGACTTGGTGGTGGCATTTGGGTGTCTTGGATACTCTATTTTGGCTACTGCTCTTCAACTATTGCCTCTTCACCTTGTTTCTTCTCCACAGTAGCCTCTTCTTTCTCTTTCTCTCCTTCCTCATATTTTTCATTCTCCTCTTCTTCTTCATCATTTATTCCTTCAAAGGGGTCTTCCTACCCTTCGTTTACTATAGTCAATCCATAAATTAATTTCCACATTTGCGAGGACTTTTGCACAACATCTTCAATTTGATTTTGCAAAATTCTAAAGGCTATGTATCTAGGTGCAAATTTACTCCCATGTTTCTTGTTAGCCTTGCTTATTTTACCTTTTGTAAGGTCTATCATTACATGAGCCAATGTAGAATCCCTTATTTTCTTCTCCATTTTTAGACAATAATGCCATTTACTCTCTATAATGGAGCTTAGCTCCTTAGGCATAGAATCGTCTAGTTCAAGTGGGGTGGTCTTGAACTTAGCCATCATAGTGTAGATGGAATCTTCCACTATGTTTTTTTGTTCCCTTGTCAACTTATTAAAATCAATGGTCTTTAAAACTTTTAGATTTGCATTATCTCTAATGTTAGTACAAGTATTTTCCAATTTAGACTTGGTAGAATGCCTTACCAATCTGAATTGTTTATTATCAAACTCTATCCTTTCTTCATCTAATTTAGGGGGTGCAACATATTTTCTTCTTTTATTTGGTTCTATAGGCCCTCCTTGCTCTATTTCTATTTTTTTCCCCTATTCTTTTTCCCCTTGGGTTGTTGCCCTGGTAGCTGCCCTTGTAGTTGGCTTGGCTGGGCTTGGCTTTGTTGCTTTCTTCTTTCCCCGTGGCTATGCAACTAGTTGTTTTTGTGCTTTTATTTTCTTTGGCTCTAGCTTTGGTGCTTCTTTCTTGGCACCTTCTTCTTCTAAATCTTCCCTCATGCCTTGGGTTAAAACAAGTGTTTTGTGACCTTGTTCTTCTTCATCATCTTCAACTTCTTCACCTTCTTTTTCTTTTTCTGCTTCTGCAGTGCGCTCACCAAGTTTGGCCCTTAACTTCTTTACAAGTTTATATTTATTTTTTAGTGTGGAGCAAATATTTAACTTCATATCCACATTTGACTTGACCACATCATAGGTTCCAAAATGTGGTGCATTTTTGTCTACTTCCTCTAGTAGTAGTGCAGTTATAGCTACTGATGCCTCATCTATATCAATTTCATAGCCAAGAGGTCTTGACCATCTAACTCTTGGTATGGAAACTTGTATATAAGTGTAGTCAATATCTACAAGAAAGCATTCATCATTTACATGCTTCTTTACTAATGAAATTGGTATTCTTAACCTTTGCTTCATGGTCTTCTTGAAGTCTTCAAAATAGCTAGTCATAAGGGTCTCAAAATTAGCTCCCATTTTTTCAATATATTCATTGACTTGAGCTATGATTGACCTATTTTCCTTCCACACAACTTTACCCAAAGAAGGAAACTCATTCTGTACATAAAAGAATATACAAATTAGAATAACACCAAACTTGCATTGTGCTCCCTTGGTTCTCCTTATTTCTGCTAAATTTTCATTAATTTGTTGTTGTTGTAATTTTGGAAGATGATAAGTATGATCCTTTTTCACTAATTTTTAGCCTACATCCACTACAATGCAAGGCACATTGTTAAGTCTTCTAGACTGGTAGAATTTGTGTGCAATAACCCTAACTAAAAAATCAACAAGAGGGTCTTGGATGGTGTCTATTGTCATTCCTCTCTTGTTCCACTTGGTACCAGTGTTCTTCTCAATTGCCTCCTGAGAATCACTCATAAGGGTCTTTGGCCAATTTAGGGTTGGGTGCCTTGTCACTCTATGTACACTTCTCTTTGTGATTCACTTGACCATCCTCCAACAATAAGCTTCCATCATGTATTCTACTAAGCACTAGCCTAATCCATTCAGTCTTGAAAATTGTAGGGAATTCTAGGGCATGCATCAAGCCCTTCTTCTCAACAATCTGGTATTCTTCCTTTAAAACTCCATTTACACACAATCTCTCATAAGCCTCCCTCCTTTCCATGTCTCTGATGGCTCTAATTTTGCAATTGTAACATTGTCTAACATCTTGAACCATAACTACCTTAGGGGGGTATGACAGATAGGGCTCTAGCTAGGTCATTTTTATATGCTACCTTTGGAATTGGTCATAAATTTGGTTGTTTTACTTCATTGGACACTAGCTAGACCTCAAATAGTTCCTTCTCCTATGTTTTCCTAGAGCTAGAAGCCATTTATATGATCTAGGGTTTGAACATGAAGAAAATATGAAACATTGTAGCTTGGCACAAATGTAAATACCTCAAAATCAATGAAATCATGTTGAATTGCTGCTAAAATATGCTTAAACACTGGATTCTCTACTATAAAGTCACTCTGCACTCTTTTTCATATTTTCTCTTCATTCATGATGAAGTAAAAATTATTAAAAATGTGATAATGTACCCTATTTTCATTGCATTTAATGCTTAGTGCATTTATAGTTGTCCACTTGACTTCTTAAGGATTTTTGCATTACTCAGTTTCCATTGGCTTTTCATCACCTGGCATCCACAAAAGTGTCCTTCACTCGGCTTCAACTAAATTTTCCTTTCACTCAACTTCTACTACCAACTCAACTACAATTGATCATTCAGCCTCTACTATCTTTGACAATCAACTCGACATGTATTGGGTTTTGATTCGACATCTAAGGGCAACTCGATAACACTTGTAAAATCTTGAAATTTTAACTTTTCATCTCTATTCATGCTGATCTCTTCTTTTTAGTATTTTCTTGTTTAGGAACTGATGTATGATAAAGCTTTTTAAATCAATCCCTCATGCCTTCTCTTTCTTAGTTTGATGAAGTGTGACCACTTGACCTGTTAGGTGAAGTGATCCCTTCATTTGATGTGCTACACCCATCTTTCTTCTTCCATATCTTATTCCTTTCTCCTTTGATGTGTTTAACATCTACCTTCTCTTTACTTTTGTTGTTCTTTGAATTGGGTGCCTTTGACCTTGTTGGGCAATTCCTACTGATGTGACCAGTCTTCAAACAACTGAAACATGTGGTTTGGCTCAACCATTTGTTATAGTTTCCACTAAAATGTCTTCTTATGCAATTTTTAGAAATTTGGTCATATTTCTGAGAGTAATGACAGCTATACCTAGTATTGTAGTCCCAATTTTAGTGATGTCCATGGTTATTTCCTCTTGTTGGTTGATTAGGTGTCCATATAGGCTTTGATCTGCATTGAAAAGATCTATGTCCATACTTCTTGCAATTATAGCAGTGTCTATCAAATCTTGGTGTTTTGATAGTCCTAGTCTTGCAGTTATGTGCTTGATGTCCTTGCTTTTTGCACTTATGACAATGACTCACATTCTTAGGTTTTTCATGTTGATGGGCATTCTTGCTCCTACATACATTAGAGGTATGTCCTTTTTTACCATAGAAATGACAAGTAGGTTTAGTGTTCTTACCTTTGTTACTCCTTTCTTTTGCAGTTGTTCATTTTGTATCTTTAGTGTAGAGATCTCAATGTCCTTGACATTTAGTTCATGATGTGTAATCATCATTTGGGATAGGGTGTCTAGCTGCATATTTGAAATTCTTGCAAGTTCAATTGACTTTTCTTCCAGCCTATTGGTAAGATTTCTCTTGTCTTCTTCTACCATAGCCTTATCTTCAATGGCTCTTTTCTTCTATTCAGTCGCCTCATAAAGCATCATGGCTTGTGAATCTTGTTCAAGCTTGAGTGTTCTGATTTCTTCTACTTGAGCTCTATTCTTCTCCATTAGGTTTTCAATTGGTACATCAAACTCTTTGGAATCCCCATTTTTAGTATGGCAATCTCTCTTCTTCTCTTTAAGGATTTTCTTTGTTCCTCTCTAGCTTCTTTCAAAGCATGTAAAGCAAGTTGTATATAAATTTCTTGATTCTCTACGATCTTCTCAAGTTTGTATACTTCCATTTCTAGATCTTTTCTCCAAGCCGTAAGGCTCCTCCTTATGAGAACTTGGCTCTGATACCAATTTTTGGAATTTACAATTGGAAAGATTTACTTCTGATTGGGGGGGGGCGTGGGGTGGTGAATCAAAAGTAATTAACTTTAACCTCTTTTAAATATTTTAACTAAAAACATTCACATGCATCTAATTCATCTAATAAACATAAAGGTAAAAACATGCATGAAAAATAGGTAACACAAAAATTTGGTAACCCAAAAACCCTCCAAAATGAGAAGTTAAAATTGGGGTGGGAATGACACCCACAAAGTATCATTGTAGCAATATGTAACTGTTTATGGTTACAAAGTTTGACCACTTCCAATGGTCTTCCCTATGAAAGGCCTATCCTATTAAAGACTTTACACCCTATTAAAAGTGACCTAGTTAAAGGATTTACAAACATTCACTTGGAATTTTACCCTATTAAAGGATTTAACACCTTGTCTAAAGGCTTACAACATGGCTATTAAACGAACCTGTCATCAGAGGATTTTCATTCCTAATAAAATTGCTAGAGAGTATTAGAAAATCTTAACTTGATGACTTGCAATCCTTAATTGCTGATTCCAGATCCTTGTTTTTCTCTATCTATTTTGATCCTTACTTGATCTGATATTTCTCTCTTCAAAATTTTGATACTCTATTCTTGATCAACTAAATTCTTTAATGTTTTTCTACTCTTTCTAAGTCTTTACATCCCTCTACACTTCACTATAATTCACCCATACACTTCTCTCATCCACACATACAATCAAGTTTCATACTCCTTTTAAAGGCTTCAAAGACTTAGGGTTAGGTATGAATCTATGATCAATATTCATTCTTCATTTCTTGCTCAATTCTTTCACTTTTCTTATTGGTTGCATGCCTTCTTCATTTTTCTTATTGGTTGCATGCTGATTACATAGGTAATGCAAAAGATTCAATCTTATCTTCAAGATCCTTTGAGATTCATCCTGAGTTGGCTCAAAAAGTAGTTTACATCTAAGTTTGTGAAGGCACAAAATCATATGTTGATTCTATGCTACTCAGCACTTACTAATTGCTAATGCTTAATACACATAGGAATTCTATCTCACTCAGCTTCTATAGAATTTTTTTTTTGCTTGGCATCTATACTTTTCTTAGCACCTATAGTGACTCGGCACTTGAAACTCACTCGACACATATTAAATTCTCTAGCTTTACATACATTGTAGCTCAGCTTCTATATTATACCCGACATTATCTTGAGAATTGGTTAAGTGTGCTGACACCCAATTGTCAAAACCAATCTGAGACCAACACATCTATGTTGCAATCAATGCCAAATGGGGAGATTATTGGAAGAATGAATGATGATGATATTCCTATGAGGGAGTATTATTGATATGTTATGATGATGATATGTTACATTCATGACTGATATTGTCATTAATGTTAATGTAGTAGTTTTCTATAGTATTTGATAGAAGAACAACAAAAAAATCAAGTTTGTACAGATGACTAGTTGAGTATTCTCACTATTCAAAGTTATGGTAGATACTTTTGAGTAACTTGTATATGCAATTAATGTTAGATGAGGAAATGACCTTTTTGGAAGAAATTATATAAGTTTCGGTGATGTCTGTTCTAAGATAGAGATTACAAAGGCATGTCCTGGTAAACTTGTTATATCTCTTAGAAAAGTTGTTATCCTGATAATCATGATTGAGGATATAAAGAATACATGTCGGTGATGAAATGCCTAAGTTTTCTCATAATAATATTATGTGTACAAAAAGATATTTAAGTTGTAAGGTGAAAGATTAATGCTATGGCTAAGTGTAACATGTTCTTAATGTGGTCCTATAATGATTAATTGAGAAGGTCTAACAACCAACTCAGAGAATAATTTTATGGAGTTGATATAAAGGAAGGGAATTATTCTTTATCATATGAGATGGATTTGGATTGATAAGAAGTAATTATAAGCAACAAACAGAGCGGAATGTGAACTAGAGTAGAGAAGAAAAGAAGTGACAGAAACTTCATTGTTGAGGTTTTGCTAAGTGATCCAAGGTTTGTAACGTAGTCTAAAAGGTCTAACAATGATTGGTTTTATTGACAAAACAAAGGAAAGAAGAACATAATAGTAAATTGCATATTTGAGTAGTGAGCTCCTCTTATAGTTGAAATTACATGTTTGGGTAGTGGGCTTTTCCTTCATACATTGTACTACAATGCCTAATAGGGTTGGGAAAACTCCTAATAGGGTTGGAATCTCCTAAAAAGGATTCAAAGTCTCTTAATAGAGACTCATATGTACTAAATGTTGTAATAGACTCCTAACAGGGTCCATCCTCTAACAAGGAATATTTATATTAGCACATCATCTTATGGGCATCATTCCCACCAGGGTTTTCTCTCTGATCAAGGGTTTTCATAATCATCATATTTGGTGTAATTATCTATGTGCATCTTATTATGGTTGCAATTTTCTTTGGTTGAATGGTTAAGTTTTTTTAAAGAAGATAAAAGTTTTAATTGTTGGATAACTGTTTTACCCCCCCTAGTTATCTTAGTGGACTATTGTTTCTAAGAAGTGTTTACACTTTAGGGGCTCTACTACTGACTTACAAGGCAATTTTGACTCAAATTTTGCAGGGGATAGTGATACCAGATGGAGTACTATAGGTTATGTATTTACCATTGGTGGGGCAAAAGGGAGCTAGATTTTTAGGTTACAGAAGGTTAATGCTTTATCCACTGCAGAGGCAACCGAGGAGATGATATGGCTTTAGCTCTTCTTGGAAGAATTGGGACATCGATAGAAGGATAATTATTTTTTAAAAATAGTTAGACTGTCATTCATATTGAGAAAAATTCTACTCTTCATTCAAAGATAAAGCACATTCAACTGCAGTACCATTTCATTCAGTCAGTTTTTGATGATGGACAGTTAAAGCTAGACAAGATTCATATAGATGACAATCCAACATATATGTTTAGAAAGGTAGTGACAAGGAAGAATTTGAATTCCTCTTCATCTTCAATTGGTCTTCTAGACTAAATAGAATAAAATAATAGTAGAGTCTAGGATGGTTTGATCTAGTGCGAGCTCCATGTGGTAGTGGTATTTCTCTAGGTTTATTCTCCAAGTGGGAGATTGTTGTCTAGTGTGGAGTTTGATCAGTGCCCAAGTGGGAGACTTTTAGTTTGTGGTGACTAATTTGGGAAGTACTATACATACTTAATAAATTCTTTGTGGTTCACCAAATTTTTTTTGGGGCTACTATTCGCCAATTGGCTAATATTCACCAATTGGATATTATTTATTCACTAATTTATGGTGAACATGTTGTAATTAATTTTAACCCTAAAGAGGAAAAAAATACTTCTATAAAAGGGCTGATGGTTAGGGATTGTTTCATAAGGTGTGATGTGAAAATTGCTTCTTGTGGTGGTATTGAGCTGTAAGGAATTATGGATTGTAATCAAGTTGTAATCACTAGATCATAATAATATTGAACTTGCTATTTGGTCGACATAGCCCAGGGTTTGGATGAACCACATTAAATCTTGATGTCTTATGCTCTCTTCTATGTGATCTATTTTTTATGATATTGTTTATATTTGCATGTAATTTTTATTTCTATCTATGGTTAAATCCTAACACATATCTGATCACATGCTGGAATTATCAGCATAAGTTTAGATTGTATTGCATGCAAGTAAGGTGTTACAAGAAAATTGGGATAAGAAATGACATTAATCTTGAAGGTACACTTTGAATTCTTGTCACATTTTGATATTAACATATAATATACACCTTTGGCATTTATGTCAAAAAGGGGGAGAACTATAGATGAATGTATTTATGTACAAAGAGGGAGAAGTATATGTAAAGATATGCAAAGAATATATGTATGGAAGAACAATATTGTAAAGATAACTAGAAAAAATCTTTTACGAAAGCAATTTTGTAAAATCTTAAAGACAGTGTTTTATCGAGTTATAGACACAAAATGGACATAAAAAAAATGTTTTGACTTATAATTTTGAGTATTTAGTTTTTGAATGATAGTATTTTTGTCACTAGTTCCAAAGGGGGAGATTGTTGAAATTAAGGTCAATTTTCCTATTATTGATTCACACTTAGTCAATATATAGTTTCTACTGAGCTTCATAACCTATGTACAATTTATGCTGAGTGTAACAGTGTTTACTGAGTTGTTTAGTGCAAGTGATGGAAAATCCAGTGTTAGCTGAATTCAATAGTGTTAGCAAAGGGAATTAAAAAATAAAAAAATAAAAAAAGATTTGAATTCTATCAAAGAAAAATGTTCTTGGACACTTCATTCATAAGAACCTTCTTAGACTTTCTATCCCTTGTCTAATGACATGTTACTCAAAAAAAAAATTGTATTTGTCACTTTTAATGAATTATTTGAACTTATTAAATATCACCTTAATTTTTTAAATTTAAAATACACTCATAAAAGAGATAAAGGATTTCAAATGGAGAATATTAAGATAAACATAATCTAAAGTTTTGAAAAAATGCTTTGTTAGGGTTTCACATGTAGTATGACTTTTTCTTTGAATTCTTCTCTCATTTTACACCTATTATACCACATTTATTGCGGGAGCATTACAAGTTTTTATTATGGCTCCAACCAACTTTATCCCAATAGATAATAATAGTGTTGGAGTTTCTTTGATTGATGCTCATGGTGCCTTGAAAGAACAAACACCCTCACAAGTTTTTTCTGAAAGTATTTCATGAGGTAATGTCTCCCTTAATATTGATCTCAAAATTTAGGATTTTGATAATTCCTATGAATGGTTAGAGAATTATACTTTGATAGGGTATTTTTTGGGTAGAACTCCTCCAAGAAGCATGCTCATAGAATGGTATGAAAATTTATGGAATCCTCATGGGTTTCAACTTGAGAAAATTCAAAGAATCACCAAGGGTTTCTTCTCATTTTGGTTTGCTAACTCTTCCCAGAACAACATGGCTTTTAACCATGAGCCTTGGATGCTTAGGTCTTTGTTGTTGGTTTTCTAATGATGGTCCCATGACTTCTCTATATTAGATGAGAGAAACTGAATGTCCCTATATGGGTCAAGTTTTTAGGTTTCCCCATGCCCTTCTAGTCTTTTATCTAGGCTATTGCTCAACCCCTTGGCAAGCTTGTTTACATGGAGCCTAAATTTTTTTTCAATGCTCATCCCCAAAGAAGGATTTTTTTTGAAGTTGACCTTTCCCATAACCTTATATAAATTTTGACATTTTGGGGTTCACACCTTCACCCAAAAGGTTCTTTTTTTGAACTTGTCAACTACCTGCTATTGATATCAACCAACTGACCAAAAGATCAAGGACTTCCTATTGATTGTGACTTCCAAGTCAAATCCTAGAAAGGATTCACATGCTATATGCATTGAGAATTTTAAAAAGGTGAGTGGGCAACTCTTGTTCAAAAGGGTAAAACTTCCTTGCCACCAAACATAACCAGTGTATTTCTTCCCTCAACCTTTACTTCAGATTATTCTAGTCATTACTACTACTATGCCAATTATGCCAGTGGTGCCACCACCTATTTAAAATCCTCCTTCTCAAGCAATTAGGGATTCTATGGGTTTCTCTTAACTCTCTTTGGTACACACTCCATATGCAGCCTCCATGATAGTTTGTTAGCCTTTGGAAAGGTCTCACAACCTAGATGGTCATGGAGAGGACCCAGATGGTGGTTGTAAGAGACAAATAATAATCTCTGGAGGAGATCCTTCTCCTACCTTTTCCATTAGTTCTTTCTTGCATAATAGTTTTTACTCTCTTGGGAGAAGGATGACATGCAATATTTTTTGTCGTAAAATTTCTCTCATGGAATATTTAGGGTCTCACATACCTTCCTCACAAATATTTTTTATATGACACCGGATGTCCGCTTGGTATCCTAGATATTATGTGTCTCTAGGAAGTTAAAATTTTAGGATTTTTGCTCAATATTGCTTGCAGTGTTATTTGGCTAGATAATGCTATTTTTTATTCCCAACATGAATCTAGTCAAGGTGGTGTTGTTACTCTTCTCTAACCTATTTTAATTTTTTTAGTTATTTCTCATCGCTCTGACCTCATGCACATGATTGTATGAATTATTTTTGTCTTTCAATAATCATTCCTTTGGCATACTTAATGTTTATGCTCCCAATGATGCTATTGAAAGATCATAGCTATGGAATTGGATGGAAGATTCTCTACCACCTACCACTTGGGTTGTGTGTGGGGACTTAAATATGTTTGAGCTAGCCTCTAACAATGAAGGGATTTTATCTTTTCAATGGACACCTAGGGAAAGAGAACCCTGATACTACATGCATTATAAACCGTGCCTTTTTGATCCCAATGCCCATTGCTGCCTTCTACTGGAATTTGGCATACTTGGTCTAAATTTTGAGTTGGATCTGATAGGATTTTTAGAAGACTTGGTCATACGATGATATATGCACAATCTTTTTATCTTTTTCTAGAATAAATGAAATAACCTATCATTCTCTTGTAAGATGTGACCTTGTCAAACCATTATCCCATTCTCTTACTATTATTAGGAAATAAAATGAAAGGTGTCCTAAAACACAAATTTTTCTTAACACATCACTCTTCAGTCATTATCTTGCTATGGATCATATTTTGTATTTCTAGAATTTAGAGCCTTGGCCCCACACCCAAAATGGATGGATTCAATGGTGAAATCATGTCATCTCTCATATGACTAGATTTATTTACATATATAGTAGAAAAAATTATATGTACAGTAGGTGTTCCTATGACATAACCATCAAAGACCTAAATGTGGCCTTTTAGGCCCTAGCCATGAATCTATTTGACTTAGATCTACAAATTCAACTTGCCAATCTCTTCCATCAAAAATATGTTTTTGATAACTATGCTACCAATGGTGCTTATATTAATGCTTATCTCCACTATCTTGAAGTCATAGACAAATCTTCAAAGGAATTTTTTCAATCTCTTAGAGCTCATCATACCTTATTAGGGATTAAAAAAATCAAGGAAGGTCAATAGATATTCTCTAACTTTCTTGACATTCTTCAATATTTTGTCTATCAATATGAGAAGGTCTCCCTAATGTAGGGTAATTCTCTAAAAAGGGACCAAGCTTTGAAGGAATGCATTTTTGAATTGACTTGTGATTGAGCAATGTTTTTTCTGCAAGAAAATGCTCACCCTCAGTGGTCTCTTCAAGTCCATCTTGCAGGGATGTCCTTTGGCTCCTAATTTACATACTCTTGTTGGTGAAGCATTTGAATATCTACTTGCCAATGTCATCTCCTCTAGCTATGTTAGGGGCATTTCCCTAACTAAATATCCAACAAAACTTGTTAATGGACACTTTGTTGATGATTCCTTCCTCACACTAATTAAGGATGAGGAAATCATCTTGAATGCTCTCCAATGTCTTGAGACCTTTTGTTTGGCTTCTGGTTCTACCATCTAATGACATGAAACTCTATGCTATAGGTAGTCAATTCTTCTAGCTTCACCTTGGCTTTCCTACTATCAATTAAAATGGATTGAACATGGAGATATTTTTCACTTTTTAGGTATTCTCTTTTCTTTCCAAGCTTCACATATTAATCTTTGGAATGTCATGCTTGCAAAATTTTTTAAGAAGTTAGATTATTGACTCATTAAGCCTCTGTCTTTGGCCAAATAATTCTAGATCTATTCCAAGGTTTTAGCTTCTACCAATTTTTTCTATTCTTCCTATTGGGATCCTCCCAAAGCTTCTTATCTCAATCTAGAAAAGCTCCTTAGTGATTTCCTCTAGGCTTCAAGAGTTTACCACCGTGGATTTCATAGAGTTTCTTGGTATTATTGTTGTTTGTCCAAGGAGTCTAGAGGTCTTGGCCTCATTTCCACTTAGAAATAGGGTATTACTTTATGTGATAAATAGGTCATTTGATCCCTCACTAAAGATGAAGCCTGGAAAATCCTTCTCAAGCATTGTATTTCTTATAGATTCCCAATTAATAGACCCACTTGGAAACAAAGTGGATTTCAAAACCTTCTCATCACACTAGAACTAGGGAAAATCTAGGGCTGTTCTATTGTCAAAAGCATCTAGAGAGCCTAGGAAGCCATCAAGTCAAGGGTTCACTGACCTGATGATGGCTATAGGGATGGGCTCTCTATGAACTAGCACAATCTTTGTAGGTAACCCTTGTTTGTAATTAAAGGTGCATCCTTTTCCAAGATTTAGGGTGCTAGTGTGCTACATTTTTTCAAACATAGCATCAAGACTCCCAAATATATTTTTTCTAGAGCTACCATGAGCTTCAGATCATGGGAGGATATGAAAGTCTAGTTTCATCTATCTTGCCCAAATTGATAGAATTTTAATCTACTATTCTCTCCATTACCACCCCATATACTTTACAAGCTAGGTATCTATCTTATCAAACCATGGTGAAAAGATTGGAAATGGTATCCTTGTACTCTTCTTGTCAATTACAAGCCTAAGATGAGATACCTTTGATTGCTACCTCAATTGCCTATAATTGATTCTCTCAATCAACATTGGCACCTCTAATCTTCACAACGGAATTGGAGATACATATTTAACACTATTTAGAATGCTATCACTAAGCCAAAGATCACACACCTTTCCTAGTGTATCCTTTTCTAGGGATAGTCTCTAGGTTCTCATCTCAAGCATTGGGTATTCCTGACCCACACTATCATTTTTGTGGGAAACCAAAGTCTTTCTTGTACATCTTTTGGTTTTTTACTAGAGTTCAAAAGTATTGGTGTAAAATACATGATTTTTTCGAGCTTTTTAGGCTAGATCCCTTTTCTCAGCATATGGTCCTACTAGTTGCATCCCCTAGAATCTCTTTTAAGTGTACTTAGATTTTGCATGCTTCCAAGATGGAGATTATTTTCACTTTATGGAAGGATAGGAATTAAGTTCACTTCACTCAAAACTTTCTTGATATAAATGTATCTATGTACACTAAATCTTGCATATGTAATAATATGATGATGTAGATTGAAGTACAAGGCAACAAGGTGGTCCTTGAGGTGGCCCATCTGCAAAAGCTTCTTAATCACTGGGGAAATGTGCCTTGTATAGTTGCTCAGATGCCATCAAATTTTGCTTTAGTGGACCAGACTCCACCTCATGGCTAGTGTCATAGCTCCTCGGCTTGTCACTCATAGATGCCACATCCTAGGCTCCCTGCTACTCTCCCAATGGTGTTTGTGATTTCACCATTGTCACTCTACCTCTCCACAACAAGGCTCTAGCTAGTCCCTAGGTGCTCCCCTGTTGCTCCTACTGCTTTTGGTAATGATCCCAAGTGGTCATTCCCTCACTTGAACCTTTTTATTTTTCCTCCTAGGAGGGAGAGAGAAGATAAAGAGAAAGATGATGTTGTTGATGATAGGTGGGCTCCTCCAGAGCCACTCTCCAACCCCAATAATGTATGGGGTTTTAATGAGTGACAAGATCCACCTCCCTCAGATGTAAGAGCTTTAGCTATCTAAGGGCACTTTATATATATACTTTTATGAATAATTATTTTATTTCTAGATCTGTCATGTTAACTCTTATGGGGTGATCTTGTATCCCTTGACCCTTTTTTTGTGAATATATCACTTTAAAATTTAATTACTAGAGAGGGGACTATTCATAAGGAAAAAAAACATAATCTTGAAAGATGTATATACAAAGAGAAATTATGCAATTAGTATAAATATAATCTTGCAACATTCAACACAAACAAAATTTAAATAAAATCCAATTGCAAGCTTTTAGTTCTAACCAAGAAAAATGATCTTGAAATTTTCATTCATATATCTCCTCTCAAAAGTCTTAATAGTATGTCTTGTCTAATGAGATGTTATTAAAAAAATATAATTGGACATGTGTAAGTATTTTATTTTGATTAACATGATATCTTGTATATTATTAAAAATTAATTTACTTATTTTAATGAATTAATTATTCCTAAAAAAAATAACACTTATTTGTTAAATCAAGTATTTTACATCTAGATTGACTCATTTAATAATACTAATGCATTTCTAGATTAGATTTTTCATACAACTTAAGGTGACTTATAGAGACATTATCCTAAAATATTGTAATAATTAATAATAACTTAGATATCAAATTTATTTAGTTATAATAATCTAAATTTATATAATTTAATCTACTTAATCTTAATTGCACAAAAGTTATATTTTATATTTCACATATTTTAATCTTGTCACATTTTCTATAAAATATAACTCACAATATCTTATTTATAATTACATCACAAATTTTTAAATGAAATACAATTAGAAGAAATAAATTTTACAAAACTTAAAAAGAATAACACTTTAAATAAAGCCATGCGAAAAAAATTAATGATAAAATTAAAAACCATACCTAATCTTGAACATTTACAAATATCCATGTACTCATCTATAAAATTAATCCCTAGTCATTAATCCAATTTCGAATTCTAATTGTTAATTGTATGTTTTTATGTCCCATCCAACCAAAATAATCCCTAGTCATTAATCAAATTTCAAATTCTAATTGTTGATTGTATGTTTTTATGTCCCATCCAATCAAAATAATTAAGATGGGCACCACATCTTTGAACAAATAAACATCTAATATCTTTTCACTCATATCAATTATTTTGCATCAATTTAAATTTCTTACATCACATTTTCAACTTTTCCCTTTTAACCTAAATTTGCTAAAAATATAACCATTGATTTAGTTATGAGAGACTATAATCTCTTTGATTAGGCCAATTCATTCACATTCTCAAGATTTTACAAAACATGGATTCACATAGTGGATGTAATTTCTTGTGCTTTACTCAAATGTTTTATTTTATAGGTTGAAACTATTTGTTCACTTTTCAAGAAATTTGAAAGCTATTTAATGTTTTATTTTATAAGATGAAAATATTCGTTATTTTGTTTTGCATCTTTTTTTCTCTTTCATCCTGATGGTAGATGATGTAGTGTGATTTGAAACATTGATAGTAAAAATCTTAACACAAACAAATCTAGAAACCAATCACTAAAATACAATAGATTTTGGAAGTTTGATCTATTTAATTTAAACTATTTAATGTGTAGCTTGGTTCTTTTGAGATAAACATAATATGTTAATATTTAATAATTTATATTATTAATAATAATATTTATTCTTATTAAGAATTAAGAATTAATTAATATTTTAAAAGCTTTATCTTGTTTAATATTCAAAAAGTTATAATTAACAATGTATTTGCTAAAGTAGGCCAAACAACATGCCTTATATCTTAAGATTGACTTTGCTAAAGCCAATAACTGGATTGAATGGCCTTTCATTTTGGCCATGCTTCATGCCCTATGGTTTGGTCCAATTTTCCTACAGTTAGTTTAGATGCTTTTTAGGGATGCTTCTTCTTGTATTACCATCAATGGACGATAATCTAAAGCCTTTAGGCTTTACATATCTATTCGTCAAGGCTATCCTTTGGCACCTTCTCTTTATGTTTTGGTTTCTAAAAGGTTTGGTTATCATCTTGCCAATGGCATCTTTTGGGTCCTTGTGCATGGAATATCTCTCCCTAATTCCACTACACACATTGTGAATGACAATTTTGAATATGATTATTTTCTCACCCTTCTTCAAAATGAAAAAAATATTGCCAATGCCTTGCAATGCTTGGATACTTTCTACCTTTCCTCAGGGTATACTATTCAATGGCATAAGACCCTTTATTATAGATAATATTTCTTGCTAGGCCCTCAATTTTTTCAATTCTACAAGTGGAAATGGGTGTAGCATTGAGATTTTTTCCTTTTGAGCATTCCCTTGGCCTTTCAAGCCTCCCTTATGGAGATGTAGAATGCAGTCCTGGCTTGGATTGCAAAGAAGTTGGATTATTGGAACACTAAAAATCTTTCCCTTGCTAGGAAATTTTAGATCTACTCCAAAGTGTTGGCTTCTATGCATGTTTATTAATCCTTTTGTTTCAAAAAAGGAAACCCTAAGTTTTTAAGTCCATGCCTTGTAATTTTTCGAAATTTTTATTTAAGCCCTAAGGCCATGAACATATTCAAAATCATGTACATAATGCTTTTCTAGGAAAATTTTCCTATCTTATAGTTGACCTTTTAATTACCCTAGATCCTTTTGATAAGTAGTAAATTGTAAGCTTAATTCAAAATTTTCTACCATGTATATGATCTTACGATCTAGGGTAAAGCATGCAGTCATGGGTTAAATTCCAAGGTCTCCTGAAGTTATGTCCAAAGGTCAAGCTTACTGACCTTATGCTTATATTGAAAGCATACTATGATAAAAAAATTTCTTAGGGTACATGAATATTTTTGATCTTACAATCTAAAGATAGAGTGTAGAGGCATAAACTACATGATAAAGGGTAGTTAATATGTTTTGATATTATGTTAAAGTTAAGGCATAAGATTGTGAGCAAAATTTTCAAAGACAAAAGGTAATATATGATCTTATGATGAAGGGTTTGGCATGCACGCATGAATATTTTAGGTATATAATTTTAAAATTCTCTAGAGATACCATCAAAGGGAGATCGTAGGGCCACAAGATGAAATATGAAAACCTCTAGAGTTACGATTGATTGGTGAAGCATAAGATTATAGGGTGAAATGAAGAAACTACCAATGCTATGATAGGAGTTAGGTATATGATCCAAATTTTAAGTCAAAAGTTGAAGATGAAAGTTTTGAAGCTGTGACAAGATATTAGCTGGCTGTCAGTGTATGATCATGGTTGAAATACTGATAAACAATTAAGGCTTCTAATTTCACAACGAACTCTAAGGTGTAATGCCATATGCCAAGGGTTGATTATAAGATTGTAGGGTGTATAAAGGGAGTCTTCAATGCTATGCAAAAATATTATAAAAAAAAAATGTAGGTTCGAGGCTTAAAAGAAAATAGGGTAGAAGAGATGGCCAATATTTTGATGAACTGTGAAGTGTAAGATTGGATGATTGAGTTGTTTACTCATATAGGGTTATGCAAGTCATAATTTAAATAGTGTAAGATTGGAAAGCCTAATTCAACATAAAACACATATATTCTTTCTCTGAGTTGGAAAAGAACAAGGGGTTTAACCAATCAAATCTTTGAAAGGGTAAAGTGAAAAGTGCTTAAATAGACATTAAATTTAACATATTTAGAAGTGATATTTGAGTTGTAGATTTGAAAGCCTCATTCATAATGATAGTTAATGAAATAAATAAGGTTGATGAAACACGTATGCACATAAAAAAATTCTTTGAGAAATAAAAAGCTATTTGTTGCTAAGAAGAAAGAAGGTTTCTCAAGCTCTTCAATTTGTAGTATATCAAATTGCTAAGTGTGCTACAAAGAAAGTTACAGACTTTGAGTAGAGAAGATTTTTCTATAGAGTTTCTAAGACTTCAACATCAAAGGCAGGAAAAAAAGGACATAGATAACCTAATAAGTACATTAAAGAATGGATTAAATTGTTGCCTGAGTCATCAAATGTCATTTCAAAAAATGACCATGATTCAAAAGATCCATATGCATTATGCAGAGATGCAACCTTCCCTGACACCAACATATATGGACTGTTCATGTTTTCCTACAACAATAGGTTTGAGAAGGTGGTAGTTTTAAACACATGGGTGAGGAATCTTGCAAAGCTTATATATCTAGAGGTACATGTAGAGGTGGATTTTGTAAATTCCCTAATAAATTCATACAATTGTGCAACCAAATCCTTCCATACACATGATAGAAGTATTATGTGTACACTTGAGTGTTCTTCATTTATTGAAACTTTTGGACTTGAGGGCTAAATGAGTGTGCCAATTGACATGTAGGAGTTCCAGAGGAAATTTGAGAATAGTAAGTGTTTCTACACTAGAAAGGTAATGATCCACCATATTCCTTACAACCTCAAATAAAAGGGAGATATTATAAAGAAGGTAGATAAGATACTCCCTATGAGTAGATTTAGAAACTACTTCTTGCAAATAGTTTATGGTATACATAGAGCATTGGGAAGTGATAGTTTTGAGGTGGTGTTTGGATCAATCTATGTTATGGCCCTAGATGTACAAGACCCATTTAATAACAAAAGTATGATTATGTAGGGTATATTATTGAAAAGATGTAAGAATGAATTAAAGAAGCCCAGAGATGAGACCTGGGGAACTTCAAGTTCTGCCATTACTCATTATTGATGCATATGATACTATACAACAATGTTGGATACCTCAACCCATATTTTATTGGCTAGACATTGAATAAGGATGGATCTCTTTCAATAAATTATGTCATGGGTATGGAATAGACATTAACATTACTCTAATTCCTTATCTTTCTCTAATAATTTTAGTGTTATAGTAACGAGAATGTAAAATCTCTAGTTAATTAGAACCCCTAAAATCCTAAAAAAGGTTGATGAGGCCATCCCTCTTAATAGATAATGTGAAACTTGATCATAATTGGGGTGACCTATTTTTATTCCAAGAGTTTTTAGTCTTAAGAGTTTATGCATGTCCTTAGCCTCCCCATGTACTACAAAAAATTATCCCACCAAGGCTAGCTATAATTGAGTTTATATGGAAATTAATTTTGATGGACATAGAGTACCTAGGTCTTAAGTTGCATAAGGGAACCTTCTTGTGTAGATGCTTTAGGATAGGGTATTTTTCAATTGGAAAGGAGTCTCTGAATCAAATTCATGAATATTTGAGACACTATGATTTATCCACTACCCCTTACAAAATTTATGACCTTGAGGGTTTTGTTAGTCATACTCTAAGGGAGATTACAAACTACACTTTACAAAATAATAAGGAGTTTTCACAAGAAGATTTCATTAAAAAAATTGTAGCTGAAGGAGAAGCTAATGAGAAACTGAGAAAGTATGAAGATATATTGAGGGTAGAGAATAAGCTAAAGAGAATAGACCAAGATTTCAAGGGTTTTTTTTATCTACAAGTATCATATCTTGATAGACTCTATATGATGTTTGAGAATTATGTCCACATTATGTCATAGATGTTGCAAGAGCCTAAGGGTGAAGAGGGGAGAGTAAATCTTGACTCCCCAAAAGAAGATGTTGTCCTAGAAGTGACACAAGAGGAACCTAAGATTTCTCCATGGGTGGAAAAGGGACACAAAACATAAAGGGTTATTTAAATGTGTGACAAAGTAAAGGAGAGGACTCTACAATTGATATTGATCAAAAGCCAATATTTTATGACATGAGGCAAAATTACTTACAAGATAGGGTAATAGAAGTAGAGAGTTCTCTGACTGACTTGCAAGTGACAACTGCTATATTGGAATATAGAACCATTCAAGCTAAGAAGTTTATTGAAGATTATGAGTTCATCAAGTCTATAGAATTTAAAATATTCCTATATAAGGTTAACTAGAATGATTTCACATTGACTCTTAAACTAGGGGAATCAAAGAAAAAACAAATGGAGCTTATTGAGAAGCTATTGGCCTATGTCCCTAAAGTGAGAAGATGATCCCTGCTGATGCTAGAGGCCTTGTAAAAATAACACTTATGCTTCTAGTACTTGGTTGGGATCTAGAAAAGGTCTTTTTTCTACATCAAATTAAGAGGCGAGACAAAGAAATATCTTACGAAACATTTAGTGCTGAAGGGGTGCAATGGGGAACTAGATTTGATATAGCTTCTAAAATGTTGGATGTATGGAGAATAGCACTAGAAACCAATAAGCCAAATTTAATGGATGTGCAAAGCACAACACAAGGGATTGCAATAGTGTGGACACTAGATAGCACCATACATGAAGAGATATCAATTTCTCTTAAGAACTTTTCATTCATGAATGGGGATAAAGTTGATTATATTGAAACAAGGCTAGCTCAAACTTTCAAAGATTACATTAATTCAAGGAAGCTAAATGATGAAGACCTCAAGAAGAGCTATGTATGAACAAAGAATAAAAGAGCTAGAGGCTAGAATTCAGGGGCTAGAGAGAGAAGTTGTAGTATTAAAAGAGAAACTCAAAGTCATGGAGGAGAGAAAAGATGAAGTAAGAGTTGAAGAGATAGAATAGGCCAACAAGGAAGAAATAGTTTAGATATTAGCAAAGGTACAAATAGAGCTAAGACTCAAACGATATTAATGGAAGTTGAAACACCTTCGTCAAACAATCAATTAAAGGTAAATGTGTTGAAAGGTATGTTGCAACATAGGATAAGTGTCCAAAAGAGTATTTCTTAGTACACACACAATATTTTTATCTCTATACAAAATATTGAGTACGCTTGTCAAGAAACATTAACATGGTTTCACCAATATTTAACCAATGGGGACCATACATTCAATTCTTTAAAAATTTGTTTGTTTTAATGGCTAAGAAGCTATATTTTCTAGAAAAAATATTCATAGTGAAAGAAGAGCAAGAAGTTGTGAGAGAATTGATTGGATTTTTCACTGGCAAACAATAAATTATTCAAAGTAAAGTAAAAATAGTGACTGAGGGCATTGATTCTTTTGTTCCATCAATTTTAGACAATGAGAATAAGTTACGAGATTGGCAAGAGTGGTCAAATTCATTTGATTAGATTATAGCAATGGGTAGAGTGACAACTATTTTTGATGGACATGTTGATGAGGTGGCCTTCAATGAGTTGATTGATTCTCTTTTCAAAGTGGAAATTGACATAAATTGGTTTGCGATAAAATTAAGAGCCATTACAGATGCCAAATGGAATAAATTAATTAGTGATTTGGAAGCAATTAAGGGCACTGAACAACCCACAAAAATAGAAATCTATGTATGGGAAGCAATTGGAGAAAACTAATCCTTACCCATGGGAGGTAGTTAGATGATAGCTAATGGATGCAGATTAGACAAAATAGAGTAAGGAAAATTATTTAAATGAGATACCTTATCTTTTCGGTTCACTTGTTGTGGGTAGTCTCATGGTACAAATAATGAGGTTGATCCTAAACATCTAGAATTATATCTGTTCATTTTTGGTTATCTCCAACATTTTCTCATGTAATTGATCTATCCTATGTATTACAATATTTTTGTAATTTATTTTTGACTTGTGTCCTCCCATCTGAAGCTTGTTGCAATCCTTATTCTATAAAATGATTTCCAAGATGTGGAGTGAGTGTCTGAATTTTGAGTCAATTTTGATGATAATATATTTTTGAGTCAATCCATGTTTTATGTTTAGTTTTATGATGTTCTAACTTGTGTTCCTAGAGTTTCAAAAATTAAATTAAACAATGGTTCTCTATTCTTTCTTATATTTCAAATTCTTATATCAATGATATGTATCATTCTCAAGAAGATTAATATAAAGAGAAGTTGCAAGATATCTATGCATTCTAAATTTTGTATCCATTTTATGTGTTTAGTAGGGATGTTACCAGTAGGCCTATTCTAATTGTGTGAGGCATAACCCAAATTTTGGTTTGGAGGCCTACTATGCATGAGACCTTGGTACTGAAGTTGGGGAGGCTTATTGCATCTCTAGGGTCACCACCTTGTTGCACACCTTCTATATCATTGAAAGGCCATCTTCAATCTTTTTATCCTAAATTTGCAACTTCTTATCTATATCTGGCATCAAAGCCATCAAATCACCTAACTCACTAGTGGATGTCGAGGCTATTGGAGTTATGGCGAGAGTTTGGCATGTATATGTGGTAAGAATGGGGGCTATAATAGGCTGATGATTAGGAATGTTAAGAAATAAAGGCATTGGAGCTAACTTCCCTCCTTGTATTAAAATATTTTCTGCCCTTATAGCAATCTCATAGGTAGCTAGTAAAGTGTCTTCCCATGGATTGTAAAGTGGTAGTAATTATTGGAAACAATTGATCAATTGTGTATTGTCTTTGATGTTACAAAAAATGTCATCTCATTGTTAGCCAATGTATGCTAAGCTCACTCAAGAATTGAAGATAGTTTCCTATGTCTACCAAGAATTCCAGAGTTTTCCTAGTTTAGAAGACAATGCCTAATGAGTTCACTTGGGTGACAAAGGAAAGTTTGCAAAAGTTAAGTGTTAACTGAGCTCACTCGGCTAATGAAGGAAATGTTGGATGGAACCAATGTTAACCAAGCTCACTTGGTTACCAAAGGAACTTTGTGACTATGTAGTATTAACTAAGTTTACTTGGTTAGCATAGGAAAATCACCTTGAGTTAGTATCTACCAAGCAAGGTTGGCTAATGAAGGATTTTCTTGTTTTGGCATATTGAGTTCAATTGAATTATTTGTTGGTTCTAGCCCACTAAGGATATGAATATTATTTATTCTAAGTTGTATTCAAGATGACTTGACAATGTGTAAGATATAAATACAAAGTGAAATTAAGGATTGAATGAGCTATTCATAATTGAAGATTTAATGATGCTTAGAGGAAGTGAATTAGGAGGATAAGACACATATCCTTGTTGAGATGTAAGATACATTTGATCACGAAGGATCAAGTATACAAGACAGAATTGAGATCTATAATCAACAATTTAGTTGCATCAAAAATTAGGTCATCTCATTGTTACTCTCTAACCATTGTAGCAGTTATCTAAATATCTTAATAGAGTTGGCTTAATAGCTATTTGTAAATCATCTAATAAGGTGGTATTTCTATTGAATTATCTAAAAGACCTCTAACAAGGCCACTCCTAACAAGGAGATTAAATCCTCTAATAGGGTCACACCTAATAGTGTGTTTTGTAACCTTTAATAGGGTTGGCTCCTAATAGGGCTCACTTCAGAAGAGAAAAAATTAGTAACTAGTTGCAATTGGTGGTTTTTCTCAAATTGGGTTTGCACATTAAATCCTACTATCAATTTTGTTCATGTTATTTCCTTTATGTGTATGCAACAAAGTTAAAGTAAGAATAATCCCAGATAATATCTTAAGATTTTCATGATAATCATTTTCCAAGTTATTTGAGTGTTTATTGAGTTACAAAATGTGTTAGTGTAAACTAAGTGCTTGTGTATTTGTTGAGTTACAATAGAGTTCTATTTACATTGAGTTTTGATTTGTGTCGAGATCTAAGGGACTTGGGTTATATTTTTGTGTAAATGATTCAACCCTCCCCTATCAGTTACTCCTCTTATATTTCCAAAAATTGGTATCAAAGCTTTTTCGTACTTGTAGAGAAGGTTTCAAGGACCTAAGCTAAAGATCAGGATGTCTTATAGAAGAGAGATTCCCAAGTTGAACCAAGATAAATTTACAGCATGGAAAGGACTTATAAGGTTACATTTGGCAACTATCACTGATTTAGGTTGTAAATATATTGATAGTGAATAAAATACTTCTATTGGCACATTATTAGTTGAGGAAATTACTAAAAAGAAAAATCATAACATCATGATGATTGACATTGCTTCTGCTCTTAATTATGTTGAATTTGATGAAGTTAAAAGTTGCACTACAACTTATGATATGTAGATCAAACAAAAACCCATATATGGAGGAGACAATAATATAAGAAGAGATAAAGCTGAAAGTGTTAGAGGATAATTTAATCAGATGAAGATGAGAGAAGATAAAAAAATTGCAAAATATGTTGAGAAAATTAAAGCAAGTGTGAGCACAATCAAAACATCTAGAGGAAACATTGATGACAAAACAATTTTAAGCAAAGTACTCAAAACCCTTCTTCCTATTTATGAAATTAGAGTGTATGTTATTCAAGAAATGAGATGTGATCCAAATAAAAATATAACTTTGGATTCTCTTGTTGGAAGATTGACAACTTTTAAGTTGGATAGCTATGATAACTATGTCCCTAGTTCCAAAGGTATTGAGTCTACATTTGAAGCCAAGCTTTTACTCAAAAATGGGTTAAAAATCAAAAGCCAATCAATCAAAATGGGAAGAAGAGGAAGAAAGTTCAAATAGTGATCTTGAAGTTGTTGATGCCCTACTTGCAAGGAAATATTCCAAGGGCAGAGGAAAGTACAAAGTTAAGACTCCTCTAATCTATTTTTCTTGTGAAGAAGTTGGTCACATTACTACAAGGTGCCCAAATAGAGAAGAAAAAGATGAAAAGAAATGAAATGAGTTCAAAGGAAAGAAAGAATTCAAGAACTATGAGGACTACAAGAAAAAGGTAAGAAATCTTGTTTTATGGCTAAATATTTTGATAACAATGAAGATGAAATGGTATATATTGTTGTAAAATATGAATCTGATGATGAAGGAGATAAAATGGCACTTCTCTAATGTTAGAAAAAATGATACTTGAATTATTGATAGTGGTTTCTCACATCATATGACTATAGACAAAAAAAATTTTGAACACATGGAATATTATGATGGTGGTAGTGTGAGATTCGAAAACAATGAACCTTGTTTCATAAAGGGAAAAGGGTGTATCTACTTAATTAATGAACTTAGATATGACAATGCTTATTTGGTTGAAGGACTAAAGAATAATCTACTGAGTGGGAGATAGTTGAATAACATTAGATTCAAGGTAGAATTCATGAATAGGAAAGCCAAACTACTGGATGGAAAATGTAATATGGTTGGGTCTGGAAAATGAAAAAAATGTAATCTATTATACCTATATCTCAGTGAAAGTTCATGTTTTATTGCTCAAGCACAAGGATGATGGTTATGGAACAAAATATTATGTCATGTAAATATGATAATCTAGTCAAGATAAGAAAACTTAGAAGAGTAAGAGGTATTCCTAGCTTGAGGAAATCTGAGATGGGTCTATGCAAAAAATTTCAAATTGGTAAGATGGGAAAAACTAGTTTCAAACGAAAGAACTATCATTCTAAAGAAGTCTTAGAGCTTGTACATAAAAACTTATGTGGACCTATTGGAATAGAGAGTTACAGTGGAGATAATTTTTTCACTTTTTTTTTTGATGATTATTCTAGAATGATGATTGTAATGTATCTAAAGGAAAAATATGAAGCTTTTCAAAAATTTAACTGTATCTGGCAAGAGTAGAGAAAGAAACTAGAAAGAAGCTGAAATGTTTGAGATCAGATAGGGGTGGTGAATTCATTTCTAATGATTTCAATGAATTTTGCATTGAAAAAGGAATTAAGATACAGGCATCAACCCATGGTACACCTCAGTAGAATGGTATAGCTAAAAGAAGGAACATATCCATCATGCATTGTTCAAGAACATTGATGATAGAAAATAATGTTGCAATCAAATAATAGAAGGAAGCAATAAGTATTCAGTGCATAGCTTGAATAGAGTATACCTGAAGAAAGACTCAAATAAAACTCCTTATCAACTATGGTATTGCTAAAAACCTAATTTAAGTTACTTAAAAGTATTTGGTAGCAAACGTTATATCTTGAAAGAATCCAGGAAAGATAAATTTGATGTCAAAGGTGATGAAGGCATATTCTTAGGATACTCCTACAGGACTAAAGCATATAAATGTTTGAATTTATCTACTCATAAAATCATAGAAAGTCCATATGTGAGAATTGATGTGTTTGCAAAAAAGTGTGAAGAAGAAAGCAACAAAGAACCTGAGAATTATAGAAGATTTGTTTACTATGAATCAGAGACATTGCCAAATCTATCTGGAAGTCAAAAACCTTCACCTCCCAAGTCCTTAAAATCTCCTAAAGCTATCGAGTTGCACCTAGTGCAACTCAAGTCATAGTTTGAAGGACCCAAGTCATAGTAAAAAACTACCAAGCTATTACTGGAGCCATCTGAGTCTCATGGACTTGAGTCATAGATAGTGGGACCCGAGCTTAATATAAAAGATCATGAAGAGGTCAATGGAACAAACTCCAAATCCAAAGTACTTGTATTAGAAAGATATGTTAGAAGGCATCATATACCTAATCAAAGCATTAGAGACAAGTCAGATAGACTAATGACAAGAAACAAATTGAAAGGTACATGTTTTCTTGCTGAATTTAAAGTTTTGGCTAATGAAAGTTGGATTGAAGCTATGAATGAGGAAATCAAACAAATAGAGAAGAATAAGACTTGGACTCTTGTTCCCAGACCCAAGGATAAAAATATAATTTGCAAAAAGTGGGTATTTAGAAATGAGATAAATGAAGATGGAGAAGTTTCCATAAAAAAAGCAAGGTTAGTATGTAAAGGTTATTCTCAAGAAGAAGGTACTAATTATGGTGAAAATTTTGCTCCTATTGCAAGACTAGAAGGTGTTAGAACTTTACTATCATATGTAGCTCACGAAGGATTTAAAGTTTATCAAATGGATGTAAAATCTACATTCTTGAATGGAATTTTTGATTAGGAAGTCTACATAGAACAACCTAAAGATTTTGTAGATCCCAACAAAAGAGATATGGTTTGCAAATCACACAAAGCATTGTATGGTCTCAAGAAAGTTCTCAGGGATTGTATGAAAGACTTTGTAACTTCTTGATAAAGATTATCTTTCAAAGAACAAATGATAACAACAATCTATGTATCAAAGAAGGACTAGACAAGAAGATTGTGTTGGTAGAAATATTTGTGGATGACACTTTATTTATAAGAAATGATAACTTGTGCAAGACATTTTCAGAAGAAATGAGTAAAGAATTTGAGATGTCTACGTTTGGAGACATAAGATTCTTTGTTCAATTGTAGATCTAGTAGAAGAAATATGGTATCTACATTACTCAATCTAAATATATCAAGGAGATACTAAAGAAGTTTGGAACGGAAGATTCAAGACCAGTTGGAACTCCTATGCCTACTAGATATAAGCTTTCCAAAAAAGATGATTCTAAGGAGGTAGATCATACACATATAGATCAATGATTGGAAAATTGCAGTATGTAGTGCATAAAAAGCCTAATATTACATTTGCAGTTGGTATGGTGGCAAGATTATTGACAAATCCCAAAGAAAATCTGATGATGGAAATCATAAGAATCATGAGATATCTGAAAGGTACTAAAGACTATGGTTTACTTTACAAAAAAGGAGGCAATTTAGATTTGAAAGCATTCACAGATGTTGATTGGGTAGGAAGTGTTGATGATAGAAAGAGCACCGTTGGTGGAGCATTATTTCTTGGTAAAAGACTAGTGCCTTGGACAAGCAAGAAACATAATTATATTTCTCAATCCATAGTAGAGGAAGAATATGTGGCAACAATAGTTAATTTTTCAAATGTTCTTTAGTTCAAGCAACTATTGGTAGGTATAAATATTGAAATCAAGGATCTAGTGGTTATCTTCTATGATAAAACCAGTGCACTTAATATATTAAAGAATCCTATGATGCATACCAAAACAAAACACATTGCTATAAAGTATCATTTTTTGAGAGAATTCATACAAGATAAAGAGGCAAGATTGGAATATGTGAACAAATTGCAAATATATTTATTAATTCATTACCTAAGGATGTATTTTTATATCTAAGATGTAAGTTAGGGGCCATTCCCCAATTTGAAGCTCACTAAATGAAGTTTAGCATTGCATCAACTAGAGCATGTTGAAGATCAATCAGTTGATGCAATATTGACAAGGGCATATTGCAAATGAATCAGTATATGAGAAGTTTACGGTCATATCTAATAGAAATTTTATAAAGATAAAGAGAAAGAGATGTAAAAAACGGAGATCGAACTTGGTTTAATATCAAAGATAGAGTTTTCTATCAGGAGAAGATGTGAAGACAAAGTTTTGTTGATAGAGGGAGAAACTAAAGGCAAAAGGAGTTCACACTAATAGGGGGAGTTCTCATGGATTAGAATCAAAATGAAACTAAAGATATGTCCCGTATTTTATTATTTCTCTAAAATTTCATCACATTATGACATGTTGTGTTGCCATTATTGCTAAAGAGGGAGATTGTTGGAAATAAATTGACTAAGTTTATATTATTTGTGATATTACACAAAATGTCATATCATTGCTAGTCAGTGTATGATGAGCTCACTCAGGCATTGAAGATACTTTTCTATATCTATGGGGCATTCTAGAGTTTTCCTAGTTTAGAAGACAATGTCTACTAAGTTCACTTGGGTGACAAAGGAAAGTTTGTAGAAGTTGAGTGTTAACTAAGATCACTTAGCTAATGAAGGAAACATTGGATAGAACTAGTGTTAACTGAGCTCACTTGGTTACCAAAGGAACTTTGTGAATATGTAGCATTAATCAAGTTTACTTGGCTAACACAAGAAAATAACCTTGAGTTAGTATCTACCAAGCAGGGTCAACTAATGAACGATTTTCTTGCTTTGGCATATTGAGTTCAATTAAATTATTTGTTGGTTCTAGCTAATTGAGGATATGAATATTAATTATTCTAAGTTGTATTCAAGCCATCTTGACAATGTAAGATATAAATAAAAGGTCAAATTGAGGATTGGATGAGCAAAATATAATTGAAGATTTAATGATTCTTAGAGGAAATGAATTAGAAGGATAACCATAATATTCTTGTTGAGATGCAAAGATACATTAAATCAGGAAGGATCAAGTATATGAGCCAGAATTGAGATATGAAAATAGCAATTCAGTTGCATTAGAAATTAGGTCATCTCACTATTACTCTCTAACCATTGTAGTAGTGGTCTAAATCTCTTAACAGAGTTGGCTTAAAAGCTATTTGTAACTCCTCTAACAAGGTGACATTTTCATTTAATTGTCTACATGACCTCTAATGAGGCCACTCCCAATAGGGTGATTAAATCCTCTAATAGGGTCACACCTAACAATGTGTTTTGTAATATTTAACAAGGTTGGCTCCTAATAGGTCTCACTTCAAAAGAGTCAAAATTAGTAACTAGTTGCAATTGGTGGTTTTTCCAAAATTGGGTTTCCATATCAAATCCTGGTGTCAATTGTGTTCATGCTATTTCTTTTATATGTATGAAACTAAGTTAAAGTAAGATCAATCATATATAATATCTTAATATTTTCATTATAAGTATTTGTCAAGTTATTTTATTGTTTACTGAGTTACAACATTTGTTAGTGTAAACCGAGTGCCTATGTATTTGTTGAGTTACAATAGAGTTCTATTTAAACTAAGTCTTGATTTCTATTGATATCTAAGGGATCTGGGTTATATTTTTTGTGGTAACTGATTCACCCCTCCCCTCTCAATTAATCCTCTTATATTTCCAACATCAATATCACCATTAGAGGCTCTAAGGTAATATAAGAAAGCATTACCAGGGGTAGGCTTTACTGCAATGGATATTCTATCCCATGTTTTTTGAAATGTATAAATGAAATCGGTCATGTATTCATGGGGTGCTCTTTTAATAGCTGTTAGCTACTCTAAAAGTGATAGGTAATCACTTTTATCTTATAAATTTTTACAAAGTCCTACTCCTAACCCACCCCAATCAGTAATAAAGCTGTGTGGTAAACCCCTATACCATTGGAAAGGATTTCCTTTTAGTGATGAGACTAGCAACCTTACAACAATGCTATCCTTTTAATATTATAGACATTTGAGATCTCTTGAATATGTTCTATAGGAGAGATGGAAGTCTCACCAATAAAATTAGGTATACTTTTAAGAGCTAACATTGGGATATTGTGTCTTTGAGCCAAAAGGAGGGGACTTCCATCATTAAAGGTGGCAAAAGGATGGGCTCTAGGCTAAGCCATATAGAAAAGTGATTTAATCAAAAGAAAGATAGAACCCTAGGCTATGATCTATCAATAGGAGGAGTAGAGAGAGATCTTGTAGGCGTATGTATTTCCTCTATACTCCTAACTAGTGATAGAGAGAGTCTATTCTTATTCCTTATAGGACTTTAAAATGAAATTTTATTATATTGAAAGTTATCTCTAGAAGATGCCCTTTTATGAGCTTTGGGAATGAATCACAAAAAATTTGGTTTGGAAATCAAGATGAAGATAGAATAGAGTTGCCAAGTGCTTGAAAATGAACCTCTTGAATGCCTGGAATACTGAGAGCCAAACTGTCTGCTCAACATGTATTTGAAGTTATCTTCTTTGACACTAGTGAACCAGTAGACTTAGAATGCTTCAATATGAGAGTCCCGCCAAAAGTGAAAAAAACTATTCTCACAAAATCTTGCACCCTTGCCTAAGATCTTACCTAAAGGCAACCTTGTGGAACATGGAATAAATCTCCAAGTTATGGGACTTGAATAGTGAGATTGAGTCTCCAGAGAAGGCCAACTTCCTTACTATTAGGGTGCATCTAACTACTTTTGGGAGGAAAAGGGAGAAGGAATGCATGAAAGAAAACTACCAAATCTAATGTAAAAGGGTGATACACCAAAATAGTTTGTTTGGCCTTATCTCTACCTAACTATGCACTACTCATCAATATAATCTCAAGATACACCTTTGCATTAACTCAATAATCACATGCAGATTAAGAACCAAATGAGATGCTACAAGGAAGTAACTTCACTCTATAACATCTAAGAAGAAAAATTAGATATTGTCATGCTAGATTGAAGAATAAAAACAAAACACCAACAGAGGTAAGAAAGTTTTTCACTAATATTGATGGGAGAATGAGGTACAATAGAGAATTACATTCATTCATAGACAAAAGGAAATTACAATAACATAACATAGAATACTATTGCTATAGAATCAGAGAAAAATGACCAACCCTTGGAAGAGTCATAAAACTTGCTTTCATAATTTAAGCATAATTGAGACAACTTTTTCCCTAAGGCATAACTTAACTATTACCATTAAAGTTGCAGAGAAAAATCATTGCAAATTTGGGGAAGATTTAATCTTGGTACACATCTAGATGCAAGAAAATAATATCCTTCAATAAAAAAAGCCTTGAGAAGATAGAAATGACAACCATTATCATTTGATTTGGTAGATAGATGACCAAAATAGCTAGAGGAGAGTCCTTTGCATTAATTAGGCATGGGGAACACTGGAGGTGACCTGCAAATGATCGAAAGGATCTAATTAGCCATTAAAGAGTTATTTTGAACATTCTTAAGATGCCAAATTAGATAAATCAAAAAGTCAACTAAAGTCAAATTTCAAGACATGCCACATGGATGAATGCACTTGAAATATTATACCACCCTACCCATCTTTCCTTTCCTTTCATTGACCAAGTGCCTTCTTTGTTTCATGAATTTGCAACCTATCTTTTCCATAAGTTATTTGTGCTTGCAAAACTATGCACTACTTCATAGTATGTAATCGCTACTTCACAACCCTTTATCACCTTTACCCTTTAAATGTTGTGACTATGTGAGAAATATGAAATTAGCCCTTTGCACCAGCACTACTATTTAGACATAACAGTCCTTTAACCATGTGATGGCATGCAAAAAGTTATCTCTGCCTTGTTTCTACTTCATAGAATAATTCCTTGACTCACCATTAACCTTAGTAATCATGTCATGTAGAGGATGGAGGATCTAACCACAAACTTGCAAATTCAAGCACAATATGGACCCAAACCCCTATGTTTCAATGGTGTTTCCAAATGCACAAATGCCACCAAAGACTCCAAACTTGGATTTACCTTCTCCAAGTGTTTCCTCCACCTCTACACACCTTAAAAAACTTCAACCAACATGTTTCTAAGGTTCCCAAACCCACAAATCTTCAGTAGATACAAAAAAGACTAGTTTTGCCCTTTACTAGGCTATTCTCTTCTTATGTATCAGTAGACCCCATTTTCTTGAATTTTCTCCCAACGTTTCCAAAACACCAAGAAAATAAATAGGATTTTCAGATACCCTTTTTAGATTTTTATAACATATCCAAAAATTAGATATCACTCCTTTGGAAAGATTGTACAGAACAGGGCAGTTTGTGTCAGAATTAGGCCTAATTAGGCCACTTTTACAAAACAAGTACCCTTCAAATTTGAAATCTAGCTTAACCCTTTTACATAGTCTTTATTTACGTTCCAAAACCAAGGATTTTCAATATTCTAAGTCCTAGTGACACTCCTAGATACCCAAACTCCAAAACCCTCCTTAAAATGACTCAAAAACTAGGGCCTGCTTGTTCAAACCCCAAAAATCAATTCCAAAATTTCTCCTTCAGAATTCACCATGAATTTACCTTCCCATTACTCTATTTTCCATTAAAAACCTACCTCCTTAAGGTAGATCTTGTGCTGCTACACCAATGGTAGCACTTAAATGCACTTTTCAACCAACTCTCACGATGTACACATGCAAACTCTCTTGATTCCTGTCATGAAAGGCTTAGTGACATATTATACAAGTACTTAAGCATCCATACTATGAGAATCAGGCCAAAAAATTCCTAGGATGGACCCAAACATCCTAGAAAAGTCACAAACCAGTTAGAAAATGCTATATTTCTATGACAGTCAATGCAAAACAGAAAGTATTATCCTTCTGAGAGCTTCAAAATGTATTGATCATGCATAGAACTGTCAAGGAACCTTCAAAAAATTTCCTTATCAATCCTCCAATCTATTCAATGCCATAGAAACATTGAAAACATCAAGTTTTGATAGAAAATAACAAGATTTTATTGCTTTTTTATAATAGTCTGTACAAAAGTCTTTAAAATGCCTTGCTTCCTATCACAAAATGACTCTAGAGCCTTTATAAGACCTTTAAAAACTAATCCCAACTAACTGCCAACTAATCCAAGTGGTTGAGATAGCAAAACAACTCTAAATCCATTTTCCCTCCAAAACTGTAATTAGCCGTTGATATTTAAAATTTGAATTATCAAGCTCATTTCTAATGCATTTAACCTACCAAAGCCTACCCAAATCCACTTGTTTTGGAATAATAGCATCATTAAAACATAATATACCTCTACCTAATGTCTCTACACTCCTTGACCAATTACATTGCCATTTTGGTCCTTAGGCCTTTATCAAGACCTTTAGGACTTTTACATACTCTATTGAGTTCATCATTACAGAATGCCATTATTGGTTTTAAAATGTTTCAATTAACACGCAAAGATGTCTTCAACCTTCTATTTTCTTCTAGATCTAGGGTGTTCCTCAAGAATTGGCTAGGTACCCCTACACCAAACACCCCACCTTCAAAGCAACTCTTGTCCCAAGAGTTAAGTGGTTTCATCTTCTTTCCTCTCATCCTTCTAGATGGTCTCCTGCAACTCTTCATCTACGAATTTTCATCCTGCACATAATAATCTCTTGCATAACAATCATTAGAAACAAAAACATTTAAAGGTTTGTTACCCTCCATGGTAACCTTACTGTTTGTTGCTTGTGGACAGTCATATTTCATCTTTGATAAAGATTTCCTATGTTGCTATTTGAGGTCATGTTGACCCAGTCTGTGATCCTTCATGTAAATTTTTTCACTTCTTTATTCACTTTCAATACTATTGGACACCATATGGTACCAACCTTTACTCCTTTTGCTGTCATTACTCCCTTTGCTATCACTGTCTGTTGACAGTCAAAAATCTAAACTCTGTCTTGTATAACCTCCTTCTTCACAACCACAAGAGAAGGCTTATGTGGAAGATCTACCACATCATGGTCTCTATTCCTCTGGTCCTGCAAATATACAAACTCCTTCTTTCCAAAACAAATTATCCTCTCCTTGTCATGACCAGGTAAAGGAGTTAATTTAAACTTCACTCCATCTTTATGCACCATATAAACATTTGATGAACCAAAATGAATAGTGTTCCTTGAGGCTTGCCAAGGCCTTCCAAGGATTACATGACAGCATGTCATTGGGATGACATCACAAATTACTTGATCTTTGTACTCTCTTATGTAGAAATCCACTATTGCTTGCTCTCTTACAACAATGTTTTGTATATCACTGACCCAAGATGCCCTATAGGGTCTATCAATAGGAAATCTTTTCAATCCAAGTTTAGTAGCCATCTCATAAGATACTAAATTATCAAAAGAACCAGAGTCAATTATCATTTTTCAAATCTTACCATTGCTAAGGCAATTTGTCCTTAAAATGGATGGTTTGCTCCCTTGTTGCTGCTACATTGGTTGTCCTCTTCTCACCATCAGGGATTCTCTTTTAAGTTCAGGATCTACATTGTCATACTTCTTTTCTTCCTCTTCTCCTTGGGTCAAGTTGAATCTCTTCTCCACCTTCTTGAAATCCTCTCCTTTCTCAAGGCACTTGTAGGATTGATGCCACACTCCTCCACATGTGAAGAATTTTCCTATGAAAACACTTGATCCTCTTCCACCTCCAAATCTTCCTCCTCTGAAACCTCCTCTTTTCTCAGATCTAGATCCTTTAGCCTTTTCTTTATCTTGATTGCTTGAGTTATATGATTGACTTCTTCCACCTCTTCCTCTCATGGAAATTCCTCCTCTATTATTTTTCCTATCATTTATTCTTTTCAACTTCTCCTCTACTCGGATTGCCAATTGAAAACACTTCCCAAGGTTCCTAGGGATGCTTAGACCAATTTCATCTTGAATGCCTTACTTTAGACCACTCATGTACCTTACCACTTTTTCTTCTTCATCTTCAACCTCTCCTCTGATGCTCAAGGTATGAAACTACTCAGTGTACATCATAACATCCATGTCTTTTTTGTTTCAAGTTATTCCTCTTCATCTTCATTTGAATGGCCAAATTTGATGGTAGAAATTGACTTCTTATCATTGTCTTTATTCTGTCCCAATTTGTAACCTTATTAAGACCTCTAGCAATCCTCTCATTTTGCAAACTTTTCCACCATGTAAGGGTCATTCCCCTTAACCTTGCCTTTGCAACTTTCACTTTCTTCTCCTCTTCTATGTCTTCTAAATCAAAGAAATTTTTAAGTGCCTCTATCCATCCAAGCACCTCTTCACTTTCCATCTTGCCTTGGTAAATAGGAAAATCCATCCCTATCTTCAGACTAGTACCTTGTGCTACCTTTAGTATTCTTAGGAATCTTCTTTCCTCAGGATCATTTGCTACTCCATGATGTCCTTGATGCTATCTTAAATGGCATTCTTCTTCTTCATCATTGTCCTCTTCATGCTCTTCTTCATGAACTACTTCCCTTCTAGGTTGTTCTTGCCTTTCCTTCTTCGAGGTTTCTATCCTTGCAATCAACTGCAATCTTTCCCTTCTCAACTGTCTTTCTTCCCTTTCCTTAGATGCTTCAAGTTCCCTTTTCTCTCTTCTTTCCCTTTCTAGCTCTTGTCTCAATTGTTCTAACTCATTTGCCATCTGTCCTATAGGAGGCATGTTTTCAAACTAGTTCACCTACTCAAGAATCTTCTAACTAATATACTTTCCTCACAAAGAAATCTCTAGACACCTCTAATGTACGTTTCAGCTTTGGGACACTCAAGGAGGAATTAGACACTCCAAGGCTTCAACAAAGGGACTAGTACACTAAGGATGACAAAGACTCCTATGACGATGAAATATGAAAATTATCAAATCCCAAAAGAATTTTCTGATGCTTTGATACCACTTGATGTAGAGGATGGAGGATCTAACAACAAACTTGCAAATTCAAGCACAATATGGACCCAAACCCCTATGTTTCAATGGTGTTTCCAAATGCACAAATGCCACCAAAGAATCAACACTTGGATTTACCTTTGCCAAGTGTTTCCCCCACCTCTAAACACCTTAAAGAAATTCAACCAACATGTTTCTAAGGTTACCAAACCCACAAATCTTCAGTAGATACAAAAAAGACCAGTTTTGCCCTTTACTAGGTTATTCTCTTCTTATGTATCAGAAGACCCTATTTTCTTGAATTTTCTCCAAAAATTTCCAAAACACCAAGAAAATAAATAGGCTTTTCAGATACCCATTTCAAATTTTTATAACATATCCAAAAATTAGATATCACTCCTTTGGAAAGATTGTACGGAATAGGGCAATTTGTCTTAGAATTAGGCCTAATTAGGCCACTTTTACAAATCAAGTACCCTTCAAATTTGCAATCTGACTTAACCCTTTTACACAATATTTAGTTAGGTTCCAAACCAAGGATTTTCAAGGCTCTAAGTCCTAGTGACACTCCTAGATACCCAAACTCCAAGACCCTCCTTAAAATGACTCAAAAACTAGGGCCTGCTTGTTCAAACCCCAAAACTCAATTCCAAAACTTATCCTTCAGAATTTACCATTAATTTACCTTCCCCTTACTCTATTTTCCATAAAAAACCTACCTCCTTAGGGTAGATCTTGTGCTGCTACACCTATGGCAACACTTCAATGCACTTTTCAACCAACTCTCACGGTGTACGCCTACAAACTCTCTTGATTCCTGTCATGATAGGGTAAGGGACATATTATAAAAGTACTTAGGCATCCATCCTATGAGAATAAGGCCAACACATTCCTAGGATGGACCCAAACATCCTAGAAAAGTCACAAAATAGTTAGAAAATGCTATATTTCTATGACAGTCAATGCAAAACAGAAAGTATTATCCTTCTGAGAGCTTCAAAATGTATTGATCATGCATAAAACTATCAAGGAACCTTCAAAAAATTTCCTTATCAATTCTCCAATCTATTCAATGCCACAGAAACATAGAAAACATCAAGTTTTGACAGAAAATAACAAGATTTTATTGCTTTTCTATAATAGTCTATACAAAAGTCCATAAAATGCCTTACTTCCTATCACAAAATGACTCTAGAGCCTTTATAAGACCTTTAACAACCAATGCCAACTAATCCCCAACTAATCCAAGTGGTTGAGATAGCAAAACAAGTCTAAATCCATTTTCCCTCCAAAACTGTAATTAGCCGTTGATATTTAAAATTTGAATTATCAAGCTTATTTCTAATGCATGTAACCTACCAAAGCCTACCCAAATCCACTTGTTTTGGCATAACATCATCATTAAAACATAATAGACCTCTACCTAACCTCTCTAGACTCCTTGACCAATTACATTTCCATTTTGGTCCTTAGGCCTTTATCAGGACCTTTAGGACTTTTACATACTTTATTGAGTTCATCATTACAGAATGCCATTATTTTCTTTAAAATGTTCCAATTAACATGCAAAGATGTCTTCAACCTTCTATCTTTTTCTGGATCAAGGGTGTTCCTTGAGAATTGGCTAGGTGCCCCTGCACCATCATGCGAAGACTAACCTTGTGACTTCTTGATGCTTCATCGTGACATAAATCTTTAACTACAACTTAGACCCTATGATGATGCATTGAAGGTGCTTCATTGCTTCATGGCATCAATTCCAGTTAACCCTTAACTCTTTGTGACTATGTGATCCATAACCATTTATAGCATGGCCATCATGACCATAGGTTAGTGATTTAACGCTATGATGAAGCGATGAAGGAAGCTCATTCATGGGGTGCATTGGGACACTTTTCATGAGGGCATATTCCAACATGAATCAAAATTGATGCAATTCTATAACGTGGGAATATGCCATCCATTGATCTTGTAAAATTTGATAGTGAAGATCAAAACTAAATCTACCTTTAGTTTTCACACTGTCACAACTTAAAACTATAAAACCCATTGATGGAAAGCATCGATTGAAGGAAGAGGTCCTCACTCAATGAAGATATTTCTGCCCTTGTCACAATGTGACTAGGAACTCAAAATATTGGGCTCAGTTGGACACATGTCTAAAGTTCATGTTCCGACATTGGTTAAACATTATGCACCTTCAAAATGTGGGAATATGTTGAACATTGATCTACTCCAAATCAATGGTCAAGGAAGGTTAATTTTAGATGCCCATGTCCTGTGCACCCTTGCAAATAGAAACTACATGAAAATATAAAGTGTTACAAAGTGGCACTAACTATGGAGATAGGCACTTCCCACCTTTGTGGTCTACTTGAGGATTAAGCCATAAGTGCATGTGACAAAGTGAATAGGGAATGATTGTAAGGTCACAACTTGAAATTTCTTAAGGATATAACACACAAATATAAAATATTTGAATACATAGGGATATAAGGGTATGATTAAGGATTTTATGTATAAAGTTTGAATGGAATTTGAATTGGAATAAGCCAAATTTGACCATTGGACTTATTTGCCACTCTAAAATTCAAAGGTGGGGGGAAAAAATGGCTAATAGTACTTGACCCTCATGATTCTCTACAAGCTGATATTGGGTCTCATCCTTGTTGTATTATTGATTTGATTCTCTTAATTTGATAACTCTATTATTTCCTTCATTGCTCTGATTTATCTTTGTCTTCTCTACTCCTAGAATTTTACTTCTTCATATGCTCAAATTCTCTCTCTCTCTCTCTCTCTCTCTCTCTCTCTCTCTCTCTCTCTCATATGATTCTATGGTTATAATCCTCCTTAAATAGATGTTCTGGTGAACATTCTAGATCTTTATTGATGGTTTATACTTCACCATCTTTTATCATTTACATCATTTTTTCTAATTGGTTAAATTGCTCATTTAGGGATCATTACATTTTTTACTGATGCATGATCACCATCTTAGTTGGCTCTTCAAATATTAAATATGATAGAAACATTGGCCAAAATGGTATACATATGAGTTTTTACCGTTACACATTCTTATATCAAAATTAAACTACTCATCACTTGAATACTCTAACGTTTGGTCATGCATAAACCTTCATGTTGTTACTTGACTTCTATATAACTATTTTCTCAGCTCTTGATAACTTATTAGTATGCCTAGTCTTCATTGTATTTCCCTACTCATATTATATTGTTTGAAAATCATTGTTTTGGTTGGTATAAGTATTTTATCATTGGCATTTACTAGATAACCCGGTCACAGTGATGACCTTGTAACCTTACCTAGTAAATGACTAAGTTTTTGGACACTAATTGACAACATAGGGTTAGAGATCAATAATATCCCCCTTTGATATCAGTGGGAAAAACACTTTTTCATGAAATCATTTCATTAAAAAATATATACTTCCCCTAAGACCATTGTGTAATCCTGTAATATCTGATATCTAATCTTTGATTTACATATTGACTCTCCTTGTCTTATTCTTTCATATCCTCATATATCATCTTCATTTCCAATCATAATCATTCTCATTCCCTTTTATATTAATTCCCCCTTGGTTTTGTCACTAATGGAACTTGGGGCTATTGGGGTTAGCTAATACTTTTCAAAGAATTTTTGACAACTTTCCACAATATTTGCATAGCCTTTATTCTATCTCTCCTGTAGCTGTTCCAAAATTTGAATTTTTTCTAGCTTGGCAGCTAGATCAATGAATCCTATAATATTGGAAAAATGTGTCTCCATCTTCAAAATATCTCTAGCAACAGAGATTACCTTATGAAATATCTCTATATGTGGCAATATTTGAAGTTGAATCAATTCCAACTTGTGTCTTATCTTTATATCTCTAGCTATGAGCTTGGCTAGAGTCTTATGATTGAATATCAGTTCACTATAAGAGGATGAGCTTGATTTTGTGTTCTTGCCCAATGTAATGACATTTTCTCTTATAATCACATGCAATAGCTCTAATAAGCATGTAGTATCTATTGTAAAGAAATCTATATCACACAATTTTAGATATACATAATTGATGGTCTTCAAAATTACTTCCAACTATGTAATGTATGTAAAAATCTTGGCTTGTCTCTATACAAGTTATTGGAAAAAATTCTAAAATACTTTATGCTCTATTCTTCTATTGGACCATTGTAATAACTTCTCATTTGTCTCTATGTCATCTGTTTGAATCTTATCAACTATTTACACTTGCTGGTCCATAATTATATGCTAATTATCCACATCTGTGAATCCAAATACATGTATAAAAATATCTTTCATAGTATGTGTAGACACCCAAAAATTGGCAAAGACCTAAATCACGCAATTTTGATCAACCAATCCAAATTAAAGAGAAAATTAGAAGTAACACAACAGACTTTCAAATCAAAAATCACATCAAGTCATTAATCACCTATTAAATTGACAAGACCTAAAATAACTTTAAAATGAGAGAAAAATAATTCAAATTCATAAAATGAAATTCAAAAAAGGAGGAAAAAGACAAAAGTGTTGAAAATAAATAAGACATTTATTAAATCAACAAAATTATTTATCCTCGTTAAATTTGAAATCTCCTTTTTTTCATTTTAAAAGAAGTAGAAATATCCTCAACTATCCTCAAAATTAAGTCTATTGGAATATTCCTCCTAGTCTCTTATGAAATATTTTCGGTTTCACTTTCACCCACCACTCAAAGGTGAAATTCCTAATTATTACCCCAAACCCTTCCAAAATCTTATAAATAGGAGGGAAATACAAGAGCAAAAGGAACCAAGTTTTAGGCATCTGAACTATATGCGCATTTTGATTCTTCATTTTAGCTAGTTCATATCATTTTAGTATTACTTTTATGTCATTTAACATCATTCATTTTATGTTAGCTTGTTGCATATCCATCTTGATAGCATATAATCTGCATTATAGTCATAGATCTTGCATGCATTCTTATAGATCTACATTTTTAGCATACTCCCATTCTAGAACTATCACTAAGATGTTGGTTTGAGAGCTATTTTAGAAGTTGTAGTTAGGGAAACATGAGACACTAGTAGAGATTACATTCTGATGATGATATCTTGGGTCTAGTCTAGTTTGTCGTCAGTCTATTTGCATTCTACACTAAAGTTTCATGAATACACATTCACACCATGTACAAAATGGCGCCCACCGTGGGGCTTAACTAAAAGCCTCTGTAGTTTCAAGTTTTTAAGTCTAATCTTTCATTTCTAGTTTAGATTTATGCTTCTTTCTATTCTCTTGTGCAAATTTGATTGAATACAAGTTCTACAATGTTCAGGAGGCCTCATATTAGTGAGAACAACATCCCAAAGTCTTCCTCTAGTGCACAAGGGCTAGATCTTCCTCAAGCACACAAGGGCCAGATTTGAATCTTTTGACACTTCTACACTCTATTTCAATTCTTCTAAGAGATATCTTGATGCTTATGAACTCTATTTTAGTGCATATACGTAGTTCTATAATGCATTTACATAGTTTTATAATTCATCTGCATCTTTCTATATTGCTTTTGAAGAATTCTCTAACACATATGATCATTTCTAAGGTGCATATGAAGTGTTTTATAGTGCATTTTCTAGTTTAAATAGCACATATGAGGCTTTTTGTAATGGATATGAGCATTTTTGTTGTGCATCTAGTAAAATTTATTATTTCCTGAATCTAACTTCTAATCCAAATCTCATTTTGTTATAGGTCCCTTCTGAGTTAACAAAAAGCTTCCAAATTGTAGACAATGTGCGATAGGAATGAAGAGCCTCCTAAAAGTGCCTAGCCTTTGCTATCTTTGAATAAATTAAGTGGACCTTAGCTCTTGTCAATACAAAGTGCAACATTTCAAAGTTCCAAACGTAGCTTAATAGAAGTGTTCAATCTTGCTGATCCAAAATAGAAGTAGGCCTATGCTCTCAACTCCTACGAGTTGATCAGAATGTCCAACTTTCTATAAAGATCAATTACAATTGAACAAGGAAAAGAATCCACACATAGCATAACTAAGAGCCCCTCTATCTTCTGTAGTATAAGGGATGGTGATTAAACCTTTGTGTCTATTGTGTTTGGGGAGCCAAAATAGTAGGGATATGCTCTCACTCTCCTCAAGTGATCAGATTCCCAAACCTATTTGTGACTATCATTTCTTGCTTTTCACTAGGTAGGCTTATCTAGCTCTAGAAAGGCTACCTCTTGAGTTGCCTTAGTAGGGTCGATGAGAGAGATTACCTCCCAATCTTGTATTCCAAGTTGAATGCATGCCACCCATGTTTATAATATAACCTTCCTTGAGTAGTTCTACAATAGATTGTGCCAAACCTCCTTAGTGTTGGTGGGAAGCTCTCTATTGCAAGAGAGGTAAATTCAAACATAGTTGGAATACTAAGACCCACTAGTCACCATCTTTAGATAACCTTGATAGGAAGCCATTTTCTTCCATTTTCTAGGTGCGTGCAATTTTTCATTTTGTTTTGGTCTTACTACTATTGTGCTTGTAAGTTCTTTAAAACTTAATAATCAACACCAATGTGGATCACAAACCTTTCGAAAAGAAAAACTTCAAACTAGTATTGAGAAACCAAGTCCAAGATGAAGACATTGCTGAACAACCCTAAAAGTAGCACATATATTGCATAAAATAGTGCTTTTGAATATTCCCATAATGCTTCTGATCTTTGTTATAATGCATATTCCTATTAAGCAACACATATGAGCCTTAAAAAAATGCATTTGCCTAGCAGAATGATGCATCTGAATCATTAACAAATGCATATAACAATTATAATAGCACATACGAGCATTGAAATAGTGCATATGATCAATCAAACAATGCATTAAATCATTCATGCAATGCATCTAAGTGAAAAAATAAAATAGAGGCCATCTGCATGTATAATAATTGTGAAAAAATGATCAATTTGGATACATTTTTCCTTGCTAGTATTTTACAAAGTTTGAGAAATTTTGTATCTAACCAAAAACATCCTTCTGAAACAAGTAGAGATAAAAACATCATTATCAACCCAATAGTTATCATTACTTCATTTTGCACATCAATTCAGAAACATTCGAAGAAACACATCCATCCCTTACCTGACTTTGCAAAAGTGAAACTCATCCTATTAACATTCATAAACACCTTGTCCAATCTAGCTTGTTACCATAGACAAATCATGGTCAATGGGAATCCTTGCCTTTGCAAAAAATGCCTAAGAACTAAAGAAATCCAACTCACATTTCATGCCACTGCTTAAAACTGATATAGCTACAAGACCAAAGCGATTACCTATATGAGTGAGTGCTAGAATAGCCAATAGAACCATCAAATTCACAAAACCTCTAAATATCCTTGAGCCTACTACAACAACAAATTTCCCACAAAACATAGCTATTCACAAGTCACCCTTGTTCAATCAAAACTCAAAATTTGTGGCAAAAATGGGTTCATCTAATGTATGGGATGATAGATGTATTGAAACTAAGATTGAATATTTCCAACAAAATCCCAAGATTGTCAGACATGATGGAAAAGATATTCAAAAAACATAAGGAATGTTATATACGAGTGTTAGTACAATAAGTTGCAAAATTGCCATATGATTTTCATGTGACCAACTTGAAATGAGACGAAGAAGAGTCACCCCTAGATATTTTCATGCAAAAGTTACAAGACCTACAAGTGGAAATTGAAAAAATGAAGAGAGGAAAAACACAACTCATATAATTCAGCCTCGAGAAGGTGTGTCCTCTTCTATTTCACAAGAACATTACCTTCACACCTTTCCCACAAAATGTACAAATACCAAAATATGATAAATATTTTGGCACATCAGATCTACAAGATCAACTCAGACAATTCTATACATTGAGTATGGAATTTGTCAATGACACTACATACCTGATGCAACTATTTCCTAGAAGCCTTAGAGGGCAAGCCATGGAGTGGTTCTCTAAGTTACCCTCCAATATCAAAACCTTTGAGCAACTAGCTTCCATGTTCATCTCCTAATATTCCTACAATATCGAAAGGGAAGTTACAATGATCAACCTATGCAACATGAAACAACTCCCCGGTGAGTCATTCAAAACTTTCTTATAATGGTGCAGACACAACTTCTCTAAGTATCACAGAGACATACCTGATAAAGAGAAGATTGACATATTCATTAATAGTCTCTCCAAGCTAATGAGCTACTAACTACAACTCCAGGGGCCCAAAGATTTCAAAACCACCTTAGAAAATATTGCTAAGGTAGAAGAGACCTTACTAAATAATGACATCATTAAACTATCAAAATATTGCAAGGGCTTTTCAAATAATTCCACCTAGACTCACAATTTCTCTAATCGAGTCACCAATAAACATTAGTCATGGTGGCAAAACAACAACAAGAACACTATTAATGATGGGATGGTCGAAGTCAACCATGTCAACCCTCAAACACATTCCCATCTAAACCAATCATATCCTGTTGCCAACAACACTAACCCAAACATACCCCAACAAGACAATGCCCACCCATTCTATCAATGCAATATGGAAACCCCCTTGATGACCAATCAACAAGTTGCTTACAATCAGGCTCCTCCTCCTCATAGATATCAATCCTTTGATATACCCAAGGTGTATACTCCTATCTAGGTGTCTTACGAGAGTGCCTTGCAAACCCTCTTGCCTGATGAGCTCATTGTACTTCCTAAAGCCAAACCCTATGAACCCTAAGTCAAATCAAAATGGTGGAATGACAAACACATTTTTGCCTACCATCAAAATAGGGGGCATTTAATGAATAATTGTTTTGCTATTAAGGGGGCAATCCAAAAATTGATCAATGATGGGGTCATCAATGTAAACAACCTTAGCAATAATGAAGACCATACAAGCTTCAAGAATCTCTTCACGAGTCATGAAAAGCATGAATCCTCACAAGCCAATAAGAATGCAAAAAAATCCTCAAATGTTGTTACATGAGATCAAGCCACTAAAGTTATCCTACCATGACCTATGACAAATCTTGATCATGCAATTGCAATCTCCTCCTTGCCCAAGTACAACCTAGTCAACTAATTACTCAAAACTCTGGCCCATATCTCCATTTATGAACTATTAAAAATTTCCCTAGAGTGTAAATAAATACTTACCAAAGCCTTAGTAACAAACAACCTGGATATGAGTAGATTTCAGAACATGGTTAGCAACCTAGTTGCCCCTCATTGTGTATCATTTATAGCCCAAGATGAGATGTCTATCATCCAGCCCGAAAACTCTCCTTTGTATATTGAAGTCTTTATCTATAGAAACAAGATTAAGTGAGCATTGATCGATGGTGGTGTAGGCCTCAATATTTGCACACTCAATTTAGTAAGAGCATTAGGGTATACAAAGGATGTTGTTGACAATGATAAGAGACAATGATAACGAGAAGATAAGCTATCACCCACACAAGGTGGAATCACATGTCCACGAAAGGTGGATCATCCTCCATTATGTAGTGAAGTATGTGCGATGATGAGGATGATAATGTGACATGTGCACTAAAGGTGGAATGAGATAACAACTATGACCACCTAAAGTGGAATTCTCCTACACCATGTGTTTAATTGAGGTGCAAACTCCTAACTATCTCAATCACAAACTACTATGCAATGCATTATCCTAAGTAAGCTTAAGTAAGTGTAATTAGTGAATATTTAACTACACCAACACGCTCCCTTAAGTGCAACTTAGGGGAATGCACTTAAACTCACAATGAAAGATGGGTCCTAGCTACAAGGACATTTTAGGTACCCATGTACAATATGCAAAGCAATACATGAAATGTAATCTCTCATAAAGTGGAGAAAGAGAGAAATCCTCATGGGAAAAACCCTCCTCCAAAAACATAGATGAAAACAAAATGCATGGATGGATGGAGTACTCAAGACCCCCAAAAAATTGCATACATAATGTATATACAAGGAATGATCCCCCTATAGGAAGGAAATAAGGAGACATGATATCTCCCCCCCATAATGGAGAAGCTCCAATGTAGATGAAGAATAATTGCAAGAAAAACATAATACAATGCTTACAAGAAAGATGTCTACCCTTAGTAAGAAATAAATACATTAAATGATGAAGAAGCTACTCCATGTATAAAGTGAGGAAGGAGGAAGAAGGTCTCCATGTATGCATCTTTGAAGACTGAATAGGTGTCTCAAAGCTAAAAGATTCTATCACACCATCAAGCCAACCTTTGAGATGTGAAAAAAAAAGGGAATATGAAGAGTTGGGAAATCCAATCTTCAAAGAAGGTGAAGAAGTATCTTGAAGAGAAACTCCCTCAAATGTATCAACCAAATCTGCATTATGAGACTCATCTGAAAGAGCATCCATGAATTCATTCCACGCTGGAAGATTTAAAGTATAAAGATCATCCTGTTGAATGGTAGAACTAATGTCTAAAGAAGCAAGAGGTGGAGGAGTAAGAAGTTCAACACTTGTCTCAAGAACAAAATAATTCAAGTGTCCAATGTTCTCCTTACATTAATTATTCACCCTTGATAAAGGATTAGGTACATCATGAATATCATCATCATGATCAATAAAATGTGCAAAAGAATACAAGCATGATGTATGATCAACAACTCCCATAGCTATAACATCTCTAGTCTCCATGTCCTTAATATAGACAAAATCAGCAGTGAACTCAACAATTTTACCTTGTGCCCCATGAGTAATTTGGTAAATGGAAAGGATATTAGTGGTCAAGGATGGTACACAAAGAACATCATTAAATGTACCCTCTCCCATTGTAATAGAACCTTTCCCACAAACCTTCATGTATGTATTATTACAAATCAATATATGTGTAGAAGTACAAGGCTCAATAGAAGAAAGCATATCCATAGAAGACGCCAAATGATGTGATGCACCTTAATTAGGAAGCCATTTACCTTGCTCAAGATGTTTAGAAGCAATGAGTGCTTCTCCTTTGGCTTTGGATGATGATTTAGATGTAGTAGCTGCCTAATATTGAGAAGAAGGAGAAGACACTGATGACGGAAACTAGATATTTTTCTTTTAAAGAATGTGAGTGAGCTCATCAATCTTCTTAGGGAAACATTTATGGTCATCATGTCCTAACTTTTTACAATAAGCACATTTATCTCTCTTTCTTCTAGATGTTGTCTCTCTTGAAGCAATGAGTGCTTATCCTTTGCCTTTGGATGATGATTTAGATGTAGTAGTTGCCTGATGTTGAGAAGGAGAAGACACTGATGCAGGTAACTAGATATTGTTCTTTTGAAGAATATGAGTGAGCTCATCAATTTTCTTATGGAAATATTTATGCTCATCATGTCCTAACTTTTTGCAATAAGCACATTTATCTCTCTTTCTTCTAGATGTTTCATCTTTTGAAGAGGAATTGGATTCATAATTATGTTTTGAAAGAGAGTCACCACCTTTTTCATGTTTCTTAGGATCCTTGTGTTATTTGTTTCCCTTTCCTTTGGGGGCCTTTGGAGTGGAGTCATTTGCAATCAATGCTTGATGTTTTGAAGGCTTCAATTGATCCATGTGTGCCAACTTTGCTTGTTCCCTTGTGAGATGAGTTACAAATTCATCAAGAGAAGGCATTTTGTATGCACTACCAAGAGCATCCATAGTAGCATAGAATGTGGAAACAAAGATTGAATATTTAGGACATATATTGGAAAGAATAGATAATATCAATTGCTCATCATTGTTAGTAATACCACAATTAGAAAGCTCCAATCTAATTGAATTGAACTTAGAGAAAAAGTCTTGAATATTTTCAAAATCACATGGACTTAGACCTATAAGCTCATTCTCCAATTTGAATTTTCTTATTCTATCTTTTACCAAAGACTCCTTCCAATGTAGTCCAAGCATCATGAGGATGTTTGCAGGATGCAATATGATATATCAAATCATGAGAGATGGTAAATCTAAGAGAGAAAATTGCTTTATCTCTTCTATCAAACCATTTCCTTCTTTCTACAACACCTATATCTCATTCTAAATCCTATATAAGAATCATTCTAAGCAATCCAATACTCATCAACTAGTTAAAAAATACTTGTTTCCCTTCATGATAGTTATATGGAGTGAGTAATGGAACTTTTTAAAAATCCACGAGTCAAAGAATGACTGAGATCACCTGATATCTCCTTCAAATTACTGATTCAATTAAGAAAATTGAAATCTAAGTATTCACCAAGTGAAAATATAGCTTAAAAAGACCTATTTCTAAAAGTGATATGCCCACTCCAAATCATTGAAATCTGATTAAAGATTTAGAAAGTAGATGAAAAGTCATGCACTTTCAAAAAAAATTGCACCGAAAATGTTATCAAATGTGCCCAAATTGAGGCTTGAAATTTGCAAAAAATGAGATTTGCAATTTTTAGAAAAATTCAGAGGTAGGGATCCAAAATCACCTAGACCACTATGTAGATCATGCAATTCTACCCCAAAACAAAAAAAAATCACACAGAAAAGGAGTCCGTATGAGGGAGATATCATTGTTTGAAAATTGCCTCTGAAATTATTTTTTCTGAATCACCACCATCGCACCTTAAAAAATGAAATGGATATAGATTTTTCTTTAGATGTCCAATTTGGATGAAAAAAAATTTGATTCAGGGGTTTTTGACCTCCTCTATATGATTCCAACCTCTGGTTTGCACTAGCAAGCTCCAATTTTTGCTTGCAATAGAAAGTCACAAAATATGACTCCCAAAATCTTCTCCAAATTGTGATGTCCAAATTGCAAATGCTTCACCAATAATAAGTCAAGCCAAGATTGCACTTCTTGAGAAGATATCTTCACACCATGAGATCTCTGATACCATGCTAGAGATTTAGGTGTCTCTAGAACACCCCTAGGATCAAATGAAAGACCAAGATAACTTCCACAAGAGAATGACAAGAAAATTGCATGAAGATGCAAGAATGCTATTATTGATAATGGAATTGATTAACATCTAATGGATTGATATGAAATGTACATAATGGGCCTCCTTGTATAGGAGAGGCGATAAGAGACAATGATGAGGAAAAGATCACCCACACAAGGTGGAATCACATGTCCACAAAAGGTGGATCATCCTCCATTATGCAATGAAGTATGTGCGATGATGATGATGATAATGTGATATGTACACTAAAGGTGTAATGAGATAACAACTATGACCACCTAGAGTGGAATTCTTCTACACCATGTGTTTAATTGAGGTGCAAACTCTTAAATGTCTCAATCACAAACTACTATGCAATGCATTATCCTAAGTAAGATTAAGTAAGAATAATTAGTGAATATTTAATTACACCAACAATATTGAATGTCTTTCAATCCCTTTATGGTTCATGATTCTTGCACATATTTTATCCATAGTCATTGGAGGGAGTCTATTCACTACTTGAAGTTTTGTTGTCTCATCAGACTTGGTCTTTTTTTCATCTTTCTCCTCTCGTGCAATGATTATATTTTTCGTCAACTTTGTCTAGTTTCCTCCTCTTGATGGACTTCTTGTTAGTAGTTTGATAGGAGGTTGTGCTAACCTCTTTCTTGTGATGATCACCTTGCCCTTTGGCCTTTGAAGTGTGATTTTTTCTTGTATGTCCTTATTTAGGTTTTCCTATACCTTAGGTTCAATTATAACAACCTTATTTTGCTTGGTTTAGCTTGGCTTGACAATTTCAAGAGCTTTTTCTTTTCCTTCCTCACTCTTTGAGGGTTGTCTAGACCTTTCTTCTTGTTCTCTCTTAGTAGTCTTGACAACCTTTATTTTTCGTTTCTTACCTTCCTTTTTTGTGCTAGATTCAATAGTCAGCTTGACACTACCATCAATTTCTTCTGCTAAGAGTGTAGTAACTACTATCATTACATCATCCACATTTACCTCATATCGCATTTTCCTTAGCCATGCTACCCTCAATAATATTGCTTGTACATACATAAAATTTGTGTCTATAATGAAAAATATTTCATCATAATATTTATCTACAACTAACCTTGGAATTCTCATTTTGTTCTTCATTTCAACTTTGAATTCTTCATAATAGTTATCCAATTGCCTCAATATTCTCTCCCAATCTATTTATTAGGTCATCTAGTTGTTGCATAGCAGTCATATTCCTATCCCATTGAATTGTTACAATGGTAGGAAAATAATTATGTACATAAAAAAAATGCAAACTAATATGAAAATAGGCAACCAAATTTACAAGAGTTGTTATTTTATTTCCTTACTTTCTGTAGATTCTCTATAGGTTGGTGTAATTACAACTCAACAAGATCATATCAATGATCCTTCTTCATAATTTTGTAGCTTAAATCAACTCCAACATAGGGCACACTATTTAATCTGCTCAATTGATAGAACTTGCGTGTATTCACATAGACATAAAATTCAATTAATGGATCCTTGATGCCATCAATTAACATACCATGACCATACTACTTTTCCTTGGTCAAATTTTCAACCTCATTCTTCATTCTACCCTTAATTCTCTTTAGTCGGTCCAAAGTAGAGTACTCAAATACCCTATGAATGACTTCTTTGTTAATTTTGATTAGCCCACCTTCCAAGCAATTTTTCATGTCATGAACTTGCCTAAGCACGATCTTGATCCCTTTGACCTTGACAACTTTAGGAAATCCTAGGGCATAGGTAACCCCTTTCTCTGCAACAATCTTGTATTCATCCTTTAGCTTTCCTTTCACACATAGCTTCTCATAAGCAACACTTATCTCAAAATCTCTAATTTCTCCAACTCACCATTGATAGTATGATCTTAGGTCTTGCATAGTAAGTAATCCTTATAGAATTGATGAGAATACTCCCATATCATCAATAATATTATCAATGTTAACTTGACATAGGCAAAGGATGAATAACTAGGGCCAAAGGCTCACCCAACTATCCAAACCACCCTGCAAGAGTTCTCACAATAGAAGCAAACACAAAGAACAACAACCAAAGGAGGATGAAGAGTGAAATAATTTTATTGACTCATACAAATATCTTCATACATGCCTTGTTGTAAGGCCTTCTAGGTTATAACCAATTACAAATACATTCACATTCAAAGATCCAACTACAAATTCACACTTTCAATTCTACTCCCAATCTTCTTCCCAAAAACTTGCCTAACTCTAAGCATAAACACTCTATATATACTTGCCAAAATGGCTTATAGATTATTCTAGAACATTACATAAGAGGAAGGCTGACCCAAAAATGGTCTAGACGCATCCCAAAAAAGATCTTAACATAAATGTCGCGATCAAAATAAATCCTGCAAGTCGGCTCGCAGGATTTAAATCACATCCAAATGCTCACACTTAGCATACACTGGGTAACTTGGTACATGAAGAGTCACTTGGCATACACTAGGTAACTCGGTGAATGAAGAGTCACTAGGCATACATTGGGTAACTCAGTAAATGAAGAGTCACTTGGTGTACACTGGGTAACTCAGTTAATGAAGAGTCACTTTGCATACATTGGGTAACTTAGTTAAAGAAGAGTCACTTGGCATACACTGGGTAAGTCAATTAATGAAGAGTCACTTGGTATACACTGGGTAACTTGGAAAATGATGAGTCACTTGGCATACACTAGGTAACTTGGTGAATGAAGAGTCACTTGGCATACACTGGGTAACTCGATTAATGAATCACTTGGTGTACAATGGGTAACTCAATGAATGAAGAGTCACTTGGTGTACACTAGGTAACTCAGTGAATAAATAGTCACTTGACATACACTGGGTCACTTGGTGAATGAAGAGTCACTTGGCATACACTGTGTAACTTGGAAAATGAAGAGTCACTTGGCGTACACTGGGTAACTTGGCAAATGAAGAGTCACTTGGCATACACTAGGTAACTTGGCAAATGAAGAGTCACTTGGTGTACACTGGGTAACTTGGCAAATGAAGAGTCACTTGGCATCCACATGTAAAATGAAAAAAATGAGCAAGATAACAAGGCAACCTAGGATGCTCCTGCATCATAACTGAATTTCTAAAATTTGAAGGGAGACTCTAATCATTCCTGATAACTTGTGCATTTTTATCCTTCACCATTTCACTTGCAGATGCCAAATTGAACTAGGGGTTTTAAACAAAAATTTCACAAATATGTTCACTGAATATTTTAACTTGGCACTAAGAATGATACTTAATTTACTTCACAAATTTTCTAATAATATCCTACAATTCTTTTCTCTATTCACTACAATTGATTTTGTTGCCTTAAAATATTCTCAATGTTTCAATTTTAGGTCTACATTTAATGTCTTCATACTTACTTGGTGTATGACACCTAGTTCTGTCTATACTTTGGCTCAGTCAAGGGTATTCACTCAGGCATAAAAAATTCACTCTATGAGTATGTTATCTTCCTTGATAACTCAATATATACTACAAGGCTCAGTCAATATAGACTATGCCATTGGTGCTTGGTACTTTATGACTTTCAATTTCTAACAATTCTTAATACATCTTCATTTATGAAAATACAACTTTTCACCACTTCTATGTTAGGAATTGATGTAAAATATAACATTGAGTATATGGTTCCTACATACCTCCTTTTCTTTAGTGAGATGTGGTGTGATCACCTAATCCATCAGATTAGGTGATCACAATTTCTTTTGCTTTATTACTTCTAGCTCTTACTATCACTATCCATGTTTTCTTTCCTTTAGTTTTTTCATTTCCATTGCTTAGTTTTTGTGCCAATGTTCTTGTTTTACAATTCTTGTTGATATATATAACTTTGACACAACTAAAACATTCTGTCTCTCCATTTAACCATTTCTTATAATTTCCTCTAAAATTGTTTTGATGCAATTATGTGGAATGTGTCCATATTCTCCACAATAGTGACAATTGTACCATGTATTGTAATCCCAATTATAGGAATATCCTTTCCTTTTTGTATGAGTTTGTTTTTTAGGTGACCAATTTGACTTTTTCTTAAGTCTACATTCATGAGCTCTATGTTCATACTTTTGACAATTGTATCAATGACCTTGGAATTTAGATTTTTTCCTAGTGAATCATTGTTCTTTGATCTACATTCATGTGCTCAATGTCCTTTCTTGCAATTAAAATAATTACCACTTGGTTTATGTTTAGGAATTTTTCTTACCATTTTTTCTTATGAAAATACTGGTTGTATGACCAATCTTCTGACAAAAATGACATGTAGGTTTTCCTTTCAATTTTGCTTCCTTTTTTCTCCATTCTTGGAGCATTATCCTTATTTAGTAGATGAAAATTTCTTTTTGTATCCAAGTCTAGAGGTCTATTTTGTTCTAGATGACTTTTGTTACAAGCTAGAGTTGTCATTGCACCAAAAGATCAACCTATCAATGCCCGATACAACCACTAGACTTATAATACATAGGAGGCAGTTAAGCCTTTGTCATGAATCCTAAGGGGAGCACTGAACAAATTTCTAACAATCTCACCCTCAGTGTTACTCAAGAGTTTGAGGATTCAAACATGTGACCAAGCTTTGATACCACTTGCTAGAGTGGTGTTACAGGTTTAAATCCTCAGACTCTTAGGATATTGTTAGAAATTTGTTCAATTCTCCCCTCAAGATTTATGACAAGGGCTTAACTACCTTCTATGTACTATAATTCTAGTGGTTGTATTGGGCATTGATAGGTTGATCATTTGGTACAATGGTAACTCTATCTTGTATCAACTCTAGTTTCTATTCCCTCCTTCATTTATGAATCCTACATAGTTTTTTGTAATGTTTTTGGTGTAGGTATTGGTTTTTATTTTTATTCCATAGGGATCTCCCCCCTATCTCTTTTATTTACCTTTCTTTTTGGGTTTCACTAAAATCATAGATTTCACAATAGCCTCTTCACTTTCCTTATTGAGTTCTTTGTAGTTTCCTCCCATTATTAATAAATCTCTTTTCTTATTTCTCAATAAGGGGTCAATACTCTTTTTTATTCTTATTAAATTCTCATTGTCATTTAGTTTTCATAATTTCCTTATTAATCTTTTCCTTATACTTTTGTTCTCTTCAACTACTATTTCCTTTTTATTAACTAACCTCTCATAAAGATCTTTGGGAATCTATCCTTGTATATCTTCACATTTCATGTTAGAAAATATCATATGTCCAATGAGTGCATTATGTAGCTCAAGTTTTTTTTTTAAATTGTAAGAGTCACAAAATTTTTTTAATGCAAAGTTTCCATCATCTATAATCATATAGTTTGTCCTCTCAATTTTGGGTTTCCATTTCTTCCTCTCTCTAGCAGAAACTTCTAATTTTCCTTTCTCTGTTTATTTCTTGATTACTTTTGATTCTTCTTTTTCTTTTTCTTTTACATTTGGTATCTCTGTTTCTATTGCTTTTGTTTCCTAGAAGTTATGGTTAGTCAAATACGACTTCCCAGAATTCAGGGCAATATGCATCAACATGATCAAGATAAGTAACCAACTTTAAGGGATTCAAAGCCTAGTAAAAAATAAATTTGAATGATTGTAAAATTGAAACATAGTTGCTTAGATATGCATAATAAATAATCCCAAAGTGGTGAGTCATGAAACATAAGTGAGTCATTGAAAACTGCGAGCATTGGTGGGGAAAAGGATGAAAGGGTCAACGATGATTCCAAGCTAACTGAGTAGGAAATGGATGTGACCAAGGGCTTGCTAGAATGCTCTAATGATCTAAACCAAGAGCTTGTGATTGTGGAGATCCAGAGAGCCTATGAAGTGGCTAAATCCATGTAGAAACTTGATAGGAAGACTATAGAGTAAGGCTTTTATTTCTTGTCCTATCCTTTTTTCTGTTGGGTTTGTTGGCTTTTCCTTTCTAATTGTTGGCCTATCTTTTGTTATGGCCTTACATAAGTAGTTTTGCTAGGTCTAGGCTTTTTTTAATATTATACTGCCCACTTTTATGTAAAAAAATTTGGGTTTTAGGATCCTTGTAAAACCTATTTTTCTTAATAAAAAACATAAGTGAGTGCAAGATATTCAAATGCAAACAAGGCTTCCTATTGTTGTTTGACAATTAAGCAAAAATATAGAATTGAAGATTGCTCAAAATGAAACTTCATAGAATGACTCATTCATCATTATAGGATGCATGGATATACTAAATACAAGGTGTTAAAAACATAAAACACCTCTTAGGCCTCAAAATGATAGTTAGCTATATGTAATAAAAAAATTCTTGTAGGGCTCAAAGCGACTCAAAATTTTGGAATGGTACTCAAAACAGGAAAGAAATTTTGATTCCCATGATAGATTATTATGTAATAATATGATATAAAAGAAAAGTTATGAATGTGAAGTTAAGTGTGGTTTTTGTGTTAAATATGCAATTTTTAGAGATGTGGATTTTGATGTGAGATCAGAGCAGTAAAGCTATATGATCAAGTTTTGTAAAGAGCAACAAAAGGCACAATCAAATGTTAAAGATATTAGCAGTAGTGAGAGGTTTTATATTTATCTATTGTATTGAAGAAAATTATGACAAATTCCATGTTTTGATAGTACAATCATCTTGTATGCTTTTTATAATTTGTAATAACAACTCCTAATAGGGTTGAGGCTTCTTACAAGGCCTAGTCCTCTAAAAAGGACCAAGACACTATACATATGTATAGACTCTTAATAGGGTCAATATCTTTCACCATATATTTTTGATTAGTGGATGATTTTGTGGGTACCATCCCCATGGGGTTTTCTTCCCTTGGCTATGGTTTCCCTAGTTAATAAAATATGGTGTTATGTGTTGCATTAATTTATGACACTATTTAGCTTAATCAGTTTACTTTCATATGTAAGTTATAATATTGCTTATAATATCCATTTTTGTCAAAAAAAATGTTGAATATTGATTCACCTACCCCCCACCCCCCCATAATATTTACTATTTCTAAATATTGGTATCAAAGAACAATTACTTAAAGAAGAACTAACAACTAGAGTAAGATCTCTATATAAATGGATTATTTACAAAAGAACCTTGAAGAAGCTCTTGAACAACATGATGTACTTTCAAAAGAAAGAGATACTTTGAAAGATGAGTAAGAAGATTCCACAGACTACATTGGGAAGTTGAGTGACAAGATTGAACATATCTGATCTAAGAAAGAGTCTAAAGATTAGACCAAGGATTGCAATAAAATTTCAAGGCTTAAGAAAGAGAATGAGATCCTTAAGCATGAGTTTGATATTAAAAATCTAAATTTGAGCTTTAAGGATGATGATAAGAAAAATGAATTAGATTTGAGATCTAGGAATTTAGATCTAAGATACAAACTTATGAGATGACATCTAAACTTGAATCATCAAAGTTCCAGTATGTAGAACTTGAGAAATATAATACAATTATGAAAGGAGAATTAACTTAGTCTAAGCTACATCTTGAGAAGTCTTACTCCAGCAATGAAAAGCTTGATGAGAGGATTTATATATAAAGAGACCTTCTTATGATAAGACCAATCTTGAATATTCTAAAGGAGAATCATCTAAGAAAAATGATCTTACAAAGGAAGAAAATACTGTAATACAACAACCTAAGAAAGAAAAAGATCTAAACAAGGTTGAGTCAACTCAATATAAAGATGTACCTAAGAAACCTGAACAAGATGAATCACCTAAATAATTAAGGAACTAATTCAAAGGAAGATATTGTGCATGTAATGAATTTGATCACATGAAGAAGGATTCTACAGGTAAGTCATTTAAACCCCTTTCTAGTTACTGTTATAACTATCATGGTTTTTATCATACAACTATTGAATGTAAGAAATCTAAATTAAATAATGATAATAGCAGAATGTTTATAGGTACTAACCCTACAACTAATAGACCTATTGGAGGAACTAATGTTATAAGGAATGATATTATGTGTTATAAGTGTAAAATTTTTGGGCATATAGCTGTTGGCATTATGATACATTTTTGTCATTAGTTACAACACTTATTGGATTCTGAATGCTTACCGAGCTCTCATCAGACATTCCTTTGTAAGCCAAGCTTTATCTAGTTCTCAGTGTTTACCGAGTGATCGAGGTGAACAAAGAAGTCAGTGTTTACTGAGTGATCGAGGTGAACAAAGCAGCCAGTGTTTACCGAGTGTTCGAGGTAAAGAAAGGAATCAGTTTTGACCGAGTGAAGATGTACTTAGTATTGACCGAGAACTTTGTGATAACCGAGCTCCTAAGGTTATCAAGGAAATTAATTTTACCGAGCTCAGACAGTTATCAAGGAAACTAACTATCACCGAGTCACAAGGTTCTATCGAATGTTTCCTTTGATCACCGAGCTACAGTTCAGATAGAAGTATTCACCGAGTGACATCTCTTCTACCGAGTCTCCAGTGGTTACCGAGTTTAGAACTACTCGAAGTGTTTAGTATGGACCGTGCCTTCACTTCTACCGAGTGCATGACGATGCCGAGTAACACAGTGGACGCCGAGTATCAGAAGGACACCGAGTCAGTTCAGTGAACCCAAGTTTTTACCTTGGGCCGACTTTGTATAGAGATTTGCACTTGTTGTTTTGGCCGACCTTGCATGTATTATTTATTTGGATGGTATATATATACAATGTATTGTATCATTCAAATGTAATGGTAATGGTAATGGTAATGGTAATGGTAATGAATGAAAATGCGAAAGTGTGAATGAAATACATGCGTGCAAAAGTATGTGTGCTAAGTTGTGAAGGTATTCAGCAAGGTCAAGTTTTGGAGCAAAAAAGTTTTATCTATCACATCAAGGTGAATCAGAGCATAGCGGATCTTATCAGCAATCAGTTGTAATCAGATCCACTATTTCATTCTAATAGGTGAATCAATTTTTGTAAATCCTTTAACAAGGTAGACTTAACAGTCTTTTGTAAATCTCCTAACAGAGTGCATACTTTATTGTATTTTTGTAAATCCTCTAACAAGGTGGATCTAGCAATCCTTTGTGCTCCTAATAGGGCAGATCACCAGAAGTGGTCATTATAAGCCTTAACCGACCATCTTCATAGTGCAGTAACGAAGCTTTGTGGGTTTCATCCCCACCCCAATTTTACTTTCTATTTGGAAGGTTTCTGGGTCACCAAATCTGTGTGTTCAAGTGTTGCAAATGATTTTGTTTCATGCTTACAGTAGGTTACTTGGATGAATGGTGAATATATTAGTATGCAGTTTTATTGTTTGAAATTTTAAAAGTTACTGATTCACCCCTCCCCTCTCAGTAACTTGTCATATCTTGAATATTTCCAACAATTGGTATCAGAGCAATAAGTTTCTCAAGATAAAAGTTTCACAGCTTGAGCAAAGATCAAGGACAATGGAGATATTTAGACTTGACAAAACTATTGAGAATGAAAAGCTAGATCTGAAAATGGCCATGGCTCAACTCAATGAAGCAAAAGAGCATCTTTCACAATCCTTGAAAAGAAGAAAAGAACTTGCAAGGCAAATGAATGACCATCAGTATGTTGAAGAAAAGATTGAAGATCTCTCACCATCAAGTAGTTCAGATGAAGCTGACAAAGCAATCAAAGAACTTTTAGAAAAGAATGGATCTCTGCAGGAAGAATTAAGAAAGCTCAAAAGGGAACAAGAAATCTAGTCCATCAGGCTATGCGAAATCTTGGAGCAAAGGAAAAAGGCAACTGAAGACTTAGAGGTAAGGAATAATCAATCCTCTCAGCTTGAAAATCTTGTAACTCAATTATCTAATGCAAATGAAGAAATTATGAATCTAAGATCTGAGAATGAGAATTTGAGAAATGACTTAATTACTAAAAGGCAAATCAATGCAAGCTTACAAAGTGATCTAATCTCTGAAAAACAAGTCAATGAGAGAATGGTAAAATCTCAAAAGGACATGGATCAATTGAATCTGCAAAATGAAGAAAACTTTCATAAACAAAATGGTAAAGCAGGCCTTGGATACAAGGAAGAAGGTGAATCCTCCAAACAGGGTACTCAAAAGAATCAAAGACCTACTTGCAGCCACTGTGGTAAGTTAGGTCATACATCTAATAGATGTTGGAGCAATGGAAAAGGCAAATTTAATGAAAAATGCTACAATTGCAATCAGCATGGACACAAAGCCAATGAATGCAAAGAGAAACCGAAATTTGAAGGTAAATGTCACAAATGCCAAAAGCAAGGTCATAAGGCATCACAATGCAAATCCAAATCATTTAATCCAGCTGAAAAACTTGTCAAAGCAATATTTGGTTGGGACTACAACACTTGGTGCAGATGTCATTATTGTGGAGAATATGGTCATACTGGCATAAACTGTGCAAGGCATCACCTAAGAAAAAGGGATACCACTGTAAGATGTTATACATGTACAGAACTTGGTCATATATCTAAAAACTGCATGAACATAAAGAAAGTCGAGGATGAGAAGAAAATCAAAGTAGACAATATTCGAAAGCAAATGAAGCAGCAATGGATTCCTAAGTCTACCAAGCCAAATAATTCAAGTGATGGAATGGTCACTCAAGAAGTGAGTGACTCTACCATTTCCAATTAAGACTCATCAGGATAAGACCAGGACTGTATCTACAAAGCAATATCCTAAGCAGTCCTAGAATGAAAGTATGATCAAATCAGTATTTCAGATACATCAAGATCATGGTCGGTACATGACCTTACCGAGCTCAGTCGGGTGCAATAAGGCTTCTTTCACCAAGTTGCACTTACCGAGCATGGTTTTTTCTTCTCTTACTGAGTTAAGGTCAGTTTAACCTATTTTCTTTTGGTCACTGAGTTGCGAAGTTTAAACCGAGCTAGTGGATGACAGTCTGTCAGTCGCAGCTACCTCTGTACTGAACATTAATGGCAAATTTTTCATCAAAAGGGCAGATTTCGACCTCATTTTTCACCGCGAATTCGAGATTTACACAAAAAAAAAGAGGCTTTCAAGCGAGTTCAAGCGATTTGAAGAGATTTTCCAGCGAAGTATTCTTACGAAACCTTTTCACTCACCGAGCAGCAATGGCATCCACAAGCACCAGCAGCAGCAAGGCGAAGAAGGGTTCCAAAATGCTTGTGAAGGGAACGAAATGGAAGGCACCTACGTTCAAGCTCGTTCCTGCCATCGCTGAATCGCTCGATCCCAATGGAGCTCAATCATAGATTCCACCCAAGGTACTCCTCGTGAACGACATTCACACTCATTTTAAGTGTGCTATTCAAGAAATAGGGACATTGGACATGGATAATGCCCTAGCGGAGTTATGTGTAAATGGTTCTCTCAAAATAGAGCACAAGCATTTGGAAACTAAAGGTTTGACTCACATCGCGCATATGCCTAGAAACTTCCAAACCAAATGGATTAGGTATATCTTGAGTCGAGTGCATAATGGTCAGTTGTGGTTGGAACAACCCGTTTTGATAACCAAGAAGATGATTCACAAAATCACGGGTCTCCCGATGCTCAGCAAAGCCAAAAACACCGAAACCCTAGGACGGGATGAGTTACAGAGGCAAACCCTAGCCGAGTGGGACGGTAGAGGTTTGAGGGTTAACACTGTAATAGATCCAAAACTAAGATTTGGCATACATATTATTGCATTTAAGTTATATAGTTCCAGCAGGTTAAATAGTGTACCGTGTGAAGCTGTGGATTTGGCCCTGAAAATTGTAAAGAAGAATCTTGAGTTTGATCTGTCAGAAGTAATGTTGAAGCAGTTAAACAAGAACATGGATAGTATAAGAACATCAAAGAATAACCCCTGTAAATTTGGATCTCTGTTAATATGCTTACTATTTTATGTACAAAAATTCTTTCCATCAAAGGGAACCGTAGAATGGAGAAAAGATGTCCCAATTTTGTATCAGATTAAAGAGTTTATAGCAGAGATGGGAGAAAATTTTGATAGTATCATGGATAACTATTTTGAAGACTTTAAGGAGAGGATGAATAACCAATTTAGAATTCCTCCTAGGCTTTTTGAAGAATATAAAGATGACGTATGTTTTATGGTTGACTGTGACAAGGTGTACATACAGGCAGTTAGACCCCGAGTTGCATGGGTGAAACCTCTTCCATATGAGGTAAATATTGATGAAACAAGGGATATCATTGAAGCACTGGTAAATGAGCCAGTAGACCCAAGGCAATGGATTTTTGGTACTTATGATGAAGCAAAGGCCAGAATTGAACTGGAAATCAAAATTCCACAGGCCATCAGCAAAGGTAAGAGGAAAGTAGCCAAACTGAAAACTGCAATGAATCCTCTTATACTCACCGAGGGAAAAGATGAAGATAAAGAAAGTGAAGAAGAAGAAGAAGGAGAAGAAGAATCAGAAGAAGAGCAATCGACAAAGAAGAAAGGCAAGGTAATCATTACCAAGCCCAAGAAGCAGCCTACTGCAGTATTTACTCGGAGGACAAGAAAAGGTATTCAGGAACCTGTATTGGTCAAGCCTGCAACTACATTCGAGCAAAGGCTCAAATCATTGGAAGAAGGAGCTGGCATCACAAATTTCAAGGCATTGAAATTTGAGACAAGGACTGATGCAGAGAAAATGCAGATTGAGGAACTGGTACTTAACAAAATGGGAAAATGGAAATACTCCCCGGATCAGATTGCTCCTCATATCTCTAAAGAACTACTGGAGAGAGTACAGTCAAGATGGGAGTTAGCCACCAAGACGGTAAAAGATATATATGAGCAATCCCTGAAGAATCTTCGGCCTAGTCTCACTGGAGCAGAGGTAAAATCTGAATTGAAAACCTATGAAGGTAAAATGATGATCAGATTCCACACGTGTTTGATTTTGATCAAAGATATAGAGCATGTTGTAAATGATGCTACAAACATGTGGAAAAACATCTATCATCTACATAAGCCCAGTGTAGACCCAATAGAAATAAAGGATGATGATAGCAACAGTAGCAATGATGAATCAGATAGCGCTCCATCCATCATAGTTACACCAGGAGAGTTGCATGCAATGATGGAAGAGAAAGAGGAAGAAGACAAAGAGGAAGAAGCTAAATAGGAAGATAAGGAGGATGATCCGGTAAAAATTGCAGCAGCAGTTATTGCATCCCTTCCTCACTCCCTAGCTAAACCTGTGACATCATCAAGGTTGGAGTCAGCTTCAGTAGGTTCATCTACACCAGATTTACCATCTACACCTGCCATATCTCAGCTCCAGGTATCATCAGTGGAAGTGACTACCACTTCATCTACCGAGCTGCATCCCTCTTTGTCTACCAAGCTGCACCCCTCTTCATCTACCGAGTTGGCCTCCTCGACTCCATCATCATCAGTTGGTATTGCTGTGAGTTCTCCAATTTTGACTACTCCAATTTGTTCTACAATTTTGTTGCCATCTACTTCAGGCACAGTGAGCTTAGATACTATATTACCGAGTGTATCACCATTTTTGGCCAGTACTCAAATTTTTGACCCTGTACATACTCCTATTGGCACTCAACCCTCAAGCATCCCAGTTTTTACTTTTAGTCCTTCTATCTCTACTGTTGTGTCTATTCCAAAGGTAAAACTAGTCATCTCAGAAGTCAAACAAAAGCAACCATTAAGACTTATGATCACTGGAAAGGAAATTCCTGAAGACATTGACTTGGACACAGAGATAGTAATTCCAAAGATTGACTTTGATAATGCTACCATTGAAGAAATGAGGTATGCTAGTCAACTTATTGAGAAAAAGGCTACTCAGATGCAGTTAAGATCGGAAAGGGATAAGGAATACAGGATAATTGAGGATGCCCGAAACATAATTACTGAGGCTATAGGTGTTGATGTTTATACTTCTCAACACATTTTGGTTCAATTGGAAGAGGCAGTTAATAAATTCAATGAAGATGCCTTCGGACAAGAAAAGATGATTGAGCGTGCAACAAAGAAATTTGATAATAAGGTGTTGGGGCACATTGCCCAGAACATTGCAATAAATCAGGTTGCATTAACCTCAGTTTTGGCAGATATGTAAAATTCTTTTAATAATGTAACATCTCTTTTTGCTAAGCTTTGTGATGTTACCGAGTACACTAAGGGAATAAGAGAGAAACTAAATAAAATTGATGAGGATCTGAAGGTGAGCGCACAGAACTTGAAGCTTGACCCCAGTTCAAGCTCATCTCATCACCTCAAGATCAAATTTTTGTCAGAGAAGCAGGCAGAGCTGTTGAGAGAAGAGGCAAGGATCCGATCTACATTGATAGATATCCAAAACATGATCCTTCCCATCATGGATTCAATGCAGAAGCACATTGCACATTCAAAGACATTAATCCATGATAATAACTTCTCCATTGCAGACCATGTGATTGAACTTTTGGCTGAAGTTCAAGTAGCTCTTTCCACCTGCAAAATTTTGCAAGAGAATTGGGATAAGACTCTCCAGCTTATTCTTCAAGTACATTCAGAGTTCATCTCTCATTTTGGTGTTTCTATATAAGTATATATATTCTTTTATTCTTTGGCATTATTGTCAAAAAGGGGGAGATTATTGTTCGATATGTATACTATGGGTGAATAAGTGTTTTCAGAAAAATTGTACAAAGGAAGAGATATATAGCTCATGTAAATACTGTATGAACATTCTATGGGGGAGTTGTATATAACGAAGCTATGTATATTCAGAATCAATCATCAGCATGTCAGATAAATTTTGTCTCATAAGTGTTTTTGTCACTAATGCCAAAGGGGGAGATTATTGGCATTATGATACATTTTTGTCATTAGTTACAACACTTATTGGATTCTGAATGCTTACCGAGCTCTCACCGGACATTCCTTTGTAAGCCAAGCTTTATCTAGTTCTCAGTGTTTACCGAGTGATCGAGGTGAACAAAGAAGTCAGTGTTTACCGAGTGATCGAGGTGAACAAAGCAGCCAGTGTTTACCGAGTGTTCGAGGTAAAGAAAGGAATAAGTTTTGATCGAGTGAAGATGTACTTAGTATTGACCGAGAACTTCGTGATAACCGAGCTCCTGAGGTTATCAAGGAAATTAATTTTACCAAGCTCAGACGGTTATCAAGGAAACTAACTATCATCGAGTCACAAGGTTCTATCGAATGTTTCCTTTGATCACTGAGCTATAGTTCAGATAGAAGTATTCACTGAGTGACATCTCTTCTACCGAGTCTCCAGTGGTTACCGAGTTCAGAACTACTCGAAGTGTTTAGTATGGACCGTGCCTTCACTTCTACCGAGTGCATGATGATGCTGAGTAACGCAGTGGACGTCGAGTATCAGAAGGACACCGAGTCAGTTCAGTGAACCCGAGTTTTTACCTTGGGCTGACTTTGTATAGAGATTTGCACTTGTTGTTTTGGCCGACCTTGCATGTATTATTTATTTGGATGGTATATATATACAATGTATTGTATCATTCAAATGTAATGGTAATGGTAATGGTAATGGTAATGAATGAAAATGCGAAAGTGTGAAAGAAATACATGCGTGCGAAAGAATGTGTGCTAAGTTGTGAAGGTATTCAGCAAGGTCAAGTTTTGGAGCAGAAAAGTTTTATCTATCACATCAAGGTGAATCAGAGCATAGCGGATCTTATCAGCAATCAGTTGTAATCATATCCACTATTTCATTCTAATAGGTGAATCAGTTTTTGTAAATCCTTTAACAAGGTAGACTTAACAGTCTTTTGTAAATCTCCTAACAGAGTGCATACTTTATTGTATGTTTGTAAATCCTCTAACAAGGTGGATCTAGCAATCCTTTGTGCTCCTAACAGGGCAGATCACCAGAAGTGGTCATTGTAAGCCTTAACCGGCCAACTTCATACTGCAGTAACGAAGCTTTTTGGGTTTCATCCCCACCCCAATTTTACTTTCTATTTGGAAGGTTTCTGGGTCACCAAATCTGTGTGTTCAAGTGTTACAAATGATTTTGTTTCATGCTTACAGTAGGTTACTTGGATGAATGGTGAATATATCAGTATGTAGTTTTATTGTTTGAAATTTTAAAAGTTACTGATTCACCCCTCCCCTCTCAGTAACTTGTCATATCTTGAATATTTCCAACAATAGCTAGAGTTTGTAGACCACATATCAATGAGTTAGGACTTAGATATGGTAAAATATTATAGTTTTCCAAATTTGTAACAAAAAGTGACATACATTTAGATATTGTAGGATGAACAATATCAAAATTCCTAACAACATAGGGAATAATATGAGAAACCCAAATCATAGAAGTAATATGAAAAATAATAGAAAGAATGAGAATAAAAATAACAGTCAAAGATAAAATATGAAAGATCTTGTGGGAAACCTTGATGAATCATTTGCTAAAGCTAAGGAACCAAATAGTTCATATGATGTGTTGGAAATTATGTCAAGTGAATCATGTGAGAACAAATTAAAGTTAGTTATAGTCATCAACCAATCACAATCTAATTGAGTAGTTCATTTCATCAATTTATATGAGTGAATTAAAATCAGAATAGTATAGAAAACCTTAGTGTAGGAATTAAGACTTGCAAAGGAATATTCTCTTCTGTAGTTGACCAAAGATGCATGACAACATAAGGATGATGTATACTAGTGCACATGTCTTTATAGTCAACCAAACTTGAGCTATGATGAAAATAGTAATGCAATACTGACATAGTGCAGAACAAAGCATATCAACAGAATATGGTTAACGATTTGATTTATTGTTTTAAGTTATATTTTCTTGTTGAGACAACTCTAATGATGTTATATGACTTGAATAAAGAAGAATTCACTAAGATGTTCCATATAGGTAAAGTATTTTATTTGTGAAGTGAGTTGTGAGTGGTGAAAGTAAAAAATGAATGTTTCAGTGATGCAAAGTCAATATGATCTTGTGAAATGAGAGAAACAAGTGAATATGACACTTTGATATGTGATGCAAAGATCTAATGTAGACTGATATATGTGCAGTTGATATTGTGTGAAGAATCATCAATCAGAAGGTTGCAAAGTACAACAAACAAGTCAATATTGTATGTATACTTATTTCTTGAAAAACTTATTGTATAGTTGCATGTTAGGGTAGTGGGCTCTTCTTGCACACATTTGTATATGATCCACCAACTCCTAATAGAGTTGAGGCTTCTAACAAGTCCTAGTCTCGTAAAAAGGGACTCACGCCACTATACATGCTTCATAGACTCTTAACAGGGTCAATATCTTTAATCGGATCCTTATATATAGTGAATCATCTAGTGGGTTCCATCCCCACTAGGGTTTTCCCTTGGCCAGGGTTTCCCTAGTTAAAAAAATATGGCATTATGATCTCTCTTTGTGTATGGTTGCTTACATTTCTTGGCACTATTAGTTTATTTTACTATGCACATCATAAAGTGATTAATAATATTTAGTTGTGGGTTAAAAGATTGAAAATACTAATTCACCCCCCCTCTTAGTATTATCTATTTCTAACAATTGGTATCAGAGCCTCATTATTCAAAAAAGGCTTAACAACTTGAATAGAATCCCTATGGATATAAAAAAATTGAACAAAAATCTTGAAGAAGCACTTGAACAGATTGATCTTCTTACTAAAGAAAGAGATGGTCTCAAAGATAGATACAAGTATGCAAAAGCCTACATTGGTGAATTAAAGGACAAGATAGATGACCTAAAACAAAAATGTCCTACTAATAAATCTAGTGATGATGATATTGAAGATTTGAATAAAGGAAATGAGATTCTAAAACATGAGCTGAAGATAGTTGAACTTAAGCTGAGTCTTAAGAAAAGTGGAGGTAAGATTGACTTTGAATTAAAAATTGAAAATGTAGATCTAATATCCCAATTAAGCAAGGTAACATCAAAAATAGAATCTATTAAATTAGAACATGCATAATTAGAAAAATACAATACTATTGTGAAAGCTGAGTTGGTACAAACCAAGCAACAATTTGAGAAATTGTATACTAGCAGTGATAAAATTGAAGAGCAAATATGTGTACAAAGACCCAATTATGATAAGACTAGATTTGGATTCTTTCTTAGTCAGTCGACCAAGAAACTTGTTGAAACAAAAAAAATAGTTACTTCTAAAGTCAATAAGGACCTATGTAAAATAGATGATACATCTAAGGACAAAGTGAATATTGCTCACTTAGAGAAGGACAAAGAATTTGATCAAGATATGTTTATAAAGGAATCTTTTTCCTAGTGTGATGAACCTAAAGACACTAAAGAGAATTGCAAAGGTAAGTCTTTCAAACCTATTTCAAAATTTTATTGTCATAATTGTCATGGATATGGTCATTATGCAATAGATTGTAAGAAACCTAAATTTGATAGTGATAATGCAAATAGTAGGATGCATAGGAACACTAACCATGCAAGAAATAGGAGAAGATCTCACAGTAATGAAAGTGGAGAAAGAAGATAGATTGCTTGCTACAGATGTAACAATCCTAGACACATTGCAAGGAATTGTAGAACACTTGATGACAAGTTGAATGAACACAAAAAGGATGTACCTGTACGTCAGTTATGTAATAACTTCAGACACACAACAATGTTTTGCAAAATGGATAGAGGAGATATAAATAGGAATCAGAATTACAAAAGGAATACTAGAAGAAATGAAGTAAAAGAGCAAACAAATGAATTAAAGGAATTATTTGTGAAAGAAAAGGAGCGAGAAAGTGCTTATATAGTTTTAGAAGATGTACTTGACAGGACAATGAAGTCACTTATTGTCAGTGACTCTTCTTACTAGAATTAAGCATTCCCAGTGGAACAGAGTAGTAGTTATTGATAACTAATGCTAGAGAAGGTATTAAGAGTTTCACAGTTGACATAAGGTTGTAGAAATTGAGAAAAGTCTACAGTAAAGTGCACATTTCCTAATATGATCAGGATGAGGAGATATGAAAAGATCAAACTCTCTGTTACACAAAGACAATATACTAAACTAGTGGAAAATACACGTTTATTGCACAGTATAGATTATGGAAGATTTAAAGGACATGAACTTACTTGCACACATCATTTATTTGTGTGAAGTTTATGAGCAAGATTGAAGTGAGATTTGAAGAATTAAAGAACCTTGCAAGCATGAGAAGTTGCCAAAAACCTTGGTGCACATAATTGAGGTATTTTTTTGAATTGTTCAGCATAATCCTTCAAGATTGGCAAGGCAAGAAGTTTATAATGTAAGCAATAGACCTAGGTATAATTTTAAGAAGTACCCATTTGTTTCTTTTCTTGATGAACCCATTGGAGCATTTCCACAAATTCTAGAAAATGTTTTTCATGTTGAAGATATTAGAGGTTACATTCATTGCAAGCTTGAAAGTATAGGTGACTCTATGATTCACAAGAAATTGGAAAAGATGTGCAACAATGATTTGTCTTTGAAATGTGAACATAAATTTCTAGAACATCTTAACTTAGTTAAGCATATGTTCTATACAGACTTCGATAATAATGACTGGACAAGAATAATTCTTAGCAGAGTTCATGATGATCTTTTATGGCTGTGAGACTCTATCATTAGCATTGATAATGACCTAATTCACAAGGTCACATGATTAAGAAATCAGGGTAGTAATCTACTAAATATCAAGAATGTGGACAAGCTTGTTGAAGCAAATCTCAACACATATTTTGAGGGAAGGAATATGAAGGCCAACTCAATCAAAGATGATGGAGTAAGAATATTTACAAAATTTTGGGTTACAAGTATAACCATTGATCAAGAATTGATTCAATCCCTGCAAGACTTCTACATGCAACTTATCTAGCAATAATTAAGAAGCCAAGAAGTACAATATTATGATTTGAATCCCTTCTAACACATATATTCTTTTATGCTACCAAGAACTTTCCTGGTATTACAATTTGGAATGCGAATGAGTGTGCAATGCAATAGATCACTCAAGCCTACAGATCTAGACCTGAAGCAATCAGAGATAGTGAATTGGATAGAATCATGAAGTCTTTTAAGATGGAAATGAAGAAGAGGTATAGAATACCTATAGCACTTGTGGAAAAGTACAAGGATGAAATATGTTTTATGGTTGAAACAGACTTTATATGCATGGACGCAGTAGTTCCTTGAGTGAAATTCATTGAACCTATGGGTTATGAAATGAGTGAGGACCTAATTGAAGGGTATGCATAGATAATCCTTCACTCTTAAGTTGATTCTAATTGCTCCAGATGGGGAACATATATAGAGAAAATGAGGGAAGTAAAAACTAGTCAATTCATGAAGCACTACAAGAAGAAGGTAGAGAAATTTATTGATTCCATCCTAAAGGAATCTAGAATGTCAAGGAAAGAGTTTGATGAGGTAAAGGGAATAGCCATGAAGATGAAAGCTAGTGGCTAAACTAAGCTCCTAACCCCTACACCCGTTGCAACGGTAGGACCTACAAAAGAGGTCATAGTTGCCCAAACAAGTGCCCAAACTCCTTCTATGCCCTATGTAGTAGTTGCACAACAATAACCACCAAAAAAACTAATGAAGATAGAGGAAACATCTACAAAAAGAAAATCTATAAGGAGAACAAAGCATACAATCAGTGCCCCAAGAAAAAAGAAAAAAAGTCTACAAATTATCAAATCTAAGTCTAAGGAAGAAATTGATGATAGACCAATTGAAGTAGCTGATCAGGAAGTCAAAACATCAACATGACATAGAGCATAGAAGCCAAAGCTAGGAAACCTTAACATGCAAATCATTAATGATAACAATTTTGTATAGTTGAATAAATATTATGACATGTATAATAACATGGATAGGAGATAGCTAGAAAATGTTGTAGTTAGAAATATGATTTTGAAAGATAAAAGGTTTGATACTATGAAGGGAAAAATACCTAAAGACTTGTTAATAGACTACTGAATAGTAACAATAGAGTTATAGAAGAGGAAAAATAGATAAGAGTAAACATAATAAGGAAGTTATTAACTATAAATAGTGAAGAAGACATAAAAGAAATTTTGAAAGGCATAGCACCAATACTGAGGCATAAGAGAAGAACCATCCTAATTATGGGAGGTAATTATGAGGAAATAAAAAAAAACTCAAGAAGTCATAGTTTCTTTCATGTCTACTATACCTAAGGATAGCTTGTAGTCAGTGGAGGCAAACCAGATGCCTAGAGTAAGTGTGTAGATGACTGGAGATAGTGCACAGTCAGTAGAGGCAAGCCAAATTCCTTGAGGAAGTGTGCAGATGCTTGAAGTGAGTGTGCAGTCAGTAGAAGCTAAGGAGAGTGTGCAAACAAAGGAGGATAGTCCAACAGCTTACATCCCTCCTCACAGTACTGAACCTGTAGCTACACAAAGCTCTCCTCCTCACATCACTATTGGTAGTGACTCTATGCAAGTAGATAACACCAAAGTGACTATTGACAAATCCGAGGACCCATTTAAGAACTATGATGCTAGCATTGTTAGCAATATTGTAGATTACAGTAGCTTTGATAATGAGGAGGATCAAAAGACTACTCAAGAAACTATATAGAAGATGGAAACCAGTACTATAGTAGGTGCCACAAGTGCACCTTTGATAGAAACAATAGTAGTAGGAACTTCCACTCCTCCTACACAAACAACAAAAATAGTAGATCTGGCTCAATCTGATGAAGAAGATGAGGTGAAGAATCTTATATCATCTTTGAGAAAACTTCATGAAAAGAAGAAGTAAATCAAGTCACTTGAGAAGACTTTGACCACAGTTTTGGACAAAATGGAGTAGGTAGTGATCCCTATTGACACCCCAACAGTCATCCAATAGCATGTAACAATTTTGTGCAAGGCCTTTGATGATGAGTTCTTAACACATATGAATGTGGCTACCATACAAGCACAGACTGAGCATGATGGTAAACTCCTAAACACCATGTGCACTAATATAAGAAATAACATAAAAACCCTAAACATATGTATTAAGACATTGAGGAAGGAAAATAGGAATATGCTAAGTGAAACTTAGCACACATTCATCTCAAACAATATGATGACCAAATCAAGGATAAAGTGACTGAGCTTCAAATAGTCAATAACAACCTTTTGAAGCTGAATCAACAAATAGACACCATTGAGCCTAAAGTATAGTTACTTCATGATAATATGAGGGAAATACAAGAGGAGAAGGATAAAATCCTTAGAAGTTTCACTCTTTTGAGAGCAGGTTTATTCCCTCAGATAACATTACTAGAAAACCAATTGAAAGAGTGCTTATCTTAAAAATCTTAATATGACAAGTTTGTGGCTACAAACTTGACTGTAGCAAAATTGGCAACATATTCTCTATGTGCATTTATTAGTGTATCTAATGCACTAAAGAAAAATGGAAGAAATAATTTGAACAGCTAAAGAAAAATTTCAGTGATTGTCTTTCTAAATTTTGACATGCAGCAACTAGATTTTGAAAGTTTTTGATACCTTTGTCATTGATGTCAAAGGAGGAGAATATATGGAAAATTGCATTGTAAAAGAATTGTTATTTGTATGTAAAGGGGAGCAATAAGTTGTAATAGGAATTGATAACAAATGCAATCTTTCATAAACATGAATGCAAATGTCTTTAATGTTTTATGTTACGACTATTTGTTTTGATTGGCATGACAACATGTTTGGAAATTAGCCAATTTTTCCAAAATGTTACCATCTATGCCAAAGGGGGAGATTGTTGGAAATATGTCCAATCAATTTGTTCAGGGAAATTGTGGTTGTCATTTATGGAAACATATTTTTTTTTACAGATTAACATCATTCAGTTGCAGAAGAAAATTATCTAAGTACCAGATAGTGTTACAGCAACAAGACAATTTTGATGATAACAAAATATTCCCTTGGAATATTCTCTTGTACAGTTGACCAGAGATGCATGACAACATAAGGATGATGTATACTAGTATGCATGTTTGTATAGTCAACCAAACTTGATTTATGATGAAAACAATGATGTAATACTGACATAGTGCAAAATAGAGCATATAAGCAGAATATGGTTAACAATTTGATTTATAGTTTTAAGTTATATTTTGATCTTGAGCCAACTCTAATGATGTTATATGAATTGAATAAAGAATAATTCACTAAGATATTCCATATAAGTAAAGTATTTTATATGCAAAGTGAGTTGTGAGTGGTGAAAGAAAAAAAAAATGTTTCAGTGATGTGAAGTCAATATGATCTTGTGAAATGAGAGTAACAAGTGAATGTGACACTTTGATATGTGATGCAAAGATCTAATGTAGAATGATATATGCACTGCCACTATTATGTGAAGAATCATCAATCAAAAGGTTTTCAAAGTATAAAAAATAAGTCAATATTGTATTTATGCTTATTTCTTGAAGAACTTATTGTATAGTTGCATGTTAAGGTAGTGGGCTCTTATTGCACACATTTGTATATGATCCACCAACTCCTAATAGGTTTGGAGCAACTCTTAATAGGGTTGAGGCTTCTAACAAGGCCTAGTCTTCTAAAAAGGGACTCGACACACTATACATTCTTCATAGACTCCTAATAGGGTCAATATCCTTAACTGGATCCTTATATATAGTGAATCATCTAGTGGGTTCCATCCCCACTGGGGTTTTCCCTTGGCTAGGGTTTCCCTAGTTAACAAAATATGGTGTTATGATCTCTCTTTGTGTGTTTTTGTTTACATCACTCAACACTATTGGTTTATTTTATTATGCACATCATAGAGTGATTAATTATATTCAGTTGTGGGTCAAAAGATTGAAAATACTGATTCACCACTCCCCCACCCCCCTTCTCAGTATTATCTATTTCTAACACTTTAAAGTTTTTTTAAGTAGATCTAAAAGAAATTTTAGTAATCCCTAAGTTTCACAAATTTGAAGTATTTATCACTTTCACAATCATAATTTGAAGCTTGAATTGAAAAGAATGGAAATCCCTAATGTTTGTGATGTAAATGAGAGACCTAGATAAAAGTTAAAAAAGAAACCATATATTTATTTTGAAGATGACCCATCAGGAGCATTTTTACAAATTCCTAATAGGGTTTTCCATGTAAATAGCATCCATACATATAATCACTACAAATTTGAGTCAATAGGAGACAGTTGAACCTAGTATACGATAACGACCTAGCATTTAAACAAGGGTTTAAACATTTAAAGGACCTAAACATCACTAGGTAAATTTTCTTTATGGAGTTTGACAACCATGAGTGGACAAGGATAATTTTGAGCCATATACATGAAGACATATTTTGGGTAGGAGACATACTAGTCATTATTGGCAATGATATGATTCACAAACTAACTAGATTAAGAAATGAGGATAGTAACCCTATGATGTCAAGAGTTTCAAGAAGTTAGTGGAGACAAACCTGAAAACAATATATGACGGAAGGAACATGAAGATTAACTTTATCAAAGAAATAGATGTTAGACTTGTATGAAAGATAATTGGTTATAAAATGAATTATAGTTCTAGATTAAACTTTGTTCCAGCATGATTTATTAATGCGACATACATGATGATAGTTGAAAAAGAGAAGGTCAATAGGTGTGAGATCTTGAAAAATAAAATACTTGACAACATAGACAAAATCAAGAAGACTATGAATGCAACATTTAGGTTTGAATCCTTGATAACACATTTGTTTATCCAAGTAATAGGAAAGTTTCCTAGGATGCCATTGTATGAATGGAACTCTATAAGATAAATTTCAAGTTCAAATGAAAAGCTTTATAATACTTTCAACTTGGAACAAAGGTTTATAATACCACCATACCTAGTTGAGAAATATAAAGATGAAATCTATTTTATAGTTTAAACAAATGTTACTTGCATGGAAGTAGTCAAACCTAGAGTGAAATTCATTGATCCTATAGGATATGAGATGAAAGGGGAATTAATTCAAGGCCATGTGAAAATAATCCTAGAGTAAAATATATATAAAGAGTTGTCTAGCTAGGGTGCCTATGAAGAAAAAGTCAAAGAAGTAGATATCTAGTTGCATAGAAAGCATATAAGGAAGAAAGTTGAACAAAATATAGATATCATATTGAAGGAATCGAGAATGAATAGACAAAAATTATAAGAATCCATTGGAATAAAAAATGAGAGCAAGTGGGTAGTCATACATTCTCATTTCTAAGCCATTAGTCATTTATAGTTCAACAAAAGGAGTGACAATGACAGTACCATTCATGTAGATTCCTATTACAACCTATGTAGTAGTTGCACCTATGTAACCATCCTTTGTTCCACAAGAACAATCTGAAGATGAAGAAGATTTCAACATATTCAAAGTTTAGTCATCCACTCTACCTATCACAAAAATATTTGCAAGGCTAGCTAAAGTAAAATATGAACCAACTGAACCACTTGAGCATAAGAGAGTGAAAAAAATAGCTAGTGGTCCATGTAAGAATAGAAAGACACCTGCCACATACAAGAGAAAATAGAAAAGGAGAGAAAAATTAGTACAATTAGAATCTAAAGAATTTGAAGAGAAGGAAAAAAAAGCAATAGAAACATAGACACCAAATGTAAAATAAAAAGAAAAGAAAGAATCAAAAGTACACAAGAAAGAAACAGAGAAAGGAAAATTAGATGTTTCTACTATAGACCAGAAAGAGTATGATCAGAATATTGATATGTATTTGATTCAATATTCATGAAAGTACACTAGGAGTGACTGTATATAAAGGCCTTTGAGATGCATCTAGAATGCTAAGGAATCAGCGTCATGATAAGTCATACAACTAGGCACATGTCCACCAGATATGGGTTATCCTCCATTAAGCACGGAAGTAAGTGTAATGATGAGAGGATAAGCCTATAATGGTGTAGCACACAAATTTATATTGTAGAAAACATGTGCTAAAAATAGAGTGTGAATAACTATGTTGTTAACATGACAACTCATAAAGGTACGCAAACTCCTAAGTGTCTCACAAAATAAATAATAAAATAATGCATTAACCTAAGTAAACTCAAGTAAGTGTAAATAGTAAATACATATTTACACCAACACCCCACCTTAAGTGCAAGTTAGGGGAATGCCCTTAAGCTTACAAAATCTAGGATGAAATGCATAATGGGTCCTCACTACTAGGCCATGTTAGGTACCCATGTACATAAATAAATGCTATCTCTCATAAAGTAGAGAAAGAGGGAAAACCTCATGGATAAAACCCTCCCCCAAAAAGAGAGATGAAAAAACTAGATGCATGGATGGATGGAGTAATCAAGACCCCCCCATTATGACATACATCAAGTATATACAATAGAGAAATGTGAGAAGAACATGACATCATAAGAGGAAAAAATCACCACACCCACCCCATAAGAAAGAAGAGGAAGAGAGACAAGGTTGTCCCCCCTCCCTGCGCCGCCCAATGAAGAATGTTATGTTGTTTAGTGTGGAGCCTAATTTTTCCCCAAGTGGGAGATTGTTAGATTATGGTGACTGATCAGGAAAGTACTGTACATACTTCATAATTATTGGGCTATGGTCAATGTTGTAGCTGACATATTATGGTCGACATGTTGTAACCCTAAAACTGATAAAATACTTGTATAAAAGGGTTTAGGGTTAGGTATTTTCATAATGTTGTGATGCAAAATTACTTCTTGCGGCAGTATTGAGCTATAAGGGATTATGAACTATAATCAAGTTGTAATCACTGGATTGTAATAAGATCGAACTTTCTGTTTGGTGGAAGTAGCCCAGGGATTGGGTGAACCATGTTAAATCTTGGTGCCTTGTGTTCATTTCTGTGTGATCTATTATTTTTTGTTATTGGTTATATTTGCATTTAGTTTTTATTTTTGTCTGTGGTTTATCCTAACAAGTGCTATCAGAGCCTAGTTGTTGTTTAGTTATCCTCTATAAGAAAGTTTCATAGTTGAGTGGGAGCAATGGCAGATGAGGTTAAGCTGAGGGTTGATAGGTTTAATGGGCAGAACTTCCAATTATGGAAGATGCAAATGGAAGACTATCTATATCAAAAGGATTTATGGAATCCATTGGAAGGCAAAGCCAAGAATTACGGAACTATGTCAGAAGTTGAATGTGATATTTTGGATAGAAAGGCACTTGGAAGCATTTGGTTATGCTTGGCACCATCGGTGGCATTTAATATTACAAAAGAAAAGATGATAGAAGACTTGATGAAAACCCTAGCGACACTGTATGAAAAGCTCTCTGCTTCAAACAAGGTATTTCTCATGAAGTGTTTATTTAATATGAAAATGGTAGAAGGTGGATCTATTTTAGATCATTTAAATGAGTTTAATACAATTACTAGTCAGTTATCTTTTGTGGGTATCAATTTTGATGAAGAAATTAGGGCTCTCTTGATTTTGTGTTCTTTGCCTGAAAGCTTGAATGGCTTGGTAATGGCGGTGAGTAATTTTGTTACTGGATCTAGTACCCTAAAATATGATGATGTGATTGGTGTTGTTTTGAGTGAGGAAACTCGTAGGAAATCCTCAGGTGGATCTACATCAAGAAGTTCTTTGAATGCACAAAGCAGGGGCAGAACAACTGAGAGAGGAAGTAACTTTGGAAATCGTGGGAAATCAAGAGGAAAGTCAAAGGGGAAGAGGTCTCAATCAAGAGGACCAAATGACTTTTGGTACCGTGGGAAACTAGGGTACAAAAAAAAAGATTGCTGGAATCGAAAGAAAAATGGAGATAAATCAGATGGAGACAAGGAGGCAAATGTGGTAAGTAACAAATCTGAAGAGGATGCTTTGCTTCTGTTTTTAGAAAGTGTTGATGATTCATGGGTTTTAGATTCTAGTGCTTCTTTTCATGCTACACCTCATAGAGGTTATTTCATTGATTATGTCCAAGGGGATTTTGGGCTTGTTTACTAGGGGAATAATGAACCCTTTTAGATTGTTGGAAAGGGAAAAATTAAGATTAAGTTGCAGAATGGGAATCATTGGCTACTACATGAGGTAAGACATGTTCCAAGGCTGAGTAGGAATTTAATTTTAGCGGGGTAACTCAGTGATGAGGGTTGCGTAGTTACTTTTAATGATAAAAATTGGAAGGTTTCAAAAGGTTCCCTTGTAGTAGCAAAAGGTGTGAAAGTAGGCACCTTATATCTTTGTATAGGTCATATTGTTCCTTCTACTTTGATTGTTTTTGAGAAAAATGAATGTTCAGGAACAATTGCTGCAGTTGAGCAGGGAGAACAAATAGCTGCTGTAGATTCTAATACAGCATTGTGGCACAATAGAATTGGGTACATGAGTGAGAAAGGTATGAAAGTACTTCATTCAAAGAAATTTTTACCGGGTCTGAAATGTGTTAATATGGATTTTTGTGAAAGTTGTGTGTATGGAAAACAAAAGAGAATGAGTTTTGTAAAGACTGGGAAGGAAAAGAAAAAGGAGAAATTAGAGCTTTTGCATATAGATGTATGGGAAATAGGTCAAGTATCTTCCCTTGGTTGCTCTCATTATTATGTTACATTTATTGATGATGCAACTAGAAAAGTATGGGTTTATTTCCTTAGACAGAAATATGATGTATTTCAAACTTTTAAGAAATGGAAATGCTTGGTTGAAAATGAGACTGGTAAGAAATTAAAATATCTCAGATCTGATAATGGTGGTGAGTATTGTAGTCATGAATTTGAAGATTATTGCTCCACTAATGGTATTCATAGATAGAAAACTGTTCCAAGGACTTTGCAGGAAAATGGAGTGGCTGAACACATGAATAGGACTATAATGGAGTGCGCAAGGAGCATGAGGTTGCATGCTGGGTTGCCCTTACACATTTTGGCAGAGGCTATCAATAATATTGTATATTTGATTAATAGAGGTCCCTCTACTCCTTTGGGCTGAGGTATTCCAGAGGAAGCATGGACTAGTAAGAAGGTTAGTTATTCTTTTCTCAAGACCTTCGGTTGTGAAGCTGTTGCTCATATAGACTCTAAAAATAGAACCAAGCTAGAAGCTAAATCAAGAAAATGTGTCTTTTTTGGATATGGAATTAATGAATTTGGTTATAGGCTTTGGGATTTTGAAAATCTTAAAATTGTCAGAAGTTGAGATGTCACGTTCAATGAGAAAGTGTTGTACAAAGATCTGTTGCAGCAACATGAGAAGAAAGAAGATGATTATGTAGTGTTGGATGATACTCTAAAAGCTGATGTTCTAGCCATTCCTCATGATGTGCAACAACTGTAGCAAAAAATACCACACACACTGGTGAATGTTAGATGGTCAACGAGGCAAATTAGACCTCCACAAAGATTTTCTCCCTCTTTGTATTCTATTTTACTTACTGATGCTGGTGAAATTGAAAGTTATGATGAATTTGTGCAAGTGAATACTAAGATTTAGTGGGAGTCTGCAATGCAAGATGAAATGGACTCTTTACTGAAGAATAAGACATGGGATCTATGCAAGTTGCCTGCAGGTAAAAAGGCTTTATAGAATAAGTGGGTTTATAGGTTGAAAGAAGAGGAAGGAGGTCAGAAAAGATTTAAGGCCAAGTTAGTTGTAAGAGGATTTGCACAGAAAAAGGGAATTGATTTTGATGAGATATTTTCTCCTATTGTTAAAATGAGTTCTATCCAAACTATTTTAAGTCTTGTGGCTACTGAAGATTTGCATTTAGAGTAGCTGGATGCTAAAATAGTCTTCCTTCATGGTGATTTGGATGAAAATATATATATGGCTCAGCCATGGGGATTTGATGTCAAAGGTAAGAAGAACTTAGTGTGCAAATTGAAGAAAATTTTATATGGCTTGAAGCAAGCACCTCAGTAATGGTATTTGAAATTTGATAGTTTTATGAATGAGCATGGATATAATAGGTGTCATTCACATTACTGTGTTTATTTTAAGAGGTTGGATGATGATAGCTACATTATTTTATGTTTATATGTTGATGATATGCTTTTAGCTGGATCTAACATGGATCATATTAAGGGGTTGAAACACCAGTTAGCACATGCATTTGCTATGAAGGATTTGGGGGCAGCAAAACAAATCCTTGGTATGCAGATTTGCAAGGATAGGAAGAACAAAACATTAATGCTATCTCAGGCTGATTATGTTGACAAGGTGTTGCAACATTTCTCTATGGAGAATGCTAAAGCTGTTAGCACACCTTTACCTGGTCATTTGAAGTTGACTAAGGAGATGTGTCCTAAGACATAGGAAGAGGAGGATAAGATGTCCAAGGTACCCTATTCTTCAGCTGTAGGAAGCTTAATGTATGCTATGGTATGTACTAGGCCAGATATTGCACATGCAGTGGGAGTCGTTAGTAGGTATATGAGTCATCTAGGATTTGAGCATTGGAATGTTGTCAAGTGGATTCTTAGATATTTGGGAGGAACATCTAATATTTTTTTACACTTTGGGGGCTCTACTACTAATTTACAAGGCTATGTTGACTCAGATTTGGCACGGGATATCGATACCAGGTGAAGTACTACAGGTTATGTCTTTATTGTTGGTGGGGCAGCTGTGAGCTGGGTTTCTAGGTTACAAAAGATTAATGCTCTATCCACTACAGAGGCAGAGTATGTTGCTGCTATAGAGGAAGCCAAGGAGATGATATGGCTTCACTTCTTCTTAGAAGAATTGGGACATCCTCAGAAGGATAATTATTTGTTCATAGATAGTCAGAGTGCCATTCATCTTGCAAAGAATTCAGCTCTGCATTCAAAGACCAAACACATACAGTTGCGGTACGATTTCATTTGGTCAATTTTGGAGGATGGACAGTTAAAATTGGAGAAGATCCATACAAATGACAATCCAGCAGATATGTTGACAAAGGTTGTAACAAGGGAGAAGCTGCACTCCTCTTCAGCTTCGGTTGGTCTTTTAGACTGAACATGAATAAAAGAACAACATAGTCTAGGGTGGTTTGATCCAATTGGAGTCCCATGTGGTAGTGGTGTCGCTACAAGATTAGTCTCCAAGTGGGAGATTGTTGTTTAGTGTGGAGCCTAATCAGTCCCCAAGTGGGAGATTGTTAGATTATGGTGACTGATCAGGAAAGTACTATACATACTTCATAATTAGTGGCCGACATATTGTAACCTTAAAATGGATAAAATACTTGTATAAAAGGGTTTAGGGTTAGGTATTTTCATAATGTTGTGATGCAAAATTTCTTCTTGCAACGGTATTGAGCTGTAAGGGATTACAGACTGTAATCAGGTTGTAATCACTAGATTGTAATAAGATCAGATTTGCTATTCGGTGAACGTAGCCCAAGGATTGGGTGAACCATGTTAAATCTTGGTGCCTTGTGTTCATTTCTATGTGATCTATTATTTTTTGTTATTGGTTATATTTGCATGTAGTTTTTATTTCAGTCCGTGGTTTATCTTAACATGTCGGCCAGTGAGTTTTGTTCCAAGGAAGAAGTTGGTCCAGGAGTGCAGAATGATGTTCCTCCCCTTTGGAAGAAATAATGGAAAAGGTACAATCCTAAAGATGTATGATGGCCCTGAAACCTACTCAAGTGTCCCTATGTTGATGCTAATGTTTTTACCTTCCAACACTACTAAAAAGAATAAATGAAGATCTGGAAAAGATATTTGTAGAACCTATCCCAATGAGCCATCTGTGTCCTCAACTGATAAGGAGACCTCTAAAAACTTCTATACATAAGGATCCACAATCATGTCAACCTGTAAAGATCAATCATATAGAGAATGGACATGAGGATCAGAGTGAGCCCTCACAACAACTGTATAAGGATCATCTACAGTTTGCAAAAGTCTCTAAGTCTTTAGTCCACATATCTACTTTCATTGTCCATTCTTAGAACCTTGATGGCTTCCCTTGATTTCCATTCAAAATGAATCTTAAAGTCTTAAAGCATATCAACCACTTCATTCTTGTGATGAAGGAAGTAGACCCATGTGAAGCATGAAAAGTCATCAAAAAAAGTAAGGATGTAGCAGACTTGACTTATTGATGTCACTACAAAAGGTCCTGCTAAAACCATGTGAACCAACTGAAGAACAAATGGTTCTCTTCAAGACTTCCCTTTATCATACTTCTCCTCAAGATGCATATCCCCTAAACAAGATGAATACTCAACCTTAGAAAAGTTAATGTTAGGTTGACCTTTGACCATGTTTTTTAAGCAAATTTGTTGAAGGTAGCAGAAGGCAAGATGACCAAACCACTCATGCCATAATGTGGTTTGTAAAGTATAGTGAGTCATCAAGGCTTGAGAAGGAGACTTAGGCACAAAGTGGAAGAAGGAATAAAGCCTCTTTTCATCATTGACTTTCCCCATTGCAACCAATGAATCATCTCTAAGAATGCGCACAATCATTGAATTTGGAAGGAACTCAACTTTATGACCATCTCCAAGGTGATTGATTTGGTAAACTAAGAGGAGATTGGAGCTAAGGTTTAGAATGTAGAGAATGTCTTTGAATTCCCCATTGTCCATTTCCACATGTCCTTTCCCTTCAACTTCCATTTTAGTATCATCTCCCACAAAAATGTGCAATACCTATGACTGCTTCAATGAAGAAAAGTCTCCTTTTGAAGAACCCATATGATAGGAGGCACCTGAGTCAAGTATCCATTCTGAGGAAGAATTTATGTTTACCATAAGTGTTTGCCCTTTAACCTTTGAAGAGGTTGGATTTGAATACTTGGAAGTACCTAGCACTTGAATTTTGTTCTTCCTAAGTAGATTTTCCAACTCATCGATTCTTTTAGTCTTGAAATGATGCTCATTATGATTTGGCTTCTTGTAGTATGCACAAGAAGTTTATCCTTCTTTTCATTACTTCCCTTCTTGTTGTAAGAAGAAATGCCTTGTTGTGAGGAGGATTGTTGTGTCTCAGACTGTGATTTCTACTTCCACTACTTCTTCTTCTTGTTGCTAGAACTTTTCCCACCTTGACTTGATTGGTTCTCATCACTAGCCACCAATGCTTTGGTCTTTGATGTCATGAGATGTCCCAAATCTATCAAGTGAGATTGTTCGACAATCAACATCTCTACAAATATATCAAATGTAGGCTTCTGGTAAGCACTTCCCATGGTCAACCTATGAGTATTATAATTCAAAATGAAGGAGGCATACTCTAAAGGTAGCCTCTTCAGGATGTGAGAATTAACTTGTCATCCTTCATGGGATTTCCAAAATCTTTAAGTAGTGCTCTATACTCATTGGCTTTGTTGATGTAATCTTGAATTGTGTCAAAGTTCATTGGATCTAAAAGAAGTAGATCATCCTCAATCTAAAAACCCTTTTCCTCATCCACCTTACTATACAATGATTCAAGTTTGTCCGATGTAGGTTTGGATACCATGTAACTGGCAATGTGAAAGAAGAGATCTCTATGTACACAAATCTGATAATTCCTAAAGCCTAATTGTCTATAATTTTCCAATCAATGAGTTCTTTAGCATTAGTGGGTTTTTGAATTGTACCATCAACATAAAGATTTAGACCTCTTTCCATTAATCTACTCCATACAATATCTTATAATGTAGAAAAAATGTGTGAAGTTACAAGTGGACATTTAGGTGAACCCAAGATGCAGAAATGAAAAGAGCACACAAGAGAGACACAAAACACAGTACACACCCCCCCCCCCCGCCCTCGCCCGCGCCCCCTTTCACTGAATGGAAAGACCCCCACAAAAAAGATGCTTTTGGAACTTTATAAGTAATGCATGTACAATATGTCACTTGTCAAAATGAACAAAGTAGACTTCTATTTTTTCTTTTTACAACTACCTTTTGAGGCCCAAATCTGACACTAAGCACTGTAAATGAGATGTACAACAATTTAGATAAGAAATGAAAGTAGTATACTACAGAAAAATCCCTTATTCTAAAAGTGAGATTTTTGTCCACACAACCCTAGAATTTGACTGCAAATCTAGAAAGTAGACAAAAAATAACACACTTTCAAAAAAATGGAAACTAAAAAAATGTCCAGATGAGCCTGTACAGAGAATTTGAAGTTGCAAAATGTAGGATTAAATAGGTACAGTTGCCAAAAAATGAAAGTTGTAAAAAATCCTTGCACCAAAACTAGAAAAGAACACTGCCACAAAAAAGTTTAGGAAATTTTACCCATAATTTAAAAAACTTGCACCTAAATTGGAGTCTGAATGACTGAGTTATGGCCTTGCAAAATTGATCTACCGAATCGAAGAGCAATTTGGAGAGTGGTCTAGAAGGAAAACTACTAGCTTAAATTTGACCATCAAATGGCTATCATAGCAATTATAAATTTCTTGGAAATGACGATCACATGACCTTCAATTTTGACATCATGCAAAAAATAGTTGTTGGGTGATGTGTCATGCTGACTAGACCATATTAACAGAATGTGTGGCACTGTACGGATGCACACATGTCATATGGAAAAATATAATAGAGCTCATGTGTGTTGGCTTATGTAGCACTAATTGTATTTTTTGACATATGCAATTTGTCTACATGTCAGTGATTAGTTTGCTAACTTGGCACTTTGGTTGCATGGAGGGAATGATGTGTATCTACCATGTGAATTGTTGACAGTGCAGATGGTGTGGCAATTTATCCACATGTCACCTAGGGATTCATCCGCATATAGGGTTGACTGGGTGCAGACAAGCAAGTGATAGCACCATGTGGGGCAACAAGATTTAGCACTAGAGTGAGTGGAAGATGTGCCAAATTAATGTGTTGTCACTGGAATACATTTTTGTGGGCCAGAGCTAGTATAAAAGTCACCAGAAATGTAGTAAAAAATCCCACATTGGTGGGTGGAAAACCCTATAGGGTATATAAAAATAAAACACCACCAATGTTAAACAAAATGGCGTGGACCGCTAGTTGTGTTGAGAGGTCTCACTAGCTGGAATATTGAGGTTGGCTAGATTTGAATGGGCATTGCTAGAATTTGAAGTCTTATTGTTTAGTCTAATGTTGAAAATTGTATAATGCCCGTCGATTAAATATGCTTGTCTCTAATGAAACAAAATATACCTCCAAATTTGTAGGGCTAGGTTGTGACTTCCCTAATCTACAAAAAAAAAATTCTTTTCTAACCCAAATGGGCAAAATTTTTTTTCTAAAAATGCTATTCGAAAAAGTAGAGAGGAAATTTAATTATAGATCTGAGAATTTAATTGCAGATAAAATAATGTCCATACTTGTACTTGCAAATTAGGCCTCTGGGTGCTAATTTTCAAAAAAAATTGCCTCATGATTGACTTTGGCTTAGGGTAGCCAAATTTATAGTCAATTTGCACCAGACACAATGGTGAGTTCCATTCTAGCTCAAGATGCTCCCAATTTTCGCGATACTCTGGATCTGTGTCAAGGTGCTGAAGCAACAATGGTCTCGATCGGCTATGTGAAGAGAAATTCTCCAAGCTTTGATACCATGTAAGAATTTTCCTTAGGGAAAAATTCACCCAAGAACTAAGAACTCAAACACAAGCATAATTGTAGACGAAAAAGAGTATGATCAGAATATCAATATGTATTCAATTCAATATGCATGAAAGTACACTAGAAGTGCCTATTGTAGACACCTAAAAACCTTTAGAAAATAAAGTATTTTTATGTTCTGAAAAATTCCTGATGACATCATCATTTATTAATTAATTAATTAATTTATTTTTATGCCATTAAATCCCTTTATCTTAATTAAAAATATTTAATTAAAGAATCCCTCCCAAAAATGTTTAAATCTTATTTAAACATTATTTCCTTATTTATTAATTATTTAATTAATAAATTGACCAAAAAACCCAAAATAAATAAAAAATTTATTTTTTGCCCAAAACTTGGCCAATTTTCTTAAGACCACTAACCTCTTCCAAAATCTTCTAATCCTTCTTTAATTTTGATTAAAGGCTAATCCCATCATTTCCTACCCCTAATCCCAACTCAAAATATTTAATTAAGATTAAATATTAATCCTCATGTTTATTAAAAAAGTTTTAATAAATATCTCCTCAACCCAAACCCTTGAAATAAATAAAACTTTATTTATTTCCTAAAAATCTAATTTATCCTCATCCTAAGAAGTGCTAGACTCTTCTAGAAAGTCTTCATCCTCATCCTAGGAAATTCTAGACTATTCTAGAAAGTCTTTATCCTCATCCAAAGTCTAGATTCTTCTAGAAGATGTCTTTAAACCTAATCCTAATGCCCTCCTAACCTTGTCACATTCTCTAAACATGGGTTAAGACTTACTAACCCAAGCCAAAGTTTACAAATATCTCCTCCTTCACCCACCCTCATTAAATGGCATCCACTTGACTATCGCTAAGCTAATCCTAAACCATCCTAATCCATCCTCTAATAATTTGCACAAGCCTAAGCATGCTTAAAAACCTCCTAATCAAGCCCAAGTCGAAATTACTCTCATCTCCCTCAAAATATCTCAACCATAAAACTTTATGAAGCCCACTAGGCCATAAATGACTCTTCCAAGCCCTTTTATTGCTCTTATAAGCTATTATGAGGGTCTTTATGAAGATTTTATCCCTTGAGCCTCCTTTGTTGACTCATCCTTCCCCTTTCCTCCATCCTCTCACCCTATGACATGTGTCACTCTCTGATTGGCTGTAAGGAAGCACAATCCATGTGCTCTCCTCTCATGCAATCTGAGCCCTCCATGAGCTTTTTCCCATCTTTGCATCTTAGCCCTCTATCCCTCAAGCCTCTTGCCTATAAATTGGATCTTTCCCCTTTGCAAAATAACACAATCCATGAAGTAAAGTCATAATGCCATTTTAAGAAGCCATTTACATCAAAACCATACACTCACACCCAAATTCCAACTCCATTTGAAGCCCTTTTTGAAGCATAAGCTTGAGCATACATCCTATCTATTTAGACAAAGCTACTCAACAAGAGAGCTTCTCATTGAGAGAGCCCATTAATGGCTCATATTCTCAATTGAGAGCGCATCTTAGTCTATCTTGAAGTTTATGAATTTTGTTTAGTTTGTAGAAGCTTTATTTAAATTTGGTTTCTATTAGCATACTAACATTGCTCATATACACTTATATATAAAGGCCTCTGAGATGCATCTAGAATGCCTAAGAATCAACATCATGATAATTCATACAACCAGACATATGTCCACTAGATATGGATTATCCTCCATTAAGCATGGAAGTAAGTGTGATGATGAGAGGATAAGCCTACAATGGTGTAGCATGTAAATTTATGTTGTAGACAACATGTTCTAAAAAGGGAGTGCGAATAATTGTGTTGTCAACATGACAACTCATAGAGGTTCATAAACTCCTAAGTGTCTCAAAAAAAAAAAAAAAAATGCATTAACCTAAGTAAACTTAAGTAAGTGTAAATAGTAAATACATATTTACACCAACAATAAGGAAAGAAAAAAATACATCATGGAAGTTTGGATCTTTGTTACTTTGTATATTTTTCTATGTAGAAAATTCATTTCCTACCATTGGCATAGTAGCATGGGATAAAAGAAAGCTAGCTATGGAAAAAATAAATGATTTGATAAGTCAACTAGGAGAAAAATTTGAGGAAATTATGAATAACTATTTTGAGGAATTTAAGAATAAAATGAGAAATTTTATGAGGACTCCTAAATTCATTGTAGATAAATATTTTGATGATATATGTTTCATGGTAGACATAGATTTTCTATATGCCCATGTTTTACTACCCAGATTTTTCATGGTTAAGGCTATTGCCTTGTGAGGTAAATGCTGATGAAGTCACAATAGTGGCAACTACACTTTGTCAGAGGATATTGATGGGAATATCAAGCCATTTGGCACATATGACACAATAAAGCTTCAAAAGCAAGTAAACCCAAGAATTGTATGAAATGAACAAATACAATTAAAGGTCTTGAGGGAAAAGATGAAAAATAAAAATAATCTAAAGATATAGATGAAGAAAAGGAATCTAAAGGCAAAGAGCTAGCTCTTTCTAGGCCCAAGTCAGAAAAGCACAAGAAAATAATAATTATTAATCCAAAGGTGAAAGAAGATCTCAAGAAAGGTGTGTAGAAAGTTGTGACATAACAAGAGCCAAAAAGAATAATAATAATGAGATCAAAGGCAGCTCAAGCCCTGGCTGGTAAATCAAAAGAAACTCTAGTAAAGAGGAAACCGACTAGTTCACCAAAGAATAACTTACCTAAGATGTCGAAGAGGAAACTAGTTATACCATAGGGGAAAGAAGATGATGAAGAAACAAAGTTTGATGATCTGAGAAAATTTTAGATTAAGGCAAGACCACCTCCTACAATTTTGGATAAGGTATGTAAAGAGATTAATAAATTAGAAAGTTTGATAGGATTCAAAGACATTAATTTTGATTCTTTAAATAAGGAAGATCAAGAAAAGCTTGAAAAATATGTAATAGATATGATGATACAATTTAAATCTACACCTATAGAGTTATGTCTGGGCATTCAAAAAAAAATTGTATAATAAAGTTGATGCTAATTGGAAGTGGGCATTATCCACTAAAAGGAAAATTAGGGAGACCATGTTAGCACAAACAATTATAGATTTAGGAAAGACACATATTTCTATTTCCCTAAAATATTTTATGAAGAAATTTATTCCCAAGGAGAAGGCTTGTAAAACATTGATGAATAAAGATCGTGAAGTTGAACAAGAGAGAATAAATATATAGAAGGAACCATTTGAGTTGCTTATTCCATCATCTAATAAAGGAGATGAGGAAGGAAAAGAAAGAGGTCAAGAAGTTGAGGAATAAGAGGATGATGTAGAAGATGTTGCAAAAATTGAAGAGGAAATCAAGAAATTAGTTGAAGGTTGTAAACAATAAGATGTTTTCACAATTGATGGCATTCCTAATTTATCTCCATAGGTTCAGAATGTATTGACTCAAGAAGACCTAAGGGATGCTAAATCAAATACATCTTTACCAAGCACCAATCCAATATTACTACAAATCAAGGATTATAGAAGGATTTAAAGTTTCATGATTGATAATTTTGTTGTTACATCAATTACTATTGATAAAAAGTTCCAAGCAAGAAAAGGAGGCTATAATTTTTTTCTAACAATTTACTTGTCTCCCAAAGGACAATATAATTGAGAAGGTTGAAGAAAAAGAGTAGAATGAAATGAAAGATGAAGTCAAGACCCCAAAAGAACAAGAGGCTACACAAGCTCTTATACAACTGTCGACTATCAAGTCAGTTAAGATTCTAACTATTACACTTGATCAATAGTTTATGTCTACTCAATAAGAGCTTACATGTGTATTTCAATCAATTGAATATGGTAAACACACTAGTAAATTTGGACCTATTTTTTGATGCTTTTTCGTCAAAATTGTGACTAAAAAATGTCAAAAACTACCATCAGTAAACTAAAGTTGAACATTCAATGGCTAAGATGAGTGTCGATATACTTACGAAAACCCATCAAAAATTATTTCCATTATTGTCGCATGGTGGTGTTAGACAAATGGCTTAGAGTATTGAACTATTGATTCTTACAAGAGAGTTTGATGACCAAGATGAGTGTTGATATATCAATGACAACCTGACAAAAATTATTTCCATCATTGTCCCATGGTGGCACCATACAACTGGTTGTAAATGTCAAACTATCAACACTTATGAGAAATGGTTTGATGGGTAGTCCAAATCATCGATGACAAGAGGAGTCAAAATATCAATGATATGGAGATATATTGCAATGGATTTTTTATACTCTCGACAACAATATTAATCAAACTAACGATGACCTATACAGATGTTTTGATAGGTTTCTTATAGCGTTGATGGCAGTAAATACTAAAATAGCAATAGTAGTCAGAGTTTTTTTTTTAAATAATGTAGTAGCAAGATTAATTTGATAAAATAATTGATATTGAAATCATAACTATCAAACTATCAAAATTATTTTCTATATGATGTCCATTGGTTGTATGGTAATTGAAATATGAGAATAAATAAGTTTTTCAATTGACAATGGAAGATTTGAGGCCGATGTTATAATTTTTTTCTACATTCTACTTTCCCTATCCCACATGGTTACAAACATGAGATTTAGAAGGGAATAAAATAGTTGATAGACTGGAAAATCAAAGAGTTGAAAATGTTTGATTGTGTACATGTCTTTTTGATGTCCTTGTAGGAGATTATTGCAAAATATATGTAGGCCTTGACAAGAAAGGGTATAGGTTAATGCAAAAGAAGTCACATCATATGCTGAAAGGAGTGTTTCTCATGAACTTAGTCCTTTTTTAGTTTTACTCCACTACTTTTTTAGAAGGTTCCAACTTCCCGACAACAAGTTTGACCTAATACCTTATTGAATCTTAGCTTAAGAGTTAGTGATAGCCAGTTTGTTTCAATTTTAAAGGAATTTTTCTCTTTCTTTTGCTCTAATTGTTTCCTTTTTAAAGGAATTGCACTCTTTCTTTTGCATTATCTGATGGCATTTTTACGGATAAGGTGAAAATGTATACAGGTTGTAGACTTGGCAGAGGCTCCAAATTGTGAAACTTTTTAAGTAGGATAATGATAAAGTTACCTTATTGATCTGTTGGGGGTGGATTATTGGTTGACTAGGCATGTGCATGATGGGAAACTAATTTTTGATCCTTTTTTTCCTATTATCCAAGTGGTTGGTCACCCAGTGCTTGTTAATGGTATGATTCACTGAATGTTGGTAGAGGATATTTATATCAAATGGAGGGGTTCTGAGTTTTTTTTGTATGGAAGAGGTAGGTAAGAAAAAGTTGATTGAAAAAGCTTGGAAGGTGTTTCAGAATTGTGTGGTGGAGGAGTTCGGCATGAGAAAGTTTGAGGCTTTTTGTTCTTCGAACGTGAACCTATACCCATTAGAAGTGTCATAAAGACTTATCTCTATTGACAATGGGATAGGTTATCTATTCCATTAAGGTAGTAGGACGGGTTTTTTGGTTGAAGTTGTTATGTATTGGAGAGTATGCTTGTTCTTTTAGTGTAATCCTTTTCTTAGTAATATAAATATTAGACTAAATAAAAGCAATAATATCTTTGTGATATGATTATATAGATTAATTGGATCTTAAAATATTTTGGACATAATATGGATATATGGTACATATAAGTTTCTAGAAAATGTACAACTTTTATGTTAAATTTACATTAACATTATATTTCATCTCTTTTCTAACACTATGTCAAGTGTTTGGTGCAACTATCTTAAGAAAATTACAATATGCCTTTATTTTATTAATTAGTAAGTAAGATGTGCAATAAACTTCTAACCATTGTGACAATTTGAAATATACTTATTTTATTTAAGGCTGGTGAAATCAACAAAATAATTTATAGCAAGACATTTAATCTTCCTATGTGAATACAATATATATTTTTATTGAATCGAATACAATGACATTGAAATCTAGCCACCTTTATACAAGACCCCAATGAACAAAAGCTTATACTTAAAGATGATCCATAGTAACAACTAGATTTTGAATAAGGAATAGGTGGTTGGTGTATTGTCCTTTGGAATACTTTAGATGATCAAATATAATGTTGGGTGGTATTGCAAAAGATGAAATTCACGAAAAAATTATTTTGCATCTTTGCAAAAATCTGATAGGAAAAAGTAAGCATTATAGCAAATTGACTCCAAATCACACCATGGTCAACTAAACTTGAATGAATATTCAAATATCAAATAAACTATTCATAAACTAATTTTGAATGAATAGTCTATACTATAGTTTTGTTATTGATTTATAATCCTTCAATGTCTTGAATGCAATTGCTTGATACTTATGTCTCCAATGCTTCAATGGCTTAGTAATCCTCAATCTATTCCAATGGCATTCACTAGCATACTCCACCTTCATTTGCATGGTCATTTCATATCCCTAATTTAGGAACTTCATTTAACTTTGTATAGTATGATTACTAATCACAGTAATATCAAAATGAACTAGTTGTTGCACCAAACTGAAATGTTGGAAACTCTCTTGCCGCTCTTAATAGATCATGTGCATTGGATATGGAACAAACAACCAAATTGAAACTACCATGTTGGAAATGCTCAAAAATCTAATACGATGCATTCATAATGGGATGATCTAGCTAGAAAGATCCTACAACCTCAATCTCAGATAATATTAATAAGATCCACCTGTGACACATAATAGTATAGAGCATTAAAAATGTATCATAATAGACAAAATAAGCATTAGAACTTCATAAATAGTTATTGTATATTTAGCTACTAATCACCCAAGACCATATTGATGTTGATAATTTTAAGTCTAGCATAGAAAACATATAAATAGATTCAAGTATTATTATGAACTAACCACTTGATATTTATAATTACAAGGCATGACTAAGTTTTCCGTATACTTAGAAGATTAATATACCTTAATATTGACAATAAAATAATTTCTCCTCCTTGGTGGATAAGTGTGGTACACTATCTCTTGTGAGAATAGCTCCATATCTACATACAACTTATAGAGAAAGCAACATGTTGTCCATTTCTACTAGAGACACAATTGGTAATCAACAATAAATCATAATCTGCACACAACTTATAGAGAAAGTAGCATGTTGTAATTCATAGTACTTAAGTTAAGGCCATTTTAAGGCATTCATTTCGAATTTTCTATGTTCAACCACTAAAAGTAAGTACCATGTTGGAGACTTCAAACTTCAAGCATAATCTATAGTAATGACAATAATACATGTGAGAATCAATAATGACATGATACAAAAATAAGTTGTAACTAAAATGCTTTTAATGGGTTTAGTTTGAGTTTCACTTGGTTTTGTGAATATTTTCATATTCTCTACTTAACAAGGCCAACCATGTGAAGGTGGAAGCTGGTTTGGCATCTCCCCCCCTATAATCACTCTAAATTCCCCATCAAAAACTAAGTAAATATTTCATTCATTCATTTTAGAAGTATATCATTGAATCATTATAATTACATAATATATATAAATATTCATCAATAATTTTTGAACATGTCAATCATTATAATCACATAACAATATTCAATAACATGACATAAAATTCATCAACCTTCATAAAAATCCATCAAAATTCATCATCAATAAGAAACATTCATAAAAATCCATTAATAAGTAACATTCATCATCATAAAAATCCATTAATAAGAAACATTCATAAATATCCATCATTACATTCATCATCAAACAAGGTTTTTAACATTCATTTCTTCTTTTATTTTTTCTTTTTTTGAAGATAAAGACTAATAGACACATCTTGACTATCTTTGGCATCTTGTGGCTCTTGTGGTTCTGATCTTACAACATGAAGCTTCCTCTTCTTTCATCGAGGACAAGGCTGATGCGCCCCTTTAATAAGAAATAAATGGGTTTAATTCTAAACTTTTAAAAAAATGTTATAAGTATTTCATTAATCTAAAGAACATAATAGGGATTTCTCTTTACTTGATAGTGCCACATCATCTACTATTTGTTAGATTGTGGTGACTAATTAGGAAAGTACTATACATACTCCATGATTCCTTAGCAAGGTCGTTAGGCCACAACTATCTAGGGGTTTGGGGCCAGAGACCCTAAGAAAATATCTTTTGGGGCTATTTTATCACCATTTTATGGCTGACATGTTGTAACTAATTTTAAACCTAAAGAAAAAAAATACTTGTACAAAAGGGCTTAGGGTTAGAGAATGTTTCATTGTGGGTGACGTGAAAGTTTCCTCTTCTGGCAATATTGCTATGTAAGGGATTATAGATTGTAATCAAGTTGTAATCACTAGATCATAATAATATTGGACTTATTGTTGGGTAGACGTAACCTATGGATTAGGTGAACCATGTTAAATATTGGTGTCTTATGTTCTCTTCTATGTGATCTATTTTTGTTTTTTATTGTTTATATTTGCATGCAATTGTTATTTATGTCCATGGTTTAATCCTAGCAAATGGTATCAAAGCAAGGTTGTTTTTTAGTTATCCTTTGTAGGAAAGTCTCACAGTTGAGTGGGAGTGATGGAAGACAAGGGTAAGCTGAGGGTTGACAAGTTTAATAGGTATAACTTTCAGTTATGGAAGATGCAAATGGAAGACTATCTTTATCAGAAGGATTTTTAGAAGTCATTGGAAGGAAAAACCAAGAATTAGGGATCTATGAAATATGATGGATGGGATATTTTAGATAAAAAGGCACTTGGAAGCATTTGATTATGCTTGGCACCATCAGTGACATTTAATATTACAAAAGTGAAGATGACAGAAAGGTAGATGGAAACCCTAGTAAAATTGTATGAAAAGCCCTCCGCTTCAAACAAGGTATTTCTCATGAAGCACTTATTAAATATAAACATGGCATATGATGGATCTATTGCAAATAATTTAAATGAGTTTAATACTATTACTAGTAGTTATCTTCTATTTGTATTAATTTTGATGAAGAAATTAGGGCTGTCTTCATTTTGTGTTCTTTACCTGAAATTTGGAATGGCTTTGTAATAGTTGTGAGTAATTCCATTTCTGGATCTAATACTCTAAAATATGATGATGTGATTGATCTTATTTTGAGTGAGGAAACTCGTAGGAAAACCTTAGATGGATCTACATCTGGAAGTTCTTTGAATGCAAAAAGTTGAGGTAGAATGACTGAGAGAGGAAGTAATTCTAGAAATCATGAGAAATCAAGAGGAAAGTCTAAAGGGAAGAGGTCTCAATCAAGAGGACCAAATGACTACTAGTATTGTGGGAAACCAGGGCATAAAAAGAAATATTATTGGACTTGAAAGAAAAATGAAGGGGAAAATCAAGACAAAGACAGAGAGGCAAATGTGGTAATTAACAAATCCAAAGAGGATGCTTTGTTTTTGTCTTTAGAAAGTGTTGATGATTCATGGATTTTAGATTCTAGTTCTTCATTTCATGCTACACCTTATAGAGGTTATTTCATTAATTATTTCCAAGGGGATTTTGGGCTCACTTATTTGGGGGATAATGAACCCTGTCAAATTGTTGGAAAAGGAAAAGTTAAGATTAAGTTGCATAATGGGAATCATTGGCTACTACATGAGGTAAGACATGTTCCAAGGCTGCATGGGAATTTAATTTCAGTAGGGAAAATCAGTGATGAGGGTTTTTTAGTTACTTTTAATGATAAAAATTGGAAGGTTTCAAAATATTACCTTGTAGTAGCAAAAGGTGTGAAATTAGGCACCTTATATCTTTGTACAAGTCATATTGTTCCTTGTACATTAATTATTTTAGAGTAAAATGAATGTTCAAAAATAGTTGTTGCAATTGAGTAGGGAGAACAAATAGTTGATGTAGATTTTGATACAGTGTTTTGGCATAATCGACATGGGCACACGAGTGAAAAAAGTATGAAAGTACTTCATTCAAGGAAAGTTTTACCATGTTTGAAATGTGTTAATTTTGATTTTTGTGAAAGTCGTGTGTATGAAAAAAAGAGAGAGTGAGTTTTGTGAAAACTGGGAAGGAAAATAAAAGTGAATAATTAGAGCTTGTGCATACAGATGTATGGGGACCAGCTTAGGTACCTTCCCTTGGTGGCTCTCATTATTATGTTGCATTTATTGATGATGCAACTAGAAAAGTATGGATTTGTTTTCTTATATAGAAATATGTTGTATTTCATGTTGGGATTACAAGTGAAAAGAGAAAACTTATGAGAGGGAGGGGGGGGGGAAGGAATTAGTAGTTTAAACTTGGTCCGTAAAAATTTCACCATTCATTCATCACATGCATTAACAAGTAAATTGAAATAGAATGTAAAGCATATGCATCTAAGACATATAACCATGTAAGAATTCACACACATAACATGAGATATTATTATCCAAAAATTCTCTAATTGAGAGGGTAAAACTAGAGTGGGGATGACACCCACAAATCTTCACTACAACAGTAATAAAGTGTATCCAATGAAGGTTACAATGTTTTGACCATGAAACATTATCTACACTATGAAAGGTCTACCCTATTAAAGGCTTACAAAGATTGTTAGGTCATACCCTATTAAAGGATTTCAACACCCTGTTAGAAGTGTGTCTTGTTGGAGGACTTCAACTTAGAACTAAGTAAGCACCCTATTAAAGGATTTCATACAGCTTGTTAAGACTACTCTATTAAGAGATTTAACTAAGATCACATGTTCAAATGTCTTAGCATAGATATTGTAGTTGGCACTTGCTTGCCTAATAATAGATCACCTCTACACAATATTTTATTGATCCTTCACAATTAGATGTCTCGATGTTGTATCATTTTCTCTATCCTCTATTCTTCTCTAACCAATTCTGAAATTCGCTTTTACTTCTAAGTCAGCTTGAATACTTTGAAAACTATCTTATTTTCTCCTTCAACTCTCCATACCATTGACTCCTCTATTCATTCATCGTCATCATGAAGAGTTTAGGGTTTCATCCTCGTTAAGAAGGCATTGGTGGCTTAGGGTTAGGTTTGAATCCACGACTGAGATTCATCTATTTTGCCAATTAATTATTCTCATTTTCTAATTGGCTACATGTAATTGCATATGGAATCCAAATAGAGATTCATCCCTATATCCAAAATATTAAAATATATCTTTAAGTCTACTAAAAAATGGCTGACATAGTTGTTTGTACCATTACAAACAAATATGTAAAAATTGTGTCACTCTACATATGGAGTCTCTGATGCTCGGCATGCATTGTTCTATATACTATGACTTGGCACCTAAATTACTTGGCATCCACTATTTACTTTTCTTCTAAATCACTCAACACATGAGTGACCTGACACTCATTGCAACTCAACATGGTCTTTACATGTTGTGCTCAACATGTATTACTAGTTTGACGTGAACTAAGTAAATAGCTTAAGTGTGTTGACACTCACTTGTCAAAACCAATCTAAGATCAACATTTCAAACTTTTAAGAAATGAAAATGAGATTGGTAAGAAATTGAAATGTCTCAAATCTGATTATGGTGATGAGTATTGCAGTCATGAATTTGAATATTATTTCTTCTCTAATGCTATTCATAGATAGAAAACTATTCCAATGACTCCAAAGGAAAATGGAGTGGTTGAATGTATGAACATGACTATAATGGAGTGTGCATGGAGCATGAGGTTGCATGCATGGTTTTTATAAAAATTTAACTTAGGGAAAAATTTACCCAAGAACTAAGAACTCAAACATAAGCACAACTGTAGACCAAAAATAGAGAGTATGATCAGAATGATGATATATTCATTCAATATGTGTTATGAATACACTAGGAGTGCCTGTATATAGGGCCTCTGAGATACACCTAGAATTCCTTTGAATCAACTACATGATAAGTCATACAACTAGGCACATGTCCACCACATATGGGTTATCCTCCATTAAGCACAGAAGTAAGTGAGATGATGAAAGGATAAGCCTAAAAGGCTGCAACACACAAATAAGTGTTGTAGATAACATGTGCTAAAAGTAAGTATGAATAACTATGTTGTCAACATGACAACTCAAAAAGGTGTGAAAACTCCTAAGTGTCTCAGAAAATAAAATAATAAAATAATGCATTAACCTAAGTAAACTTAAGTAAGTGTAAATAGTAAATATGTATTTACACCTACACCCCCCCTTAAGTGCAACTTAGGGGAATTCCCTTAAGCTTACAAAAACTAGGATGAAATTCAAGATGGGTCTTGACTACTAGGCCATGTTAGCTACCCATGTACATAATGAAAATGAAATCTCTTATAAAGTGGAGAAAGAGGAAAAACCTCATGGGAAAAACCCTCCCTCAAAAAGAGAGATGAAAAGTGATGCATCGATGGATGGAGTAATCAAGACCCCGCATTATGACATACATCTAGTATATACAAAAGTGAAGAATGAGAAGAACAGGAACCTCATAAGAGGAAAAAGTCCACCATAAGAAATAAGAGGAAGAGAGACAAGGTAGTCCCCCCCAAATGAAGAATGTCTATCAGTGAAAGTCACTCCAAGGAAGAAGATGGTCCAAGAGTGCTAGATAACGTTCCTCCCCTTTGGAAGAAACAATGGAAAAGGTACAATCCTGAAGATGTATAGTGGCCCTGAAACCTATCCAAGTGTCCATGTATTGATGTTGATGCTTGCCCCTTCAAATTGTGCTAAAATGAATGAATGTAGATTTGGAAAGGATGTCTATTGAACCTATTCCAATGAACCATTTGTCTCCTTAACTGACAAAGAGACCTCCAACAACTATTGTTCATAAGGATCCACAATCACACCAACCTGTAAAGATTGATCATGTAGAGAATGGACATGAGGGTAAGAGTGAGCCCTCACAACAACTATAGAAGGATCATCTCCATCAAAGAGAAGATGCAACTCATCAAGGTTGTCTCCCAATTCTACAATATGTGATTCCACGAACAAACCTGCAATGACTGTCATGAAGTCATCAACTAAAGTTGGAGGTGGAAGAAGCGATGTACCCTGCTTTGCTAGACCTTTCATTGTGGCAATATAAGCATGTGGACTATACTAATGATGTGACCTCTTACTGCAACTATTGATAGAACCCCATGTGTTTGAATCTATTGAATCACTATTTTTGGTGTCACTATCAGTTTCCACCATGTATGAAGTGCAGAGAGGAGTACAGGATAAGCTGGTTGAACTTTCTTCAAAATGAACATCCTTCTCCACAAAAATATCATGAGTCTCTAGATCCATAAGTCTATAAGCTTTAGCATTATCTTCATATCCTATGAAAGTACAAGGCCTATATGCCAGTGCCTTGCAACCACTAGAAGATGGGTTAGCCCACATTGGACAATTGAAGACTTTGAAGTAACTCACAATTGGTTTTCTACCACACCATGCCCCAAAGGGAGTCTTCCCATATAAGGAATTATGAGGAGACCTATTAAGCATGTGAGTATCACTACTAATGGCTTCAACTTCAAGTGTTGGATCAAGAGACTTGGCTTATATCATACAACTTGCCATAGATTTCAGAGTCCTAATCCTCATAGTTGCAACATTTGTCTTATGTGAACTGAATGTTGGATTTTGAAGATCAATTCCCTCAAGTTTGCAAAAGTCATGAAGTCTTTTGTCTAGATATCTATTCTTGTTTTCCACCTATAGCACCTTGATGGCTTTCCTTGATTTGTGTTCAACATGAGTCTTGAATGCTTGAAGCTTATGAACCACTTCATTCTTATGATGAAGGAAGTAGACCCAAGTAAATTGTGAGAAGTCATCAACAAAAGTAAGGATGTTGCGGCCTTGGATGACTAAAGTCACTATAAAAGGTCTTGCTAAAACCATGTAACTAACTGGAGAAAAACTAGTGCTCTAGAAGACTTCCCTTTATCATACTTCTCCTCAAGATGCATATCCACTGAACATGATAAACACTCACTTAGAAATGTTGATGTTAGGTAGACCTTTGACCATGTGTTTTGAGAAAAGTTGCTAAAGATGGTAAAAGGTAAGATGACCAAACCGCTCATTCGATAAGTTGATGTGTGAAGTAGAGTGAGTCAACAAGGCTTGAGAAGGAGACTTAGGCAAAAAGTGGGAGAAGGAATAAAGCCTCTTGTCTTCATTAATTTTCCCCACTGTAACTAATGAATAATCTCTAAGACTTCGCACCATCACTAAATCTAGAAGGAAATCAACTTTGTGACCATCTCAAGGGTGAGTGATTTAGTAAATTGATAGGAGATTGGAGCTAAGGTTTGGAACATAGAGAACATCTTTGAATTCCCCATTGTCCATTTCCACATGTCCTTTCCCTTCAACTTCTATTTTAGTATCCTCTCCCATAAAGATGTGTGGTACCTTTGACTACTTCAAAGAACAAAAGTCTCCCTTTGAAGAACCCATATGATAGGAGGCACTTGAGTCAAGTATCCATTTTGAAGAAGAACTTGTATTGGCCATGAGTTCTTTCCCTTTTCCCTTTGAAGAGATTGGAATTGAATCCTTGGAAGTACCTGGCATTTGAATATTGTTCTTCCTAAGTAGATTTTCTAACTCATTGATTCTTTTAGTCTTGCAATGATGCTCATCATGATTTGGCTTTTTGCAATATGCATAAAAAGGTTTTTCCTTTTCATTACTTCCCTTATTATTGGAAGAAGAATTTCCTTGTTGTGAGGAGGACTATTGTGTCTCAGATTATGATTTCTACTTCCACTACTTTTTATTTTTGTTGCTAGAACTTTTCTCTCCTTGACTTGATTGGTGCTCATCACTAGCCACAAAGGCTTTGGTCTTTGATGACTTGAGAATTCCTAAATCCATCAAGTGAGATTGTTCAATAATTAACATCTCTACAAATGCATCAAATGAAGGCTTCTGGTAAGCAGATCCAATGGTCAACCTATGAGTATTAAAACTCAAATCAAATGAAGCATGCTTCGAAGGTAGTCTCTTTAGGATGTGATGGATCAACTTATCATCCTTCATGGGATTTCCACAATCTTTAAGTAGTGCCCTATACTCACTGGTTTTGTTGATTTAATCCTTAATTTTGTCAAAGTTCTTCAAATCCAAGAGAAGTAGATCTTCCTCAATTTAAAATCCATTTTCTTCATCCACCTTATCATATAATGATTCAAGTTTGTCCCATGCTGATTTGGATTCTGTACAACTGGCAATGTGAAAGTAGAGATCTCTATGTACACAATCCTAATAACACCTAAAGCTTGTTGGTCTTGTCTTTTCCATTCAATGAGTTCTTTAGCATCAGTAGGTTTGGTAATTGTACTATCAACATAAAGGCTATATCCTTTTTCCATTAATCTACTCCATGCAATATCTTTCCAAGTAGAATAATTGCATGAAGTTAGAGGTGGACATTTAGGTAACCCATGATGCAAAAATGAAAAGAGAAAAAAAGAGAGACATAAGAACATAGTACACGCCCCCTCTTTTCATTCAATCAAAAGACCCCCCAAAAAAGAGGTTTTTGACACTTTATAAGTAGTGCATGTACAATGGGCCACTTGTCAAAATATACAAAGTGGACTTTTTGATTTTACTTTTACAATTTCCTTTTAAGGCCTAAATCTATCACTAAGCACTATAGCTTAGATGTAAAACAATTCTGAAAAGTAATCAAAGATTTACAATGCAAAAAGAACCCTAGTTCTGAAAGTGAGAAATTTTTCCACACAATTCTAGATTTTGACTACAAATCTAGAAAGTAGATGAAAAATATGCACTTTCACAAAAAATGGAACCTGAAAAGTTGACCAAATGAGCCTATACAGAGCGTTTGAAGTTGCAAAATGTAGGATTATGTAGGTACAGTCACCAAAAAATGAAATTTCTAAAAAATCTTGTATCAAAACTAGAAAAAAACACCACCAATAGAAAGCTCAAAATATTCCACCCAATTTCAAAAAAAATTGCACCTAAATCAAAGTCTGGATATCCAAGTTATGGGCTCGCAAAGTCAGGCTACCAAATCAAACAGAAATTTGGATAGGGGTCTAGCAAGAAAAATGGGTGTTGAAATTTGATGGTCAAACAACCATAATAGCAGTTCAAAATTGATGAGAAATGATAGTTAGATGGGCTTCAAATTTAACATAGTGACTAGTTGATGTCAACAAAAAATTGGGCCCCTAGGCTGACATGTCACACTGCCTAGACTCATTGTACCATACAAAAATCATGATGTGTCATACTGGTGGGTATGTGTGGCGATGACATGTCCTTCTGAGCTAGTAAGGTATAGTCGATGTGGCAGTCAATGCATTTGTACAAATGGGTGAGTTGTCAAATCTCTATACTCCCACATGTCCCTTATTGTTTACATGTGGTTGTCCATGGTAATGACAGGTGGCAAAGGTTTATTTTGCTGTCACTAACTATAGAATGAAATGCTTTGGCTGGAAAGTCTTTTGCATTCCCAATTTCAAACTGGTGAAAAAGTGATTTGCAAAATAGAAAGCTAGGAAACCTTTCTTAATTATAGTCGTGCCAAAAAACTCCAAACTGTCCATTTTAAAATAAATAGCGGTCATCTAAAAAAATTGTGTGGGAACCAGAGTCTTCAATGCGCAGGTAGAAAATCCTTTGGTGCCATGAAAGTGAAATAGTTGATGATTGAATCGCAACGTGGGCTGGATTTCAAAGGTGTTGAATTATGGATTTATGGCTACCAAAAACTGAACAGAGGGTGCTAGTTTTTGCAAATGCATTGGCTGAAGTTTCTTAAAGAAAATCCCACATCAGTTGTCAAAAAACACTTGTGGGTGTTTAAAACACAAAGGCCATAGTGTTTGTAATAAAGAGCTATTGTTAGGTTAGTGGCTAGGGCAGTTGCTTGATCTTCCAGTGGAAGGAGTATAGGTCACTGGGAAATTTGTGATGCCCATAGATGTGTTCTTGTAGGAATATTCTCTACAATTTGTGATATAGCTTGTGAAATAAAGTTGATGGTATTGTCCACCAAAATAATTCCCAAATTGCAGGGCCGGGATCTGACAACCCAATTCTACAAAAAAAAATTCTTTGCTAGTAGCTCTAAGGGAAAATTTTATTTTTTTTCCAAAAATACTGACAAAAATAATTGCAGACCCAAATAAATATGCAAAAAATGACCATACCCGATCTGCAAATTGAGGCCTCTGGGTGCTGATTTACAAAAAAAAATTGCCTCACAGTCGACTTCAGGCTAAGGTAGCCAATTTTATAGTCAATATTCACTGAATTAGCATTTTAGATGTAATGGTGAGGTCAGATCTAGCTCTAAACACTCCCAATTTTTGCAATACTTCGGATTCGGGCTGAGGTGTTGAAGCAACAATGGTCTCGAATGACTATGTGATGAGAAAATTTCCAAGCTCTGATACCATGTAAGAATTTGACTTAGGGTAAAATTCACCCAAGATCTAAGAACTCAAACACAAGCACAACTATAGACCACAAAGAGAGAGTATGATCATAATGATGATATATTCATTCAGTATGTGTTATGAATACATTAGGAGTGTCTATATATAAAGGCCTCTTAGATACATCTAGAATGCTTTGGAATTAGCTACATGATAAGTCATGCAACCAGGCACATGTCCAACAGATATGGGTTATCCTCCATTAAGCACAAAAGTAAGTGAGATGATAAGAGGATAAGTCTACAAGGGTGTAACATGCAAATTAGTGTTGTAGACAACACATGCTAAAAAGGAAGTGCAAATACTATATTGTAAACATGAAAACTCAGTGAATGATACAAACTCCAATGTTGTAGACACTTGGTGCTGAAATAGAGTTGCGTACTTCTATGTTGTCAACATGAAAACTCAAAAAGGTGTGCAAACTCCTAAGTGTCTCATAAAATAAAATAATAAAATAATGCAAAATAATAAAATAATGCATTAACCTAAGTAAACTTAAGTAAGTGTAAATAGTAAATACATATTTACACCAATAGTTTCCATTAAACATGTGGGCAGAGGCTATCAATACTGATGTATATTTTATTAATAGAGGTCCCTCTAATCCTTTGGGCTATGGTATTCTAGAGGAAGCATGGACTAGTTAGAACATGAGTTATTGTTTTCTCAAAACCTTCAATTGTGAAGCATTTTTTAATATAGATTCTGAAAATTGAACCAAGCTAGAAGCTAAGTCAAAAAAATATGTATTTTTTGGATATGGCATTGATGAATTTGGTTATAGGCTTTGGAATTTTGAAAATCATAAAATTGTAAGAAGCAGGGATATCATATTCAATGAGAAAGTGTTGTACAAAGATCTGTTGCAGCAACATGAGAAGAAATAAGATGATTATGTAGTGCTGGATGATACTCCAAAAGATGATGTTCCAACAATTCCACATGATGTACAAAAATTACAACAAAAAATACTACACACACTAGTCTATGTTAGATGGTCAACAAGGCTAAGTAGACCTTTAGAAATATTTTCTCCCTCTTTGTATTCTATTTTACTAACTGATGCTAGTGAACCTGAATGTTATGATGAAGTTGTACAAGTGGATACTAAGATTTAGTGGGAGTCTGAATTGAAGATGAAATGGACTCTTTGCTAAAAGATAATACATGGGATTTATTCAAGTTTCCTAGAAGTAAAAGGAAGTTACAGAATAAATGGGTTTACAAGCTAAAAGAAGAGGATGCAGGTAAGAAAATATTTAAAGTTAGGTTACTTGCAAAAGGATTTGCATAGAAAAAAGGTATCAATTTTGATGAGATATTCTTTCCTATTGTTAAAATGACTTCTATCCATACTATTTTAAGTATTGTGGCTACTAAAGATTTGCACTTGGAGCAGCTTGATATTTAAACATCCTTCCTTCATGTTGATTTGGATGAAGAGATATATATGGCTTAGCCATAGGGATTTGAAGTCAAAGGTAAGGAGAACCTAGTGTGCAGATTTGTAAGAATTTGGCTTAGGCCAGAATTCACCCAAGAACTAAAGAACTCAACACAAGCACACAGTAGACCAAAATAGACAGAGTATGATCAGAATGATGATATTCATTCAATAACTAGATTTAGAGTACACTAGGAGTGTCTGAATATAAAGGCCTCAAGAGAGCTTCTAGAATGCATAGAAGTCAACATCATGATATGTCATACACCCAGGCACATGTTCACCAAATATGGATTATCCTCCATTAAGCACAAGATTAAGTGCAATGATGTAAGGATAAGCCTACAATGGTGTAGCACACAAATAAGTGGTGTAGACAACATATGCTAAATGAGGAGTCCTGATAACTATGTTTTCATCATGACAACTCAGTGAATGATGCATACTCTTGTGTTGTAGACACCATGTGCATAATTAGAGTTGCATAACTCAATGAGAGTTTACAAACTCCTAAGTGTCTCATCGAAAATAATAATAAAATAATGCATTAACCTCAGTAAAACCTCATGGGAAAATCCCCCCTCCGCCCAAAAAAGAGAGATAAAGAAGAATGCATCGATGGATGGAGTAATCAAGACCCCCCCCGCCCCCCATTATGACATACATCCAATATATACATAAGAGAATGATGAGAAGAGGAGGAGAGACAGGATGGGCTCCCCCTCGCAAAGAAGAATGCCAAATAGTGACTGTTCCAATGAAGAAGCTGATCCAAGACTGCATAATGGTGTTCTTCCCCTTAGGAAGAAACAATGCCAAGGGTAAAAATGAGATGCTTCCATTGTGTGTGGAAAGAATCCCATGGATAAGTGATGTCTCTGAAACCTACTCAATTGGCTGAAGAACCTGTCTCAAAGAACTGTCTGTCTCTGCGACTGATGAAGAACCCTGCTACAACTGTTGATCATAAGTATCCACAATCACTTCAACCTGTGAGGATTGATCATGTAGAGAATGAAAAAAAGAGTCTAGAACTCTTGTGAAAACTGAAGAAGGTAATTCTGCATCAAGAAGAAGAGGCAGATCATCAATACTATCCCCCAAATTTGGCACTGAACCTGTATCTAGAAGACTGGATGTACCCTGTTGTTCTGGACCTATCACTGTGGCGATGTATGCATGTGGACTAAACTGATGAAGTGACCTCTCACTATATCTATCAATAGAACCCCACATGTCTAAATCTGTTGAAGCACTATCAATAGTGTCACTATCAGTTTCCACACTATATGGTGTGCGAAGAGGAGTAGAGGACAAACTAGGTGAACTTTCCTCAAAATGTACATCCTTCTCCACAAAAATTTGGTGCATCTCAGGATCTAGAAGTCTATATGCCTTCACACTATCTTTGTAACCAATCAAGGTACAAGGCTAAGGTGACTATGCCTTGCATCCCCTAGAGGATCTATTTTCCCATGCAGGACAACCAAAGACTCTAAAGTGTGTCACAATAGGTTTTCTGCCACACCATGCCTCAAAAGGAGTTTTGCCATCTAAGGCTGGATGAGGAGATCAATTAAGAATGTGAGTGGCACTAGAGATTGCTTTGACTTCTAATGATGGATCTAGAGACTTGGCATGAATCATGTAACTTGCCATAGACTTAAGAGTTCTGATCCTCAAGGCTAAAACATCTATCTTATGCAGACTGAATGCTGAAGGAGTCTAAAGATCAATGCCCTCATGTCTACAAAAGTCCTTAAGTCTTCTATTCACATCCATGCTACCATTGTCCATTAAGAGTACTTTGATGGCCTTTCTAGATTTTTGTTCTACATGAGCCTTGAAGTCTAGAAACATGTTCAACACTTCATTCTTACTATGTAAAACGTAGGCCCAAGTGAACCTTGAAAAGTCATCAACAAAGGTAAGTATGTAGCGACCCTGGCTAAATGCAAAAGGACCTGCTAATACCATGTGAAAAATCTGTAGAACACTTGTTTGTCTTGAAGAATTCCCTCTTTGTAACTTTCCCTCTGGATGCATATTCATTGAATCTGTTGAACATTCACCCTTAGAAAAGTTGATTTTAGGTAGACCTTTTGCCATGTGGTATGTGCAAAGTTGTTGAAGATAGCGGTAGTCAAGATGACCATACCGCTCATGCCATAATTACATGTTTGAATTAGATTGTGATAACAAGGCCTTTGAAGAAGACTTGGGTACAAAATGCGAGAAAGAGTACAACCTCTTGTGATCATTCACTTTCCCCAATGCAACCAAGGAATTATCTTTAAGACTATGCACCTAAACCAAGTCTAGAAAGAACTCAACTCTATGTCCATCTCCAAAGTGAGTGACTTGGTAGATTGAAAGGAGATTTGAACTTAGGTTTGGAACATAGAGAACCTCTTGAAACTCTCCATTTTCCATTTCCATGTTTCCTTTTCCTTCAACTTCCATTTTTCTATCATTCCCCATGAAGATGTGTGGTACCTTGGAGTGATTCATTGAAGAAAAATCCTACTTTGAAGAACCCATATGATATGAGGCACCTAAGTCAAATATCCATTGCTTTGAAGAGTTTGAATTTTCCATGAGTGCTTGCCCTTTGCCCTTGGAATCTAAAGAAGATCCCTTCTCCTTATAAGCATTAGGCAATGGAACATTATGTTTCTTCATGATGTTGGTTAACTCATCAATCTTTTTAAGATAACACTCATGCTCTTCATGACCTGATTTCTTGCAATAAGCACACTTCTTCTTCTCCTTATTGTTGTTGTCCCCTTTCTTGTTGGAATTTGAGGACTTGCCTTGTTGATTTGATTGTGGTGTTGTCTTTTCTACATCCTCAGATTTGTCTTTCTTCCACTTCTTTTTACCCTTTCCTTTATTTGAAGATTGTACAGCTAAATTTTGAGAACCCTCATTATTGGCCACCAATGCTTTGGACTAAGGTGATTTGAGAATCCCCATTGTTTTCAACTTCTTTTCTTCATCATCCAATAGTTTAGCGTATTCATCAAAAGTGACTTTCTTGTAGGTAGACCCTAAGGTAGTCTTAGAGGTGTTAAAAGAAGATACAAATGTGGAATATTCTGATGGCAACTTATTATGTATGAGATAGATCAATCTGTCATCTTTGATAGAACTTCCACAATCAATAAGCTTTGTCCTTAATTCATTCACCTTAATGATGAAGTCTTGTATTGAGTCATATGACTTAGGATCTAAGGAAACAAGCTCATCTTCAATTTTGAAAACATCCTCTTCAGACACTTTCCCATGAAGGCTTTTGAGGGTATCCCAAGCTTCCTTGGATGTAGTACACTTCTTGATTTGATACATAATTTTATCATCTACCCTGAAACATACATCACCTAGGGCTTTCCTATCCATGGCTACCCAATTTAAAATATCACTCACAAACACATTATCACCTGTTGGTTTAGGAAGAGTACCATCTACATATTGTGAAACTCCATTATGCATTAAGTAATATAACATTTTGATTGACCACGTAGCATAGTTATGAGGAGTTAATTTTGGAAACTTAAAGTTGCCCATAATGCAAAAAATGAAAGAAAATTGCAGAAAAGAGAGAACACAACACCAAGAACACCCCACCTTTTTACTAAATCAAGAAACCCCCCCAAAATAGATGCTTTGGGCACTTTATCAGTAGTGTGATTACAATGGACCACTTGCCAATGTTGGCTTTTGTGGACTTCTAATTTTTGCTTGTTACAACCTCTATATGGAGTATGAATCTGAAACTTTACAAAGTGGTACAATTATGAAGCATTACAAAGCAAAGAAAGGCCCTATTACTGCAAGTGACAATTTTTTCAACACAATACTAAAATCTAATGCCAGATCTAGAAAGTAGATGAAAAAATATGCACTTTCAAAAAAAATAGAACCTATTTTCGATTCCAAATGTGCCCGTACAGAGCTTTTGAAGTTTCAAAAAGCAAGATTATCCAAGTACAATCGCCAAAAAATACAATTTCTGAACAATCCGTGCACCAAAACCAGAAACCAGTAGCACTACTAAAAAATTTAGAAAATTTTACCCAATTTCAAAAACAAAATTGCACCTGATTTGGAGTTTGGATGTGCGAGATATGACCTCTTGAAGTCAGACTGCAAAAACAAAAATCAATTTGGAGAGGGGTTGCATCAGTGAATCACGGGTTTAAATTTGACGGTCATATGGCCATCGTAGTAGTTGTATTTTGGCCTTAAATGATGTCCAAATAGGTGTCAAATTTAGGACCTTATATTGATCATGTTAGCAAAAATTCCCCCATTGGCAGGCCTGCTGATCCGACTTGGCGCTGACTAGGTAGATGATTAAACACTTAGTCACTGCATATTCAACAAATGACATGTGCTGAGCTATTTTGTGTCGTGGCTACTGCATAGGCAGGCTGGCATGTACAGTCACTGTTGATTGCTATAATAGGTTGGCAAATGAGGTATCGCCCCATGTACCTTCAGTGCAAGTTGTTCTAAAAATAATTACGTGGGCAAGAGGGTTTGTTTCGTTGCTAGAATCTATACTTTGACCACGAACTGGAGCTAGAGGTTAAAAGTTCATCGCGGGGAGGTTGGGACAAATCAGAATCGGGAGAAGATTTTGCCAAAATCTCACGGGTTAATCCCACATGCAAGAGGAGGGCATTTGAAGCACACTTTTTAAACAAAGGTCTGTGACTATAAAGCAAACTACCCACTAGTGAGATGGGAAGGTGGTAGAAATTAATTGTGGTCGTCGGATGTTGTAAGGTGGCCCAAATTTAATGTGATCCTATTTCAAATTTGTAGAGGTATGGCTCAATATGTTGTGCAAAAATTGCAGAGGCCGAAGGGTATAATATAACAAGCCCTCAAATAAATAATTAATGTCCTACGATTTAATACAAAATATTCCACCACAAAATAACAGAGTCAAGCTAGGGTGTCACTGCCCAGTTTGGCAAAAAAAATTTCTCTGCCTGGACTTGAAAAATAATTTTGAAAAAAATACAGAGAATAATTCAGATATACAAAATGAAAAAATTAGATCTGAAATTAACCATACCCGAACTACAAATCAGGGCTTCAAAGTTTTGATTTGCAAAAAAAATTTGCCTCACAATCAACTTTAGCCAAATATAGGCAAATTTATAGTTGATCTTCACCAAATCGATGCTAAGGATGCAATGGTGAGGTTAGATATGGCTCTAGATGCTCCCAATTTTTGTGTATCCTCCTGAATCGTGTCGAGGTGCTGAAGCATGAATGGTCTCGAATGACTATGTGTAGAGAATCTCCCTTGGCTCTGATACCATGTAAGAATTTGGTTTAGGCCAAAATTCACCCAAGAACCAAAGAACTCAACACAAGCACACAATAGACCAAAATAGACAGAGTATGATTAGAATGACAATATTCATTCAATAACTAGATTTAGAGTACACTAGGAGGGCCTGAATATAAAGACGTCAAGAGAGCTTCTAGAATGCATAGAAGTCAGCATCATGATATGTCATACAACCAAGCACAGGTCAACTAGATATGGATTATCCTCCATTAAGCACAGGATTAAGTGCGATGATGTGAGGATAAGCCTACAATGGTGTAGCACACAAATCAGTGGTGTAGACAACATGTGCTAAATGAGGAGTGTTGATAACTGTGTTTTCATCATGACAACTCAGTGAATGATGCATACTCATGTGTTGTAGACACCATGTGCATAATTAGAGTTGCATAACTCAATAAGAGTTCATAAACTCCTAAGTGTCTCATCTAAAATAATAATAAAATAATGCAAAATAATTAAATAATGCATTAACCTAAGTAAAAATTAAGTAAGTGTAATAAGTAAATACTTATTTACACCAATAAGATTGAAGAAAAGTTTATATGGCTTGAAGCAAGCACCTCAGCAATGGTATCTAAAATTTGATAGTTTTATGCATGAGCATGGATATAGTAGGTGCCATTTAGATCATTATGTTTACTTTAAGAGCTTGGATGATGATAGCTACATTATTTTATGTTTATATTGCAAAGGTGTTGCAATGTTTCTCTATGGAGAATGCTAAAGCTATCAGCACACCTTTACCTAGTCATTTGAAGTTGACTAAGGAGATGTGTCCAAAGACACAAGAAGAGAAGGATAAGATGTCTAAGGTACTATAGGAAGCTTGATGTATCCTATGGTATGTACAAGGCCATATATTGCACATGTAGTGGAAGTCATTAGTCGGTATATGAGTCATCCAAGAATTGAGCATTGGAATGCAATCAAATGGATTCTTAGATATTTTAGAGGAACATCCAATAAGTCTTTACACCTTGGGGGCTCTACTACTGATTTGTATGTTGACTTAGAAATTTGGTAGAGGATATTGATACTAGGTAGAGACTAAAGGTTATGTATTTACTTTTGGTGGGGTAGCCATGACATGGGTTTCTAAGTTATAGAAGGTTAATGCTTTATCCACTATAGAGGAAGAGTATGTTGCTATTACAGAAGCATCCAAGGAGATCATATGGCTTTAATTCTTCTTGGAAGAATTGCAACACCCTCAGAGGGATGATTATTTTTTTATAGATATTTAGAGTGTAATTCATCTTGCAAAGAATTCAGCTCTACATTCAAAGACAAAATAAATTTAGCTATGGTACCAATTCATTCAGTCAGTTTTGGATGATGGATAGTTAAAGCTACACAAGATACATATAAATGAAAATCCAATGAATATGTTTACAAAGGTAGTGAAAAGGAATAAGTTGAACTCCTATTCAGCTTCATTTGGTCTTCTAGACTGAACTAGAATAAAATAATAATAGAGTCCAAGGTGGTTTGATCTAGTGCGAGCCTCATGGAGTAGCGGCATAGCTATAAGATTAGTCTCTAAGTGGGAGATTGTTGTTTAATGTGGAGCCTTATCAGTCCCCAAGTGGAAGATTGTTAGATTGTGGTGACTAATCAAGGAATTACTATACATACTCCATAATTCCTCAGTGGGGCTATTAGGCCATGATTGTCTGGGGGTTTGGGGGCATAGGCCCTAAGAATTATTTTTTGGGGGCTATTTTATCAGCATTTTATGGTTAACATGTTGTAACTAATTTTAACCCTAAAGTAGAAAAAATACTTGTATAAAATGGCTTAGGGTAAGCAATTGTTTCATTGTGGTTGATGTGAAAATTGCTTCTTGTGGCAGTATTGATCTATAAGAGATTATAGATTGTAATTGTTGTTTGGTGGATGTAGCCTAGGGATTGGGTGAACCATGTTAAATCTTGGTGTCTTGTATTCTCTTCTATGTGATCTATTATTTTTTGTTATTGTTTATATTTGCATTTAATTATTATTTATGTTCGTGGTTTTATCTTAATATTGTCACATTCTATTCAGCCCTAGCCTCAACATGCTAAACACTAGCATCATGTTCTACATACTCAAAAAACATCACATAAAGGTTGCACCTGTATCACCTAGTTTAGTAGTGCAAAATGAAAACTAACTATTAAATGGAAGCTTTAACCATACTAAACATGGAAAACACTTATGATAGCACCAAAGAAGACACAATTGAGGAAAGTAGAATAAGAATGGTAAACTCCTCAAATGCTTCTCATGATGACGAAGCTATGTCTCTAATGGGAGGGGATGTATGCTCACTTTGTGCTCAAGCTCCAAATAGATGGGTAATAATCAAATGTGGATGTGGATGAGGGTTTCAACAATGGAGGTATGGAAGGATTTTAGTATTATGATGGTATTTTGGTAGTTTTTAGGCTCTCAAAATAGCATTATAACTTTGCATGAAAAGGTGGATACTTTTAGTGAAGGGAGAGGGTTCAATTTATAGGCCAAGGGGTAGAGGGATGGAGGGCCAAGATGCAAGGATGACAAGATGGTGAGGGAAGGATGCACTCAAAGGGGAGTACATGTATTGTGCTTGTTTGGTACCAATTAGGAGGTGACACTTGTCAGAGGGTCATTGGATGAAGGGAAGGCAAGGTGGATGGTCAACAAAGGAGGCTCAAGAGATAAGGGCTTCATAAATGCTTTTTAAGAGTCATTAAGGGAGGTGTAAGAGATATTTTGAGGATGTGAAAGGTGTGGTTGAGTTTGTTGACTTTGGCTTGGGTTAGCAAGTCTTAACCTATGTTTATGATTGTGCACATGATTAGAAGAGTTTTAGGATTAGCTTAGAAGGGGGATTAGGTGTTGAGTGATTTGGATTTGATGGGATGGGTTAGTTAGGTGGCTAAGTGAGCTTAGTATGTATGAATGGGTTGGATTATGGGTTAGGATAGGGTTTAGGGAGGCTCTTAAGATTTTAGATATTTTATTAAATGATTTATTTAATAAAATGGGGAGTATGGAATTAAATTGAATAGATTTAATGATTTATTCAATTTAATAGGGGAAGAAGGATTTAATTGATAAATTGATTTTGGGTGATCATTTGATTTTATCAATTGGACTATAGTTAATTTAATTAATTAATTAACTACGGGATGACGATTACTTAATTAAATAGTAAATATTTAATCAATAATGTCCTAGGAGATGACTAAATACGATTACTTATTGATGTAATCAGATTTAGGTGTCTACAACACCAAATGCAATTTAAGATGTTAAATTTTATTAATAATTACATGATTAATTTTCAATATAAATTGAATATGTACCTATATCATTGTGATGCACATTGAGGTCTTCATCATGTATCAGATATGTGCCTTCATCATCATGAGTAAGGTTTGTGGTAGGAGTAGTAGGCTACAGTGAAATGCCATACATGCATTGTTATCATTGTTCAAAATTAACATCAAATAGATTATTTTTCATGAAGTTCTTAATTATTGTTATTATTTATTTTTCCTATTTACCTATGTGTCAACCACTACACTAGAATCCTCTACACTTGTTTGGTCATTGGAATCTGTGCAATAGTGGGAAACCACTACTTTGTAGCTTTGCTTGAAGCTAATTTCTTTATCTTCTTCTGTGGGTGCTAGATTAAATTCAATTCCCTACATTTTTTGCATAATATCATCAATAATTAATGTATTTCTTATTTGTAATTTTATATTACAATTTTGATATTGAATTTCATTTACTACTACTTACAAGGCCTGAGTGAATTTTTATATATCCACCAAATCCAAGATGGTGTTGACCAACCTTCTCTTTCTGAGCTTGTGTTTCCTTTGATGTGTCCTATAGCTTGTATATGTAAACTTTGAAATATGTTAGAAAATTCTAGTTATATAAATCCACAATCACACTTCTATAAATATGTTAGACTATATAAATCCACAAATGAATTAAACATGTTTGATATGCAAATTGTGGGAGGTAATGTTCTGTCAAAGTGTGATGTGCGATAAGGCACAAAGGTGACCTTACTTGTGCTACACAATATCATGAGCATTGGTGATCCAATGAAAACATTGACTACCAATGAATACGTTAATATGTGAATTTGACAATTGTTTAAACAAAGATTGTGATCATAGATTTAGGAAGTTTTTTTTATAGTGATAACAGATGAAGTTGTGGTGTAAATTTTTTTGACAAAATTTGAAAGATATCCCACTATTTTAGTAATACTAGTTTCTAGATAGGGAGTATAGATAATGATTTGTGCTATTAAAGCATCTTCCTAGTGAACTACTCATGTAAAAACAAGAGATCATGCAATAGAATAATAAGTTATATGAAGTTATATTGATAGTAAAAAACTAGTTAGTTATGGATTGATTCTCCTATCTTCTATGTACTTTATGCAAGGAATTAAAATTTTTCTTGATTGGAGATGAGGCATGGTTTATTTAATTTATGCAAGGCTAAGTAGTCTTGGTGTGAAATTTGAAGCCCAAAATAGCCTCAATCCAAGTAGGTGTGGTAGGTGCATGTGAGAAAAGGTATAGATAAAATCTAGAGCTAATGAGAAGCACCACTCTTCACATAAATAAAATACATAAATTGAGGAGTTTTGAACATTGCTTGTAGAAGAAAGTTAAGCTTGTGTTGATAAAAGGGAATCCTCAATGGGACATTTGGGGTTTCCATTTTTTGAGTTTTCTGCATGTGTAGTGAGTTAGTGAAAAGTTTGATGTGTATGGATTAGAGAGATGTTTTTAGCTAATTACTAAAAATTGATGAAGGAAATTCTAAGTTTTTCCTAAAACAAATATGTTAATGGCTTCCATCACATCACACTGGGATGAGCTAATAGTATGTTGAAAAGAGAAAGACAAAACATGATAATGAAATACCTTCAAAACAATTTGTAGTTGTGGTAGAAAATGTGTCATACTAAAGGTTTCTCTAACCTCCTCCCATTGTATGTGCATATGTTTGTCATGGCAGTTCTTTTAGGACAATGCACTAGCCTTCTTATAAATGACATGTAATGGAAAAAGGCCTCACTACTCACTATTAGATAGTAAATACTGTGCAAATTCAGAATGAAGAATACATTGATTGTATGATTCTCATTGTATGGGGATTACGGAAGGTGTTAATTGTTACTTGGTTTCCTTGATTGTTATTTTATGGGTTTGAATCATAATGATCACTCCTTTTGAAGAGTTGACCACACATCAACATGTTAATTGTTGTTGCAAGCAAAAATAGTGAATCAACATTCTTGAAAAAAATGTGACTGAAGTTTATGAGACACATACTTATTTTTTCCAGGTGGTGGGTTGATTCCTTTATCCCTTCATATCTTCTCTTTTGCATCTTAAATGATTTCATTCCACTCCAATTGTGGCACCATAGGATGACACTCATACTTTTGGTTGAGCTTTAGAGCCCTTTTGTACTAGTCTCTCATAGTTTTTAGATGTTTGCAAGATTTTTTAAGAAGTTGGGCTCTATTCAATATATTTTGACCAAAGAACTCCTCCATAGTTTTTATGAGAATATCTTTTAATTTAGGGGCTTGGTTAGTCCAAATTTTAACAAAAAACAAAATTGTTAGATAAAATTAGTTCAATGATGAATGGAAAAATGTAGCAATCAATTATAACAAGCTATGTACCTTTTACATAATGTGGGTCCAAATATCTTCAATGTTAAATCATAAAAAGTTTCGTAAAAAAGATCGTTTCCTACAAAATCATCACCACGTCATTAGTCAAAAATGAGTTATGAATGAGTAAAATATAATTACACTCTAAATAATTATAATTTTAAAGTACTTGGAAGCTTAAGCAATTTTAAGGGAATTATATCTTTCTTGGTCATCAACAATGATGCCTCCAACAATTTAGTACAAATAACATAGGCTACTCCAGGAAAGGCTAGTAAATTATCAGTAGTATTAGTATTGGGTGTACCTATCACATAAAAAAGTTAACCAATATCATAATATACTCAAATGAACAAGAAACTACAAAAATTATCATATTTAACACAAAAAATGTATCAAAACAAGGATTTACCATCTCTAGTTACAATAGATGTGGATGTTTGCATGCTCCTTATTGTCGATCCTATAGTTAGCAATCTCGTAGTGTTGTCTGGCCTCATGGAAATAGGTGTATGGAAATTATCAACACCCAAAAAATAATCATATAGAATTTAATAATAGATGATAAATAATAATGGCATCACTATCAAGGAAAAATCTCCACCCACAATTCATTCTGAATAAATATTACCAAGTCGAGGGTAAGCATTATACCACTATAAGCAGAACCAGTCCTACAATGCACGATATATAAGGAGCAGTAGATAATCATATCACAATAAGAAATATTTGAAAGATAATTGCATATGTTTAAGGATCAAAATCAGATATAGCAATAGCTACAACTACCAATCTCATTTGTTACACAGTTCAAATCTCATTAATTTCAACTACCAATCAGAATAGCTACCAATCTCATTAGTTATATATTTCAAATAAAAGATCATCCTTGCATAATTGTTATCAGTCATATCAAAAACTACAAAGATAATCTTAACATGTTTTCATTGGACTAAGTACAGATATATAGACCCAAATCATTTTACATATACCTAATTGTTGTATTAGAGATAGTAGTGGCATTGTTCTCATATATCATATCAATTGTATAACATAAGAACAATCATTTAAAAGTGGTACCATAGAATATTTTTCTTACATCAATCATTATCAATTTTAAGTGTTATTTGAGACTTTAAGGAAAGAAGTCTCTTGCAATTGAGTTTTTTAAGTTATTTGTACCTATTTCCCAAATTTTAATAAAAGGAGACATTACATCAAGGGCATTATCAATGAGGAGCAACAAAAATATCAGAGCCATATATAGAAATTTTCAGAGGCATATTTTATGACAATGAAAATGGAATCATATCAGAGGCAATGATATAAAGTTTCAGACCGACTATTATGTACAACACAGATATCAAAATCATATCATCACAAGCTCATTGACATGGATTTGGTCAAGAGAATATACATTTAAGACTATATTAGATCATTAAGAATTGATATAACATACTTCTAGGACTTACACTAGTACCCTCGTCAGGTGGAAGAACTTGGTGTGGTCTCAAAAAATCTTGTAACAAAATATACATATTGTGTTTCATTATCCATAAATTAGTATAAAACATAAATCTTTATTGAACTATTGTCCTAGCAAAGGACTCATTCTTTCTTACTTCTAGAAAACATTCTTTATGACACAATTCAATTTTAGTGGCCTCTTTTTCTTCTATTGGATGTGGATCCATGACAAGCCCAAGAATTTGTATGTTGACATTCTTCAAGGTGACTACTATATGTGATGTCATCATCGCATAATACAATGGCTACCATATCATAAAGTAATTGCTCTTGTGCAATTTGTTCCTTTCCCTTTCCCTATAAATTAAATTTTGACAAAAAATATTAGTAAAACAATCAAAATAAGTCCAAACCCTTCATGAAAGTAACATAATAATCCAATATTTTGTAAAATTAAAATTGCATTAATTTTTATACAGAAGGTTTACCTGTGCTAGAGAAGGGGTGGGGGAAACATCCCTACCTCTATGATCTAATGGCTCTGGCATGTCTCCTTGTGACAAATAATATATATAAAAACATCACCATAATCAAAAGAATAGTTTACCTAGCAAACAAACTTATTATTAAAATTGTATATTAGAGTTCTAATTGGAAGTAATTAGTTTAAATTTTACATCTATTATTAGAGTTCTAATTGGAAATAATTAGTTTAAATTTTACAAGTCCCATGATAGTAACTTTCTTTGCATCTATGTGATTCAAATTTAATCTATTAGCAACTCTTCCCCTAAACTTATTAATTTTATCGCACATAAAAAAACATGATTTCCCTCACACACCTCAAAAATGCAATTTGGTCACTTATTAGTTGACCCAAGATGCATACTATTTATAAAACCTATAATGTTCCTTGTTTCTTTTTCCCTTCCATCAATTTACACAACAAGTCTTTTACTTTGATTATTTTCTCTCCATTGTAGATAATTTGTTGACAGTGCATACCTTTGCATACCTTTTTTTTTTATTGAACTATCTGCGTCCAATTTTTGTAATTGTAACAAGGTCATACATACTCCATCAATTCAATAGCCTTGTTATAACTAACCTTTATACCATCCGTGGAAAATAGGCCCAAACCATGTAATGATGATGGAGCTATGTGATATATCCTCTCATTAACATAAAAATTAGTGTTAATTAGAGGTAATTCCTTGAGTACCCATTCTTTCTCAAGATGTGTGTACCTCAAGGGAACCTTAATGTCACCCTTTGTATCATCATCATAAGAACATGACCACCTTGAGCAAGGAAAAATTGCATGCATTTATTGAATTTTCTTCTAATATTTTGCCCTCTAGGTTGTCTCTCTTTCATAGACCTACTATATGGCTCATTGTCCTCTTCTATTTGTTGGTACCCAACATAGACCTAGTATTTGAACTTTCAAATTATGACCTCGAACTCCTTTGAACCATGGTTTGAAGTGGTTCATCTTGTAGGTTTGACATGGAAGTCCAATAATTCAGAGATGGAAGTTTCAAAGTTCAAGTCTTGTGTTGCAAATTCAAGGTTCAACATAGTGTTGTGGTTCAAAATACAGTGATTCAATATGTAGATTTAATGGTCCAAATTTCAAGTTTGGGACAACATATGCCCATGCTCATGATCAAATTACTAATGACAATTAAGCTACAAGATGAAGGAATGTCAATCTATTTATGACACACAGACTGATTAGTTGAACACATAATTACACAAATAATTTGAATGTTGGGATCATATTTTATGTTTAAAAGGCATGATTATGGATGTGATTTAGTGGAGTGAAGAGGCTACCATCGATGGTTATGAAAAGTGTCATATCCTTATCATATTTATAAACTAGAGACTATTAAACATTATCAAATGGGGAGATTTTCCTTCATACATTCATGTAACATAATTGAAAGCTCCCTACATATTAATACATATTATTAGTTCAATGAAATAGAGCTTCAATTCAAAAGGGAAGAATATTGTTTTCTAGACTCAAAATTGTTAGTTAAAAGTCTAAATGCAAATTATAAGATACACCGATTATTTTGGGGTGTATTGATTATTCCTCATTTTTATTCCCATGCTCAATGACTCATAAGGTTGACACATATGAAGAAAGAGATAGTAGGTGTTTTCTGGTATGCTTTTCCACATATTTTCATAAAAATCATACATCCATGGAGTGTCGTATGATCCCCAAAGCCAAATGGTGTAAATTTCAAGACTTAATTACGGGTTGCATCAATCATGTTGGGCATCTTCTTTTCTGCAAATGGTATTGTGTCATGTCGATGGTATTTGATCTCTCCACTACAATACCTAACAACAACAAAGCCAACAGACTCCCAAACCTTTCTACCTTGTAAAGAGGACATAGAGCTACTCACAAAAAGTGTAGATTCTTGGATCAAGAATTTGGTAAAATGAAGTCACAAAACCCCATGGAAAAGGAGATGTTGAGCATCAACTTAAAGGCACATAATGAGGTTGAGCATCCAAAGAAGCATAATCATTGTAGAAACTAGCACATGGAAGAATATCCATCATTTACTCTCTCCATTGATGTAGTTTGAAGGTTCTTGATCAATCATAAGGGATGAAAGAATAGAGGTCAAATTTCATCATGTCCAATATGTTGAAGCATTGGTAATGCATGTAAATTGTTTGGCAAAATGCTTATTCAAGCATGATCAATGATTTGTAGTGGATAAAGACATGGATCTCTACCAATGATGTCACCTTCGAGCCATAAAGCACTCAATTTGAAAGGCAATCATCATGCTTGGAAAATGAGTACATATATGCCCCATCAACAAGTACAAAGATGATAGATTGAAGGAATCAATGATTAAAGAAGTTGATTTATGATGAATCTGATAACTAATAAAACATAGCAATACAACTTCTATCAAACAAGGTTCTAGGCTGAAATCAAAACATTAGACCCGCATTACTCCTTCAAAGAGAGGCTTCGATTGTGGGGAACTATCAAAACTAGCATCTTTGAATGAGTAGATTCCCAAATTAAGTTTTTGCATATTTATCATTTGAAATTGATGATTAATAGAGGTATATTGCTAGAGGAGAATGACTAACATGTGTTTTGGTGGTCTTCACATAAAGTTCCAACCCATTATAGGTGGAGGGAAATGAGATAATCGATGGCCCCCTTGAAGGATACTCGAGCATACTATTCAAACTTTGTATTTATATAATGCTAATCGCATTAGTATAGAAAATGTTTGATGTAATGTCATCATTGGAATAGTCAAGAGAGTAATATAGAGGTTTAATGTTTCAAATATGGTATGGGTGCAAATAATTGGCAGAATGCTCAATTATGATTAGTGCATGGAAGTAACCATATGTGGAGATGTTCTCTGAAAAATCAATGATAGGTGTGAAGCCAGGTGTCAATAATCTCATTTTTGTGTAGTGTCATTAATCAAAGTGTCCAAATATTATGATTATAGGTAAAGTGTTTAAGTTAATCTCATATCAAAATAACATTAAAATTTTATCAGGTATGGGAGGATTCCCATAATGAAGTAGAGTGAAATATTAATAATTAATCTTTTCAAGAATCAGTTTTCACTGAAAACTAAAAATAAACTTCCAAGAGAAGAAATAAATATTTATCCAAGAAGCAAAAGGGGGGGTTCCATTTTTTAGCACTGGAGACTTTGGACTAGAGGGAGAAAGAAGTTTGTGTCTCTAGTTTTATTCTATATTTGTAGAGGGAGAAGGTGGAATTATATTTTTTGTAGACTTTGTGCTATAGGAGGGTAGCATTTTTCTATATAAGTTATTTGTGTGGGTCAAAGAAAAAAACCTTTCCTTTTTTATTGTATTTTGAAGAGGAAAGTTTATCATACCAAGAGTTTGAGTTTGTATGTTAAATCTTCTGATCAACATTAATCTTTGAATTATCTTGATTGTCTCTAAATGTAGTTTTGACATATATGATCACTAATATAATCATTATCAAGACTTTGGGCTTTTTTTATTTGTGTATTTGGAAAAAAGCGTTCACCTCTCTTTCTACATTTTTTCGTGATGTAATGATTGGGCAAAACAAACCTAGTGTCATTTGTTGTTTATTTCCATTCAATTAATTAATCTTTCCACATCTACTTCATGTTTACAAATAGATGTTTGTAAACCTTTTGGGCTTTTTGGTTAAAAGCATCTATATTTGTAGTGTAGTTGATTCATTGTATATCATACCTAGATATAATTTAGAGGAAGATTATCAATCCAATGATAACCTATCCAACTATTAGTGCTGATTTAGTCTTCCTACTTGAGAATTTAGAGTTAATTTGTATTTCTTTCTTCAGAGGACAATCTGTTCACTAAGACTATTCTAGTATTCCCCTCACTTGAGGAGGACAAATCTAATAGATACCTATTTGGTGGTACCCAAAGCCCATCAAATGAGAGATATAGTTGAAGGAATGAAATATCAAGATATAAAATGAGGCTAATATTGATAAATGTTGCCTAAAGTTAATGTTGAATGTAAAGAGAAAGAATGAATGTAATAAATTTATACCTCCCGATCCATGTCACTTTGTATAATCCTTGTTAAAGGGGTATAGTTTCTTGCATATGTAAATCATTTGTCTTAAGTTAAATAAAAATTTCATGATACTTATGCTACAAATTATGCATACAACATAACATGAACAATATGCATACATCACAAAAATTATAACATTATATATTTTTCAATTGGTTACTTGTACAAAAGAAATATTATAAGTAATCAAGACCTAATACATTTCTATTGATCACGTCATTGATCACCCTCTTCATCCATCTCATCATCATCCAAATCATCAAAATGACCACGGAAAACATCATGATTGTCACTATGACCATCATCATCATCATCACCATCACCATCACCACCACCACCATCATAATCTTTACCACCACCACCACCACCATCATCATCATCATCTCCTTCTTCATCTTTTCCATCATCAAAATCATCATCTCCTCCTTCATCTTTTACATCATCAACATCATCTCCTCCTTCATCTTCTTCTTCAAACACATTATACTTTATCGGTCTTCCTCTTGGGTTGTGTCTAATGACAAATGACCAACCCAGCTTATGTGGAATGCCAAATTAAAACTCTTGCTCACATTGTCTTGGAAGTACATAGGGCTCATTTCCAAATGGCTCAAAGGACCTTGTATTAATAATTCTAAATTCATTATCATGTTCAATAGCAGTTCTATCAGGATCATTTTGATTTAGTCTTAGCCTATACCATTTGACACTAAATAGAACTTGTTTGAAGGAATTAAAGTCGCACTCAATTATATCATACAAAATGCCATAGTATCTATTTTCAAAATTTTGAGGATGCATATCATTTCTAGATGAAATATTGATGATCTCAAATGTTGCAGTTATCCTACAACTGCAAGTTCTCTTAGTCTCGTCCACCTTTTTTATGCAAAATTTACGACCATTATAGTACATCACTCTATGTTGCTTAACCTATTATTTTTCAAACATGTTAAAATTATCCATCCATCCTTGAGTTGGTATTAATCAAATGGGTCATGATAACCTTTTCACCTCTTAAACCATTTTCTAGATTAATTACCATTGGCATAACATTGGGATCACCATTACGATGAGATTCTTTAACCAATGAAGCAACACCTTCCCACATTAATGAGTGACCATTTTGTTGAGGTCATTCAATCCATAGCATCATCTAATAAATATTGTTTGCAATATATAAATGAAGTGCATCCCACTCATGAGAAAGTGTATAAAATAAATAGACCAGTTAGAAACAACTTATATTGATGATGGATAAGAATTAATTAACTATAATAAAATCTTATAATTACCTCTCACTTTCCTCAATATATCTTTCCACATCAAGTACTCTCCTTAAAATTTGTTAATGAAGTTGGGATCCTAAATGCAATCTACATTGTCAAAATTTTCCTTAGGGAAAAATTCACTCAAGATCAAAGAACTCAAACAAAAACACAACAGTAGACCAAAAAGGGTATGATCAGAATATCGATATGTATTTGATTCAATGTCAATGAAAGTACACTAGGAGTTCTTGTATATAAAGGCCTCTAAGATGCATCTAGAATGCCTAGAAATCAACATAATTATAAGTCATACAACCAGGCACATGTCCACCAGAGATAGGTTATCCTCCATTAAGCACAAGAGTAAGTGTAATGATGAGAGGATAAGCCTACAAAGGTGTAGCACAAAAAATAATGTTATAGACACCACATGCTAAATGAGGAGTGTGAATAACTATGTTATCTACATGACAACTCAACTAATGATGCAAACTCTAGTGTTGTAGACACTATGTGTTGAATTAGAGTTGCTTACTTCAATGTTATCAACATGAAAACTCATGAAAGTATGAAAATTCCTAAGTGTCTCATAAAATAAATAATAAAATAATGCATTAACCTAAGAAAACTTAAGTAAAGTGTAAATAGTAAATATGTATTTACACCAACAACCCCCCTTAAGTGAAACTTAGGGGAGTTCCCTTAAGCTTACAAAAACTAAGATGAAATGCATAATGGGTCCCAGCTACTAGGCCATGTTAGGTACCCATGTACATAATAAAATGCAATCTCTCATAAAGTAGAGAAAGAGAGAAAACCTCATGGGAAAAACCCTTCCCCAAAAGGAGAATGAAAAGACAAGATGCATAGATGGATGGAGTAATCAAGACCCCCACATTATGGCATACATCAAGTATATACAATAGTGAAGAATGAGAAGAAAAAAACCTCATAAGAGGAAAAAGTCCCCCCCATAAGAAGGAAGAGGAAGAATTCCAATTAGTGAAAGCTACTCCAAGGAAGAAGTTGGTCCATGAGTGTTGAATGAAGTTCATCCCCTTTGGAAGAAACATTGGCAAAGGTACAATCCCAAAGATGTATGGTGGCCTTGAAACCATCTCAAGTGTCTGTATGTTGATGTTGATGGTCACCCCTTCCAACAATGTGTAAAACAATGAGTGTAGATCTGGCTAGTATGTATGTAGAACATGTTCCAAAGAACCAACAATCTCCTCAACTGATAAAGAGAACTTCTGCAATTGTTGTTCATAAGGATCCATAATTACTTCAACCTGTAAAGAGCGATCATGTAGAGAATGGATATGAGGGTTAGAGTGAGCCATCAAAACAACTATAGAAGGACCATCTTCATCAAAGAGAAGATGTAAATAATCAAGGATGTCTCCCAAGTTTGCTATGTTTGACTCCACAAACAAATCTACAATGTTTTCTATGTAGTCATCCCCTATTGCTAGAGCTAGAAGACAAGATGTACCCTATTGTGTTGGACCTATCACTATGGAAATGTATGCATGTGGACTATTCTAATGTCATAACCTCTCACTAGAATTGTTGATAGAACCCCATGTATTTGAATCTATTGAAGCACTATCTCTGGTGTCACTATCAATTTCCATAGTGTATGAGGTATGGAGTGTAATACTCCAAAATTGGCTCATTGCCATCATACCAATTCTGGTCTATTTTTGATCAATCCTAAGACCTATCCTAATAGGCAATTCTTATTTTGCTACTCGCTACTTGAATTAATTGTCAAACGCTTGATACCCTAATCTACATTAATTAGACTCGTTATTTAATCCCTATAGTACGCACTTATATTAGCCACATTAAATGTATTTGATTTCAATTTAATTTAATCTAAAGTATTCATACTTCATTAAATTAAATTATCTCCTAAGGCTAATGTGCTATGGAATTAAATTTATTTAATTTAATAAATATGACTATTTTAATTAATTAAAAAAAAAATTTAATTAAATGGAGAAGCTACTTCTAATTAATTAAGAAAATTTATTTAATTAAATGGGAAGCCATTCCAAATTAATTAAATGAAGTTATTTAATTAATTAAAAAAAGTGTCTCTAATTAATTAAATAGAATTATTTAATTAATAAGAAAAGGTAATTATGAGAGCATATCTCATTTTATTAAATTAAATATCTCTCCAAAATCTCTCTTCAGTCAAAAAAGGGAAATTCCTAGTTCACTATTGATCAAATTGGAAATGACTTAGATCACTTACTCTGACACTAAAGTCTATCTGAATTGACTGACTCTTACACTCAAATATGAGACAATTAACTCCCTTTTATTTGGGAATCTTCCTTTATGACTGAACTTCATCTTCAATCCTGATCGTTGATTGAAATTGATCTCAACCGTCAGAGGTTTTTAGGTAAGTCTATTTAAGAGACTCTCATCTCTTCATTCTGGGAGGAGGAATTAGAATTTGCATCAAATTTCTACCAAATTACATACTCATTTAAGCTTATTACATTCTCATAGATTTTTATTGTTAGCTTAATTCTCATCTAGATCTAATATGCATACATCTTTCGCATAGTTTCTTTTATATGTTCTTAGACTAGTTCACATATATGATTTTAGATTAATTTGCATATTCACATAGATTAGTTGCATCTCATCATTAAATCCTTCATTCTTAGAGGGTCTAGTTGCCTAAGCCTCATCTCTGAGGATATTAAATAGGCAAAATCCTTCTAGATAGAAGGCGACAGGTCACTTTGTTGGACCTCTTGGATAAACAACTCAATGTTTATTCTAGGATGATTCCGTAGGTAATGACTATGTCGAAGTGTTTGTGAGGTTAAGAGGCCCACAATTCACAAGTACATTTTTGGCGCCCACCGTGGGCCCTGAGAAAATCAATTTCTCAGGGCTTCTCTACATATTTTTATCAAATTTCAAGCTCTCTGTCTGTACAGTTTTGTATAGATTCAGGAATCTTCGCACGAGATAGTTCATTTTTGCACGAGGATTCTGAATCTTCGCACGAGGATTATTTTTGGGTCACATGAGAAAGTGCCTGAGCACGCAAAACTTTGTGTGGCACCTATTTTCTTTGCACGAGTCGTAAAACAATTTCACGCGGGCTCTGAACAATTTTGTGCACCTTTGACAGATATTTCACTTGAAATCTTGTGAGAGCAGTTTCAATTTGAAGCATTATTTTCGATCTTTAGATTGTTTGATTTCACTAACATGCTTGTTTTGATCTGTTTCTCTAGATTTCTTGCAACTTAACCATTGTTTGTAGGACATTTGTCACAGACTCCTTTTAAAACCCACTTGAAAATAGACTGATTGTTTGCTTGCAGGACACTTGTCGAAGATACGCTTGTCAAAGACCATATTTCAAAACCACAAAATAATGTGTGTCTTTTTTCCTGCTTTCAAAACTAGATAAATAGGGCTTATGAACTTCTTAGGATGCAAGATGGAAGAATAAGGGAATATGCTCTTTACTTCTCGGAGGTCATGATCAAGAGTGAATTAGAAACCTAGACACTTCTAAAAGATGACATTCTAAAGAAGGTAAGAAGCTTAGCAGTTCTCTAGTACTTATTCTCTTCTATGATAAGATGATGATTTTATTTTAAGGGAATCCAAATCTTTAATGAAGAATAATTTTGGATTGATTAAGCTAAGTTGGTAATTAACTTGTTTAGCATGTTTGGGCGAGGAAATAATGTAGAGGATTATGCTCTTTCCCCTTGAGGGAAATCAAAAACTCGAACCCTTAGATTTAAATCACTAGTCCGTGTCTATCCTTTAGAGGGCCTGCTAGAGTGATCCAACCTTCGGGAACGACCCAAGTGAGCACACTCCTTTTGTTGGAGATTCTGACTCACTATAATCAAGATTCTTTGTAGAGCAAAAGACTCCAAAGTTAGATTAATTTCTTTCCCTTGATTTTTGATATCACATATCAAGGGGAAGCTTTGTCTATGCACTAGTCGATGCTGGCCCTTGGCTTGCTAAGCAAGTAGTGTGCACTTTTAGATGCTGGTGTGGGTTGCTAGTCTCAACTCCACTTGCGGAGCCACCAAGAATTAATACGAATGGAAGCCAGTTAAAAACATCTTAGTTAGAAGCCACTCGGTTCACCTCCAAAAGGAGGCATGATCTTTGTGCAAGGAGGGGCAAGAATATCTCCTATAGAACTCACCATAGACATGCTACTAGATGTTCGAAGGTTGTATACACGCTCATCCCCAGCCACAAGGGTGCTCATTCAGTGTATACTATTGAGTCCTTTGAATATACCAAAAACATGGGTGCCCTCTAGGGGGTGACATGGCTGTGTGAGGTACACACATGCACATAAGATGTGGGACAAAGGTTTTTCCTTCTCTACCAATTTTTTTTTATAGGGATAAAGCATGTTTTTTATTGAGTCATCAACAATGTCCAAACTAGATACAACAAACAAAGGTCAAGACTAACCTATCTTATCGAGTTGCTTTGTCGTCGGCAAGACTATTTTTGACTACTGCTTGCTTCCCACTATCTTGTTTAAACACTTTTCTTGGATTGAAAACTTGAAACTTTGGCCAAACATCTTGCAAGGTCAATCTTGTTGTCTGTCCAATTGAACCTCTCTCAAAAATCTATCTACTTTGTTTGAAAAGTCCAGAAATCTTGTCGAAATTAGTTGCTATTATAAAACTGGTCTACCTTCTCGCGTGAAAACTTTTTGAGTCTTGCGCAAAATTATTTTTTCCTCGCACAAAATCATTTTGTCCTTGTGCGAAATTAAATTGCTGTCATGAGTCTTCGCACGACCCTTTAAACTTCCTCGTGTGAAATTAAACTATTGTCACTGACTTTCGCACGATCTAAGAAAATTCTTCACGTGGCTCAGAAAACTTCCTCGTACAGCCTGTACAGGTTTCTCATGCAAGATCTTGTGTCAGCATTTCCACTTTTTGATCTATTCTAGCTATCTACCGCCTGCATGCTACCCTTTTCTCTATATGTTTGTCGCTCTCTATCTACAAATAGTCCTGAAATAGTGGCACTTTGTTTTTCTAACGGCTTGTATCTTTCACTTTGACTAGTCTCGTCTCATAAGTTATTTTTTGTCCTTGTCTTAATGCTTGTCATACTTTGTGTCGCATTGGTCATAATCTCTTGCTATTCTAGCCTTTAAATTAGACCATTTGTGCCTTGGTGGACAACATTCTTGATATTATCTTGTTCCTTTTTTGAGACTCGGTCTTAGTGTAGTCCTTGTCCAGGTTCTAGCTTCTTGTCCTTGTCTATGACTGTCACGACTAGAAGCGGAAACGTGTTTTATCCTCTTAGAATTAGACATGGTCATGCTAGGGGTCATAATCACAGCAGAGGTTGCTCACCTTTTGTTATGCAATCTATATCTAGTTTGGCTAGTGAGGCATCTTCACGATCTCCCTCACCTGCTAGTTCATCTTGAGTTCAGCAAACATTTTCCATAAACCTAAAACAAATGAGGAATTCTTTATACCAAGAGGATATTGAGACACGTAGAGGTCTTATATTACCAAACACGATGTCTGATCCTTTTTTAGAAGACCTTTTGAAACACAACACATTGAAACTGAACATGTTCCTATAATGACTAATCGTGAACCTGAACATAGTAGTCATAGTTGACATCAAGAACCACCTAGGAATGACAAAGAGAAAGAGAAAAACTATGACACCGATGAGGAACAAGAAGAGGTGGAAATACTCCTTGAACAGATAGAAAAATGTCGAAGAGACAAAAACTTCCAAAAGGTCATGGGAATCCTACTCAACAAAGAGAAAGAAAAGTACTTTCTCAAACTTGCCCAAGAGGGAGCTAAACTGCCCTCTCATTTCAATGTGGAAACCATTATCATGCTTGAAGAAGAAACTGAGACTTCTAAACTCCAAAAATAACTAAAATTTATGCAAGACCAATTGGCTCAAATGATGCATGAGAAAGAGAAACCCACAAAGATATACACATTGGATGCTCTTTGTCCATTTCCATTTGACAAAAGCATAAACATGTTGCCTTTCCCATGAGGCGTAGAACAACCCAAATATGACAAGTACTTTGGTAACACTGATCCCCAAGACCACTTGTGAGAATTTGGTGCTTTGTCTATGGAGTTTATACACGATCAAACCTACCTCATGCATTTATTCCCTAGAAGTCTAGGTGGTCAGGCTTTGGAGTGGTTCTCACATTTACCTTCTGGTATCAAGATGTTTGACAAAATTGCCAATCTATTTATTCAGCAATATTCTCATAGCATACAACACCCTGTCAATATTTGAGATCTATGCAACCTTAAATAGAAAGCTGGAGAACCTTTTCTCACATTCCTCCAAAGGTGGAGACAACTATACACTAAGTATTCCTGTAAAATCCCAAAAACTGAGAAGCTTGACATTTTCACTGATAACATCTTACCTGATTTTAGATATAGAGTCCAACTACAAGGTCCATGTACCTTTGAAGACATGATTACATAGGCTATCCGTATCAAAGAATTTATGGCCAAGAAAGGTGAACTCACTCTTCAGAGAGACATAAAGCAAGGTTCCACTTCCAACAGGGATAAACCCAAACATGTCAACAAGAACCAAGAAATTGTACATGATGGAGTTGTTGACAATGTCATACCCAAACCTACTAAAGTTGCATTTAATCTCACAGATGGCCTCAAAGCTGCCAAAAATTCTAAGAAACCTCCTCCTAACAATGAGACATCCGGGAACAAACTGAGAAACTCTTGGACAACACACCCCAAATGAGAGTATACACCTTTGGGAGAACCTTTGAATGTGGTTTACAAAACATTGCTACAACATAAGCTTATTTCACCAATGGATAACCCTCATCCCTATGATCCACAACCATGTCCACCATGGTGGAATGAGACCTCGTTCTATGAGTATCACCAAAACAAGGGACACAAAACTAGCAACTGTATAAACTTGTGCCATAAAGTCCAAGACATGATTGATGTTGGTGATCTTGTAGTAGATGGACATAACAAAAAGTTGGATCACAAGGCATTCAAAGAACCTTTCCCAGCTGATGAAAAAGGAGAGACTTCGAAACCACAACCCTAAAACAAGGTCAACTATACATATTCCAATGATGACAATGTCATTCACATGGTTGAACCTATAGATTTTGAATACTATGATGTTATTACCAATAAGGGCAAGGAAGAAAATGACAAACCCAAGACACCATTTGTATTGAGGGGCCCTACTTCCAATGAAATGGATTATATGTCTTCGCAACACTATGTTAATGTTGTCACTCACTCTCACGCCAAGTTGGTACTCAAAGGCCCTATGCCTCCTACTTTAGATCTTGAACAACACAAAGACAAAGCCCTTGCTGGTCCATCTGGAAAAGGTACAAAACCCAAAACAAACTTGATTGCAACCAGTTATAGTGTTCTTGATCAACTGAAATGAACTAATGCTCAGATTTTCATCATTGAGCTACTTAAAATCTTGCCTTCTTATAGGAAAATTCTAGATAAAGCCATCGCTGAGGCAAATGTTCCTCAAGATCTTGATCTTGAGAGATTTCAATCCATGGTAGGTCACCTGACCTCACCATATCTTATGACTTTTTCTGAGGAAGATGACAACTCGCTGAGTCACCCACACAATCAACCTCTACACATCAAGGTTATGATCCATCAGACACATGTTCGTCAGGTACTCATTGATAATGGTGTTGGCCTAAATCTTTGCTGCTCTACTTAGACAATTGAATTATTCTGAGGACTCTATTGATCCTCAATGAAAGATCACTATCAAAGCGTATGATGAAGTGGAATGAAAGTCTCTAGGTCTTGTGGTTTTACCAATTCACATTGGTCCTATCGAAAGGGATGTCACTTGTCAAGTGCTTGACATTCCCTTGGCCTACAACATTTTGTTAAGATGGCCATGGATACATGAGATGCGCATTGTTCCATCCACATACCACCAATGCATGAAGTTCCCATTTCATGGCTCTGAAGTTTCTATTCCTACCACTACTAGCTACACCTGCAATATGCTCAAAGCTGCTGAAACTTTTGTCCTTGCTAACTGTGAGTCCACTGATTATCATGACAATAAGCTAAAAAAAATTGAGCAGTCATTCAAACTGAAAGAAACTAGTATGGGAGAGTACCACATTAAACCAGTGTTGTCATTAATGTCTCTCGCAGAGTCTCCTTGAAATTACGGGAGACCCTCAGAGGCAAAGAAGTCATTTGTGCTGACATCTCAGACCAAGTATAATGGCACTTTTGTCAAGGCTATAGTTCCCTTAGAAGATGAAAATGAAAATAGAGTCATTGCTGCATGGCTTTATAGAGAAGAGGCTCCAGTGGACCTAACAGAACAAGTTCGAGAAATTACTCTTAAGAAATATGGGCCTGGTCTTAGGCTTATGAAGCGATTTGGTTTCAAGGGAACTAGCCCTATTGGGTGCAATAACAATGGCCTAATTGATCCTATCAAAGAAAGAGCTTGAAGAAACTATGATACAACTAGCCTAGGATTTAAGAAGGTTCCTTTTCATTTGGAACAAAATAAATTCATACCAACACTTGAGAGTTCATTTGAAAAATGAGTCACATGCTGAGTCAGATACTAAGGAGAAAGAATCTGATGATGAGGATTCCTATCCTCATCCTATCCCTTATGATCTTGCTAAATTCTTTGATGAGCTAGATGACTTTGTGCCACATGTTAGCACTATGGATGATACTAGTGATTCTTTTGAAGACAATACTAAGCAATTCAAATATCATTCAGAAAAAGAAGAATCTAGTTAGTCATGCCGTGTTGAGTATTTGTGTAAGAACCCAGAGGATGAAGGTGACTATGTCCCTATCACTGTTGGGGAGTTCTATAATCTCTCGCCATGTAGCACTGATTCTAAGGAATATGAGTTTGACTCTCTTTCAGAAGTGATTACTGATTAAGACATTGACCAAGTGCATGTCTATGAAAACCAAATCAAAGTGGGTGAAACATCTAGCATTAGGTCACATGGGTCAGATCCAACTAGTGTCCTAGAGTCGTCAATTACTAACATTCATACTCTGAGGTGTTTGAACACACCTATGGATGAGGTCACCATAGGTCTCAAATTACTGGTCCAAGAACTTAATGACTATACTGTGAACACAATTGAACTAGCCACTACTCTCTCACTCACACATCCCATGCTTATAGACTGGAACCCTAATGCATCTAGCAAAGTCCCCATGTTCCAAAATGACTATGCTCTCGCCTGTTACCTAAATGCTATTGAACCTATAATATCTTCCACCAATGAGCATAGTGTCAACATGACTAAGGCTAACATCAAATATCTCAGTCATAAAATTAAAAAGAAAAAATGCAAAAGGTTTGATGGTGAAAACCAAATTGTAGCAGTGTCGGAAGCAAAAAAAGTAAAAATAAAAGATGTATCCAAGGATGAAAACCTCTCTAAGGCACCTGCAGATGAGATATTTGATGTACTCCCCAGTCACTTTTAGGAGAGATCATTAGTGTTGATAGAGCCAACATAGCCAATTAACCTAGCCACAAAAGAACATCCTCATATGATACATCTGGCACAGTCACTGTCACCTGAAGAGAAGGAACATTTCATTGCCTTTTTCAAAGAAAATAAAATAAATTTTGCCTGGACATACTCTGACATGCCAGGATTGGATCCTGATCTTATCATGCATCATTTGTCCATAGCACCTAGGATCAAACTAATTAAACAGAAGCTTCAGAAAATGCACCCTCACATTGCATTGCTCGTCAAAGTAGAATTGGAAAAACTTCTAAAGGTTGGTTTCATCCATGCAATTGATTATGCTGAATGGATATCTAATATCGTTCTAGTTTCCAACCATGATAAATCTATCAAGGTGTATATACTTCTATGATCTTAACTTGGAATGTCCTAAAGATGAGTTTCCACTCCCTAATATTGATATGATCATGGACATGATGGCTGGATATGAGATGTACTCACTTATGGATGGCTTTTTTGGATACAATCAGATAAAAATTGTGCCAGAAGACCAAGATAAAATGTCTTTCACATGTGCATGGGGAACCCTTTTTTGGAATGTGATGCCATTTGGTTTGAAGAATGATGGTGCTACATATCAACGAGCTATTACTACAATTTTCCATGATATGATGCATAGAACCATGGAGGACTATGTTGATGATACCTTGGTCAAAAGTGCTAAACACAATACTCATCTACAAGATTTGGGGCCCATCCTAGATCGTATGGAAAAATTCAGTCTTCGACTCAATCCTAAGAAACGCGCATTTGGTGTCACATCAGGGAAGTTGTTGGGATACATTGTTTCTGCAAAAGGAATTGAGGTAGATCTAGAGAAAGTAAAAGCAATAATGGACATGCCACCACCTCAAAACATCAGTCAGATGAGAGGACTACAGGGAAGGCTTCAATCTATTCGCAGGTTTATTTCACAATTGGCGGATAGATCACAACCCTTCACAAAGATTTTACATAAGGGTGTGAAATTCAATTGGAGCCAAGATTGTGAGCAAAGCTTAACACAGATCAAAAAATATCTTGTCAATCCACCCATCCTGATGCCTCCTATTCATGGGAAGCCTTTGCTTTTATAAATTTCAGCCACTGAAACATCTTTGGGCATTCTGTTGGCTCAAGAAGATAAGGACAACAAAGAAAGAGATATTTATTACTTGAGCTAGACACTGGTCTCTTATGAGAAGAACTATAGGATTATTGAGATAGGTTGCTTGGCAGTTGTCTTTGCTTCCCAGAAGTTGAGACACTACATGCTTGCCCACACTACATGGCTCATGGCTAAAATAGATCCACTAAAGTACTTGCTCAGTAAGGTAACTCTCAAAAGAAGATTGGCTAAATGGGTTATGATACTTAGTGAGTTTGACATTCATTACATTGAACACAAGGCTATAAAGGGATAGGCCAATACAGATCAACTAGCTGATGCACCCATACAGAGTCTTCTGCCAATGAACATTGATTTCCCAGATGAGTCAATTCTGACACTCATACACCACACATGGGTTATGTTCTTCGATGGGTCCTTCACACAACAAGGATCTTTATTACACCACAAAGATACTCATTGCCCAAAGCGTACAAGATTTTTTTTCCTTGTACAAACAACATTTTTGAATATGAGGCTTTGATCAATGGCATGAAAATTTTAGCTGAATGGAGAGTGGATCAGTTAGATATCTTTGGTGACTCTTAGATTGTCATCAACCAAGTTAATGATGTGTACCAAACAAAGGATAAGAAACTAATTCCTTACAAGTGCATGGTTGATGACTTAAAGAAGTATTTTTCACACATCACCTTCTAGCAAGTTCTACGAGTAGATAATAAAGTAGCTGATGCCATGGCCACCTTGGCCTCCTTGCTACAAATGCCTAAAAATGATCTCCGACATGAGTTCTTGGTGGAAGCATTACACTACCCAACCTATGACACCCCTGATTCTAAGATGATCTATTCTGTTATAGGACAAGAATCATCTACCACCATCACATTTATTCCTACCTTCACAATCAAATCATTCCAGAAGGTCTAACCTGAAATGAGAAACATTACCTAATTCATAATGCTTCACATTATGTCATTACTGCTGACAATCTGTATAGGAGAGGTCTTAATGGAACACTCCTTAGGTATTTAGAACCTGAAGAGTCCATGCGCACACTAATTGGCATTCATGAGGGCATTTGTGGATCTCATTCCGATGGCTTGACACTAGCTCGCAAAATCCTTCATGTTGGTTACTACTGACCCAAAATAGAGCAAGAAGCTATCAAGTATGCTAGGTCCTGCAAGAAGTGTCAGTTACATGGAAATCTCATCCATGCTCTAGCCAGAGAGTTGATTCCCTCTACTACAACATGGCCATTTCAACAATGGGCCTTTGACTTGGTGGAACAGATCCACCCAACCTCCTTTAATGGACATAAGTTCATTATCACGGCTACAGATTATTTCACAAAATTGGTAGAGGCAGTACCTCTCATAGTTGTTGATGGAAAAACTGTAGCACTATTCATCACAAACTACATCATCTTTAGATATGTTGTAGCGTCCTTAATCATTACTGATAATGGAGGACAATTCAAGAATAAAGACATCAAGGAATTGTGCAAGAAATTCAAAATCACACAACATTGGTCTTCCATTTATTACCCCCAAGGTAACGACCAGGCTAAGGCATCCAATAAGGCAATCCTCAAAATTCTTCATTGTATAGTTAGCAAGTCGGGGAGAGACTAGCATCTCCAGATCAATTCAGCCCTATGGGCATATAAGACAAGCATCAAGACTTCAATGGGCACGAATTCCTTTGCTTTGGTATATGGGGCGGAAGCTATGCTTCCAATAGAGGTTGAGATTCCTACCTTGAGAATCTCTATGAAGGGCCTTATCACTGATGATGACTACAAGATTGCTCGGCTTCAAGAACTTGTATTACTGGATGAATGTCAACAAGTGGCATGTGATCATCTACAAGCATATCAACAAAGAATGACCAGAAGCTACAATTGAAGGGTCAAGCCACATGACTTCCAGCTGGGTGATCTTGTCTAGAGAGTGAACCCCAAGAATCAACAATAGTGAGTATAAAAGGGAAAGTTTGAACCAAACTGGCTCGTTGAATACATCATTACTACAATATATGGATATGGTACCTATCAGCTTTCTATAACCGAAGGAGAAGTGCTTAAGAACTTGTCAACACTCTCCACCTGAAGCGGTTTTATAGTTGATCTAATATCAGTAAGCTCTTTGTAAATATCTATATGGCCTAAAAAAAACTAAAAAATCAGAAAAAGTCCTAAAAAAATAGTTACCCTGGTGAAAACCTAGCAATAGGCGCCTTGGTAACACCAAAAAATTTGAAAAAATCAAAAATACAAAAAAAAAAATTAAAAAAAATTGAAAAACAAAAAAGGTACCATTGGTGAAAACCTAGAAACAGGCATCATGGTAGCAAAAAAAGAAAATTTCTACCAAGAAGGTGAAAACTTAGTAAATAGGCGCCTCTTGTTCCCAATGCTCCATCCTATAGTGCATCTTCAGGCTATTCTGTATAGTCACATTTCATGCTTTCACTTTCCTTCTTTTCTTACTTTTTGCTCATGTATCCATGGATTGAGTCTTGTCATAGCTCAGGGGCATTTCCCCTTAATGTCACTCTTTTTGAGATTCTCCTCATAGAATCTCCTTTGCAACAGTCACCAGTGGTCCTCACTACATCTGCCTACTATCGCTAGTGTCACTCTTTTTGAGATTCTCTTGATAGAATCTCCTTTACAACAATCACTACTGATCCTCACTACATTTTCCTACTATCGCTAGTGTCACTATGTTCAAGATTCTCCTCATAGAATCTCCTTCACAATAGTCAACAGTGGTCCTCACTACGTCTGCCTACTATCGCTAGTGTCCCTCATTTTCAAAAATTCTTCTCATAGAATCTCTTTCACAATAGTTACCAGTTGTTTCAACTGTGTTTGCCTACTGTTGCTTGGGTTACGTCTCCAGATTCCTTTATGGAAGATCTCTCTTGCGTCAGTCACCAGTCATCCTGGCTGTGTCTATCTATTGTTGCTTAGTCCTTCTTAGGTTCTTCATCATGAAGATTCCCCTTTGACCTCAGTCACCAGTCATTCTGACTACATCTACCTACTGTCGTCACCCTACTAAAGAGATTTCTTTCAAACATGTTCTGGACACTAACACCTGACATCAATCCCAAAAACATGAACTCAAAATGATATACTTGTTTGGATATGCTGAGCATTTGCTTTGTTTTCTTTGTTTTTTTTTATCATATCTCCTCGAGCAACTTGATGATGTCATCTTTGACTAGAGAAGTAATGATTGGGGGCATGATCTTTTCTTTGCTTTCTATTTGTGGTTTAGTTCCAATTTGTTGACATATTCCTATAAGAGGGGTGTCCACTATAAGAGCCTCCATCTGGCATTGGATGGCCATGTGTACCTCGAATCCTTTTATATGAATATGCTAATAACGTTGGTTCTTCTCCTTGTCTATTGGAGTGAACTCTTCATGCTATAGTAAATAATGATACTTGTCCTACTAAGTGAATGTAAGGGTCACTACGAGTATATCGAGCACACTTCTTTCTTAGGTTATGAATGTAAGGGTCATTGCAGACATAATAAATACTGAATACTCAAGCATAAGATGGATATCCTGTGTGTTTGATGTGTCTATCATGCAAGCAACATTCTAGTCATCCTAGCATTTATGCTTTGATGCTTATGTTAACTTGTTATATTAAAAGGAACAAATGTTCTGGTCATTCTGGCTTCTTGTGCCTTGAATGCTTACATTTAATCCCGACAAGCCTATAATTTATTTTATATTCATATTTCCATGATTGCAATGTCAGTGGGAATTGTATGACCTATGAGCTTTGTTCTATATCTAGTGATGATTAAATATTGAGGCTTGGTAACTAAACTTAGGGTTGCATTTAGCATAGTCTCACATTTCATGCTACATTTGCATAAGAACGCAATTCAATGGTCATTTTTTTCCCACCCTTTGTGATGAAGGATTGGGGGCATTTCCTTATGTATCAAGTTTCTCCATGGTTGCACAAGCATTTGGTCCATTGATTCATGTTCCTCAGTGAAGCACCTATCACTATCAAGTAAAAATGTGCAACACTACATGAGATGTCAGTTCATTTCCATATGCATTACATCCATATACTCATAATATCTACTCTACATGCTCATAATCACATCACATCAAAATACATATGCATTCATATCAAAGTACAACATGTATCTCATCATCATCATATTGACATCTCATGTACATCAAAGTAAAGAAAAATAGAAAATGACTTGTACATAGGGATACTCTCAAGATCTTGTATATATATATATATATATATCAAAAGAATGGATCAGTACAAAAATGGGCACTACTTGAGCGCAATCGATCAAAAATAATACATGTGGTGTTAGCACACCAGTCGATACATAGCCAGAGATCAAAATTAGAGTTACGAATAGAGCGTCTAACTCTGTCCCATACCCTCGCCTCCAGGAGGAGCAGGAGTAGTAGGTGGCGAAGGTGGCAGTGGCATATTTGGTATGGCGAGAGGTCATGCACCTTTGGACTCTTGCTTATATTAAGAAAAGCGTTGAACTTGAAGTGTCTCATTTGGTACTACACTCGTATATGCAGCATAATAGTAAGCTACCCAAGCTAACTGAAAAAAAATCTCATCCTGTGCCAACTCTAATCTCTGCTCTGTAGTCTCAAAGCATTCTCTCCATTGATCTATCTTGCGATGTCTCTCCACCAGCTATGCATCTTGGACTGCCATTGAAATCTGCAGGTCCCCCAAATGTCAGGAGGCTTGATGAATCCTCTCTCAATACCGTCGTACTATGTCCTATACCCTAGCTATAGGATGATCGAGCATGTCCTCATCAAGCATCTGAGGTGCTTTTCGCTGTGGTGGTGCCTGTAGCTGTGGTGGCACCCGCTGCTATGGGGCCTCCTCCTCTGTCCTCTGCATGTGATACTGACTCTATCCAGTCCTACTACCCCTGCCACCTGGGTCTGATCCCATCTACTGCAGAGGAATCTACACCTGGTGTAACCAATGTCAGACCCATGGCTGTTGCTGTGGCTGACCTGGTGGCTGTGGCTATGCCTGTTGCTACTGGGGCACCTACCTCTATGCCTATCCTACCATCCCCAATGGATATGTAAAGCATGGGAATGGCTGGCTAATCAAAAATTCCTATATGCAGGTATCATCCCTACATCTACTACCTTTGTCACGTAGTCTCACTGAACTACAGCTAGGCTATGAATATCTATCATGGATCACCTTGGATCCATCTGTGTTGGCCATCCTCACTCAACATCCTTCTACAACCTGGCATAGGTGTAGTACTCATGAGAAATGTCTTGTGGTTGGCCATACTATCACCACAGTTGTGAAATCACAAATCTCTCTATAAATGATGTGGTCCTACCCACCAGAGGTCGAGAACTAAACATCCATGGTAGCTCCCTGGGGAATCATCCCAGTCCTCTGTCTCTCACCAAGGTCGCTATACAATGGAGACCAAGTCATCAAGACATATCCTCTAGTGCTCAATCTTACCCAGGTGGACCTAGGTAATGTGCCCTCGATATCTGCATATATAGGGTTCCATGGGCTCTTGGGCATCCTCATGAATCAGCCTGCATATGGGAAGGTGCTCCCATGCCCATATCTGTAAGACATACACTCCAACTACCATCATCTTCTTCTTATGCAAGACTACCTCATGCATCTCATGAAAAAGGTGGGCCAACATGCACTAACCCCACCCAAAGATCTCGGGTGCCTTCAACATCCTGTGGAGCATGGCTCCCCACCCGCACTCCAAACCATGCTATCCTCTATCAAGACATAAGAAATAGCTCAAAAATATAGCCAGCATAGATGCCAGCCTGTGCGTTGGTCCATAGGTGTGCATCAGCTCATCTTAGTTGATGGCCCTGCCCCTCGGTAGCTCTCTCCCAAACACAATGGATAGTGCCTCTGTCCCTTCTCGGGGCACTGTATCCTAAACGACTTGGGCATCGTGAAATGGGATCCTCAATATCCTCCATGTATCCTCCAGGGTGATCATCATCTCACCCATCGACAAATAAAAAGTGTTCATCTCTAAATGGAAATGCTCCACCAAATCTGTAAGAAGGCCATGATTCACCATCACAGCTGGAATCTAGCACAAAGAAGATAAACCCAACCTATTAATATGCGCCAGGTCAACAACATCGAGACTCTCGAGTAACATGCCGTAAGGTAGGTAGTGTGATCTAAATGCAACATCACCAAAGACCTCCTACATGCACAACAAAAATGACAAATGAAACGATCAATATCAAGTCAAAACGATACACCAAAACAAATTAAAATGCAATTTTTGAGCATGAAAGTGAAACTTTTAAACATGACTATCATAGGATTTTGCACGAGGTTCGTGAAATCTCGTGTGAAGTTTGTGAAGTATCGTATGAAGACCTTAGATCTCACATGAGAAAAGATCTTTGTGCACGAGAAATAAATTGGCTTCATGCAAAGAATCTCGTTCTTTGTGCAACAAATGAGTGCCTCCCGCGCTAAGATCCTCCCCATTGTGTGAGAAGAAATAACACACCTTGTTTCTTCGTGCAAAGAAAGAAGATCTTCGCATGAAAGATGATAGGTTTTGTGCAAAGACGGATTGGACCTCCTAAAAACATGCTAATAAATGCAATAAATGACCTAGAAATGTGTGAAAGAAAAAGTACAAAGGTAGGAAATTGATGACTCACCGGTGGTCCATAGTCTACTTGCCGACTATGACATTTGGAGCACTCAAATCGATGATATCTCACATTAACTGCCATGTCTTTCTCAGAGCTCAAAATCACTAGAAGAAAAAAGCACAAATGAGTTTGAAAATGACACCTTGGACACTTATATAGGGGTGGACCTAATTTTTGAAAGTGCTCAGATTTGCGCAAAAATCACCCCCCTAGCTAATTGGATTGTTCTAGATCCATTTTTGGGACCGAATTTGAAATATGACACACCTAAATGCCTCAAAAATGCATTTTAAAATTTTGGAGATCGATGTGATCGAACGCTTATGCAGCTCAATTTTTTTTGATACTTTGCTATTCTTGGAATTCTTTCAACTCTACATTCTTCATGTTTTCAAAACTCATTTTGGAAATAGTCAACTAACGTCAACTATGCTTAATTTTGGTCAACTCCTTAGTCAAACTTGGTCTTTTGGACTGTGAAATCACTTTGGATTGACTTCCAATTTCTTCGGATCATTCCGCTCTCTTCATATTTTTTCAAGATTGTTATGATCTATTTATATTTCTTCTGATCATTCTAATCTCTTTATATTTCTTCTGATCATTTTGATCTCTTCTATATTCTGCTAAACCTTGGATTTCTTTTGTATCTTTCATCATTCTCCTTACATCATACTTCTGGTGTGTCATCTTTTGATTTCACTCCTGAGGGGGCAGGATGATTACATCATTGAACTTTCATTTCAAATTGATCTGAATCTTCATCAGTTGGGGCATCTTGCTCCCTCCTATCTGGCACCTTTGCTATCTATCTTATCTTTTCATCAACTGATCAATCTTATAACAACTCTTCTTAGAGTTCAATGGACAGGTATTGGGACAATCTAAACCCTAATTCCTAAGGATCAAGCCTCATTCTGTGGATGGTTTTATGACTTATAATTTGATCTCGCTATTTGCTTTCAATTTCAGGTATCTAGGTGTTCTATCTAGATCCTTGAAGGTTAAGCTCCATTCTGGAGATAACCTTCTAAATGCTATCAATCTCAGGTATCTAGGTGTTCTATCTGGATCCTTGAAGATAATCTTCTAAATGCTATCAATATTAGGTATATAGGTGTTCTATCTAGATCTTTGAAGGTTAAGCTTCATTCTGGAGATAATCTTCTAAATGCTATCAATCTCAGGTATCTAGGTGTTCTATCTAGATCCTTGAAGGTTAAGCTCCATTCTAGAGATAATCTTCTAAATGCTATCAATCTCAGGTATCTAGGTGTTCTATTTGGATCCTTGAAGGTTAAGCTCCATAATCGAGATAATCTTCTAAATGCTATCAATCTCAAGTATCTAGGTGTTCTATTTGGATCCTTGAAGGTTAAGCTCCATTCTAGAGATAATCTTCTAAATGCTATCAATCTCAGGTATCTAGGTGTTCTATCTGGATCCTTGAAGGTTAAGCTCCATTCTGGAGATAATCTTCTAAATGCTTATCAATCTCAGGTATCTATGTGTTCTATCTGGATCCTTAAAGGTCAAACTTCATTTTGAAGAAACCTTTTAAGTGCTTATCAATTTTAGGTATCTAGACATTCTGTCTAGATCCTTAAAGATTACACTCCATTCTGGAAATAGTCTTTTAAATGCTTATCAATTTTAGGTATTTAGGCATTCTACTTGGATTACTTGGGAGTAAGCTCTATTCTAGAGATAGTCCTTAAAAGCTTATCAATTGATCTTCATATCATCAACTTCGGAACCAATCTCATGTCCGCATCATGCTTTTTGATTTTCTTTAAATTGAATGTGTTGCTTGTACATTCATTCAAAGAGTGGAAAAATGTAATACCCCAAAATTGGCTCATTGCCATGATACCAATTTTGGTCTATTTCTAATCAATCCTAAGACCTATCCTAATTGGCAATTCTTATTCTACTACTCACTACTTGACTTAATTGTCAAATGCTTGAGACCCTAATCTGCATTAATTAGACTCGTTATTTAATCCCTATAGTACGCACTCATATTAGCCACATTAAACCTATTTGATTTCAATTTTATTTAATATAAAGTATTCATACTTTATTAAATTAAATTATCTCCTAAGACTAATGTACTACAAAATTAAATTTATTTAATTTAATAAATATGCCTATTTTGATTAATTAAACAAAATTATTTAATTAAATGGGAAGCCATTCCAAATTAATTAAATGAAGTTATTTAATTAAATAAGAAAAGTGTCTCTAATTAATTAAATAGAATTATTTAAGTAATAAGAAAAGGTAATTATGAGAGCATATCTCATTTTATTAAATTAAATATCTCTCCAAAATCTCTCTTCAGTTCAAAAAAGGGAAATTCCTAGTTCACTACTGATCAAATTGGAAATGACTCAAATCACTTACTCTGACACTAAAGTCTATTTGAGTTGACTGACTCTTACACTCAAATATGAGCCAATTAACTCCCTTTGATTTGGGAATCTTCCTTTATGACTGAACTTCATCTTCAATCCTGACCATTGATTGAAATCGATATCAACCATTGGAGGTTTTCAGGTAAGTCTGTTTAAGAGACCCTCATCTCTTCATTTTGGGAGGAGGAATTAGAATTTGCATCGAATTGCTACCAAATTACATACTCATTTAAGCTTATTACATTCTCATAGATTTTTATTGTTAGCTTAATTCTCATCTAGATCTAATATGCATACATCTTTAGCATAGTTTCTTTTATATGTTCTTAGACTAGTTCGCATATATAATTTTAGATTAATTTGCATATTCACATAGATTAGTTGCATCTCATCTTTCAATCCTTTATTCTTAGAGGGTCTAGTTTCCTAAGCCTCATCTCTGAGGATATTAAATAGGAAAAATCCTTCTAGATAGAAGGTAACAAGTCACTTTGTCAGACCTCTTGGATAAACAACTCAATGTTTATTCCAATATGATTCCATAGGTAATGACTATGTCGAAGTGTCTGTGAGGTTCAGAGGCCCACAATTCACAGGTACATGGAGAGGATTAGAGGATAAGCTAGGTGAACTTTTCTCAAAGTTTACATCCTTCTCCACAAAGATATCATGAGTCTCAAGATCCATAAGTTTGTATGCCTTAAGACCATGTTCATATCCAATGAAAGTACAAGGCCTAGGTGATGGTACCTTGCATCCCCTAGAATATATGTTTTCCCATGTTGGACAACCGAAGACTCTGAAGTGACTCACAACTAGTTTTTTGCCACACCATGCCTCAAAAGGAGCCATCCCATCTAGGGAATTATGAGGAGACCTATTAAGTATGTGAGTAGCATTGCTAATGGCTTTGACTTCAAGTGTTGGATCAAGAGACTTGGCTTGTATCATGCAACTTGCCATGGACTTAAGAGTTCTAATCCTTAGTGCTACAACATATGTCTTGTGTAGACTGAATGTTGGTGGATTCTAAAGATCAATTCCCTCAAGTTTGCAAAAGTCTTTAAGTCTTCTATCCACATATCTACTTTCATTGTTCATCTGTATAATCTTGATGGTTTAACTTAATTTCTATTCAACATGAATCTTGAAGGTTTGAAGCTTTTCCAACACTTAATTCTTATGATGAAGAAAATAGACCCATGTGTAATGTGAAAAGTCATCAAAGAAAGTAAGGATGTAGTAGCCTTAGCTGACTGATGTCACTGCAAAAGGACCTACTAAAACCATGTGAACCAATTGAAGAACAACTGGTACTCTTGAAAACTTCCCTTTATCATACTTCTCCTTGAGATGTGTATCCACTAACATGATGAACACTCACCCTTAGAAAAGGTGATGTTAGGTAGACCTTTGACCATGTTTTTGGAGAAAAGTTACTGAAGATAGTGGAAGGCTATATGACCATACCACTCATGCCATAGTTTGATTTGTGAATTAGATTGAGTTAACAAGGCATGTGAAGGAGACTTAGGCACAAAGTGTGAGAAGGAATAAAGCCTCTTGTCATGAATGACTTTTCCCACTGTAACCAATGAATCATCTTTTTGACTTTGCACCATTGTTGAATTTGGAAGGAACTCAACTTTTTTGCCATCTCCAAAGTCAGTGATGTGGTAAATTGAGAGGTGATTAGAGCTTAGATTAGGAACATAGAGAACATCTTTGAATTCCCCATTTCCCATCTCAACATGTCCTTTCCCTTCAACTTCCATAAAGATGTGTGGTACTTGTGACTGCTTCAATGAAGAAAAGTCTCCCTTTGAAGAACCCTTATTATAGGAGGCACCTAAGTCAAGAATCCATTCCGAAGAAGAACTTGTATTTTCCATAAGTGCTTGCCCTTTTCCCTTTGAAATGGGTGGAGTTGAATCCTTGGAAGTACCTGGCACTTGAATTTTGTTCTTCTTGAGTAGGTTTTCTAACTCATTAATTCTCTTAGTCTTGCAATGATGTTCATCATGATTTGGCTTCTTTCAATATGCACAAAAAAATTTGTCCTTCTTTTCATTACTTCCCTTCTTGTTGGAAGAATAATTGCCTTGCTATGAGGAGGATTGTTATATCTCAAATTGTGATTTTTTGCTTCCACTGCTTCTTTTTGCTATTGTTAGAACCTTTTCCTCCTTAAATTTATTTTTTCTCATCACCAACAACCAATGCTTTCGTCTTTGATTTCGTGAGAAGTCCCAAATCTATCAAGTGATATTGTTCAAGAATCAACATCTCTACAAAAGCATCAAATGCAGGCTTTTGGAAAGCACTTCCCATGGTTAACTTGTGAGTATTATAACTCAAAAAAAAGGAAGCATACTCTGAAGGTACCCTATTTAGGATGTGATGAATAAACTTTTCATCCTTCACAGGATTTCCACAATCTTTAAGTAGTGCCCTATACTTATTGGCTTTGTTGAAGCAATCCTAAATTGTGTCAAAGTTCTTTGGATCCAATAGAAGTAGATTGTCCTCAATTTGAAAACCCTTTTCCTCATCCACCTTACCATACAATGCTTCAAGTTTGTCCCATGTAAGTTTGGATTCCTTGAAACTAGAAATGTGGAAGAAGAGATCTCTATGTATACAATTCCTAATAATTCCTAAAGCCTTTTGATCTTTATTTTTCCAACCAATGAGTTCTGTAGCATTAGTGGGTTTGGGTATTGTACCATCAACATAAAGACTTAAATCTTTTTCCATTGATCTACTACATGCAATATCTTTCCATGTAGAATAATTACATGAAGTTAGAAGTGGACATTTAGGTGAACCCATGATGTAGAAAATGAAAAAGAGCACGAGAGAGAGAGAGAGAGAGAGAGAGAGAGAGAGAGAGAGAGAGAGAGAGAGAGAGAGAGAGAATACACAATACACACTCCCCCTTTCACTCAATCAAAAGACCCCCCCCAAAAAAAGATGTTGTTGGTACTTTATATGTAGTGCATGTACAATAGGCCACTTGTCAAAATGTACAAAGTGGACTTCTAATTTTCTCTATTAACAACTGCCTTTTGAGGCTCAAATCTGTCACTAAACATTGTAGCTTAGATGTACAACAATTTTGAAAAGTAATCAAAGCATTACAATATAGAAAAGGCCCTAATGTTGAAAGTGATATTTTTATCCACAAAACCCTATAATTTGAATGTAGATCTGGAAGGTAGATGAAAAATAATGCACTTTCAAAAAAAATGGAACCTAAAAATGTGTCTAGATGAGCCCATATGGATTGTTTCAAGTTGCAAAATGTAGGATTGAGTAGGTACAGTTGCCAAAAAATGGAATTTTTGAAAAATCCTTGCACCAAAACTAGAAAAGAACACTGCCACTTACCCAAAATCAAAAAAAATTGCACCTAATTTGGAGTTTGAATGACCGAGTTATGGCCTCTCAAAGTTAGGTTGCCAAATCAAAATTGCATCTAGAGAGGGATCTGGGAAAAAAATTGTGAGCTTAAATTTGACAGTCAAATGGCTATCATAGTAGTTATAAAATGCCTAGAAATGATGGTCAGATGGTTGTCAAATTTAACACCATGTTTGGCTGATATAAACAAAAAATTAGCCTCCTTGGGTGACATGGTAGCTTACTAGACCATATGGATAGTACTGATAGGTGACATGTGGAAGTATGACACTGAGTCAGCATTTGACATGGCATTGTTGACATGTGTCATATTGGTAGAAGGATGTCCACTTGACAGTTGGTGATTGGCCCTAAATGGAAAATGTGGCCTCTATATGTCATTGAGCTAGATGCCCACATGTCACACGATGTGGTAGTCCTTTGGCATTGGTGTTGACATGTGTCGATATGGAGGCTTTAATGTGGTTATGCGTTGGGTGCTAGAAAAATATCACAATAAGCCAGAAAGGACTAGCCACAATGGTAAACACAAACAATAGTCACCAAAGCTTATGCATAGCCATGCCAGAGTTTTTCGATGGGTGTTGGGAAGTAGTATCCACCAGAAATTAAAGTGGTAGTGCAGCTTGCAAAATCATTATAAAACCTTCTATGGGGGCTACGAAATGTTCTGCAATGGTGGTTAGCTAAATTTTGGCCTATGTTGCCAAAGATTTTGAAACTCGATGCCATTTTTGTGGGTTTAGTCCCACATCACGTGTGGGATGAATAATCCTATTATATAAAATAAATAGATCACATCCATTACATAAACAAAGGATGCCCAAGGTTGTTGAGGCAGCCAGTGTGCGATAGCAGTATTTTATGGATAGAACATAGAAATTTTATTGTTACAACTGGAATAAATGCCAAACTTTCTGTGTAAACCAAAATAAAATAAAGGAATATGTTGCCAAATATTCCTAGCAAGGTGTAGGGCTGTGGTGTGACTGCCAGGTGCTTGTGCAAAAAAAAATTCTCTATAGGGCTACGTAGCCAAAAAAAAATTCAAAAATTCTATCTAAAAAAATGTAGAGAATAACAGATTCAAAAAATAATTTAAAAAATCTGAAAAATGACCATACCAAGATTGCAAATTAAGGCCTCCGGGTGCCGGTTTTCAAAAAAAATTTCCTCACAATTGACTTTGGCCTAGGGTAGGTGAATTTATAGTTGATTTTCACCGAATTGACATTCTAGATGCAATGGCAAGGTTTGTTCTAGTTCTCGATGCTCCCAATGATTGTGATACTACATATTTGGGTCAAGGTGATGAAGCAACAATGGTCTCAAATGGCTATGTGAAGAGATATTCTCCAAGCTCTGATACCATGTAAGATTTTGCCTTCGTGAAAACTTCACCCAAGATTAAAGAACTCAAACACAAGCACAATAGTAGACTAGAAAGAGTATGATTAGAATATTGATATCTATTTGATTCAATGTGAATGAAAGTACACTAGGAGTGCCTGTATATAAAAGCCTCTAAGATGCATCTAGAATGCCTAGAAATTAGCATCATGATAAGTCATACAACTAGGGACATTTCCACCAGATAGTGTTGTCCACATGACAACTCAACTAATGATGCAAACTCTAGTGTTATAGACACGATGTGCTAAATTAGAGTTACTTACTTCTATGTTGTCAACATGACAACTCATGAAAGTATGAAAAATCCTAAGTGTCTCACAAAATAAATAATAAAATAATGCATTAACCTAACTAAACTTAAGTAAAGTGTAAATAGTAAATACATATTTACACCAACAAACATGAATCTTTGATGCAAACTTGGGAAGATATTCACTAATGTAAACCATGGTCTAGTGGACCATGGAACCCTCAGGATATGCTCTTTATTGAACTAATCCCTTCAAAAAAATTAGTTGCCACTCAACCATCCACATTGACCTATTCAGTATAGGTCCACACAATTCAATCTCCTTAACTAGATGTATGAGGTGGTGTTCTTGTGCATTGAAAAAAGTTGAAGGTAGACACTTTTGCACCTCACACAAAAGCAGAGAAATTTTTCTCTTCCATTGATTTATGTCTCTTTTATCAATTTCTTTAGATGACAACCACCTAGGAGATATTCATCATGAAAAAATGTACTAACAAGACTAATAACTCTTGTATACAACAAATCTAACAAATAACACTCATAACCTCATGTATTTCCTAAGATCATATATAACACGTTTGACACTCACATTTTTGAAGTTGTGTGAGAGAGATAGAGGTAGAACATACTGCAATAATAATAAAATGATCTTTTCAATATATTACAAAATAAAACAATCAAAAGTACATGATGTTTTACAAATTTATTGTAAATAGAGAAGAACATGAGTTGCCTTGATGAAGGTATGCCAATCATGCATTTCCAACCTTGACCCAAAATCACCTATCTTTGATATGAGACTATTTATGTTTGCAGCAAATCCTATGGGAAATTTAGTTGTTTTCTTTTCTTTTATGGCTTCATATATGGCATTAGTTTGTTTTTGTGTTAATAACCAAGGAATGGTGCTCGTATTAATCTAGTTTCCATCTCTATTTGATTCAATGAAAAAATTCAATGCATGATTGGATTCATCAATGTCATTACAAATTTTGACCAATTTTTCTTTTTCATGGCTTCCATCCAATATTTTCCATTGTGTCTTTTTTGCATTCTTTCCAATATGCATAGCAGCAAATAAATGCACAATTGCGAGGTTCTCGTAGTATGACAAGCTACTAAACTGTCTAGGATAGCTTTTAAGTCCTTTTGAAAGTTTCTTTTTGATGCCTTGATGATGTTTATGAACATCAATTATATCATTAGTAAATAAAAAATAGTATTCAAATTTAAATTTTATACAAAAACCTGCACCAGATGTAATGACATTAACTCGCCGATTCATTCTATTGTATTCCAATTTCCATATGTGAGTATTGAAAATATATGATAGGCTAAGTTACTGAGAGGGGAGGGGTGAATCAGTAACTATTAAAAATTAATCTTTATTTACCAATTAATCCTTCATGAATATTCTAAGCTGATTGCATGCATGAAAAATTGAAAGCATTAGAACATTCATAACATTTTGACACACAATATGGTGATCCAGAAACCTTCCAAATAGAAAGTAAAATTGGGGTGGGGATGATACCCACAACCTTTCATAATCCATTATAAAGTTGGCTTGTTAAGGCTAAAAATTATCACTTTTGATGATTTCCTTGTTAGGAGCAATAAGGACTGCTAGGTCCACCTTGCAAAAGGATTTCCAAATATACAATGAAGTATGTACTCAAAAAAGAGATTTACAAAAGTTTGTTAAGTCTACCTTGTGAAAGGATTTAACTGTTCCACCTATTAGGATGAACTATTGGATGGTCTCTGATTTGTAACTTGATTTATTGAATGAGATTCCTTTGAGTGTAATGCTTACCTTGCTGTGATAGATAAATATTTGTTACTCCTTATACTATTGTAGCCTTTTTCTTTTCACTTCTACTTTTTTTATTACACTTTGATGATACCTCTTTTGGATGTGATTCAATACATCACATATATATCAATCCAATTTATAGTTTAGCAAAGTTGACTACAATACAAGTTTCACCAAAATACACAAAGTTGGCCCAGCTGTAGGTACTCAAGTTTTGAAGAAAAACTTGGTGAGGTTCTAATGCTCGACAACCATTGTTAACACTTAGCATCATCATGCACTTGGTAGATGTAGAAGCTCGGCTCATACTAATCACTTCCATGTAGTTTGAACTCAATTTGCACAGGTGACTTGGTGAATATTACAAAACTCGACATATAAATAGAATCACTTGATTTACACTGCATAGCTCAATCAATACTATCACTATGAGCTCAGTATAAATTGAATCACTTGGTTGACATTGCATAGCTTGGTCAACATTGGATTCACATCACTGAAATTAAGAACTTGGTAACCACTGCAGAACTTGGTAGAGCTTGAATTACTCAGTTAACACTATTAACTATATAATAAGCTTGGTAGCTGTTGGCTGTCTAAATAAGTGTGTGTTACTAATAAACAAACTTGACTAAAATGTCAACAATCTCCCCCTTTGGCATTAGTGACAAAAACATTTATCAAACAAAACTGAATTCTCAAAAAGTTTCAAACAATCTTAAGTCTTCATCTTGTGTCTTCTGTTAGGAATAAGGTGTCTCAACCTTGGATAATTCATATTCCTTGAAAAAAAAGCAGGTTAAGAGTGAACTAAACTTACAAGGTATATTCTCTGAAGTTTTAATGCTTTCCATATTTTTGTTGAAATGGTTCAACATCAACTTGGTGAGGTAAAAGGACATGTTGTTCTTGACCACTTTAAAAGCGAGATCACATGCTTCACATGATATACTATTAAGTCGATTGGAGTTGTATATCTTGTGTACAATTATATGAATTCCAAATTTCAACTCCATATTAGTAACATAACTAATTTTCATACCCCTTCCATCCCATTTGGCAAGGGTTTTCTTCTCCAGTTCCACCTAACTTAGGGTTTTGGTGGTTTTTTCTTTTGTCAACATTGGAAGCTTTATGATCCAATGAATCATTTTCTTTTTTATCAAGATAGGCTATTCCAACCATAACTACCTATTGTGCACATGGATAAGGATAAACCTTATCCATTTTATCTAAAAATCTCAGGGCATGTGTCGAATGTGGGTCAAACCCTTTGCTTCCAAGTGTTGATGCTCCAATTTTAACACACCATTCACACACAACTTCTCCAAAGTTTCATCCATTTCTAAGGTTCCTATGTCTTGGATAGAACATCAAAAATGTGAGTGAATATCATTTACTAGAAGTACCATTGATGGAATCTAAGATTGTGCTTTGGTGGGATCAAGGGTTTCTGCAACAGTCGAACTAAGCTTGAAATCTGGTGCCTTCCATTCAATGCCTTGAACCAACATTTTAGACCATTTCTTTGTCTTACTACTAGAGGATCCCATTGCAAGGTAAGGTTTCAAAAAACATGAAAAACATCAACAACAATTCACATAGATTACTCATATGTACAGAAATCACTCTTCATACATAGCTCTTGAAAATTCATAGTGATAAATGAATTTGATTTTGCCATTTATAACAAATTTCATCTTCAATTACCATCAATGCTTGGTACATTCACTTGGTTTATGATAGACTATCTTCCACTTGGCTTGAATTCATTTATCAATAGGAACATTCATGACTGGTGTCCACATAACAACTTAGTTACTCCCGACCTTGCTCAGGAGGGTCTTGCAACCCAACTTAGCTCAATAAGGTCTAGAATTTCTTCAGACACTCGATGATCCCATTACATCTTGAATGTTGATATGGATCTGTCTTTTCTAATGACTAGAACTAATGTAGGATGTTTTTTGTAGAATCTTAGTTCTAGTTATCCTTGTGGGAGATCAAGTAGAAATGTTTGAGTCATCCAATTCTTGAGTGACATATGCTTCTTGCTCAAACTTGCATTCTAAGAAGATTTAATCCGCTACTATCTCATTTTATTTCTGATGTTATTAGACTTGGATTTCTCTTCATCTTCAATTCTTCCAGTGTTCATATAGTCCTTGGCAATATGACCAAGTTCTATGCCAATGGAACATCTTCTAGTGGTAGCTCTTGTTCTCATGTGATGTTTTACATAGTTTATTCCAATGTGTCTAAATTGTCCACAGTAATGACGTCTACATCAAGTGTTGTAGTCCCAACCAAAAATAGCTTTTACAATCTATTCTATTTGATTTAATATCTTAGTTTTTCATTCAGAAGATTTGAGCTCATGCTTCTTGAATTTGTGACATTTTCCCTCAAATTTAAGTTTCTTTTCCCATTCATTAGCTCTATGACCATGATGATTGCAATTGTAGCATTTTCCATTGAATTTAGCTTTACCATTGCTCCAATATTTGTTTGATGTATGACCTAACTTATCATAGTGTTTGTAAGTAGGTCTTTGATTCTTTTGAGCTCCTTATTTGGACGATTCACCTTCTTCTATATATCCAATTCTTGCTTTGCCCTTTTGTCTATATTGGATTTTCTCATTTAGTTAATCCATGCTTTCTTGAGATTTCATCATCCTCTCATTGGTTTTCCTTTTAGTGTTTAGATAATTCTTCAATCTTTCATTCTCTGATTTTAAATTAATGATTTCTTCATTTGCATTAAAGTTGATTAATGAAGTCTACCTATTGAAGGGATAGATGCTAAATATCATTATTCTTTCCTTCTAACTCTTCTTTTGTCTTTTTTTTTTCTCTTCCATGAGTTCACATAATCTTACTGACTAAAGTTCTCGCTCTCTTTTCAACTTTCTTACTTCTTCTTGAAGTGTGCCATTCTTTTCTAATAGTTGCTCCTTTGCTTTCTTGAGTTGCCCAATAGCCAATTCCAAATTTAGCTTTTCATTGTCAGTAGCCTTATCAACTCTGAATATATTCATTGCCTCTAATCTTTGCTCAAATTATTAAACTTTTTCACTAAGAACCACAAAGATTTGATACCAATTGTTGGAAATATATAATAGGCGAAGTTACTAAGAGGGGACGGATAAATCACTAACTTTTAAAACTTAATCTTTATTTACCAATTAATCATTCATGAATATTCTGATCTAATTGTATGCATGAAAAACTAAAAGCATTAAAACATTCATAATACTTTGACACACAATATGGTGACCCAGAAACCTTCCAAATAGAAAGTAAAACTTGGGTGGGAATGGTACCCACAATATTTAGTAATATAGTATAAAGTTGGCTTGTTAAGGCTTAAAATGATCACTTTAGATGATCTACCTGATTAGGAGCAATAAAGACTACTAAGTCCACCCTGCAAAAAGATTTACAAACATACAATGAAGTATGCACTCGGTAAAGAGATTTTAAAAAGACCATTAATTCTACCTTGTGAAAGGATTTAACTATTCTACCTATGAGGATAAACTAGTGGATGATCTCTGATGTGTAACTTGATTTGCTAAATGAGGTTCCTTTAAGTGTAATAATCACCTTGCTATGATAGATAAATCTTTGCTTCTCCTTATAATGTTGTAGCCTTTTACTTCACACTTCTGCAATTTTTATTATACTTTGATGATACCTCTTTTGGATGTGATTCATTATATTACATATATACCAATCCAATTTATAATTCAAAAAAGTTGGCTACAATACAAGTTTCACCAAAATACACAAAGTTGGCCCAACTACAGGTACTCAGGTTCTAAAGACAAAATCAGTGAGGTTCTGATGCTTGAAAACCATTGTAATTGTTTGACATCATCATACACTTGGTAGATGTAGAAGCTTATCTCACACTAATCACTTGCAAGTAGTCTAAACTTAGCCTATACTGGTGAGTTGATGAACACTACAAAACTTGGTATATAAATGGAATCACTTGATTCACACTACATAGCTTGATCAATGCTATCACTATGGGCTTGGTATAAATTAAATCACTTAGTTGACATTGCATAGCTTGATCAAAATTGGATCCACATCACTAAAACTAAGAACTTAGTAACCACTATAGAACTTAGTAGAGCTTGAATTACTTGGTTAACATTGTTAACTATACAATAAGCTCAGTAGCTGATGGCTATCTGAATAAGTGTGTGTCACTAATAAACATGACCGAAATGTCAACAATGAGATGTCATTCTTCATGGCTTTGATGTTTTCTCCTCTTTCCCATTGAAAATATGTTTCTTGGAAATTTTATACTTATTATTTTTGTGGATAATGTGTCTATGCTCATCGAACACATGCTTTCCTAAAAATTTTGAATGGTGAGATTTTATCTTTGGACCACAAATTGGACATGCAAATTTTCCCTTTATCTGAAGACCTACAAGATTGTGTATAATTGGATGACATGTGTACTATAAGATTCATTTTTAGAATTATCACGTTCAACTTAAACATACAACAAAAAATATGCATTAATAGTTTTACATACCACAAAAATGTGTTAGTCCAGGGGCATTATTTATAGTCCATACAAGCATTGCATGGAATTGAAATTTTCTTTGATCAATTGGTCTAGAGATATTGTACATAGTGACCCCATTCCATAATCCCAATAACTCATCAATCAAGGGCTCAATATATACATTCATATCTTTCACTTGGTACTTACCCAGTTGAATGAACATAAACAAAAAATAATTATTATGGCCATTTTGATATTGTGTTTATAAATTAATTTTCATGACTATTAAGTGGAAAAATACCTAGTATAATCATTGCCAACATTATGTGCTCCCTCTTTACAGACATCCAAGGAGGAATGTTATTGTTGATAAAAAAAATAGGCCAAGCCAAGTAAACAAATCTCATCTCTCGAAATGGATTGACACTATCTACTGCTAATGAAAGCTTCAGATTATGAGGTTCTTGTTTAAATATTGGCCACCTATCTTCTATTTTCTTAAATTTAGATCCATCCATAGGCATTCACAGATTGTGAAAGCTATATTTGGATGGGACTACAACACATGGTGTAGATGTCATTACTATGGAAAATTTGGGCATATTGCAAAAATTTGTGTTAAACATCACATGAGAAAAAGAGACACCACTAAAATATGTTTTATTTGTACATAACTTAGACACCTTGCCAAGGACTATATGAATACTAGAAGAATTTAAGATGAAAAGAAAGATAGAGTTGACAATATCAGAAAGAGGATGAGGTAGCAATAGATTTCAAAATCTTTTGAGAATGTAAGTCCAAGTCATGAAGTAGATTTCACTCAAGAGTTGGGTGACTCAAGCATGTCAACTTGAATTCCCATGGGAATCACTAGAACTGAGACTTTGAAGTAGACACCTCACATCAATTCTAACCAACAAGAAGAAGAGATCTATATTAGCATTCAAAATGCAAAGGGATCACTAAGTAATTGTAGAAATTCAATACCTTACTAAGATAGCTCGGGTTGTAAGACCCTGCCAAGCTAGATCAGGATACACTAAATCATTTTATGGACACCGAGCTATGGATGACTCTAACAAGCACTAGGATTGAACTAAGTGGAAGATAGTCTATCACTGAATAAAAAATCATACTAAGCATTAATGACACTTAAAAAGTAAAAAATAAATAAAAGGAAGGAAATCTAATTCATTTTTCACCGTGAATTTTCAAAGAGCTATTTACAAAGAATAATTTATGCGCTTCCAAGCAATCTATGTGTTTGTTGCTAAATTTTTTGTGTTTTCATAAACCCTACCAAGCATGGTGTTCTCCATTAGCAAAACTAGGAAAGGACCCAATATGTTGTTTCATGGAATTGAATGGAAGGCACCAGACTTCAAGTTGAGTCTAGGAATTATAGAAGTGCTTGACCCAACTAGAGCTCAATCATAGGTTCCATCCAAGGTATTAGTTGTTGACAATATCCATTTACATTTTTGGTGTTCGATTTAAGAGCATAGAACCCTAGAGATGGATGGATCTTTGAAAAAGTTATGTGTTAATGGTGTGTTGAAACCCAAGCATTAACATTTAGAGACCAAAGGTTTAACACACATTCCACATATGCCCCAAGATTTTAAAATTAAATTAATTAGGTTTATTCTTGGTTGTGTACACAATGGTTAGCTATGGTTGGAGTTGCCTATTCAAATAAAAAAGAAAATGATTCACAAGATTACATGGCTCCCAATGTTGAACAAAGCTAAAACTAGAAAAACCCTAAGTTGGGTAGAACTGGAAACCAAAACTCTTGTTGAGTGAGATGAAAGAGGTATAAAGATCAACAATGTGACTAACATGGAGCTGAAATTTGGAATTCATGTGATTGCCCATAAGATCTATAGCTCCAATCATCTTAATAGTGTGTTGTGTGAGGTAGTTGTTCTGGCTCTCAATGTAGTGAAGAACATGTCCTTTGACCTTGTTGAGCTAATGTTGAATCAAATCAATAAGAACATGGAGAGCATTAGGACTTACAAAGAAAAATCCATGTAATTTTGTTTCACTCTTGACTTTTTTTTTCCTCTTTGTGAAAATTTTTTTCCCTTCAAAAGGTTTAGTTGCATGGAGAAAAGATGTACCAGTATTATATCATATTAATGAATATATAGCAGAGATGGGGAGAAATTTTTTAGTATCATGGACAATTATTTTGACTCATTTAAGGAAAAGATGAAAAGAAAATATAGAATTCCAAAGAAACTTGTTGAAGATTATAAGGATGATTTTTTTCATGGTATACTATGACAAAGTGTACATTTAAGTAGTCAAACCTAGAGTGGTGTGGATTAAGCCTCTAAGCTATGAGGTTAACGTTGATGACACCAAGGTTTTGGTCTCAGATTGGTTTTGACATTTGAGTGTCAACACACTTAACCAAATTCTCAAGTCAATGTTGAGTAAAATATAGAAGCTGAGCTACAATGTATGTCAAGTCAATGAATTTAATGCGTGCTGAGTGAACTTTAGGTGCTAAGCAATCTTTAGGTGCCGAGAAAAGTTCAAGTGCCATGAAAAGTATAGGTGTCGAGTCACTATAGATGTCGAGTGAAAAAAAATTGCTATAGGAGTTCAGTGAGCTAGTTATTCTATATGTGTTAAGCATTAGTAACTAGTATGTGTCAAGTAACACAGAATCAGCATATGAGTTTGTGCCTTCACAAAATTAGATGTAAACCATTTTTGGACCTGACATGGAATGAATCTTGAAGGATCTTGTAGATAAGATCATATCTTTCATATTACCTATGTAATAAGCATGCAACCAATAAGAAAAATGGAGAAGGCATGCAACCAATAGGAAAAGTGCAAGAAATGAGTGAGAAATGAAGATTTAATATTAATTGTAGATTCATACCTAATCCTAAGTCTTCAAAATATTTAAAAGGAGGAAGAAGCCCTATTATGAAAGAGAGAGGATGCCCAGGAGAGGATATGTATGGGTGAAATATAGTGAAGTGAAAAAGGGTAAATGACTTAGTGAAGAACAAAGGAGCATTATAGAATCAAATTATTGAAGAACAGAGTATCAAAACCTTGTAGAGTGACATATCAGATCAAGCAATGATTAGAGTGATAGAAAAAAATAAGGATCTATAATCAACAATTGAAGATCGCAAAGCTATCAAGTCAAAGGATCTCTAATACTCTCGAGAAAATTATATTAGATATGAAAATCCTATTGACTTTGGTTGGCCTAGCAAACATTTGAAAATCCTTTAACAGGGTGGCATTCCAAGTGAATGTACAAAAGTCCTTTAACTAGGGCTACTTTTAGTAGGGTAGTGAAATCCTCTAACCAAGTCACTTTTGACAGAATGTAAATTCTTTAACAGGATAGGCCCTTCATAGTGCAGACCATTGGAAGTGGTCAAACATTATAACCTTGAATAGTTACACATTACTACAGTGATATTTTGTGAGTGTCATCCCCACCCAAATTTGACCTTCTCATTTTGGAGGGTTTCTAGGTTACCAAATTTGTGTGTTTTCTATTTTCATGCATGTCTTTACTTTCATGTTTATTAGATAAATTAGATGCATGTGGATAAAATCAATTTAAAAAAGGAGATTTAAAAAGGTTAAAGTTAGTTACTTATGATTCAATGCCCCCCCCTCCCCCCTCTCAGAAGTAAATCTTCCCCTTTTTAATTCCAACAATTGGTATCAGAGCTAGATTCTCACAAGAAGGAGCCTTATAGCTTGGAGAAAAAGATATGGAAATGGAAGTCTACAAACTTGGGAATATAATAAAGAATCGGGAAATTGACATACAACTTCTTTACATGCTTTGGAAGAAGCTAGAGGAGAACTGAAGAAATCTTTAAAAAGAAGAAAAGAGATTGCCATAGCTGAGAATGACACACAGTGCAAGGAGATTGACATCTCAAATTTTTTTTCAAATGGAGATTCCAAAGAGTTTGATGCAGTAATAGCAAACCTAATGGAGAAGAATAGGGTTCAAGCAGAAGAAATAAGAATATCCAAGATTGGACAAGAATCACAAGTCATGATTCTTTGTGAGGTAATTGAATAGAAGAAAAGAGCCATTGAAGACATGGCTATGCTAGAAGAAAACAAGAGAAACCTTGCCAAAATATTGGAAGAAAAGTCAATTGAGCTTGTGAGGATCTCAAACATGCAACTGGACACTCTAAGTTAGATAATGAATGCAAATCATGAACTAAATGTCAAGGACATCGAGATCTCTACACTGAAGATGCAAAATGAACAACTGCGAAATGACCTAAAAAGAGAGAAGGAGATTGCAGAAAGCTTCAACAAACCTAATGAAGCCATCAAGTACCTTGAGTAGCTACTAAATTCACCAAGGGCTAGCAATGATACTTCAGGACTATGTTACATCATCACTAAACAAGGAGAGTCCTCCAAGACTAAAGAAGAAAAAAGTAACAAAGGTAAGAATGCTAAACCCATCAACATGATAAGCCTAAGAATGCAAGTTACTATCATAAGTTCAAAAAGCAAGGACATCAAGCACATAACTATAGGATTAGGACTATCAAAACACCAAAATTTGAAGTTCACTACTACAATTTCAAGAAGTATGAACATAGAGCTTTTGAGTGCATACCAAAGCCTGTGTGGACATCAAATCAGGAAACAAGGGAAGATAACCATGGTCATCACTACAATTGGGACTAAAACACTAGGTATAGTTGTGTTGGTAAACAGATTCATTCTTTTTAATTTCTTCTGTCAATATGACTCTTGATGCCCGAACAATAAACAAAATTTGTTTGCAACAGTTGAAAAGCCGTTTTCTTGTTAACTAGCTTATCTCTAAATTTGTAGGTACAGCTCCCTATTATGAATGATATTCGATGAATTATGTTTGATTCCTAAAACTAATGTGGGGTATGCTCTTAACCCGAGAGCAGGAGAGGAAACCAAGTCTCACCCAGACAAGTGAAACTCAGGCAGGAATCTAAATGTTAGGATGTTATGTATATGGAACCCACAATCTTATGGCTCCCGCAACACAACAGAATGAAATGCAAGATATGGACCGCGAATGCAATATGAGATGATTAGTTAGTGCTACTGCGTTCGGATCTTCACGATCTCATGATTTCCGACACGCAACAATGTAATATAAGATCTAATGCAGATGACTGAAATATAAGGGAATGCATATGGAGAACAAAACACTAATCAAGATATTTCCCACTACTAGCTCCAATACTCTGATCTGTTCACTAGTTCAATTAAATAGAAACAACGAAATGAAACTCTGTTCACTAAACCATTTCCATCCAATATCGAAGAAGTATCTCATACACAAATGAAAAGAAAAGGACAGTAAAGAAATGGCACAAATTCAATTGTCTCTGCAACCGAATTCACACCAAAAATTTGCCGACCTTTTATTAATCATTCAAAATCTTACATATAGGGTGAGAGAGATGACCGTTACAATGGAATTTAAATCGGCTCATCTTCTCAAGATGACAAATGGCAAGATGCCAACTTATCATATCTACACATTTACAAAATCCTAAGATTAATGGAATAGAAAACAAAAGGGGGAATTTTGAATCATTTAGGCTTCTTCCCCTTTTCAGTTTTCGCCTTATATGCTTTAGCAGCCGCTATGATTGGGGTTAACTCATCATAGTTTGGTACGTGTACATTTGTGAATCTCAATAGCCACCTTGCATGTTCTTGAGTAAATTCTTTGGCTTGATTCTGCTGATTCACTGCTTCCTCAGCTACCACGTGCACGCATCCGCTAAGTGTTTGTAGTTTTGACACTCTGTTTTGGCTGCTTGAAGCTATCCCAGACAGATTGCTCAAATGCGTGGAGAAGTTGTTTTTCATCATATCAATGTCGATGAAGGACTTCCCTTGCCCACTGGTTTGTGATTCAGTGTGCAATCCTCGCATGAGCTCAAAAGCTTTCTCTTGGGCCTTCTTTACTTTATCCCCTATTTCTCTAAGCCCTTTCTCGGCTTCCTGAATCATTTCCCGCTTGAATTGCATGCTTCTGATCCATTCATTCAATGTTTCATCTCCTTTCTTCAGAATCTTTGCTTCAATTGCATCCTTGGCTTTCATCTGGATGATCATATTCAGAAGAGAAATGGATTCTGTGCATTTCGCCTCTTCTCCCGCCAGAATATTACTATTGGCAGTAATATTGCCCTTTTCTACTTCTAATCGGATGAGCACATTGCCGATTTGACCAATGAGGGCGATTCCATCAGTATTAAGCTTTTTGATCCACTCTTTCCCGATCTGATCGAAGTGCCTATCTTTCTGCAGCTGTGATATGAAGGCCTGCACTTCTTCTGCCGAAGGATCCTCTGTAGCGGGTAAACCGGTAATAGTTGCCAATGGGACAACTAACTGTCGGATGAATTTTCTTAGTTCTTCGATCTCAGCTTTCATCTTAATCTTTGATACCTTGAGGTTCTCTAGCTGCTCCTCTATTACTTCGTTACTTGATTTCCATAGGCCCACTTTAGTGTCATGCCTGGCTTCTCCGAGATCGATGGAATGCAGAGTGAAGTCTGCTGGAGTCAAATCTTCAATTTTTCCCACTCTGTTTGGTTTCGCCACCTCCATGGTTAGGTGCCCTGTTTCTGTATCATGCCCTAGTATGGATAGGGTTCTCTACTTCTTGGCCTTCACCATCATCGATCCTGAATGAACTGCGCAGGAGTGCTGTCATCTTTCCTCTTCCTCTTCTTCTCCAGGGTGTCTTCAAGACAAGATTTTGTGCTAATTATCTTAGAGGCCGTTCCCAGAGACTCAATGGTGAACATCTTCCTCTTTACTTGAGTCACTGCAGCAGTAGTCGCAGAGAATGGGTTCCTCTGGTCTCGAGAGAGAAGTCGAGAGGAACTAGGGATCTCCTTTTCTTCTTCAGGTTCAGTGCTACTACTTTGATCACCCTTGATCTCTACAATTTGAATAGAGGAGCCAGTAGGCTTCAAGGACGGGGCACTTATGGCTGGAGTAGGGCTATGATGAGATGGTGAACTTGGGGCGAGCTGAGGAGATGGGGGTGGAGTGGAAAGAGAAAAAGGGATTGGAGAAGTGGATCCATCCTTTGGCTCTTCGGCCTCCTTTTCCTCTGCTACAGCCTGAGTTCCGATGATTGGCAATGATCCACCTTGGCATGTTGGTACTATCAGAATGTTCTTCTCTAGGGGTTGATCTCCTCCTCCGGCGGACTGAGCTAGTCCTTGTGCAGCTGAAGTTGTGGTACTGGGAGTAGCGCTCTGTGATGAAGCAGGGGTAGCTGTGGCTGGTGAAGCTTGAGTGGCTTTACTTCTGCTCCGACCTTTCTTAGCTGTCCATTCTACCCATTTTCCAGTCCGCTTGATGATTTTCGCCATCATAACATTGAAATCTTCCTCGACATTGAAGTATGGTTTGGAACTGACAGGCATGTTCTGCAACTTGGTCAAATATGTATGACTATACATATTTTGGCCGTCATCTTTGATTCCTTCCACGTCTAGATTGACGCCATACATTTTTACCTGCTCCACAGTGAATCTTGCAAATGCCCGATCACGGCTCTCCAGCTTGTCTTTACAGTCCGCCCAGTAGTCTTCCATGGTAGTCACATGTTTGATCACGCTCCCAAGTTGGAGCACATCTCGGGCATAACCATTGGGATCGAACATGGGCCTGACTACCTCATACTCTTCCAGCTTGTATTTGCTTTCAAACACCTTGAGGATGTTCTTTGCATCCGGTCTGGCCTCGCAGCTATAAGCTCCGACTCTTATGGGGAATTCATACCCTTTCTTCCGCATACTGGCGCTCAGCACGTTCACCTGGACGGCTTGTCTCACGATCTCTACGAGCACGATCATGTCGTCTGGGTATCTGGGCAGCTTCATTGGGAAACCATCAAATGCTGCAAGACGCAAATAAGAAAAGGATGAGAACTGGATGAAATAATAGCCAAATTGACTGATTGCCGCCATCGCTTCAGGACTGAATCTCCGCTCCGGACATCCTTGAAGTTCCCTACAAATTCTCATAGTAAAGGCGTCATTCACTCTGACATAATCTGCATAAATATTTTGCAACTGTAAGCATGGATAAAACTCATAACTTTTAACATCTTCAGGAAATTCCTCAATTCTGGGAAGTCCTGGCCATAACTAAAGAGAAGCCAACATGTATATCAAAAAGGATGACATATAGAAAGAATTATAAAACTTAGCTGCGGCGAGAGCTCTAGCAAGATGCTCACTCACCTCATGCGCCCAATCTATATACTGAGTATCTGAGCAGATAACTTGCACTAGAAAGAAACATTGCTCCATAAAATTAAAAGCTTCTACCTCACCTTTGAGCCGATGCAACAGGACCAGGATGTCCACAATCTCTGGTTTGAGGTCAGTACCGAAGAGGGTTTTAGGGACCTTACTCTTGGCTCCTCTTGGCTTCTGAAACCAAGAGCTCATTATTTCTTTCCTCCAGATCATCTTCTTCAAGGAGAACTCCGACATAGCTCCACCCATGGTTAGGTCAGAGAATTCTTCTCTCTCCGGAATTCTCAGACAGTTCACCACTACTTTCCTGTCGATTGAAATCAAAACTGATTGATCAGGCAAGAGGATTTGCTTGGTGTCCGGGTTGTAGTTGTTGATGCATTCGAGAATCAACTCCGGGGCTTGAACTGCTACTGGGAAGCCAGCTGCTTCCACCAATCCGCTTCCTCTGAGTCTCTCCGTGATAGGGTGGATAGGTTCCGTTTTCAATCTCCTCTGAAAGTCCTGCATGTCGTAGAAATGGAGTGAAGTGTCCATTATGGTCGACCATGCGGACTTGATGCCACCCATGCTATCGAAACCTGCAAATCTTGCTGCCATATTGCTTGAAGGATAATAATGGATATGCGGATGAATAATAGTGATGCAACAGAAAACAAACTCAGCAAACTCGGGAATTATTGCATATACTAAGCAATTTTAACAATTCGACAGTAAAGCGGAAGTTTGAAAATTTGTTACATTCCCCTTTATAGAAAACTTCAGATTTGCCCTTTTAATTTCATAAATCGCGCCACACGAGCGAATTTATGATTGAATCCGTTGGGTTAGTGAAGGTAAGAATTTCTAACAGATTTAACCTTGTCTTTTCACTATTCCCATTGATTTCAACGGTAACTTTCATTAATTATAGCCTTACCTCTCGTTTAGCAACCCGCGGAAAAATGAAAACGGAGTACTCCTTCGGGCAAAATCCGCATATGTCAATTCTCTCTGAAATAACTGGTGAATTTGGATGATCTGCTCTCAATTCCCCTCTGAAAACCATCTGCAATCAATCTGAATACTTACCATGCTTACAGTTGCGTCTTCTCATCTGATGCGGAAAATCGCCTCTGAGGGTAGAAAACCCGCAATGGAGAAGTCGATTTCTGTTTTTCCGCCACTGCCTTCTCTTTATTTAAGTCACTTCGTTTCAACCCTTTTCGGAAAATCTCCAAGCGGCTTCGCCAAAAGGTAGGGCCCACCATCTTATATTATCTCTTCGAAAAGCTCCTTTTCGGAAAATCTCCAAGTAGCTTCGCCAGAAGGTGGGACCCATATGTCAACTTTCCCTTCTAATAGTGCTTTTGCGGAAATCTCACTTAGGATTTCGAAACCTGCCGAGGAGAAGCCCTTTCTTCATTTTCCGCACATCTACCTTTTGATCATTCCATTAAGTTATAATTGATTCCGGTGGTAGGATCGCGACAACATACGAAAGATTTCTTAGAAACATGAACTATTTCGCTCCAGTTGAATTCCTTTACTGTATATACTGAGATCTGCGGAAAAAGGCCTTCGGGGTGTGAAATCCGCCGAGGAGAAGCTAGAACCCAATTTCCCGCCGACTTGATTTTCTTAACTCAAAGTGGGCTATATTGAAGGCAAGTCACATGATGCAGTACAATCCGAGAATCTTCATCGAGTAAGGATCTAAACTACCCCTCCGACTTATAATAGTCAAGGAACAACCCACCCGGCTCATATGTGATACGGAGGAAGGCTACAGGTGAAAACCCGATGAAGAAGCTCCTCACCTAAGAGGGCAAAGACCTATTGACTTGACCAGACCACACAAGACTATGATCTACTCCACTTTGTAAAATTGGGACAAGGTGTAAAAGTGGGGCAACAAGTTGTCATTACTATTAGGAATATGGAAAAATTCTAGAAAATTGCATAAGGACACATTTTAGAGGGAACTACAGTAGATGGTTGAGCCAAACTACATGTTTCAGTTGTTTGAAGACTGGTCATATCAGGAAGAATTAGCCAACAAAGTCAAAGGCACCCAAATCAAAGAATGACAAAGGTAAAGAGAAGGTAGATGTTGAACACATCAAAGGAGAAATGAACAAGACATGGAAGAAGAAAGATGGAAGTAGCTCATCAAATGAAGGGATCACTTCACCTAACAAGTCAAGTGGTCATACTTCATCAAACTAAGAAAAAGAAGGAATAAGGGACTAATTTACAAAGTTTGATCATGCATCAATTCCTAAAAAAAGAAAATACTAAAAAGAATAGATCAGAATGAACAAACATGCAAAGTTAAAAATTCAAGATTTCATAAGTGTTGTCGAGTTGCCCTCAGATGGTGAGTAAAAATCCAATACAAGCCAAGGTGATTGTCAAAGATTGTAGGAGCCAAATGATTAGCAAAAGCTGAGTGAAGAAGAAATCTCAATGAAAGCTGAGTAAATAATACTCCTGTGGAAGCTGAGTGGACAAGTGTAAATGCATTAAGCATTAAATGCAATGAAAAAAAGGGTATATTATCATTTTTTCATTCATTTTTTCTTCATCGAGAACAAAGAGCAAAGTTGGGAAAGAGTGCAGAGCGAATCTCAAGCAAAGAATCTAGCATATAAGAAGATTTCAATAGCATTCCAACACTATTCAATTGATTTCATGTATTTATGACTGTGCAAAGCTACATAGTTTCATGTTTTCTTTGTGTTGAAACTATAGACTGTGTAAAATGGCATCTAGCTCTAGAAAAACTTAGGAGAAGGAATCATTTGAGGTCCAATTAGTACCAAAAGAGGTTAGACAACCCAATTTTCATCCAATCCCAGAGGTTGCATACAAAAATGACCCAGCAAGAGCCCTTTCCATCATACCCCCAAAGGTTGTAATGGTTCAAGACGTAAGGAAATATTATAACTACAAAATTGGAGCTATAGGTGACATGGAAATGAGGGAGGCATATGAAAAATTGTGTGATAATGGAATATTGAAGGAAGAGTAAAAAATGGTTGAGATGAAGGGTTTAATGTGAGCCCTAGAATTCCCCACAGTGTTCAAGATAGAATGGATTAGACTAGTGTTGAGCCGAATGCATGATGGTAGTTTATGGTTGGAGGATGGTCCTATCAAGATAACAAAGATAATTGTACATAGAATGATAGGGTACCCAACCCTAGATTGGCCAAAGATCCTTAGGAGTGATTCTAAGGAAGCAATTGAGAAGAACATAGGTGCAAAATGGAATAAGAGAGGGATGATAATTGACACTATCCAAGACCCTCTAGTTGACTTTGTTGTTAGGGTCATTGCACACAAATTCTACTAGCCCAGTAGACTCAACAGTGTGCCTTGTATTGCAATGGATGTAGGGTACAAACTGGTGAAGAAGACTCATACATATGATCTTGCAGGGCTGCAACTACAACAAATCAATGAAAATCTATCAGCAATCAGAAGAACAAAGGGAGCCCAATGCAAATTTGGTGCAATTTTGATATGTATTTTTTATTATGTTTAGAATAAATTCCCTTCTTTTGGAAAAGTGGCATGGAAGAATGATAGGTCAATCGTAGCTCAAGTCAATGAATACATAGAGTAGATGGGAGCTAATTTTGAGGCCTTGATGACTAGTTATTTTGAGGATTTTAAGAATTCAATGAAGCAAAGGCTTAGAATTCTAGTTTCCTTAGTAGAAAAACATGTAAATGAAGTTTTCTTTCTTGTAGATATAGACTATACATACATACAAGTGGCCATACCAAGAGTGAGATGGTTGAGACCTCTTAGGTATGAGATAAATATAGATGAAGCATCAACGGCAATAACTACTTTATTAGTAAAAGAAATTGACAAGGATGCACCACATTTTGGAACGTATGACATGGTAAGATCCAAGGTGGATATGGAGTTGAAAACTACCTCCACTTTGAAGAAGAAGGACAAGCTTGTAAAGAAGCTGATAGCCAAATTTGGGGAAGGAACTATAGAAGAAGTAGAGGAAGAAGGTGAAGATGCTGAGGGTGATGAAAAAGAGGAGCAAGATCAAGGACCACTTGCCCTAACCCAAGGTATGGGAGAAGATGTAGATGAAGAGGAAGGTGTCAGGTAGGAAGCACCAAAGGCTAAGCCAAAGAAAAGGAAAGCTCAAAAGTAGCTAGTTACACAACCCAAAGGGAAGAAGAAGAAACCTACAAAGCCAAACCTAGCCAAGCCAACTACAAGGGTTGACACCAAGGCTACAACACAAGGGGAAAAAGAGAAAGAAAAACAAAAGGCAACAGAACAAGCAGGACCTGTAGAGCAAAAAGAGAGAAGAAAGTATGTTGAACCTCTAGAATCAGACAAGGAAAGAATAGAGTCTGATGAGGAACAATTCATATTAGTAAGACACTCTACCACATCTAAAATTGAAACTATTTACAATAATATTAGAGATAATGTAGATTTATCTGGTCTAAAGACCATATTTTTTAATAAGTTTTCAAAGGAACAAAAAAGCATAGAGGAAGAGTCCATCTACACTATGATGGCTAAGTTCAAGACCACCCCACTTGAACTAGACAATTCAATGCCTACGGAGCTAAGCTCATTAGTTGAGAATAAGTTACATTACTATCTCAAAATAGAGAAAGAAATAAGAGAGTCTACATTGGCTCATGTAATTTCAGACCTTACTAAAGGTCAAATAACAAAGGCCAGTAAGAAACATGGGAGCAAATTTGTACCCAAATGTAGAGCTTTCAATATTTTACAAAATCAAATTAAAGATGTTGTCCAAAAGTCCACAAAAATGTGGAAATTAATATATGGTTTGACAACTGTAAAGGAAGGGCAAGAAGACCCATTTGAGGGTAGAAATGAAGAAGAAGGAGGAGAGAATGAGAAAGAGGAAGAAAGAGAGAAAGAAAAAGATGAAGGAGAAAAATAGACAGTGGAGGAAACACATGGTGAAGAGTAAATATCTGAAGAGTAGCAGGAAGAACAAAGTGTCCAAGACACCCAACTACCACCACCAAGCCCTCCACATACAACATTTATAGATACAATAATTGTACACGATGTTCTTGACACTTTAGCTCAAAACATCAATCCTTTAACTGTAGAGGATCTCAAGAAGATCCTTCACTAATCTACATTACAAGCACAACTTTGCACAAATCTAGTTTTATGAGTGTTTATGAGTTACAAAAAGCTATAATCAAAATAAAAAGGGAGAAAGAAAGCACAAGGAAAATCCTCACAACCTCCCACAGCTACAGTAGATCAACCCAAAGAGCAAGAAGTACAAGACAAAATTGCTAAGGTTGATTCTACAATGAAAGTGACAACAACTACCAAGGCAAGATGTTCCTACTATACAAAGTCAAGGTTCACCTCCTCAAATTGTCATCATTGATCAAGGTAGTAGAGAAGAGGAGAAAGAAGTAGAGAAAACCCCTGAGGAGAAGGAGGTAATATAAACATTGGTGAACTTTCCTACCTCAGGGACTCCTAATAAGAAGCCAAGCACTGATACAGTACCATTGCATATTTCAACACCAGGCTTGAGCACTACCAAGGTTGCAATGGTACTTCACTATGGAGACCTTGCACTTGATCAAGAAATAGTCATACCCAGTTATGACTCAAGAACCATGAACCTATAATAGATAAATGAAGTGCAAGAGGGACTAGAAATGAGGAAGAGATAAGAGATACTCAAAAATAAGCATAGCCAAAAGCAAGCACTGGTAGAAATCAAGGACATATTTCTTGATGCATTTAGCTTGCGAGTACTTGATGAAACCCAGCCCATAATGGAGCAATTGTCCAACATTATGGACCAGGTATAGAATGAGGATCTAGAAACTAATGTCAAATTATTAGAATGGTTAGAAAATAAATTTTAGATGAAAGTGAATGAGAAGATATCAAGTGAAATAGCACTTTCATAAGTTGAATTGGTGAAGAAGATTGAAAAAGTAAAGAAAGTACTTGAGAATGTATTCTCATTGCACACCATGTTGTGTGATTCATCATATTTCACACAAGAAACAAGCCAAAGGATACTGAGCTTGGAGGAAACTCTAAAGATTTCCAACACTCAGTTACCAAAAGATCTAGCTTAAAGTGAGAGGCTTTTTGCAGTTATGCTTCACACACAAAAAGAACTAGTTGTGTTGATAGCTGAAGAGGCCAATATTAAGGCCAAATTGATGCAAATTCAATCCTCCATAAATCCACATCTAGAAGTACTCTATAAGGAGTAGGCCTATGCAAAAATTCACTAAAGAAGGATCCTAATCTTTCTACTCTAGAAGGCCTTGTTCATCTTGCAACAGAAATGACCATCCGACACAAGTCATTGGAGATAGCTTTAGATAATTGGGATGCTTTTCTCAAGATGATTATGGAGGTAAATAATTTTTTTTTGGAAAAGTATTCTATTTATCCTTATGACCCTTTGACATAAGTTTCAAAAAAGGGGGAGAATATACTTATGGGGGAGTATAATTCATTATTTATTGGGGAGATATTCACATTCACATTTTTGAGGAAGCAATAAAGCCAAAAGGATGCAAAACTGCAAGGAGATGTGAAAAGGGAATAGATACAGAGTACAAGAAGAAAAAATAGGGTACACAGATATAGTAAAGGTAGATAAGGCAAAAGGTATCAAAGATATCAGCATGAGACATATTTAGCACAAGAATTTTGGGTATAGGAATGGTAATGGCACATTAGCTTAGGGGGAGTTACAAGACTTTGAGGTATACACAATTTTGAATAAGTTTTTGAAGTCTTGTACATATGCCAAACAAAATGTGTAGTATACTCATAAAAATCAAATTTTATAATGTCTAGTTAAGTGTTTTTTCCACTCATGTCAAAGGGGGAGATTGTTGGTCACAGATTGGTTTTAACATTTGTGTCAACACACTTAACCAAATTCTCAAGGCAACGCTGAGTATAATACAAAATTTGAGCTACAATGTATGCTAAGCCAATGAATTCAACAAGTGCCAAGTGAACTTTAGGTACCGAGCAATCTTTAGGTGTCGAGCAAAGTTCAAGTGCTGAAAAAAGTATAGGTGTCAAGTCACTATAGATGTTGAGTGAAATAGAATCGCTATAGTAGCCAAGTGTGCTAGTTCTTCTATATGTGTTGAGCATCAGTAACTAGTATGTGCCAAGTAACACAAAATCAGCATATGAGTTTTTGACTTCACAAACTTAGATGTAAACCATTTTTGGAACTGACATGGAATGAATCTCGAAGGATGTTGAAGATAAGATTGAATCTTTCACATTACCTATGTAATCAGCATGCAATCAATAAGAAAAATGGAGAAGGCATGCAACCAATAGGAAAAGTGAAAGAAATGAGTGGGAAATGAAGATTTAATATTGATCATAGATTCATACCTAATCTTAAGTCTTCAAAATCTTTAAAAGGAGGATGAAGCCCTATAATGAAAGAGAGAGGATGGGCAGGAGAGGATATGTATGGGTGAAATATAGCAAAGAGCAGAAGGGTAAATGACTTAGTGAAGAATAGAGTAGCATTTTAGAATCTATTTATTGAAGAATAGAGTATCAAAACCTTGTAGAGTTACATATCAAATCAAGCAAGGATCAAAGTGACAGAATAGAACAAGCATCTAGAATCATCAATTGAAGATTGCAAAGCTATCGAGTCAAAGGCTTTCTAATACTCTCTAGAAAATTGTATTAGATATAGAAATCTTATGTTGACTAAAAGAAAAGGAGATGATATAGAAGAAGATGAATCAGAGGATGAAAAAGAAGAAACAAAGTCTAAAGAAGAAGAGCCAATCAAGAAGAAAGGTAAGTTATCATAACTAGACCTACCAAGTCATCTACTACAATATTCACTAGAAGAGCATCAAGGCCTAGAAATGAATTGCAGTTGGGTGAGGAGGATGCAGAGGAAATTATTTTCAAAAATCCTCCAACTAAATTCCAAGAAAAGTTAAATAAAATAGAAAGAGGAGCTAGAATGGAAAACTTCAAGGCACTATATGAAACTAGGACTACATATGAGAAAAAGAAAGTTGAAGACATAATGATGACAAAGTAAGGTAAATGGAATACTCTCCTAATCAACTTGTACAATAAATTCCAAATGAGCTTATGCAAGAAATCAATCCAAGATGGGAAAATGCTAAGAAAACCGCAAAAGATTTCTATGAATAAACTCTAATGCAACTCATGTTGAGTCTTAGTAACAAAGAGGTACAAGATTCCATGAAGAAAAATGAGGGGAAACTCACTCTGAAATTCAATACATGTCTTGTGCTGATAAAAGACATAAAACCCATAGTAAAGACATCTACTACCACATGGAAGAACATTTACAGCCTTCATCAACCAAGTGACTTTGTTGTTCATGTCAGTGATAAAGAGGATGAAGATGATAAGGAATATAATGACATTGATGAAGAAGAAGATGTAGAAATAAAGGATGATGTAAATCTAGATGATGAGGAGCAAGAATAGGAAGCTACCAAGGAGAATCTCCCTGAGACTCAACGTATTGAGGAAACTAACCCCAAGAAGATAGCAGCAACAGCTATGGCCTCATTTCCTCATTCTTCGAGAAAAACTTTAATTCCATCAAGCTTAGAGAAAGCATCTTCTGAGTTGGTTAAGGTAACCATTACACCTAGCACCCAACCAATCTTTGCACCTGTTCAGGTGAGTACCATATTTACTGAAGTGATTAGCACTTCATCTACCGAGCAACTAGTGCCTCCATCATCATTAGATTTGGCTACCCAACAGCAAGGTATTTCTACTATCAATGCAATATATACATTTTTTGTTAGACCCTCTATTTCTATTGTTTTTACAATTCTGAGTGCACAAATAGTAAGTACAAGGATAGTTGAGAGAAAGCCTCCACTGAGTGCTAAATTTTCTAGTAAGGATAAAGGTAAAGAAGACATTGATCTAGATGAGGATATATCCTGAATTGGGATATCTCTAATTTGAATCCTAATCAAATGAACATTATAAGTGAATTATTACAAAAGAAAGCTAAGCAACATAAGCTTAGAGAAGAGAAGAGAAGAGAAAACCAAGTGCTTGAAGATGTGTTTTAGATGCACTAAGCACTAACATTGATAGTACACAACCTATTTTGGTTTAGTTAGTAGAAGTTGTCCAGAAATTTAATGAAGATCTAAATGGACAAGGAAATTTGCTACAGAGAACAAAGAGGAAATTTGAGAACAAAGTATTGGAGCAAGTTACACAGAAAATTGCAATAAATCAAGTAGAATTGTCTACTATTCTTAGCTCATTGGAAACCTCCACAAATAATGTTACCTTATTATTTAGTAATTTGTATGATAAATCTATCTTCACTCAAGAAATCAAATTTAAACTATCTAAGATAGATGACTTGAAGACAAGTGCAGACTAGTTGTCACTTGACCCAAGCTACAATTTTTCTCACTATTTAAAAATTAGATATTTGACAAATTTTCAAGCAGAATTACTAAGGGAAGAAGCCAAGATAAGGGCCACATTTGCAGACATCCAAGGCATGATTCTCCCAAACATGGATGCATTGTAGAAACACATTGCACATGCCAAAACTCTCATCCATGACAAAAAAATTTCCATAGTTGATCACATGATGGAGTTTTCAATAGAAGTACATATTGCATTTTATGCAAGTTGTTACAAGAAAATTGGGACAAGACAATGGCACTAATTGTGAAGGTACATTCTAACTTCTTATCATATTTTGACATCACCATGTAGTATAAACCTTTTGCATTTATGTCAAAAAGGGGGAGAAGATAAGAGAATTATATATATATATATATATATATATATATATATATATATAGAGAGAGAGAGAGAGAGAGAGAGAGAATATGTATATATCTGTGTATGGGGGAGCAACATAATATTATACATATACATGTATATATATTTAGAAAATATTCTCTAGAAAAGCGATTTAAATTTTTTTTTTTTAAAAAGAGTATGTTACTAAGTTGAAGACACAGGATGGAGATAAAAGAAATATTTTGACCTAAAAATCTTGAGTTTTCAGTTTTGGATCGATAATTGTTTTTGTCACTAATGCAAAAGGGGGAGATTTTTTGACATTATGGTCAAGTTAGTTTATTAGTGACTCACACTTAGTCAATTGGTTAGTAGTTACTGAGCTTATCTTGTAGTTTGTAGTGTTAATTGAGCAATCCAGTTACTACTGAGTTCTATAGTTTCTATCAAGTTTTAGAATCTACATTGAGTTCATGCCAAGAAGTATCTACCAAGTTCATTAGTGATAGTGAAAACCAAGCTTCATAGTACTAACTGAGTTGCACAGTGTCAACCGAGTTCTCTAGTGTCTACCAAGTTCGCAGTTCCAGTGATGTGAATCTAGTGATGACCAAGACAATGAGTGTCAACCAAGTAATTTAGTTTATACCAAGCTTGTAATATTAGTGTTGACCAAGCCTCACAGTGTCAACCAAGTGATTCAGTTTATATGTCAAGTTTCATAGTGTTCACTAAGTCACTAGCGTTGACTGAGTTCAAACTACTTGGAAGTGATTAGTATGAATTGAGCTTCTACATCTACCGAGAGCATGATGATGTCAATTATTGACAATGGTTTCCAAGTATCAAAACTTCACTGAGTTTGTCTTCAAAACCTAACTACCAGTAGTTGAGCCAACTTTTGGGTATTTTGGTGAAACTTGTGTTGTAGCCAACTTTGTTGAATTATATTTTGGATTGATATATATGTAATGTATTGTATCACATCCAAATATGAAAAATATTGATGAAAAGAAAGCATATGAGAATAAGTGCAAATTAAGAAGGCTACAAGCAGTATAAGGGATGACAAAGATTTATCTATTATAGCAAGGTGATCTTTAGATTTCAAAGGAATCTCAACCAACAAATTAGAGTTGTAGATCAAAGATCAACCACTGGTTCATCCTAATAGGTCTATCAGCTAAATCCTTTCATAAGGTATACATGACAATCTTTTGCAAATCTCTTTATCGAGTGTATACTTCATTGTATGTTTTGTAAATCCTTTTATAAGGTGGACCTAACAGTCCTTATTGCTCCTAACAATGTAGATCATCAAAAGTGATCAATTGTAAGCCTTAATCAACCAACTTTATATTACAATACTAAAGCTTGTGGGTATCATCCCCACATGAGTTTTACTTTCTATTTGGAAGGCTTTTCAGTCACCATATCTTTTGTCAAAGTGTTATGAATGTTTTAATGCTTTCATTCTTTCATGCATGCAATTAGATCAGAATATTATATGAAGGATTAATTGATGAAATAAGTTGAAGTTTTATGGGTTCTTGATTAACCCCCCTTTCAATAACCTTGCCTACTTTATATTTCTAACATAATTGATATAATTCAAGTAGATATGAAGGAAAGTTCTTATTCATTGGGGAAGGATGCAAGTTCGATCTCACCTTCATATAATAAGTTGACATTTGGTCAACATAGGTTAGCTAAGTTACTAGCTAGAGACAATGGCATGAGGAAAAATTTGATTTCTATTCAATTCATACTATTACCAAATTTGGAGATCATTCAAAAGGAATTATGTATTTAACTTACAGTCTATTGGAGAAAGAAACACATCTTTAGAATGTTGAGAGCTTAATTAATTTATTTTTTGAGCTAGAGATTCATATTCAAGTCATGGAGTGCACAAGAGATAGATGGAATAAAGGACTTGAAGCAATTTTGGCTACTCATCAAATATTTTTTTATAAGTATGGGATAGCCCCAAAAAATCCCAAGCCATAAATTGACAAAAACAAGGGCTAATTATATTAATGATGAAACATATTAAAGGGGAAATATTGATAGGATATACAATCCGCCAATATAACTAAGAGGGGTGGGGTGACTCAGTTATCCAACTATTATCACAATTATCAACATTATTAAATATTAATCGTATGAGAATCATAATTAGAAATCACAACAAGATACTCATGCACAATAACATCAGACATGTTATTTAGGGAAACCCTTGATTAGAGGGAAAACCCTAGTGGGGATGCTACTCACAAGATGATATACTAATATAAATATTCCTTGTTAGAGGATGGACCCTACTAGGAGTCTTATAAAAACATTCACTACATATCAATCCCTATTAGGAGACTTGGAATCCTTGTTAAGAGATTCCAACCCTATTACGAGTTGTAGAAGGTAGATAGACCCACTATCCAAATAGCTTCAGGGGCGAGACCAATGAACCCACTATCCAAATGATCTCTGTATTATTCCTTGTAGAATAATAAAATTGAATTGTACTTCTCCTTCCTCTTTCTCTATCTTGTCAACTAACTTCTCCTTCTAATCTTGATACCAGATCACAAACTTCGCATCCAATAACCCCTTGGATCACTTACATTTACCAAACACTCTACTCTTGTTTCCACTTCCTCAATTACTTCACATCTCATGCACACTTCACAAACAAGGAAAATACTCTCCTTTATACCAAACCCTAAAAAAAAATCCTTGAGTTAGCCTTCAATATTTTCCAATTTATTATAATAGGACCATAATAAGATAATTGATTATTTCACAACCACATATCATTGTTAGCTCACAATCTATACAAATTTTCACATGTGTGACTTCAGGACTTGCACACTCACTGACATCATCATCAAATTGTCCTCTATCACCATATAACTTCACATATCCTAATTATACCTTTGATAAGAGATAAATTATAATCATCATAAACTACTTCTTAGGTACTCTATTTTTGTACTCCTCTCTATAAATTATGTATATCTTCTATACCTCTTCAACTTATGTTAGGCACACTTAACTTCATCATTAGGACATAGTGTGGAACATGTCCTTAACCACACATCACCTAGTCATCAAAATATTGTTCGTACAACCACAATTTCTATCTGCTACTCTGCCAGTCTTCACAAAATTACTGCTATGTTGACATCAATGACAAACATAATCATGAATGCAACATGTCAATACTACCAAATGCTCTCCAGTTCTTAGGATAGTTTTCCATAGGAATACCATCAACATTCATGCTAACAAATATAATAGAAAAACAAGGTAAATATAAAAGATGTATAGAAGATGTTAGAAACTAGAGACATGATTATTATATGACATATCACCAGAGATTTTTAGAGAGATTTAAAACATGTACATATTGTCGAGTTACAATTTCAGGGGGAGTATTACTTTTGCATGGAAAGCTATGTCATGAAAAAGTGTTTTTTCCACTAATGTCAAAGGCAGAGATTGTTGATCTCTAAGCATAAGTTTCCTATTAGTGTCCAATACTTAGTCAATTCCTTGGTGATGTTCCATCACTATGAACAAGCCATCCAAAAAGGGCTAAGATACACAAGATGTGTTTATTTTTCAACACATGATGAGAAAGTCAAGTTTTCTAAGTACCCCAGTTGAGGCCAAGCAAGCATATCAGCTGGGTCATTCAGTTGAGATCGAGCAAGCAAGAAGTTAGTTATTTCCAAGTAATAATATATATTAATTTTGTAGAAGCCAATTGATAGTATGAATGTTAGTTATGATCGAGTGTCAAAGCATTCAAGTGCTGAGAAAACCAATATTGACATATGAGTTTTTAATTGTAGAAACACTTATGTAAATCACTCTAGCCAGCCTCTACATGATAGTTAAAGATCTAAGAGACAATTAGGGAGGGAATTATGCATTTTTTCAAATGGTATTAATCTCTAGGAAAGCAAAGTAACGAATCAGAAAATTAGAATGGAAAATGGAAAAAGGAAGAAATATGGATCCTTGGTCCTAATCTAAAACCTTTGAGGATTATCTCTTTAAGAATGGTAGTACCTAGGATCAGTGCAAGAAATAGAATCATATAGAGAAGCATGTATCAAATGTAAGTGAAGTGAAGGAGTGAATCAACAAAGTATAGAGCGAAGGAAGGCATAGTCTAAAAGTAAGTTCAGACAGTGCAACAAGAGCAATGAAGGATAGAACAAATATATCAAATAAGTAGATCAGATTGAGATTTTGAGGAGAGGAGATTTGTAATCAACTTTCACATAAAACTGAAGGGTCGGGTTCTAAATTATTTTTATAGATTGAGTCAAGGAAAATCTCTTAATGGAGTGGTCCTAACAAATCTATTTCAAATCTTCTAACTGAGTCCTTACTTTTTTGTAAGTGTAAAATCCTTTAATAGGATAAGACCTAACAATCTTGAATGCTTTTGACAGAGCAGACCCCTTATAGGGTAGATCTAATATGATCAAATTGTAACCCTAACAAGTTAACTTTGTTGTTGGAACAATGAAGATTTGTGGGTTTCATACCCACCCCAGTTTTACCTTCATATTAAAGTGTTTCTAGGTATCCAAACTCATTGTGTTATATGTTAATGATTTTTGTGGATATTATGCTTAGATGGTTTTCATTTCAGCATTACATGTTTATGTTTATATAGTATAAGATTTGAGATGTGAGATGGATTAGGTGTAAAAATATTTATTAGGAAAAGTATTATAGATCCTAATTCACCCCCTCCCCCCACCCCTCTCAATATCATGTTTCCCATTAAGATTTCCAACATTAGGATCAATAATTATATGCCTCACAACTATAGAAAAGAAACAAAATAGTAAAGTGAATGGAAAATAAGAGAAGAATGAAGCTTGTAAAAAGAAGAATAAATACATTTTCAAGTCTATTGCTTGAGGTAAAGATTTATAAGAGAAAATTAAGTGAAAATATTTGCAAATATATGTAAAAAAAAATAGTTATTAGAATATTAAGAATGAATTGAACATAAAATTATAGGAAGGGTCAAGTTTAGAAAAGTTAGTAGAAGCTACCAGAACACTGTAAGAGAAATAGAGAGAACTAAAGGAATTAATAGTTAAAGGATTAGAAATGATAAAACTAATTTTCATGGAAAAAAAAATTACAATTATAGAATTATTTCAATTATTTTTATGTATGGATCTATTATTTTTATGTATGGATCTCATATAGAAACATATGAAAGCAAAAGAGTTCCTCACAACAACATTACATTCAAAAGAAAAGGATGATACTATCATTATAGTAATATATGTTAAAAGTCACATTACTGACATCATAAGATTAAATAAATAATAGAATAAGCTCTTGATGAAAGTTAGTGTTAGGCAAAGATATATTCAAAAAGGTGCAGCAATAATTTAAATAGGTATAGTTTTCCTCACCTTTAGCATTGTTGTCAAAGGGGGAGAAGTAAAGATAAGGGAAGAGGTATAAGAGAGAAGTAAAATATAGTTCTTTTTTAAAAGGGAGAGTTAATATTTAATATGAAACCTTAAGTTTTAAGTGAATGGTTTTTCCATCAATTCCAAAGGGGGAGATTCACACTTGCCAAAATCCTAGAACCCTATGATTAAGACTTCAAAGGTTGTCATTATTGTCAAAAATAAATAAAAGGACTCAATAGACACACTATCTATTAGTGTTTGGTGACTGATTAGGGATGTATTGAACATACTCCATGATTCCTCAAAGGGGTAACATGTTGTAACTAATTTTAACTCTAAAGTGCCAAAAATACTTGTATAAAATGGCTTAAGTTTAGGGATTTTTCATAAGGTGTGATGCAATAATTTCTTCTTGTGAAGGTATTGAGTTGTGAGGGATTATGGATTGTAATAAAGTTATAATCATTGGAAAGTAATACTACTGGACTCACTGTTTGGTGGGCATAGCCCAGGGATTGGGTGAACCACATTAAATCTTAGTGTCTTTTGTTCTCTTCTACATGATTTATTATTTTCTTATATTGGTTATATTTGCATGTAATTGTTATTTTTTTCCATGGTTATTCCTAACACTATCGGCAAAGAGTCATTGGAAAACTAAAGCTCTTATCAAAACTAATATTTATAATTTAAAGGTAATTAACTTTGTGTACCTAAAGGCATATGGTATCATACTGATTTTCAATATAATGAAGAAGTTGAGGTAGTGTAGTAGCAAGAAGAATTAGATTTACTACAAGAACTACCACAAGTGCCTAAACCTGCCATTGAAGTCATCTTAGGAAGAAGGAAAACACAAAAGACAAGGAGGAAATGATATTATGAATACATCTTCAAGTGGGAACATTAACCAATAGAAGATGCAAGTTTTCTTTTAGAGAAAGACATCATCAAGCTTGGGAGTAGACTTGAAGACATTCCAACTCAGGAGACTTGAGTTTCTTTTCACCTAGGGAATATGGTGTAGAGCACCAAGGCACTTGGTTTATATTTTGGTTTTCATGTTTTTTTCCACCTACTTAGGCTAGAATAAACAAACCTTGGATGGAAATTCCATGGTTGTCAAAGCAAGACACCATTTTATATGTTGAAGGCACTTTATGCAATTTATAAGCAAAGGTTTCTTATTAGGAAAATTTGTTTATTTTAATGTTTTTGGTCAAACAGCCTAGGATTAGGTTATTTTATTTTGTTTTAGGTATGTTGGAACCGTTTCCAAGTTCTAGAAGTGGAATCAAGTGAAAAATGTAAAAATTGCACTTTTTATGCAAAGTTGCATTGTTGAAAGTTGTAAAAGTTGCTCAAAACTACAAATTAGTGGGAAAAGGGTTATAACTATTAAAATATTGGTTGTAACAATTAAAATAGACATAAGAGAGATATATACCTTATTTTTGAGGTCTGGAGGGCATTAATGTATGGATTGGAAGAAGTTGCAAAGAAAGCAAATCAATTTTGGAGTCATTTTTACTGTTGTTTGCATGCTGAATGAATTGCACAAACTATCAAACATGATCTAATGGATGTTTGAGATATATATTTGAATAATCTTTCTTTTTCTTCTGGTCTCATCATTCTAAGTGTTTTCTTTCTCAAGTTATTGCATTTTCAATGAAAGTAGGTTTTTAAGATAGCATTTTGGTGTATACAGCAAAGATGGGCCTCTAACTACCATTTCCTTGGTTGGAATTTCATGGAAACTTGTGAAATGGTAGTTAGTATGTTCCTCTTAAATATTCTAGTGTTCCAAAATTGGATGATGTGTTTTGTGATTTTTCCAATCAAGCCCTAGGTCAAGTACTATGAAGGATTTGACCTCTTGTAGTGTATTAATTTGTGAATGATAGGAGTTTTGGTCTTTGTGAAGGGATAAGAATTTGGAAATGAGTTATTTTAGTGTTTTTGGTCATTCATAAGTATTTATTTCATTTCCATGACCCTGTTTCCTACTAGTTACTTTGTAAACCAAGCCTAACTTGATCACTTAGGTTTGTGTTGCTTTGTGAAGGAAAGAGAATGCTGGAGTGGGGATAGAACTTGGTACTTTGGGGTTTGAAGTAACTTTGAAAAGGTTTTTCAAAAACCTAATTTTTTTGGGTCTTGTTTTAAACTTTGTGAAGTTAAATCCAAAAAGCCATTTCAGGAGGGCTAAAAGGAGCTCGTAGGGCTACTAGGCCAAATTGGGGTTTGAGGCTTTATGCAAGTGTATGATTCAAACCAGTGGTGTAGTCTATGGTAAATAGGTTCCATAAGATTATTTAACATATTATAACCCTTGGGAAAAACTTCTAGGGTGTTTTCCTAATATTGACCTAGTTGTGGGAGATTGGTACAAAACCCATAAAGTGGGCAAGTTTGGTTCTTTGTCCTTAGATTCTTGGTGAAGTTGGAAAGTTCATTTATTTGATCCATTGGAGGATTGGATTGTGCTGAAACCTTTTAATAAGGTTGAAGATTTGATATCCATTCGGTTGATTTCAAGAGCGGGAAGCCCATTTGAAGCTTCTGAGTTGTGCTCTCTACATAAAAAAAACCTAAGATTGTGTTATTGGTCAATGGATCATTTTAGTAAATAAGTCAAGGATAAGTCATGAAAAACCTATGGAAACATTGAGAAAACCTAATAGGTCATGAAGTAGGAAAGGAATTAGGTTAAGAAGGAATACAAGTGAGAATGAAAAAAGAAGAGTAGAGTGGATTAAGTGTATGTGGAACATTGATTTGATATAGAAAAGCATAACAACTAGATATTAAAAGGAAGAGTAAGAAAGATATCAAAAGGAAGGGTACAAAAGATAACAGAAGGAAGAGTAAGAAAGATAATAGAAGGAAGAGTAAAGAATATAGAATGAAGAGGACCTATCAAGTAGAAAAGGGAGGCTAGTACAAGTCAAATTTCTTATTTTTTATGCATAATAGTTTGCCAACAAGATTGATAAATCCTTTAACAAGGTGAATATTATATTAGTTGGAATAAATATCTTAATAGAGTAGTCCTTGATAGGACTGCTGATTCTCTAAACCTGATATTAGACACTTTTAACAAGGTGTAGTCATTTGGAAGATGACATTATTGTAAGCTTCTAACAATGCACCTTATTACTACAGTGATCAGTTATGGGTATCATACGTTAAAAACAATTTTTCAATTGTATATTGTCATTGATATTACACAAATGTCAATCTTTAGTCGAGCACATTTAGCTTTAGCTAAGCTTAGTCAGGCACTAAAGGAGATTATAGTATCAGTCAAGCATGTTCATTGCCAACTAATTTTGGTCGGTTAGAAAAGGAGTTAGTACTAACCAAGCATGGTTGGTCATCAAAGGATTTAGTATCAATATAGTTGAGTTGGTTATCGAAGGAATTTTTGTATTAATTGAGTGATTAGTCTAGTGTTAGCCGATTGTCAACAGATTAATTTTGTCTATTAATTGATTAATGCAAGGTGACTAAATGAATTTTTAATGTATTTATGAAAGGGTATTAAAGTTGACTTAACATTGAGCATGATATATATGCAAGTTTAGGTTTTGCATTGAAAAATTTAAATTTAAATAATGTGAAGGATATTTGATTAAGGACAGAGCATCTAAGTTTGAAGACTGAGATGCAAAGAATATTTTGATCAAGAAGGATCAAGAGGTCAAGATAGAACATGGATCTAAATCTAAAAAGTTAGTTTGTTCAAAAATTGGATCAATCATTGTTACTCTCTAAAAATTATAATAGTGAATCAAATCTCTTAACTGAGTTGGGTTAACAATCATTTTGTAAATCCTCTAACAAGGTGGCATTTCTATATTGAAGTGTTTGAAGATCTCTAACAAGGCCACTCCTAATAGGGTGATTCAAATCCTATAACAAGGTCACACTTTATCATGTGTTTTGTAACCTTTAATAGGGTTGGCTCCTAATAGGGCTCACTTCAGAAAGGTGAAAAGTTGTAACTAGTAGCATTGGTGGTTTTCCCAAATTTGAGTTTCCACATCAAATCTTGGTGTCTCATGTGTTCATGTTATTTTCTTTAAGGTATATGTTTCTACTAATACACATTAATGTTACAAGACTAATTTTTTAACCAGTTTGAAATGAATATTCAGTTCTAACCAAATAGGACAAGGATTTGATTTGTTAAATGAAAAAATTGTATTGACATCTAAGGCAAATGGAATTGCTTTTGTGGTAATTAATTCACCCCTCCCCTCTCAGTTACTCCATAAATTTCCAATAATTGGTATCATATTTTTTGGCTCTTGTGAGAAAGGTTTCAAAGACCAAAGCTAAAGATCAATATGTCTTATAGAAGAGAGATTCCTAAGCTTAACTGAGAAAAATTTTCAACATGACAGGAATTGATGAAGCTCGTGTGGGAACCATTAGAGATATAGGTATGCACTTCTTGAAGAACCAATATGTGGCACCACCAAACCCTTTAATTGTGGATTACATGGTGGATATGGAAAATCACAATATAATGATGATTGATATTGCTTCCTCTCTCAACTATTCTAAATTTTATGAAGTCAAAGATTTCAAAAACTAGAACAAATATATGGAGGAGATAAAAATGTGAAAAGATCTAAGGCAGAAAGTCTAAGAGGTCAATTTGATCAAATCAAGATGAAAGAAGATGAAAAAAATACAAAATACAATGAAAGAATCAAAGAAAGTGTAAGTGCAATCAGAGTTACAGGAGGAAAAATAGATGATGAAATAGTAGTCAGCAAGGCATTAAGAACTCTTCTTCCTATCTATGCAATTAGAGTTTTAGTTATTTAAGAGATGAGATCCAATCTCACAAAAAAATAGAATTTTGGATATACAAGTGGAAATATTGACAACTTTTGAGTTGGATAACTTTGATAACTATAATCCTAATCCCAACATAGAATCCATATTCAAAGCCAAAATAACTCTTGGTAGAAAAGGAGTAAACTCAAAAGGAAAATAGATTGACAGTGAACAAGATGATGATTCTGAAGATGATCTTGAAGTCATTGAAGCTCTTCTTGTAAGAATGTTACCAAAAGGAAAAGGTAAATACAAAGGTAAAATGCCATTGATTTGTTTCTCATGTGAAGAGGTTGGTCATATTTTGGCAAGGTGTATAAAGAGAGAAAATAAAGATGACAAAAAATTCAACAAATTCAAAGGCAAGAAAGACTTCAAGAGCTTCAAGGACCACAAAGAGAAAGGTAAGAAATCTTGTTACATTGCTAAAGACTCTGATAGTGATGATGAAGATGAAATGGTATATATTGCTATTAAGGAAGAATTAGATAATGAGGAAAATAAAAATATGGCACTTATTTCTCATGTTAGCAAGAATGACATATTGACAGTAGACAGTGGTTGTTCTCATCACATGACTGGTGATAAAACTAAGTTTGACAAATGGAACATTATGATTGTGGAAGTGTTAAATTTGGAAATCAGGAACCATGTTATGTGAAATGAAAAGGATGTATTGCATTAATAGAAGGAATCAAATGTGGAAATGCCTACTGGGTTGAAGGACTAAGGCACAATCTATTGAGTGTGGCATAGTTGAACAACATTGGATACAAGGTAGAATTCATGAATGGGAAAGCCAAGTTGTTGGATAGAAAAGGAAATCTAGTTGGGATTGTCAATCAAACTAAAGGGAATCTATTCTATCTAGATCTTACTAAACATTTGTTCATTTTAGCACAAGTAGAGGAAAGTTGGCTATGTCATAAAAGTATATGTCATGTGAACTTTGATAATTTGGTTATCATAAGCAACAACAAAAGAGTAAGAGACATTCAAAATCTAAAGAAACCTAATATGGCCATGTGCAAAGAATGTTAGATTAGAAAAATGGGAAAAAGTAGTTTCAAAAGTAAGAATTATTATACGAAAGAAGTCTTGGAACTATTTCATACATATCTTTGTGGACCAATAGGTACAAAGAGCTACCGTGGAGACAAATATTTCATTTTGCTTATTTGTAGTGCCTGCCCCTAGTTTGCATTTCTGTCATCATTGTTGAAAATTAGGCTAGTTTTATGTTTATGGTTAGTATCATGGTTTTGAGATTATCAGATATTATTTTACATCCAGTTTATTATATGATGAGGTTACTTTGTACTCTATATTTCATGTATGCATGATGATTATTTAGTGATTTCAATTATTGATAATGAGTTAGATGGATTATTATGTATTTTCTTATGGATACTTACCCCATACTACATTTGTATGGTGTGCGTGTTTTTTTTCTTTATGTATGGTGTTTCTGATGTGGTTAAGGAAGGGAGTCGTAGTCACCTGCTAGTCAAGATCTACATGATGCACCACTTCATGCCATTACCTATTTAGCTTAGAATATTGTGTTTGTACATGCATGGATTTTATGCAGGTTGTAGGTACCAGGTATCAACTTCCTTGAATTGCTAGGATGAGCGTACCCTATCACATTATCTCAATGGTAAGAGAGGGGAGATAAATTCTTAAGTCCAAATCCTAAACCTTTAAGCCATTTGTCCTAATTGAAAATTAGGACAATTATCTGAGTCGAGTACCCTCCAAATGCATCGAATGACATTAATTCATGATTATAACCCTTTTGTTTGATTTAGTATGTGTTTTGCTATGATGGGTTTTCGTATGTTGTTTAATGAGTCTTTGATAAATTTTCTATTAATTAAGTCTAATTAAAAGATTAAATTAATGATTTAATTTAATGGGAAATTATTATGATATTTTAATAATATATTATATTTAATTAATTGAGAAATTAATTAAATAAAAAGAATTAAATTTGGAGATAAAGGTTCTAAGGATAAATTTTAGAACATGATAATATTTATTTAATTTAGTAATAATATATTTAGAGTTTATTTTTAAATAAATGCTAAATATTATTTATTATTTAAGTCAATAAATATTTTATCAATTAAGTTTCAAAAATAAAATTAAGAAGTGAAAAGAAATTAATTTAATAAAAGTTTTAAGTTTGCATGATGCATGCATGAGATTAAAACATAAGAAATTAATTAAAAGATAAAACATGCGAACTTAATAAAGATATTTAATTGCTTAAATTGTGCATGAGATTGAAGATTAATAAATTAATTAAAAGAAAAGTCAAGTGGAAATTAAATAAAGTAATTTAATAATTCATAAATTTGCATGAAAAAGATTAATGCAAGATAAAGAAAAGTTAATTATGAGTTAAAGGTTGTGAGCAAGGAGTTCTCCTAGGTGAATGCACAATTAGTGCCCCGATTTAAGGAGATAAATCTTTATCACAATTGAAGGGTTCATTTTTGGGGAAGGATTTTGGAGGACGAATTTTGGATGCAAATTTTTGGGGAGCAAAACTAGAAGTGAATTGTGGAAGGGAATTTCTGGGAAAGTTTCAGAGAGAGATTTTTGGATAGAAGCGAATTCTCTCACAATATTTGGGTGGTTGCGTATTAGCATCAGGTTCAGGTAGGGTCTTGTGTTTTGATCACTGATCAATTATGCAATTTTCCTTTCCCATCTTCTTCATGATTGTTGAGATCGAATTCTCTAGATTTCATTGTACGATTCTTTCGCTCTCTTGTCTGAATCTTATGATATTGTGTTGTATCTCATTTGTATAATAAAGAAGAAAAATAAATTAAATTGAAAACCCCATCCGTAGGCAAAAGGAAATTATAATTAAATGGGGAGGGTTTGAGATTTAAAAGAAAATACAATTTTGAGATTCGAATAGTTAATCGAATTTAGATAGTAAATTTGATTGATTGATTGTTTTCCTCCTATCATAAATTTGCTAGATATTCATTATATATATATATATATATATATATATAAAATAAAGTAAAAATATATTTTTATTAACAAAAAGGGAATTTGTTTATTTAAATTTCAAATTTATAATTTTTTTATAAAATTAATTTAAAAATAATAATACATATCAATGGGGGGATTGTTTTATAAGTTTCAATTATTAATAATAATAAAATAAAATAAAATATTATTGGGGGAGGCGGGACCACCACCTCCCAACCCACTTACCCCTTTAATTTTGGGGGTGTCCATGTACTGTTGCACTGCACAATCGCAGTGTACTGCGTGGGTAGTAAAGTGGGTCGCACGGCTTGACAGACCAACGGGCCCTAAACACTTTACTTTAGGCATTTCTTTTAAAGTTTGTTTTAAATTTGTTTTATATAAATGGTTTATTATTATTTTAATAAAGTTTTAAAGTTATATGTAATTTAGTTTATATGAAAATTATTTATTAATATTAATTATTTAATGTTAATTTTATTATATGTCATTTAATGTATATTAAATATTATTTAATATTTATTAATATTTAAAAACTTTTTAATTTATAAATGTCAATAAATAATTTTAGATATTATATTAAATTAATAGTTGTTTAATAATGATTTAAATTATATATTTAAATAAAACAAAGGGGAAACAAGAAATTTAAAGTTGATAAGGTGGTTGAGGTTGTTGGAGAGGATTCCGGTGAAGATATTAGGGGAAAAACAAGAAGAAGGTCTGGTAGGTTAGCTCAGTCCCAGGCTAGGGGTAAGCAGAAGTCCATCAGATACCCTGTTGAGGAAATTGAAGAAGATAGCTTAGGCAATAACAGTGACAGAAGGGAGGAGGAAAGTATTTCCAACTATAAAAAGGATGATGGTAATGAGGAGGGGGAAAAAAGTTTCAATTCTGGGAACATTTTGATGGATGACACTCAAACTCAAGTGTCGAACGACAAAGAAAGGAATACTAAGACAACCCATGTTTCAGCTAGCTTCTCACTTAAACCTTTTACTTTTTGTGATGAGATGAGCAAAAAGGATAATTCCCCAATTACCATTTCTTCCCCTATTAAGGAGAATTCAAAGATTTCCTCTAACCCCTGGGTGATGCAGGATAAACCAGAGGGACAGAAAATGAAGGAGGTTGCTGCTAAGAAGGTCAAGGAGCATAAAGAGGAGACTAAGATAGTGGAGGAGCATTACATGAACCTGGAGGAAAGGGTCAAAGCTTTGGAGGAGGGGGTTTTCACCTTCTCCAAGTTTGGACTTAAAGTTACTCATGCTACTACAACTACCCTCCAATTGCTGGCACAGGAGAAGGAGGAAGTTGGCTTGGACATGGAGGACAAAAAATTACTCTTTAAGTTTCTTGTTGATGACTAGGCCTAGATTCTTCTTAATGTAAGAGGAAAAGGGAAAAAATAAATCTAAGTCTTTTTTTAATTCTGTTCAGTTATGGGGTCCAAGGATCCAAAGACTTTATATACTATTATGGAAGTTATGGTTTTGTTGGTTATCAGTTGTATTTAAGTTTTTATAAGGCCTGGGTGCCTTGTTGGACTTTGGTTAGTTGCTAGGGTTCCTTTCTGGTTCTAGCTCTCTGGTTTTTGGTTTTTGTCTCTGACTGTTGGTACTCATGTTCTATTTGTCTATTTTTGTTACTAGTTGGTAATGTGCTAGTTACCAACCTTTTGACTATTAAGGGCTGACCCCCTTGTTTTTGGTCACTTTTAATTTCAAAAACAATTATTATTAATGGTTTAATTAAGTAACTTAAATTTTAATAATATTTAATTAATTTTTAATTAAGTTATTATTAAAACAATTTGGGGTCTTAGATTGCGAATTTATATATATTAATTTAATTACATGTAATTTAATTAAGAACGGAAGTTGTTTAACTTAAGTTTCAAATTTATTAAATTATTATAATATTGATTTTGATAAATTCTTAGATTACTCTCTTCGAAATTGAGCAAGCATTATTTTAATAATTTAAATAATTATAATTTACCATTGAAATAATTTAGAAAATTGATCAAGTGGGGTAATTGGACTCTTATTCAAATATGGGAAATGGGATCAAACTATATGGATTAAGATGAACCCCTTTAAATTCGAAAACTCTCACTAAAATGAAAATTGGAACTTTATTATGAACTGACACTATATGTCTTCAAGACTAAACCAAAATATGACCAACACAGTTGTTTGTATATTGTTTGTGCTTTGCGAGTTTTTGGTTGATTTAGTTTTGATCAGTCTTAGGTTGTTACTAGAGGCTCAGGGGTTATATGTTTGTGATGTCATGCTCATGTTGATCTTGATCTTGATTATTTTGCTCAGCCATGTATGTGTTGATATGCTCTATGTTGAGTGTGTTTATATTGTTGATTACTATTTTTAATGCCTTGTGGGATGGTGAGAGTTATCTTATGGGTTATCTAACTTAACCATTTTAGAGTCATCGATCAGTTATATTTGATTTGCTTTCTAGTTGCTTAGAGAGGAATGAGGTGTTTTAAGTGATTTGTTCTTGATGATATTATGTTGTGACATGTTTGACTTGACCATTTTGGAGTCTTTGATTAGTATTAATTTGGGATGCTTTCTAGTTGCTCGTTGAGAACCAATGGATATTGTGGGATACTTTTCGGTTGCTCATTGGAGAACCGATGGATATTGTGATTTATCAATTGATGCTATTCAGTTTCTCATGGAGAACTGATGTGATTATTGTGGATTATATTTATGATGCTTTCCAGTCACTTGTATAGGACTGAGGTGATTTTACTATGATTCTTTGATTTTTGATTTCATGATCTTAGGGTAGGTAATCTATATGTAGTGTTGGGAAGTGGCTTGCAATGGGGATTGGGGCCCTAAGTGGCTATCAAGGTAACTCATTGTAAGTTCTTTTAATAAGTGATAACATTTACACTAAATGAGAGTAAAATGAACCTAACAAGATTAATTGTATGTTCTTGTCCATGCCTTGAGTGCTAGTACAAACTAGGATGGGAGTAGAGAGAACGCTTTGTTACAACCTTGCATTCCGTAGTATGCCTCATCAGTACAAGAGGATACTAGTGGCCGTAGGGATCACTAGCGACCCAAGATTCCTAAGGGATTGCTTGGGTAACTCTGAACGTGATTCGTGCAATGACACTTTCCTGCTTATATAGTAGATTCCTACATGTCTTGTGTGCCTCTGGTTCTAGATGTTGATCTATGTGTTGGAACCTTTGAGTTCATATATTTTTAGGATTTCATGGACTTAGAGAGCATTTGCGATATTTGATTTGATATCCTATTTGGGACTTGAGAATATCTCCTCAACACAGTAGGAGTGGGCCATTTAGGTTCCACACGGTCGCTTGGTAGTGCTTTTTACTCTTACCATTGAGATTCATCTGTAGTCACTATGGCTAGAGCTTCTTCAGATGCTTGTTTATCATGATTAGGTGATGTTATTTACTGATGCATTTCTTTATATTGATGATTAGCATGTTAGATTTCCTTATGATTATGTTGTAGTATGTTTATTAGTGACGTCCCTATTACTATAGTACTGATGATCTTATCGATGACTTGGGATGTTATGTGTGGGGGATGGCTAGGGCCCATGATGGTCTAATGATGCTATTGACGGTTGGGAGGAATCGCGTACTTAGTTAGTATTGTTCTATGATGGATAGTTGTATTTCATGTTGGATGTTTATATCTTTTATGATGGATGGATGTATCATGTATGGTAGATAGTTTCATTTATTTTATTGTACTTTGTATCATGGATTCAACTAGGATGATTTATCTTTATTTCTACATATGTATATTCTTTTAGCCTTTTATACCTTGTGACATGTATAGTGGATGATTGAGCATTCCAAATTTCATTTTCCAAGAGGCATTCAGAACAAATTTATATTATGGACATTGGACTTTCTAATTATTTTTTCATGTGGATGTGGTAGTTGTTAGACTTAGAATTAATTAAATATAAATGTGACTCAATGTCTTCGGATCCTTAAGGAATGTAAGCTATTGTCTATGCTTTTAGTTGATTGTATGTTATCGCTTCCGCTGCTATGTGTTTGATGTATATGTATGATTATCTTTCTTGTTTTTTTTTTTTATAAAGAAAATGTTTGGAAAACTTAGTAAAACTCTAGGTTAATTTTTTTGGATCCCTTGGTGGGGCATTACATCTAGTATCAAAGCCTGAGTTTCTACATTGGGAGCTCTGGGTATATTGGAATGCCACTAGTGTTAACTAGTTGAACAAAAACGAAAACTTTAAACTATCATGTGTCTTTCAAACTGAAAACTTGAACTAGATGAACTGAAACATAACTTAAACTATTAGTTGCATATTTTTCATACTTCAACACTTAGATTTTAAAATTGAAATTGAACTTATTCTATTTGCAAACCATGTATCTTTCATATATGCTTTACAATGGGAGATCTGGGTATATTGGAATGCCACTAGTGTTAACTAGTTGAACAAAAATGAAAACTTGAACTAGATGAGCTGAAACATAACTTAAACTATTAGTTGCATATTTTTCATACTTCAACACTTAGATTTTAAAACTGAAATTGAACTTATTCTATTTGCAAACCATGTATTTTTCATATATTCTTTACAATGGGAGCTCTGGGTATATTGGAATGTCACTAGTGTTAACTAGTTGAACAAAAATGAAAACTTTAAACTATCACGTGTCTTTCAAACTGAAAACTTGAACTAGATGAACTCAAACATAACTTAAACTATTAGTTGCATATTTTTCATACTTCAACACTTAGATTTCAAAACTGAAATTGAACTTATTCTATTTGCAAACCATGTATCTTTCATATATGCTTTACAATAGTTTTTTTTATGGTTATTATAGCATCTTGTGTCTTGGATATTATTGTAGGATGGTATCTAGGATGAGGCTTTCCATTAGAGGTCATGGTAGGGTTCATGGATGAGGAAGAGCTATTAGTGTCCATGAGTTTTTCCATGAAGACCTTAATAAGGAAGGGAATAGGGAAGAGAATGTCAGTGAGCATCAGGAAGAGAACCATAGAGAGGAGCATGCTAACTCTAAGGAGGTTGATCTAAGGCACATGATGTGAACCATCCTTGATCACCTACCTCTTGTTCATGATCAGGGTAGAGCACATCAAGCAGGACATGAGCATAGACCTAGGTCTAGGAGCCCTCTGAGGGATCAACAAAGATCCATAGTATCTTCTCAGATGAAGGACCTTTAGAGGTCCAAGGTCAAGCCCTTTAATGGGTTGGTTTCAGGTTATGTAGTTGATCAGTGGCTTATTTCTCTTGACAGGGTTTCCGCTATGTAGGACTTTGACAATAATGTCAAAGCAAGGTTTTCTATTACCAACCTGGAAAACTTTGGAGCCACTTGTTGGACTCTTGAGGAAAATAAGTTGGGCATAAATATGAATAGTGTCACATGGGAGTTATTCTTGGAGAGCTTCCATGAGCAATTCCTACCAAAGGAATGGAAGTAGCATAAAGCAGATGAGTTCCATAACTTGAGAAAGTGCACTATGACTATTGAAGAGTATGAGTGCAAGTTCTATGAGCTCATGCCTTTTTTGAGAATTAGTGATAACCCAACACAGTTGGCACAACATTTCATCAAAGGCTTGAACTACCATTTAGTTGGGGATGTTAAGGTGTTTGAACCTAAAACCCTCAAGGATGTAGTACATCGAGCCATTCTTGTAGAGTAGAGTATGAACCTAGTTCATGGGGGTTTTGTAGGAGCACCTTTAGCATCAGGATCGAAGGGTGGTCAGAGAGTAGGTAGCAATAGGAAACCTCCTTTTGGAGGTAGTCAGTGGTAGGGAGGAACTTACCCTATAGCATAGAGTGGTGGCATTGGTTCCAATGCTAGAAACTATCATGATGCTCAGTGCAATAAGTGCAACCAATATGATTGATCATCACAGAGTGTTCAATCTTATCCTAGTGGGGGTAGTTTCCAGCAATCTACTACACCTAGAGTTCAGAGGAGCTTTGATGTAGAGTGTTTCCCATGTGGAAAATTTGGACACAAGTTGTCTTGTTGCCCTCAAGGGAAACCATAGTTCTCGGGCTAGAGACCTGTAGCTTCAGAACCTACAGTTGGTGACATGGGTAGAGCCTAGAAAGTGTACTCAGTAGAGGCATATCCTCTTATAGGGGGAAAGGGTCCAATGAGACCTGCCTAATGAGTCCTTAGCTTTACTTTTCTTGTAGGCTTCTAGGAGTAAGCCTAAGTCTGGAGGGGTGGATGTAGTGCCTACCCCTAGTTTGTATTTTTGTTATCGTTGCTACACTCTTTTAGGCCAGTTTTATGCTTATAATTAGTAGCATGGTTTTGAGATTATCAGATATTGTTTTACATATAATTTATTATATGATGAGGTTACTTGGTACTCTATATTTCATGTATGCATGGTGATTATTCAGTCATTTCAGTTATTGATAATGAGTTAGATGGATTATTATGCGTTATGGACAAGCAAGAAGCATAATTGCATTTATCAGTCTACAACAGAGGCAGAAAGTGTTGTTGCAATAGTCAACTATTCTAACATAATATGGATCAAAAAACTATTATTAGGAATGAAGGAAGAAATCAAGGAAGTAATGGTTGTCTACTATGATAACACAAGTACAATCAATATATCGATGAACCCAATGATGCACACCAAGATGAAACACATTGCAATCAAGTATCATTTTTTGAGGGAATTGGTTTAAGAAAAAGAGGTGAGATTGGAATATGTGAACACTAAAGAGAATGTTGCAGACATATTCACAAAGACATTACCTAAGGATGCATTTTTGTATCTAAGAGGTAAGCTAGGGGTCATTCCCCTATCTAATTCTCACTAAAGAATAGGTTAGTGATGCATCAATTGAGCTTCATTGAACAACTATCAAGTTGATACAAAATTCTTAGAGCACATTGCATATAAATCAGTACAACATATACATTGTAATTTCATTGTATGAAGTCTTTGGATTTTGATGTCAAAGAGGGAGAGATTGTTGTCATGTCAAAGAAAAAAATAAGAGGGAGATGATGTTAAGAAAAAGATTAGACAAATGATAGAGGGATAATTCCACTGATAGCTACTGAGACAAAACCAATTAGAATCTTAGAGAGAGTTTTTATGGATGAGAATCATAATGAAACCAAGGATATTATAAAATCATTCTAATAATTCTTGTTACTATTGCTCTAAATTTTCTTTGTATAATGACATGGTTTGTTTCCATCAATGCCCAAGAGGGATATTTTTGAAAAAAATTATCCAATTGTATGTTGTCATTGATGTTACATAAGTGTCAAGCTTTAACTAAGTGCAGTCAGCTTTAGCTAAGCTCAATTAGGAACTAAAGGAGATTCTAGTATTAGTTGAGTACATTTAGTTTCAACCAAGTTTGGTCTATTAGAAAAGGAGTTAGTACTAACTGAGCTTTATGTATCATCAAAGGATTTAGTATCAACCGAGTTGAGTTAGTTATTGAAGGAAGTTCTACATTAATTGAATGATCAATTGAGTGTTAGCCGACTATCAATAGATTAATTTTTTCTATTAATTGATTACTAAAAGGAAGCTAAATGAATGTTTAATGTATGTATGAAAGGGTATTCAAGATGATATGACATTGAGCATCATATATATGCAAGGTCAAGTTGTGGATTGAAAAAAAGAAATTGAAATAATGTGAAAGAAGCAAAATGAGAAGGATATCTGATTAAAAATAGAGTGTCTAAGTTTGAAGACCAAGAAGCAAAGAATATTATGATTAGGAAAGATAAAGAGGTCAAGCCAAAATAATGATCTGAATCTACAAATTTAGTTGCTACACCAATTAGGTCAATCATTGTTACTCTCTAACAATTGTAGCAGTGAATCAACTCTCTTAACCGAGTTGGATTAATAGTTGTTGTATAAATCTTCTAACAAGGTGGCATTTCTATATTGAAGTGTCTAAAAACCTCTAACGAGGCCACTCCTAATAGGGTGATTCAAATCCTCTAATAGGGTCACACTTAATCATGTGTTTTAAAACGTTTGACAAGGTTGACTTCTGATAGGGCTCACTTCAAAATAGTGAAAAGTTATAACCAGTTGCATTTGTGATTTTCCCAAATTTTGATTTCCATGATAAATATTGGTTTCTTATGTATTCATGTAATTTTCTTTAAGGTTTATATTTCTACAATTAATTTACTAAAGGTTAATACACATTAATGTTACAAGACCGATTTGTTAATCGAGTTATAGTGAATATCCAGTTCTAACTAAGTAGGGAAAGGATTTGGTTTGCTAAGTGAAAATTTTGTGTTGACATCTAAGGGACTTGGAATTATTTTATGGTAACTAATTCACCCCTCCCCTCTCAATTACTCCTTACATTTCCAACATCATCCCCACTTCAATTTTTCCCCATGACCACATATTTTCTACAAGACCAGAATATTGTGTTATGTGTTTATGAGTTTGATGTTTATTTTATCTTCTTTACTTTACATTGTAGTAAATAACATCAATATATAGACTATTGGTAATACTATTGATTATAGTAGGATAAATTGATGAAATTTATTATCACTTTATGAGTTTGTGTTACAAAAATTAGTTAGGATCAAGTACCTTACCTGAATCTTACCAACAAATACCCATCACTAGTATTCCTAGAAGAAAAAATTACTAGATCCTTCACATTATCACCATGTAATCTATAATAGAGACACTACAAAACAAAAATGACAAATAAATTGGGGAGAAAAACATGTTGCAACTTAATAGTAACATAAAATTCCACCAAAGCCCAAACTCAAATGGAAACAAGGCCATTTTATTTAATAGACACAAAATCCACAACCTAAACCTAAACATGGACTTTGGCACTACATATTAGACTAGGGTTATCATTGCACCAAAAGATCAATTTTTCAATGTTTGATACAACCACTTAACTTATAGTACATGGGAGGAATTTAAGCCCTTGTCACAAATCTTGAGGGGAAAACTAAATATTTTTCCAACAATTTCCCCCTCTGTGGTACTTGAGGGCCTAATGATTCAAACCTATAAACAAGATCTAATATGACTTGTTAGAGTGGGGTTGTCTCTGCACCAGAAGACTAATCTAATAATGTCTGAAACAACCACTTAACTTATAGTACATAGTAGGCAGTTAAGCCCTTGTCATAAATTGAAAGGGTAATGCTGAACATTTTTTCAACACTACTGGCAACCAAGGACTAAGAGAAAAATCCCAATAAAAGAGCATTAAAAAGAAATTCCAAAAAAAAGAGGGAGATACAAACCTTCCCAAGTTAAGGGGGCCCAATTATAGTAATAAATAAGCTAATGTAGCACAAAAATACATTCACACCTTTGATACAAATCCCATCACTTAATTTTCTAGAACAAGCACACGCACTCATCATAGGAAAATGGATGTCAAGAGCCCTAACATACTATTCTAACTAAAAAGTATGAAATTAATAGACAAAAGAAGTTGGACCAAGATACATTGACTAGGCAAAGTGGTGAGTAGAGAAATTAAACATTGAGTTAGTATGAAGTGTTGTTATTGATTGGCAACTAGTTAACAAAAAGTAATGAAGCATTGCAAGAGCAACCACTAATATACTAGAATACCAATCATGACATAAGAGAGAAAAAAGAATTCAAAGTTTGATGGTCACAACACAATCACCATTGATGTGAAGAATCAAAGGAAGATCTTGTTAGTGTGTACACTAATATGTTAGCAAGAAACACTAATCTATTTAAAAACCAAAGCATTAACTAAAAAAATCAATATAAAGGTTAGATGAGACAAAGTGAGGTCCTCAAATGAGAATATGAGCCATGGATAGGCTCTCTCAATGAAGATGATCACTTGATTTAGAGATATGTCTATTTGTGGATTTGGGTTGTATTATCAAGATTGGTGCTCAAATTTGCTTCAATGAGATTCTTAGATTTTGGATGTGGATAATGGATGTAGGTGTAAAACTTGTTCTCAAAATGGCATTATAACTTTACTTGATGGATTGTGTCTAAAATGGCTTGGGAGGGGATTCCTTAAATAGGAAAAGGGCTCGAGGGATTGATGGCCAAGATGCAAGGAGAGGAGAAAGCTTAAGGAGGGCTCAAATTGAATGAGAGGAGAGCACATGGATTGTGCTTCCTTATAGCCAATTAGGGAGTGACACATGTCACAGAGTCATTGGTTAGAGCAAGAGGGGTTGAGGGGTCAACAAAGGAGGCTCAAATCTCATAAAGACCCTCATAATGGCTTGTAAGAGCTTTCATGGCTTTGTAAGAGCTTTTATGGCTTGGTGGTTGGGATATTTTGAGGGGAGACTTTGGTTTGTATTAGGAAAGTCTTAAGCTCATTTAGGATTGTGCAAATGATTAGGAGATGGGTTAGGATTAGATTAGGGATGTTAGAGATGTGCAAGTGGATGGTATTGATGAGGGTGGGTGAGTTAGTGGCTTAGCTTAGTTAGTATGGGTGGATGGGGTGGATTAGGTTGAATGAAAGATTTAGGATAGTTTAGGGGCTATTAGATTTGAGGGATTTATTTATCAAATAGACTTATTTAATAAATGAGGGTTTTGGAATTAGATAAGAGAATAGGATTTAATTGATAAATGATGGGTTATTTGATTGATCAATTAGGACTATAGATGATTAATTAAATTAATCAGCTAGGGGATAGCAAAGGATTAATTAAATATAAATTTAATTAATGATGCCTTTAGAGATAGCTAAATAGATTTACCAAAGCAGTGTAATCAAATTTAGGTGTCTACATTTTGCCCCTCTTTGACATAGTGTTGAGACAACACTATTTCAAAGAAGTTTGAATGGAGACGACATGAGGAAGATGTTTTAGTAACAAAGTTGCCCCAGTCTTAGATAAGAAGAGGAGAGACTAGACTTAGAGATGCCCCCTCAAGAAGGTGGCAGGGAGAGAAGGCGAGGCTTGATAGCTTCTTGAAAAGCACAAGAATCAAGGATGAGCGAGAGGACGAAGAGGGGCTAAGAGAGGAGGGGAGAGAGATCAGACTCTCTCAATGGGAGAATGAGACAAAGGAAAACCATGTGCACAAGGATAACCAAGGTTGGAGAATGGGAAGGTAGGGGTGGGGAGATTATGATTCTATGATTATAATTGATGCAGGAGCTACTATTACGATTGATGCAAGAGCTATGATTATGATTGATGCAAGATTGGATATGATGGGATTGACAGATTGGTTGGATCATGATGGCAGGATTCATTGGATGGGATGCTTGGATAGGATAGGATTCTAGGATAGGGTGGGTTGCACTAATAGGATGGGATGTTTGGATAAGATATGAGGCATTGAGAGGATGGAAGTATGAAGTAATCCATTTAAGCTTTAGCATGGGGGTGTTCCAAAGGGAAGCACCACCATGTAATTGAACATTTATTGTGATATAGGAATATTGGGTATATGCCAAGGTTACCAAGAACATCAAGGCCTTTGTACCAATATTACATAGGGCTGATGCAAAACAAACATGCAAGGATTGCCCTAGCATCACACATGAATCTTTGGAGAATTAGAGTGGGAACAATGCTGGGTAACCCACAAGCAGAACAAAAGAAAAGATGAAAGACCTAATCAAGACCTTGCACTCGAATTGCCCCAGTCGTAGCACACCATGATATAAAAGATCATGGTGACCGTGAGGAGGGAACAACCCAAATCACTTGGAAGAGATACAAGAATCATGCTTGAAATCTTGAAAAGAAAATAAATCGAAAGAAAATGTAAATCCATAAAAAGTAACCTTTTGCCAAAGAGATCGGTAGGACTAGATACTTGATAGACCAATATCATATGAGAGGATGGATGCATCCTGCAAGGATCTATCGATAATATCAAGGACTAGGGTGAGCTAGGCAAGCATAACTCTTTAGGACAACATTTTGATGACAAGGGATCTCGTACGAGGATTCACTAAAGCACCTAACCAAGAGAACTGCAATTTGTGATCAAGCAAGAACCGAAGCGAAGAAATGAGAGGTATAAAATGAGAACAAGACAAGGACTAATGTGCAAGGAAAAGATAACTGACAGATCCAAAGATGTACAAGGGATTACCAAAAAAAAGCGTAGCATGATAGGATAGCAGTAGGAAAGATAAAGATGAAGAGATAGTGGATGAAAAGCTTGAGATGGGGAGGTAGAAGAAAAGCATGGGATAAGGAGATAGAGGGGATGAAAAGTGCAAAAGGAAAAGATGGTTTGTGAAAAGCTTAAGATAGTGGGAATAAAAAGCTCAGGATGAGGAGATAGCGGATGAAAAGCTTAGGATGAGAGGATAGCGAATGGAAGCTCAGGGTGAGGAATAGCTAAGGGCTAGATACCAATGGCAAGGGATGTACTAGGTGATGGAAAGATGGAGATAATGCTGGGAGATGCAAGGATAGATAAAAGGGGGATAGATAGAGGGATTTGCATAGAGGAATGCAAAAAGATAAGGATTGATGGAAAGATGGATAGGACATGGTCTCCAAGGAATAGAGTGCCCCTAATTATAATATGCTATTCAAGAGGATTTTTTATGAGGGACGTGGTAGGATTGAATATTGGTCAACAAGAGGATGAGGGAGATAGAGGGAAGCTAGGATGTGAAAGGTTAATGAGGTAGAGGATGAAGAGGATGGGTGGATTAGGGATAGGTGGATACAAAATTTGATGTAAAATGGATGTCAAAGGGATGACCAAAAGCATGTATCGAGTGGTGGACTTTACTGCTTTCAAGATCCAAAGGAGGATGGTGAGTGAAATGGATAGGATGTGGTTGGTATGGTGGTATGAGATGAGTATGATGGGTGATGGAATGTGCTCCCAATTGTGCAAAGCATTTGGATGGAGGGATTACGCATGACACTTGTTTGCCAAGTTTTCATCATGGTACTCATCCATGGCGCTTGAATTGCCAAGTTTTCACCATTGGATGATTTTTTAATTTTTTTTGTGTTTTTATTTTTTTATTTTTTTCCTTTTTTTGATGCATTTTTACTCATAGATGTTGGTAGGATGAATGGAAAAGGACTGGATTGAACAAGTGGAATGGTGGGTGGGAGTTTGGTAGATAATGGATGGAAAGACATAAGGCTTGAGGGTAAATGAAGGAGGAAAATGAAAAGATCATCATGTGTACACTAATATGTTAGCAAGAAACACTAATCTATTTAAAAACCAAAGCATTAACTAACAAAATCAATATAAACTTTAGATGAGACAAAGTGAAGTCCTCAAATGAGAATATGAGCCATGGATAGGCTCTCTCAATGAAGATGATCACTTGATTTAGAGATATGTCTATTTGTGGATTTGGGATGTATGCTCAAAATTGGTCCTCAAATTTGCTTCAATGGAGATTCTTAGATTTTGGATGTGGATAATGGATGTAGGTGTAAAATTTTGTTTACTTGATGGATTGTGTCTAAAATGGATTGGGAGGGGATTCCTTAAATAGGCAAAGGGCTTGAGGGATTGATGGCCAAGATGCAAGGAGAGGAGAAAGCTTAAGGAGGGCCTAGATTGAATGAGAGGAGAGCACATGGATTGTGCTTCTTTATAGCCAATCAGGGAGTGACACATGTCACAGAGTCATTGGTTAGAGCAAGAGGGGTTGAGGGGTCAACAAAGGAGGCTCAAAGCTCATAAAGACCCTCATAATGGCTTGTAAGAGCAATGAATGGGCTTGTAAGAGTCATTCATGGCTTTGTAAAAGCTTTCATGGCTTTGTAAGAGCTTTTATGGCTTGGTGGTTGGGATATTTTGAGGGGAGACTTTGGTTTGGATTAGGAAAGTCTTAAGCTCATTTAGGATTGTGCAAATGATTAGGGGATGGGTTAGGCTTGTGTTAGGATTAGATTAGGGATGTTAGAGATGTGCAAGTGGATGGTATTGATGAGGGTGGGTGAGTTAGTGGCTAAGCTTAGTTAGTATGGATGGATGGGGTGGATTAGGCTAAATGGAGGATTTAGGATAGTTTAGGGGCTATTAGATTTGAGGGCTTTATTTATCAAATAGACTTATTTAATAAATGAGGGTTTTGGAATTAGATAGGAGAATGGGATTTAATTAATAAATGATGGGTTATTTGATTTATCAATTAGGATATAGATGATTAATTAAATTAATCAGCTAGGGGATGGCAAAGGATTAATTAAATAGGAATTTAATTAATGATGCCTTTAGAGATAGCTAAATAGATTTACCAAAGCGGTGCAATCAAATTTAGGTGTCTACAGTTAGGGTTAACCTTAGACAAAAATAATAGTTACATGCAAATATAATCAATACCAGAAAATAATAGATATCACATAAGAGAACACAAGACACCAAGATTTAACATGGTTCACCCAATCCCTAGGCTATGTCCACCAATAGCAAGTCCAATATTATTATTATCTATTGATTACAACCTAATTACAATCTGTAATCCATTATAGCTCAATACTACCACAAGAACCAATTTTTTCTGTACACATTATGAACATACCTAGCCCTAAGCCCTTTTTATACAAGCTTTTTGTCTCTTACAAAATTAGGGATAGAATAATGAAAAAATAGTAGCCAACATTGAATAAACCTCGAAGCCTAATTACACTTTGTATCACAATAGATCTGAATGTGACAAGACATGCACATAGAAAGTATGAACATAATGTAGCTAAAGCATGTAAGGGTGTAGTTCTAGATGTAGACTTGCAAATGGATAGGCTAGCCTACAAGCATATGAATCTATGGATAGAGAGTCATAAATTTCTTATCACTATGCTCACAGTGTGATTCAAATTTAAAATGTATAGTTTTACCAAGTTAACTTTTAGTGTTTCCATATTAGAACAATGAACATGATATAAATATCACTTGATCTTCATTTTGGAGTTGGTTGACAAGAAGAGAAATGATTTTTGTTGCAACTGTATGAACCAAAGATCTATGAGGGTAGATAAGAATACTTGTGAAGAGAGTGTAACAGCAAACAAGTACGATAAGCATGAGGATGAAGAGGCAGTGAACAGAGGAAGTTCACCAAGTAAGGATAGAGGAAGGACATTAAAGAATCTTTGAAGAGTTCTCATAGAAGATCTAGCAAGAAAGGTGTGCCAAGTATTTAGATCTAAACGCTAGTTTTCTTTGTTACTATTAACACAAATGCTTGCACCCTTTCCTAAAGTCTTACCTAAAGGTAGCCTCATGTAACATAGAAACAATCTCAAAATTGTGAGACTTTGCAACTTGAGATTGAATCTCTAGAGACGGTCGGCTTTCTTACTATCAAGATGCACCTAACTATTTCTTAACAAGAAAAGGGAGAAGAAATGCATGAAAGAAAACTACCTAATCTAATCTAAGAGGATGTGATACACCAAATAGTATGTTCAACCTTATCTCTACTAAAGAATGCACAGTTCATCAATATAACCTCAAAGTATACAAATTCAACCCTTTCTTAATCCAAAAACCATAAGTAGATCAGAAACCAAAAGAATGATATAAGTAAGAGACTTCATTTTATATTATTCAAAATTCAATTAGACGTAATCATACAGTTGAGAAATGAAGACAATAGATTAACACAAAGGTAAGATGGTATTGCATAGCTTATTAATGGATGGAAGAGATGTAATAGAGGAATGTATTGACTCAAAGGAAAATGAAATTATAGTAGTAGAGCATAAACATACAATGCCATAGAATTAGCTAAAAAAAGATCAACCCTAAGAAGGGTTACAAAATCTTCTTTTATAGTGCAAGCATAACTTAGATAGCTTCTACCCTAAGGGAAAACTCAACAATTGCATTCAAGATTGCAGAGAAAAATTACTGCAAATCTAGGAAAGATCTAATCATGGCACACATCTAGACATAGGAAAATCACTTATTCACCAAATAGAACCCTGAGAAGATAGAAATAGTGACCATCATCATTCTGGCTAATTAGATGGATCACTAGACAGTGATGGAGAATCCCTTTACATTTGTCAAGTATGGGGAATGATGAAAGTAGTTGAAGGAGATCAAAAAGATCAAATGTGCCATCAAAGATTTGCTTCCTTTTTTATTAGCACGTTAAGTTAGCCATATCATTAGTCAATTAGAGTCAACCCTCAGGCCTTGCCATGTGGACAATTCATACTTTACCATTCTGCCTCCCTGCCGACATTCAACCTATGTTTTATGTTGACCACCCATGATTGCAACTTCACAACCACCTTTCTTCATTAGTTGTTATTCCTTGCAAAATCACAACCAACTATCTATCATTGCTTCACAGTTTGTCCTTAACATCTTCTCCTAACTGTTACAATCAAGTGATAATGTGAAAATGACATCTCCCAACATTGCCACTTAATATCCAATTTAGCATTAGAGGGTTGTGAACATGTGGAACTGTGATCCAAAATGCCAACCTAACATTCATGTCATCAGGACATGATCCTTGACTTGACATGAAATGTTTGTGACCATGCAAAAATGGATTTAACCATCATTGCTTGCTCTCTACCTAGGCTTGTTGAGAAACGTGTTGCATCATCATTAACTCACTATATAAATTGAGTGTATAATTCTCCATAATGATATAGTGACATGCATCAATTTCTTTAGATTGAATGATCAAAAATATAGTTGGGACCCCTCTTGTATAGTTTAGCTCGTCAACCAATCAAAAATTGCCACATCACCAAGGTCATCCTCATTTCATGTTATCATCATTTTGTAGCTTGATTCTTTAACCTATCACTGACCCTAGTGGCCATGCGCACAAGGTAATTCATGAGATCACCATCATGAACATGGTTAACACTAAAATCTTTGCAATCATGTGAATGAGGAAGGGTCACCACATCACAACTTAAACCTTGAGTTAGGATCATAACCCTACGATTAAGTGATATAAAGAGATTACTACATTGCCACTTATAACTAGATGTTAGCCTTCTAAACCACGAAGCCACACTAACTACTGAAATGACCTTGTCACATATTCACACCTCCCATGATGGTTAAGCCATAGATTGCAACAACTGGACGATGAAGGATACTTGCACGATTGTGAATTGAGACTCTAAGGGATAAAAAAAAACAAAAAACCCTGAGACTTAGGATATAAAAATGCAACCCATGGTCTAAATATATCTTATATACCATTTGATCATTTGAATATTTGAATATATGATTGTTGGACATGTTTGACAAGCAAAACTCAAATTTTGGTAGGAGGGCAAATTTTGCTAACAATTTTGGCAACTCAAAGGGAATACTAGCCTGCTATGTATATGACCACTGGCCTTTAAGTATCCATTAGGCTCTAGAGTCACACAAAACCAGAAATTGTTTTGCAAAAAAAACCAGAAATATAAAAGAACTATGACCTCTACAATTATGAAACAAAAGAACTCTTCCTCCGTTGAGCTACAAACTCAAAACCTGCTATCTCTAGAAGAAACAACATGTGCTTGTGCACTTATTGAAATAAGAAACTAATTTAATATATACAAGAACCCTAACCCTCTCTAGAAATAGGACTTGAGGAAAATCTCATTAACTGGAATAGGTAGAACATCACCATTGGGCCTAGATAGTTGGAAAGCATTAGCCTTCTTGCAATTGGTGATAACATAAGGTCTGATCGAGATAGCATCAAACTTGGAGTGCCTTCTTGGCTTGGCTCTGTCTACATCCTACTTGAGGAAAAGGTCTCCTTCTCTAAAAACTCTAGCCTTGGCCTTCTTGTAAAAGGTCCTTTTGACCTATTGTTGATGTATCTTACTACTACCTTTTTTCCTCTAATTCAATCAGTTCTTCTAACCTAATTGTCATGGGATCATTTTCCTCTAGCTCCAATTGATTAGCAATCTCAAGAGAGAGGAATTCTAGTAAAATAGGAAGCCTTGCTTCTCTTACATAAATTAACATAAAGGGTGAATTCCAACTGCTCTTTTGGGTGTAATTCTATTAGCCCAAAAGGCTATCTTCAACTTGGCATGCAAACTCCTTTGATTATCTTCAATTGTCCTTCTCGTGATCCTAATGAGATTCTTGATAGAGGATTCAGACAAGCCATTGCTTTGGGGATAGTAATTCAAGGAAGTGCTCAAATATATCCCATATTCTAGAGCCCAAGAACATATGTGAGCTCCAACAAAATATTTGGCATTATCTGATATGATAGTTGAGGGAACACCAAATCTTGTCACAATCAAGGAATTCAACTACTAAGGCCTTTGTTGCATTCTTCAAAGCCACTGCATCAGTCCATCTTGTGAAATAGTTTATGGTTGTCAAGATCCATTTATGATGAGCACTGGAGGGTGGATTTATTCGACCAATGAAATCCAAACCCCATCGGAAAAATGGTTGGTCAACTTGAATGGAATAGAGGGGAAGGAAAGTCAAATTTCTCACACTTCCTTACCCACTTATGGTAGTCATTAAATACGATGGGCCAATAATGGCCAACCCTCATTATTTTCATCATAATGACTCTGGCTGAGAAATGGCCACCAACAGGGCCATTATGAAATCCCTTTACCAACTTTCTGACCTAATGTGTATATATACATCTTAGTAGGACTCTTTTATAATCCTTTCTAAATAATACTTCATCCACCAAGACATAGGGAATAGCCTTCAATATGATTTGTCTCCTCTTGGATCTATCTAGGCCTTGGGGGCATCTTCCTTCTATCAAGAAGGCACTCATGTTTTGCAACAAATCATTCTTGTCTTTGTTCTCCATTGGTTGCTCATTTTGATATAAGAGGGTGGCTTCTTCACGTGTCTTAAAAAATGAATCCATTTGTTCACAAAATCCTCTCCCTTTGACTAGCTCGATGATCTTAATATCAATATCATATTCCATGACTCTGGTAATCCATCCAGCTCTCTTCTCATTGATATCCTTGTTCAAGAGGAAATCCTTTACACTTGTATGTGGAACTAAAATTTGGACTTTGTTGTGAGATGAGAGATGTCTAAATTTCTTGAGAGCCCTTACAATAGCAAGGACCTATTTCTCTACATAACTCTATCTCTCTTCATAATCATTAAGCCCTTCACTAAAGAAAGCAATGGGCTATTCCAAAATTTCATAATTTAATTGTGTAAGAAAAATTGAAATTCTTTACTTTCCTCCAAGGGAGTAGAGGATGAAATCTCTGTCAAAATTGCAGTTGACAAGAGTAGGGGCTAATGTAATTGACTACTTGATTTCTTCAAAAATAGCCCTTCCCTCTTTGTTCCAAGTGAACACTAGATTCTTCTTTAACATAGATGTGAGAGGCTTTACCATAGAAGCAAGATCAGGGATGAACCTCCTTATGAAGTTGACCCTACCAAGGAAACTCTACAATCATTTCTTATGGGTTGGAAGTGGAAGAGAAATAATTTCTTCTACCCTCTCTAGATCTATTATTAACCCATTTCTTGACACAATATGCCCTAAGATATTTCCTTGGTTAGTAGCAAATACACATTTCTTGGGGTTCAAGGACACACTATACTTTCTACATCTTTCAAATACCTATCTCAGATGATCAGAATGATCTACTACATGCTTCATAAAGATAGTTATATCATCCAAATATACTAGCACAAATTTCTCCAATATACCCTTGAAGGCCATCTCCATTTCCTTCTGAAATGTGGCACATGCATTGGTTAGTCCAAAAGGCATCTTACAATAGGCATAGGAGCCCCACATAGTAGTGAAAGTAGTCTTATATTTGTCAGACTCTTGAACTAACACCTGATTATAGCCTAAAAACCCATCTAAGAAAGAAAACCTTTTTGAACCACTAACCTTGGATAGGACTTTTTCCATGGAGGGAAGGGGGTTGTGATCCTTAAGAGAAGCCTTATTAAGGTCTCTAAAGTCTACACATACTCTAATCTCTCCACTCTTCTTCCTAATAGAAACAAGGTTAGCCACCCATGAGGAGTGCTTGATAGGGAAAATAATGTTGACCTCTATGAGCCTTAACAATTCTTTTCTCATTAGTGGTTCAATCCTAGGGTTAACTAGACTCTATTTCTGCCTAACATGCTTGGAATTACCATTTAAGTCTATGGTGTACTGAGATAATTTTGGATCAAAACCCTTTAATTCTTCATATTTCCAAGAAATAACATTATTGAATTCTTGACATAATTTAATGAAGACCTCTTGTTCAATATTAGTGCATACCTTTCCCAAGTTGAGAGTCCTTCCATTAGCAACAATGACAGGTGTATGATTATCCTTATTTGTAGTCAAGTTTGACCCTTTCCCTTTGCTTGATCATCAAAGTTGAAAATGCCCTCCAAGGTGACTAGACCTTTAGGTAACTTGTTGGAGTTCAAGTTTGAAATCTTGTCTCCATACTAACTTTGGAGCTTAGACTGATTTTTAGCAAAGAACTTTGCTTCATTTTGCAAGAAATTGACAATGTCTACATTAGAGTAAAAAACCTGCCAATTTGTGCAATTATCACGAATAGTAGGCCTTACAAATATTTTGATATGTTGCTCCTTTTCATTAGCAACATGCTCTAGTATATCATAAGAAGCACAAAGTTATCCAAGCCTATTAGCATGTTTATTTCCTCTCCTAGGGACACTTTTGATGTTGAATAGTTGGAAGCCCTTAAGCAAATCCCAAACTCTATGCTTGTATGATTTGAGAAGATTGTTCCTTGTAATATTATGGCTTCTTACTTGATTAACAACTAACTCACTATCCCTAAATACCTCCAAGGATTTGATTCCTCTCCTTTGTGCAAGTTGGAGACCCTAGATCAAAGCTTCATACTCTACTACATTATTAGTGTAGTCTAATTGGAGCCTATAAGAGAAATAGTATTTCTCCAATTCAAGGGAAATGAGCATAACACCAGCCCCTGAGACATTTTTATTTCTTGATCCATCTAATAACATGCTCCATAATCCATCAATATATTCTTTCCCTTTTATGAGATTATGAATAGGGGCACCCCTTTATGATATGCAATATGTGTCAAGGCCAATCTCTAGAGCTTCTTGTATTGGATTAAATCGATAAGCAGTGGCCCACTCATCCAAAAGAAAGTTAGGAACCTCTGCCAAAGAAGTAGCGGGCTCATGTGCTATGTCTCCATCCTCTTCCTCAAAAATAGTGCAATTCATGTTTATGGGACTAGAAATGTAGGTTTCTATATGATTGAGGGCTAGAGGCTCTACTCTTATGGAAGCTTTTATTCCATATCTTGTTCTAAAAAACATATAAGACCAATCAGATGAAATACAACTACCTATTTGTGCAATAAATTCTTTGGAAAGACAAATAGAAAAATGTGGTTTGACCTTAACTACTGATATATCTTGTGTTATAGTACAACCAAAGTAGGCATGCAATGTCATCTCTACAATTTTAAGACTCCTATAGTCTTGATAGAGCTACAATCTAATTGGAGCACATCTCTAACCATTGACTCATATTTAATACCCATGAGGTCAGCTACACACCTAGGCATTACAGAGCTACTATCCCTTGAATCTATCACACAATTATGGGCTAGTTTATCTCCTATGATTAAAGAGACATAGAAAGGAGGAGGCCTAATTTTCTTACCTGTTTCTCCTTCTTCCATTGGATGCATCAAGCTTGTTGCATTCTCCTCTCTAGATGGTTGATCTTTCACTTCTATGCTTTCTAGCTCTTGATGCATTAGCTTCTTCTGTGTTGGTATAGTAGTAACAACATCCCACATAGAGATATTTTCATTTTTCTTTTTCATTTGATCAACCACATTGAAAGGAGGAGCACCGACTACTTTAACTAAAGCTTTAGGGATTGTATGGATGGGTGGCTGAATTTGAGAAGCCTAAGATTTAGTAGACTTCTTGTTGCTCATATCTTGTTTCTACTGAGGAGTAACATTGGATTGTGAATTCGTCAGTGGCACATGAGGAGTTGTATCTGAAGTTGAAGCTTGATTTGGTGGAGGAATGGTATCCTCAATAGCTCTTCTCTTACTTTTGGTGTTTTGAGTTATGAAATCATGATTAGCATGGCAATTTTCCTCTAAATGATGGTTCATGAAAGAAAAAACACTTTGTCATTGTAGATGAGAAGCTTCAGTAGGTTGATTAGCATTTGGTTTCTTCCCTACCACTTGTTCTTGTGTAGTTAATGCCAAATAAGACTCTACCCTCTAACATATACAATATTCATAGGAGTACTTACAAGAAGGGCATAAATCTTGATCTTGAGCAAGATTATTTTGAGGGACTAAAGCCATATTTAGGTTGGTATTTGTAGTATGGGTGTTGTCAATAGGTCTATTCTAATTGTAGGGAACATGACTCTAGTTTGAGGGTCTATTATGTATGGGACCCTGGTACTAAGGTTGGGGAGGTTTATTACTTTGAGCTTGTTGCCTCTTCATAGTCACCAACTCATTACTCATTTTTTACATCATTGCACCATTTCCCTCCATCTTCTTTTCTTGATCATGAAACTTCTTGTCTATATTCTATATCAATTATTACATCATGGCCTCAATCTTATCAACTCCATTAGAAGATGTGGAAGCTATTAGGACCATAGCAAGGTATTGACTTGTAGAGGAAATATGAATAGGGGCTATTACAGGTTGATGATTGGGCATGTCAGGAAAGAAAGGTATTGGAGACCTTGGAGCTAACTTCCCTTCTTGAATCAAGTTATTTTCTGCCCTTATGAAAATCTCATAAGCATTTGGTAAGGTGACCCCTCCAATAGATTGTAGAGTGATAGAAATATCATTTTTAAAGGCTCTGAGGTAATACAAGAATGTATTACCAAGGGAAGGCTTTACTGCAATGGGTATTCTATCCCATGTGTTTTGAAACCTATAATTAAAATTAGTCATATATTCATGGGGTTCTTTCTTGATAGTTTTTAGCTACTCCAAAAGTGATAGGTGATCACTTTTATCCTCAAAACTCCTAACCCATCCCAATTAGTAATAGAGTTATGAGGTAAACCTCTATACCATTGTAATGGTTTTCCTTTTAAGGATGAAGATAGAAGCCTAAAAATAACATCATCCTTTGTAATACTATGTATATTGCAAACATTTAAAATTTCGTGAATATGTTCTATAGGGGACTTGGAAGTTTCACCAGTGAAATTAGGTATACTTTTGAGAGATGACACTGGAACATCATGTCTTTGAGCCAATAGGAGAGGACTTCCACCATTAAAGGTGGCAAATGCATGTGCTCTAGGTTGTGCCTTATGGAATAATGACCTATTTATATGAAAAGATGGCAACCTAGGTAGTGATCTATCAATAGGAGTGAAGAGATATCTTGTAGGTGTATGTGCTACTACTGCACTCCTAACTAGTGATGGATATAATACATTTTTCTTTCTTCTAGGGTTGAAAATGAAAACTTGGTGTATTGAAAATTACCTCTAGAAAATGCTCTTGTTTGAGCCTTGGGCATGAATCACAAAAGCTTGGTCTAGAAACCAAATGTATTGTATAATAGAGTTTCCAAGTACTTGAAAATGAACCTCTTGAAGGCTTGAAAATACTGAGAGCAACATTATCTTCTCAGCATGTATTGGAACTTTTCTTCTTTGACATTAATGAACTTGTAATGCTTCAAATGTTGGTCCCACTAGGTGTGCCAAAAATTGTTGACACAAAAGCTTGCACCCTTGCCGAAAGTCTTACCTAAAGGTACCCTCGTGTAACATGGAAACAATCTCGAAAGTGTGGGACTTTACGACTTGAGATTGAATCTCTGGAGAAGGTTGGCTTCCTTATGGTCAGGATGCACCTAACTATTTCTTGAGAGGAAAAGGGAGAAGGAATGCATGAAAGCAAACTATCTAATCTAATCTAAGAAGAGGTGATACACCAAATAGTATGTTCAACCTTATCTATGCCCAAGAATGTACAATTCATCAATATAACCTCAAAGTATACAAATTCAACCTTTTCTTAATCCAAACCATAAGTAGATTAGAAACCAAAAGAATGCTATAAGGAAGAGACTTCACTTTATATCATTCAAAATTCAAGTAGATACAATCATACAATTGAGAAATGAAGAAAATACGTTAACACAAAGGCAAGAAGGTATTGCAAATTATATTAATGGAGGAAAGAGATACAATAGAGGAATGTGTTAACTTAGAGGCAAAGCAAATTATAGTAGCAGAGCATAAACATACAATGCTACAAAATTAGCAAAAAAAGATTGAACCTAAGAAGGACTACAAAGTATACTTTTATAGTGCAAGCATAACTCGGATAGCTTCTACCCTAAGGAAAAACTCAACAATTGCATTCAAGATTGTAGAGAACAATTATTGCAAATCTGGGAAAGGTTTGATCATGGCACACATCTAGACCTAGAAAAATCACTTATTCATCAAACAAAACCTTGAGAAGACAAAAATGGTAGCCATTATCATTCTGACTGATTAGATGGTTCACCAGGTGGTGATGGAGTGTCCCTTTACATTTATTAGGCATGGGGAATGATGAAACTAGTTGAAGGAGATTGAAAAGATTAGATTTTCCATCAAAGAGTTGTTTCCTTTATTATGAGCATGCCAAGTCAGTCATGTCATTGGTGAACTGAAGTCAACCCTTAGGCCTTACCACGTCGGCTAATCATACTTTACTATTTAGCCACCCTGCCAACATTCAACCTATGTTTTATGTTGACCACCTGTGATCGTAGCTTCACAACCACCTTTCTTCATTAGCTATTATTCCTTGCGAAACCATGATTGACTATATAGCCCTTCTTCATAGCTTGTCCTTAACATCTTCTCCTAACTACTGTGATCAAGTGATAATGTGAAACTGGCATCTCACAACATTGCCAATTAATATCCAATTTAGTATTAGAGGCCTATGATAGTGCGAAACTATGATCCAAACTTCTAACCTAATATTCGCATCATTGCAGTGTGATCCTTGACTTGACATGAAATGCCCATGACCATGTGGAAAATTGACTTAACTATAGTTGTTTTCTCTCCACCCAAGCCTATTGAGACACATGTTGCATCATCGTTATCTCGCTATATAAATTGAGCATATCATTTTCCATAACGACATAGCAACATGCATTGATTTCTTCAAATCCAATGATAAAAAATATAGTTAGGACCCATCCTACATAGTTTAGCTCCTTGACTAATCAGGAACTACCACATCACCAAGGTCGTCCTCATTTCATGTTATCATTGTTTCCTAGCTTGATTCTTTAACCCATCACTAACCCTAGTGACCATGTGCACAAGGCGATTCATGACTTTTTCATCATGGACATGGTTAACACTAAACTCTTCACGATCATCTGAATTAGGAAGGGTCACGACATCAAAACTTAAACCTTGAGTCGGGATTATAACCCTGTGATCAAATCATAAAGAGAGATTGCTACATCACCACCTATAATTAGATGTTAGCCTTCTAAATTGTGAAGCCCCACTGATTGCAAAAAAGACCGTGTCACACATTCCCACCTCCCCTGATGGTTAAGCCATATACTATAGCGATTGGGCAATGAAGGATAGTCTAACGATCGCGACTTGAGTCTCCAAGGGATAAAGCAAAAAAAAGCCTAAGACTTAGGATATAAAAATGCAATCCATGGTTTAAATATATCTTTTATAACATTTGATCATTTTAATATTTGAATATATGACCGTTGGACATGTTTGACAAGAAAAACTCAAATTTTGGTGGCAGGGCAAATATGGTTAATAGTTACCATTGAAACTATTATAAGCCTTTAATAGGGAAGACTTGTAATAACTCTTTTAAATCCTCTAACAGGGTGTTTGTTAGACAGAGATTGAAATCCTTTAAAATGGTAGCCTTGACAGGCTTTTGTAATCCTAATATGTTACAGGCATTCCAAACATGATGTGTTCTCATGGCACCCTTTTGTTGCAAGGAAACACTAGTGGGTATATTGCTCCCGCTGTGGTTTTCACCTTCACATTGGGGGTTTCCATGTTAAAATATCTATGTCCTTAATGTATGCATTCATGAGTGACATTGTATTGTTTTATTGCATAGCTTTTATCATTTTATTAATAATTAGGGTGGTAGTAACAGAGTGTTTCCTAAAGCTAGTCACATTAACTGATATATTTAACAGAAGAGACTATACTAGTTCACCCCCTTCTCGGTACTAGTTGGGACCAACAAAAAGTTCCTCAAAGATTTATGATAAAAATATCCCAATGAGAAAAGAGTAGTGCAATACATAAACCCTTAGGCAACCAAAAAACACCCAAAATGGAGCAATTATAAATGATGGAAGGGAAACTAAAGAGAAGCCTAGATACACCCAACACAAAACTGTTTATTCCATAATAAAGCCAACCTAACTTCCCACACACACACACACACAACCATATGTGTCTCCATCATCCTCACTATCACTTACCAGAAAAAAAAATGTAACACTACCTCTTGTACTAATTCTCTCTACATATTTTTCTTGTAAGTCTACACTTGCTAAATATATGAAAGAAAGGGTGTTTTCATCCCATATTAAACTCAGTAGTAATGATAGTATTTTGTTTAGAAGTAACTTTTTTGAAGTATAGAGATGTGGCTAACACTTCATAAAATAAAGGTTGAAAAATAGTAATAGGACATATGTTGAGCTTTATTAGAGCATAGTAAGCAAAATATAGTGATTGGTTTGATTCCTTATCATATAAGTCTTAGTGATTATGTTAAACTTGATAGAAAGGCTATGTTGAATATTATCCTATTTAATAATTTAAAAAATAATCTTAAATAGAAAAGTACTTGCAAAAGTCAACAAAATTTAAATACCTTCAAATAAAATAAAATACATTAACATAAGATTTAGTTTAGAAAAAAACTTATAGAAAAATATCTTACGAAAAATAACACTAATTTGATTATATTTGTATTTTAAAAAAATGCAATAAGATAAGTCAATTATACCATGAATAAGATCTTCATCACTTTAAACAAATTGGATAGTATATACATATCTATATTCACTTCTTTATCATACGTATCTATGTTGAGAACTCTAACTAACAGGGATCTTATAACCGATTGTTAAAAATTAAAGAAGTTTGTCAAATTCAACTCATATGTCCCCACCTATTAAATGCTTTAACAAGATAAAATATAAGTTCAAAAGTCAAATTTTATTGTCTAAATCTAACCTTTATCTTCTTGAAAGTGAACAATAGATTTGACCATTGACCCAAATATCATACAAACTTCAAAACAAAGCACATGCTTTTTCTCTAATACAATTATTATCCTACCCATAAAAATATATATTGCCCTACTCAAATTGTAACTTCTTTAACTAGACTAGAACTTAGATAAAATTTAATATGTTAGTCAAGATATACAACACCTCAACAACACTCTTAACTTTGATTGTAAGTTCACTTTCACAATCTCTATCAAAATTACGCCCCTCTTAAAAATTTCATATTAAATAAACTTAAAATATAGAGATCCTCATCCATCTCATTTATATTTCACCACATGTCCAAATGGAGTTCAAGTCAACTTTTTCCAACTCATGAACTTATTTAAAGAATTTCATACTACTCATTAGTAAAATGGCATGCTTGGAACAATGATTTTATTTCTCTTAATTAAGTAATATTATGACAATATAAAAATAAATAAAAAAGTTGTAGCCATTCATTTATGTATGATATAATCGATTAGGTTGAAGTGTCACATAATCATTATCGAGCATGATAACGACTAATCATTAGTCGACTCAAATTGAGAATCACCTTATTTCCAGAAGTGTCCTTTTACCTTTATCAACGTAATAATAATAATTATGATTCTTATCATGCTTAGCCGTTTATGATGTGCTTAAATTATGACTAGATTATTCGTTCTTTTGTTCTTACTATTATTATAGTCCAACTTTATAACACTCTACTTATATAGTTAATTTTTCATTTACATTGGTCGTTGGATTAGTTGAGTGAGTATAAAGTGGTGAAGATGACGATGATAGTGGATGATGACCATTATGATGGGTTATGATTAGGTTGAGCTTATGTGTACAAACATATTGAAGCTCATGATGATTGAAATAATTAATTTTGTATGTATATTCAATTCAAAAGTGAGGACAAAATGTCCTACCCATCTTCAAAACTTGTCCAAGTCTACCCATCTTCATGAATTGCAATGGTTAGTGGTTGAGGTTATATAAATATGTAAAAATTATAAAATTAGTTGCATTAAATACTATTGACATTGTGATCTTTATGTACATTATAATATTGCAATAGAATATGTATGCTTGAATTACAATTTTTTAGCGTAGGAAGTATAAGTTTCATGAAAATATTTAAATGTTAAAGTTGATCTAATATGAAATAGTCATTTTTAACAACTAAATTTATCTAACCACATGATATGGACTCAATTGAAATATATTTTCATATTATATTAAAATATTTTGTTAATGTAGCACCAACCACATGTATCTCATTTGACAAGAGGAGTACACAAATACCTTTTCCAGTCCCTCCACCAAGGCTTGACTAACTGAATGCCAAGCTTGTGAAGCAAGTGAAAGGGAAAAGTAGAGACCGGTAAATCAAAAGCTTGACGATCTGGGTGAGTCAGACGAAATTGGACCTGCATATCTTCCCAAGATCGTCACCGCTCCACAACATGGATCTGGGTGGTCCCTGATTGCTCCTCATGTTGCTCCTGCATCTGATCCCAAGTGGTCCTTCCCCCCCTGGACTTGGTCATTTCACCTTCTAGGGTGGAGGGAGAAGATAAAGAAATTGTTGTTGCTGACGACAGGTGGGCTCCTCTTGAGCCTCCCTCCAACCCCGCAGATCGTTTGGGTTTTCATTACTAGCAAGATCCTCCTCCCTTGGCTGGTACTTCTTTGGCTGTCTGAGGGCGGATATGTTTTTTTTGATGAATAGTTGTTTTTGGCTTTGTGTCATGTGGACTCTCACGAGGTGATCTTGTATCCCCTGGTGTCATTTTTGTACATATGTAACATTTATATTTTATTTAATACAGAAGGGACTATTCATCAAAAAAAAAATTTGTTAGCTTACATTTAGTAAGAACTAAATTATATCAAAATCTTCAAGGTATTTTATTTGATTTAAAGTTTTTCTATAAAGAATACTTTTTTGACCTCAAAATTTCTTCTTGGTTCGACCTAGCCTCCTTTACTTCTGAGAGTGGAAAATTCTTGTCAAGCACAATACTGAAATTAGAAAGTATAGGTTGTAGTTAAAGAAAAAGCTTCTAAGAAGTAAGGTGGGATTGGTTTGTCCTCTTATTGGCGAGGTTATGCTTGCTTTTGACAGTGCTTTAAAGGTAGTCTGGCAGGAGGTATAAGGTGTTATTCAAGACAACTATTGTGAATGTTTGAAGCTTTTTCAAGTAGTCTTGGTGAAACCAAAAAAATAAATTGCAGCATTGAAAGTGGCATACCTTGAGATCTCACTAATATTCTTATATTTTCTTTAGTGTCTATTGTCTATTTTCTAATATTGAAGCTATGCATATTACAAAGAATGAAAGTTATCAATAGGTAGATGATAAAAACTAAAAATTGCTTGATCACAAGTACAAAAGAAAACAACCAATAGATTCGTTTAGTACTCTATAATTACTTTATCAAAGCTTCACAAATTCCCACTCAAGCAAATTCAAAATTCAAACTATGTGAACTGCACATCGTCATTGACGCCCCTACCCCTGTATTAGTTTGTTGGCATTGAAAAGTGGGAGAGATTGATTGGTCTTGAGACTAATTTTGAGCTGCAATCAAAAGTGGTGGAGTATTTTGTTGTCATTGATGGAAACATAGTGAATTCACAAACATGGATCATTCAGTAAGGCAAGGCAGTGAATCAATGAGTAGGAAAACACCTAAGTATTATACCTAGTGTGCAAGATGTGTTAGGATTAAGGGGAGATTTTTTAGTGGTTGGCACTTGTATATGATGTTAATTATGTGTTGCATTGATGACATGTCTATCATTAACGTCAACACACACACACATATTTGTGTTCATGATAGATAATGATTTTGTACATCACAAAGGTTGGTTGAAACAACAACATTGGGATATGACATTAAGCTATGTGAGATAAGAATCATGTTTAAGAATTTATTCAAAAACTACATATATGTTCTCATATGTTTATATCGAGAATTGGATAAGTCATAGATCATTTTGTGGAGACTGGTACTATAATCACACAAAAATGGTCATCTAGACTATTAACCCCCTTCTCAGCATTTTGGCTAACTTAATTAATTATATACCTAGACAAAATTGTTAATAATCAATTAATTTGATTATAACCTATAGTTTGACTATACTATCCTAATTTCATTATTTGATAAAAAGAACATGTCCCCTTTTAATTAAATAAAAGACCCCATTCTCCTAACCCAGTTAAAGTGCACACATAAAGTCCTTTTCTATTTTTGAAATTAAAAGAAAAGCTTATGAGACTTTTGTCTTATATGACAAGTCAACTCATTTTCTATTGGCTGACTTGTGTGTGCACATGGATCCCTCCCATTTTCAAACTCAACTGTTGATCATCCACTCTTTCAATCTTGATCTCTACCATGCGTACAACTTTAAAAGCAAGAGAGCTCTCGCCTCAAAGGATCCACACTCTTGAGTATTGTTATGCTGCAAGAATTCCATTGTAGTGCTTGAGAGCTTCTTGTGGAGAACATCATCTTCTTGCCTTCATCATTTGCATTCATGGCATTTTGTTGCATTGCATCTTAGTTTAGCTTGCACATATTGTAGTTCCTTTTTGCAAATAGCTTAGAACACATAGTTTAACTAGGATGGCTATAATACTTTCATTTGTGTAGCTTAGTTGCATTGTGCATTCCATTTTAGCATAGTTGCATTTTTGCATTGCATGCATCAAAGGTTCTTTGACATTTGCATTCTTTCTCTTGCTCAAAGAATCTCCCATTTCATGGTTTACTAGCAAGGGCTGCATCTCTAAGGCTCAACTAAGATCCATTTTGTACTTATTTTATGCTTTTGCACTCCATGATTAGGGAGCTCTAAGCCAACATTCAAATTTTCCAACCCATGGAAAACCTTGTATAGAAGGGTTTAGGGAAGTGCACTCTTTTTGGTGTACATTTTCGGCACCCACCATGGGGCAGAACAGTAGTTTTGTCCTTAGTTTTTCTATTTTTGTCATCATTTTTACTTTCCGTTTCACATTTTCTTTTTTTATAGTCACAGCTATGGGCGACATTTTTCTAGTTTTGTACGACAGTTCATAGTACTATTGTGCAATACACTTTTGGAAATAGTGTCGCACGGTTATACTGAACTATATCGCCTTTTCATACAAAGTTCTATCACTTGGCTTAAAGAATAATATTGCACAAAGAAGTTTTGTCACACTGGTATACTATGAAGTATTGTATGATAGACTTCTAGTGAAAACTATCACTTGATAGAGATTTGTTTGTTGTTTGAGGTGTCTTGGTCAGTTTTGACTATTGTTTGCTAGTTGCTAGTTCCTACAGGTCCCTAAATAGTTTTGTAGAAGTCCATTTGCAGATTTATTTTTGTTTTTGGAAGCTAATCCTTGGCAATAATGGTTGTGGTTGCAGGTTGCTATTTTGAAAGTTTGAAACATTGCCTAAAAATAATGCATGCCAAAGCTCCAAATACAAAAGGGCTACTAACACTTGTTTGGAAGGCTACTCGACGCATACAAACCAAAACTTGCTTGTTCTTTTTATTTCATGAGCGAAATATACTAGTTGTTCATTTTTGTAGGCACATTAAAACTTGTAATTGAGATTCCTTGGTGATAGGAGAGTATGCTTTTCACCCTTGAGGTGAATCAGAAATCTTGACCCACCTTTGGATTTCAAAAGAAAGTGGGTAATTTACTCTTCTTGGTGTGTTTGGGTGACACGATTGGAATAGGAGAGTATGCTCTTCACCCTTGAGGTGAATTAAAAATCTTGACCTCCAAGAGTTGATCTGTTTAATGTTTAGATAGGATCCTTTAGCGGGCTTGCTCTTGAACAACCTGAGAGGAACAACTCAAGTAGGGACAAGCAGTTTACCCAACTCTTCCAACCCACTATAACCTCAAGGCTATCAAGGACACAAAATCTTGGTAGACATAATGTTTTTCCTCACTTAGTGTGATTTCTTATGGGATTTTGACCATAGGGAGATCACTAGGCAAGAATGCTTAAGGTGCTCTTGTGGCTACGAGGCTTGTTACCCACTGCAAGGTGGGGTGTCCCATAATTGGGAGCAAGAGGAACACTATGAACGAAAGCCCTATCTAGACACCCTAGGTTAGTATCCACCCTATTTTTCCGCTCAACTTCTTGCTGCAAGGATCGATTCTAGTGGACTACTCGGATCACCCCAAGATTTACACTCACCATATGTGTTCCCTTAGTTGTGCTTATGGAACTTCTATGAAAAAGCCAATATCTCTTGTGGGTAACCACTTGGTGTGAGGTGAAGGAGCATCAAGTGTGGGCCAAGTTGTTGAGTAATGAGCCATGACCTTAAGGTAGATTGCTTGGCTACTATTTTCAAATGTATTGACCACTTTTAACGTTCTTGAACATTAAACAATTGCGGGAATATTAGTAGGAAGGTTGTTATCATATCACAAGTGCATGTTGGCAAGGTTGTTTTTACCCTTGTTCAACTATTTGAAGACATGTTAAAATCCTTACTATTTGCAAACCTTGCTATTAACTGATATGAACTAGAAACCTACACTATCTGATTTGAAAATCACCTAATTGTTGGAACTAAAACACAAAATTTTGGGTCAAAACTAGTCTATTCTACACAAACTATCACTTTATCACGTGGTCTTTGAAAAAATATTGCGCAATATAAATTTTTCAAAATTGTATCGCTTGCTTGTTTGAGTTATATCATCCTTGGTCTTGAAGTCTATTGCATAGCTTGGTGTGAACTGTCGCCTACCTAAAAAGTATCACCCTGTTATTCTAAAAAGTGTCATATGACATTTTATGTTGTTTCACTATCACTTGGTAACTGATAAAGTATCGTCTAGGGTTATTTCTTGCCAAAATAGCATCTGCATTCTAGTCTTTTTGGTTTAGAGTGTGTCATTCTTGTTCCCTAAATTCTGGTTACATATCTGTATGTTAGGAAACTGTCCAAGGTTGAAAAGATGGGTCTAGTTTGTCAGAAGTAAGTCTTTAGACATCACTAATAAATCACTTGTCAAAATTTGGTTACCATTCCTTTTAGCTACTTGCTATTGAGCTTCTTGCTCACTTGCTCAACTCAAGTCACCAGTGCTATAAATTCTTAAGCATTGCTTGACAAGCCATCTATCATACTTTGACAAGTGACTAATCTTGATTGTAAAAGCTTCAAATATAACTTACTCTTCTTGTCCTATTAAACAAAGAAAAGTCTTTACATGCTCGTTACAACTAGATTTCAAGTTGGGAGTGGGAATCATACAAATTCTATTTTCAAACAATTAGAAACCCCACCTAGATATCCTCATGGACAACCTTGCGTGGAAGACCCTGAGTCAATAGAAACACAAATAGCTAATGTTAGGCATATTCTGCTTTATAGTTTTGAAAACTCATTTGGCACACCTTGTGAGACACCTAAGGGTGAGAATGATTCGGTCACCATGGTGCACCTCGATGAAGTTCAACATCATCTAGAGGAACAAGCACGTGAAAACCAAAGGATTTTTGAAGCCATGTATGCTAGAGAGAAAGAATGTAAACAATCTGAAACCAATAACTATACTCGTCATGAAGGGAATAAAGGGACTTTCTCTCAAAATCCTTTTGATGGCAATGACGACAACAACACACCTCCAAAAACTCCTAGAGTGACCACGGGTGCAGGCTCTTCTCATGATGACCATAATGAAGAAGTAACTAGTGAAGATGTCATAAAGTTCCAACAAGAAGGTTTCGCTCAAAAATTGATGCTTAGAGCTTTAGAGGAAAATGAAGATCAATATTTTCAATACATGGCAGCAAGAGGATGGAAACTTCCTCAAGATTTTGATGTAGAATGCATCATTCCAAAACAAGAACCCACTGAAGTTGAGATATTAAGGGAAGAAATACAAGAGCTGAGGAAACAATTTACACAATTGCAAGCCTCAAAAGAACCACAAAAAACTTCATTTGTTGACTCAATATGTGCCCTTCCATTTGATAGGAGTCTTTAAATGCTACCATTTCCTAAGGATATAGAGGTTCCTAAGTATGAAAAATATGATGGAAATGGTGATCCTCATAATCATGTGAGACATTTTTATGCTCTCAGCATGGACTTTATGCATGAAGACACCTTTCTTATGAGATTATTTCCTAGGAGTCTAAGAGGGAAAGCTATGGAATGGTTCACCAAATTGAGTCCTCCCATTAAGACATTTGATGAGCTTGCACAATGTTTTATCTAGCAATACTCCTACAATACTCAACATCTAGTAATAGTGTTAGATTTATGCAACATCAAATAAAAATCAGGAGAGCCTTTTGCAATATATCTTCAATGATGGAGGGCATTATACTCATGATATCCATGACAAGTTCTCGAGGCTGAAAAATTGATATCTTTGTCAATACTCTCATACTAGAATTATAGTTTGATCTAAGGAAATAGTTGTTCACATCTTTTAATGTCATGGTTGAGAGTGCATATCATATTGAAGATGTTGCTATGAAAAAGGGTGTTATTGTCATCAAAAAAGATAATAACAACAATGGAAATGGTAAAGACAAAGGTAAACCTTGGAATTAAAACAAGTGTGTTGTCAATGATGGAGTGGTGGATACTCCTAAGACCAAGGAACCTGTGTTTAATCTTTCAATTGCCATCTATGCTAGAAAGCAACAAGAAAATGTGAGACCACAAACATCTGACAAAAGCTCCAAGTTTACCAGGAAATGACGTGTTTATAAGCCCATGGTTGAGTCATATGAAACAATCTTGAAAACTTTAATTGCAAACAACTTGATTACTTTGCTAGAAAATTCTCGACCCTATGATCCACCCATTGTAGTTATCACAGAAGCAAGGGTCACAATACTGAAAACTATTTCAAGCTCAAAGATGTGATTCAAGATCTTATTGAGGAGGGAAAAGTTCTCACAGATGGTCTTGCCAAAAATGCTGATCACAAAGCTTTTAAGCAACCCTTACTAGAATATGAGAAGGGTGAAACCTCTAAAGCTACTAAAAAGAATCATGATGCAATGCAGTTACCATAGAAGCAAGGGTCACAATACTGAAAACTATTTCAAGCTCAAAGATGTGATTCAAGATCTTATTGAGGAGGGCAAAGTTGTCACAGATGGTCTTGCCAAAAATGCTGATCACAAAGCTTTTAAGAAACCCTTACTAGAATATGAGAAGGGTGAAACCTCTAAAGCTACTAAAAAGAATCATGATGCTAAGATCAGCTATGCTTATGCTAACACAAACAATGTCATAGGTATGCTTGAGCCTATTGCATATATATGCATGAAAAAATCTAATGATGACAACCGATATGTAGAAGAATGACCTCGAGTTGTCTTAAGAACATGTGATTTTCCTCAAAACCATAATGACTCTCAATCTAAGGTGGTGCTTTGGGTGATCGATTCTTTTTCATCACAAATTGAACCACTTAATGTTGTCACTAGGGGGCAATCTAAGGTTGTCCTAAAAGTTGCCCAAGACCCCAAGAATGCCTCATCTTCTAAGAAACCAACCACTTCCAAGATCTCAAACTATGACCTTGTTAGTCAGTTACAGTGTACTTAGGCTCAAATTATCATTTTTTAGTTGTTAGAGTTATCCCATGCACAATGATATCCTTGAAAAAGCTTTACATTCTGCCAATGTTCCCACAGATATTGATGCGAAATGATTCCAAGCTATGGTGAATCATATCTCTTCACCTTACCACCTCACCTTTTCTAAAGAAGATGACTGAACTCTTAGTCATCCACACAACCTTTCTCTCCATATTGAAGTTCAAATCTTCTGTACTCGTGTTTGCTGAGTCTTGATAGACAGTGGTGTAGGGTTAAACAATATCTCCTTTAATGTCATTCAACAGTTGGGCATGTCAGAGTTTGCTATTGATCCTAGGTGCAAGATCACCATAAAAGCTTATGATGAAGTTGAAAGACCTTCCAAGGGTTTAATTGTGCTACCGATTCAAGTTGGTCTAGTAGAAAGGGATGTTGTTTTTCAAGTTCTAGATATACCACTTGCATATAATTTGCTATTGGGATGACCACGGATTCACGATATGCAAGTAGTGCCTTCTATATATCATCAGTGCATTAAGTTCCTTTTCAATGGCATTGAAGTAGTTGTCCCTGGTGATAACTCAATGTCCATCAATGCATTATCTACTGCTGAAACACTAGTTCCCAATCATCGCTCTTCTCATGAGCCAACACCATCTTTTGCAGAATGTGAATAGAAAATGAAAATGACAAGTCTTGGTATGGGAGAATACACTTTAGACTCTATTTTTTCTTTACTTCTTTCCCCTTGGTCTTATGGGAAACCATCCACCAAAAAGAAACCTTTTGCATCTACCATGACACTTTTTAGCACCTTTGTCCAGTCCTCAATTCCTTTGGAAGCAAAAAAAAGAAGAACAAGTTATTAAAGACTAGATATATAGGGGAGAGGATGATGAAGAGGATGTTACAGTTACCACTCCCATTTCCCCCAAACAATATGGAAAAGGATATGATATGCTTGCCAATATGGGCTATCAAGATCATGGGTCTCCAACTGGTAACAAAAATGCTCTAGCTGAACCTTTAAGTCATACCCAAGGTCGTGATGCTCGAGACACTGCTAGCTTAGGATTTGCGCTAGAGGATAATATGCCAATGTCTACTCAAAATGTGCCCATATCTAGTGACTTAGAAGATGATGATCCTCCCTTTTTTGCTACTACTTTGTAAGATGAATACTTTGTGCCTACAACTTCTCTTCTTTTTGGGGAGGATAATCCAAATGCCACTCATGATGCTAAAACTTCCATTTCTTGACAACTAGAACAAGATGAATCCAATCATGAGGAAATGAATAGAGGTTAGATTTTGCAAAACATTGCTCGCCTAATTGCTAGGGTTTAGAGTATAGACTCTCAGGAATATGAATGGGAAAGTTTATCAGATGCTTCTTGTGAACTAGGAGTGGATGTTATTCATGCTTAGGTAACTCAACCAAATGTAGTTGACAAGTCTAGTGTAGGGTTAGATGAATTTGGCCCACAATATGCTTTAATGGATCACACTAGTTCCTCTAGGGCTATTCCTAATTTGGATACCTTTGCAACGTTAAATATAGGGTCACCTCCGCATGTCACTAGAGATGACTCTTTTTGTATCAATCACCTTCTCCCTCACTATTATTAATCCATCATGATCTCATAGATTGGTCCATTCAATATCAAGCACCAAAAATATTGTCTTTCTGCAATGACTATGAAATTGCTTGTTACCTAAATGCCATTGAACCTACCACTTCTTCCACCAATGAACCTATGATTCACATGAAAAAATTAGATATCAAGTACCTTAGTCATAAAATTAAAAGAAAAAATAAACACTCAGATGGCAAAAACCATGTCGTGGCGATGTTTGAACCTTTAAAAAAGTAAAAATAAAGACGTATCTAATGAAAAAAACCTCTTTGAGGCACCCGCGAATGAGGTACTTGGTAGTTTGCCAAGCTATTTTCAACATAGATCCTCAATTCTAATCGAGCCTATGCAACCAATCAACTTGTGAACAGAGGAATCACCTAAACTTATACATGTAGCTCAATCATTGTCAGCTAAAGAAAAGGAGCAATTTACCCAATTTTTCCAAGATAAAAAGATCAATTTTGCATGGACATACTCAGACATGCCTATGCTTGACACATATCTTATAATGCATCATTTATCTATTTATCCTAATATCAAGCCTATTAAACAAAAATTGTGAAAGATGCATCCCCATGTAGCTTTGTTAGTAAAAGCAGATTTGGAGAAACTTTTGAGTGCAAACTTTATTAGAGCAATTGAATATGCAGAATGGATCTCCAACATTGTACCTGTATCCAAGCATGACAAAACCATCTGAGTTTGTACCAACTTTAGAGATCTTAATAAAGCATGCCCTAAGGATGATTTCCTACTACCAAATATTGATATGATTATAGACATGACTGCGGGATATGAAATGTACTCCCTTATGGATGGATTTTCTAGGTATAACCAAATCAACATAGCTCCAAATGATCAAGAGAAAACAACCTTCACATGTGCATGCGATAATTTTTGCTGGAATGTTATGCCTTTTGGGCTTAAGAATGTGGGTGCTACCTACCAAAGAGAAATGACCACCATCTTCCATGACATGATGCATAAAAATATGGAAGACTATGTTGATGAAACATTGGCAAAATCTAGAACAAGAGGCACACCTTTAAGATCCTAGTTTGACATTGGACCATATGGAACAATTTGAACTCAGGCTAAATCCAAAAAAAGGTTCTTTTGGTGTCACTTTAGGAAAGTTTCTAGGTTACATAATCTTAGCAAAAGGCATCGAGGTTGATCTTGAAAAAGTCCAAGCTATCATGGATATGCCTCCTTCAAAAAATATTAGTCAACTCAGAAGTCTACAAGGGCATCTACAATCCATAAGAAGGTTTATTTCTCAATTAGTTGATAAAGCTCAACCCTTCGATAAGAATTTACACAAAGGGTCTACTCAAATCTGGAATGATGAATGTCAACAAACTCTAGATCAAATCAAAGGGTACTTGACAAAACCCCCAATCTTGATGCCACCTATTCCAAGAAAACCTTTGATTTTGTACATCTCAGCTACAACTTCTTCTTTAGGATTGCTTTTACCTCAAAGTGATGAGACTAGTAAAGAACATGCCATATATTATATTAGTCAAACTTTGGTTTCCTATGAAATGAATTATACCAGCATTGAGAAAACTTGTCTTGTAGTGGTCTTTGCCTCTCAAAAGCTTCGAAATTACATGTTTGCACATATAGTCCACCTAGTTGCTAAAATTTATCCTTTGAAACATTTGTTGAGCAAAGCTACATTTACTGGTCATCTAGCTAAATGGATGATGATTCTTTCAGAATTTGACATTCAATATGTCGAATGTAAAGCCATCAAAGGACAAGCTATAGTTGATCAACTAGTTGATTTTCCTTTAGAGGACACAACACCCATACAAGCTAAATTTCCAAATGCCTCAATAATGTATATTACTAAAAGAGCTTGGAAAATGTTTTCCGATGGTTCTCACACACAAAATGGAGCTAGAGTGGGTCTATTGTTTGTTTCCACTCATGGGTATATGATTCCAAAATCTTATAAGATCTTGTTCCCTTGTACAAACAACATTGTTGAATATGAGGCTTTAACAAATGGGATCAAGATGGCTCTTGAATGGAGAATAACTGAATTGCATATCTATGGGGATTCTCAACTTGTTATTATTCAGGTGAATAATGACTATCAAATGAAGGATGACAAGTTGATACCTTATAAAAGATTGATAGATGCTCTAAGGAACTACTTCACTTTTGTGATGTTTCAACAAATTCTTAGGGTAGAAAATAAAGCTGCTAATGCTATGGCTACTCTAGCATCTATTCTCCAACTACAAGAACATGAATCTTGATTTGAGTTCTTGGTGGAAGAACTGCATCATCCTACCTATGATTCCCTCGATAATCAAGTGATCTACACTATTGTAGGTCATGATTCTTCCCACTATGCTGACATCTTCTCTTACCTGCATGATCAAATCATTCCTGAGAACCTCACATGCAACCAAAAATGCCAATTCCTTCGCAATGCCTCACATTATATTTTGGTCTCTGGTGATTTGTATAGAAGGGGTCTAGACGAAACTTTGCTTAGGTGTTTAGAACTAGAAGAGTCGAAAAGGCGCTTGCTAAAGTCCAGATGACATTTTTTGGACACATTCCAATGGCCTTGCACTTACTTGGAAGCTTCTTAGAGCGGGTTATTACTTGCCAACTATGCAAGATGATGTTGTTCATTATGCCAAGTCTTGTTAAAAATGTCAACTCCATGATAACTTAATTCATGCTCCTAGATGTGAGTTGATCCCTTCAATGACATATTGGCCATTTCAACAATGGGCCTTTGACTTGGAGGGTAAAATTCACCCAAGTTCCTTTAGTGGCCACAAGTTCATCATTACTGCAACTGAGTATTTCACTAAATGGGTCAAAGTTGTGCCATTATCTACTGCTACAGGAAAACATGTTGCCTTGTTCATACTAAATCACATCATTTGTCAATACATTATCCCTTCTTCTATTGTGACTAATAATGGAGGACAGTTCAAAAATAAGGATCTAAGACAACTATGTAAGAAGTTTAGGATCAAACAACACTGGTCCTCTATTTATTACTCTCAAGGGAATGGTTAGGTAGAGGCTTCTAATAAAACATTGCTAAAAATCCTGCATCACATAGTTCACAAATCTAGGAGAAATTGGCACCTACAGATAAATCCAACACTTTGGGCTTACAAAAACTATTTGTACTCCTAGAAGGGCCATGCCCTTTTCTTTGGTCTATGGTTTTGAGGCTGTCCTCCCATTAGAAGTAGAGATCCCTTCCTTACAAGTCTCTTTGCATGGGTTGATAATTGATGAAGATCATTGAGCTATGTGAATATAGGAATTAGAAACCCTTGATGAGTGTTATAAAGAAACTTTTGATCACATGAGAGCCTATTAGAAGCACATGTCTACTCAATATAACAAAAAGGTTCATCCATGTGAGTTTCAAATTGGTGACCTTGTGCTTAGAGAGAATCCAAAGAATCAACAACATAGAGAACAGAAGGGAAAGTTTGAACCTAATTAGTTAGGCCCATACATTATCACAACAACATTTGGGTCTAGTGCTTATCAGTTGTCTACTCTTGGAGGGGAAGAGCTTGCAGAACCTAACAACATCTTACACTTAAAGATGTTCTATGCTTAAAAGGCTTATTGGTCAACTATCTTGTACATATTTATGATCCTAAAAAAAAGAATCCTAAAAAATCAAAAAATGTCCTTAAAAAAATGATCATCATAGTGAAAACCTAGTAATAGGTGCTTTGATGTATCCCCAAAAAAATTTAAAATTAAAAAAAAAAAATTAAAAAAATTGAAAAAATTTGAAAAAAGTCTTGAAAAAAATGCAAAAAAAATCTGCCAAGTGGTGAAAACCTAGAAATAGGCTCTACTTGAGACCCTTGCACCTACGTCTGTCAGTCTCATTCACTTTGCTAACCCAGTTCCTAGCTTGGAATTATTTCTTGTCCTCATCTTGGGGGCACAACTACTTAGGCTACGTGAGGTTTCCTTGTGCACCTATAGTCTTTGATGTCGCGATATTTCTCACTACCAGGATCAAGCTTTGAAGAAATAGGCAAGTGACTTACACACACACATACACACTTAAACACTTAAATGATTGAGCTATGCTAATCTTTATTCACATTGTGTGTTGTCTATGAATATTTCTTTACTATGTGTTCCCTCCCTAAAAGTCTCTTGAGGATGTCATTGACTAGAAGACTAGGAGCATGGGGCATGTTTTCTTGATTTTTAGCTTGTGGGTATACTTTATTTGTCCATAGTGTTTTCAAGCATTTCATGCTGATCCTATTCGATACTTAGACTTATAAACATATCATCCTTGAATATTTTTTTCAAGACCACACTCGGGGGTTATCTTGGTATTTATGCTTTGATACAAGTGTAATCTTGCTATATCAAACTTAGGGAATCTGATCGTGTAGTCATATTGACTTCTATGTCTTTGATGCTTAGATTAGATTCCCACATACCTATCTGATATTGATCATATTCATATCCTCATAGTTATACTAGTGATGGATATATGATCTCATGATTTCCCTAATAAATGCTAAATGATGAAATAAGAGCCTAAATGTTATGTGTTTCTTGCCAATAAACCATTGTGCATATTAGCTTGCATTTTAGGTTCATTTTTCTAGTCTAGTCTTGCATATCTACATATGGTGAGAAATCTCTCTTATCATTTTTGTGGACCTATTAGCTAACTGCTTTCACATTCTTCATTTCTTTCTTTATCATGTCTTCACCTTCTTGATCTTTAATTTCATATCTATCTTGCTATCCTGTCATCACAAGGGGTTTATCCAAACATCACATTCAATCTATCCAAGTGTTACAAATTTTTAGAAACATAAAAGTCTATATCATACAAATGAGAGCTAACAACATCATACATAGGAGAGACACATGAGCATAAGTATCCAACTAGATGCATACATGAGCAAGAAACAAAAACATCACATGGAAACTAAAATACTAAAACATCCATTTGAGACAAGTACACAAAATTGCCAATCGAATCCAATATCTCATATATATATATATATATATATATATATATATATATATATATATATATATATATCTCAATATCTCATAGTACATATACAAAAGAATGAGATCCAAAATTTGGATATTCGTCTTAAAAATACATGTTGTATAATGAAAACATCAGCCTCAGCCTATGACTAACTCCCACCCTCTGCAGTAGGTGGAGGTGGTGGCCCTAGTGGTAGAGCCTATCTCCTATCCAATGGTTGTACTGCATCCTCTGATCTCCCTTCCTGCTCAAAGTAATTAGGTAACCCCCGCCTAGGTGGTACCACCCCTCTATATGCGGCATAATAGTATGTGGCCCAAGCACCATGATGAGTTTCCTTGCATCATGCAACATCCCTCTCCCTATGGAGCTCATCTCCTTGAGCTCACTCATCCATGAGTTTCTGATCATGCACTACAATAATAACCCACACTGCCTACAACTCTTCCTCTAATGCACAGATCCTAGCATCTCACTCATCATCAGCCCCCCTAACCAGTTTCTCTAGCTCTACCTTTACTCTCCTATCTCATTACTGCCTTAGTGGCACCTCCTCCTCCTCTTCCATCTCCTCCTCCATCTCCCTTGCCACCTGTGCTCATGTCCTCCTCCTCCCTGATCGGGATTCCCCTCCAACCTCCATCCATCTCACACACCTGCCTCTACCTCTGTCTCCACCTCCATTGCCTCCATGTCCCCCTCTTACGAGTAGCGCATTAGGCTCAATAAACCATTGAAATAGGTGTCTCTACATCTCATATAAATATACAGGATCTACCCCTACATCTGCCACATCTAGGCAATAATCTTAGGGAGTCGCTACCAGAGCTATTGTATCCTGTACTACTATCTGATAGTCCAACATTGGTAACCATCCTAGTGCCTCATCTGAGCACATCCAAGCATAGGTGGTAGTCTCCACCAATATCCCTTGTCACTCTACAAATTTCCACCATACTCGATTGAACACGAACTGCTCTATGATATATGAGCTCCAACCCACTAGTAGCCTACTATATCTCATATAATCTAGCTCCTAGGAATCTAACCATCTATGGCACTCTTGGTATGACTACCATGTGAACACTATCAGCTCATAAAAAACATGCTGATAGTAGGTCACATATCCACTATGTCTCTGTGGGATAGAACCTCTATACCCAAAATTGTAGGGCTGGCTCCACTCTTGTGGCTGCACCCATGGTCAAATCACAACAATGTGCTCCCAAGCCCAGATCTATGCTAGCATTGTGTCGCATGCCCATGAGCCACCTCCATGATACACGATCTCATGAAGCTCATGATATTTCTCTACTAGTATCATTGGCCCCCATGACATCCTGCATGGCCATGAAACTAGATCAAACCCTATCCTAGTGGGAATCCCTTTTGGCCTCAGTCTATCACTAGGGCTTGGGCTACCAATGAACACAACAAGCTCAACAAAGGGAAATCATCTCCATACTTGGAAATCAATCTCTCCTAGCCCAAATGATGGTCTAGGATGGTCACATCATGAAACAACTATTGCTTCCACACTCGCCCCTCTGTTGAGGTCTAATCATAGTACACCTGTGACATCACCAAAGCTTGGCAATAGTATACCTGACATCAAAAATCAAAATTGAAAACACATTACCAATAACTATTAATCAAACAACTTACTAGCTTGCCATGACATGTCACTTGAAGAATGTGATACGCATCCTCTAATGTAATAAAGGCCTCTCTAGTTAGTAAATGAAAAGTGTTATGCTCGCTGTGCCACCGCTCAGCCAACGCAGTTAGTAATCCATGGTTTTCCCATATATGGGGAATCCATATGACCCATCACAAACCCATAGCAGATATGGCAGCCTACTCATCATTGCTCAAATAATCTACAACACACAACCCCACCACTTTGGGGGCTCTGATATGTAAAGCCAGAAATACCTCCTATCAACACAAAATGTACAAACATTAGTAACATATCAAAAACATGATCATAACACAAAAATTCACAAAAACATGCCAAAACAGAGCTGTGTGATACTTTTTTCGACTACAGGCGATACAATTTGTTGGAAGTTTATTGCATGACACTTTTTCTAAGGGCATGCGATACAATTCTGTTGTGTGACATTTTGCACTGGCCCAAGCAACATATGGGTACACTAGTAAATTTGGACCCAATTTTTGACCAATTTTGGTCAAAACTTCAACCCAGGTTCATCGCTATTTTTCTTGTCAAAATTTCAACCAAATTGTAGGTTGGTCAAAATTTCAATGAATACATTCTTTGAAATGTTTTTGTTTCAACAAAAATAAAAAAATTTTGACAAGTGTATTCGTCAAAATTTTGACCAACCTACAATTTGGTCAAAATTTTGACAAGAAAAATAGCGACAAACTTGGGTCAAAACTTTGACCAAAATTCGTCAAAATTTGGGTTCAAATTTACTAGTGGTATGTCCCAAACAACAGTTTCTATAACATGAGTGTGATACTATTTCAAAAAAAATCTATCACATGACATTTACCAAAGTAGTCATGTGATACTTTTTAAGTATCGTGCGATATTTTGCACAAAACCCTTTGTACATACAAAAAAGTACAAAAAAAGCTAGAAAACATGACAAAAAGAGGTTACTTACTGGTGCCCCATATTGCTCTAGCCAGTTGTGCTTGAAATGGTGTTGGTGAAGAGGAATGTTCACCAATGCCATGATGCTCTCTAGACCACTCAAAAGCTCTCACCAAATCACAAAAGACAAAATGAATTTGAAAATGCCACTTGGGCCACTTTTATAGCTTCTGACCCTATTTTGATCTAAATTTTTAAACCTCTTGGAAAAATTGCACCCCTAGCTAATTTTGATGTCCTAGATCCATTTTTGGGATTGAAATCAAAATCTAAGTACATCTTGATGGTCAAAGTTGCATTTTAAAATTCTACCTTCTTCTAAGCAATTAGCTAACCTTTTGAGACCTACACTCTGAATCATCACTGGGGCATCTTCATTTCTTCATGTCTTCACAATTTCTATGCTTCATATCTCCTTATATTCACCTTTTCATGTCTAAAATCAATTTTCTACTCGATTTGACATAATTTTTATGCTTTATCTTTCACGGTCAACTCTAGTCAAACTAGGGCATTCTCTCACTTCTTAATAGTCACTCTTTGGTTCTAATCATTCATCTATCATCTTGGACATCGTTATATCTTGATTTATTCATATTTATCTTGTTTCTGCATTCCCCTTACCTTGTTTCAATTTCAATCCCAAGGGGGCAGAAATACTCTATCACTGCTTGCTACAACTATCTATTTCTTAGGAGCATGTGATTGATCTTTTCACTTGCCTCTGATCTATCTTCTTTTCTAGGTGTTAGTATTCTTCTTGGATTCTAATATCATCCTTTCCTGGTGTTTAGTACTATCTCTATCAGGTTGTACATTCAGGATTCACTATCTCTTTCTGCATTTCATTCTTCGGAACCACATACCTATGTCTATTGCTGCCTACTTGGCTTCTATTTTCTTTTTACATAATGTGTTCTCAGATCAATCACACATTAGTCAAAGAGGGGCAAATGTAATCACCCAAAAATGGTCATCTAGACTATTAGCCTCCTTCTCAACATTTTGGCCAATTTAATTAATTATTTACCTAGACCAAATTGCTAATGATCAATTAATTTTATTATAACCTATAGTTTGACTATGCTATCCTAAGTTCATTATTTGATTAAAAGAATATGTCCCCTTTTAATTAAATAAAAGACCCCATTCTCCTAACCTACTTAAAGTGCACACATAAAGTCCTTTTCTATTTTTGAAATTAAAAGAAAAGCTTATGAGACTTTTGTCTTATATGAAAAATGAACTCATTTTCTATTGGCTGACTTGTGTGTGCACATGGATCCCTCCCATTTTTGAACTCAACCGTTGATCATCCACTCTTTCAATCTTGATCTCTATCGTCTGTACAACTTTAAAAGAAAGGGAGCTTCTCCCCTCAAAGGATCCACACTCTTGAGTATTGTTATGCTACAAGAATTCCATTGTAGTGCTTGAGAGCTTCTTGTGGAGAACATCATCTTCTTGCCTTCATTATTTGCATTCATGGCATTTTGTTGCATTGCATCTTAGTTTAGCTTGCACATAGTGTAGTTCTTTTTTTGCAAATAGCTTAGAACACATAGTTTAACTAGGATGGTTGTAATACTTTCATTTATGTAGCTTAGTTGCATTGTGCATTCCATTTTAGCATAGTTTCATTTTTGCATTGCATGCATCAAAGGTTCTTTGAAATTTTCATTCTTGCTCTTGCTCAAAGAATCTCCCATTTCATGGTTTGCTAGCAAGGGCTGCATCTCTAAGGCTCAGCAGAGAGCCATTTTGTGCTTATTGTATGATTTTTCACTCCATGATTAGGGAGCTCTAAGCCAACATTCAAGTTTTCCAACCCATGGAAAACCTTGGATAGAAGGGTTTAGGGAAGTGCACTCTTTTTGGTGTATAGGTACTAGGCCAGTGTGTAGGAATTTTTTTTCTAATATTTTGATTGTATCTTTTGAGCAAGATGGAATTAAGGTAAGAGAGCATGGATTGTGGTTGAAGACATGTTGGTGAGGCTATGTTTGTGTTAGCACATTTTTTATCATTTTGTGGAGGTCATTAAAGTGGAACATGTAACATGTTTACTAGCAACCATCTCTTATGTTGGGAATTATTTTGAAAGTTGCAGAGTGTAATGTAACATGTGGGAACTTTAGTGTAATATCTTAGTGAGGTCCTATGCAATTGATTGTACATTGAGGAAGCTCAAAGAGATGACCTAATTAGTTGTTAGGAAAAAGGTATAAAGGAAAGTTATTTCCTTGGTTTATAAGTATGATATTCTATAATTGTGATGTTTTTAGCATGAATGCTAATGATACTACATTGGGGGAGTATCCTAAGCATTGAAGAGTATTGATATTTTTTATTTTTGTCATTGACATCAACATAGTAGTAATTCTATAAAGACAGGAAGAATAGCAGTCAAAGATCTTATGATGCATAGAAGCTGAGGAAGTTTTAGATGATGTGCAGTGGAGGACATGTTCCTACATTTGTTCTAACGATGTGATTAAGAGGACTAAGTTTGACTCAATGGTGTATGAAACTTACACTTGATTTACTGGAAGTAGTGTAGAAACAAAGCATTGGAAAACATAGTTCTGATGATCTATCACTATCATTCATCTAATATGTAATAAAGAAATGCACAATCATATAGTGATCAAGGACAATCGTGTGATGATGCCAACATGTGTGCAAGACATGATTTCACACGCGTGAAGTTTTGTATAGACTGTGAGCTGACAATGCTATTGTAATTGTGAATTAATTAATTATGTTATTTTGATTAATTGGGAAAGCCTCAAAGCTGACTCAAGGAATTATTATGAAGATATGGTATAAAGGAAAGTTGTTTCCCTTGCTTATAGTTTGAACTTGGATTAGAGGATCAAGTGGAAAGTGAAGTATAAGTGCACAATGCAAGAAGGAGTAGAATGCTTACTGAATGGGTGTAAGTGATCCAAGGGATCATTAGATGCGTAGTATGATATTTGAAGGAGCAGAAGTCTAGTAGATAGGAAAAAGATAGATGAAGGAAGGAAATTTCAGTTCTATTATTCTACAAGGAATAATACAAAGATCATTTGGATAGTGAGTTCTTTGATCTTAACCTTGAAGTTGTTTTGGCAATGGGTCTAGCTATCGTCCACAACTCTTAATAGGGTTGGAATCTACTAAAAAGGATTCAAAGTCTCTTAATAGGGACTCATATGTATTAAATGTTGTAACAGACTCCTAACAGGGTCTATCCTCTAATAAGGAATATTTATATTAGTACATCATCTTGTGGGTACCATCCCCACTGGGGTTTTCCCTTTGATCAAGGGTTTCTATAGTTAACATATCTGGTGTTAATTGTGTATGAGTATGTTGTTGTGGTTTTAGTTAACTTTACTCATCTGGTTAAGATCATTTAAAGCTAATGTTCAGCATGATAGTTGTATAATTGATTCACACCCAGCCCCCCCCTCTCCAAGTTATATCAGTGGACTATACATTCTAACAATTGGTATTAGGGCATCAAGTCCTTGAAGCTAAGGCTTAACAGCTTTGGGAGATCAATGGCGAATGTGTTTAGTAAGGATAGTCCAAGATTTGATGGGACCAACTATGATAGTTGGAAGGAAAAGATGAAGACTCATGTGCTATGCATGAGTCCAGGTTATTGGCTTTTGAAAAAATCTAAGAAGGCAATTGTTGATGAATCAAAATTAGAGGAATGTAGTGAGGGAGAAAGAGATCTGTTCATGTGTAAGATGAGAGCCAGAGAAGCCTTACTATCAACCCTTCCAGAGAATGAATACAATTAGGTAAAGACATTCAAACTTCTCATGAAATTTGGAAAGCATTAGAAGTTACTTTTGAATGTGATGATCATGCAGAAAGAATGAGATTACAAAATTGGATTTGTGCATTTCAAGATGTTAATATGATGAAAGATTAATCTATAAGAAGGTATGTTCATAGAATATCAAAAATTGTTGTAGGTATTTAGTCTTTTGGTGGAACTAAATAAGATGATGATGTTATATTGAAATCTTTAAAATGTTAACACCACCATTTAAATAGATAGCTCAGATGATTCAACTAGTAATTCCCTACACCCAAGACTTCATAAAGGAAACATTTCTTGGAAGGTTAGAGTCTATAAAAGTAGAATTGAGACAATCTAGAGAACTAGCTAGAATTTAGATAACTTTCAGTGCTTTAAACATTTGACCTAATCTATTAAGAAGTGCAAGTGCAAGAGGATACTTTTCTAGTAGTAGCAGATTTGAAGAAGATAAAAATATTGAAGAAGGAATAGTCATTCTAGTAAAGAGAGAAAGATGGTAAGAAAATCTTTAAATGTTGGCCTTGTGATGAATATGGTCATTATGCATCTAAATGTCCTAAAAGAGAGAAAAAATTTAAAGAAAAATTTAAGCCTAAAAGAGATAAGGATATAAATTTTGTATATGTTAATGAGGATGAAGAATCTGACGAAAGAGATCAGAGTGAAAGTGATGATGAATTAGGATTTGTGTCTATCAAGGAAGATGATCTTGATAGAGAAATTAGAGAAGAGAGAGCTCTAGTTACCCAACTTGAGAAGAAATCATATTCGATAATTGATAGTAGATGTTCACATCACTTGACTAGTGATATGAACAAATTTGTTAAGTTTAAAAATCATGATGGAGGTATTGTTAGAGTTGGTAACAATACAACCTGTCATATTATAGGGATTGGATCTATTACTCTTGATGATAAGACTAACACTGATGATGTTTACTTTGTTGATGGTTTGAAACATAATTTGTTAACTATTGGACAGTTGGTAGACAAGGGATATGTTGGAGTTTCAAAACTACCAAGAAACAAAGTACCTAATACCAAAATTCTAAGAATAAGTCTTGGTCTAAGGGTTAGCTACCTCCTATATTCAACTAAGAAATCTTCATATCTAGATCCAACATTAATAGAATCACAAGGATTCTCTACTCTTTAGGTTTTGCAAAACCAAGGAAGGTCCACTTGAGGGATATATGGATATATAACTCTAGGAATTGATGAAATCCAACTCCATAGCTTGCCAAGATCACCTACATGCAAATAACCTGTTGAAGGGAAATCAAGAAGGAAGAGGCAGAGCTTGGAAAAACCCTAAATAAACTTGAGAGAGAACATATTGCAAAATAATGAAAATGTATTTATAATGAAAAATGAGTTGTTAAATACAATGAGAGAGCCCAAATATAAAGGCCTCATGGAAGCTTGTAGAACAAGCTAGAAAGTGGTAGAAGATAAGATTGTCAACTAAGCATATGTCCACAAAAAGGTGGAACATGCTAGAAGGGAACAAACTCCCATGTTGTCAACAACTCATCACTACAACTATTAAATAAATGCATTAACCTAAGTAAACTTAAGTAATAGAATAAATAATTAATAAATAATTATTTACTCTAACACCCCCCCTTAAGTGTAACTTAGGGGAATTCCTTAAGCTCACAAAACTAAGATGGAATGCAAAAATGGGTCCTAACAATAAGGCCATGTTAGGTACCCATGTACAATGCAAAGAGATTCAACCTCTAAAAATGGAGAAAGAGGGAAAACCACATGGGAAAAACCCTCCTCCAAAAAGAGGTAAATATAAACATGCAAAAAAAATGAAGGAAGGAAGGCCTCAACAAGGCCCCCCAAGGACAACTTCCAACAAAAATGTAAGTACCACCAGCCCCCCCATGAGAGATAGAAAAGGCACCAAAGCCCCCCCTAAAATAATGGAGCCCCTGAACCAATGAAAATCCAATATGGAAGAAATATGGAAGAAACAAGGGAGCAGAACAAGGGAACCCCTGAATGAGAGGGGAAACTAGAAGGCCTAGCTGATGCTCAAAGGAGAAAGTATGAGGATCCTGAAAGGGAATCCCCAAGGCAGGTGTGATGAAATTGTCATGAATGTCCTTTGTAGAATCTACAATAGGTGCTCCTGGAGGCATGATGAATGGAGCTAGAGGATCAAGCAAAGAAGAAGAAGAATCCTATTGAACAGAAAAGACCTCAACTGGATGTGGTGTGGAAGTCAAAACAGGGATCTCAAGAACAATAGAAAGGTTTAAGGATCCTAACTGCACCACATGATGCTCCTATGAAAGAGAAGAAGTGTGCTCCAATAATTGAGATGGTGGACCAAAGTGTGAGAAGGCATAGAGATGGGTGGAAGGATCAACTACCCCTGGAGCAATAAGACATCTTGTTGTACAATATTGAATGAAAACTAAATTTGATGTGAACTCAACTGTCTTCCCTAATCCACTATGTGTAATCTGAGAAATTCAGAGAAGGTTTGTAGACAGAGATGGAACAAATAATACATCATTGAAGGTGTCATCTTGAATGCTAACTAAACCTTTCCCACAAACTAGTAGGGTAGTGTTATTCCCCATGCGAATATGAGGAATGGGAGAAGCCTCAAGAGTAGAGAAGACACTGTGAGAAGATGCCATATAGTGAGAAGCACTTGAATCTAGTATCCAAGGGACTTGGGAAGGGATGCAATGGATGTCCAAAATGCATGACCCTATCCAAAATTTGAGGTAGAGGATGAAGCTATGGAAGAAGACTGGAAGGAAGATCCTTGTGAGGTAGAAGAGGATGCAGAAGAAATAGTGCTCTTCTGAAGAAGAGCTTGCAAATCTGCAATATGTTTCTCATAGCCATCAAATCTCTTCTGAAAACAATGTGCCTCATCATGAGATCCTTTTCTACAATAGGAACAAGTAGGAGTCTCATTCTTCTTTTTCTCCTTCTTCTTAGAAGAAGATAAGGAACCAATAGAAAGAGAATCTGATATTTTCTTCGGCTTCTGCTCCTGTATATCCTTAGCAAGCAATGCTTGTGACTATGATCCTGAAAGTGAAACCATTTGAGTGATCTTGGACTATTCACAAGTTAACCAATCAAAAAATATCTCAAATAAAGGCATCCTATATCTGTCACCCAAGACATCCATAGTGGAGTAGAAAGTGGAAGAGAAGATCTAATACTATCCCCTCAACTTTGAGAGTATCAAAAAGATACACTCATCATTTGTCTTGGTTTTCCCACATCCCTGCAAAAGTGTACACAAAGAATTGACCTTCATCAAGAAGTCCTCAATGGTGGGAAAGCTATCAGGTGTCAAAGAAGTGAACTCTGCATCAAGTTGTAATGCCTAAAATTTATTCACTATACCAAATAAAGATTGGAATTTCATCCAAATAGCCCATGGAGTGGTAAAACCATCTAAGTGAAATAGAAGACTATCTAAGATGTTTAGTGCAATCAATCCCATGGCCTCATCCATTTTATTCCTTTGTTGAAGAACCTCAAAAGGATGCATTAGAGTAGGTTGGTTCTCATCCAAACATGACCATAAGCCTCCTGACATGAGAACCCTAGTCATTTGTGCCTTCTAGGTGTGATAGTTATGTTGCGTTAGTCAGGTCACAGAAGGATCTGGCATTGAGAGAAGAAGATAGAAGTAGAAGGGTCTATTTTGAAGTAAATTATAGAAAAGAAAATGCTCCCCCCCTCCCCCCCCCCCAACAATGTATAAATTGGGCACCCTTTACTTAGTGCGATTACAATAGCCAATTTAGGACCTAATTCTGAAAGTAGTATTTTTGTCTACAAAACTTATAATCTAATTACAGATCTGGAAAGTAAACAAAAAAAATACACTTTAAAAAAAAATAGAACCTGATTATGTGTCTAGATGAGCCTGTACTAAGCATTTGAAGTGGCAAAAATTGAGAGTTGTGAGTTACAAAAAAATTTAGGAACAAAGATTTCAAACCACCTGCACCAATGTGTAGATCACAAAATCCTACCCCAAAAAAAAAAAATTGCTCGAAAAAATAAGTCCGTATGAGGGAGATATCACTGTTAAAAAATCACCTCTATAGTTATTTTTTCTGAATCGTCATTGTTGCACCTCCACAAAATAAAGAAAAAAGTCCAAAAAATATCATATCTATTATGTCAAACCCTCTTTCTCCTTTTTCTTCAAATACTAAAAAAATGCTCTTCCTCCTGATTGAAGAAAAAATCACAAACAAACTAGGGTTTGTGTCTCCGAATCGCAGATTAAAAAAATCCTTCGAACAAGAAGCAGTAGGGAGGCTCTAATACCATGTAGGAGTTGATGAAATCCAACTCCACAACTTGCCAAGATCACCTGCATGCAAATAACTTGTAGAAGGGAAACTAAGAAGGAAGAGGTGGAGCTTGGAAAAATCCTAAATGGACTTGAGAGAGAACATATTGTAAAACAATGAAAATGCATTTATAATTAAAAATGAGTTGTGAAATACAATGATAGAGCCCAAATATAAAGGCCTCATGGAAGCTTGTAGAAAAAGTTGGAAAGTGGTAGAAGATAAGGTTGACAACTAAGCATACATCCATAAAAAGGTGGAACATGCTAGAAGGGAACAAACTCCTATGTTGTCAACAACTCATCACTACAACTATTAAATTAATACATTTACCTAAGTAAACTTAAGTAATAGAATAAATAATTATTTACTCTAGCAATAACTAGTTTATGGTTCTTGATTTCAAAATATACCTATTAACATCATCTTTCTATTTCACTTCTATCCCTAACAACAAAAAATAGTCACAATTCTTCTAAATTTTACAAATAATCCTTCAAGTAGCAGCTAACAATGGCATATAAGGGATTATTGCAAATAAATGTTGACCAACAATTTAACTCTACATACATAAAATTAAAACTTGATTTGATTTTAAAGTTTTTCTTCATGCAACTCCATGATTTCTTCAACATGTAACTAAATAAATGACCAGTGCCCTATCCATTGTCATTAAGAGTCTACCCAAAAAAATTGATCTAATTAATAGCCTTACAATCAATTATATCAATAATTAACCCTAAACCCCATTCTTATGAATATCCTTCTTATGTAGTTGGAAATCCTATCAATTTAATGAAGCATTTACTTAATTCCTTGAACTAAGAGCAACGGTAAATTGATAGACAACCTATCCTAGCTGCATTGAATTGCATAAACCTTGTTCATACAATCTCAATATAACCAACACATAACAATGGAGACACAATTTAGGGGAAAAAATATGGCAAAATACTCCTCTTGTATTAGTTTTCCTTGAAAATTATACAATACTAGTGTAAACTCATAATAACTCAAGACAAGACAACATGGTCCTTCAACGTTCAATGTATTCTCAGATTTATAGAGATGGATACATCACAAAGTTATCACTAATACTCCTAGACCAAATGCAAGACTAGCATAACACTAAAAATCACATAAACTTTAGATCCTTTCTCTAGCCTTGGGATCTAATTTATATAGTATGAGATGTAAAAAACTTTAGGCCTTAGAGAAAAGGATAGCTATCCTTAAGCCAAAAGGATAACTCCTTTTCTTTATTGCAACATAATGTCTCTATCATTAATCTTCTTGTGGTGGGGTCATTTATGTTGTAGCTTCCTTTTTATTGAGAGGCTTCATGTGATGATTGCTCTAGATGCATTTGTTGTTCCTCTAATTGTGGGACCATCTGATTTGCACTTGATCTTTCCAGTTTTGATATCTACAAATTAACTTCAACTCATTTCTCTCCCTCTAGATCATCATGGATTGTCATGTTCATAGTTATAATTGGTTATTCTTTTGTCAAATTATTAGTTTGAATAACTGTCTCCTTTTTTGCAGTTAGTTTCTCTTCTTTCCTTTCTTTTGGTGCATCAATTATCTATAACTCATCTAATTACACAACATCTTCATCAATTTCTTCAGATATCAACTAATTTTCTAGAGCAAGATCTAACATCCAATTGTTGAAAAGTGAATCATCTGGCCTATTGAAGTTCAATATCTCTTGCTTTTTCTTTAGGATATCTTCTCCTAATCTCTCAATTTCATCAATATCCTTTTTGAAAGAATCAAAGAAAATCTAAACCATCACAGCTTCTTTAGTTGCCTTGGTGAACCATATGTGATCTTTCTCATTTATGAATTTATTTAATTTAATGAATATCAATTCATCCAACTCCTTAGCCCATTCTTCCTTATCCTTCAATTTATCTATAGCCTTAAGTGCATGAGTGAAAATTCCAAAACACTTTTCAAGATATTTTGAAAAATAATTGATAATTCTTCTCTGTAGCACAATTCTCTTATTATCAAAGTTAGAAAGGCCATTCGTCATATCAATTTTTTTTTGCTTGTTCACAAGAAAAATTAATAACTGAACAACATAAAATAGTAATGTCACTATCCATACTATTCTATTTGTTCACAGTTGGCTTCAAAGTGTCTTCATTACTTTTCATCTCATTCCACACATCCATTAATTTTGGCAATTGCTCATAAAATGTAGGCCAACCTACCATATCCACTAGATACATAATTGTGTCTCTTTTTTTTTTCATATTAAGCACCCCAACTCCACATGCATTGACCATAATTTATTGTTTTCTTCTTCAAGTTCTTCAACTATATATAATTTGGGTTCTTGTCAAGTATTTGGCATTTCTATAATAGGGGTTGTGTTGAAAGGTGCAACAGGAGGATGAGAACGATAAGTAATCCTTGGCTAACTAGATTCTTCTCCTACTTTCTTTTCTCCAATTATCTCTCCATTCGAGAAATCATTCCTTCCATCTAGTGTATTTTATTCCCTCTTTATTCATATGCTTCTAGCACATTTTTAAATTTAGGATTCAACTCTAGGAACTTATTTTTGTCTTTAGCTGCAACCACAGCTCCAAAGTTTACCATTTCTTCATTAATCTAAGAAACCTTTTCACTATCTACCTCATCCACTCTGTAAACCATGAGATTTCCTATGTATTCAGAATCTAAGACCTCATCAATCTTGGCTTTGTCTCTTTTTTGGATGGACCACATCACCAAGGCCTGATGGTAATCACTATACTTTAATCCCTTATGGGCTTGTAAGACTTCTTCCTTAGTCTTAATCTAGGTGTATTTTGCCTTCCTTACTGTATCAAAGATCATTGTATTAGCAATATCGTATTCTAGTAGTAGCATGACTTTTGAGTCTCTCAACAGTTGTCTTCCCCCTTCAGGGGTTATTTGTGCAAACTCCTTAATGAGGCTAGCTTTGACCTCTTCATCAATTTTAGACTCCTTCTTAAAAGGTTGCTATGTTTTAAGTTTTTTTCCATCTTGTCTCAAAACTGCTAATATTAATTATCCACAAAAATAGGGTAAATGCCCTAGATTTCACAAAAAAATTATCATCTAAGAAATTTCAAAAGCTTGTTCCACTACATGATCTATTTCTTTACCTCTAAAATCTCCCATTGTGAGAGCTAATGTTGGCATAGGGGGTTCTTCAGGCACTCCTTCTTCTATGTCTGTTGTGGTTACAATAATATCCTTCTCATCTCCCATTTGCTTTAATTGTTCTCTTAAAGAATCTTCATCATTTATACAGACTGGAGTTTGGGTGGGAGAATATTCTTCAACCCTAGAAGAAGATCCTTGTTCTAATTTCTACCTTTTTGCAGAAGGCTCAGTAGGTGGACTTTCTGAAAGTTGTCTTTTATAAAGAGGTATAGGAAATACACTCTTTTCTACCACATACCTAGCTATTTTTTGTAATGTATATTCGCCTGGGTTTATAATTAATCTAGTAGCCAACCTATTTTATACCTTAGTGGCTTTTTCTAGATAAGTTTGGGTCAAAATCTCCTTCTTTTCATTTAGAGTTTGCATGATCCCAGCAAAATTATCCATAAGCATATCTACCTTTGCACCCCATATTTTTTTATCAGTAAGGGGATCATAATTTGGGTCAAAGGCATTTATAAACTCAAGAACCTTGCTATATACTTTCCACTTTTCCTTTCTAACCTCTTGTTCCTATAATGAAAACTTGTTTCTAAGTATATCTTCAGGAAAATAAACAATGTGCTTTTGGGATTTGGCTTTTGTCCTCTCCCTAAATATTTCATAAACACCCTCTAGGTCTATATTGCAAGAATGAGATTGGGCCATCTAATATCTATCTAAAAACTTTTCTATATGTCTCCATCCCTTCTTGAAATTTTTTTTATTTTATGAATGACAGTACATGTGGTTTCCCAAGGAAACCATATACTCTAAACACAGTGGAAACTGCATATGGCATACTATCTCCCCAATTATGACTTACCTTCAATCCTTTTGCATAATCCTTTGGTATAATCAATTCTATTAATGATTGAGGCATTCTAGGACTATCTCCAGCCAATATAATCCTCATCTTGGAGGCAAAGTATCTGTCAAATCTTACAAAATTGGCATCTGTGACCTCCCATGTCATATTGGCACTCCACGACTAGACTGGTAATCTCTCCCCATCCTTCTCCAACTCCAACTTTAGTTCTTTAAAGAAGAAGGTGACTCCTTTATATAAGCATACATACATTAACATGGAGTACCAATAGAATGGTTTATCAACTTTAGCCTTGGCTATACCCATTAATCCATTGTGAATCTACTTTGCTAAAAGAGTAGCAAAATAAAAAATAGAGCTCATGCCATATTGAAGTGTCTGAGAAGTAATGAAAACAATGGATCCTTGAATGTGTTCCTATTCATCTATTCCAAAAATTTTGCAAAAAGAGAAGTAGAGTGCCTGAGCCTTGGGATTAAAAAGTTTCTTTAGAAATGACTCTAGGTAGAAGCAATTACTAATGGCAATAAACATATCTTGACAAAATTCTCTTGTAATGGTCCTCCTCTTAGGTATACCCTTTGTGTATCATACCTTGACTGTAAGTCTTCCATATCAATCCTTTCATGCCATACATGATTAGGGTTTAATTTGAAAACCTCCCTAATTAACTCTAGTGAAACACTAAAAAGATTATCGCTAGCATGATTTTTGACTATCCTTGTTATTGTATCATATTTCTTTGACATCATTGCAAGTAGATCATCATCAAAGAAAATACTTGAGACAACTAACTTACCAATGTTGAATTCTCATACACTATTTAGAGGACTATTGAGTTTTCTTTTTGCAAACCACTTATAGAACAACTCTAAACCCCCAACAAATGTCTCAACATTCCTCAACCAATTTTCTTTGTCATAGAAACCCTCACTGACTAATAACCTAAGGTTATTTGGTATGAATTATTTTCCCCTAGATAATTTATTTGTAGATTGTGGAAATTTTTCTTAGAAATCATCATGTACAACCATTTGTTTGTAATCTACTTTTCCTAATAAATTGCTTTGTAGAGGAATTTTGAAAATATTATCTTATTGTGATATGATTTCTCAAATAACCAGAAGTTTTGATACTTACCTGATTTTCTTGTCTATTTCATTGAATAATCTATTAGCATCAATTCATGACTCTTCAAAAATACACTTTCAGTTCTGAATATTTCCACTCTCTAAGAATTTTGTAACCTTGGTGTTCAATAATGAGAAGATAAAAAATCTTATGGTAAATTTGGTCTCACAAAAAGTTTAATTTATCTCAATTAATGCTTCTAAAAGTCAAATTTAGGTTGTGCTACAAAATTAGAAACCTAACCATTGATCTACATCAAAATGGATTATTAAGCTTTAAAACAAAAAGGTTGCATTTCCCTTTTTGAATAGGCCACATGCTTTCTCTAAAGTTCAATCAATTTCATAATGCGAGGAAGCACCCATTGTCTATCCCCAAATGATCGATGATCATAAAAATTTCACATCATTAATGTATTTGCCTTAAGATTTTGGGCTCACTAAGCCAACTCATTTTCTACCTCCACATACATGTAACATACCTTAGCAAACAAAAATAATACATTTGGTACACAATCCATCTCAGCATTACCTAGCAACATTTGAAACAATTGACCCCACATAGCCATGTGTCGTAAAGTCACTTCCTTGCTTTCTTTAAAACTCTATCATCTCTATAATGTGAGGAAGCACCTTTCATTGATCTCCAAATGATCGATGGTTCCATAAGATTTTATTTTTTTAGTCTAGTCATCAACCTTATACAATGAGATAATGCTAATTTTCCAAGTTGTTCTAATAACTTTCTAGTTGTTTTGACATCTTTCTTTTTTGTGCCCCACAAAAGAAATGACCTAACCAATTCCACATGGCATCAAAGGCACTTCCCTACTTTCTTTAAATTCCTTTCACCATCAGAATCTAGGGAAGTACCTATTGTCGATCTCCTCAAGATCTAACAAATAGAAAAGTTTCTCAATCTTACAGTGTTTCAAAAGGTTGAACAAGACCTATAGGGACAAGTGTCACCATTTTTCTTCCCTGCTTTCTATAAATTTCAACCATTTTCATAATGTGGGAAAGCATCTGTCATTAATCTTGTCTTCAATCAGTGGTTAGGAACTAAACCATATGAAGGTTATTTTTAAAAAAAAGGATAGTGTGCTCGTTAACTTAAAGTAAAAACCATGGTTAGAGGAATAAGTGCTAAGGTAAAAATATTTTTGAGAAAATATTTTAAAAGATTTACACATAAATTATGAACTAAAAGTTTTCTAAGAGCATTTAGGGCTCACAAAAAACTTCCTTCATATTTTTAAAAATTGAACCAATGCAACCCTATTTTTGAAATAATAAGGCACAAATAATATTAGGATAATATGAAATTAGAGGTTTTTTCTAGGGAAAACAAATTCTAACACACATACCCTAATTTCAATGAGTCTATTGGATTTTCACTGTAAAATACAAAAAATAATTGAATGTGAAAAACTAGGGCAATAGTGACTTTGTCTGGGGATGATGAATATGCAGATTCATGCAACGACTCAGAATCCTTGGATGAAGCAAACCGCATACATGAAAAATTTGACAACTGTTAGAGAGCAACAACATAGGAAAATACAATACAAGGACAAATAGAGGTTATACAAGGATATACAGAATTTACAAGGAACCCTAACTACTTTTCATGGAATAAACAAGTGTTTTAGGAAAAATACCTCTTCAAGAACTATCCATGAACTGACATCTCAAGAATATCACCTAATAGTTCTTTTAGAATAAATGAACCCACCCCCCATGTAGCATGAAAATGTCCTACCCATCTTCACAACTTGTCGAAGTCTACCAATCTTCATGTACTTCATGAATTGCATGTTAGTAGTTGAGGTTATATAAATATGTAAAAACTATAAAATTAGTTGCATTATATAATATTGACATTTTGATCTTTATGTACATTTTAATATTGCAATAGAATATGTATGTTCAAATTACAATTTTTTAGGGTAGGAAGTATAAGTTTTGTAAAAATATTTAAATGTTAAAGTTGACTTAATATGAAACAATTGTTCTTAACAACTAAATTCATCTAACCATATGATATGGATTCAATTGAAATATATTTTCTTATTATATTAAAAATATTTTGTTAGTGTGGCACCAACCACATGTGTCCCATTTAAGGCTTGTAATTGACAAGAGGAGTAAATAGATAGCTCTTCCAATCCATCCAGCAAGGCTTGAATGACTAAATGCCAAGCTTGTGAAGCAAGTGAGAGGGAAAAGCAAAGACCAGTAAATCAAAAGTTTGATGATCAGGGTGAGCTAGAAGAAACTAGAGTAGCATATCTTCCCAAGATCGCCACCACTCTACCTCTCAATGGTGTGGCTTTGGGTGGTCCTCGGTTACTCCTCCTATTGCTCTTGCCTCTGTTGGGTGGCTAGTTCCTCCTACCTTTGATCCTAAGTGGTCCTTCCCCTCCCTAAACCTAGCCATTTTTCCTTCTAGGGTGGAGGGAGAAGATAAAAAAGAAGAAGTTGTTGTTGCTAATGATGGGTGGGCTCCTCGTAAGCCTCTGTCCAACCCCACAAATCATTTGGATTTTCATGACTGACAAGATCCTCCTCCCTTGGCTAGCATTGCTTTGGCCACCTTAGGTCAGATATGTTTCTTTTGATGAATAGTTGTTAGTTGTTTCTAGATTTGTGTTGTGTGGACTCTTATGGGGTGATCTTGTATCCCTTGACAACTTTTTTGTGCATATGCAACTTTTATATTTTATTTAATGGAGAAGGGACTATTCATAAATAAATAAATAAAAAATGTTAGGTTATGTTTAGTAAGAACTAAATTATATCAAAATCTTCAAGGTCTCTATTTGATCTAAAGTTTATTCCTCAAAATTTCTACATGGTTGGACCTAGTCTCTTTTACTTCTGAGAACTTGGTAAACTCTTGTCAAGCACATTACTAATATTAGAAAGTATAGGTTGTAGTTAAAGAAAAAGTTTCTAAGAAGTAAGGTCAGATTGGTTTATCCTATTATTGGCAAGGTTATGTTTGCTTTTGATAGTGCTTTAAATGTAATATGGCAAGATGTATAAGGTGTTATTCAAGACAATCATTGTTAATGTTGAAAGCTTTTCAATTAATCTTGGTGAAACTGAAAATTTTTTTTGCAGCATTGAAAGTGGCATACCTTGAGATCTCACTAATATTTTTATATTTTCTTTAGTGTCTATTGTCTATTTTCTAATATTGAAGCTATGCATATTACAAAGAATGAAAGTTATCAACAAGTAGATGATGAAAACTAAAAACTACTTGATCACAAGTATAAAACAAAACAACCACTAGATTCATTTAGTACTCTATAATAACTTTAACAAAGCTTCACAAGTTCCCACAAAGAAATTCAAAATTCAAACTATGTGAATTGCACATGGTCATTGACACCCCTACCCTTGCATTAGTTTGTTGGCATTGAAAAGTGGGAGAAAATAATTGGTCTTGAGACTAATTTTGAGGTACAATTAGAAGTGGTGGAGTATTTGGTTGTCATTGATGGAAACACAATCAATGCACAAACATGGATCAATCAATAAGAAAAGGTAGTAAATTAGTGAATAGGAAAACACTTAAGTATTATACCTAGTGTGCAAGAGGTGTTAGGATTAAGGGGAGATTTTTAAGTGGTTGGCACTTGTGGGTGAACCCACAATAATGGGTTCCACTTTAGTGGGATGAAGAGGCAAAAAACATTTGGAAAGGTGAAATTGAGTGTATCATATGTTTGTAGGGAACATACCAAATATGTTCGCTATGAACATATATTTATAAAGTGTTCGCTGTGAACATATTATTATATATCACTGTATGTTCGTTGTGAACATATTATTATATATTACCATATGTTCATTGTGAACACATTATTATATATTACCGTATGTTCGCTGCGAACATGCGTTATTTATATGTTCGCAACGAACATTCAAAAGTCAATTTTTGGCATTTATAAATGCCATTTTAACCCCTTTTTTGTTATTTTATGACGTTAATTGTTCACGGGTTGGAGTCAACTTGTGGTCTTCATTAGTGTCATCCTGTCATTTTCCTTCAGATTCTCCTCTCCAGGTATGTCTATATATTATTATTTTAATGTTTTTAATGTTTTCAAAGCATATTTTAATGTTCTTCACGTTTTTAATGTTTTCAAAGCATATTTTTATTGTTTATTTATATTAAACTTAATTATATTAATTTAGAAAACATTAGAAAAATATTATATAAAAAACATTAGAAAACAAATTTAGAAAACATTATAAAAAACATTAATTTAAAACAAAATTAGAAAACATTAGAAAAAATATTAGAAAAATATTAGAAATTTTATAATAATATAAATTTTAGAAAAAAAATTTACAAAAACATTAGAAAAACATTAGAAAATTTATAATAATATCAAATTTAGAAAAAAATTAGAAAAACATTAGAAAATTTATAATAATATAAATTTTAGGAAAAAAAAATAGACAAATATTAGAAAAAAAACATTAGAAAAACATTAGAAAATTTATAATAATATAATTTAATTTAGAATTTTTTTAAAGAAAAACATTAGAAAAACATTAGAAAATTTATAATAATATAATGTATTAGAAAAAAAATTTAGAAAAACATTAGAAAATATATTTAAAAATAATAATTTAGAATTTTATATTAGAAAAAAATGAGAAAATAAATTTGGATTTAAACATTAGAAAAATATTAGAAAAAACATTAGAAAATATTTTTAAAAACATTAGTCTTGAAAATTAGAAAATATTAGAAAAATATTAAAAAAATAATAGTGTAGAAAATAAAATTTAGAAAAATATTTTCAATATTCATATAAATTTATTAATGTTAATGTACATGTTATTGATTTTTTAATACATCTTAATCTTTTATGTTTACGTATATGTTTTATTCATGTTTTTGTATATGTTATTCATCTTAATGCCTTATTCATGTTTATGTGTATGTTATTCATCTTTATGCACCTTAATCTAAACTGTGTAATTAACTAGATTTAATGTCATACATCTTAAGGGGAGATCCTAAATTATACATAAGAATGCAGATCAAAATATACTTATTTTATTTCATAGATATATGTAATATATGTGAATGTTAAATGTACAGATGTATGTATTTTTTCAATATTCATGTTTATAAATGTATATATCAAATTCATCTTAATGTCTTAATCTTAGAAGTGTAATTAAATGACATGTCTTAAGGGTCCAGATCCTAAATTATACATGTAAGAATGTAGATTAAAATGTATTTTTTATTTTGAACATAGATGCATGTATATTTGTTCATGGTTAAAAGTAGGTCCATGTACATGTTTTCAATAAATTCATATTTTTATATGTACATATGTTAACTATTGATCTTAATTTGTCTTATAACTAAGTGTAATTAACTATATTTAATCACATGTCTTAAGGGGAGATCCTAAATTATACATAAGAATGTAGATTAATGTATATTTTATTTCATAAATGTACATGTAAATATGTTCATGTTAAATTTAGACACATGTATGTTGTCAATATTCATGTTTATGTATATATGTTATTATTTTTAATTCCTTTTAATCTCAGTATATAATTAATTATATAATTCAATGACATGTCTTAACTTGGGGAGATCCTAAATTATACATATATAAGAATGTGGATTAATTTGCATCTAGGTAAGAATATAACATACACATACATACATAAGAACATATAACTTAGAATGTGTATGACCTAAAGAATACATGTTACAACATTTAATTAATAAAAGTTAATTATAAGAACATAACTTGATTATAATATACAAACATAAAGAATGTACATCATATAATCTAATGTTCATGTAAAGATTAAATATATTTAACTTAAATTTTAATTCTAAAACCTTAATGCTAAACAATAGTCCTAAATACTAAACCTAGTCATAATCCTAACTGCAAAACCCTAATCATAAATTATAACCCATAATCTTAGATGCACACTTGAAACCATAACTTCTAAATCTCAATTTGAATCGTAGAGGTCTAAATGATAAACTCCAACATTAAATAGTAAGTCATATTAATACTTGATCCTAACTTTAATTATAAATATTAAAACTGTGTTAAAACCATAATCCAAAATCTTATCCCTAATTCAAATCCTAACCCTCAGAACCATACTTCTAACAACATGATGTAAACCCATACCCTAACCCTCTAACCATACTTCTAACAATGATGTAAACCTATAACCTAGAACCCTAATTATAATCATAAATGAAAAATGTTAAACCATGACCTTAAATTATACTAAACCCTAATCAAGTTGTATGTACACTAAGATCCTAAAATGTTAAATTTAAATGCTAAACTCTAATTCTAAAATTTAGCTATATAAACTAATTTTAAGTACTAAACCATAATTCTAACCCTAATCTTAAATTATGGTAAACCCTTATACTAGATGATAAGCCCCAACCCTTATCCTAAATTATAAGCCCTAATCATAATCCTAGATCCATAAATTTAAACCCTTCAATGTACAAACCATAACCCTAAAAATAATACTAATACCATTGTCAACCTATATCCTAACCCTATAAATAATTTACTAATAGAAATGTAAACCCAATGTACCCTAACCCTAGAATCATAACTATAACCCTAAATCCTAAATGGTAAAGACTAATTTACTAACCCTAATTGATAGACTATAATTTGTACTCCTAAGGTCTCCGACCACATGATCCTAACCCTAATCGTGGTCTCAATCCTAAATCATAGCCCTAACCATAATCCTAACTCTAACCCTAAACCTTAAGTAAAATTTAATTATCCAAATCCTAACCCTAACCATTATCAAAACCTTAACTTAACCAAACCCTAACCCTAAACTCAAGGTCTTAAAATTTCCCTTATATTATAAATGACAATTTACCCTAAATCATAATCTTGAACCAAATCATAAACTTCATGTATGCTAAACCCTTATCCTAAATTCTTAACCATATGTGGACCTTAATTTATTAACCCCCAAATAATATTAAATTATACTCGTGTAAACCCTAACAATGTCATAACCTATCATAAATCTTACCCTAAAATTGAGCCTAATTATAACCCTTACACTAAAACCCTATTTCAAAACCTAATTGAGGCCTAGAACTTACATAAAATTAAAACAAGTTGACCTAGGAATCCTAAATTATAATATTACATTCAATAGATACATGTTGTACATAAACACATGTACATGTACATGACGTATGACCCTTGTTTTAAATGATCTATGTAACCCAACTTGAAACCTAAACCTCAACATTATCCTTTAAGAATTTAACATAAATAATTTATTACCCTAATTGAACTCTAATAATACCCCACAAAGTATAATAAAATCCTAACAATAAATTAACTCTAGAACCATAACCAAACTCTCAAAGTTTTAAAGTTATCTTCAACCCTAACTATAAATCAAAGACTTTCCCTCTAATTTGCACCTTATCCTACTTGCTAACCTTAACTCTGACCTTAATTTTCCTTAAATCATAACATTAATTAAACTAATATATCACTATTTTAACCCTAACTATAATATAATCTAAACTATAACCATAACCTAAGTTAACCCAATCCTAACATTCATGATAACCATACCCTAATTTGAATCCTAACAAAAGCTCAATTTGAATCATAAGGACCAAAATCATAAAAGCCTAGAGGTTGTTTGAACCTTAGTAGAAACATTAATAAAAAAATTATTTAGCCATCATATTAGACCTTGGACAACATATCTCATGATAAAAGATCAATTGAGATTCTTGTAAATGACTTAAAAACTATTTTGGATAAAAGCTTGAAAATAAGGGATTAAAAAGGTGTCAAAAGCTGACCTTTTTTCCTCGAGATAACCTAAACTTGAACATCTATATGAAAATTTGGAGATACATGGTTAAAAAATTAGAATGATAAAAAATTGAGTGCACATGCATTTTTTATTTCATAAATCTAAATTATAATAATTTACAACATCTTTAATCAAATGATACTAAATTTTCACTTATTTGAAAACAATGTAGACATTAAAATACATTATTATATATTATGACATTGTGTTATTTCTATTTAAGAAAAATATAGAAAATCTAGCTAATTAATTTAACACATTTTTAATTAATAATAAGTAAATATATTATTGAGCTTTCTTATTGTATGATTGAAAGTTTATTTTGGATATTTAATTATTGTTAAATGAAATATAGAAAATCTAAGTTTACTTATATTATTTACTTATTATTAATTAAAAATGTGTTAAATTAGCTAGATTTGAACTATATTTTCCTTATAGAAATAACGTGCAATGTCATAATATATAATAATGTATTTTAAGTGTACAATAGACTTAACTAATTTTTAATTAATAATTAAGTAAATATATATAGTTAATTTAACATATTTTCATGTTTGAAAGTTTATTTTGAATAAATTATTGTTAAATGAAATATATAGAAAATATGTTCTAACTCTAAAGTTGTCATGCATGTGTACATGTATATGCATTCAATCATATATATCTAAATTTTATTAGATCATATATGTACATGTTACAGATTATCTAGACACATGTGTGATGTACGTTCAATTACATGTATAATTCTTAATTAAAAATAAAAAATTGTACATATAGTAGACAGTTTAGCTCTTGATACTTTTCTACATCTAGATATGGCTTCACACGATCAACTTGCTATGGCGCCTAGTGCAGCACTTGATGCAGTTCCTACTACGGCTCCTATTGCAACATAGTTTGATGCAGTTCCTATTGCAACACCTAATGCAGTTCCTATTCTAACTCCTTGTGTAGCTCGTGGTGGGGCTCATGGTGTACCTCGAGGTAGGGCTCATCATACGGCTCATGTTCTGGCTCCTAGTGCGGCTCTAGATGGTGTAGATCTTGTCGTGGCTCCTGGTGTAGCTCCTATTCCTAGTCAGGCTACACCTATAGCTCCTGTTGGAGGTCCTACTGCACCACCTCCACACATCGATATCGATGCTCTATTTGCATTTTTAGACTAGGAGGTTGCTAGACTACAACAGTCTATATCATCCTTTGATGATGGTCTTTATGGAGACATATGCGCTATGATATGTAGGAGTTTACAAGATCTGACAGCTAGATTTAGAGCTCGCTATTCATTTACTCCTAACATATTAGCTTCCATATCTAGGGAGCTTAGGGCTGAGATTTCAGGAGATGCATCTTTTGATGACATCAAGAGGGTGGCCCCCCAAGATGTCATCAAAAGAGAGCTCTTTCCAGGATATGAGGGAGAATAGGGTAGGGTGAGAAGCTACTGAGTGATACGATGCACAGATCCTATTATTACTAGCATGATCTATCCTCGGTTCTTAGCTACACATGGTCATTATCCTAATAACAACTAGATACCTCTTTATTTTGCATAGCAGTTGTATGTTGAGTTTTGTGTGCGGCTCCACGTCAACTACTTGGATATTCCTGATTATTGGGGATAGGGGCGTGGTCGAATAGAAAATCATGACTAGTATCAAAGTGCACATTGTTTGCCACCTTGAGATGTTAGACAACTTTTTGGACAGAGACTGCCTCCCGTGACTCTAGCACATGCGCCTATTGTAGACAGAGTTGTCATTACTTCCCAGAGGGGAGCAATTGACACTATTGGACACATTGCATCTGCAACTGCTAGTATCACATTTGATTCTATTGGTTGTTATATTCATAGTCGACATCCTCATCCACCTGGTCAACCATCTTTAGAGGCATCTAGTAGCACTTTAGGCACCTCTGATGATGCATATAGAGCTACTAGGCTACCACTAACAAGTGATGTTCGTGGTTTTTCAGGACATTAGACACAAGATTTGGCACTATATTTTTTGGAGGATATGTTGCTTATTACTAGTTATATTTCTGATACACAGGGGATTCTAGTTCACTCAGTGATGGATGTTGTTAGACATCATCAGAGCCCCAGTGTAGTTCCATAGACACAAGCTGCCACACTAGTAACAGATGATACACCTGTGCATAGCTCACAACATTTGGCACAGGCTCATGACACTCTATAGATGACTCAAGCATACGAGTTGGAGATGTCTAGATCACAGCTGAGGGTCTTGATGATTTTGGTGAGCAGTTGCAAGGCCTATCTAAGATTGATACTAGTTCTACCCTGGGTATTTCATTATAAATGAACTTGTTGTTCGAACAATCTGGCAACACTGATTCTACACAATTACCCAACCACTTACACAGTCCACTTCACTTAGATTTACCAATAGTTGGACATGGTGCTAAGGGTGGTTTAGTAGGTGTCAAAGTTTCAGGCTCAAGTGCATTGGTAGATGATATGATGGAGTTTGCTAATCATCCTCCACCTCCAGAGACCTAGGTACATATATAATTTATTTTTAATTTTATATATATATGAAATTAAAAAATATGAATTTATTAAAAAATTTAATTCAGATATATATCTAGATATTTAATTTAATCTAAATAACTATAATAAATCATCCAGCCATAGGTTGCCGAGCACATGGTTACATGCATTGCTGGTTCAGGGCATCATGTACATGAGAGAGATGATTCTATTGAGTCACCTAGTAGTGCTTAGGTACTTGAGTTTTAAATAGTTTGTTTAAAGTTATTTAAATGTTTCAAGTTCTATATATATATATATATATATGCAAGTTTGTATAAATAATTCGAATGTACATGTATACACACACACACACACACACACACACACACACACACACACACACACACACACACATGTTTAGATAGAACTATAATGTATGTATATGTATATATATATTTGCAGGGCTTGTTGATATGCCTCGGTGAGAGGATGTACAAGAGACTCGATCAAAGGGTCATTCTATTCGTATGTGTCTTGAGGGCTCCCTCTAGTAGTAGATCTTTATATATTTTTTGATGGATATATATATTGGAGATAGTTTACATACACATGTGTACATTTTAGTACCTTGATGACATACATGTATACATATGCTTCACTATTTATTTGATTATTGAGTACTTTAGTAGTTAGATGGTCACACATGTATTTATGACTTTTTATATTTTGCTACGTACATGTATTTATTCGAGATTTATAGTTTGCATATGTATGCATTTTGGTTGTAGAGATATATTCTAGATCTGTAATTGTTAATTCTTGAGGTCCATGTATATGTGTATTTTTTTTGTATTATAGGTATAGAACATGATCTTGAGACGTGTACATGTTACATATGTACATCTATATATATATATATATATTTTTTACAGTACTTATAGTAGAACATTCTTCATCAATAAGATTATAGCTTTTAGACTTTAGATTTTATTGTCATCATTATAAAATAATCAAATTAACTTCTCTAAATTTAGGTACTTCAATAGTTAAATATTCAAAGAAGTTTCAAATTGATCTACGAACCTAATTAAAATTTTTGAAAGAGAATAATAATTTAAATAGGGTGATTGAATTGAATTGAATTAATATAGGTGCTTAAAACTACTAAATTAAGCTGGAAATGATTTAGATTATAAATTTAAATGTTCATTATATTTTAAAATTGTAATCATTATATGAAATAAACAATTAGAAGGACTAAATATACATAAATTTGGTAAATCAATTAGTACCTAAATAAAGATGCAAATTTGTTATATCAATTAGTAGGAAGTTAGAAAGATACATATTTCTTAAATTATCAATTACTAACCCGCTAAAGATAAATATTAGTTTTATGTGAATAAAAATATGTTAATTAGGTAAGCCAATACATTATTTTAGAAAACTTTTACAAAATATAATATTTAAAAGCATATTAATTTAAACTAATTTAAATTTTAAGAGTATGATCGTAGATGAATAAAGTTCTAACATTAAAATATATAGTTTTTTAATAAACTAACATTTGATAACTATGAACTTATAATCTTACAATTTTAAAAACACATTTAGTTTATTTATGAAATTCAATAGTTTGAAAAAAAGTTGATAAACGAATTTAAATTATTAAATTCATCCATGGTAAAATTAATTTATTATTAAATTATATAGTTTTTTAATAAACTGATGATAATTAAGAACTTATGATCATACAATTAAACACATTTAATTCAAGATGAAATTCAATAGTTTCAAAAGAAATTGATATTTAAGAATTGTAACATATTAAATTATTTTTGATACATATCTATAGATAATGATTGTGTAAGTTTGAACTAACTTAGCCTATTTAAATATCAAGTTGTTAAATTATTAAATTCATCCATGGTACAATTAATATTATTAATTTATATAATTTTTTAATAAACTAATGATAACTAAGACTATGATCGTACACTTAAAAACACATTTAATTCAAGATGAAATTCAATAGTTTGAAAAGAAGTTGATATTTAAATTATTATAAAATAAATCTCAAATGTCAGTTCAACCATGATGTACACTTATAACATGTAATATCTTCTCATGATCTTCACTGTCTAGTCTCCACTTACGATGTGCATGCTTAACTTTGACTGGATGTAGACAAAGCCCAATAGGAATGACCAGGTGGCTGTATTGTAAAAGATTGTTGTTAGGTTGATAATCAACAAAATGTATTCCATGTTGGACTATTTTGTCTTGCTTCAAATATGTTCTCTCTATCACAACAGAACCTACACCACAAATTTAAGTATTTTAAAATTTGATAAATATAAAATTACCTATCTATATTTATTTATTTATTCATATAAAGTTACCTATGGGGAACAACATTCCATTACTTTCTTCAGGGTCATATAACTTTTTCCTCTCTGCATTACATCACAATAAATAATAACTAACACCTTCATAATTTCTAGGCTCAGCAATCACTACAAAGATATCTCCTGCATAACAAGTATAGATGTGTATGTGTATAGTACATATATAAGATAGTTCAAATTGATAATTAAATAGCACTTATTCAAATTAATTCTTATGATACTTACCCACTTTTACCAATCCAAAGATATGATCATAATCATCAAAAATCAATGGAATATCATCAAAATTTTCATCATCTTTATCAAATGTATCAGTAACATCAAGTGGTACCAAAATCCATGCACATATATATCCACGTGCTTGATTGATGCACTCTTCATAATCTTCATCAATGCAACTGTCACAAAAACATGAATATTCTCTTGTCTTCAATGTCCAATTGCAATTGCAACTGTCACAAAAACATGAATATTCTCTTGTCTTCAATGTCCAATTGCAATTATCTGTACTCATGACTGAATGTAAGGAACCTATATTTTCTATCTTCTTGCAACCATGCATGTTTTTTCTATTAATACCTGAAAGTTCATTAAATTGAAAATATGGACAAATTAAATTTAAACTTCAATGAATTGAAAAATAAAACTTAAAAATAAAATTTTATAGCTTAATTGCATAAAAATTAAACAGATGTACACATCCATACCTGTTACCTCCCAAAAGACTCTATATGGTACCTGTCGACTCGTTGTTGATGATGTCCTGATTTCATCTAATGCAAAATGTGTCTTACACCATTTAATAACATCATGCGCATCATTTACATGAGCTCCCTGATAATTCATTTGATACTTTCGCAGAGCACGTTTGATGCAAGCTCCAACACCATCATGTTCACCTTTTCCTTGACCACTCTTGAAGAAATTTCATATGTGTTTTATATTCTCATTGGGATGATATCTACATAATGCATAAAATGGTCTAGATGATTTAAACTATGTGGCACATCCATCAGACCAAACATAATGTTTATCAACATTTACGTGTCTTTCTTTCAAATAAGAAAAGAAGATATTGAAGGAATGTTTGACATAGTGAATGTCATGTTCTTTATCATCACTTATATAGAAATGATATTCCTTTTTAATTACTCATGCTTGAACTATACTCTGAACAACATCCAAATCTAACTGTGCATGTCTATAATAAACATGTACCATAATAGTGACCTGCTTAGAAAAGTAATAATCTGATTGAATTTTTTTCTAATGAACAAAGGAATAGTTCTCTGCATAATCAACAACTGATACAATTGTTCCAAGTGGGAAATTATCTCTCAAAGTTTGAAACTTTTGTGCTTGCCACTTTGCAAAAAATGCGCGACAAATATAAGGTTGAATCAAATTCTTAAATTTGTTCATAAATGTTAGAACAAGTAACTCTTCTTCAACATATTCCAACCTTTTTGTCTCTTTTCCCAACATTGTTTCATTCTTGACATACTTGTAACTTTTGCAATTCAATTTTTTTGTTGCATCAATATTTTTAATTTTCAAAGGAAATAGAGCCCATTCACCACATGTTTCACATAATCCTTTGATGCAATTTATTTGACCAGCTGGATCATCTATTTTGTCACATAGAATGGATGATATAAACTCACTTCTCCTACTAGGAGAAGCAGCATGAAAACCATAGGTATCTTCTTCAAACTTTTGAAATACCTGATAGTGGAGATCAAACTCAATATGGTGACAACAACAACATGTTTCAAACACTTTATTTGACCTCACAAAGTATGGCTTCAATTTTTCAAACAATGTTTGCCCAACTTTTACATTAGGATGTTCACTACAAAATAACACATATAACTCTTGTTGTGTCCAACCAATGTTTTTTGTGATGTTCATATTGACCACATGCAATCCTATGCCTGATAACATTTTTGTTATTTGATGAAGGATAATGTAGGTACGCTCTGATACCACTAACAAAGGGCCACACCACCCTTACCAACTCATGACAAAGAATGCAACAAGATCTCTCAAGATCCAATCCAAACCCAAGCTAGCCCAGATCCACACTCTGGTAGAAACCTCCAAGATCTCAACTTGTGCTTGCAAGCCACCAAGCAATCTCCTTGTTTCTAAACCGCAGCCACTAGCTCTTCTGAAAAACTTAATCCAAGATCCAAGTGTAAACTGCCTCATATCCGACGCTCTGTCTACACACTCACAAGTCCATCACAATCCTGCTGTAAACTACCTCACATTCGGCACTCTGTCCACAGACTCAGGAAAAATCACTCTTCACTTTCTCCTTCTCAAGCTACTCCTCCTCAAGCTTCCACTTCTCAAGCTACTCCTTGAGCTTCTATTTCTTGAGCTTCTACTCCTCAAGCTTCCCCCTTGAGATTCTACTCCTCAAGCTTCCCCCTTGAGCTTGATTAGAAATGCTCATATGCCTTGCTTAAATAGACACTTACCACCCTATGCATGACTTGTCCACAACCTTCTAGAATTCCTCCTACACAATATCCACAACCTTCTAAAACTTCCATAACCTTCTAGAATTACAACTAAGCACCACCATGTGGCCCAATTAGAAAATTACGTTTCCTTTATGGATCACAACAAATATTAAATGCAAGATTTAAGAAACTTTCCACAAGCTTCTAAGATGCCACCTACACACCTCAATTAATGTAATGACAACTATTTTTTTTATTTTTCTATTTATGCCACCTATGCACCTCGAAAATAAAAATCCTCTTTTCCTTTCTTTTCTCCTTTTTATTTTTTATTATTTCTCTTCTAATTTTCGTCACTTTCTGTCTCCTCCACAATTTTTTTTTTTTTTTTTTTTCCAATTTTTTTTTCCATGCAAGATGCTCCTGCATCAAAGGACAAGTGTTATCAATCCAAAATGATATGACTAAATTTTTTAATGACTCTTCAATCCTATCAGAATGAGGTGCTCTACACATGATTGCCCAATTTCCCTCCATAGTATTGTCATCCACAATTAATCTTCTCTTAACATATTTTCTCATTGTTTTCCTACTAAAACCCATTTCAGATGAAATTGAAGATATTTGTCTATTTTGGTTCATATTCTTATTTACAATAAACATCAAAATCACTTTTCTTGCCATGGACTTATCTTTAGTTCAAGAGTATTTTCCTATGTTTCTCAAACCTTGTTTAACATTTTCAATCAGATCAATTTGCATGCTCCTTTGATGTTGTGTCTACACCTAACAATTTCAATGCCTTTTGCAACTTCTTTTGTGTAAGCAAAAGTGAAAGTAACTAAACTTGTTCAAGTGTTTCATTGTTATCAAATTGAGTCATAATTTCTTTTATCTTCTTATTCATTGACCTTTTCTTAGACAAACTTAATAGTTTAACAGTAGTTACAAGTCTTCTCAATTTATCCACATCCATTTTAAGTAAATGATCTAATTTTTTTTGAGAAATAGCATTCTTTATAGATTGGGCAATATTTAGGAGTTCATCCATACTAGTTCCTGCACCTCATCTTGACCCTTCTCTGACTTTTGTTACTAGAATTTCTATAGAGAGTGATCTTGAGCCTTCTCCAACATCCATTGTTTGAGATTCTACAGGGAAAGATTTTGACCCTTCTCTAACTTCTATTATTTGAACCTCTATAGGGAGTGATCTTGAGCCTTCTTCAACCTTCATTGTTTGAGATTCTGTAGGGAGTGTTTCTGACCTCTCTTCCATATGCACTTCTTCTACCTCTGTTGAGCCTTCTTGAACATTTCCTTCACCTTGTTTAATTTGATGATAATGTGCCACTGTCTTTTGAAGATTTCTTTGTTCTGCTTCATCAAATCTCTTTCTTACATATTTTCTTTTCCTTCCTTTCTTGTTTCCCATTATAAAATAAAAATAAAAATAAAATTTACCCCTTGCCTCAAGATAAATTTCATGCAATAATCATATAAAAAATTTGTTGTATTGATTTTCTTGTCGTTGTCACTACTTTTAAACTACTTGTCAGAAGTTGACGTCGAATTTTTGTTTTTTATATGTTCGCACAAACATATTGTGTTAAATTTCCAGTTGCTGGAAAATTATATCTCGTATCTTCACTATGAACATTTTTTCACACTTAACATGGAAAATATGTTCGTAGTGAATGCTATGTTCACAACAAACGCTCAAAACTAAGAATATTTTGCCCTCTTTTTCTTAATTTTTTTGTTCTCTTTTGACACCCATAATTGTAGAAGGATGATCTCCTATTGTAAAATAGAAAATTTCAAAATGCGCTACTCAAAGCAAGCTTTCCAATGACTATAATTGTAATACATATTTTAATCATTAAGACTTTCAAATATGAGTTTAACTAATCATAGGTTCATTATCGATTGAACATCAACCGAATTCGACACTTCAGGAAAATTAGTAAATTAGGCCAATTTTTTTTAAAAAAATATGTAGGAAATAGCTAATTGAGATAGCTTTCTATTCAAAATAAAAATAATAAGTTTATGATAAATTGACTTCAAACTATCTATGTCAAAATGAATGTATGTCTAAATTACAATTGGAGTCACTTCAAAACTTCATATACTATACAATGTTCAACCAAAATAAATCAAACCAAATGTATCCTTTGGATATTGATGTTACAAATCTAACACTAAAAGAATTACTTCATTATCATTTCTAGAAAAAAAGTTGTGTGTCAAACTGACTGCCACTCTTTAAAAATATTGAATTTTATTATGTACCACTTTTTGGAGGAGATGAAATAATTGACATAAATAATTATTATTTTTTAGATTAAAAAATATGGTTACAAATTAGGAATAGAGTACTAAAAATCACTAGTTTATGTCATCTTGAAATTATTTATTGATTTCAAAAATTGGTTTGTTGAAAAAATATTGATTTTAGTGTCAAAATTGGCCAAAAAGTGGAACCCATTCTTGTGGGATCACCCTTGTATATGATGTTTATGTGTTGCATTGAAAACATGTCTATCATTAATGTCAAAACACACACACACACAAACACACACACACACACACACACACACACACACACACACACACACACACACACACACACACACACACATTTGTGTTCATGACAAACAATGATTTTGTACATCACAAAGGTTGGTTGAAACAAAAAAGTTGGGATATGCTAGATTAAGCAATGTGAGATGAGAATCATGTCCAATAATGTGTTCAGATACTATATATATGTTCTCATAAGTTTATATGACAAATTGGATAAGTTACAGATCATTTTGTGGAGACTAGTAGTAGACTAGTGTTGGAATTCTTTGGAATAACTAAGAGGGGGTGAATCAGTTATCCAAGGTCCAGATGTACAAAATTTTTTTTTTCATACATTAGTGAACCCATATTTATAAAATATATTCATGCATGCATCTAATAGATCATATAATCACTTAAACTCCATAGGTTACTATCAAATCAACTTTGCAGAAATGTAAGCATGAAACATAATAGATTCAATAACATATTTGGCACAATGATTTTATGTGGAATCCTTATTTGGGAAAAACCAAAAATTACATGCTACTCATTCTCACTCTTCTGAAGTGATGCCCTATGAAAGACCAACCCTGTTAAAGGTTACAATGCACATTGTTAAATGTGACCTAGTTAGAGGATTTCAATCATCCTATTAGGAGTGAGCCTTATTAGAGGACTTTAGATCATTCACTTGGAATGTCACCTAGTTAAAGGATTTAGAAATTATTTTTTAGGTCAACCTTAATCCAAAGGATTTACCCTAGACAGGTACAATGAATAGAAAGTAGCAGTAAGTCTTGATCTAATAACAAATTACAACTCACTTGCAAATTATAGATCATTGTTTCACTCCTCCATTCTACTTGAAATTCAAAAACTTAAGCTTTGATAGCTTGTTCACCCTTCAAGCATTCATACTCTTAAGCCTTCTTTCTTTGCTTACCAATAATAGTCTCTTATGTTTGGTCTCTGATTCAGCAATACCTTAGATCTCTTGTCTAACTTAGGTTCTCAAACATTGACCAACCTTGCTTTTGACTAGCCATCTCTATAAATAGAAAATTAAGATATTTTTTTGTTCATCCTCTATCGTCCATTATAGGGTTAGGTAGGATTCAGTAAATCTACCCATATTTTCATTTTAGTCCCTTCTAGAAACTTCTTCATCAATCCTCTTTGAATTCACCTCAAAATGGTTTACCATGAAATTTGTGCCACCAACTCATCATTGTTATCTTCAACGCACTTCACAAAATTCAAGAAAATAAAATAGTTGGCTTAGATTTGTTAAATATATGATTTAACATGAATACTAGCACTCTACATCAATATGTTGTCACTCAACTTCGATATTGTTCTTCCACTCATCATCCACTAGATAACTCAAAAAACACTAAAGTTTACTAGTGCTCAGCATCAACTAAACTTTACTCAGCTTACACTGTATCACTTGACCTACACTGAACTTTGACTTTTCATGGGTCCAACTAATTTTTTGTTCAGCTTGCACTAACTTTGTTCGCCACCTACTGTCCAATTGGTCAGTCTTAGTAGACACAATTCTTCTTACTTGTTCTTCTAGACTTAATTAGTGTATCCAACCATTGCGACCTTAAGTAGATAATCAATGCAATATATCATCACTATCTTAACTGATCTTTGTACTTCTTTTCACATACCACAACTCAACCTTTTCTCTAGGTGCTTTTGTTATCTCATTTGATCAAATCCCATTCATCAATCAGACAAATGATAGTACTCAAATCAACTAAGAAATTGTCTTACTAGCAGGTAGCAAGTTTAAAATTAGTGACAAAACAATGATTGAAACACATTCTCATACTTGTATCAATCTATTTTCGACAATCTCCGACTTTGGAATTGATGGGAAACCAATACCAAAAAGAAAACAATTCCTTGTATTGAAATCTCTCCCTTATGACTCCCTCTTGATCACTTCCTCCTAATATTTAGTTATTTGTCTCTACCTATTATGTTCTCATATATCCCTCATTATTATCTCTATCTTACTAGGTAGATGCATGTCTTTTAACCATTCTCTCTCTCTCTCTCTCTCTCTCTCTCTCTCTCTCTCTCTCTCTCTCTATGTAGAAATCATCAGGTAAACTATCTCCCTCTAAGTAGATATTCCATGTTTCTTCCTTCTTCTCACTATGTTTGGTATTCTATCTTTCTCCCTTTCTTTATTTTTCCCTTTTTGGATTTCTCCCTCTTTGAAAATAATGCAACTGACTTGTCATCTTAATATGTCAATAGGAACATTTTTAGTTTCTCTCTTTTTCACCTAGCTAGTGAATGATCTATAGCTCCATCTCTTTGATTACTTTAGGTACCTCCTAAAGTAATATCCACTGCATCAATTTGTAACATATGCCAATCATCTTAGTTGATGTAGGTAAATTCTCATGATTCTTAAATAGCCTTGGATAGTAGTATAACCCCTATTTTACCTCTTAGATACTCATGATCATCCTTAGGTAATGTTTTTGTGAAGATATCAACTATTTTCTCTTTTGTATTCACATATTCCATCTTCACCTCTTTATCTTGAACTAACTCTCTCAAGTAATGATACTTGATTGAAATGTTCTTAGTCTTTTTATGCATCACAAAATTCTTTCATATATCTATGGTAGTTGCATTATCAAAATAAAGTATCATAAGTTTAGTGATTTCCTCCTTCATACCTTTGAGGAGTTGTTTAATCTATACAATGTTTGTATAATTTACTGTAGTAGCAACATATTTAGCTTCAACAATAGATTGAGATATGCAGCTTTGTTTCTTGCTAGTCCATGTAACCACCCTTTTTTCCTAAGAAAAATGCTCTCCACTAGTGCTCTTTCTGTCATCAATATTTCTAGCCCAATCAGCATCAGTGTAGGCTCTCAACTCAAATTTCTCATTTTTCTTATAGTATAGACCATAGTCTTTTGTACCTTTCAAATATCTCATTATTCTCTTAACAACCATCAAATGATTCTCCCTAGGATCAACAAAGAACCTTGCAACTATTCCAATAGATAATGCAATATCAGGTCTACTATGTACTACATGTTGTAGTTTTCCAATCATAGACATATACAACGTATGATTCACCTCAACTGAATCATAATTCTTTGAAAATTTGTGTCCTATCACCATAGGTGTGCTTAGTGGCTTGGAATCTTCCAATCCAAAAAAATTCAGTATCTCTTTTACATATTTTGATTGAGTGATGTATATACCATATTTCATCTAATGTACTTAGAAACCCTCAAATAACTTGATCTCTCCAAACATAGACATCTCAAATTCTTTCTTCATTTCATTTGCAAAAGCTTTACATAAAGTACACCAATCTCCAAATATGGTATGATCAACAAAAAATTTAGATAGTAAAATAGCTTTTCCTTTTTATGTCTTCAAGTACAAATTGTTGTTATCATCAATCCTCTTAAATCCAATTTTCACAAGATAATTGTGAAGCCTTTCATACCATGTTCTTGGTGCTTGCTTCAAGCCATATAAAGCTTTGTGTATCCTACATACCATGTTTTTGTTATTAGCATCAACAAATCATTATGTCTATTCTATATAGACCTCTTCTTCCAATATTCCATTCAAAAATGTAGATTTAACATCGATTTGATAAACTTTGAAACCATTGTATGCAGAGTAAGCAAGAAGAGTTCTTACTCCTTCCAATCTTGCAACAGGAGAAAATTTTTCTCCATAATCTATCCCTTCTTCTTGTGCATATCCCTTGTAAAATAATCTTTCCTTATTCCTTGTGACTTCACCATTTTTATCTAACTTGTTTCTGTACACCCACTTCATGCCAATCACATTTTTTTCTTCTAGTCTAAGAACTAGAGTACATGCCTTGTTCTTTTCAATTTGTTCAATCTCTTCTTTCATGGCTTTGCTCTAGTCCACATCTTCTAATGTATCTTTCATTATTTTAGGTCCATGCATGCTAGGAAAACATGCATCACTTCTCAACTTGTTCCTTTTCATTGGTCTTGCATCTTTATCTCCAATAATTTGTGCAGCACTACGATGTCTTTTGACATACTTTGACAATCTTGGTTCTACTTTATTTTCCTCATTTGGTCTATCAACTTCTGAATCACTATGTACTTCTCTATTAGGTAATTCAACATCTCTTTCATGTACACTAATCTCTGAATTAGAATGTGCCTCACTATAACTCGACACCTGACTGTAGCTCAATTCCTGAATTCAACTCAACATTCATTATATGTGACTTGGAAGCCATTGAAACTTGCTGTTAATTTGAAACTTGATTTACAACTTCTTCATCAATAGAAATACCTTCATAAAAGTATACAAAATATTTGTACTCCTCTGGTTTCTTCATAGGTTCAGCCTCATGTACTTCTATATATTCATCAAATTTCACATTCACACTTTCCACAACTTTGTTAGTGTTAGTATTTAAACACTTATATGCTTTATTTCTTGTGGAATAGCCAAGGAATATACATTCTTCACTTTTTTCATCTAATTTAACCATTCCTAAAATCTTCGAGAATATAACACTTGCTTCCAAATACCTTAAATTATTTTAGATTGGGTGAGTATCCATACCATAGTTCAAAAGGTGTTAGACCAGTACCTTTCTTGACTTGCACATAGTTCAAAGTATATACCATTGTACTTACAACCTCTCTCCAGTATTTCAAAGTAACATTCTTCTCCATCATGAGTGTCCTAGCACATTCCATTACAAATCTATTCCTCCTTTCAATAATTCCATTTCATGGAGGGGTCCTAGAGATAGACGTCTACCTTTTGATTCCTCTGTCATTACAAACCATATCAAACTCATTTGATATAAATTCTCCTCCTCTATTAGATCTCAAACATTTTAGAGTTTTACCTATGTAATAAACTCTTGCTAAGTACCACTTAAACATTTGGAAAGCATCAAATTTCTATTTCAAAAACATAACTTTCATCATCCTAGAATAATGATCAACAAATAACACAATTTACTTATCACCTTTGTAGCTTTATACATCAATTGGTCCATGCAAGTTAATACAATCTCCAAAATTTCTTTAGATGTATGAGTCTTACTCTTAAAACTAGACATTTTCATTTTTCCCAACTAACATTGTTTGCAAATTATATTGTTAGGTTTCTTCAACTTAGGAAAACCTCTGACTCTTCTCATGTTACTGATACTAAACAAGTTATCAAAATTAACATGACATAACCTCTTGTTCCATAACCACACATCCTCAAATTCTAAAACTAGGCAAGTAGTATCATTCATATAAAGGTAGAATAGATTACCTCTAGTTTGATCACCTTTCCCCATTAGTTTTCCATCAGTATAATATATCTTAGCAATCTTTTTTCTCAAACTCAACCTTGTAACCTGAAATATTCAGTTGTAACACACTCAACAAATTATAGTTAATTCCTTCAACATAATAAGCATTGGGACAAAAATCTTTTCTATGAGTTTGATAAAACCTTTTCCTTTTATTAGATAGGGTGTGTCATTACCAAACCTTACACTATTTCCATCATAATAATTCAGGGTAATGAACTTACTTTTATCTCCAGTCATGTAGTGTGAACATCCACTATTAGTGATCCATCTATCATTCTTGTTCACACAAGACACTAGTGTAGTTTCCTCATTAGAATTAGAATCACCCTTCATTGCAACATACAACACTTCATCATCATGATCTTTAGATCCATCTTTGGTTTCCTCTTCTACAATGTAGCAAGACTTCTTGTTGTCTTTGTAATCTTTGCTATCTTCATCTCTCGTATTTTTGTACTTGTCTCGACCTCTTTAGTTCTTCCTCTCTAGACATCTAGCAACAATATGACCAACCTCATTGCAATTAAAATACATGATAGGTAACTTACCCTTGAATTTTCCTTTAACTCTATGAAATCTCCTTGCTAGTAGTGCTTCAAGTTGTTCCACATCTTTCTCATCTGTATCACTGTCACTAGAAACATATTTAACCTTTTTCTTCTTCTTCTTCTCATTAGGTTCCTTCAATGACATATTATCTTTGAAAGTAGATTCAACATTGTCAGATTTGAAGTTATCAAAATTGGATGGCTTAAAAGAAGTGAGCATTCCTACCAAACCTTCAAGAGTTAGATTAGAACCTAGTATACATCTTAGTTCTTATATTGTAGAAACTCTACTAGAATAGATGAGAAAAGTGTTCTCAAAACTTTTCTTAAAATAGTCTCATCATCTATATTACCAGTAGATCCTCTTATAGCATTACCAATGTCTTTTATCCTAGAGAAATATTAAGCAAAATTCTCACCTTCTTGCATTCTCATATCATCAAACTTACCTCTAAGACTTTCAGATTTGGCTCTCAAAACATTTTCATCACCTCCATAGATGGTGTGAAGAGCATCCCACATTTTCTTTACACTATCACAATCCTTGATGTCATCAGGCTTGGCATAGCTTAGGGTAGAAGTAATCTCCAATATTACCTAGTTGTGTTCTTTCTGCTTTTTTAGATCTTCAGCATTTAGTTCTCCAGCAGGATCAACATGCTCATTTGAAATGGTAGATTGTGCATGCTCTGCAAGAGCTCCTAGATGCAGCCTAATTAGACTTTTCTGTGTAGGAAAGTTATCTCTATTAAGCTTGGGTACCTCTCTTTTTGACATCTTGATCTTTTGTTTCTAGTACCTTCAAACTAGTCCTCTTAAGCAGATGGCTCAGATACCAATTGTTGGAGTTCTTTAGAATAACTGAGAGGTAGGGGTGAATTACTAGGTCATATAATCACTTAAACTCTATAGGTTACTATCAAATCAACTTTTCAAAAATGTAAGCATGAAACATAATAGATTCAATAACACATTTGACACAATTATTTTACATGAAAACCCAATTTGGTAAAAACCACTAGTAATATGCTACTCATTCTCACTCTTCTGAAGCAATGCCTTATGAAAGCCCAACCTTGTTAAAGGTTACAATGCACACTATTAAATGTGTCCTGGTTAGAGGATTTCAATCACCTTGTTAGGAGTAAGCCTTGTTAGAGAACATTAGATCAATTAAAAGATTTACAAATGATTGTTAGGTCAACAATAATCCAAAGGATTTACCATAGATTGGTACAATGATTAGAAAGTAACAGTAAGGCTTGACCTGATAATAACTTACAACTTACTTTACAAATTGCAAATCTCTATTTTGGTCCTCCATTATGCTTGGCTTTCACACAGTTCAACTCTGATAGCTTGCTCACCCTTCAAGCATCCATACACTTTAGATTCCAATAACAAGTACACCAAAGACTCCAGTAGAGTTATTTTTAGACAATGTGATAGGAAGTGCACCTTTACACCTGCTAGAGATCTAGATATAGATATTTAAAACCAAATAATGATGCTTGTAACTAGTAAAATAATAGAGGAAACAAAAACCATAAAGAGGGAACAAGAAGCTCTAGAAAGAGTGATGAGAAATCTGCAAGATATCATTCAATTAAAAGTCACATAATCCAATCCCAAGAAGAAATATAAATAATTAATTAGACTCTTTGATCGTAAGTTCAACATGCTTTAGGAAATTACTTCTATAAAGACACATGCCAAGCATGAGGCACAATTATTCGAGACCATATGCAAGAATATAAAAAATAATCTTGCAAGTCTTGACTCTTGCATCAAAGAGTAAGAAGGTTCTTAGCTGAAGGAAAGACTTTGTATGGACAATCAAATTTATCATACACTTTTGTAAAAGATATCACTCAAGAATTGAAAAGGAAATGAGGAGAGCTACATGGCATTGTCAATGAATTGCAGTCACCAAATGTGCACATTAAAGATTTGGAAAGTAGAATTGGTAAGATCAATGATGAAATAAGATTGATAGAGATGAAAAGACAAAGGATAGTGAAGTGATTTTCATTGCTAAGAGAACATTTCACTTTGAAGATTAGTCACATTCAAAAGTAGTTAGTGTTAATCTTAGATTGGTTTTGACAAGTGAGTGTTTATACACTTAAGTCATTTACTGAGTTCATGTTGAACAAGTAACGTATTCTTAGCACAACATATAAGTTAGAGCTACCCCTTCCCTCTCTTCACCCTAGGGGAAGATAAAGGAGATCTTGGTGGAAGATAGTGGAGAGGAGGTAACGAAAGAAAGGAGGAGGTCATGGAGAAACTTTAACACTAAAAATATGAAGATGGAGGTCATCAGGGAGACCTTGAATCCTCAAGTTGTTGAAGATAAGGAGGGAAAATTTATTTTTGAGGAACTCATAGACCCAGATTTGGTCACAATCTCAGACAATGCAAGGGAAATAGGGCTCAACTTGCTCAATAATGCCAAAAATAGCGTGACAGACAACTTCTATTTAGTTAAGTGGTTTTTCCATGAGATTGAAGAGCTTAAAGAGAAAAAGGGCAAGGAGGAATGATAAAGGAATAGTAGTGATAGGGTCTTTTAGAAGACCAGGTGGATCGTCTTTGTAAGGTTGAGAAATAGGTGCAAAGGATGGAGATATCAAACCAAAAACTTGCCAATCAGGTGATCACCACTCTGAAAATTCTCAATGAGAACATCAAAAACCTAAGTGAGTTACTAAAAAATGTAGGCATTGGTGGTGAAAAGGATGAAAGGGTCAATGAGGAATCTAAGCAAATTGAGGGGGAAAAGAATGAGACCAAGGGCCTGATGGAATTTTTTAATGATCTGAACCAAGAGTGTGTGACTGAGGAGATCTAGAGTGCTTATGAAGTAGCTAAAGAAATGCAAGATCTTGATAGGAAGACTGAGTTGTAAGGGTTTTATTTCCTATCCTATCATGTCTTGTCCTTTCGTTGTTGGGTCTTTTTGGCTTTTTTTTTTGGTCGTTAGCCTATCCTTTGTAATGACCTTTTGTAGGTAGAATTACTAGGTTAGGACTTTATTTAATATTAAGTGGCTAGCTTATTTGTAAAAACTTTTGGGTTTCAAGATCCCCGTAAAACCTATTTTTCTTAATCAAAAACATATAAGCTAGAGCATTCTGAGTAAATAGTGAGTGTCAAGAAGATAGTATGTGTCAAGTAATTCAAGTGCCAAGAAATCAGTGCATGCTGAGTCATTCAGTTTCCAAGTGACATCGTTGAAGTCATAGTTAGTTCTAAGCACTAGGGACTTCAGATGCTAAGTAACATAGTTTTGACATAGTTGTTTGTATTGGCACAAACTACTATGTAAACTATTTTTGGGTTGACTTAAGGATTGATTTACAATCCTTTTTTTGATATGGATGAATCTTAAGTGGGAATCCCTATGTATTAAATGCATCCAATCAAATATAAGGAAGGTTTCAGTGGCAATATGGATGAATCACAACCATTGATTCATATCTAATCCTAAGTCACCTAAGTCTTCTTAAGGAGGACAAACCATAAACATTTTATGAATGATCAAAGAGAGAAGGATAGTTTGCATACATAAATAGGACATTCATGGTGACCAAGGTTTTATAATTTGAAGCTGCATTGCAAAATTAGTTAAAAGGAGAATAGAGGAAGGAAAAAATGGACAACATAGAGACATTTTATTAGAAAGGATCAAGTACACATTAGTGTAGAGGTGATTTGACATCAAGCAACAGAGTGCTAATCCCAAGATCATTGCTGAGATATTCTAATAGGTGGTGAATTAGTCAAATCTCTTAATAGAGTAGTCCTAACAGGCTATATTGAAATCCTCTAACAAGGTTCTTAATTGTGAGTTAAAGTCCTTTAATCAGGTACACTTCTAACAGGGTGTTGAAATCCTTTAACAGGGTAAGACCTAACAATGTTTGTAAGCTTTTAATAGGGTAGACCTTTCACACGGTAGATCATTTTTCATGATCAAATATTCTAACCTTCATTGGATACACTTTATTACTACAATAGTGAAGATTTTTGGTTGTCATCCCTACCCCAACTTTACCTTCTCATTGGAGGGTTTTTGGGTAATCATATCTTGTGTCATATATGTGTGAATAATTACTTGTTTACATACTTTAGATGTATAAGATTTACATGGTATTTTAGTTTACTTATTGAATTGTGATATGGGTATATGCTAAATTTTTTTATGGGTTAAAGTAAAGCACTGATTCACCTCTCCCCCCTCCCCCCCCTCAGAGTTTACTTTTCTTATTGTAATTCCAATAATTAGTATTAGAGCCTAGTTCTCTAAAAGTAAAGCTTTGCAACTTTGAGGAAAGATCTTGGAAATGTAAGTCTACAAGTTGGAAAAGATTATTGAGAACCAAGAGATTGAAATACAATTGATTCTACATCAATTGAATGAAGCAAGAGAAGATCTAAAGAAATCATTGAGAAGAATGAAAAAATTTCTATTGAGGAGAATGGCACACAATCCCTTGAGATTGACACTAATAAATTATTTGTAAATGAAAACTCCAATGAATTTGATGCAATAGTTATAGATCTAATGGAAAAGAACAAAACCCTAGCTGAAGAGATCAAAATCCTTAAAATAGAGCAAAAATCACAGGCCATATTACTATGTAAGTTGACCGAGCAGAAAAAGAAAGCTATGGAACAAAAAGTCTTGATTGAAGATGAAAAAAAAGTTTTGAGCTGTAGTTTAGAAATGAAATCATCAAAAATAAATAGGATTTCTCACATGCAATTGGAAATAATGAATCAAGTCATGCTTTCTAATCATGAAATAAATAGTAAGGATGTTGAGATCACAATACTAAAGTTGCAGAATGAACAGTTAAGCAATGATTTGAAAAGGGAAAAGGAGTTTGCTAAAAGTTTCAATAAACATAGTGAAGCCATCAAGTACTTCAAACAATTGATGAGATCCCCTATATCTAACAATGATACATCTAGACTGGGATACACTAGTACTGAAGAAGGAGAATCATCCAAAAGTGCTAAAGAAAGAAGTAACAAAGGTAAGAACTCCAAACCTACTTGTCATAATTGTGGTAAGAAAGGACATACTACTAATGTTTGTTGGAGAAAGACTATAAATCCAAATAAGAACATGGATCACTACCATAAGTGCAATAAACAAGGTCATCAGACACATGAATGCAAAACTAAGACCATGCACACTCAAAGATTTGAAGGATACTATTATAACTATTACAAGTATGGACATAGAGCTTATGAATATAGATCCAAACTCAAGTGGTCATCAAACAACCAAAAAAAGGTAAAGATCAATTGAAACTCTTATAATTAGGAGTATAATACTAGGTATAGTTGTCACTATTGTTAAGAGTATGGAAATGTTCCTAAGAACTATATTAGAACACATTTCATAAGTGATTGCAAAAGGTGGTTGAGTCAAACCACATGTTTTAGCTATTTGAAAAATGGTCACATAAGCAGATCTTGTCCAACAAGGTCAAAGTAACCAAGTTGTGAGTTCAACAAAGGCAAAGGCAAGGAAATTATTGAAAATGTCAAAGATCAGATGAACAAGACATAGAAGAGAAAGGAATATTGTAGCACATCAAGTGTAGATGGAATCACTTCACCCAATGAGTCAAGTGATCACACCTCATAAAATTAAGAAATTAAGAGGTATGTGGGAATGATATTTAAAAAGATATGCGACACATCAGTTCCAAGGATTTAGTTTTGAAAAGATTACATATGCATGAATAAAGATGCAAAGTGTTGTTAGAAATCAAGGATAAATCTTTAAGCTTTATCAATCTTTCATGTTACTAATGAGCATGAAAAAGTTTCATATGGTTGTTGAGTAAAATGTTAGTGGATGCCAAGCTATAAATTTTGTTAGTTAATTTCAAGCTTGTAGTGGTTTTCGAGCATATGGAAAGACACATGGATGTTGAGTGATCTAGAAATTCAATTGATGCCAAGCTTACAACTATGTAAGCACTTAGCATTAAATGCAATGTTTTAAGGGCTATTTGATCAATTTCTTGTTCATTTGAAATTATTCAAATTTGAAGAACATGAAGAGCTAAAGGCGATTTGGAGAATTTGATCTGAGCATTTATACAAGATTTAAATGTCTGTTGGACACCATTTCAACAAGATTTGTAAGGTATTTACCATGTGTCAAGCTACACAGTTTCAAATTTTGCAAACCCTAGATACATGAAATGGTGTCTAGTTCTTCTAAAGAAAAAGATGTAGAGGGAAAAGAGGTTTTAAAAGTTGAATTGATTAGCAATGAAATCAAACAACCTATTTTCAAGGCTATCGTAGATATAGCTTATAAGTAGGATCCCTCTAGTGCATTTTCTATGATACCACTACAAGTCTTAATGATTCAAGATGTTAGGAATTGTTACTCATGCAAGATTGGAAGCATAGGAGACATGTAAATTGGAGAAGTATATGGGAAACTATGCAAAAAAGGAGTGTTGAAGGAAGAATTCAAGATTATCGAGAAGAAAGGGTTAACTCATGCCCTACATTTCCACAACATCTTCAAAATAGAGTGGATTAAGATTGTTTTTTAGTAGAATTTGTGGTAGCTCTATATGGTTAGAAAATGGGCCTGTAAAAATCATAAGGAATATTGTTCATAGGGTAACAAGGTATCCAAACCTAGATTGGCTAAAGACCATGAGGAGTAAATCAAAGGAAATAATTGAAAAGAATATAGGGGCTATATGGAATAAAAGGGGAATGACCATTGATACTATCATAGATCCCCTGATAGCTTTTATAGTGAGGGTAATAGTACACAAGTTTTATCAGTCTAGTAGATGAAACAATGTACCTTGCATTGTAGTGGATATGAGCTACAAAATTGTGAAGAAGGATCATACTTATGATCTTGCCAAGTTGTAGTTGCAAAAATTAATTGAGAATTTGGGAGCCATAAGGAAAACCAAGAGTGCACAGTGTAAATTTGGATCTATTCTAATATGTATTTTCTTTTATGTGCATAATACATTTCCTACATTTGGTAAGGTTGCATGGAAGGTGAATAGATCAATTGTAGTTCAAATAGGATAATTTATTAAGAAATTAGATGATAACTTTGAGATAGTGATGACTAGTTATTTTGAATATTTTGAGTGATCAATGAAGAAAAAAATAAGGATGAGACAAGTGGAGAAGACAAGACAAAAATACTAGCAAATGATGGGACTCAAGTCCAAACAGGTTAGGTAGATGCACCTACACCTCCATGACAAGATCAAGGTGTAATTAAAACCAAAGAGGTAGAGAAAGACAAGTCTTAAGGGACAAGTTTGACACCCAAGCCAAATGAGCTACTATAAATCCAAGCACTAGTGACATTACTAGAATCTAGTACTCCTTCTAGTCATGCTATTTAGAGGTTGAGGATAGAGGCAAATCCATTACAATTTTTACTATCAAGTCCTAGCTCATCTAAGGTCAAAGAGCTAATTACTTATGGAGATATTAGCCTAGATGAAGAGATTCTATTGCCTAAATTTTTATTATGCAACAATCACAATTGAGTAGATGGGTATATTACAAGAGGCCCTAGCAAAGACGAAACATCAAGAACTGCTTAGAAGGGAGCATAGGCAGAAAATAGCTCTAATTAACATCAAAGAGATTTTCTTAGATGTATTCAATCTACCTATTCCTAATGAAACAAAGCCCATCATTGAATAATTGACCAATATAATGGAAAGAGTTAGTGACACAGACCTAGATACTAATGTCAAACTATTAGAATGGTCTAAAAAGAAGTTTCAAAACAAGGTAAATGAGAAGATATCTAGTGGTATTATACTAACATAGGTTAAGCTAGCAACCAAGATAGACAGTGTGAAGAAGGTACTAGAGAATATTTTCTCTCTATACACCAAACTATGTAATCCTACACTCTTCACACAAGAGATAAGGAATCACATCCCGAGTTTGGAGAGCCAAATGCAGTCATTCAGTGCAACATTGCCCAAGTCTCCAACTCAAAGTGAGAAACATTTTAGGAACCTCTTGCAATTCCAAAGTCAGTTATCAATATTACAAGAAGATGAAGCCAACATCAAGGCTAAACTAATCAACATCTAGTTAAAATTGACTCTTGACATGGAGATTTTACACAAGGAACTAGGCTATGTAGACACACTTATGAAGAAGAATCCCAATCTTTCTACATTAGATGACTTATTCCACCTTGCTGCCAAGTTGGCCATCCAAATTAAGTCTTTGGAGGTAGCTTGTGATAATTGGGATGCCGCTCTTAAAATTATACTTGAGTTCCATAAATCCTTTTTGAACAAATACACTATAGTTATATAACCCATTGACATCAGTGTCAAAAAGGGGGAGTAAGAGAAATGGGGGAGAAAGTGAGTAGAACATAGAGATAACTATATATCTATACCCAACGTGGAGTAAGAAACAAAGGAGTAAGAGAATAACAAAATGCAAAAATCAGTTCAGACAGGAACAAAGAAAGAGTATCAGTTGATGCAGATCTACTTAGTAGGAGAAAGATTTTGATATAGAGTATAGTAAAAAATAGATTAAACAACTCAGGGGGAGTTATGAAATTTTGAGTTATAAGTCATGTTGCAAAATTTTGAAATTTTGTATAGAAGTTGAATAGACATATATGTTATGCTCATAAGAATAAGATTATTGATGTATGACCAAGTGTTTTGGACACTCATGTCAAAGGGGGAGATTGTTAATCTCAGATTGGTTTTGACAAGTGAGTGTCTATACACTTAAGTCATTTACTTAGTTCATGTCAAGCAAGTAATGTATGCCAAGCAAAACATATAAGTTAGAGCATGTTGAGTAAATAGTGAGTGTCGAGTCACTCATATGCTGAGTCATTCAAGTGTCGAGTAGATAGTATGAGCCAAGTGATTCAAGTGTCAATAAAATAGTGTATGCCAAGTCATTCAGTTGTTGAGTGACAACATTGAAGTCATAGCTAGTTTTGAGAACCAAGGACTTCAGATACTGAGTAACATAGTTTTGACATAGTTGTTTGTATTGGCACAAACTACTATGTAAACCATTTTTGGGGGCACTTAAGTATTGATTTACAATATTTTGTTGATAAGGATGAATCTTAAGTGGGAATCCCTATGTATTACATGCATCCAATTAGATATAGTAAAGGTTTTAGTGGCAATATGGATGAATCACATCCATTGATTCATGCCTAGTCCTAAGTCACCTAAGTCTTCTTAAGGATGACAAACCCTAAACTTTTTATGCATGATTAGAGAGAGAAGGAGAGTTTGCATGTACAAATAGAACATTCATGGTGACCAAGGTTTTATGATTTGAAGTTACATTGCAGAATCAATTAAAAGGAAAATAGAGGAAGAAAAGTGTGACACTAGGGAGACATCTTATTAGAAAGGATCAAGTACACATTAGTATAGAGGTGATATGACATCAAGAAATAGAGTGCTAATCATAGGATCATTGCTGAGACATTCTAATAGGCAAATTGATCAAATCTCTGAACAAAGTAGTCCTAACAGGTTGTGTTGAAATCCTCTAACAAGGTGCTTACTTAATTGTGAGTTTAAGTCCTTTAATCAGGCATACTTCTAACAAGGTATTGAAATTATTTAATAGGGTAAGACCTAACAATCTTTGTAAGCTTTTAATAGGGTAGATCTTCTATAGGGTAGATCATGTTTCATGATCAAACATTGTAACCTTCATTGGATACACTTTATTACTGTAGTAGTGAAGATTTGTGGGTGTCATCCCCACTGTAGTTTTACCTTCTCATTGGAGGGTTTTTGGTAATCATATATGTGTGAATGCTTACTTGTTTACATACTTTAGATGTATATGCTTTACATGATATTTCAGTTTACTTATTGAATTGTGAGATGGATGTATGATGAATGTTTTTATGGGTTAAAGTTTAAAGCACTAATTCACACAACCCCCCACCCCCCCCCCCCCCCCCGCCCCCCCACACCCCCCCCCCCTTGCCCACCCCTCCCCCCACCCCACCCTCAAATTTTACTTTTTTATTTTAATTCCAATAGTTAGTGTTAGAAATAGATAATTCTGAGAGGAGGGGTGAATTATTATTCTACAAACTTTTCCCCACAACTAAATATTGTTAATTACTATATAACTTGCATATGAAAGTAAACCAATACTGTTGAATAGTAAATATAACCATGCACAAATAGAGCTCATAACACCATTATTTGTTAACTAGGGCAACCTTGGCTAAGGGAAAACTCTAATTAGGATGATATCCACTAGATGATCCATTACAAAAAAGAATCATGTTAAGGATATTAACCCTATTAGGAGTCTATGAAATACATATAGTGTCTCGAGTCCTTGTTAGAGGACTAGGCCTTTCTAGAATCCTCAACCCTATTAGGAGTTTATTCAACCCTGGTAGGAATTGGTAGATCAAATACAATGTACGTAAGAAGAGCCCACTTCCCTAGCATGCAATTATACAATTAAGTTCTTCACAAGAGTATATACATACAATACTTTCTTACTACTATAATTCCTACTTGCTCTAACCATACATTAGATTTTGCATCACATAAGGCTCATATATCTTTCAGGTTGTTCACACAATAGTTTGCATATCATATATCTCACACATATATCATGCATCACATACTTTATCTATGCAAGATAAGATCTTTACTTATACCTCCCACATTAGTAAAAACTCTTCTCAATTAGCCTTCATGTCTTCACACACTTGATATAATATAAAATAACTTATAGATTAATATCCACAAAGTCATCTCATCATGACTTAGTAATTATTTTGTCACCAAAATAGTTCCTTAAATCATACAACTCATATATCTGACATGCATTTTTCCACTCTGTCAAATACCTATACTATTAACTATAATTTGTCTCATACAATCCATACACATTGCACATTGGTATACGTCATCATGGTAATATCATAGATCTATCCTCAATTGCACATAAGCTAACTCAAAATGAGCATTCTGTACATATCACAAATGTTTTGTACTTCTACAAACTATCTAATACAGATAATTTTATAACCCTAAATGCATAAATGAAATGTTGAATACATGTTTTCATAAATGAAAACTATCAAGACATCTAACTAACCATATTGCCAACAATCTCCCCCTTTGGCATTGATGGAAACATTTGGTAAAATTGGCTAAGTCCCAAAATGATGTCATACATAATTAAAAAAAAAAAGTAACCACATAGAAATTTCCTTCAAAACATAACAATTTTATTCATATTTTGATGGTTAATTACATTCCTTATCACTCTTTACATTGTTACATAAGTATAATCCCCCTTACATATACCAATACAATTCCTCCTTAGTACATACAATCAAACAAATTTCCTTACATATTAATACTGCCCCTTTGAATACAATCAAACAAATTTCCTTACATATTAATACTGCCCCTTTGACATCAATGGAAAAGGTGTCAAAAACTATATACAAAAATTGGGTGGCCTATTATTGATCAACTTGATATTTTGGAAAAGTAATCTGCATATACAAGTTTCAATCTTTCCACTTCTTTCTTCCAATTCTCCTTCACTGTATTAGAAATACTGATTAGTGTACATAGTGCATAGGATGCCACTTCAACTATGCTCAAGTTAGTATAAGAAAACTTATCTTAGGAAGTCTTTGATGCAAGACATTCCTCTAGTTGTTTTTGCAAAATGTTGATCTTAGGTGACAACATTTCTCTAAGAGTAGAGAACCTTTTTAATGCCTTTTCTTTATAAGGCTGCAAACCTTAGATCACATTATGGATCTTCTCCATTTATGTTCCACAATATTCAATACTAGCCTTAGGGAGCTGTATCTTTACAATGAGTGTGTCAAGATCACTAATCTGACCCCGCATTTTACTTTCAAAGTCTATTAGATACTTGTATGACAACATGTACTGTCCATACAACTTCTTACCTCCATCAATGTGTTTTCTCAACTCCTTGATGCATACATCAAGTGCCTTTAAATGATTCCTTATAGCTGTGCACAATGTATCAAAAAGTGTCTCATCATTCTTTGCTTGTTCTTGTGCTGAAGGTACCTTAGATAATGTTGAAAATTCTTCATCAAAGGTCTTCACCAATTCCTTGGCCTTTGATTGAAAGTTTGGATTAACTACATTTTTAGTAATTGTCTTTTGCATCTACTCCAAGACTTTAGTTAGTGACTTTTCCAAAGATTGAACTAACTTATTTTTCTCAAAATGATTTCTCAATGAGCTCATCAATCTGTTCTAATCATCATCATCATCATCAAATGGTAATGCTGCTATTGCTCCTTCTATTGGAGTTACTATTGGAATGAGTGTAACTACTTTTAGTTTTGCAATCATCTTCTCTTCCCCAACCAGCTTCCTCTCTTCTTCTAGTCTCTTAGCTTCTTTCTTTGAGTTTCTTCTTCTTTCTTCCTTTCCTCTTCCTCTTTTTTCTTCTTTCTTTCTTCTTCTTCTTGTTTCTTCTTCTTGCCTCTTTCTCTTTTCTTTTTCTTCTTGTTTAATTTATGCATCTTTCCTTTCTTCTTCTCTTAGTTTCTTAGTTTCTTTCTTTCTTTCTTCTTCTTTCTTCTTCTCTTCTTTTATCATTTTTTCTTCTTTCTTCTTCTCCTCAACCTATTTCTTCTTTTCCTCTTCTTCTTTTTCATCGTTGGAGCTTGTGTAAGGCGTGATATTGCCAACAATGGATGTTCCATACCCTGAAAAAGGGTTCTCCTTTGTATCCACTATTATATGTGTATTGTCCTCTTGCATGGATTCAGTACCATAACTATGTGTGGTGGTGAGGGTACCTATTGTGTCTCCTCAACTTCTTCCTCATCACTAGAAGGTGTACTCTCTTGCACATACACTAGGCTCTCAAGTTTAGACTATGCACTCTCCTTTTCTAGTTGTAGGTACTAAGGTCATATATTTCACAATAGCCTCCTTTGTTTCCTTCCTTACATCTTCATAATTGCCTCCCATTAGAAGAATTGTTCTTCTTTTGTTCCTCAACAAGGGATCAATACCCTTCACAATTTTTTTGAATTCTCCTTACAGTTAACTTCACACAACTTTTCAATCATTGTTTCTCTAAACTTATTGTCCTCTTTAATCACTCTTTCCTTTCTATTCAATAACCTATTATTTAGGTCTTCTGCAATCTTATTCTGAATGTTATCAAATATCTTATTTTGCAAAATCATATTCCTTGCTTCGACATTTCCTAGCTGCCTTATATTCGTATTATTATACGAACTATAATACTTATTCAATTGTACATAATTATCATCATTAATGATTTGAACATTAAGGTTTTCTACCTTTGGCTTCCATGCTTTCTTCTTTGCTAGTGACCTTCCTTCTTTCGCTGCTTGCTCCAATAGTCTTTCCTCAGTTTCATCCTTAGAATCCTTAGAATCACTAACTTATAGAGTCTTCCTTCTTTTTCTTAGTCCACATGTGGTCTACTTAACCCTTTTCCTAGTGGATGGTGTAGGTTCTTGCTTCACCTTCACCAATATCTTTGATTTTCTCTGTGCAACATGTGTTTCAACCTTTAGTTGCCTCTTAGGCTGATCACTTCATGTTCTTACAAGTTTCACTTGTACAACTGCTACATATGGTACTTGCACACTTGGTTTGGCAATAGTTACACCTTTAGAAGGTCCTACAACAAGAATAGGAGTTGTTATAATTACTTCAGTCTATCTTCTTTCCCTCGTCTATAGCACTATGCCTTTAACTTCATTTAACTTCTCATGGGTCATACCTAATTCCTTAAGGATGGAATCTATCTTCTTTTCCACACTCTTCTTTATTTCCTTACTATGAAGTTTAGAATGAACTTCTCTCATTTTTTGTTCATAGGTACCCCATCTAGGGCACTTAGTGTCCTTCTCTAACTAGAGTATGATCTGTGCATACCCTTTAATGAGTTTTGCACTCATCTCATAACCCATGGGCTCAATAAACTTTACCCTTAGTTCTACAACTTCCATATAGGTGTTATCAGTTTCCACCATGAATCATATATCATCCTTATACTATTCTACCATGCAAGGAGGTATTTTGTACCTCTATTTCATCTCAGTCTAAAAAATCTTCATCATCCTACCAATGTCATTATCTTTGACATTTTTCAGCTTTATCCTATTGCACCGATTCACCAACTTCATTGCACACTCATTTCTCTCCCAATTTTTCATCCCTGCAAACTTCTTTCTTGCATAGAGAAACATAGGAGTTAATAAAGACTCAAATCTAATGACTGCATTCTTGGTCTTCTTTAGTTTTGTAATGTTTCCAGTAACTATAATTTGATTATCTCACACAAATTTAATTTGCTTCCCTCAACTACCATTACATATGCATCATGTAAGAATCCAACTGGTACTGAGTTAACCCTTGAGACATGGTTAAAATTGCACCCTAAAATCTTACCCAAAACCTTAAATCCTCTATCTTGAATCATATCTATATTCATGTTCCTTCCATTAAATTTAGTGAATACTTTGGTCTCAAAAAAATTCCTCACATTTTTGTCATTAATAGGATTGCATCCCTCATTACTTAGACATGTGACTTTATGAATTAGGTCATTATCAATTGTGACATGCATATTGCCTAACCAAAACAATTCATTGTGTACCCTTCTTAAAATTATTTGGGTCCAATCATGATTGTCAAACTCAATATAAAACATATACTTCACTAGGTTCAACTCATTTAGGTGCACATACTCAGACTTCAAAGTTAGGTCATGTTAGATAGTGGTGATTGATCAACAAAGTACTCTACATTCTCTATAATTCCTTGGTGGGGTTTGGGGATAGGCTAGACCCCAAGTAGGGGTTTGGGGTGGCAACCCCCAATATAGTCGGGGCTGTTAGGCTACGACTATCAGGGGGTTCGGGAGCAGAGCCCTTGAATTTTTTATTTTTTATTTTTTGGGCCCTATTTTATCAAGATTTTGGTCTGACATGTAATTATTAATTATAACCCTAAAGTAGTAAAAATATTTGTACAAAAGGGCTTAGGGTTAGGGATTATTTCATTGTTGTGATGTAAAAATTGGTTGTTGTGTCAGTATTGAGTTGTAAGGGATTACAGATTGTAATTAGGTTGTAATCACTGGATCATAATAATATCAGACTTGTTGTTTGGTGGACATAGCCTAGGGATTGGGTGAACCACATTAAATCTTGGTGTCTTGTATTCTTTTTTGTGAGATCTATTATTTTCTAATATTGTTTGTAGTTGCATGTAATTATTATTTCTATCAGTGGTTTAATCCTAACAATTGGTATTAGAGTGAGGTTGTTTTTAAATTATCTACTATAGGAAAGTCTCACAGTTGAGTGGGAGTCTCACGATTGAGTGGGAGCAATAGCTGTCGAGGGTAAGTTGAGGGTTGACAAGTTTAATGGGTCGAACTTACAGTTATGGAAGATGCAAGCAGAGGATTATCTTTATCAGAAGGATTTATGGAAGTTGTTGGAAGGAAAAACCAAGAATTAGGGATCTATGTCAAATGATGACTAGGATCTTTTGGATAGAAAGGCACTTAGAAGATTCAATTATGCCTAGCACCATCAATGGAAATTAATATTACAAAAAGAAAAGACAACATAATAGTTGATGAAAATTCTAGCAAAACTGTACGAAAAGCCCTCCACTTCAAACAAGGTATTTCTCATAAAGCATTTATTTAATATGAAAATGATAGAAGGTGGATCTTTTGTAGATCATTTAAATGATTTTAATACTATTACTAGTCAATTATCTTCTATGGGTATCAATTTTGATGAAGAAATTATGGATCTCTTGATTTTGTGTTCTTTGCCTAAAAGCTAGAATAGCTTGGTAATGGCTGTGAGTAATCTTGTTCCTGGATCTAGTACCCTAAAATATGATGATGTAATCGGTGTTATTTTATGAAGTTCTTTGAACACACAAAGTCAAGGTAGAATGACTAAGAAAGGAAGTAATTCTGTAAATCATGAGAAATCAAGAGGAAAGTCAAAGGGGAGGAGGTCTCAATTGAGAGGATTGAATGATTGTTGGTACTGTAGGAAACTAGGGCATAAAAAGAAATATTGTTGGACTTGAAAGAAAAATGAAGAAGATAAAATAGATGGAGACAAGGAGGAAAATGTGGTAAGTAATGAATCTGAAGAGGATGCTTTGGTTCTATCTTTAGAAAGTGTTGACCATTTCATGGGTTTTAGATTCTGGTGCTTCATTTCATGCTACATCTCATAGAGATTATTTCATTGATTATGTCCAAGGGGATTTTGGGCTTGTTTATTTGTGGGATAATGAATCTTATTAGATTGTTGGAAAGGGAAAAGTTAAGATTAAGTTGCAGAATGGGAATCATTGGCTACTACATGAGGTAAGACATGTTCAAAGGCTAAGTAGGAATTTAATTTTAGAAAGGCAACTCAGTGATGATGGTTGTGTAGTTACTTTTAATGATGAAAATTTGAAGGTTTTAAAAGGTTCCCTTGTAGTAGAAAAAGGTTTTAAAGTAAGCACCTTATATCTTCATACAGGTCATATTGTTCCTTCTACTTTAATTGTTTTAGAGAAAAATGAATGTTTAGGAACAGTCGCTACAATTGAACAACAAGAACAAATAGCTGCTATAGATTCTAATACAATACTATGGTACAATGGACTTGAGCACATGAGTGAAAAAAGTATGAAAGTACTTCATTCAAAGAAATTTTTATCTAAATGATACCTATTGTATCCATGCTCGTGTATAAAACTATCAAATTTTAGATAGCATTGCCGAGGTGCTTGCTTCAAGCCATATAAACTTTTCTTCAATTTGCACACTAAGTTCTCCTTACCTTTGACTTAAAATCCCTATGGCTATCTTAGGCTAATTATGTTGAGAAGGTGTTGCAATGTTTCTCTATGGAGAATGTTAAAGTTGTTAGCACACCTTTACCTGGTCATTTGAAGTTGACTAAGGAGATGTGTCCCAAGACACAAGAAGAGGAGGATAATATGTCAAAGGTACCCTATGCTTCAACTATAGGAAGCTTGATCTATGCTATGGTATGTACTAGGCTAGACATTGCACAAGTAGTGGGAGTTGTTAGTAGGTATATGAGTCATCCAGGAATTGATCATTGGAATGCAGTTAAATGGATTCTCAGATATTTGAGAGGAACATCCAATAAGTGTTTACACTTTGGGTGCTCTACTACTAACTTATAGGGGTATGTTGACTCAGATTTGGTAGGGGATATTGACACTAGGTAGAGTACTATAGGTTATTTCTTTACTATTAGTGGGGTAGCCGTGAGTTGGGTTTCTAATTATAGAAGGTTAATGCTTTATCCACTACAGAGGTAGAGTATGTTGCTACTACAAAGGCAACAAAGGAGATGATATGGTTTTAGTTTTTCTTGGAAGAATTAGGACACCCTTAGAAGGATAATTATTTATTTATAGATAGACAAAGTGCCATTTTTCTTGCAAATAATTTAGCTCTGCATTCAAAGACCAAACACATATAGTTGTGGTACCATTTCATTTGAATAGTTTTGGATGATGGATAGTTAAAGCTGGACAAGATACATACAGATGACAATCCAATAGATATGTTTACAAAGGTAGTAACAAGGAACAAGCTAAACTCCTCTTCAGCTTTGGTTGGTCTTCTAGACCGAACATGAATACAAGAATAGCAGAGTCCAAGGTGGTTTGATCCAGTGGGAGCCTCCTGGAGTAGTGGCATAGCTACAGGATTAGTCTCCAAGTTAGAGATTGTTGTTTGGTGTGGAGCTTGATCAGTCCCTAAGTGGGAGATTGTTAGATAGTGGTGACTGATCAAGGAAGTATTATACATACTCCATAATTCCTCAATGGGGTTCAGGGTTGAGTCAGACCCTGAGTGGGGGTTTGGGGGCAGTAGCCCCCAATACAGCCGAGGCCATTAGGCCATGGTTGTCTAGGAGTTCAGGGGTGGAGCCCCTAAAAAATAAATTTGGGCCTTATTTTATTAGGATTTTGTGCTGACATGTAATTATTAATTATAACCCTAAAGTGGTAAAAATACTTGTATAAAAGGGCTTTGGGTTAGGGATTATTTCATTGTTGAAATGCAAAAATTGGTTCTTACAGTTGTATTGAGCTATAAGGGATTATAGATTGTAATCAAGTTGTAATCATTGGATCGTAATAATATCAGACTTGTTGTTTGGTGGACACAGCCCTAGGATTGGGTAGAACACATTAAATCTTGGTGTCTTGTGTTCTTTTCTGTGAGATCTATTATTTTTTGATATTGTTTATATTTGCATGTTATTGTTATTTCTATCCATGGTTTAATCCTAACAGGTCATTATTACACATGAATTCTTAGTCTTTGTGTTTATCCTCATCTCCTATACTCTCAATTTTATAGTCAATGTAGCTTTTGACATCCTCTATGTGAAGCACATTTTGTGTGATTTGCAAAAATACACCTAACAGGTCATCCACAAGTGAAATGAATGGATGTTTCTTGAATACATATCTTGGCCTTTCACTCACATCATATAGCATCTGACTAGCCATTGAGTCTCTAACTATATGTATGTACTAAAAAATTTAATTCAATCTCTATTACATTAAAATTGCATTTAGGGCTTCTACAACTTCTCCTTTCAAAAACTTCTTTTTGCACTTCAATTTATTTTCAAAACCCTCTTCAATTCTCTCTAGACACTTCGCATGATCAAATGGTGCTCAATTTTTTTTCTTGAAATCTTTAAATCACTTCAAATCAAACTCTACATTAAATGTGTATCTACCACAAACTCAAAAACTATCTATGTCTACCAGTAACCTTGTTTTCTTTCTCATGGATTCCTGAGATCATTTCTTTGCTTTTACACTCAACCATATCTTCCTTTATGTGCCTTCTACCTTTTGCTCAGTATGCAACTTCTCATTTTCTCTCTAACATTAGTTCTGACCAATTGATGATGTACATGTACTACTAATGCTTTAATTCAAATAAGAAGATTCAAAAATAATTGTTGACTTCAATCTCTCATTAGGTGCATCAAAATATTGTTCCTCCAAAATTGTATAAGAAATTTTTGGATCCTAGGCTTTTACAAATGTTTCATTGAATTCATCAACATGTTCCTTGATGCTTCCCTCTGACTATTATCATTTTTTTTATCATTTTTTTTGGTTATTTTTGTTGTATCTTCTTCTATGATTGGGATTCCTATTGAATTTTTTTGTGTCCAAAGTTATTGCATAACTAACATACAACTGTATTCCATCTTTGATTGGTTCCATTCTAACTATCAGGTGCTTTGCAATTCCTTGCAATGTGTCTAGGATTGTTTCACTTGTAAGATTTAAATTGTTTCTTTTCTCCATTAGATATTCCTCCATCATTAGATATTCTCTATGATCTTCATCTTTCATTACCTTCAGGGTTAGTGTTTCTAAACATTCTACTATTTGCATTATTACCATCAAACTTATATTTTTTATAATCTACTACTTTATGTCCATAACCATGACAATTGTTACAATAGAAATTATTAATAGGTTTAAAAGACTTACCTGTGCAAGCTAAGGTCTATGTTCTCAAATTTTAGATCAAGTTCACTCTTAGGAAGTTCCATAATTTTCAACTCATGTTTCAAGATATCATTTTATTTCTTGAGATTTCATACTTCATCATTTTCACTAGTCTACGCATTTGATTCCTTACTAGATTTTAGATCATCAATCTTATCTTTTAGTTTTCCAATGTAAAATTTTGCTTTTTCATACCTATCTTTTTGGTTATCTCTTTATTCTATAAGAAGTTTAATCTATTCAAGATATTCTTCAAGATTTATTTTTAACTCTTCGATATCCATAGGGATCTTACTCAAGTTGTTAAGCTTCTTTAAAGTAATTAGTCTCTGATACCAATTGCTATAAATAGATAATATTGAGAGTTGCGGGGGGGAATAAATTAGTATTCTACAAAATTTTGTCCACAACTACATATTGTTAATTAATTTATACCTTGCATATGAAAGTAAACCAACAATATTTAAAAGTAAATATAACCATGCACAAACAAAACTCATAACACCATTATTTGTTAACTATGGAAATCCTGGCCAAGGGAAAACCCTGATGGGGATGATACCCACTAGATGATCCACAAAACAAAAGAATCATGTTAAGTATATTGACCTTGTTAGGAGTTTATAAAATACATATAGTGTGTCAAGTCCTTGTTAGAAGCCTCAAATCTATTAGGAGTTTCTTCAACCCAGTTAGGAGTTGGTAAATCAAATACAATGTATGCAAGAAGAGCCTACCACCCTAGCATGCAATTATACAATTAAGTTCTTCAAAAGAGTAGATATACATACAATAATTTCTTACTATTGTAATTCACACATTCTCTAGCCATACAATAGATTTTGTATCACATAATGCTCATATATCTTTCAAGTTGTTCATATTATAGTTTGCATGTCATATATCTCACACATATATCACACATCACATACTTTATCTACGCAAGATAAGATCTTTACTTATACCTCACACATTAGTAAAAACTTTTCTCAATGGACCTTCATGTCTTCACATGCTTGATATAATCTATAATAACTTATGTATTAATATCCACAAAGTTGGATCATCATGACTTAGTGATTATTTTGTCACCAAAGTAATTCCTTAAGTTGTACAACTCATATATCTGATATCCTATGTTCTTCTCTATCAAATACTCATACTGGTATTTCAATTGTAACTTGCTTCATAATGTCTATACAAATATGTGCACTAGCATACATCATCATGACACTATCATAGAGCTATCCTCAACTACACATAAGCTAATTTGAAATTAGTCTTCTGTATATTATTGGAAATGTTATTGAAAAGCTCATTGTTGAAGATCAAAGGGGGAGATTGTTGAAAGAAGGAAAAGAATGTTTTCAATCATTGTTTTGTCATTGATGTCAAACTTGCTACTTATAGGAATGACATTTTCTTATAAGATCCAAGTTCTATCACTTAGTTGATTGATGAAGAGGATTTGATCAACAAGATGTAACAAGAGAACCTAAGGGAAAGGTTGAGTTATGAAGTTGTAATGAAGTGCAAGGATCAGTTAAGACATTGATTAAATGATGTATTGATGACACACTCAAAGATACAAAGGTTAGTCACACTTAGAAACATTAGAGGAATAAGTTGTAGCAAGGATGAATGCAAAGCTTAAACTAAGATCATGAGTGGATGCCGAGTGAGTTAGTTGAAGCCAAGAAAATTCCCAGTAGGAGCTAAGTAAATAGGAAATTCTAGTGTGTATCGAGTAGTCTTTAGGTGCTGAGTGAAGATCAAGTATCGAGCATCAGAAAATTCTTAGTTGGTGCCAAGTGATCTTCAGGTGTCGAGCATCAGGAAAAATGCAGAGGGTGTCGAGTAACATAGTATGTGCTGAGCACCAATATTTCAATAGTACCGAGCTGTTGCATTATTTAAAATGATGAAGATTCACCAAAACTGAGATGACATAGTGGTTACATTGAATTTTTTGAATGAGTTGGAAGATAAAGATGATGATTTATTGGCACAGAATCCTATGTGAATCATTTTTGGGTGAGTTCTAAAGGATTATTCAAGAAGTTTCTAGAGGAAACAAAATATAGGTTAGATGTAATGAATCTTACCTAATCTATATGAATTGAAATTAAAGAATGGAAGAATCAAGTGAGAAAAGGTACTCCAAGACTTCTATTTTAGAAATCATAGACCAAGAAGCAAAGAGTTACTGATACTGTTGCTACTAAAGAGCCAAGTCTACAAAGTGGTTGAAAGGGTGTCAAGGAGGAGACATCTAGGAGAAGGAAGAGCAAAGAGGCTCTACTTCTACAAGTGGTCATGAAGATATTATTGCACTGGTATATTGAGTATGGAGACTAAAGGAGAAAAAGCTTGAAAGGAGGGAATGTTGTTATGAGTTGCAGAGATTGAAGGCCAGGCAAGGGCATGAGCTGTGAAGTGATCTAAAATGTGCAAGATAAGTTGTATGTTGTAGTCAAGTCAAGATTTTTCTAATACTCTCTTGTAATCATATTAGATCTAAAAATTCTATGGACTTAGGCTGGCCTAATAGCCATTTGTAAATCCTTTAATAGGGTGACATTCCAAGTGAATGTTCTACAATCCTCTAACCAAGCCCACTTCTAATAGGGTAGATAAATCCTCTAACAAGGTCACATTTGACAGTGTGTTGTAAGCCTTTATTAGGGCATCACTTCAAAAGAGTGAGAATTGAGTAGCATGTTATTGGTGGTTTTTCCCAAATTGGGTTTCCACATAAATCATTGTGTCATGTGTTGATTTCTTATGCGTTGCGCTTGCATGTTGATTTACAGTAACTTGCTAATTAGATAAGTTAAAGCATGGACAAATAAATGGTTGGATGGGTTCACTATACTTAGTGAAAAGTTTGAAAAAGACATTTGGACCTTGAATAACTAATTCAACCCCCCCTCTCTCAATTATTCTAAATAATTTCTAACAATTGATATCAGAGCCATCTACTAATTTAGTTTCAAGGTACTAGAAGCAGGATGAACAAGATGTCTAAGAGAGAAGTTTCCTAAGCTCAACAAAGAAAACTTTGCTGCTTGGTAGAGTCTGATGAAATTTTACCTTAGATCAATAGGTGACTATGCACAAACTTCAATTGGAATAGAACATGTAACTCCAATAGGACCTCTTATTGTAGATGATTTGAACAAAAAGAAGGAGCACAACCAAGCAATGTTGGCAATTGCCTCTACACTTAACTATGTAGAATATGATGACATCAAAGACTATGAAACTGCATTCAAGATGTGGAAAAAATTATCATAAATCTATAGAGGAGATCATAATGTCCAGAGAGCAAAAAGAGAAAGCCTAAGAGGAAAGTTTGATGACATGAAAATGGAGGAAGGTGAAAATGTTGCCCAGTATGCTGCAAGAATGAAAGAAGTGGTAAGTGCAATAAGAAGTCTAGGTGGTCAATTGGAAGAAGAAACGACTATCAGCAAACACTTAAGAACTCTACTACCTATCTATGCTATTAGAGTTTCAACCATCCAAGAGCTAAGGTGTGTACAAGGGAACACACTAACCTTTAAAGGAATAGTGGGAAGACTTACTGCATTCAAGCTATCCAATTTTGATAACTACAAACTTGAGAACCTTGAATCTAATTTCAAGGCCAAGATGACAATAAAAGAAACTGAGGAGGAAACATCAAACAAGAAAAGAAGAAAAGGAAAACATGCATCTAGTGATAGCAGCACAGATGAGGAAGACGTGGAACAATTAGAAGCACTAATAGTTAGGAGATTCCATAGAGGCAAATGTAAATTCAAAGGTAAGCTCCCTATTATATGTTTCAATTTCAATGAAGTTGGTCATATTGTTGCAAGATTTTTGCAAAACAAGGAAACAAGCACAGAAACAAGAGAGAAGATTATAGCAAACACTACAAGGAGAAAGGAAAAAGATGCTACATTGTTGAAGAAGATAATGATAAGAATGATAATTAAGTAGTCTATGTGGCCATGAAGGATGAATCAAACAATGATGAAGATGAAGCAATAGCATTGGTTACCTGTGTGAACAAGAATGACAAGTGGATCATAGACAATGCATGTTCACAACACATGATAGGAGATAAAAGTAAGTTCATTACCTTTACTCTATATGGTGGAAATAGTGTTAGGTTTGGTAATGATGCCCCATGTCAAATCAAAGGAAAAGGTTCTATTAAGATTACAAAGAAATTTTCATGTGATAATGCATACTATGTTGAAGGATTGAACTACAACTTCTTGAGTGTATCACAGTTAGGTAATGTAGGTTGCAAAGTTGAATTTGGAAACAAAATTGCTAGGATCTATGACATTGATGGAAATCTGATAGGAAAAGGTGAAAAAACTAGGATTAATCCATTTAACCTAGATATGAAAGATGCAACATGTCTTTTTGTAAGACTTAGTGATGTGTGGTTGTGGCATAAAAGGCTATGTCATGTTAACTTTGATAATTTGATTAGCATCAGCAAGAAAAAGATCACAGAGTGTGTCTTTTTCATTCTTGCATTCTCTCATCCTGATGATGGATCACAGAGTGTGATCCGAAATGTTGATGCTAAAAAAATGAACACAATAAAATCTAGAAGCAAAATTAGAAAGTCTAATGGATTGTGGAAACCTAATCAAATTGGAAGAAAAAGAAGGTCAGAGGGTTGCCCAAGTTGAAGAAACCTGAAAACACAATGTGCAAACAATGTCAACTAGGGAAGATGACTAAGTCTAGTTTCAAAAGCAAAAAATACACTTCCAATGAAGAAATAGAGTTGGTCCATACAGACTTATGTGGTCCAATAGAAGTGCAAAGCTGCCTAGAAGACAGATACATAATGTTATTTGTAGATGACTATTCCAAGATGATGACTGCTATGTTCTTGAAGCAAAAATCTGATACATTTCAAATGTTTAAGTGGTATTTGGCCAGAGTTGAGAAGGAAATAGGAAAGAACTTGAAATGCCTAAGGTCAAATAGAGGAGGTGAGTTTACATCAAAGGAATTTGAAATATTTTGTAATGGAAAAGGTATCAAAAGGAAAACATCATCACCAAGAACTCCACCACAAAATGGTATTACTAAAAGAAGGAATAGGTCAGTGATTGACTGTGCTAGAACTTTGATGATGGAGAAAAATTTTGCAATCAAATACTATAGAGAAGCTATAAGTACTACAGTCTACACACTGAATAGAGTTCAAGTCAAGAAAGATACAAATGCAACACCTTTTGAATTGTGGTATGGTCACTCACCCAATGTTAAACATTTCAAAGTTTTTGGATGTAAATTCTATATTCTAAAAGACACTAGAAATGGCAAGTTTGATGCAAAAAGTGATTAAGGCATATTTCTTGGATACTCCACTAGAAGTAAAGCATATAAGTGTTTGACTACTAACACTAACAAGATTGTGGAGAGTGCAAATGTAAACTTTGATGAGCATGCATAAGTCAAAATTGATGAGTCCAAGAAATCAAAGGATTATAGATCCTTTGTATACTTCTATGAAGGAATGACAGTTGAAGACAATGCTACAAATCAAGTTGGGAATCAACAAAAAACTTCAGTATCTTCTAAGTCTTAGCCTATGAATGTCGAGCTACATTTAGAAGTTGAGCTGCAGAATGTAGAAAATGAACATTCTGACTCTAAAAATAGTACATATGAAAGGAATAATGAAGTGCCAGATGAAGAAGAACAAAATGACTCTGAAGCTGAAGGACCAAACATGGAAAGAAGGACAAAACCTAGATTAGCCAAGTATGTGAGAAGAAATCACCTTGCAAATCAAATCATTGGTGATAAGGATGCAAGACCAATGACAAGAAATAGAATGAGGAATGAATCATTTCTACTAAGCAAGGTTGAACCCAAAAAAGTGATAGATGCACTACAAAATGATGACTACGAAATAGATCAGATTGAGAAGAAAAAAACATGGTCTCTAGTTCCTAGACCTATTGATAAGAATATGATTGGAACCAAATGGGTGTTTAGAAAAAAACTTGATGAGAATGGAGAGATCACAAGAAACAAAGCTAGACTAGTTTGCAAAGGCTATACACAAGAACAAGGATTGGATTATGAGGAAACATTTTCCCCTGTTGCAAGAATGGAAAGAATAAGAACATTACTTGCATATGCTACATACAAAAGTTTCAAATTCTACCAAATGGATGTTAAGTCTACTTTTCTGAATGGAATACTAGAAGAGGAAGTCTACATATAACAACTAGAGGGATTTGTAGATGAAAAGAACAAGGACATGGTCTGCAAGCTACACAAAGCACTTTATGAATTGAAGCAAGCACCTAGAGCATGATATGAAAGGTTGCACAAATATCTTATGAAGATAGGGTTCAAGAGAATAGATGACAACAACAACTTGTACATCAAAGATGAAGAAGTTAAAGACATTTTTATATCAAAAATATTTGTTGATGATATAATATTTGGAGGGAAAGATGTTCTTTGCAAAGATTTCATTGATCAAATGAAGCATGAATTTGAGATGCCAATGTTTGGAGAAATCAAATTCTTTGTTGGATTACAAGTACATCAATTGAAGCATGGCATATTTGTGACTCAATCCAAATACATCAAAGAGGTACTCAAGACATTTGGGTTGGAAGAATCAAAACTAGTCAACACATCAATGGCAACAAGCCATAAGCTATCCAAGAATGATGAGTCTGTTGAAGTGAATTGGACATTGTATAGGTCAATGATTGGAAAGCTACAATATGTTGTACATAGTAGACTAGACATTGCATTAGCTATTGGAATAGTGGAAAGATTTTTTTCAAATCAAAGAGAAAATCACTTAATGGCAATAAAGAGAATACTAAGATACCTAAAAGGAATTGATGACTTTGGTTTGTACTACAAGAGGAGTGAAAAAATTGAACTAAGAGCCTACACTGATGTAGATTGGGGAGGTAACATTGATGATAGAAAAAGCACTAGTGGAGGAGCATTTTTCTTAGGAAAGAGGTTGATTACATGGACCAGTAAAAAACAAAGTTGCACCTCACAGTCCACTGCTAAAGCTGAATATGTGGCAGCTGCTATAGACTGTACCAATATTGTATGGATCAAACATTTGTTGCAAGGTATAAATGAAGAGGTAACTAAGCCTATGATACTTTATTGTGATAATACAAGTGATATCAATATATCAAAGAATCCATTAATGCATGCTAAAACCAAGCATATTGCAATCAAGTATCACTATGTAAGAAAGTTGGTGAAAGACAAACAAGTGAAGATAGAATATGTTAGCTCAAAGGAGATTGCTGATATCTTCACAAAAGCACTACCTAAAGATGCTTTTGAGTATCTTAGAGGTAAATTAGGGGTAATACCCCTAGCCAAGGCTACTTGAAGTACAATCAAGTAAGCCCTACATCAAATAAGCTGAATGTTGAAGATTTTATACATTGATGTAGAGGATGTTTACTTTGGGATTTATGCCTAAAGTAGTAGAACTGTTGAAGATCCAAATTAGTCACAATAAAGGTGATAGAGGGAGAAATTGGATGAACCTATAAAAGCTACACTTGTATATTAAAAATGCTAATATGTCTTTGGCATTGTTGTCAAAGAGGGAGAAGTAGACAATTGATCAGCAACTGTTGAAGATAAAAAATCAAAAAAAGAGAGAATATGTTTAAAATTTATCAACGAATATAGAGGGAGAAGTTGATAGAAATAATTAGAGGTTGATCAGAATGGCAGAAGATAAGCAATACAGAGGGAGAAAGTCAAAGAACAAGGATACAACAGTAAAGAGGGAGAAGCAAAAATGACACAATCGGAATAGTAGAAGGAAATGTGAAGTTACAATTTACTTTTTGGCATTTGACTTACTGTTCTAACCTAGTAAGCTCATGGTTCAATATTTTAGTTTGATGGTTGATCAGTTTTGGTTTGCCATCAATGACAAAGAGGGAGATTGTTGGAAATCTAATTGCAAAGCGCATTGTTGAAGAGCAAAGAGGGAGATTGTTGAAATAATGAAAATAATATTTTCAATCATTGTTTTGTCAGTGATGTCAAACCTGCTACTTGTAGGAATGATATTTTCTTATAAGATCGAAGTACTATCACTTAGTTGATTGATGAAGAGGATTTGATCAACAAGATGTAACAAGAGCACCTAAGGGAAAGGTTGAGTTATGATGTTGTAATGAAGTGCAAGGATTAGCTAAGACATTGGTTAAATGATGTATTGATGACACACTCAAAGATACAGAGGTTGGTCACACTTAGAAACATTAGAGGAAGAAGTTTTAGCAAGGATGAATGCAAAGCTTAAACTAAGATTATGAGTGGATGCCGAGTGAGTTAGTTGAAGCTGAGAAAATTCCCAGTAGGAGCTGAGTAAATAGAAAATTCTAGTGTGTGTCAAGTAGTCTTCAGGTGTCGAGTGAAGATTAGGTTCCGAGCATCAAAAAATTCTTAGTTAGTGCCCAAGTGATCTTCAGGTGCCGAGCATCAAGAAAAATGCAAAGGGTGTCGAGTAACACAGTATGTGTCAAGCACGAGCATTTCAATAGTGCTGAGCTACTGCATTATTTCAAATGATGAAGATTCGCCAAAACTAAGCCAACATAGTGGTTACATTGAATTTTTTGAATGAGTTGGAAGATAAGGATGATGAGTTGTTGCCACAGAATCCTATGTGAACCATTTTTGGGAAAATTCTAAAGGAAACAAAATATAGGTTAGATGCAATGAATCTTACCTAATCCATACAAATTGAAATTAAAGAATGAAAGAATCAAATGGGAAAAGGTACTCCAAGACTTCTATTTAAGAAGTCATAGACAAAGAAGTAAAGAGCTACTGATACTGTTACTTCTGAAGAGCCATGTCTACAAAGTGGTTGAAAGGGTGTCAAAGAGGAGACATCTAGGAGAAGGAAGAGCATAGAGGTTTTTCTTCTATGAGTGGTCATAAAGATATGATTGCACTAGTATACTGAGTATGGAGACTCAAGGAGACAAAGCTTGAAAAAAGGGCAAGCTGTTAAGAGTTGTAGAGATTGAAGGCCAAGCAAGGGTATGAGCTAAGAAGTGATCTAAAATCTACAAGATAAGTTGTATGTTGTAGTCAGGTCAAGATTTTTCTAATATTCTCTAGCAATTGTATTAGATCTAAAAATCCTATGGACTTAGGTTGGCCTAACGACGATTTGTAAATCCTTTAATAGGGTGACATTCCAATTGAATGTTCTAAAGTCCTCTAACTAGGCCCACTTCTAATAGGGTGGATAAATCCTCTAACATGGTCACATTTGACAGTGTGTTGTAAGCCTTTAATAGGGCAGGCCTTTCACAGGGCATCACTTCAAAAGAGTGAGAATTGAGTAGCATGTTACTGGTGGTTGTTCCCAAATTGGGTTTCCATGTAAATCATTGTGTCATGTGTTGATTTCTTATGTGTTATGCTTGCATGCTGATTTATAGTAACTTACTAATTAGATAATTTAAAGAATGGATGAATAAATAGTTGGATGGGTTCACTATAATTAGTGAGAAGTTTGAATAGGACATTTGGACCTTGAAAAACTAACTCACCCCCCACCACCCCCCCCCCATTATTCTAAAGCATTTCTAACATATATATCACAATTATTTCTATATTGTTGCAAATTGTCTAACACTTGGACAATTTTCTAACTCTAAGTGCATAAATGAAATTTTGAATACATGTTGCCATAAATGACAACTATCAAGACATCTAGCTCACCATATTGCCAATAGTTAGATGATTACTTTAAGGTGAAGGCATCTTATGAGAAGTTTGTGTATTCATATTTGAATGTGGTAGAAGTTATGTCTTATGGATTATGTGCCCTTATCAACATATCTAAAGTAGTCCAAGATACATGGAATAAGGAGCTCATGAATATGAAGATCAACTTTTCCAATTACATTTTATGCATATAAAACTAGTGAGCATGAAGAAATAAAAGAAAGATCTAAGTTTTTATTTGTATATAGTTTTTGACTCACCTTTATTATTGATGTCAAAGGTGGGGTATTGTATGGAAAATTGTATATGTAATATGTAAAGGGATATATATACAATAGAACATAGTCAAAGGGGGAGTAATATGATTATTGTAAATAAGAGATATAAGGATTTAAGATGGTATAAATAGAAAATTATCCACTTTTCAAAAATTTATATGGCCATATGAAGGATTCAAAAAATCTTGAGATTTTAATTTCTGGGACAACCAATTTTCCCATATATTGCCATCAATGCCAAACGAGGAGATTGTTGGAAATTTGGCTAGGTAGATAGTATGGAGTTATCTTTTATGGTAACATATATTCATTATTAAGTGAGAAAATCATCTAAGTAAGATGAAGTATTCATAGGACTTAGAAAATCATCTAAGTAATATGAAGTTTATCTATCAGCACATTTATAGTTTTAGCTTATGAAGTTGATAGACATCATTTCGGCATGCAAATAGTTGATGAAAGATAGAATAGAGTATGAGGAATTGACATACAAGTGTGTGAGTTATTGTGATTAGTATGAATAGAGTTATTAAGGATTTAGTGATCATAGGTATGCATAGGTAGAACAGGATAGAGTTAAGGAATTAGATATTTTATGTTAAGGAATTATTATTTTTACCAAAATAATTACTTGAAAAATTAGGGACAACATCCTTGATGTTAACCCTAAGTTAGAAAATTGTATTTTTGAACTTTGTGACATGTGTGAAGAAATGAAGGTCAACAAAATTTTAAAATGTGATTAAAAGGACAATTTTGGTAATGTGAAGTAGTTTAATTGTAACACATCAATAAAAAATCCAAAAGGACATGGCTAAATGCTACTATGTTTTGTGTGTGTGTGTGTGTGTGTGTGTGCACGTGCATGTATTTTACTTGCTTTGTTTACATAATTATCGATGTGAGAGTCTTATTAGACTCCCTACCATAATTCTTTAACAATAGGCTTCAAGTTACAATTCAATTTAACAAATACATCATAGTATTAGATAACTTAAAAATTTTATCACTTATTTTTTCTTTAATTATTATACTTTAATTACATATACAACAAAGGTGTCTTTGACTAAACTTTATATATATTCATACCCAATTATCTTTTCTTAGTTTGTTCAACATTTACCTCAATTTTTGTTAATCTTATTATAAAAAATTAGGATAAGAACAACCACTTTCTAACTTAGATTTCAAGTATAACTTGGTCACTTTTATCTATGTTAACATACCTAGTCATCCTCGTAGGAGTTAGGGTAAGCTATCCATAATTAGATAGTCTTTCCTATTGATTATGATTTCTAATTTCCAAGTGATGTATACAACTTCAATTTAATAATTTTACCATTTCCAATTTAGAAACTATTGCTCAAGGCCTTTTAAGTCATTTCCATTTACTTACTATCTATTCTAATGATACATTGAGTAGGATTAATCTTTTAACTATACATGTTTACTAACTATATTTGATTCACTAATTTCTTTCATTCTACCATTCTTCTTTGAAATTTTATTTAGGAATGCAAAATATCATTTTACTCGCCATAAAAGATTATTAATACCATCACTTAATCATAAATGTAAGAAGTATACATGTCATAAAATCGTCATTACTTCATCAAATTTTTGAAATAATAAAACATGTTAATATTTTCCTCAATTTCTCCTAGAGATACATAGATTTTCAATATATATACATATAATCTTAAAACATCTTTCAGGAGTTCATATTACAATAAATTGCATGGATTTGTTTCAAAAGAATACAACATGAAGACTTCAAAATTCCAAAAGATAATATTCCATAGATACTCAGCATGGATCCACATAGAGCCATCCATAAAACATGAACAATACCTCAAAAATGTTTTATCACCCAACCATGTGGAACCATAAATGGTCCACTCATCTAAGCTAGGAGATGATTCTATGATCCAAATAGGTTCTAGGGTAATATAAGGTATAGGGTTAACCCAACCAAACACTCAACATACAAGGGTAAACATTCATATGACTTTGAAAGGCAATAAACAAGAGTGAGAAGCTAGAATGAAACTAGGTGAGTGTCATCACACACCTTTCAAATTTTGGGATCAACCTCCTAAATCATTGTCACCATGCCGCATCTAGGCCTTATAAAAAATGACATATGGTCCTAGTACTTCAATAGGATATATGCAGCCTTATCACATTGTCCTTAATGTTAGGATCAACCTCTTGAACCATTATCACCCTTTTGCATCAAGGCCTTATATAGGATGACTAATAGTCCCATTACTCCAACATGATAAGTGTGTCTTGAATATCAATTATCTTGATTAATGTGCTAACCCTAACCCCTAATAACCTATTCATTTAATTAATCTTTTCACTTGATTACAAACTCACATGTAGAGTCAGCCTACTCAGGGCCTTGATCTCTACTATATAGGATCCTCTAGTGACCACTTCTAGGTTCCAACACATATGTTGAGCTACTCACTTAGGGCACCAAATCCTACTCCGCAACCTTCCATAAAGAAGGTTATAAAAAAGGGAACCTATATATACAAAACTTCCAAATTTAGGATATTTCACCAGATGATAAAGGTATCATATAAGAATCCACACTTTATTCTTTTCATCAACCATCAATACATACATGAACATATACAAAAATGGCATACTATAACATTTCAATATAATCAGATTGAATGTAGGAACCTATGGCGACCAATAGGAAGTCTTAGGTATTACAAGGATACTAGTCATGAAAATCACTATCAACACTACTCACAACAAGGAATCCATGAACATAGTAAAAAACAATCTTAAAATTATATATATATATATATAACCAAATAGTAAATATTATATTATTAATTTAATAGATGTATTATAAAATATATATTATTACATATATAAATTTAAAATATATGAAGCAATTACTCTAATACAAATATAACTAAATGAGGTGGTATACAAGGAATTCATTTACCTTAGTGGTAACTTGAACCCCCTTCTAAACAATAGGTTTCAAGTTCTAATCTTTGTATTAACATAATTATGAGAGGAAAATGACAAATAGAGGAAGTGAGAAAATAAGTAGGAGAAATTTACTATGTTTTATTATTAATATTTTTAATGAAAATTAAATTTCTTATCATAAGAGAATATTGTATTAAGGAAATATTGAAAATTAATATTAATTTAAAATTCATTAAAGATTTTGTTAAAGATTAAAATCCCTTTAAATTAATCTTTAAAGATTATCCTTAAAAAAATATTAACTTATATATATTTCTATTTATCTATTACACTTCACTCGATTTAATCTATATTCCACTATTATATTACCAATTTCGAATTAACTATTATTTTTCGTTACATTTATTTATTACTCCCCTCAAAAGACTATTAATCAAATATATTTTCCAACTAACTATTGTTTTTTGTCTCCAAAGAGTTTCTACTTAACTATTATTTAATTTCTTTTACTATAGTATTTTTCTTTTTTCTTTAATTTTAAGAAATACATGTATTATGCATTTTTATTATATTCAAAGTTTCTTAGATATATTAATTTAATTTATAGATATAGACCTTATCTTATTATTTTTGATGATTTTCTCTTTTTTGAATTTTTTTAAAATATATTTAAGCTTGGTTAATAATAATAGCTTATGATAATATTGTGTATTCTTATTCTATATATATTTTATTCAACAATATATTTTTCTTTTCTAACATATCTTACTGTGATTGTGATTACTAATACTTGTTATAGGTTATTTCCTTTGATGCAATATTATAGCTCTATATTTATTTTTGAAAGTTTAAGTATTCATATTATGATATAAAATAACCTACTTTGTCACACAATTAAATTTATTAAAGATGAGAGAAGATCCTACTATGAACTTAGACACTTCCAATCAAAATCACAGGTGTTCTTTTCTCCTATATTAGAAAATAAAAATTTATTCTAAGAGAAACTCTCCTTTCTTCTACTATGAATTTTTGTTTACTAAATTTTCTTACACTTTTCCTCCCCAGTCTAGATCTTCCCTCCTAGAATGCTTTTCACATTCCAAGAAGGAACTTATTTATAGGAAACAAATAGTTTGCATTGGTTGTAAATAAATGAATATATTTATTAATTGAAACTAATAGACACACACACACACACAAGGGTTTACTATTCATCAAAACATAATGTGGGTTTTAATATTAAGAAATACATATAGCCTAATGGCCAAGAAACTATTTTCATAACCAATTAGTCAAGGGTTCAAATATCTAAGCTTGTTATTAATTTGTTTTCTCTTCTTAATTATCTTTTTATACTTACTCTGTTCAGTAATTGCTCTTCTATAAGTGTCAAGGAGTACTAATGGTAAGATGATAGGTTGATGGTTTGGAAAAAGAGAGGTCTTGAGTTCGAGTTAAGTTGAAAGATATTTTATGTAATCATTTTATTTTTTTATGTTTTATTTTATTCACCTATTTATTTTAACTATTTAAAATAACATACAAGTCTTTTGTAGTAGTATAGAACAACTCGTTATATATAACCATAGCAAAAAAAAAAAAGTATATTCATTTGGCCATATATGTGTGCAACCATATGCACTGAGATAAATATACTTAGTCAATCCAATGAGAATTCACTCATCTAAATTAGAAAATCATGCATATATAACTAAATGAAAAAACCAACTATCACAATATAGATTGAAAGATAAAAACCCAAAACCCAAATCAAGTGACTTACATCCTAACAAGATTCTAGTTATGGGGAATTTATATGGATCATGGAACCATCTACAAATAATTAATTTATTTGAGGATTTGTGAAACTTGTTATCTGCACACACACCTGTATCACCAACCACCAACATACAGATATGCATATTTACCAATAGTGACACACAAGGAAGGTACACTAACAATGTTACATACACATAATGGGTTAGCGGGGTTAGTTAAAAATCATAGTCATAATATACATAAATCATATCAAAAGGAACAATTAACTATAATGAGAATCTTTTTTTAAAATAACCTGGTATAAAACATAATTCAAGATAGAAGTCTCCTTAATAAATCTAATCGTAATGTAAAGTATGTACAAAAGTTGTATCTAAACATATACATATAATTAGTATGTAAAATGTATAATCATCATGCCAAGCTAATATTCACATTAAATTTGATTTCAAATCATATCACTAGGATGGGCATTACATTAATGTTTTTGTGATGGTAATGCTATCATTATGTGATGCAAATATAATGTTGAGAGTAGTAAGAGGTAGTATATGCAAAGATTATGTAGTGAGATACAAAAATCATATCATATATTGAAGATATTAACATTTGTAAGAGGTTTTTTGTATTTATTCCTTTTGTATACAAGATATCATTGTATATCGCATTTTTGGGCAATGGGCTCATCTTGCATACATTTTGTAATTGTAATAACAACTCCTAACTAAGTTAAAGCTTCTAACAAGGCCTAGTACTCTAACAAGGACTGAGACACTATAATATAATAGACTCTTAATTGGGTCAATATCATTCACAAGATACTTTTTATTAATGGATCATTTTGTGTGTACCATCCCTTTTGGGGTTTTCACTAGGCTAGGGATTCCCTAGTTAACAAATAATGATGTTACAAGTTACATTATGTTACTATTATTTTTACTTTTCAATTTAATCACATGTGCATATTTTAATATTATAAAAGGCATCCATAGCTAGGAAAAAGTTTGTGGAATACTAATTCAACCCTCCCACCCCCCCAACCCCCCCACTCTCAATTTCTTATTTCTAACATATATGGCTATTCACTATTAACCTCTGGCATAGTTAGACAATTTAATACTTTAAACTTCATATTAGCTTCTACCATCTCAAAGGAAATTATATGTTTCCATAAATGATTACTGTAATGCTTAACATTAGCCAAATTGCAAACAATGAGACTTATGAGATCCACTTGAAACTATATCCTCCAATAGTATTTGGGATCTCAATAGATGAAGAAAAGAGTTTTCATGTATTTTACATAATCAAAAGATTAAGAATCTCAACCAAAACATTAAAAAATTCAATTTTAAAATATTTTTCTAAACAACAATCTGAGAAAGAAAGGAGGTAATAATGAAAAGAGAGAACCAATTTATGGTAGAATGGTGCATGAGAATGAAATGAAAATCATTAATTATAGTGAACATTCTATTGGTAGTGGTCCAACATCCCTCACTAAATTTGTGACATTGTTTAACAACCTCGTGTGTCTTCAATAATCCTAGTGTAGTGCCTACCCCTAGTTTACCTTTCATGTTATATTGTCAAATTATTTTAGGCCATATTTTATGATTATGTGTTATGATTTAGTGGTACTTGGTTACCTAATTTGATTGATGTTATTTCATACTTAGATTATATATTTGATGAGCTACTTGGTACTCGATTATTTCATGTATTCATGGTTATTCTTTTGATGATGATACTTTGTATGCTTCATATAATTATTTTAGTTGTTTCATGGTGATAGTTAGATGGATTATTTATATACATTTTTTTTATGGTTACTTACCCCATACTTGCATATGTATGGTGTACATGTATGTTTTACTTTATGCTTGACATTTTTGATGTGGTTGAGGGAGGGAGTTGTAATCACCTGCTAGTCAGGACCTACATGATGTACCACTCCTTGCCATTGCCTATTTAATTTAGATATATATGCATATGTACATGTTTAGCTCTTATCTAGATTGTAGGTACCAGTCATTGACTTCCTAGAATTGCCAAGAAAAGCATGCCTGATCATAGTATCTCAATGGTAAAGAGGGGAGATAGTTCTCAAGTCCAAATCCTAAACTAAACCAATTTTCCTAAACTATAGGACAAGTATCTAAGTTAACTACCTTTCCAAATTCATCAAGTTATGTGAACTTGAGATTTTTGACCTATGAGTTTGAATTTGTACTTCATCTTTTAGATGGGTTTTCCTATTCAGTTTGTGGGTCTGCTATAATTTTCAGTTATAATTAAATCAAATAAATATATTAGTAAATGATTTAATTAAACAAAAAATTATAAATAAAAATAAAATTTTAATTATATTTAATTAATTGGGAAATTAATTAAATAGAAGAAATAGATTTAAAGATTTAATTAAAAGACCAAATTTGACATAATTATATTTATTTAATTTAGAAGTTTCATTGTAATAATGAACTTTAATTATTATTATTAGTTAAATTAATAAATATACTTTCTAAATACGTCTTCTTATTAAATAAAAATAAAGTGGGCATAGTTTTAATAAACCTTATTCTAATTAAAAGCAAAAAGTGTGCACAAAAAATTAAATAAATTAAAATAATAAAAGAAAAGGCTTTTGCTTGTTTGTGAAACCAAAACTCTAGGTTGAGAAATTATTTATTAGAATATTAGAGTTCATTTCTCCACAAATAGGTTTGGAGGAGCAATTTTTGGAAAAGGGTTTTGGGAAATGGGAATTTTTGCATTCTTCAAGCATCTGTCAAAGCTTAGCATCATATCAAAGTAGGAATCTTGTAGAATTCATCATCACAATTCTCATATTGTTTCTATGTCTTCTTTGTGCCTGTTTATGGATCTTGTTTTGAAAATCATATTTTAGAATGAAACCCTTGTTTTCTTTTTGAAGATTTTTGTTCTTTGTTACTGAAATGTCTATGAAAGAAAATGAACTGAAACACTTAATTGAGACCTTGAAAATTTAGAAAATACATCGTGGGTAGGGTTCAAATAAAAAAAGGATATTAATTGAATAAAATTTATTGGTTGAAACTATGTTTCCTATCAGATCTATACTAGAATAGTATTATATATATTATTACCACATTAATAAAATTATTACTGCAGTAATAATACCATTTTTTCATGGCTAGGAAAATTGTTTAGAAAATAATTTTTATTTTTTAAAAATTATTTTAAAAGGTCATTTGTGTGGGCGGGGGCCACCACCCCACCACTTCCCTTATTCTATTTCCCTTCACATGCCTTGGCAGCCAAGGTTGCCATGCAGTCAAGGATTGTCATAGTAGCTAAGGCTACCAAGGTAGCTAGGGTCTAAACACAGGCCTTGGGTTGTGGCAGCCTACCCCTTAATTACAGGTTTCAGCATTGATTTTAAAAGTTTTATTTTTTTTTCTTTAAAAGAAAAAATAATTAAATTAAATTATATATTTAGAATAATTAAAATACTTCATATAGATATTATTTAGTTTAATATATTTAGTTTATAGTTTATAAAAAAATAGAATTAATCTATTTAAATATTATTTAATTTAAATTTAATTATATATGATTTTTTATTATTGTTTAAGTGCTAATTAAATTTAGCAATTAAATATTATTTATATTCAATATAGTTAGATGCAATTGTTTTTTAATTAAAAAGCAACCAAACAAGGGGCTAGCCCTTACAACAGTCAAACTGGTCAATAACTAGCAGAAAACCACCAATCAAAATTACCCCCTAATGCTTTTAATTACAAAAACATTACCCAAAAATATCAAAATAAGAGTTTTACCATGCGTCATACTATTATTGCTTATACCATAACAACACAAACTATAAAAGTCTATAAACAAAGGTACAACCACCTTAAAACTAATATAGCTTATGAACCAACAAGAAAATAACATAGAAAACAAAGAGGAAAAGGCCCTAATTGGGCTTCTTCTCATCCTTCCCTTTAATGAGGATGATAGCCTAGTCCTCAGCCAAGAAGTTGAACAACATTATGGATGATCTTCATTGGTCAAATCTCCCTCCTAGTTATCCTTCACCAAGTGCAAAGAAGTAGCCGCATCATGTGTCACCTTGTTTGTGAATTTAGCCAAAAGTCTCATTCTTTCCTCTAGGGAATACACTCTCTCCCACAACTTTTTGTCAAACAATTTCTAGGCCTCCTCAGGGACCTCCTTCTCGCCATGCTGATTACCATCCACCAAATCCTTAGCAACTTCTTGAAAAATTAAGGGGTTAGAGATAATATTATTTTTGTTTGTAACCCTAGCATGTGAGGAAATCATCAGAGGGGATGGCACTCTTTCCATTGTGTTAGGAAACTGGTCCAACATGAGGTCCACACATCCCAGCACAATAGAAGCCAAAACATGACTCATATATTTCCCACCTTTAGTCACACCTCTTGAGCTAGAAATTGAGGAGTCTAATACCTCCACCTCCTCCTCATCCATATTCCCCCCATCAAAGTTCAAATTCTTCTATTTTAATCTTTATTTAGGGTGGGCCATCTCCTCTAAATTAGAATCCTCCTCCTATGAGGCCCCTGACATCAACTTCCTTTTTGCATTGGATTTAGAAATTCTCCTAGACCTCCTCTTACCACCTCTTCCCTCATCCTCAGAGTCCTCGAGCTCTTTCTCTTTATAGGTTTCTTCTCCCTCTCCATAGTTGACCCACTAGGAGAAGGCTGGGGGTAGGGGCTCTAGGTCCAATAATTCTGAGTAAGATTTGGTGGAAGCAGGGGTTAGGGAGAGTAAAGATGTCCACCTCGACAATCCTGAAGGGTAATCGAGCTAGGTGAAATTGGTATAGGCATAACATTAACCCTTGATGGAGAATACTATAACTAGTCCCATTTCTCATTTTCTCCTTAATGTCGACAACCGTATCAACCAAATCATGTAATAGAAAAAATGGAATAGAAATGTGATTGTTGTCACAAATTTTTACACCCTTGTCCCAAGTTTTTACCTAAGGAAAAACTTGTGAAACATGAAAACAACCTCCAAGCTATGGGACTTGAATTGACAGTGGAGTCTCTAGAGAAAACCAAATTCCTTTGCTATTAGGATGCACCTAACTACTCTTGAGATAAAAGGGAGAAGGAGATGCAAGAAATAAAATCTATCTAATCTATTCTAAGGAGGTGATGCACCAAAATAGAATGTTCAAACCAATATTTTCCCATACATGCACTTTTGAACCATCATGACACCAAAATATATACATATCCAAACGTGTTTTAATCCAACAATCACATGTAGATCAGAAAACCAAAATAAATGACACAAGAAAAATGAGATTCACTTATATATCATTCATAGATCAGAGAAATACAATCATGCAAAATTGAAAATATTCACAACACACTAATGAGAGGCAAATAGGTCTTGCACAATACATCAATGGCTAAAGGAGATAAGGTAGAATGTCATACAATTCAGAGGAAAAGGGGATTTATAGTAGTAACCTAGAGTAATGCCAAAGAAACAAAGAGGGTCCAACCTTAACAAAATTTACAAAATCTACCTTTATAGCTCAAGCATTACTAAGATATTTTCTTCCCTAAACCAAAGTCAACCACTACACCTAGCAGTTACTACAATCTAGAAGAAATCTGAACATGGAACAACTCTAGATGCAATAGTGACATGAAGAAACCAAAATCAATGCATCCAGCCATAAGAGATCAAGTTCAAAAGATCTGATCATTACATGTAATAAAGAGGCATGGAGGTGCATTAATGCCAAGGAACAAGGCCAAAAATTTTAGTTTTCATTGGAGAAAACAATCCTTGTAAACATGTCATGGTTGCAACAAATAAACCTGCACTGCTGTAAAAAAAATGCGAGATGGGATAACATGAAAGTTAACCTGCTATGAAAATACAGAGTTGACCTATGTGGAATAAATTTGATTTTTCCCTAAAAGGATTGAACCATTGATGTAGATCTTCATTTGAATATGGACAACCTATATGCTGCAAAAATATCCCCAACCGATGAATAAACACAACCATAGATTTAATATCTCCACCTAACCACACAAATGGTTGAGATGCATTCATAAAATATCCAAATATTCACCACATGGCATGAAACTATTGGTGAACATATTTGTTGAATGTTTTGTTGAAGAGGTAACAATGATTTCATGATTTCATAGAAGCAAGAAGATAAGCCTTTTGAAATAGTGAAATTTGCTATTTTCGAAAGAGTAGCAAAGTCATTCTCTGAAATGGAAAAAATGATTAATGCAGAATGTTAACCCTAGTAGAAAATGTGTGTTAACCTGCAACTTAGCACATGAAGAAAAAATAAGCCAACTTGGCACATGAACAAGCTAAACTAACTCAAAACATGAAGGAAATGAACCAACTCAGCTCATGAAGAGACCGAGTTAACACGACATGTTAACTCAGCCAAAAAAAATATTAACCCACAACTAAGAATCTAGCCAATTGAAGATCTCTCACATTAGTTATTAATGATGGGCTGAATGGTGGGCAAAAATGGCCAACATTCTTCACAACTCAGAGGGGATGCTTGCCTACTAAGCATAAATGAGTTGCCTTAAGAAATCCATTGGGCATAGAGTCACTACCAAGAATTGAAATGTTATCCCACCTACAACTTCACAAAATTCTACAACCAACAAAAAAAAAAACTCAAGGGAGCTCCAAAAAGCTCAGAACAACTCTAGAAAAAGGAGCAAATGTGCTCGTGCACTTCTTAGAAAACAAGAAACTCCTACTCTACTATTTACAAGTATTCACAATGCAAAAAAAATAAAAAAATAAATTAAATAAAGCCAATAACTGGCTTGTTAAAATATCTGCCCTTCCTCACAAGCTGATTTCTTCTTCCATGTACGAGGGTAGTTGAAAAGACCAGCAAGCTTGACAAACATACTACTGCATGGAATACCTTCCTCCCAATGCTGAAAATAATGAATCTTTCTAGCGCTAAGGCATTACCTTTTGGAGAAAAACATACTTGCTCTTCCTTGTAGAATTCTCCCTCATGCCGAAGAGTAAGCATGATCGGGGGAACATGCTATTCTGTTGCAGAGCTAGATGCCTGATGGGGCATCCTCTTGATGGTACTAGGTCTAAGCAATTAGCTTTGACCACATCATTGTGCTCTAAAATGGTAGTATCCTACTGGTTTGGAAGTGGCACCTCTTCTTGTGAAGAAAAAATCTCCACCACTTGTTCATGTTGCTCATGAACCACTTCCTCTAGAGCTATTGGTATGGTGTGACTCTCCACTTGTTACTACTACAACTCATGATCATCTATTTCATGTCCAAGGATGAGCAAAACATCTCCAACTCATCCCAAAAATTCTCCTCATTAGAATCCTCTTGCTCTACTGTAGTAAAATGCATGGATTGAGGGGAAACCTTGTGCATATCAACATGTTCCTCCTCAAGGATAGAGCTATCCTTGAGGCTGTCTTCTCCATCTTCCACATCATGGAGGACTATCTACTACAACAAATGGTCTTCTTCCTTTTCTAGCAATAGATCCTCATCTTCTTTCAAAGGCTCAAAATCCATGACTTGTTCCTCAAAGAAAGGAACAACCTTCTCTTCTTTTTCTTCCTCAACAAAAGAGGGAAGCTCTTCAAATAAGAGGATTGGATCCTCTTCCTTCTTCTCAATAGCTACCTCTTTTTCATCCTCAATATGCTATAACTCCTCCCATGGTATCTTTATGGGCTTTGTTTTACTCTCCCAACACTCCATATTTTGACCATCAGGAGTCCATAAAACCGATCCACCCTTAAAGAGTGAAATGGTGATAGGTGTGGAAGACTTATGATCCAACCGGTTTTCTCACATAGGGAGTGGATAAGTTACAATAGTAGGCTCTTGTAATGGAGGGGGCTTCTTAAAGCTTGGGATGACAAATCTTGGAGAACGCGCTACCTCTGCTTCCCTAGTCTAAAAATGAGCTAATTGGAGCCTCATTTCCTCCTCTCTTGCTATAACAACTTTCCTTGCAAGATTCTCCTCAAAATGTGTGTGTCTCTCCCTCTCTTCTTCTTCTTTTTGGGGATAGGCCTAGTATGCCATCTCCTCCTATTGTCTTTCAATCTCGTATTGCCTTGCAATCTCATCAAGCCACCTATCAAGGTCTAGCACTTTCTCATCTTGTTCATGCAACCTCTGGTCTATCTTTGTACTACTCTCCTAGAACATGCATTCAATTTTCCTTTAAAACTCCAACATCTTATCTTTAAGCTTCTCATATGAGGATGTTGGGATGGTGGAGCAAGAGTAGAGTAATAGGAATAACCTTGAGCATACTTGCTATAACCAGCTTGGGGATGAGATTAGAATTGGAAATATGAGGGCTAAGGATTATAATTTTCATGATATGGGGGGGAATAGTAGCTATTTCTATGAAATGGGTCTATGGTTAGAGTTTCATAAAAAATGCAATTTCATAGAAAAAAATGAAATCACCAAAAGATCAAGAATGATCTTTACATACCAGCACTGATTCATCTTGAAACTAGTAGATTTGCACTAGAGTCACCATGGTGTTAGATAAATGAATCTGAAGGTTGATGGCACTAAGAATAACACCAAAATTCTTAGTGAATATGATTGCTACTAGCTAACTAGTTGACTTATGAGGTTGAAATATGTGTCCCACTAGGTGTGCCAAAAAATGTTGTCACAAAAGTTTGCACCCTTGTCCAAACTTTTTACCTAAGGACAACCTTGTTAAACATGGAAAAAACCTCCAAGCTATGCGACTTGAACTGTGAGGTTGAGTCTCTAGAGAAGGCTAGCTTCCTTTGCTATCAAGATACACCTAACTACTCTTGAGAGGAAAAGGGAGAAGGAGATGCAAGAAACATGATCTACCTAATCTATTATGAGGAGATGATACAACAAAATAGAATGTTCAAACCAATCTCTGCCCATATATGCTCTTTTGAACCATCATGACACCAAAAGATATACACATCCAGACTTGTTTTAATCCAACAATTGCATGTAGGTCAGAAAACCAAAATAAATGACACAAGGAAAATGAGATTCACTTATATATCATTTATAGGTCAGAGAGATACAATCATGCAAAATTACAGATATTCGCAATACACTAATGAGAGGAAAATAGCTCTTGCACAATACATCAATGGCTAAAGGAGATAAGGTAGAATGTCATATAGTTCAGAGGCAAAGGGGACTCATAGTAGCAAGCTAGAGTAATGCCAGAGAAACAAAGAGGGTCTAACCTTAACAAAATTTACAAAATCTACCTTTATAGCTCAGGCATAACTTAGATATTTTCTACCCTAAACCAAACTCAACCACTACACCTAGCAATTATTGCAAATCTGGAAGAAATCTGATCATGGAACAACTCTAGATGCAACAGTGGTAGGAGGAAACCAAAATCAATGCATCCAACCATAAGAGATCAAATCCAAAAGATCTGATCATTACATGTAATAAAGAGGCATGGAGATGCATTAACGCCAAGCAACAAGGCCCAAAATGTTAGTTTTCATTGGAGAAAACAATCCTTGTAATGTGTCATGGCTGCAACAAATAAATCTGCACCATGGTCAATAAAATGTGGGATGCAATAACATGCAAGTTAAACTGTCACAAAAATACAAAGTTGATCTGCGTGGAATAAATTTTATTTGCCCCCAAAAGGTGTGAACTATCAATGTAGATCTTCATTTGAATATGGATGACCTAGATGTTACAAAAATATCACCAACAGATGAATAAAACACAACCATAGATCCAATATCTCCACCTAACTACACAGATGGTTGAGATGCACTCATAAAATATCTAAACATTCACCACATGGCATGAAGCTATTGTTCAGCACATTTCTTGAATGTTTGATAGAAGAGGCAGCAGTGATTTTGTGATTTATTGGAAGCAAGAAGATAAGCCTTCTCAAATAGCAAAATTTTCTATTTCAGAAAGAGTAGAAAAGTCATTCTCTAAAATGGAAAAAATGATTAAAGTAGAATGTTAACCCTGGAAAAAAATGTGTGTTAACCTACAACTCAACACATGAAGAAAAAATGATCCAACTCGGTAAATAAACAAACTAAACTAGCTCAGCACATGAAGGAAATGAACCAACATGACTCATGAAGAGACTGAGTTAACATGAGATGTTAACTCAACCCAAAAGCATGGTAAACCACATCAAATAATATAGCTCATTGAATATCTCTCACATCATTTATCAATGATGGGCTAAATGGGGGGGGGTGAGGGACAACCAATAGTGATCATGGTGACGAAAATTGTTTAGAAGAGGAAAATGATAATAGTAGCAAACACCATACCTCCCTTCAAAAATTAAATACTTCATCAACACCAAATAGACTTCGTTCCAAGGCTTTGGAAGCTTCTCCCTCATAAACCATCCCCTATGGCGAATGAGTGCTTTGTTTTCCAAAAAAAAATGATTTAGGCTCACCTCATCAACGACCCTAGTCACCTTCTACCACTTCCTCCCCTTCATCGCAAGGCTTGTAGACAAAGAGATAATTTCCTCAAAAATATGGAATAAAATACCATTAATAGTAACCTTTCTATCCTCCCAAGAGTTAACAAATTGTAGAGAACTCCTTTCATCATATCCATACAGCACCTCCATGAATGGGATAAACCCTCCCTCTTTAAGCATATAACAAACCAATAGTTTATGGGCATTGTCCTCAACCATAGAAGGCTCAATGCATAGAAGATCACCACCCATCTCAACAACTCCCACCAGAATTCTCTTTTTCTTCAAAAACCAAAGGCAATTACTAACAATGGAGCTATACTTAAGTGAAAAAAAGGGTGGTTTTAAGTATTCATAAAGGCCTTTATTGTTATGAATAATCGTGTGACATCTTGGCTTAGTTGTCATGTGTTGATTGTCATTGCCCCAACTCCAATATTTTCCATCATTCCCAATTAACACAAACATTTTAAAATTTGAACTTTTAATTACCACCAAGTACAAGGACATGCATAAGAAAATTATTAAAAATACACTCGTACCAAACTTTGATATCCTTTCCCTTTCAAACCATGCAAAATTATTATCACAAGTACCCCTTTCTTCATACTTTGACATCTGTCCATAATGACCCCACCTCATCATCCCACTTAGCAATAAGTTGTCATTATTAATAAAAAAGACCCCAACTAAACTTAGCCATGATTTAATGTGTTTGTTCACTAAGACTCTTACCAAGTTTGGTAATACTCTAAATTCTCTCTAGCACCATAGACTCTACATGTTTAGTCCTATAATTACATCTTGTCTACCACCCTGTTACCCTTCCAAAAAATATGGTGCAACTCAAATCTTTTTAAGATGATCAATAAATGCCAAATAACTTCCACGATCCTTTTGATTTTCCAACCTTCATTCATAATGCCTTTCATAGTTTCAATTATGATTTTTGAGTCACCTTTTGTCTCCACATTCTCCCATCATACACTAATTACCATTTTCAAACCCTAGAATAGAGCCATTGGTTCCACAACATTATTCAAGACTTTCCCCAAGAATCTAGCATAGACCAAAAGTATTCTATCCTCATTGTCTCTAACTATACCCCCTCCAGCAGATCCTTCCATCCTCGGAGCTCTATCAAAATTAAGTTTAACCCAGTTCTCCCTAGGGGGCCTCCATCTTTTCCTTTTCCTAGAAATTTTGGAATTATCAATCTCCATGAACCCTTCTTCAAGATTCTAGTTTCTAGCTATCGTTTGTTCCATCTAATTGAGGGGATTACCAATTTCCTCCACTGTAGCTCTTCATATTTTCCTCTAGAAGCTTGCATATAATATCTATAACAATCTCCTCACTTCTCTCTTCATTTTTGAAAGCCCTATTGTTTCTCTCCTTCCAAATGCCCCAGCAAACATGGGGGGGATTACCTTCCACATTTGGATAAGGGGTTGTGGGTGAACGGGCATTTCCAACTCTCAACAAATTGGTCAATCCTATTATTAAACACCCACACCATATCAAACTTTTAATTCAACCTACCCCATATGTTAATAGCATAGTTACACTCAAGGAACATATGAGGAATATTCTCTTCCACTCTCTTACAAAGGTAGCATCTATTAAGTCATTAGAATCCCGTTTTCCTTAAATTACCAATGGTAAGGATCTTCCCATGTATGGAAGTCCACTAGAAAATTTGATCTTTGGGATCAAATGGCTAAACCAATATTTTTCCTAGTATGTAGGTTCAAATTCCTTTTCAAAAATTAATTTTTAGGTATAACTGATAGTAAAATCCCTTGTCATGGTCACCTTCCAAATAAAGGTGTCATTTTGAGCCACTCTTAGAGTTTTGTAGCCTTTGAGGAGCTCATTTAGCTCCTCAACTAGTTGCTTGCCATCTAAGAAGTTCTATTATAGTGCTAACTTTTTCCACTTCTTCCCTAGACCAATAAAATTGAACACCTTATTCCCCACCTACTCCTGGAGGTGGTTTCAGAGGAACCCATACTTTGTTCTAACCAGATGTTTATCAATCAACTAAGTATCCTCCTAGAAATTAACCTAAAAAGCCATCGACCACCAACCACCTCACTCCTTCCCTTAGTAAAATTTTATTTTTTAGTATATTACCCCAAATTCTTGATCTTGATGGGAGGTCATTTCTCCAAATGCAATGAGTAAAATTCAAATTTCCTAGATACTTAGCTTTTAAAATCTTACACCAATTAACCTCATTCTTCATCAGTTTCCACCCCACCTTAGTAAGAAGGACATTATTCAAATTAGAAATCCTTCTAATTCCTAAACCAACTCTACTTTTGGTTCTACAGACCATTCCCCAACTCACCAGGCTTAATCTATTCTTCTCTCCACCCCCCAACCAAAGGAAATTTCTTTGAATTTTCTCCAGTTTCTCTACAATACTTTGGGTGATTTTGAACAAGGAGAGGAATTAAAATAGGATTCCTTGTAGAGATGAAGTCAAAAGTTGTAGCTTATTTGCACTACTCAAAGTTTTCCCTTTCCAGCCAATCAACTTCCTTTGAATCTTTTCTAGAATGGTATTCCAAAATTATTACTTACTTATTTCATAGTCAAAGGAAGCCCCAAGTATATATCAAGGAACGAGGCAATAGTGCAACCCAAGATATTTATGATCCTTCTCTACATATCTGACATAGTGTTGAAGAAAAACACCTTAATTTATCCAAATTATTTTTTTGTCCTGTACTGATAACATATGTCTCCACTACAAATTTCTAGGCTTTTTCTTCTGCCATAGAGGAGTCCCCACTTAGGAAAGTGTCATCCACAAACTATTTGATCACCTCCACTAGTAGTGAGGTAGCAATTTTAATACCTTTTATCTCCCCTCCTTCCATCTTTCTCGAGAACAATCTTTGCAGCACTTTAGCAATCATAATGAACATATAAGGAGAAATAGGGTCCCCCTTGTTGGAAATAATTGATTAATTGTGTATTGTCTTTGATGTTACAAAAAATGTCATATCATTTTTAGTCAGTATGCTGAGATCAATCAAGCAATGAAGAAAATTTCTTCTGTTTGCCAAGTATTCCAAAGTTTGCCTAGTTTAAAAGACATTGTCTACCGAGTTCACTTAGTTGTCAAAGGAAAGTTTACACAAGTTGAGTTTTGACTGAGCTCACATAGTTAATGAAAAAAATATTGGATGAAACCAGTATTAATCAAGCTCACTTGGTTACCATAGGAACTTTGTGAATATGTAGTTTTAACCAAGTGCACTTGGTTAACATAAGAAAATCATTTCTAAGTTAGTGTCTACCGAGCATGGTCAACTAACAAAGGATTTTCTTGTTTTGGCATATTAGGTTCAATTGATTTGGGTGTTGGTTCTAGTTGACTGAGGAGATGAATATTAAGTATTCTAAGTTGTATTCAAGATGACTTGATAATGTGTAAGATATAAATATAAGGTCAAGTTGAGGATTAAATGTGTTGAAGTGAATAGTGTTAGAAATAGGGATTACTAAGAGGGGGGGTGAATTAGTAATCTACAAACTTTAGTCACCAATTGGATATAATTTATTACTTTAAACCATGCATAACAGAGAAATAAAGTAACATTGAATAGAACTAGTAACAATACATAAAGATAACTTATAACACCATATTTTGTTACTAGGGAAACCCTAGCCAAGGGAAAACCTTGGTGGGTATGATACCCACTAGATAATATACTGATATATAAGTTCCTTGTTAGAGGATGGACACTATTAGGAGACTTTGAATCCATGTTAGGAGTTGTGGTACAATAAATGCAAGATGAGCCCACTGCCCAAACATGCACTTCTAATTACAAGAAGAGCTCACTACCCAAACAAGTAATCAAACTTCTAGAATATAGGTACTGTATCTTCTTCCTTGACTAATCTCTAATCTTTAGCTCAATCTCAGATCACAAAATAGCTTTTACAAAACTTTACATATATAGGTCTTACAAAAGTTTGCATATAATTGCTCAACATCACAATTACATGATAGCACTTACAATCAAACTTCTTATCACAAGATTTCCTTTGCATAAATACCATGCCTTTACACAAATTTTTGCTAGGTCAGCTAAGACCACAATCCACTTTTCCAAATTAGAGTAAACATCTAGGATGTTGGCACTAATTGGACAAGTAATTATCTTGTAAACAAAATAATCATTTCCTTCAATTCCGCTGTCCTATTTTGCTAAAACATGATTATCTCTATTTTTTATATTCCATACTAACTTCCAAAGTTATAGATGTCATCACCAACATGTATACTATCTCCATATAACTTTGCTAGTCATAATATGATGACAACAACAAGTTATAAACAAAACAGTACATTGTTGTAAACCAAATTCTATACTTACACAATTTTTTGATTACCAAACACGGAGTATCTTTATTTTCAAGGTTTTCTATGAGCATGTACATCATGTGTTTGCATAAATGACAACATTTACATATCTCTATTGTCCAATTATCAACAATCTCCTCCTTTGGCATTGATGGCAACAAAATAGGGAAAATTAGCTAAGTGAGAAAAACTTAGCACAACATATTGCATCTATTACAATTTGTCCAACTTTACATATGCTCCCTATTATAATATGTTTCACATTATGTACTTACAATATTCTCCCCTTTTGATAATTCAAGTACTTTCCATTTTTGTGCAACTACTTGTCCTTTGACATCAATGACAAAGGTCAAGGTGTCAGAAACTATCAAAAACTATCCAAAAATATGTTGTCCTTCCTTAATATGATATGATCTTCATGTAATCATCAAAGTTTTCCTTTAGACTATCTGTACCCTTAGTCCATGTCTCCTTCATGGATATAGTTGAGGTGAGAATTGCACATTGAGCATATGATGCAATCTCAACTACATTAAGATCTGAATGTAAAAAGTTAGAATAGGTGTCCTTGGCCTTGACACATTCTTCCAACTGTTTCTCAACAAAAGATACTTTCAGAGAAATAGGCTCTCTGAAATCTGATATCCTCTTCAAAATTTGTTCCTTCCAAAGTTCCATTTTCTTGATATCACTATGGCTACTAGCCACTTGTCCTTCAAAATCATCAATCTTACAAGATGGATGTTGGATCTAGCTAGAAAGAGCCTCTATCTCACTCATCTTTCCTTCTATCTGACTATCAATGTCCTTAGTTAGTTTGTATGATAAATTATACTTAATATACAATGTTTTCCCATCTTGTTGACATGTATGTTAACCAAATCATTCTTAATGTTTTGAAAGATGATGCTAAACAAGTTAGCATCATGTGAAATCTAAGCCTTAGCTTCTACAACATCCAAAAAGTTAGTAAACTCCCCATCAAATGAATTTAGCATTGCTTGTGCCCTCTATTCAAGATCTGATTCTATGTGTTACAATACCAAAGTACTACGCAGTCTGTCAGTAACCTCCATCAAGGTTTTATGTAAGCTCTTTACTATTCTATTTTTTTGAATAATCTTAGATAGGGATGAGATCAAATCTATTTGATCGTCATCATTAGATGATAAGCTAGCAAGTGAAATCAAAGTAGATGAACTAGATGGTTTAGTATCATCCTCGCTTTACTTCTTGGTTGCTTCTTTCATTCTTTTCTCTTCTTCTTCTACTTTCTTTTATTTTTCTTTCTATCATTTTCTCTCTTTTCTTCTTCTTCCAATCTCTTCTTTTTATCATCTTCTATTTTCTTTTGTATTTATTCTTGTACTATTCTGTTCTTTTCCTCCTCTTCCTCTCTTCTCTTCTCATCCTCAAGCAATTTTTTCTTGGCCTCTTCTATTTCTTCTTCTCTTCTTCAAGTAACCTCTTCTCCTCTTCAATTTGTCTCTTTTTCTGTTCAATATCCTTGTATCAGGTTCATTAGGTTTAGAACCTTGAAATGGATTAGTATCATCAATGTTAATGGCAATATTGGTCTATTCAATCTGCATAATGTCACCATTCACTAACACTTCCAAGGTTCTAGGTGCTAGAGGAGATGTTTCCTTTGATTCTGTCAACATCTGACTAATATTGCCACAGTCTCACTTCTTAGTTTATCTTTTTCACCAACCATAAATAGGAATGGTCTCACTTTATTTCTCAAATATGGTGTAAGATTATTCAATAATCTCTTAATCTCTTCTTTTTCATTAGTCTTGCAAATAGTTATAAGCATAGAATTCTGAAGTTCTAGATCTTCTTCTCTTGTAGGTGCCTTCTTCTCAATAAGTCTATCATAGACTTTTTGGTTCACTATTCCCTCAATATCCTTCAATTTCAATTTATTTTCTATGATATATCTTATAGTAGAGATATCAATCTGATCCTTCTCAAAAAAATTATACAAATCATAAAATGTTTTCATCTAAACAAAGTTACCTTCATTAGCAATAGTTGTGTTTATCTTCTCATCTTTGACTTCTAGGGTTGTCGAGATTTTCCTACTGATTGCTTTGATAATGTCACTTTCCCTACTTGCTTGATCTCTTCTTATTCTTCCTCTTCATCACTGGACTCAACAATTGTCAACAATGTCTTCTAGATTTTGCCTAGTTTGGTGGCTTTTTGCTTGACCCTTTCTATCTTTGTGGTCATAGCTTCCACCAATCTCTCAAGTTTTCTCTTTGGCTCACTAGGCCGCACATCTAACACTGCTACATACATAATGCTTTTCTCCAAAGATTTCTCAACAATAGAAACTAAAAAAGGTTGTATATTCAATATGCCTTGCTTCATAGTTTTTCTTATAGCCTCAAACTCTCTCTTAGTCATACTAGCCTCTGATAGGGCTTTCTTCATTATAGACTCTATCTTTTTGTGTGGTGCCTTCTGCAAGGTTGCTTGATGAGCTAATTGGGTAATCTCATCATAAGTTCCAAATCTATATTCTACTTTATCTTTCTCTAATTTTAATAATAAATCAATATAACTAACTACTATATCATCATTCAATTCATAACATAAGGGATCAAGAAATGTTTCTTGAGGTTCCATTGCTTGAATATAGGTAAAATATATATCAACCATAATACAAATGTCCTCTTTAAATCTATCTACAATTGTAGGTGCAATTCTAAATCTCTATTTCATTTCATTCTGAAATGTTCTCATTATCAGGTTACCATTGTCCAATATCTTATCTACAGGATTCCTTCTACATACTTTTGTGATCTTCTCCATTGTACATTTGTCACTACTCATTATGTTTGTGACTGATAAATAAGGAAATCTTTTAAGTAGATGAAATAATATGTGATTGATTAATGATTGAAATCTAAACACAGCATTCTTTTTCCTCTTGATCTTCTCTAGGTTCTCTAATAGTTGCATTCTTAGAATTTCACTAAGATTCACTTGTTCCTTCTCCACACATATCTTATATGCTACATAGATGAATCCAGCTAATAGTTCATCAATCTTTGAGCTTGCACATATAGAGTAAGAAATTATTCGATTAGGATTAAGCTCAAACAAATATAATAGTTGCATGCAAATATAACCAATACCAAGAAATAGTAGATCACATAAAAGAGAACACAAGACACCAAGATTTAATGTGGTTTACCCAGTCTCTAGGCTACATCCACCAACAAGAAGTCCAATATTATTATTATCTAGTGATTACAACCTAATTACAATATGTAATCTCTTACAAATCAATACTACTGCAAGAAGTTAGAATATCATCATTCATTATGAAATCCCTAACCCTAAGCCCTTTTTATAAAAGATTTTGCTACTTACAAAATTAGGGCTAGAATAATAGAAAAAAAGTAGCCAATGCCTTTTACAATATGAGGGAATTTTTGGCTTCGGTGGTGCTACCCCCAAAAATCCCCAAGGGGGCATTTCCCCTCAACCCCACCCTATACTATGACAAGGAGCACACCTGGGGCCTTGACCCCATCTGGGGGGCACTATCCCAAAATCCCTATAGAAATAATCTAGAGGAAAATCATGTCGAATAAACCTCTGAGTTTGAATAGGCTACACATCACAATAGATTCTACTCAAGAATCTTACATCATCTTGCTTAACGGTGCTAATTACCATAGCCTTTCCATTATACACTACTTTGGTATAGCTCTCAACTTTCTTATTGATCATTTTCTCACTTATAGGTACACTACCTTGTTTACTAAGACAAATTACCTCATGAATTAGGTCAAAAGAGATATCAATTACATTATCTTACATCCATAGTTTTCCATCATGTATCCTACTTAATATGTTCTATGTCCAATTTAAGGTAGAAATGATTTTTGAACATGCCTAGTTCCTTTAAATATTCAAATCTAGGCTTTACAGTCATGTTGTGATTGAAAATTAATTCCATATCCTTGTTCATGAATTCACTACCAATAAACTCAAACTTACTATTTAGATAACTTCCTACATCTTTAAGATATACTATGTGTTGACATTTAAGTCATGTTTGTTATTAGTGACAGACTTATTTAGACTACAAGTATCTACCAAGCATATTATACAATTAATAGTGTTAACCAAGCATTTCAATATCTACCAAGTTCTATATTTGCTACCGAGTCCAAGCGATAGTATTCAGTTTGTGCCAAGTAGTTACTACCAAGGTATTGATCAATAGTATAAACTGAGAATCTCAATGTATGCCAAGTTTATCAGTGCAAACCAAGTTGTGCAGTGTTTACTGAGTTTGCAATTCTAAAGATGAGAGTCTAGTGTTAACTGAGCTACTCAGTGTTAACCAAGTGACTTAGTTTATACTAAACTCTTAGTGATAGCATTAATCGACCTATGTAGTGTGAATCAAGTGATTCAATTTATATGCCAAGTTTCACAATATTCACTGAGTCACCAGTGCAGACTGAGTTCAAGACTACTTGAAAGTGATAAGTATGGATTGAGATTCTAAATTTACTATGTGGATGTCAAGTATCAGAACCTCACTGAGCCAGTCTTTAGAACCCAAGTTCTTGCAGTTGGGCTAACTTTGTGATTTTTGTGTAAACTTGTATTATGGTCATCTTTGTAATTTGTAAATTGGATTGGTATATATGTAACATATTATATCACATCCAATGTATGATATGGAAGTAATATAATAAGTAGAGAAGAGCAGAAGAGTAAATTACAAAGGGTACAATAGTATAAGGAGTAGCAAATATTTATCTATCACAACAAGGTGATTTCTAAAATCAAAGGAATCTCATTTAGTAAACCAAGTTGCAATCAAAGATCAGCTATTATTTCATCCTAATAGGTGGATCAGTCAAATTGTTTCACAAGGTAGACTTAACAGTCTTATGTAAATATCTTTACTGAGTGCATACTTCGTTGTATGTTTGTAAATACTTTTTTAAGGTGGACCTAGCAATCCTTATTGCTCCTAACAGGGTAGATCATTAGAAGTGAACATTGTAAGCCTTAATAGACCAGCTTTATATTGTAGTATTAAAGCTTGTGGGTATCATCCCCACCCCAATTTTACATTCGATTTGGAAGGTTTTTGGGTCACCAAATTGTGTGCCAAAGTGTTATGAACGCTTTAATATTTTTAGTTTCTCATGCGTGCAATTAGATCAGAATACACATGAAGGATTAATTGCTAGTTAAGGATTAAGTTTTATAAGTTACTGATTCATCCCTCCCCTCTAGCCTATCCTAATATTTCCAAAAATTGGTATCAAGATCTTTTTAGTTTGTAGGAAAGAATTTTAATAGCTTGAGCAAAGATCAAAGGCTATGGAGGTATTTAGACTTGACAAGGCTATTGACAATGAGAAGCTAGATTTGGAATTGGCTATTGGACAACTCAACAAAGAAAAAGAGCAACTCTCTCAATATCTAAACAGAAGAAAAGAACTTGCAATCTAGATGAATGACCAACTCTACATTGAATAAAGAATTGAAGACATCCATTCAAGAAATTCAAATGAAGTTGATGAAGTAATCAAAGAACTACTTGAAAATAATAGTATTCTTTAAGAAGAGGTGAGAAAACTAAGAAGAGAGCAAGAAATTTAGTCAGTAAGGTTGTGTAAAGTCATGGAATAGAAACACAAGATAAAATAAGAGATATAAGGAAAGAACAATGAAATTCAACACATATTCCTTCAACATATAGACTTCATTGATCAGCTAATCAATGCAAATGAAGATATCATGAATCTAAGATTAGAGAATGAAGGACTGTAGAATGATCTAAACATTAAAAGGAAAACCAATGAGAGAATGATAAAATCTCAAGCAAACATGAATCAATTGAATGAGCAAAGTCATTACAGACAAAAAGGAAAAGCAGGAATTTGATATATAGAAGAAGGTGAATCATCCAAGCAAGGACCTCAAAAGAATTAAAGACCTACTTGCAATCACTATGGTAAGATAGGCCATACATCAAACAAAATTTGGACCAATGGTAAGTGCTAGAATTACAATCAGCATATTCATAGGGAAAATGAATGCAAAGAGAAACCTAAGTTTGAAGGAAAATATCATAAATATAAGAAGAATGGGCTCAAATCCTCGAAATGCAAAACTAAGACATTGAACCTAGCATAATAGATTGTGAAAGCTATATTTAGTTGGGACTATAACACTTGGTGAAGATGTCATTACTATGGAGAATTTGGATACATTGGAATGACTTGTGTGAAACATCACATGAGGACAAGAGACACTACCAGAAGATGTTTCATTTGTACAAAACTTGAATACTAGAAGAATTGAAGATGAAAAGAAGGAAAAAGCTAATAACATCATAAAGTAGATGAGACAACAATGGGTTCCAAAATCTTCTAAGAATACAAGTTCGAGTAATGACGAACAAGTCACTCAAGAATTGGGTGACTCCACTATTTCCACTTGAACTCTCATAGGAGAACTAGAACTAGGATTTTGAATAAGATATCTCACATCAGTTCTAGTTAGTAGAATCAAAGATCCAAATCAGCATTCAAGATGCAAAGGGATCATCGAATAAAAGATGCAATAACTACTGACTATGTTTAGGTTGTAGACACTATCAAGTGAGCTCGGGTTGTAGACCCTGCTGAGCAAGGTCGAGACTAACTAAGTTCTGTGTAGTTACCGAGTCATGGAAGGCTCTGTCAAGCATTCAATGCAAGTGAAGTGGATGAAACTCTATCATTTGAACAAAAATTATACTAGGCATTTATGGTGAAATTTGATAAAATAGGGCAAAGTTGAAGTCATTTCTCACCATGAATTTTTAAGAGCTATCTGTGCAAGGTGATCTTTAGAGCATTCGAGCAATTTGAGTGAACTATTATTGAAGACCTTTGTATTCTTTCAAACCCTACTCAAAAAAGATGGTATCCACTAAAAAAAAATCAAAGAAAGGTTTAGACATGTTATTTCAAGGCATGGAATGGAAAGCACCAAACTTTAAGCTGAGCCCTACTATTGCTGAAACCCTAGATCTGAGTGGAGCATATTCAAAAATTCCACCAAAGGTACTATTAATCAATTCTACCCATTCACATTTTAAATGTGATATTCAAGATATTGGAACTCTAGAGATGGATGAATCATTGAAAGAATTATGCATTAATGGTGTGTTGAAATCAGAACATCAACATCTTGAAACTAAAGGTTTAACTCACATTTTGCATATGTGATGTGAATTTCAAGTAAAATGGATTAGATATATTCTCATTCATGTGCACAATGGTTAGCTATGATTGGAAAAACCTATTTTGATAACCAAGAATATGATGCATAGGATCATTGGTCTTCTGATGTTGACAAAAGTGAAAATGACTAAAACCCTAAGTTGGGTTGAATTGGAAAAGAAAAACCTTGTTGAATGGGATGAAAGGGGAATAAGATCAGATGTGTTATTGACATGGAACTCAAGTTTGGAATACATATCATCACTCACAAAATTTACAACTCGAGAAAATTAAATAACATATCATGTGAAGCAGTGGATTTGGCATATAAATTGGTCAAGAATAATTTGTCACTTAACCTTGCCAAGTTAATGTTGAATCAGTTCAACAAGAACATTGAGAGCATAAGAACTTCCAAGAATAATCCATGTAAGTTTAGTTCACTTTCAACTTGTTTATTTTTCTATGTGCAAAAGTTCTCCCCATCTAGAGGTACAATAGTTTGGAGGAAGGATGTACCTATTCTTTATCAAATTAATGAGTATATAGCTAAAATGGGAGAGAACTATGTAACTATTATGGATAACTATTTTGATGCATTCAAAGAGAAGATGAATAATAGATTCAAGATTCCTAAGAAACTAGTTGAAGATTACAAAGATGATGTTTGTATCATGGTTGATAGTGACAACGTATACATTCAGGAAGTTAGACCAAGGATAGTATGGGTAAAACCTCTAGGTCATGAGGTACACATAGATGAAACCAAGGTCATTATTGAGGCAGTGATTAATGAGCCTGTTGATCCTAAAGCTACATACTTTGGCACCTATTATGAGGTAAAGGCTAGAATTGACCTTGAAATCAAACTCCCTTAGGTAGTCAACAAAGGAAAGAAGAGAATTGTCAAACTAAAAACTAGTTCCACTCTTCTGTTGACTGAAGGCAAAGGAGATGATATTGAGGATAAAGAAGTAGAAGATGAAGATAAATTAGAGGATGAAGAGCCACTAAAGAAGAAAATTAAGGTAAGTATTACCAAGCCTACCAAGTCATCTATTGTTGTGTTTACAAGAAGATCATTTGGGAAGAAAGAAGATAAAGAAGGAGGAGATATAATCTTTAAAAGACCTCTACCTACTTTTGAGGAAAGAATGAAGGAATTAGAATCAAGATCTTGCATACCAAATTTTAAGGCACTAAAGTATGAAACTAGAACTGTGGAAGAGAAAATACAAATAGAAGATGAGTTAATATCTAAAATGGGTAAATGGAAGTACTCTCTAGAACAGCTCGTTTAGAATATTTTGAGTGATCTAATGGAGAAGTGTTGGAAATAGTATGATAGACTAAGTTACTGAGAGGGGAGGGCTGAATTAGTAACAAATAAAACTTAATCCTTAATTAGTAGTTAATCCTTCATGTGAATTCTAATCTAATTACATGCATGAGAAACTGAAATCATTAAAGCATTCATAACACTTTTGACACACAATTTGATGACCCAAAAACCTTCCAAATAGAAAGTAAAACTAGGGTGGGATGATACCCACAAGCTTTAGTACTGCAATATAAAGTTGGCATGTTAAGGATTACAATGATCACTTTGGATGATCTACCCTGTTAGGAGCAATAAGGACTGCTAGGTCCACCTTGCAAAAGGATTTACAAACATACAATGAAGTATGCACTCGGTAAAGAGATTTACACAAGACTATTAGGTCTACTTTGTTAAAGGATTTGACTAATCCACCTATTAGGATGAAGCAATAGCTAATCTTTGATCTGCAACTTGGTTTTCTGAATGAGATTCCTCTAAGTGTACAAATCACCTTACTATGATAGATAAATCTTTGCTACTCCTTATACGATTGTAGCTTTTGTAATTCACTTTCCTATTTTTCTCTTATTATTACATTACTTCCATTCATTACATTGGATGTGATACAATAAATTACATATATACCAATCCAATTACAAATTACAAAGTTGGCCACAATACAAGTTTACATCAAAATCACAAAGTTGGCCAAAGTGTAGAAACTCAGGTTCTGAAGATTGACTCAATGAGGTTCTGATAATTGACATCAACTATTAATGCTCGGTATCACCATACACTTTATAGACATAGAAGCTTAGTCCATACTAATCACTTCCAAGTAGTCTTGAACTTAGTTTGCACTGGTGACTCGATGAATACTATGAAACTCAACATATAAAGTGAATCACTTGATTCACACTACATAGCTTAGTTAATGCTATTACTACAAGCTTGGTATAAACTAAGTCACTTGGTTAATACTGAGTAGCTTAGTTAACACTAGAATTACATCACATCAATTGCAAACTCAATAAGCATTGCATAACTCGGTTTGCATTGGTAAACTCAGCATACACCGAGATGCTCAATTTACCCTACTGGTCATCACCATAGTAGTAACTACTCGGTGCAAACTAAAATCTATCCAAAGGACTCGGTAACAACTGTAGAACTCGGTAGAAATTGAAATGCTTTGTTAACGCTATTAACTATACAATATGCTCAGTAGATACTTACAATCTAATAAGTGTATGTCACTAATAACAAACATGAGTGGAATGTCAACAATCTCCCCCTTTAGTATTAGTGACAAAAACACTTATTAGTCAAAGTTGAATTCAAGAATGTTCAAAAACATCTTTATCCATCACCTTACATCTCTAACTCAATAGAGTTCCCCTTTTTAAGATTTTTCAAAATTGGTTTTGTAAGAGATGTATTTCTATACATGAAATGTTCCCCCATACATATTATATATTATAATTTACATTTTTTTTCACAATACATCTAAATACATCTTCTCCCTTTTATACAATATAATTTTTTCTCTACAATCTTCTCACCCTTTCTCCTTACATCTTCTTACATCTTCTCCCCTTTTTGACATTAATGCCAAATATTTATGCTATATATACTTTACATAGTAATGTCAAAATGTGACAAGAAATCTGAATGTACCTTTAGGATAAGCACCAAAGTCTTGTCTCAATTCTCTTGCAGCACCTTGCATGTGTGTAACACAATCTACACTTTTGCTGACAATTCTATCATATAGTTTGCAATGGAGAATTTTTTGTTATGGATGAGCATTTTTGAATGCACAATGTGCTTCTGTAGTGCATCCATGTTTGGGAGAATCATGTTCTAAATATCTATCAATGCAAATCTTATCCTTGCCTCTTCTCTTAGTAATTATGCCTGCATATATGTCTGAAACATGATCTTATTAAAGTGGGCAGAGCTTGAACTCAGGTCAAGTTGAAATGTTGTGCACTTTCCTTTAGATCCTCATCAATCTTTGACAATTTATCTCTTATTTCTTTTGTGAAAATTGATGTATCGCATAGTTTACCAAAAAAATAAAGATATATTGATGTAGGAGGTCTCTAGAGAGCCTAGAATAGTAGATAATTCTACTTAATGAATGGAAATTTGTTGATGAATAAGTTCTAAAACTTTATTCTCAAAATTTTTCTCAACTTTTTGCAACAATTTGTCTTGTCCATCCAAATCTTCATTATATTTATGGACTACCTCTACTAAGTGATACAAAATTGGTTGAGAAGTATCAACGTCTATGCCTAGAGCCTCTTCTAGTATATTCTTAGCATCCTTAACTATTTTAAATTCCTTGTTTCTTTCCTCTCTAAGCCTTTGTTTCTTGGCCTTCTTTTGAAGAAGTTCTCCAAAAACATGCATCTGATCTAGATTTATCTTTGAGATGTCTCATTTAGGAATTACAATCTCCTCATCAAGATCTATATCTTCTTCCTTCTCTTTTCCTTTTCCCAAAAATTTTGTGCTTAGTTGAGGCTTGGTCTCAACTATCCTTTCACTTATTACTTGCATGGTAGGAATGGGAAAAAATGTAGAAATGGTAGAACTTGCTGAAAAAGTGGATACTACACTCAATAAAATACCAGTGGTATAAATATTTGATGTAGCCAAAATTGATGTAGAGGGAAGAGCTTTTTTCTTGGTAGATGAAGTTTTTGGCACTACTATCAATGAATTACTAAGCTAGATAGGTGCATAGACTAATTGAGTGCTTGTGCTTTCAGTATTGGTCACAATCAATCCTACTGAAGTTATCTCTAGGCTTGGTATTTTCAATTTTTTTCTTGGAGAATGAGAAAGTGAGGCTATGACCATTGCAATAATCTTAATTGGGTCAATCTCCTTAGTATCTTGTGCATCTTCATCATCTACATTGTCAAAATGTCTCACCTCTTCATTATCAATCTCTTCATCTTTCTCCTAATCATCATCATCATCCTTATCACTTACACTAACTACAAAATAACTTGTCTTGTGAAGAAGATAGACATTCTTCCATGTGTTTGTAGCATTCTTCACAACATGCTCAATGTCTTTCAATAGTATAAGACAAGTGTTGAATCTTATAGTTAGTTTTTCTTCATTCTTCTTCAACGATTCCTTCACCTCCTTGTCATCCAAATTTGGTATGAGTTGTCTTAGAGTCTACTCATATATATCTTTTGCAATTTGCATGGCATGCTTCCATCTTGGCTTAATCTTTTCCATCAAAGCATTAGGAATCTACTAAGCTAGTTGGTCAAGTGAGTACTTCAACTTACCATCTTGGATATTAATATATCTTCTTTTTGCTTCTACTCCTCTGCAATCCTAGTCTCATATTTCAGTGCCTTGAAATTTGTAATTCCAGATCCTAATTCTAAATCCTTTATCCTTTCTTCAAAGGTGGGTGGAGACCTCTTGAAGATTATGTCTCCTCCTTCTTTATCTGCTTTCTTCATGGATGATCCCATAGTGAACACAATAGTAGATGTCTTAGAAGGCTTGGTAATAATTACCTTACCTTTCTTCTTTAGTGGCTCTTGTTCCTCTAATTTTTCTTCATCATCTTCTTCTTCATCCTCTCCTTTTTCTTTAGTTAACAGAAGAATGGAACTACTTTTCAGTTTAGCAATCCTCTTCTTTCCTTTGTTAACTACCTGAGGAAGTTTGATTTCTAGTTCTATCCTAGCCTTTGCCTTAGTATAGGTACCAAAGTAAGTAGCTTTAGGATAAATTGGCTCATTTATTAATGCCTCAATTATGTCTTTGGCTTCATCAATGTTCACTTCATATCTTAGAGGTTTTATCCATGCTATTCTTGGCCTAATTGCCTATATGTAAACTTTGTCACTATCAACCTTTAAACAAACATCATCTTTGTAATACTCAACTAACTTCTTTGGAATCCAGAATCTGTTATTCATATTTTATTTGAATGCATCAAAGTAGTTGTCCATAATGCTTGCATAATTCTCTCCCATTTCAGTAATGTACTCATTGATCTGATAAAGAACCAGTACATCTTTTCTCCAAACTACAATACCTTTTGATGGGAAGAACTTCTCAACATAGAAAAAAAAACAAGTCAATAGTGATCCAAACTTACATGGATTGTTCTTGGAATTTTTGATGCTCTCCATGTTTTTGTTGAACTAGTTCAATAGTAACTCGGGAAGGTCAAGTGACAGATTATTTTTGACCATCTTGTATGCCAAATCAACTAATTCACAAGATACCTTGTTCAATATTCTTAAACTATAGATTTTGTGGGATATGACATGTATGCCAAACTTCAATTCCATTTTAATGACATAGCTTGTCTCCATTCCCCTTCCATCCCACTCGACAAGGGTTTTCTTTTCCAGTTCAACCTGATCTAGGGTTTTAGTCATTTTTCTTTTTTTCAACATCAAAAGACCAGTGATCCTATGGATCATTTTCTTAGTTATCAAAATTGGTTGTTCCAACCACAACTAACCATTGTGCACATGAATAAGGATAAATCTTATCCATTTTACTTGGAAATCTTGTGGCATATGAGGAATGTGAGTTAAACCTTTTGTCTCGAGATGTTGATGCTCAGGTTCCAACACACCATCAATGCATAACTCCTTCAAACATTGATCCATTTCTAATGTTTCAATATCTTCAATGGAACATTTGAGATGAAAAAATATCAGTGACTAATAGTATCTTTTGATGAATTTGTAACTACACTCCAGTTAGATCTAGGGTTTCTACAACTACAGGAGTCAACTTGAAATATAGTGCCTACAATTCCACACCTTGAACCAACATGTCTGAGTCTCTTTTTGATTTGCTGGTGGTGGATGCCATCTTTTCTTGGTAGGGTTTGAGAGAATACAAAAAAATTTTAGTAAAAATTCACTCAAATTTCTTGAATGCTCTGAAGATCGCTCTACACAAAGAGCTCTCAAAAATTCATAGTGAGGAATGACTTTGATTTCACCCTTTTTATCATTTTTTTCCATAAATGCCTAGTACAAATTATCACTCCAATGATAGAACATCATCCACATTGCTTGCATTGAATAATTGGTAGCCTTTTGTGACTTGGTAACTACAAAAAAATTTGTTACTCCTGACCTTGCTCAGTAGAGTCTATAAACTGACCTCACTTAGTAAGAATGGTAACTTGGTAGTGACTTCCATCTCTTACTAGGTGATCCCTTTACATCTAAAATGCTAATATGGATCTTTCATCCTATCAATTGGAACTCATATTAGATGTCTTCTTTAGTATCCTAGTTCCAATTCTCTTATGAGAATTTAAATGGAAATGGTGGAATCACCCAATTCTTGAGTGACTTGATGATCATTACTTGGACTTGTACTTTTAGAAGATTTTGGAACCTATAGTTGTCTTGTCTTCTTTTTGATGTTATCATCTTTTGCCTTCTTTCAATCTTCAATTCTTCTAGTATTCATATAGTTCTTGGCAAGATGACCAAGTTTTGTACAAATAAAACATCTTCTAGTAGTATCTCTCTTCCTCATGCGATGTTTCTCACAATTTATTCTGATGTGTCCAAATTCTCCATAGTAATGACATCTACACCAAGTGTTATAGGCCCAACAAAATATAGCTTTTACAATCTCTTATGCTATATTCAATGTCTTAGTTTTGCATTCTAATGACTTGTTCCCATGCTTCTTACATTTGTGACATTTTCCTTCAAACTTTGGTTTCTCTTTGCATTCATTTCCTCTATGACCATGCTAATTACAATTGTAGCATTTTCCATTAAATTTTGCTTTCCCATTGCTCCAGAATTTGTTTGATGTATGACCTATCTTACCATAGTTCCTATAGGTAGGTCATTGATTCTTTTGATCTCCTTGTTTAGATGATTCACCTTCTTTTATATATCCAATTACTACTTTTCCTTTTTGTTTGTAATGACTTTGCTCATTCAACTGATTTATGTCTACTTGAGATTTTATCATCCTTTCATTGGTTTTCCTTTTAGTGTTTAGATCATTCTATAATCTTTTATTCTCTGATCTTAGATTAATTATTTCTTCATTTTCATTGGTAAGCCAATCAATAAAGTCTACTTGCTGAAGGGATAGGTTTTGAATTTCATTGTTCTTTCCTTCTATCTCTTCTCTTATCTTGTTTTTCTCTTCCATGTTTTCACACAATCTTATTGACTGAATTTCTTTCTCTATTCTTAGTTTTCTTAGTTCTTCTTGAAGAATACTATTCTTTTCAAATAGTTCTTTGATTGCTTCATCAACTTCATTTTAATTGCTTGAATGGATGTCTTCAATGTAGAGTGGATCATTCATCTGGATTGCAAGATCTTTTCTTCTTTTCAGGGATTGAGAGAGTTCCTCTTTTGCTTTCTTGAGTTGTCCAATAGCCAATTCCAAATCTAGCTTCTCATTGTCAATAGCCTTGTCAATTCTGAATACCTCCATTACTTTTGACCTTTGCTCAAGCTGTTAAACTTTTTCTTTGAGAACCACAAATCTCTAATACCAATTGTTGGAAATATTATGATAGGCTAAGTTATTGAGACTGGAGCAATGAATTAGTAATAAATAAAACCTAATCCTTAATTAGCAATTAATCATTTATATGAATTTTGATCTAATTGCATGCATGAGAAACTAAAAACATTAAAGCATTCATAACACTTTTGACACACAATTTGATGACCCAAAAACCTTCCAAATAGAAAGTAAAACTAGGGTGGGGATAATACCCACAAGCTTTAGTACTGTAGTATAAAATTGGCTTATTAAGGCTTACAATGATCACTTCGGATGATCTACCCTATTAGGAGCAATAAGGACTGCTAGGTCCACCTTGCAAAAGGATTTACAAACATACAATGAATTATGCACTCGATAAAGAGATTTACACAAGATAGTTAGGTCTACCTTATTAAAGGATTTGATCGATCCACCTGTTAGGATGAAGTAGTAGCTAATCTCTAATCTACAACTTAGTTTGCTAAATGAGATTCCTCTATGTGTACAAATCACTTTACTGTGATAGATAAATCTTTTCTGCTCCTTATATTATTGTAGCCTTTGTAATTCACCTTTCTATTTTTCTCATATTATTACATTACTTATACTCATTGCATTGGATGTGATACAATATATTACATATATACCAATCCAATTAAAAATTACAAAGTTTGCCACAATACAAGTTTACACAAAAATTACAAAGCCGACCAAAATGTAGAAACTCGGGTTCTAAAGACTGTCTCAATAAGGTTTTCATACTTCACATCTATTGTCAATGCTCAATATTGTCATGCACTCAGTAGACATAGAAGCTCGGTCCATACTGATCACTTCCAAGTAGTCTTGAACTTGGTCTGCACTGGTGACTTGACAAATATTGTGAAACACGGTATATAAATTGAATCACTTGATTCATACTGCATAGCTTGGTTAATGCTATTACTACGAGCTTAGTGTAAAATGAGTCATTTTTCTTAGTTAACATCAAGTAGCTCAGTTAACACTAGATTTGCATCACATCAACTATGAACTCGGTAAGGACTGTACAACTTAGTTTGCATTGGTAAACTTGGCATACATTGAGATGCTCAATTTATATTTCTAATCATCACCATAGTAGTAACTACTCGGTGCAAACTAAAATTTGTCCAAAAGACTTGGTAGTAACTGTAGAACTTGGTAGCAACTGAAATGCTTGGTTAACACTATTAACTGTACAATATGCTCGGTAGATACTTACAATCTAAATAAGTGTATGTCACTAATAAAAAACATGATTGGAATGTCAACAAGAAGATCAAGCCAAGATGGGAGAATGTCATGAAAACTACATTAGACATATATGAGCACACCCTGAGGCAACTCATGCTAAGTTTAGATGACAAGGAGGTAAAGGAATCTTTGAAGAAAAATGAAGAAAAGCTTACTTTGAGATTCAACACTTGTCTCTTATTGTTGAATCACATTGAAAATGTAGTAAGGAACACTACAAATGTGTGGAAGAACATTTATCTTCTTTGCAAGCTGAGTGATTTTGTTGTCAATGTTAGTGACAAGGATGAAGGTGATAATGAAGAAGAAAAGGATGAAGAAATTGATAATGAAAATGTTACTCATTATGACAATTATGATGATGATGAAGAGGAACAGGGGCAAGAAGCTAGCAAGGAAGATGTACAAGATACTAAGGAGACTAACCTAGTGAAAATTGCTATAGCAGTCATAGCCTCACTTCCTCATTCTCCAAGCAAAGCACTGAAAACATCAAGCTCGAAGAAAGCTTCAACAGGATTGATTGTGACAAACATAGTTGGCACAAGCACTCAATCAATTTCTGCACCCATCCATCTTAGTAGTTCATTGACTGAAGTGACAAGCACTTCATCTATCGAGCAGCCAATACTTCCCTCTACATCATTTTTGGTAAATCTAGGTATTTCTACTATAGGTATTTCGGTAGTAAGTATAGTATCTATAGCTAGTCCTACCATTTATACAATTATTTCCAAAGTTGGCATGCAATTAATAAGTGCAAAGACAATTGAGACCAAGTCTCAACCGAGTACAAGATTTTTGAGTAAAGGAAAAGAGAAGGAAGAAAACATAGATCTTGATGAGGAGATTGTATTTCCAAATTGGGGCATCTCAAATCTCAATCCTAATCAAATACATGTTTTTGGAGAAATTCTTTAAAAGAAAGCCAAGTAGCAAAGGCTTGGAGAAGAAAGGAACAAAGAATTCCAAATAATAAAAGATGCAAAGAATATCCTTATAGAGGAATTAAATGTAGAGGTTGATACTTCTCAACCAATTTTGAACCAGTTAGTAGAGGTAGTCCAAAAATTCAATAATGATTTAAATAAACAAGAGAAATTGCTACAGAGAGTTGAGAAGAAGTTTGAGAATAAAGTTTTGGAACTTATTTCTCAACAAATTTTTATCCATCGGGTAGAATTATCTACTATTCTAGGCTCACTGGAGACCTCTTGCAACAATGTGTCTTCTCTATTCAGTAAACTCTATGATATCTCAAATTTCACTAAGGAAATAAAAGATAATCTATCAAATATTGATGAAGATCTGAAGGAAAGTGCACAATAGTTGCAACTTGACCTGAGCTATAGCTCTGCCCATTTCACCAAGATCAGATTCTTGACTGATATGTAGATAGAATTGCTAGAAGAAGAGACAAGAATACGAGCTACATTAATAGATATATAGAGTATGATTCTCCCAAACATGGATGCATTTCTAAAATGCATTACACATGCTAAAATGCTCATCCATGACAACAACTTCTCCATTGTAGACCACATGATAGAACTATAGCAGGAATGTGCAAATTGCATTGCACACATACAAGGTGTTGCAAGAGAATTGGGACAAGACATTGGCAATAATTTTGAAGGTACATTCAAATTTATTGTCAAATTTTGGCATTACGGTATAATATACATATATAGCATACATCTTTGGTAGTAATGTCAAAAAGGGAGAGAAGATGTATATTGTAGAGCAGATGTATATTGTGTAAAGGAGAGAAGATGTATAGAAAAGAGGAGAAATGTATATATCAGATGTGAAATGATGTTTAGTATACTGTATGGGGGAGCAGTATAATATTATTCATCTACAAATACTCAGAGGTACATCTCTTACAAAACCAATTTTGAAAAAACACAAAAATAGTATACTCTATCAAGTTAGAGACATAAGGTGATGGAAATTTTTTTGGATTTAGTTTTGACAGATAAGTGTTTTTGTCACTAATGCCAAATGGGGAGATTGTTAACATTTTAGTCATGTTTTTTATTACTGACATACACTTATTTAGATTTTAAGTATCTACTGAGCACATTGTACAGTTAACAGTGTTAACCAAGTATTTCAGTATCTACTAAATTGTACAGTTGCTACTGAGTCCAATGCATAGTATTCAGTTTGTGCCAAAAAATTACTACCAAGGTATTGATCAATAGTATAAATTAAGCATCTCAATATATGTCAAGTTTATTAGTACAAACTAAGTTCTGCAGTGCTTACTGAGTTTGCAGTTATTGTGATGAGAGTCTAGTGTTAACCGAGCTAATCATTGTTAACCAAGTTACTCATTTTATACTAAAATCATAGTGATGGCATTGATTGAGCTATGTAGTAAAAATTGAGTGATTTAGTTTATATGCCGAGTTTCACAGTATTCATTGAATCACCAATGCATACTGAGTTCAAGACTACTTGAAAGTGATCAGTATGGATTGAGCTTCTACGTCTACTGAGTGCATGATGATGTTGAGCATTGACAGTGGATGTCAAGTGTTAGAACCTCACCGAGCCAATCTTCAAAACCTGAGTTCCTACAGTTGGGCCGACTTTGTGATTTTTGTGTAAACTTGTATTGTGGCCAACTTTGTAATTTTTAAATTGGATTGGTATATATGTAACATATTGTATCACATCCAATGTATGATATGGAAGTAATGTAATAAGTAGAGAAGAGAAAAAGAGTGATTTACAATGGTTACAACAGTATAAGGAGCAGTAAAGATTTATCTATCACAATAAGGTGATTTCTATAATCAAAGGAATCTCATTCAGTAAACCAAGTTGTAGATTAGAGATCAACTGTTGTTTCATCCTAATAGGTGGATCAGTCAAATCCTTTCACAAGGTACACTTAACAGTCTTAGGTAAATCTCTCTACTAAGTGCATACTTCATTGTATTCTTGTAAATCCTTTTGCAAGGTGGACCTAGCAGTCCTTATTGCTCCTAATAGGGTAGATCATTAGAAGTGATCATTGTAAGCCTTAACAAGCCAACTTTATACTCTAGTACTAAAGCTTGTGGGTATCATCCCCACCCAAGTTTTACTTTCTATTTGGAAGGTCTTTTGGGTCACCAAATTGTGTGTCAAAGTTTTATGAATTCTTTAATGTTTTGAATTTATCATGTATGCAATTAGATCAGACTACACATGAAGGATTAATTGCTAGTTAAGGAATAAGTTTTTTAAGTTATTGATTCACCCCTCCCCTCTCAATAACTTAGCCTATCATAATATTTCCAAAACCACATTGTTCGGAGTGGTAGATAACACTGAGTTAGGGTTTCCTTTAGTAGGTTTCATGAAAACAACCTTCAACTTAGGTGTATCCTCATTCTCAACATTGTTCACTACTGATATATCCATGATTCTATCAAATTTGAACTTTGACCAAATAAATTTGTAGGAAAATGATAAAATACCTCTTTCTAAAAATAGGATTTGCTTCAGAATCACTTTGACAATTTTATTCTAAGAGCTCTTCACTTCAAATGTATTCACAATGAAGTGAAAATCAATTTTGTACTCCATTTATTCCATCCACTTGAACTTGCATTAATTGCATACTTTGCAAACATGAAAAAGTTTTCAATTACATTATGTAATCAAATAACTACTCAAGATGACTTGTTAGATCTTCCAATGCCACCCAAGATTTTCCATAGCTATTTTCCATCATGACAAAATTCTACAAGACTTTGCTTCACAAAATTCTCTACAAAAACACACTTTTCATCTTTTGTTACATAATTAACTTTTTTGTAATACTAGTAAGTTTGAATTCCTTCATAACTTGTTTAGATAAGCTCCAAGTTACAAGTAAGATTAGGTACCATCTAAACTTAACTGGATACACCTTTTCTCAACTTCACTACCTCTAATTCATTCTCAGAATGAAGTTCTCAAATTTTGATGTTTTTGAACAAACTTAATTCAACTTAGTTGAATCAAACTCAACAACTAACTTTGATCTTCCTATCTTATCATCATCTAGCTTTTCCTTTGAGATATCTACTCCTTTTACAAATGCCTCATTAAGTTCTTCTCGAAGTTCACTAATAATGTTTATTTATTCCTCATTGTCTCTGTTAGTTCTAGAGTTCCTTTCATGGTTCCTTCTATCATTTCTGACATTCTTTCCATCATTCCTTTTGTTCCCAAAGTTTCTTCCATTGTTCCTTCTCTCTCCATAGTTTTTGTCCATTCTATAGTACTTCACCATGTGTCCTAAGTTGTTACACTTATAACACATGATCTTTCTTTTGTCTTCATAAGATCTTCCTTCTCTTGATATCCTTTCATTAGATCTTCTTCTATCTACAGGGTTAGTATTTCTAGACATTCTACTATTCCTTCTATCATTATCATACTTAGGTTTCCTACGATCAATTGCATTATGATCCATACCATGACAATTATGACAATAAAACTCCTTAACATGATTAAGAGACTTATTAGTACAATATCTTTTCATATGTCCTATCTCATTACATAAAAATACTTACCTCTAAATCCATACCTAGTTTCCTTAGGAGATTCCACTTTCTTTGGTTCATTCAAAATTTAAACTTCCTTGTCTTGACCAATTTCTTTGGATTTATCAAAAGATTGATTGGATTCAATCTTATCATCAGATTTATCTTTTTCTTTTAGATCTAATCTAATCTTTGGTTTCTTCACAAACTTGTTAATTAGATAACCAAGACTAGTCTTATCATAAGTAGGTCTCTGTATTAACATTGAATCATCAAGCTTTTCTTTGCTAGAATAAAGCTTCTCAAGCTACTACTTGCACTAAGTTAATTCACCTTTCACAATAGTATTGTACTTATGAAGTTCATCATGATCTTCTTTCAGTGTTTCAAATTCAGATGTTTTCTTTGCTAGACTTGCTCTCAAATTGCATTTTCAGTCTTCAAATCAAACTCAACTTTGCTAGGATCATTCCTCAAGGTCAACTTTAGATTTTTAATTTTCAATTCATGCTTCAAGATCTTGTACTCTATTTTGAGCTTTGAATAATCATCATTAGTAGTTCCAGATTTAGTAGATTTAGGCTTGGATTTGAGATGTTCAATCTTTTCTTTCAATCGACCAATGTATACTTTGGAGTCTTCATATATGTCCTTTAGCTTATCTCTTTCTTCAATAAGGAGATTAATTTATTTAAGAGCTTCTTCAAGGTTCTTCATCAACTATTACATATCCATAGGGATCTTACTCAAGCTGTTAACCCTCTTCAAAGTAACTACGCTCTGATACCAATTATTAAAAATATGATTTTTTTTTTTTGGGGGGGGCGAGGGGGGTTGAATCAATAATCTACAAACTTTAGTCACCAACTGGATAGTATTTCTTACTTTAAACCATTTATAACAAAGCAATAAAGTAATGCTGAATGGTAAAAGTAACAATGCACAAATATAACTCATAACACCATATTTTGTTAACTAGGGAAACCCTGGCCAAGGAAAAACCTCTGTGGGGATGATACCCACTAGATAATATACTAATATATAATTTTCTTGTTAGAGGATGAACCCTATTAGGAGTCAATGAGAAAATTCAATATAAGGAGTCCCTGTTAGGAGACTTTGAATCTCTATTAGGAGATTCCAACCTTGTTAGGAGTTGTGGTATAATAAATGCAAGATGAGCCCATTGCCCAAACATGCACTTCTAATTACAAGAAGAGCTCACTGCTCAAACAAGTAATCAGACTTTTGGAATATAGGTGTTGCAACTTCTTCCTTGACTAATCTTTGATCTTCAACTTGATCTCATATCACCAAATAGCTTGTACAAAACTTTGCATATATCGCTCTTACAAAAGTTTGCATATAATTGCTCAACATCACAATTACATGATAACACTTATAATCAAACTTCTCATCATAAGATTTCCTTCGCATAAATAACATGCCTTTATACAATTTTTTTTTGGGTTGGCTAAGACCACATTCCACTTTTTCAAGTTAGAGTATACATCTAGGATGTTGGCCCTAATTGGACAAGTAATTATCTTGTAAACAACATAATCCTTTCCTTTAATTCCATTGTCCTATTTCGCTAAAATATGATTATATCTATTATGTATAGTCTGTACTGGCTTCCAAGGTTATACACATCATCACTAACATATATATTATCTACATCTAACTTCACTAGTCATAATAAGACATCAGCAACAAGTTATAAACAAAACAATACACTATTGTAATCCAAATTCTATACTTAGACAATTTTTTTATTATGAAACACTAAGTATCTTTATTTTTGAGGTTTCTTGTGAGCGTGTACATTATGTGTTTCCATAAATGACAACAATTACATATCTCTATTAGCTAGTTGTCAACAATGATTTTCTTGTTTTGGCATATTAGGTTAAATTTATTTGGTTGTTGGTTCTAGCCGACTAAGGAGTTGAATATTAAGTATTCTAAGTTGTATTCAAGCTAACTTGACAATGTGTAAGATTTAAATATAAGGTCAAGATGACGATCGAATGTGTGGAAGTGATTAGAAGATCTGATGATTCTTAGAGGAAGTGAATTGGAAGGATAAACAAAACATCCTTGTTGAGTTGCAAAGATACATCTGATTAGGAAGGATCAAGTATACAAGCTAGAATTGAGATCTATAATCAAAAATTTAGTTGCATCAAAAATTAGGTCATCTCATTGTTAATTTCTAACCATTGTAGTAGTTATCTAAATCTATTAACTAAGTTGGCTTAACAACTATTTGTAAATCCTCTAAAAAGGTGGAATTTCTATTTGAAGTGTTTAAAGACCTCCAACAAGGCCACTCCTAATAGGGCCACACCTAATAGTGTGCTTTGTAACCTTTAACTGGGTTGGCTCCTAGTGGGCCTCACTTCAGAAGAGTGAAAATTAGTAACTAGTTGCAATTGGTAGTTTTTCCCAAATTGGGTTTTCACATTAAATCTTGGTGTCAATTTTGTTCATGCTATTTCCCTTATGTGTATGCAACTAAGTTAAGTAATATTAATTGTATATAATATCTTAAATATTTTCATTTTAAGCAGTTACCAATTTTTTGCTATTATTTCAGTGTTTACTGAGTTACAATACTTGCTAGTGTAAACCAAGTGCATGTGTTTGTTGAGTTATAACAAAATATAGTTTAATCAGAGTTTTGATTTGTATTGACATCTAAAGGATTTGAGATTTATTTTAGTGGTAACTAATTAACTCCTCCCCTCTCAGTTACTCTTATATTTTTAACAATTAGTATCAAAGCTTCATGGTGCTTGTAGAAAAGGTTTCAAGGACCTAGGCTAAAGATTGGGATGTCTTACATAAGAGAGATTCTCAAGTTAAATAGAGACAACTTTGTAGCATGGTAGGAACTTATGAAGTTGCATCTAGAAACCATTAGGAATTTAGATTTGAAATACTTAAACACTTCTTATAAGGCTCCTACTGGTATAATGACTATAGAAGAAATTATTGAAAAGAAAAGTCATAATATCATGATGATTGATATAGAATTAGCTCTTAACTATGTTGAATTTGATGAAGTAAAAAGATGTGCTACTTCTCATGAAATGTGGACTGAACTAAAGGATATTTATAGAGGTGATGATAATGTAAAAAGAGCCAAGGTAGAAAGCTTGAGAGGTCAGTTTGATTAGATGAAAATGAGAGAAGATGAAAATGTTGCAAAATATTTTGATAGAATCAAAGCCAATGTAATTTCTATAAAAGCCTCTAGAGGAGTAATTGATGAGGTAATAGTGGTAAGCAAGGTACTCATAACTCTTTTTCCTATCTATGCAATCAAAGTGTTTTCTATTCAAGAGATGAGATGTGGTCCAAATAACAAGATAACTTTGGATGCTCTAGTTGGAAGTTTGACAACATTTGAACTAGATAACTATGATAATTATACTCCTAGTTCTATCAATCTTGAGTCTGCATTTGAAGCCAAAGTATCACTCAAGAAGAAAGCCAAAAGGACTAAGAGAAAACAATTTGAAAGTGAAGAGGAAGATAGTTTTGACATTATTATTGAAGCCATTGAAGCATTACTTGCAAGAAGGTATCCCAAAGGCAAAGGAAAGTATAAAGGAAAAATTCCTCTAATCTATTTTTCTTGTGAAGAAGTTGGACACATTGTTGATAGGTTCCCAAATAGAGAAGACAAAGATGAAAAAAAGCATGTAAAGTTCAAAGGAAAGAAGGATTTCAAAAACTACAAAGACTACAAGGACAAAGGTAATAAATCTTGTTTCATAGCTAAAGATTTAGATAATAGTGAAGATGATGAAATGGTTTACATTGCTATAAAAGATGAATCTGATGATGAAGGAGATAAAATGACACTTATCTCTCATGTTAACAAAAATGATACATGGATTATTGATAGTGGTTGTTCATATCATATGATTGGTGATAAAACAAAATTTGAACATATAGAACATTATGATGGTGGTAGTGTAAGATTTGGAAACAATGAAGCTTGTTGCATAAAGAGAAAAGGTTATATTTCACTAACCAATGAACTTAGATGTGACAATGCTTACTAGGTTGAGGGACTAAAGGATAATATACTAAGTGTGGCATAGTTGAATAACATTGGATTCAAGTTAGAATTAATGAATGGGAAGGCCAAACTACTAGATGGAAAAGGAAATATGGTTGGGTTTGGCAAACAAACAAAAGATAACCTATTCTACCTAGAACTCAGTGAAAGTTCATTTTACATTGCACAAATAGAAGAAAGTTGGTTATGGAATAAAATGTTGTGTCATGTGAACTTTGATAATATTTTCAAGATAATCAAAAATAGAAGAGTAAGATGTATTCCTAGTTTGACAAAATCTAACGTAGGTCTATGCAAAAATTGTCAAATTGGTAAGATGGGCAAGACAAGTTTCAGAAGCAAAGACTATCATTTAGGAGAAGTCTTAGAGCTAGTACTTGTAGGCTTATGTGGAACTATTGGAATAAAGAGCTATAGTGGAAATAAATATTTTATTATTCTTGTTGATGATTACTCTAGAATAATGGTTGTTATGTATCTAAAAGAAAAATCTTAAGCTTTTCAAAAGTTTAAGTGGTATTTGACAAGAGTAGAGAAAGAAATTGGAAAGAAGTTGAAATGTTTGAGATCAGATGGAGGTGGTGAATTCATTTCTAATGAGCTCAATGAATTTTGCATTAAAAAATGAATTAAGAGATAAGTATCAACCCCTAGTACACCTTAGGAGAATGATATAGTTGAAAGAAGGAACAGATCCATCATGGATTGTCTAAGAACCTTGATGATAGAAAAGAGTGTTGTAATCAAATACTAGAAGGAAGTAATCAGTATTGTAGTGCATACTTTGAATAGAGTATAGTTGAAGAAAGACTCAAATAAAACTCATTATGAAATATGGTATAGCTACAAACCCAATGTAAGTTACTTGAAAGTATTTGGTAGCAAATGTTATATCTTTAAGGAATCTAGGAAAGGTAAATTTGATGTCAAAAGTGATTAAGGCATATTCCTAGGATACTCCTATAGAAGTAAAACATACAAGTGTTTGAATAGAACTACTCATAAGATTATAGAAAGTGCACATGTGAGAATTGGTAAATTTGCATTAAAGAGTGAAGAGGAAAGCAACAAAGAACTAGAGGATTACATAAAATTTGTTTATTATGAACCTAATACTATACCAAATCTATTTGGAAGTTAGGAGGCCTCACCTCTTGAGTCCCCAAAATCTCCAGAAGCTACCAAGTTGCATCTTGTGCAACTTGAGTCACAATCTGAAGGATTCGAGTCATAGTTAGATGCTACTAAGCTAGTGCTTGAGCAAATTGAGTCAGACTCAAGTCACAAACAATGGGAATTGAGCTTAACATGGAAGATTGTGAAGAGGTTAATGGAAAATATTCTAAATCCAATGTACCTATGTTAGCAAGATATGTCAGAAATAATCATGCACCTGATCAGATCATTAGAGACAAGTCAGATGGAACTATGACAAGAAACAAATTGACAGGTACATGTTTGCTTGCTAAATTTGACCCTAGAAATGTTAAAGATGCTTTGGTTAATGAAAGTTGGATTGAAGCTATGAATGAAGAAATAAAATAGTGAGAGAAGAATAAGACTTGGACTCTTATTCCTAGATCCAAGGTTTAAAATGTAATTGGTACAAGGTGGGTATTCAAAAATAAGCTAAATGAAGCTATTGAAGTCTTAAAAAAAAAAAAAAAAAGGTTAGTATGTAAAGTTTATTCTCAAGAAGAAGATATTGATTATGGTGAAAAAATTTCTCCTGATACAAGATTAGAAGGTGTTAGGACACTACTAGTATATGCAATACATAGAGGATTTAAAGTTTATCAAATGGATGTAAAATTTGCATTCTTGAATGGAATTCTTGATGAGGAAGTCTACATAGAACAACATGAAGGTTTTGTAGATCCTAGAAAAAGTGATACGGTATGTAAATTACATAAAGTTGTGTATGGTCTCAAGCAAGCTCCCAAATCTTGGTATGGAAGACTTCATAACTACTTGATAAAGATGTTAGGATAAACCACAAACAGAAATAAAAACTACATGCAAATATAACCAATAACAGAAAATAATAGAACACACAGAAATGAACACAATGCACCAAGATTTAACGTGGTTCACCAAATCCCTGGGCTACGTCCAACAAACAACAAGTCCGATCTTATTACAATCCAGTGATTACAACCTGATTACAATCCGTAATCCCTTACAGCTCAAAACCACCGCAAGAACCAATTTCGTATCACAATATTATAAAAAATACCCAACCCTAAGCCCTTTTATACAAGTATTAAACCGCTTTAGGGTTATAACATGTCGGCCATATGTCGACCATAATATGTCGGCTACCATGTTGACTACCATGTATAGTACTTTCCTGATTAGTCACCACAATCTAACAATCTCCCACTTGGGGACTGATCAGGTTCCACACTAAACAACAATCTCCCACGTGGAGAATGATCCTGTAGCAATACCACTACCACATGGGGCTCCCACTGGATCAAACCATCCTGGACTCTACTGTTCTTTTATTCATGTTCAGTCTAAAAGACCAACCGAAGCTGAAGAGGAGTTCAGCTTCTCCCTTGTTACAACCTTTGTCAACATATCTGCTGGATTGTCATTGGTATGTATCTTCTCCAGCTTTAACTGTCCATCCTCCAAAACTGACCGAATGAAATGGTACCGCAACTGTATGTGTTTGGTCTTAGAATGCAGAGCTGAATTCTTAGCAAGATGAATGGCACTCTGACTATCTATGAACAAATAATTATCCTTCTGAGGATGTCCCAATTCTTCCAAGAAGAACTGAAGCCATATCATCTCTTTGGCTACCTCTGTAGCAGCAACATACTCTGCCTCTGTAGTGGAGAGAGCATTAATCTTCTATAACCTAGAAACCCAGCTCACGGCTGCCCCACCAACAGTAAAGACATAATCTATAGTACTCTGCCTGGTATCAATATCCCCAGCCAAATCTGAGTCAACATAGCCCTGTAAATCAGTAGTAGAGCCCCCAAAGTGTAAACACTTATTGGATGTTCCTCTCAAATATCTGAGAATCCACTTGACAGCATTCCAATGCTCAAATCCTGGATGACTCATATACCTGCTAACGACTCCCACTGCATGTGCAATATCTGGCCTAGTGCATACCATAGCATACATCAAACTTCCTACAGCTGAAGCATAGGGTACCTTGGACATCTTATCCTCCTCTTCCTGTGTCTTGGGACACATCTCCTTAGTCAATTTCAAATGACTAAGTAAAGGTGTGCTGACAGCTTTAGCATTCTCCATAGAGAAATGTTGCAACACCTTCTCAACATAATCAGCTTGAGATAGCGTCAATGTTCTATTCTTCCTATCTCTGCAAATCTTCATACCAAGGATTTGTTTTGCTGCCCCCAAATCCTTCATAGCAAATGCATGTGCTAATTGGCATTTTAGCCCCTTAATATGATCCATGTTAGACCCAGCTACAAGCATATCATCAACATATAAACATAAAATAATGTAGCTATCATCATCCAACCTCTTAAAATAAACACAGTAATATGAATGACACCTATTATATCCATGCTCATGCATAAAACTATCAAATTTCAGATACCATTGCTGAGGTGCTTGCTTGAAGCCATATAAACTTTTCTTCAATTTGCACACTAAGTTCTCCTTACCTTTGACCTCAAAACCCTGTGGCTGAGCCATATATATTTCTTCATCCAAATCACCATGAAGAAAGGCTGTTTTAACATCCATCTGCTCTAAATGCAAATCTTCAGTAGCCACAAGACTTAAAATAGTACGAATAGAAGTCATTTTAACAACAGGAGAAAATATCTCATCAAAATCAATTCCCTTTTTCTGTGCAAATCCTTTTACAACTAACCTGGCCTTAAATCTTTTCTTACCTCCTTCCTCTTCTTTCAACCTGTAAACCCACTTATTCTGTAAAGCCTTTTTACCTGCAGGCAACTTGCACAAATCCCATGTCTTATTTTTCAGCAAAGAGTCCATTTCATCTTTCATTGCAAACTCCCACTAAATCTTAGTATCCACCTGCACAGCTTCATCATAACTTTCAGGTTCACCAGCATCAGTAAGTAAAATAGAATACAAAGAGGGAGAAAACCTTTGTGGAGGTCTAATTTGCCTTATTGATCGTCTAACATTCACTGGTGTGTGTGGTATTTTTTGTTGCAGTTGTTGCACATCATGAGGAATGGTTGGAACATCAGCTTTTGGAGTATCATCTAGCACTACATAATCATCTTCTTTCTTCTCATGTTGCTACAACAGATCTTTGTACAACACTTTCTCATTGAATATGACATCCCGACTTCTAATAATTTTAAGATTTTCAAAATCCCAAAGCCTATAACCAAATTCATTAATGCCATATCCAAAAAAGACACATTTCTTTGATTTAGCTTCTAGTTTGGTTCTATTTTCAGAGTCTATATGAGCAAAAGCTTCACAACCGAAGGTCTTGAGAAAAGAATAACTCACCTTCTTACTAGTCCATGCTTCCTCTAGAATACCATAGCCCAAAGGAGTAGAGGGACCTCTATTAATCAAATATACTACATTATTGACAGCCTCCGCCCACATGTGTAAGGGCAACCCAGCATGCAACCTCATGCTCCTTGCGCACTCCATTATAGTCCTATTCATGCATTCAGCCACTCCATTTTCCTGTGGAGTCCTTGGAACATTTTTTTGTCTACGAATACCATTAGTGGAGCAATAATCTTCAAATTCATGACTGCAATACTCACCACCATTATCAGATCTGAGACATTTTAATTTCTTACCAGTCTCATTTTCAACCAAGCATTTCCATTTCTTAAAAGTTTGAAATACATCAGATTTCTGTCTAAGGAAATAAACCCATACCTTTCTAGTTGTTTCATCAATAAATGTAACATAATAATGAGAGCCACCAAGGGAAGATACCTGGGCTGGTCCCCATACATCTGTATGCACAAGCTCTAATTTTTCCTTTTTGTTTTCCTTCCCTGTCTTTACAAAACTCACTCTCTTTTGTTTTCCATATGCACAACTTTCACAGAAATCCATATTCACACATTTTAGAGCTGGTAAAACTTTCCTTGAATGAATTACTTTCATACCTTTCTCACTCATGTGGCCAAGTCTATTGTGCCACAACGCTGTATCAGAATCTACAGCAGCTATTTGTTCTCCCTGCTCAACTGCAGTAATTGTTCCTGAATATTCATTTTTCTCTGAAACAATCAAAGTAGAAGGAACAATATGACCTGTACAAAGATATAAGGTGCCTACTTTCACACCTTTTTCTACTACAAGGGAACCTTTTGAAACCTTCCAATTTTTATCATTAAAAGTAACTACACAACCCTCATCACCGAGTTGCCCTGCTAAAATTAAATTTCTACTTAGTTTTGGAACATGTCTTACCTCATGTAGTAGCCAATGATTCCCATTCTCCAACTTAATCTTAATTTTTCCCTTTCCAACAATCTGACAGGGTTCATTATCCCCCAAATAAACAAGCCCAAAATCCCCTTGGACATAATCAATGAAATAACCTCTATGAGGTGTAGCATGAAATGAAGCACTAGAATCTAAAACCCATGAATCATCAACACTCTCTAAAGATAGAAGCAAAGCATCCTCTTCGGATTTGTTACTTACCACATTTGCCTCCTTGTCTCCATCTGATTTATCTCCTTCATTTTTCTTTCGATTCCAGCAATCTTTCTTTTTGTGCCCTGGTTTCCCACAATACCAGCAATCATTTGGTCCTCTTGATTGAGACCTCCTCCCCTTTGACTTTCCTCTTGATTTCCCACGATTTCTAGAGTTACTTCCTCTTTCAGTCGTTCTACCCCTGCTTTGTGCATTTAAAGAACTTCCTGATGTAGATCCACTTGAGGATTTTCTACGAGTTTCCTCACTTAAAATAACACCGATCACATCATCATATTTTAGGGTACTAGATCCAGGAACAGAATCACTCACCTCCATTACCAAGCCATTCCAGCTTTCAAGCAAAGAACACAAAATCAAGAGAGCCCTAATTTCTTCATCAAAATTGATACCCACAGAAGATAATTGACTAGTAATAGTATTAAACTCATTTAAATGATCTGCAACAGATCCACCTTCTGCCATTTTCATATTAAATAAACGCTTCATGAGAAATACCTTATTTGAAGCGAAGGGCTTTTCATACAGTGTTGCTAGGGTTTTCATCAAATCTTCTGTCGTCTTTACTTTTGTAATATTAAATGCCACCGATGGTGCCAAGCATAACCGAATGCTTCCGAGTGCCTTTCTGTCCAAAAGATCCCATTCAGCCTCTGACATAGTTCCCTGATTCTTGGCTTTTCCTTCCAACGGCTTCCATAAATCCTTCTGATATAGATAGTCTTCCATTTGCATCTTCCATAACTGGAAGTTCTGCCCATTAAACCTGTCAACCCTCAACTTACCCTCATCTGCCATCGTTCGCACTCAATTGTGAGACTCCCACTTAACCGTGAGACTTTCCTGCAGAGGATAACTGAAAGACAACCTTGCTCTAATACCACTTGTTAGGATAAACCACAGACATAAATAAAAACTACATGCAAATATAACCAATAATAGAAAATAATAGAACACACAAAAATGAACCCAATGCACCAAGATTTAACGTGGTTCACCCAATCCCTGGGCTACATCCACTAAACAACAAGTCCGATCTTATTACAATCTAGTGATTACAACCTGATTACAATCTGTAATCCCTTATAGCTCAATATCGCCGCAAGAACCAATTTCGTATCACAACATTATAAAAAATACCCAACCCTAAGCCCTTTTATACAAGTATTAAACCACTTTAGGGTTATAACATGTCAGCTATTTATGAAGTATGTATAGTACTTTCCTGATCAGTCACCACAATCTAACAAAAGATTGGTTTTCAAAGGACAAATGATGACATGTTTAGTCTGTGTATCAAAGAGGGACTAGCCAAGAAGATTGTGCTGGTAGAAATATTTGTGGATGACACTTTATTTATAAGAAATGATGACTTATGAAAGAAAATTTTAGTAGAGATGAGTAAAGAATTTGAGATGTAGATGTTTGGAGAGACAAAATTCTTTGTTGGATTGTAGATCCAGTAGAAAAAACATGGTACCTATATTACTCAATCCAAATATATCAAGGAGATATTGAAGAAGTTTGAAATGGAAGATTCAAAACCTGTTGGAACACCTATGTCTACTGGACATAAGCTTTCTAAAAATGATGATTCCAAAGAGGTAGATCAAGCCACATACATATCAATTATTGGAAAAATTGCAATATGTAGTGCACACAAGGCCTAATATTACATTAGAAGTTGGTATTGTGAGAAGATTCTCATCAAATCCCAAAGAAAATCAGATAATGGCAATCAAGACAATCATGAGATATTTGAAAGGTACTGAAGAATATGGTTTATGGTACAAAAAGGAGACAATTTGGATTTGAAAGCATTCATAGATGCTAATTGGTTAGGAATTGTTGATGACAGAAAGGGCACAAGTGGTGGAGCATTCTTTCTTGGTAAAAACTAGTGTCTTGGACAAGCAAGAAGCATATTTGTATTTCTTAGTCCATAGAAGAAGTAGAATATGTAGTAGCAGTAGTTAATTGTTCCAATGTTGTTTGGTTCAAGTAACTGTTGGCAAGTAGGAAGATAGAGATCAAGGATCCAGTGGTTATCTTTTGTGATAACACCAGTGAAATTAATATATCAAATAATCTTGTGATGCATACCAAAACCAAGCACATTGCTATAAAATATCATTTTTTGAGAGAATTGGTACAAGATAAAGAGATAAGATTGGAATATGTGAATACTAAAGAGAAAATTGCAGATATATTCACGAAGCCATTACCTAAGGATGCATTTTTGTATCTAAGAGGTAAGTTGGGGGTCATTACCCTATCTGAAGCTCACTAAATAGAGTTTAGTGATGCATCAACCAGAGCATGTTGAAGATCAGACAATTGATGTAGTATTAACAAAGGCACATTGTGAATGAATCAATACATGAGGTACAATGATGTTCACTATGTATTGTCTTTGGCATGAGATGCCAAATAAGGAGAGTTTGGTTGTCATATCTAAAGAAATTTTGTTTGGCGATGTCAAACAGGAAAAACTTTGACTAATATCAAAGAGGGAGAGTTTTCTATTAGAATAAGATGTTGCAGGAAGAGTTTTACTGATAGAGGTAGAAACTAAAGGTAGAGGGAGTTCACACTAATAGAGGGAGTTCTCATGGATGAGAATTAGAATGAAACTAAGGATATGTTCCTTACTTTATTCTTGCTCTAAAATTTTATTGTATTATGACATGTTGTGTTGCCATCAATTTCAAAGAGGGAGATTGTCAAAAACAAATGATTAATTGTGCATTGTCTTTGATGTTACACAAAATGTCATATCATTGCTAGTTAGTATGCTGAGCTCACTTAGGGAATGAAGATAGTTTCTTATGTTTTTTGAGCATTCCAGAGTTTTGCTAGTTTAGAAGAAAGTGTCTATTGAGTTCACTTATCATCAAAGGAAAGTTTGAAAAAGTTGAGTGTTAACCAAGCTCACTCGGTTAATGAAGAAAATGTTGGATGGAATCAATGTTAATCGAGCTCACTTGGTTACCCTAGGATCTTTGTGAATATGCAGTGTTAACTGAGTTCACTTGGTTAACACAGGAAAATTATTTATGAGTTAGTGTTGACCGAGCATGGTCGACTAATAAAGGATTTTCTTATTTTGGCATATTAAATTTAATTGATTTGGTTGTTGGTTCTAGTTGACTGAGGAGATGAATATTAAGTATTCTAAGTTGTATTCAAGACGACTTGACAATGTGTAAGATATAAATATAAGGTCAAGTTGAGGATTGAATGTGTGGAAGTGATTAGAAGATTTGATGATGCTTAGAGGAAGTGAATTGGAAGGATAAGTAGAATATCCTTGTTGAGCTATAAAGATACATTCAATTAGGAAGGATCAAGTATACAAGCCAAAATTGAGATCTGTAATTAGAAATTTAGTTGCATTAGCAATCAAGTCATATCATTATTACTTTCTAACCATTGTAGCAGTGATCTAAATCTCTTAACCGAGTTGTCTTAACAACTATTTTTAAATCATCTAACAAGGTGATATTTCTATTTGAAGTGTCTAAAAGCCTCTAACAAGGCCACTCCTAACAAGGTGATTAAATCCTCCAACAAAGTCACACCTAATAGTGTGTTTTGTAACCTTTAATTGGGTTGGCTCCTAATAGGGCTCACTTTAGAAGAGTGAAAATCAATAACTAGTTGCAATTGGTGGTTTTTTCCAAATTGGGTTTCCATGTTAAATTTTGGTGTTAATTATGTTCATGTTATTTCTCTTATTTCTATGCAACTAAGTTAAGTAGGATTAATCACAAATAATATCTTAATGATTTTCATGTTAAGTAGTTATCGAGTTGTTGCTATTATTTTAGTGTTTAACAAGTTACAGTATTTTCTAGTGTAAGCCAAGTGCATGTGTATTTGTTGAGTTACAACAAAATATAGTTTAATCAGAGTTTTGATTTGTATTGACATCTAAGGGATCTAGGATTTATTTTAGTGGTAATTAATTCACCCCTCCCCTCTCAGTTACTTCTCTTATATTTCTAACACCCCTATCATAGGCCTCTCTCCCCACTAAAGTTATCCCAAGGTGATCCATCCACCAACACCGAATAATTGACAGTCTCTATCATCAATTTAACCAAATTTATAACTCCCTAACTAAAACCAATTTTCACCATGATTTCATACAAAAAAGTCCAATTGATCCTTTCATAAGCTTTCAATATATCTAACTTCAATGCCATACCTAGATTACCACTTCTCTCCATTGAGTGAAGCACCTCATGAGTAGTTATAGCAGAATCAAGGATCTGACGACCTGGGACAAACATGTTCTGGGTTTTCCTAATAAATTTGTGCAACAACGGCTTTAATATAATCACCAATATCTTAGCAATTTTTTTATAAGTAGTGTTTCTTAGACTAATCAGTCTAAAATTAGAGAGAGCCCCCGGGTCCTTGACTTTGGGGATCAGAACAATAAGCATTTTATTAAGTCTCTTTAGAAGCTTCAGAGTTTTGAAGAAATAAGGTGGAGCTTGGAGAAAATTAGTCTTAATAATCTCCCAGAAGTATTGGAAGAAGGTCAGGGGAAAACCATCAGGGCCCGGGGACTTATAGGCTTTCATGGAGACAACTTTATGAACTTCCTCCTCTATGACCAATTGTGTCAGTTCCTCATTCTCCAATAGTATTAAAATAGTCTCTTTGCATTTTTACTCTTTTTTTAAAAGGATGTTTTCTAATTTGGATTTTTGATTATCGATATAAGAGGATAATGTAGGGTTAGGAAAATATGGTTTTAACTATGAAATGAAACTTTAATTTTGATCAAACTAAAATGGAGAATTTTATTGATCGAAAACCTTGGCAAATGAAAAACTCTAGTGTTACCCAAATCAAAACTTTAGAGAATTAATATAGAAAAATTGAATTGCTAAATAACTCCACTTGTTTTTAATAACTTGATGAGATGTTATGTTTTATTTCATGTTGGGGTTTGGTATAAACCTAGTTTTGATTAGTTAGGTATGTTTACCAGAGGCTTGGGAAGTGATTGATTTATGATGTTGGTATGTAATGTTATTTGGTCACGATCTTTTTTATTCCTAACCATTGTGATGCATTCATGCATTTCAGTGATGAGGTTTTTGATCATTTATCTATTAGTGTTTTCTAGTTGTTTGTATAAGACTGAGGTGAATATTATGATTTTCTTGATGTAACCTATGCGATTTCAATCATTTATCTATTGGTGCTTTCTAGTTTCTTGTATAGGACTGAGGTGAATATTGTGATTTTATGAGATATATATTTTTTGACTTAGGGCAAGTTATCTATGTGTATGTTGGGAAGTGGCTTGCAATAGAGGCCAAAACCCTAAAGAGGTTACCTGGGTAACCCATTGTAAGTCTTATTAATAAGTTATAACATTTTATTAAATGGGTTAAAATGAGTTAACAAGAGTCAATGTATTACCTTACCCATGCTTCGAATGTTAGTATAGGCTAAGATGGGAGTAGAGAGGATGCTTGGTTGAGACTTTGCCTCATTTGTATACCTTGTTTGTAAGGAAGGATATTGATGCCACATAGAGTCACTAGGGGGCTAGAGTCTAGAGAGGCTACTAGGGTAACCTTAGAGTTGGTTCATGTGATGAAACTTTCCCACATGCATATTAGGTTTCCTATTTGTCTTTTTTGCCTTTGGGATTAGATGTTACTTGTGTAATTGGTACCTTTGAGATAGATTGCCATCAATATTCCTTGACCTAGATTCTTGTTATGACTTTTGGGACTTGAGTTTATCTCCTCAGCACAATGGGAGTGGGCCATTTAGGTTCCACAAGGCTGGGTGGTATTGTTTCTTATACCATTGAGATATGATAGTTGGATGTCGTTGCTAGATGTACTTGTGCATTTGTTCTATTCTTATGATCTTGTGATTATGTTTTATGTTCATATTCTGATATATCATACTTTGATTTTGAGATCCTATTAGATGTTGTATCTTATCATGATGTATATTATTTTAGCATTTCATACCCAGTGACTTGTACATTGGATGATTATGTATTTTGGTTATGGCATGTGGCATCTTATGTACTTCTATGTTATTTCATTTGATTTTGTACTTATGGTTATCCTATGATGTGGACTTTGATATGTATTAGATTTAATCTTAATAAAACTTATGTATATGGTTCAACAACATGGAACCCTTGAGAGATGTAATTATTATTGTATTGCTTATGTATGTATGTCAGTTATTGCTTCTGCTATGTTATCTCTTGTTGTTTTAATCTTTCAAAAAAAAAAAAAAGGTTTAGCAAACTTAGTGACTTTATAGGTTAATTTTTGTTGGGTTCCCTGGTGGGGCGTTACACCTAGTGGTTGTATCAAGCATTAACAAATCGATCTTTTGGTACAATGACAACTCTAGTGGTTAACAAGTGGTATCAAAGCTTGTTCATAGGTTTGAACTCTTGTAGGCCACGAAAAGTAATGTTGGGAGGAGGATTGTTGGCAATGGTCTAATATTCCTTACTAGACTTGTGACATGGTTTAACAACCTCATGTGCCTTCCATAAGTCTAATGGTTGTATCATACTTTAATAGGTTGATCTTTTGGCACAACACAACCCTAGCAGTTAACATCTTCCATTTATGGTAAAGTGATTTACATAATTACATTTTCTATTTTTTGCAAATTTGTTTGATAAAACACATATTGTAGCCACTTGAAGTAATATTGGCAAATCCATTTATCTCATTGTCTTTTTGAAAGTGGTTCAAATAATCATCAAAACTTTTTTATATCCCCAAATATCTTCCTCCCTTGAGTTGATAGACTAGTTATCTGCACAATTGCATCTTAGGAAATAACCAATTCCTTGTTATACACTAGTACAAAGTATGATCCTTTCAACCCTTCATGAAAACCTTCATGGCTTCAATTTCATAGGCATAGGGTATTTCAAGATAAGAATACATATTGTCATGCTTTGAAATCTTCTAGAGAAACTAATTCCTCCTAATCCCATTGTAGGAATCCCACTTCTATTGCCGTCAATGTCATAGAGATTACAAGAAACATACAAACGAAAGCCCACTAAAAGACAACATAATGTAGACCCCCACTGAGGAAATTGAAGGAGAAGGCTAAGGAAACATAAAAAATGCATGGAAAAAAATGGAGTAGAATAATCATGATATTAAATGGTAATTTTAGTGCACCCTTAAATAGTTATTAGTGATAGCAAGAATACTACTAAGTAACTTGGTGTTTGTGAGATTAAAAAACTCTGATTTGGTGTTTAGACATCATCAAGTCTATTACTTTCCCTATAAATCTAGGTAATATGACATCCATCAAATAAATTATGGAGGGTTATGAAGTGGTCTTATTTGACAAACCAGGGCTTTGAGCATTCTTCGGGCATTGGATAGTAATAAAAGAATCCCCTTCAACCCAAATATTTCTTAAACTTTTATATTCTATTGGTTTTAAATTATTATTATGTCATTTCAACTTCAATAAAGTAGTTTATCTAAACGTGCGTGTATATTTAACGCTAATTGTAAAGGATCCGAGAACTAAAACAATATTAATACAAGATACATTTTACTAAATCTTAAACATAAATTTCAACAATATAATTTATCAAAAATGGATTTTGTAGTTTATTGTAATCATTCAAAAGTTCATTGATTTGTTATACATATAACTATTCTGTGAGAAGAGATTTTCACAATCCGTGATAATTATCTCCAATTTTTTTTGACTTGATTGATTTTTGTTCTTTTACACCAACGTTTTGAATCACACTTCGTGATCCATCATCAATTTGAAACAAAGCATGAGAGAGCATAAGGAAAAATATCTAAGCATTGAGTTGCATGTGTTTTTTTAAAATTATTTTAAAAATAAAATCAAATATAAAGTTTTCTTGAGTTTAATTGATTCATTCATAATTTTTAAATATTTGTTTAAACAAATTTAGTGATTATATATAAGAATATTCTATTTATTAATTTGTACATTTAGGTGAAGTTACAAGGATAATAGATTATGACTTTTTATAAAGTTACCAATCTTAGTTAAAAATATTTAACTATAGAAATTTTCTGGATCAAATAAATAGAATAACAAATTAAATAAATTGTATATTTAAAAATATAATTAAAAACACTCGAATTGATCTAGTACTAAATTCAATGATCTCTTAAAGACTGGTAATACTTCACCCCTAGATATTTTATCTAAACATAATGATAAACAAAAACAATAAATAAATAATTCATGCTCAAGAAAGAGAGATTTATTTAGACTAGTAGATCAATTATTATTATAACTAAATAAATAAAATATCTATTGCGTGCTAGCTATAATTGTCATTCTCATCATTATAAAAACAACCAAAATGGCCATGCAATTTAATTTATTTAAAAATTTGTCTCACAATGGGCTATATGAAATAAATAGTCAATCAAGTGGTGAGAAACGTAAACAAGACAAAAGGAATGAAATCCAATGATAAAGGTTAATGAATTATTATGTGAGATTTAAAATATGATGAAATGATAAAAATATGTTATTCCAAATTGGAAACCTAAAAGGGAGTATCATTCCGTCTCATCATTTATCACTATGATAAGACAAGGCACTTTAGGCGCAAGGAAAGAAACTTTTTTTTAATATTATTTAATCCACGCCACTTTTTCAGTCAACAACATAGAATTAGAAAGAAAAAGATTGAAAAGCAACAAAGGCGAATCCACGTAATTAGTAACCGCCCATCCACTAAAACCTCAACCTCTTTGGAATATTTTACTACGTTGACTTCCTTTTTTATTTATTATAAATATTTAAATAGTCATATCCTTTAACATAAAGTGTTCTGTTTCGAGGGGCTACCTCAATCTTTCCCCAAAGGTTCTTACAACTAGAAAATGGGCTTTTCATAGCTCCATTGAGTATGCCAACAATCATAGTTTCAATGGTATGTTCATAATTATTATTATTAATTATAATGTGTTAGTTGGTATGGCCATGGTTATTAATTATAATGTTTCAATTGGCATGTAAACAATCATAGCTTCAATGGGTATATCATAATTATACTTTTAATAAATAAAGTTCTAATTATGAAAATGATACAAGTATATAATTAATTGTATATATTAAAATAATAAATAAATATATGAAATTATGTAGTTATAATTATAGTCTCTTTATCTATGCGAGTTTCATGAAGATGTAATGAGTGTTAAGTTTTCTAAAAACGAGTGCTAAATTTTCTAATTCATTCTCATGAGAATTGATTTTTTGTCAACCACAAGTTACGGAAAATAGGCTAATGATTTTAACTACTAAACTGCATAGTTGAATCCTAATAAAAATATAAAAGTTTGAATTGCTGTGAAAAACATCTCCTACTTATAAATAATATTTTGTTTGAAATTCATAAAATAATATGGTATTATATTGAAATTTGAATTTAGTATTAGAGTTTATTGTTGATATGAATGAATCTTATAATGTGTGATGAAATTAAAATACACTTCTTATAGCATTTAGAACTTTTTGTTAGAGTTTTAGTTGACCACAATGTTGAGAATAGATTGAAGAAGCTAATCAAAGGGAGATTGCAAAGGAAGATTGTTGAGAATATACAAGTATGACTAATATGCTTCAATCATTATTTTGTCACTGATGTCAAACCTGCTATTTGCTGGTAAGACAACTGCTTATAAGATTTAAGTACTATCACTTATTTGATTAATGAAGAGGATTTGATCAAAAGATGTAACAATAGCACCTAGTTATATTGATGTAAACAAGTACAAGAATCAATTAAGACAATACTTAAGGTTACAAAGGATGGTTACACTAAGAAGATTTATAAGAACAAGTTACACAAAGTTTGTCTGCCAAGCTTGACCGAGTGGATAATAGGTGTCGAGCAAAGTCAGTGCAAGCTAAGAAGAAAATTAGTTGGAGCTGAGTAAAAGTTCATTCTAGTGTATGCCAAGTAGAACAATGGATGTTGAGTAAAGTTTAGTTGATGCCGAGCACCAGTAACCTTTAGTTCATGCCAAGTGATTTTATAGAGGATGCTGAGCAACGCAATATGTGCTGAGCATCAGAAGCAAGATAATGTCAAGTTGTTGTATTATTTAAAAGATCGTGAATTTGATGGATTTGAGCTAACAATTTTGTTTTCTTGGATTATGTGAACTAGGTGGAAGATAAGATTGATGAGCTGGAGGCACAAAATTCAAGGTAAACCATTTTTAGGCGAATTCAAAGTGGATTCTAGGAGAAGTTTCTAGGAGAGATATGGAATATGGGATAGATTCATTATATCCTACCTAATCCATCCAAACCCTAAATTGGACAATAGAGAATGAGCGAAAAAAGATCTTAATTTCCTATTTATATGAATGGCTGGTCATGAAGCAATGTTGTCATGTGTGAGAACCTAAGGAAGATAAGGAGTCAAGGGTTTTGCTTCATCAAGTGACCTAAGAGAAGAGTTTGCAATGGCATTTTAAGAAAGAAGGCTTAAGGATATGAATGCTTGAAGGGTGAACAAGCTATCAAAGCTGTAATGTATGAAGGCCAAGTAGAATGGAGGACTAAACAATGATCTATAATCTACAAATGAAATTGTAAGTTGTTATCATATCAAAGCCTTATTGTTACTCTCTAACCATTGTATCAGTCTAGGGTAAATCAATTGGATTAAGGTTGACCTACAGTTATGTGTAAATCCTTTAATCGAGTGACATTCCAAGTGAATGGTCTAAAGTCCTCTAATAAGGCTCACTCCTAATAGGGCGATTGAAATCCTTTAATAGGGTCACATTTAACATTGCGTATTGTAACCTTTAATAGGGTTGGCCTTTCACAGGGCATCACTTTAGAAGAGTGAAAAATAGTAGCATGTTACTGGTGGTTTTTTCCAAATTGGGTTTTCACATAAATCATTGTGTCAAATGTGTTGATGAATTTGTTGTGTTTCATATTTACATTTCTGCATGTTGATTTGATAGTAACCTACAAGTTTTAAGTGGTTGCATAATCTTTTGGATGCATGCATGGGTATAAATGTTTTATAAGTTCACTCAGCCGTGAAAAGTTTTATTTATACATCTAGACCTTGGATAATTGGTCCCTGACCCCCCTCCTTTAAAGTATTCCAACAATTGGTATCAAAGCCATCTACTTAATAGGACTAGTTTGAAGGTACTAGAAGCACAAAAGATCAAAATGTCAAAAAGAGAGGTATCAGAGCTCAATAGAGATAACTTTCCTATATGGAAAAGTTTGATGAAGCTACACCTTGGAGGACTTGGAGATCATGCACAATATACCATTACTACTAAGCATGTTAATCTTGTTGGTGCCCTAATTGCTAAGAATATGAGAAAGAAGAAAGAACACAACTAGGCAATGTTGGAGATTGCCTCTGCCTTAAGCTATATTAAATTTGATGATATCAAAGGTCATAATAGTGCAAAGAAAATATGGAATGCCCTAATCACTATCTATGGAGGAGATGTAAATGTTCTAAGAGCCAAAGCTGAAAGTCTTAAAGGTAAGTTTGATGATATGAGAATGGAAGAAGGTGAAAATATTGCTTGATATGTTGCAAGGATAAAAGTTGTTAATGCAATAAGAGGAGCTATTGGTAAATTAGATGATGCCACTGTGCTAAGCAAATTTTTGAGAACACTACTGCTTGTTTCTATTAGAGTTTCAGTAATTCAAGAACTAAGATGTATACCAGGGAATGATCTATCACTTGAAGGCTTGGTAGGTAGATTCACTTCTTTTGAGCTATCTAACTTTAATAATTTCAAACCTGAAAGTATTGAATATACTTTCAAAGCTAAGGTATAGTTAAAGGAACCTGAATAGAAGAAAAATAATAAATATGTGTCCAGTGATAGTGATACAGATGAGGAGGATCTAGAACAACATGAAGTACTATTAGCAATAAGATTCCACAAAGGTAGAGGTAAGTTCAAAGATAAATTACCTATCATTTGTTTCAACTGCAATGAGGTTGGTCATATTGCTCCTAGATGTCTAGAGAAGAAGAATTACAGAGGAGGTGACAAATACAAGAGTAGAAGAGATGAAGATAGAAGGGACTACAGAGACAAAGGAAAAAAGTCATGGTACATTGCTAAAGAGGAAACAAAGGATGATTCTGATGAACATGATGATGAACTAGTGTATGTTGCAATGAAGGATGAATCTGATGAAGATAAGGCAATTGCACTTGTGACTTTTGTGAACATGAATGATAGATAAATCATTAATAGTAGATGTTCACATCACATGACTAGAGACAAAAGTAAGTTCATTACCCTAAATTGTTATGATGGAAATAGTGTAAGATTTGGTAATGATGCACCATGTTTGATAAAAGGAAAAGGTTCCATCAAACTCATAGATAAGATTTTATGTGACAATGCTTACTATGTTGAAGGACTTAACTATAATCTTTTGAGTGTGTCACAAATGAATAATTTATGATGTAAGGTTGAGTTTGAAAACAAGATTGCTAAGATATATGAAATTGATGGAAAATTGATTGGAAAGAGTTATCAAACTAGAAATAATCTATTCTATCTTGATATTGAGGATGCTACTTGTCTTCTTGTAAAATTTGATGATGTGTGGCTATGGCGGAAAAGGTTATGTCATGTCAATTTTGATAACTTGGTCAATGTTAGGAACATGAGAAAAGTTAGAGGTTTTCCTAAGTTGAATACCTCTAAAGCAATACTAGAGATTGTTCATATTGACTTGTGTGGTCCAATTGATGTGCAAAGCTACAAAGGAGATAAGTACATTATGTTATTTGTTGATGATTATTCTAGGATGATGACAATTATGTTTCTGAAATAGAAATCGATGTTTTCCAAATACTTAAGTAGTACTTAGCAAGAGTTGAGAAGGAAACAGGTAAAAGTTTGAAGTGTTTGAGATTTGATAGAGGAGGAGAATTTATATCAAATGAGTTTGAGATGTTCTGTAATGACAGAGAAATCAAAAGATAGACATCTGCACCTAAAACCCCTCCACAAAATAGAATAGCTGAAAGAAGGAACAAATCTATAATGGATTGTGCTAGAACACTCATGAAGGAGAAGAATGTTGCCTTGAAATATTGGAGAGAAGCTGTAAGTATAGCTATCTATACCTTGAACCATGTACAAGTCAAGAAAGGTACTCATTCAATACCTTTTGAACTATGGTATGGATACTCACCCAATGTGAAATATTTTAAGGTATTTGGAAGTAAGTGCTACATTCTTAAAGACTTCAAGAATGGTAAACTTAATGCAAAAAGTGATGAAGGAATAATATTACGACACTCCACAAGAAGTAAAGCTTATAAGTGTTTAAATACTAACAATAACAAAGTTGTGGAAAGTGCAAATGTGAATTTTGAAGAATATATAGAAGTACATGAGGTTGAACCTATGAAAGAACTAGAAGAATACAAATTATTCATATAATTTTATGAAGGTATGCCTACTGAAGGAGATGCTACAAATCAAGCTACAAACCAACAACAAGTTTCAATGACTATCGAGTCACACCCCATGAATGTCGAGTTGTATTTAGGAACCGAGTTGTATTCAAATGTCGAGTTATAGAATAAAGTTGAAGCACATTCTAATTCTAAGATTAGTATACATGAAAGAGATGTACAAAATGAATCTCAAGATGAGAGACAAATTGAAGAAACCAAAGCTAAACCAATATTGTCCAAATATGTCAAGAGACATCATCCTTCTACACAAATCATAGGAGATAAAGATGCTATAACAATGACAAGAAACAAATTGAGAGATGATACATGCTTGCTGAGTATAAGGGAACCCATATCAGTAAGAGCTGCATTAGAAGATGTAGAATGAAGTAAACCATGGAAGAAGAAATTGAACAAATTGAGAAAACAAAACATGGACTCTAGTTCGTAGACTAGAAGACAAAAATGTGATTAGAACTAAGTGGGTATTTAGAAATAAGCTAGATAAAGATGGTGAATTCACAAGGAACAAAGAAAGATTAGTTTGCAAGGGATATGCACAAGAGGAAGCAATTGACTATGGAGAGACATTTTCCCTTGCTGCTAGGTTGGAAGGAGTAAGAATTCTACTTGCTTATTTTGCATACAAAGGTTTTAAAGTTTATCAAATGGACGTTAAATCTACATTTATAAATGACATATTAGAGGAAGAAGTTTACATAGAACAACCAGAAGGATTTTTTGATGTTAACAACAAGAACATGGTATGTGGACTACATAAAGCTCTATATGGTTTGAAACAAGAACCAAGAGCATGGTATGAGAGACTTCATAACTATCTTGTGAAGATTGGATTTGAAAGGACTGATGATAACAACAATCTGTACATGAAGATAGAGAAAGAAAAAGGTATTTTGTTATTTGAAATTTTGTTGATGATATCATATTTGGAGGTCAAGATGCTTTATGTAAAGATTTTTCAAATCAAATGAAGCAAGAATTTGAAATGACTATGTTTGGAGAGATCAATTTTTTTTTGAGTTTGCAAGTGTATTAGATGAAATATGGTATATACATCACTCAATCAAAATATTTCAAATAAATATTGAAAACTTTTGGATTGGAGGATTCCAAACTAGTAAGTACACCTATGGTAATAGGACACAAGCTGCTAAAGAATGATGATTCAGCCGAGGTGAATCAAACATTGTACAGGTCTATGATTGGAAAATTGCACTCTATAGTACACATAACACTTGATATTGCATTATCTATAGGAATAGTTGCAAGATTCTTTGCTAATCCCAAGGAGAATCACTTAATGGTTGTAAAGAGAATAATGGGATATTTGAAAGGAACAGAGGAGTTTGGTCTATACTATAAGAAGAATGAAAATTTTGAATTAAGAGATTGCATTGATGTTGATTAGGCTAGAAACATTGATGATAAAAAGAGCACCAGTGGAGGAGCATTTTTCTTAAGCAAGAGGTTGGTTACATGGACTAGCAAGAAAAAAATTGCACTTCACAATACTCAAAGGTATGAAGAAAGAGATCACAAAACTAGTGATACTTTATTGTAATAATAGAAGTACTATCAATATATCAAATAATCTAGTGATGCACACAAAGACTAAGCACATTGCAATCAATTATCATTACTTGAGAGAATTAGTTCAAGATAAAGAGGTCAAGATGGAATATGTCAACACAAAAGAGCAAATTGTTGATATCTTCACAAAAGAATTACCTAAGGATGCTCATGAGTATATAAGAGGTAAACTAGGGGTGATACCCCTATCAAAGGCTATCCAAGTAACAAGAGGAGTGCCCTGCATGAAACAAGTTGATGTTCATATGTTACAAATTGATGTAGAGGATCTTACTTTAGGAGCTGCCTAAAGTGAGTTGAAACTTCAAATTAGTCACAAGCAAGGTGACAGAGGAAGAAAAATGAAGAAACTGAAAAGCTTATATCTACATTGTAAGATGACAAGTTTTTGGCATAAGTCTTTGGCATTGTTGTCAAAGAAGGAGATAATTACTGATCAAGCTAGTATAATTGCTGAGAGATTTACTGATCTTAGAGGGAGAGAACTATTGTAGGAGATAGTTGTTGATCAGGAGAAATCCTAGAGGGAGAAATCCTAACATCTTCCTAGTAAGAGGGAGTTACAAGAAGAAACTCATAGGGAGTTATAAGAAAGAGTTTTGTAACCTATTCAGAAAATGGATGTTGCTGATAAAGGGAGAGATTTCAATACAAGGAATTATTTTATTTTTGGTATTTTGTTGGTCTTACTATTCTAACCTAGTCAATTTGGTTGAACAAGATGTTTTCCATTTGGGTGATTTGGTTGATCAATTTGATTTGCCATCAATGCCAAATAGGGAGCTTGTTGAGAATAGATTAAAGAAGCTAATCAAAGATGGAGATTGTAAAGGAAGATTGTTGAAAACATACAAGTATGACTAATATGATTCAATCATTGTTTTATCATTGATGTCAAACCTACTATTTGTTGATAAGACAATTTGTAATGCCCTGCTCAGAGATCCTTGGAAACAAGGATGAAATACAAGCCAAATTTTTTTTTTTACAAGTATGCATGCACATGACAACATCATCCAAGGATCACAAAGATCGCAACGGATGACTTCACCACAATCTCGGCAACCAATGAATCTTCGAATGGCACTACCAACCTAACACACACAAAAAAAAGCCAACAACAACCACACACATGATGGGGCCTCAAAGAAATGACCACTCATCAACAAAATACCAAGTTGGGGCAAATGCATAAATCTAAAATTTGGCTAAGTCTGAAATCTTGAAGCCTTGAAAATTGGCTAAGTTTGGATTTCTGAAGCCCTAAAATTTCCTAAAATCTTTATCTTATCTTGGAGAGGTTTGAAACCTATCTCAAAAGATTTGTCACATATATTAAAATATATCTTAAGTATAAGGAATTAAATTTACATCAACTTATACTTAAACAATATATTTTAAACCCCCTAGAAAGACTGTTTTGAATTGGAAAGGTGCAAAATCTAAAAGGGTGTTAGAAACCAACTTTCAAAACATTTTTGGCCAAGCTAACTACCCCCTATTTCTTGCACGAGAAAGTGCACTACTCTCGAGTTTCGCATGAGATCTTGCAATACTTCATGTAAGAAAGTGCATGGCTTCATGCAAAGATCCATAGCACACCACTTGAGGACTTGCATTCTTGCGTGAGGACTTGCACACCACTTGAGGACTTGCATTCTGTGACTTAGAAACCTATCAATCCATCAAATCTCATCAATATGACCTTAGTACTGGCATGGCTCTCAGTGCTAGGTCAAATTGTCATTCACATCATCTAATATTTGACATCAGTATTGATCATAGAATTTTCATTCATTTAATAACATTGACAATGTTTGTTAATGTTATTTATCAACCAATCTCAATCTTGTAGCATTTTACAATGTCAGTAAAATGTTATGTATCTTTGATTTGTGTCATGTGTCCTTGGCATGTTATCAATTTCAATCAATCAATCAATTTGACCATGGCATTGATCTACCCATTATCATCCTATTCAATCTCCATTATCATCAAATTTCATCAAAGGATATTATCACACTTATTTAATCAAATTGGCCAATCATCTAATAATTTTCTCTATAGAATTAAACAACCCATTATTTAATCCTATGTCATTTTACTAATTATTCTTCCTAATTATCATCCTCAATTAATTAATTTTATTAATTAATTGATTCATCATTCACAAACCATGGAAATTCTCAATTTCTTGAGTCATATTTTCCAGCATTAATTCCATTTTTTACTAATTTCTATTTGTGTGGAATAAGGGATTTTAATTCAAATATTTCACATGATTTTAACATCATCATGACACATGGGCACGACACATCATGAATTCTCCATTTACACTTGGCTAAGATATGTCATAATCCATATATTCTTATTCTCTTACACATATCCATAGTCGGCTTCCATTGTCATAGCTTCTTGGCTTTAAGTTAGTTTGAGGTGTCACATGATGCATCATAGATCCTCTTCCATTTTTAGTCATGTTTGACTTTCAAGTGTCATACAATCCTACATTTAGCATCTTGTTTCATATGTGTCATGGATTTTCAAAGGAATCTTTTGCCAAGTTGCATATCTAAGGTGACAAATCCAAGGCTCTCATCTTGTGAATTGATTATAAAATGAGCATTCTTCCTCTCATTTTCAGTCCCTATGTCTTAAGTCCTTCAAGTCCCCAGCTTTTTTTTAGTCTTTTTCTCTATCCCTCAAGCTTAAATCACATCTTCTAGTATTCTCATAGCATTATCATTACCATAGGTTTTGCTTCCAAATTGTGTGCACTATAGGCAATTAGAGCTATATCACATGGAGAAGAAACAAGGACATAAGAGCTACAAATGAAAGAGGGGGTTTTTAACATTGTGTAGCTTCCTTTTGTTTATTTGGCTTTCATGGTAGACTAGAGGGTGTCAATGTATGTTTATTGAGTTTGTGATTTTCTTATAGTATGTTAGACATTAGCCCATTTTCTGGTCCTACAATTGGTGAACCTGACGTGAACATGCTTAACTAACATGGGTTTCTTGTGTTTATGCGTATAGGTGCAAGGAAGGAGCTCACTTGGAAGGGTATAATGACTACTTGCACTTCCTTATCAAATCAAGATAAATTAGGGGGTCCAATAATATGATTTTATGCTCTCATTTATGCATTTGATTAGCTTTCTATCCTAGGGCGCACTATGCTCTATCAAGGTGCACTTGGGACCCCTAGGAGGCAGTTTTAGGAGCTTGGGAACTACCATAACCCCCATTTGTAGTTCCCAACTTACCAACTGCACTTAGAAATGACCAACTATGCTCTTTTTGGCCCCAACTACACCATGGGTGAAGTCTACACTATTTGAGCGCACTTGGGAGGGTAGAGTTTGAATTTTTAGTTTTTGGGTATCATTTAGGGCTCAATTCCCCACAGTCTACACCTGGTCTCCCAACTACACCCAAAAACTACCAACTACACTTTTCTAGACCCCAAGTGCACCATGGGTGTAGTTAGCATTTTCTAAGAACACTTGGGGGCATCTTGAGCCATTCTAGCCTTCTGGGGTTTAGTCTACTCTGTCAGAGCATAGTTGGTTCATAGAAAGCACATATTTCACTCAAAATTTGCAACTAGGGTTTTTGTTTACTTCTAGGACTTAGATTAGATGTTTTTGTGTTACTAATGGTCTATTTACAACTTGTGGCGACTGTTGGATGAAGACCAATAATTGAAAAACTATTAATGCTTGTTTGCAAGAGGTTGTCAAAGACCCTATGTGCTTGTCAAAACCATGTTTGTAGATTTCCTATATTAAATAACACTTCATTTGGTGCTTTAAAATAAACTTTTTCTATTCTACTTGGTGTATCTACTATGTTTAAAACCCTAGGAGTTACATGGATGTATCCTCTCCCCTTTCCATTTGTGGATCTTGGGTGTAAGAGAAATCCATGTGACTTCTATAGGAAGCCTACCTTGGACCAAGATACCCGATATTAAGTATGCTAGGGGATGACTTTAGAGTAGTAATGGGCCAAAGCCAAGTCAAAATTCTAGCCACTATATAAAACTTAATTACAGTGAAAGCTATGTTGGTAGTATTGTTGTCTGATAGCTCTCCTCTAGTACCATTTTGGTATGCCAAACCTCGATTCTTAGGGCTAGGAGACCTTCTGAGGAAGTTTATCATTCACTTGCCAAACATAATGCCCTTACTAAAAACCTTGTTTTAGTGGCCAGAAAGCTTTCTATCCACTGGCTCAAGGGGTCACCCATGCCCATGAAGACATCCAACATTCTCATGGTCCTTAGTAGAGACAACAGTCCCTTGGGAAGCCATGCCCCTTGGGAAGTGGATTTTGGTAGCCCCAAGAAGTGAGTGCACTGTAAGGGGGAGCCTATAGTGTCAAGATTCTAAGTTGTCTAGTCTACATAAGCACAAATGAACTTTGGCTCAAGTAGGAATTCAATGGATACAGTCCTAAAGCCTAGGTTGTGGTGTGTATGTTCACTTTTGACAACAATTATTCTTGTCTTATTGTGTCTTGCATGGTTGTAAACCATTAATCAAGATAAAGGCCAACTTGCAAATGTACACCTTGGATATTGTTAAAACCTTGTCAAAACATTGCACATTGTAAAAATGTTACAACCTTTGTCAAACTTTGCAAACTTTGGTCCAAAACCTTCAAAAATTTGAAAACATGGAAGACTCCATCCCTAGAAGTGCTTGGTATAATTTAGATGTCATCTTCACATAGCTTCCACTTGCATTCACCATAGTTGGAACCTCATACTTACATTAGCTGGGCTTCATCTTGCATCTTCTAGTCCTCGTTGTCCATCCCTCATCTTTCATATTGCATTAATTAGGTTTTAGTTTTCATTCATTAGTCTTTGCATTTCAACCCCAAAATCTATAGCTTGCATCTTTTATCTTGCATATTTTCATACCCAACCTTCATTTTGCACACTTTAACCCTCATTCTAGGTGTCTTAACATCATTCTAAGCCTTCATCCTGGTCTTAGCAATGTCCTTTACCCTTTAGCTCTCTAGAACATCAACCTAGAAACCCCAAAACCCCAAAATTACCTCAGTTTCAACCCAACTTCCCAACTGCACTCTGAAACTACCAATTGTGACCAAATTGGCCCCAACTACACCATAGGCATAGTTGGTACTATTTGAGTGCACTTGGTAGTCTAAGAATCTAATTTGGGCTTCTAAACATCATTTTGAGGCTTCAACAGTGTCCTTAGGTACCTGGATAGGCCCCCCTATCTTAGCATGTCCTAATCTACATTCTGCATGCCCTAGCCATCATTGTCATCACTTAGGACTCCATTCTTTGGTCATAGCCTTCATTCTACATCTCCTACTAAATCATAACATCATCCCCATTATCCTAGCTCTTTGGTGTAGCAACCTAACATTCACCCAACTAAAAATCAACAACCATTCAACATAGCCTCCCAACTGCACCATGAAACTACCAACTGCACCCAAACTAGCCCCAACTATACTATAGGCATAGTTGGTACTATTGGAGCACACTTGGTGTTGTTAGAGCATAGCTGGGTATCTACATGACCATTTTGGGCCTCCAAACTATATTTTGGGAACCTAAAACTGCATTTAGAAACCTCTGTAGGTCCTCATTCTACATATGACCCAAAATAGCATCTTGCACCCAAAACCTCATTTTTCATCTCAGGACATTTCCAAATTGCATATGTGATCAGCATAACCATCATTTTGAGCCACCTAAACATCATTTTGAACCTAAAACCTTTGAATTTAGTAAAAAATCTGAACAAAAGTATGAACCCTAGAGTATTTCATCATGTCGATGGATAATGGATCTTGATCATGGTCATTTTATCCTTTTCTTTTATCATTTTATTTGGTCAAACTCTATCTATATCAAGATGAATTTGACTTTTTCATTTTGATCTTTTCACTTTTGTCTCTTTATGGTCAAGATCCAAAGTCTATTTTCATAATGTTAAACTCTTAGGTTAATACCTTTCAAAGATTTCACCTAAGTTCAAAACCTTGGATATACCCTTACCATAGCATTGTCATATTCCTATTCTCCCTAAGTGTCATTTTGACTTATCCTAATGGTATATACCCTTCATCATACATTGTTCAAAACCCTAGCATCATTTCCACTATCAAACCCTATCACCTTGTCTATCAACCAACTTATCTCCTTGATCACTCATCCTCATTCTGCATATCCCAAACGTCATTATCATCCTTAGCACACCATCCCTTGCATTGTAACCCTTGCATACATCAACTTCCAATATCATTCCCAAGCCCAAAATCTAACCCTAATTGTCATTTTTCATACCATAGGGTCATTTTCATCTCCTGTAGTCAAACTTCAAAGCACCATTTACATTTGCATTTGCATACTTTTCTAGGACATTTGCACCTTGCATATAAAAACCCTAGTTCATCTTTACATAATTACTATTGTAAATCAAGGATCAAAAAGTGTTTACATGGGATGTCTTAAATATCATATCTAGCCAACAAACCAAAAAATAATACGGCCTAGCCCATGGGCTAACACATAGAGTTTATATGACTATCATATTGTTTATGCAATAAAACATAAAGATTACTCTTCCTCCTCTTCACTTGACTCTGAGGTATGACTTAGATGGACCCTCTCTTCCTGCTACTTGTGCCCTCTAGTTATGTTCCCTTTGGATCTTCTATAATGCCCTGCCAAGGGATCCAAAAGAAATAACCTAAACTTTGACTAAGTTTGCCAACATTTTTTTTTGAAACAAGATAGTTAAATCATTCACATCAAACACATAGTAGCAAAAGTAATAACATCAATCAACTAAAAGCATACATAACAGATTACATTTCTTAAGGATCTCAAGATGTTGAATTACATATAAATTTAAATTAATACTAAGTCCATCAATACCACAACCATATGAAAGAATAATGAAAAGTCCAATGTCCTTAAATGATATACATTTGTTCTGAATGCCTCTTGGCAAATTGAATTCGGAATGCTCAATCATCCACTGTACATGTCATAGGGTATGAAAGGGTAAAAGAATATACATATGTAAAAATAGAAATACATCCTCCTCCTCGAATCCATGATACAAATACAATAAAATAAATTAAACCATCCACCATACATGATATATCCATCCATCACAAAATATATAAACATCCATCATAATAATACATAGATAGAATGAAAGGAAATGCAGACAAGAAAGCTCCAACCACGGTGACTACGGACAAATCTCAATGGTAAGAGTGAAAAAGCACTACCACCCAATCGCGTGGAACCTAAATGGCCCACTCCCACCATGCTAAGGAGATAGTCTCAAGTCCCAAACATGATATCAAACCAAATATAAAAAATACTCTCTAAGTCCAGGAAATCATAAAAGCAATCTAACTCAAGGGTTCTAAGATAGATCGACATCTAATTCCTAGAGGCACACAAAGACACATAGGAAACTGACTATGTAAGTAGGCAAGTGTCATCACACAAATAACATTGCAATTACCTCGCCAATCTCTTAGGACCCTAGGGTCCCTAGTAATCCCTATGTGGCCACTAGTATCCTCTTGTATTGACAAGGCATACTACGGAATGCAAGGTCGCAACCAAGCATTCTCTCTACTCCCATCCTAGTCTATACTAGCACTTGAGGCATGGGTGAGAACATACAAAGAGTCTTATTAGGTTCATTTTACTTACAATGAATTACCCTGGGAACCACTTAGGGCCCCAGTCCCCATTGCAAGCCACTTCCTGACACTACATGTAGATAACTTACCCTAGGCTCATAAAAGCTCAAATCAATAATCATATAAAAATCAACTTAGTCATATACAAGTGAGTGTAAAGCATCAAAAGATAATCCATAATAATCACATCACTACGAGCAACTGGAAAGCATCCCAAGATAAATCACAACACTAATTGGTTATCAACGAGCAACCAGAAAGTATCCCAATAATACTGATCAACGACTCAAAATGATAAAGTCAAACATGTAAAAACATGACATCACCAATATCAAAGCAAGCACTTCAGTCCCATCAAGGTGACTAGAAAGTAACCTAAGTATAACTAATCGAGGACTCAAAAATGGTTAAGTCAAGTAGGCTATACATTCACCTTAGTGTCATATAAAACACTAGAAAGCAATAACAAACAGTAAATACAAACATATCATAGAGCATACCATCACATTAGCATGTTTGGGTTTAAAAAGATTGAGATCGAAACATCATAACATCACATTCACGTAACTCCCAAGCCTCTGGTAACATCCTAAGACTGGTCAATGCTAGGACAAACCCTGAAACCCCAAAATATGGACAACAAACAGAAACAGAGTAGTCTAATAGTTTAGGTTGATTTGAAACATGTAGTTGAGTTAAATAATAAGGTTTTCAGTTTATGTTTTCAATGTGAGTTCTGAGCTTAAAAGATTACTTTTTAATCCTTAAAGTTTAACCCATTTCCTATATTTGAATAAATGGTACCATTAACCTAATTCTATTTAAGTTTATTTTCTAAAATAATCAAAAGTAATTATTTATTTAAATTATTAGAATAAAACTCATTGATCTTCGAATAAAAAGCTTATAATTTTATTAAAATCATTATTATTAAAATCAAATAAATTTAGAACTTAATTGAAACACCTTTCATTATTAATTAATCTTAATTAAATCAAATTTAATTAAATTAATTAATAACTATATGACATATTTTACAATTTACGTTTCTAATTTATTTTAACAATAATTTAATTAAGTATTCTAATTAAATACTATCAAAATTTAATAATCTTTATTTTACCCTCCAAATACATAATAATGTAAATTAATTAAAACTTTTAATTAATTATTATTAACTTCTCAAAATACTCATTTTATTGATAAATAGATTAATTATTATCCTAATAATAATAATGTTATTATTACAAGCTAGCATTTAATTTTTAATACCAAAGAAATTTAATAATTTTAAAACATTTAATAGTTTTGATATATATTAAATAATGTTCAAAATATTTAATGGTTTTAATATATTTAATAATTTTAAAAAACATTTAATAATTTAAAATATAAATTAATTAAATTCTTTAAATAAAAACAAAACATACAATCTTACCTTAATGCATGCCCTTGCAACTATCTAAGGCAAGCGCATGCTATTAATGGTAGCTGCAGACTGCCAACTAGCCATGGTCTACTTTTGACCGCTTGCAACTTGCTTTGGCAACTGTCGATGCCAAAGTGGAAGGGGAGAAAGGGGGGGTGGTGGCCTCCACCTCCCAAAAATTATATTATATTTAATTTTTTATAAATTAAAACTTTTAAAACATTTCCCCACCTGAATATATATATATATATATATATATATATATATATATATAATTTTTAATATCATTTATAAATATAGTCTGATAGAAGAATTACTATCAACCATTCAAATTTTCTATTTTAGAAATTTATTTATTTTTTTCAATTTCAAACCCTTCCCAAATTAAATTATAATTTCTTTCATCTACGAAATGAGGGTTTCTAAATGAGTTTTTCCTTGATCTCTTCGCACACAAAAAGAATCAAGATGGATATCAAAATTTCACAATATAAAACATTCATCACAAGAATTATCCAAATAGCCATTTAATAGAAACGATGAATACAGGAAGAAAAGAGCATGTTTAGAATATGCCAAAATCACAAGCGTCTACCTGGACACTGATGCTAATCACTACATCTAAGAAAATTGTAGAGAGATTCCTCCTCCCATAACCTTCTCCTTTGCGAAAATTCCTTCATTCTCCAAAATTCACTCTCAAAATTTGCATTCCTTATAAATGAACCCTCCAATTGTGATAAAGAGTTCTATCCTTAAATCAGGGCACTAATTGTGCATTCAGTCGGGAGAACTTTGTGCTCACTAGACTTAACTCCTATTAACTTTCTTTATCTTTTCTAAATCTTTTCCATGCATGTTAAATTGAATTACTAAATAACTTTATTTAATTTTTACTTGACTTCTTTTAAAATTGATTTATTAAATTTAATCTCATGTGCACACATTATGCAATCTTTATTAAATTCACTAGTTTTATCTTTTTAATTAATTTCTTATATTTTAATCTCATGCGAGCATCATGCAAACTTAAAACTTTTTAATAAATTAATATCTTTTCACTTTTTAATTTACTTTCGAAACTTAATTGATAAAATATTTATTAACTTAAATAATAATAATATTTAGCATTTATTTAAAAATGAACTCTAAATATATTATTATTAAATTAAATAAATATTATCTCATTCTAGATTTATTCTTATAACTTTTATCTTCAAATTTAATTCTTTTTATTTAATTAATTTCCCAATTAATTAAATATAATTAAATATTAAAATATCATAATAATTTTTCATTAAATTTAATCATTAATTTAATCTTTTAATTAGAATTAATTAATAGAAAATTCACTAAAGACTCATAAAGTAAAATACAAAAACCCATACAAAATCAAACTAAAGGGTTATAATCACAAATTAACATCATCTGACACATTTGGATGGTACACGACTCAAATACTTGTCCTAATTTTCAATTAGGACAAATGTCTTAAAGGTTTGGGATTTGGACTTAAGAATTTATCTCTCGTCTCTTACCATTGAGATAATGCGATAGGGTACGCTCATCCTAGCAATTCAAGGAAGTTGATACCCGGTACTTGCAACTTGCATAAAATTCATGCATGTACAAACACAATATATACCAAGCTAAACAGGTAATGGAAGGAAGTGGTGCATGGTGTAGATCCCAACTAATAGGTGACTACAACTCCCTTCCTTAACCACATCAGAAATGCCATACATAAAGAAAACAAACACACACACCATAGACATGTAGTATGGGGTAAGTATCCATAAGAAAACACATATGATAATAAACCATCTAACTAATCATCATCAATAACTAAAATCACTGAATAATCATCATGCATACATGAAGTATAGAGTACCAAGTAATCTCATCATAAAATCAACTAAGTCTGAAACAATATCTAATAATATCAAAATAATGCTACTAATCATCAAGCATAAAACTAGCCTAAAAGACTTTGGCAATGAAAATAGAAATGCAAACTAGGGGTAGGCACTACATCTTCTACACCAGTTGTATCGAAGGCACATTGACCTCATCCTCCAATACATTTCTTTCCTTCTCTTTCATAGTAGTTGTTGGCCTGATTTTTCACATAAACAAATAATTTGATACAAATTTAGCAAAATTTCCTATTCCTTTTTAAAATTAGGGTTTTGTAATGTGCTGTTGACCTCAGGAAAATCCTTAATTTTGTTATGTTGTTTTACTAGTCATTTAATATTTCCCCAGAGGACCTTTGAATTAGGTTTGCATGATATATTTTTTTTAAAAAGGGATGCATAGGAAAACTCTCTTTAATGTCTTTTCTTCTTTTTCCTGGGTACTTTTTAATCATTGTTTACATTATCCAATATTTCCCTAAGTTCCTGTAAAAGTTCTTGACCCAAGATTTTATTCTAATATTCTATGGGTTTACATATTTTGTTGAAAAAATCAATTAAGTAATGATAACCCTTGATCTCCCTTAAGATCAAGGGTTGTCGCTAAGTCACCATTGAAAGTTGCAAGGCTTTTACTCTTGGTGACATAGTGACAGCTTGCCACCTGTCTGCAAGACCCAGTCAAAAAGTAGCAAAGTTTCAAGAATAAGGTCTGCACCATTAGATCTCAAGATCGAGGTGGTTGCTTTGTCACCAATGGAAGCTACACAATTTTTATCCTTGGCAATATAGCGACAGCTTGCCATGTGGATATGTGGTAAGATCAACCCTTGTCAAGTGCCACAGGTTTCCATGTCATCAAAAGGTGGTCCAGATGTCAAATTTCCAGTTGCCACAAGCGATTTACTTTAAAGGAAATAAGACATGGGTCTGCACCATTAGATCTTCTCACGATCGATGGTAGTCGCTCTGTTGCCAAAGGTAGTTGCAAGACTTTACCCTTGGCAACATAGCGACATGAAGGAAGTGTTATGGGCCCACATTACATTTAATACAATTATCATATGTTCTACCATCAGATGCAAGGTTAATCAATGGTCATCAATTTGTCACCAACAAAAGTTGCTCGACTTTTTCCTTTGGTGACATAGCAAGAAATTGACACGTGTTCAGAGGTGTAAGTGGGTCCTATGTAAGTTGCCAACAAGGAAAGAAAAAGATCACATGGTAAGACTCAATTGGATTGATCACCAATTAGGAAGATTGAAGCCACATCATAAAATGTTTTATTTCTTAATTGTCAGATTTTTTGAAAATCAATGGCCTCTTTCCAAATTTGAAGGGGAATGCCACTCTGTTTTCTTTGTGATCCATTTATGGGAATTAAAGCTCCTCATGTGAACTAATATAAGGAATGTAGTGCGATCAGTCAAGATATTTTTATCCTACAAACATATTTTACAATTTCCTAGAGCTTGAACCTGTTGAAGAATCTATTTTTAGCCTGTTAAGTTGTGAAATTTTCCATTAGAAATTCATTGCAGCATTGAGAGAAAAATAAGAAAAGCCAAGTAATTATCTTAGTCCACATATAATTAAAGGAATCCTGATCTCTCTTCATTATTGTTCCAATATGCCTCCAAAAAGGGGTTTCTCTAGGAAGGTAGAATATGCTAGTAGAAATATCCATGATGATTTTCTAGAGCAATTAAGTAAATCTATTAATGAATCCACCCAAATAAAGAAAATAGTTCCTGCAAACCCTAGACTCCAAATTGTAGATGGTTTGTTTGACAAGGGAAATTGGACCAGGGATGCCATAACTTCTAAAATAGGGCTACAATTATTTAAAAAGTGGTTATCAGAGAAGAAATTGTTTGCTCCCCATAAAAATACCTGAAATTTTCACTTAGGTAAGTTAGTAGTTCCTGGGCTTTTTATGGATTCAGACCTCTTACAACTATAGCCCAAAACTATGACCTAGTATCTAGGATGGTGAAGAGAATACATGGGGAATGTTTAACTAAAATCACTACAAAATAAATTCAAGAAGTTTTTGGAATGGACCCAACCATAGATTATCATGAGGTCATTGATTTTTAGGGACTAGAGAAGGATTATTTGTCTTGTAAAGATCAAATTAGGCAAGGGGCACTAAGAAGATACTTGGACACAATTGGTGATTTAACTTTTGTTATAGCATCAAATAAAGAACCTTTCAAGAAACAGTTTTTAAATTCTAGGGCTATAGACATCTACATGACTTTGTGCAAGGTCTTTGGTGAAGATGAAAAAGAATTTATACCAATAAAGGTTATGTATATGATGATACAGATCTCTTCCTTTGGTGTGCATATTATTTTTTATTTTTCATCCTTTTTGGTAGAAGAAATTCACATAGGTCTAATTGGAATTTCAAAGTGCAAAATTGAGAAAATCTTTGGTTTTTATTCTTTATTGATGCATATGTTTTTGTATATAGGGTTTACTTTCTTTGAAAAGGAAATGGTATTAACAAGAGAATATGAGGGAGAATCTCTGCCAGTTCAATTGTGGAGTGCAGATATGACCTTGGATGCAGAGGAGGCCAATTTTGTGAGATTTATAAATACTTCACATCTAGGTTGAGGAGCCTATTATTAAAGGATAATCTTGGGATAGCTAAGGCATTGCTAGATTTCATCAGGCCTATGGATAGCCCTACTAGTTTGAAAATTTCCCATAATTAGGTAGATGTCATACCATACCTTATGTCAACAGTATTAAGAGTATATGGATTCCAAGGAACTCCACATGTGCTTCCCTACCAAGTAAATCTTAAGGTGGGAATAGATGTTATGGAAAATAGGTGGTTTGGAGGAAGCACAACTGACTAGTCAGTTTAGGGGCTCTATTTTCCCATCTTGTATAGTTGCTCATCAGTTGATAATCACAAAAGGTGGTTGGTTTTTTCTATATAAATTCTTAGACCCATACAAAATGGTTGTCTCTCATGATCATTTCAATGATAGTGAAGGATTTTTTGAAATATTTAGACAAGGGACTAAGACTAGCACTAAAAAACATCAACCCTACTTCCCTAAAGATGTAATAAGAAATGAATTCTCTCTCCAAGAATAAGAGATAAAAAAGGAGAAATGGAGAGTTTATTCTAAGGTTTTAGAATTTATAAATTGTTTTGACAAAGATTACAAGCCTTTGAAAAATGTAAAGATAGAAGTAGATAAGATGAATAAGTTAATGATCACTTTTCTAGAGATTATGGAGGCCATGAATGAAAAAAAGCATTTTTTATCAATTCTTATCCTAACAAGGCCTAAGAACTAATGAAAAAAAAATCTTTTACCCCTATAGAAGGATCAGGACAATTGATCATTCATAGGAGGTCTAATTACAACATCATTAAGAACAAAGACAATGCAATTGACAAGGGCAAACAAATAATTGGATCAACTAGTACTGTTTTGGAAGAAAGACCTAAAGAGCCAAAGCCGAAGAGGCAAAAGGTAGAAGAAAAAAAAGTATCCCAAATAGACAAATACACACCCACTCAATCCCCATTGCATATAGATGATGAGAAACTTAATAAGGAGAAAATGGAGCAAATAGGATCCCAAGGGGGAGTTTTTATTATTGTTACATAATTAGAGTAAGGGAATCCTCAAGAACCCCCCATGCCTAGCCTTGAGCTAATTGTTGCTGATTATAGAAGAAGGGAATTAGACCCTGTGGTAGAACAAGCTAGTCATGAATTTCTTTATGATGACAATTTTGTCAAATCAAGAGCTTTCTACAAGTTTGCATGGAGAAAAAATATTGAACAATTTGAAGAAAGGTACAATAAAAAGAAGATAGAGCATCCAGAATTAGAAGAGGCAACTCTACAAGATCAAATAAAAGAGGAAATGATGCAAGAATTTATAAATTTGACTCTTGGGGAGGGAAGAAAAGTGATAAAATCATCCAGGGTTTTGCTCTTGCCAAATTGGGATATTGTAGATGTAATGGTTTTTAACATTGTTACCAAGAAGTTAAGTGCAAATGAAAAGGTGAGAAAAAAGCTTTGAGGTGTTAAGTTTAGTGAAGATCATGTTGCCTTGGTGATTTAGTCTATAATAAGAGGATCCAGAGCCAGTTCCTCTTAGCTTGATGATACTGGCATGATTGGAAACTTGATTGTTAAGAGGGTGGAAGATACCCTAAATGAAGAGGCTGTAGAACTGAATGTTGAAATAGCTAACCTCACCCTAGCTACAACTAGGAAGGAGAAACTGCATAAATTAGAACCATAAGAAAAATATGAGCAAGTTCTAGAAGCTTACAATAAAGAGGTACAAAAGAGAACATAGCTTGAGAATAAGATGACGAGGTACCAAGGATAGTCTAGTAGACCTAAAATTACTTATCCTCATCCTCTAGTTGAGCCTTTTAAATCAACTCCCCTTATAGAGCTACTAGATACCCCACAGAGACCTCAATATTATATAGTAGAGGATTTTGAAGAGGAAAAGAGAAAACTTTGGGCATTACATGTGGAGCTAGATATCCAATATGAAGACAATTGAGAAAAACAATTATGTATTTGGTAGACAAAATTGGTTGGCCTACTTTTTATAAACAATTGGAAAAAGTAATGAACATATGGAATGAGCTGAAAATAAATGAGGATGCTCTAAAGCCAATTGTATATAAATAGAATAATAGGGACAAGCATGTCATCCTTTTATGTTTCTTAGTCATCAGTCTATCATGTGAGCAAATAGAAAAGACCTTTGACTTTACTAATGATCTCTACGAATTTGATAATAAAATAATTGCATTACAGAGGAGAATCATAAACTATCTTTCAAAATATATGAGTAGAAACTTTGAACTTTTTCCTCATGCACTAAATAAAATGGACAAATTGAAAGATACAGAGGAATGGGCCACAAAATTGGATGATCTGTTATGCCTTAGGCTCAATAAGGTCATAAATGAAAAAGGACATGCATGGTTGGCAAATCCAATTGAAGAAGTTGTTAAAGTTCAAATATTTTATGATTCTTTAAGAGAGGAGTTTACTAAAATAGATAAACTAGGAGAATATGTTTTGAAGAAACAACATGAGATTCTGAGTTTTAATTGGCTAGATGACTCACTTTTTGACAAGTGGATGGAAAATTTTGTACTTTCAAAGCAATTAGTGCTTGGTGAAACTGATGAAGATAAAATGGAACAAGATAAGTTACAAACAACTGATACATTGGTTAAAGTAGAAGAAGATAAAGATTAAAAAATCACTTACAACATCAAGTATAGACATTCAAACTAATGACTTGGCAATACGAGAATCAAGTATAACTATCAGTTTGTTGGTACAAGATGACCTGGATGTAGAACCACAAGTCAAACTCAGCTTTCAAATATCAGAACCAAGTTCATCACAAGCAAGTCCATTGGTTACACACATTGAGGAATGACAACTGTATCAAAGCCAATCACAAACTCCTCAACAACAAAGAAATGCAATAGAAGTGGTCCCCACAAAAGGAATGTTCATGATACAAATCATTCTGTTGCACCAATTCTTGTCTTTAGTGACAGTAACTTTTGTAAATATTTTTTTTCATAAGAACATCTGTCAGTACTCTCTAGTCTTGAAGCTTGTTGCATCTCATACTATATAAGTGAGATTCCAAGGCTAGAGAAGGGGTCTAAACTATTGTACAATTTTTTTTATTTTTACTAGTTTTTTGGTCCAGTTTCCTTGATGTCAATTTTGTGATATATTTTCTCTGCAAATATGAAGATACATTAATTTTGAAGGATTAGATTGTCTTGTCCTGAGTTGTGTAGAGTTTTATTCTAAATTTTATATGATTTTTAATGAAAATTAATACAAAGATGAATCACCATCATATATGTTTTCTCTAAGTCTTGTCTCCTTTCTTTTTAACTAGTTATCTTAAGGTTGTATGTGCAAAGCTTGTCCAATTTAATGCAACTAGAATAGGTTGTATATCAATTCCCTATTACTTTTAATTCAATGAATCAATTAAATTCTTTGGTAATATGATAGGATTTCTAGGCAATAAGAAAGATATGCATAAGAATGAGTTTATGGAAGATTCTTAATAATATCGATTGTAATCCAATAAATTAGGACAAAATAGTTGGATAGATTTTGAATCCCAATGGATGAGGCACTGGTCAATTATTTCAGTTTGCATATGAAAAGATCATGCATAAGCATCAAGCAAAATCTTAAAATCAAAATCAATTCTACTTTAAATGTATGAAGAGTATCATAGTTGGTTAATTCTTGATTGTATTTAATCTCTGTTTTTTAGTTAGCTACTACTACCCAGAATCACATGTAAATCTGAGAAGAATTATGACCAAACATCTACAATAGGGGATGAGTATTGTAATAGAATGTCATTGAACGAATGAAGTGTGAAGATAGTATCAAGTTTTGAATCATTTTATCCCTCAGGTGCATCCACCTTGGTTTTACAGAGCCTAAAGAGTAGAAAATATTTATGATTTTGTTAAAATTGGGTCTAGGTCTGAAGAACTCTTAGCTGAGTATAGAAAATAGCTAATCCTTAGACTAATTTTCTTTTCACCATCTTAGTATCAGGTATTTTGTTACTTGGTAGTTTTAAAACACCAACAATAGTAAACCCATACTTGAGATCCTTCTTAGTTAGCAGTCCTTTACCATCTTGCATGTATTTATAGAATTACTCCTCCTTCAGCTTGAATATGGTAGTTACCTACACAACAATGCCAACCCTTATGAGTCTCCTCATGGTCTCAGTAAGAATTCTTTCTTTAGCCTAAAATACATTATTGTTCTTAAATTTCCATAGATACCAGAGTATAAATGAAGAGAGAATAGACCAAAACACATTCAGTTTATTGCTGCCACAATAGATTTTACCCTATATAGTGTTCTCAATAAAGACATTGTCATCAAATATAAAACCAAACATACACTAGATATTCTGAGAAAAATGGCATTAGAAGAAAACATGAGCAATAGATTTAGGGTAAGAAAAAACAACACAAATATTAGGATCCCCTCCTGACTTAGTGAATGGTAGCTTATGCAACAACAATCTCTAAAGAAAGCAACCAATTTTAGGCTCTATAGGTTTAGCCCAAAGATGGATAAGGATTTTTTCCAGTCATTATGGGCAAAGGAGATATTCCAACTAGTATTAATATGATCAAGGATAATACTGTTGGTGGTAAGGGTGGAGTAGAATACTTGGATCTAACCAAAGGTCTAGGTGTAAGGGAGAAGAGTCAGCCCACTTCAACTAGAATGAGCAAGAGTCATTAGAGCAACAACTCCTGCTGAACCTTATAGCATCAAGGGCATTAACAATCATAGAGAAAGTTTTCTATGGGATTCTTGCAGGGAGAATTTGGACTTAAGCGTAGTCCAATCTATACGATTGTCATTACACATAATGTCTCTAAAGGTTTTAATACCGGCTTTAGCCCATTTCTTAGCTCAGCATCCCCACACTAGGGCTAAAGGCTTAGAGTTTCTTTTCAGGCTTCACCAAATAGAACTGTTGCCACACCAGATGTTACCATCCTTTGTTCTCACAATAGTACCCAATAGGTGTCTCACCTTAGCCCAACTTTTCCAGATTGCATTGAAAGCACTAGATCACCCCACCTCTATTTTACATTCATGAGCTAAAAAGTCTAAAACATTCAGATTATTCTAGAACTTTTGTCCACATGAATAGCCTCTAATCAAATTATGTCTTATAAGAATTTTCCAAGGTTCATCTCCCTATGTAGCTTAAGCAATCCATTTCAAAGCTAATGTTATAGCTTGTACTCTCAAGTCTTTCAGTCCAAGACCCCCTAAATCCTTACTTTCTATGCACCAATCCCATCTACCAGCATGAGTCTTACCAGTACCCTTCCCATCAAACCAAAATAAGTCTTGAATAATTTTTTGTAGATATTCAAACCAATTAACATTAAAGAGCCAAGATGATGAGAAATAAATAGAATAAGAGGAGAGTATCTTCTAACAAACATGTACTCTACCTGCCAAAGATAGATATGTAGTGTTCCATTTGTGAAGTTTGCCACTAATTTTCTCTCTGGCCCAAATCCACATATCATTAATACTGGGGTTGATGGTGAAGGGTATTCCAAGGTATTTCAATACTTGGTTAGGGCCTCCCCAACATATACCATATTTGTCACCATGAAGGAGGATTAGGATCCCATCCCAAAAGAATGGATTTAGAAATTGATATCTTGATTCCCAAGGCTATGAAAAATAGATCCATTTTAGCTATTAGGTGTTTCATATTAGCCTCAAAAAGTTTAAATAAGATTTTTGTTTCATCTACAAATTGTATATTTTTTATTACTCTCATTTGGAAGGAGAGGGCTTGAAACTTTAGGAGATAGATAATCATCCCTTAGTAAGTAGCGCAAGCTTCTACAACTATTACAAAAAGTGTTGGGGCAAGAGGGCATCCCTGCTAATGGACCTTGACAATTCAAAGCATTATGATCTCATCCCATTCACTTCTATTGATACATTAGCATCTTTCAATAGAATTTCCACCATATAAATATATGTTACTGGAAAGCCTTATGCTTCCAACATTATAAAAGTGAATCTCCATTCCACCTTGTCATAGGCTTTCTCATAGTCTATCAATAGCATCCTAATACCTTATCCTGAATATCTAGCCCAATCCATAGTTTCCCAATAGGTGATAAGATTATCCAATATATATCTAGCCTTGACAAAACATGTCTGTGTTTGGCTTATGATCTTAGGAAGGATAAGGACTACTCTAGAGGCCAATATCTTAGCCATAATTTTATAAGTTACATTCAAGAGTATGATGGGTCTCTAGTTTTTTAATCATGAGACCTGAATTAAGTTCATTACATAATTAACATAAATATAAATAATTATTTATATATGAATTTTAGTATTTTAAAAAAAAAAAATTTATGAGATATAATTAATTAATTTAAAATTTGTATATCTATAATTATAAGATACATTTAAAAAGATCAAAATTTAAAATTATATAATTATACCTATTGCTATAATGATAATATAGTGGAAAATTGTTTATTAAATTAATTGCTCTGAAATTGTTGTCAAGTTGAAAGTAATTCTAATATTGTTTAAAAGGTTTTTAGAAAATTATATAACCTATTAAATAGTGTAATTTTTATATATTTAATTTATGTTAAAAAAAACTTTATATCTCTTATAATGAAGTAAAAAGTTATATATATATATATATATATAGTTTTTATATTTGTAATTTTATTTTAAAATCTAATGATTAAAATTTTATATATATGTATATATAGCTCAATAAGTTGACAATATCATAAATATGTTTACTATCTAAATATTAAATTAGATGAATTAGACTTAAAATTCAAACTAATCATAATATTTATTTAGCGAATTAATTAAGAATGACTATAAATGCTTGTAGTGTGTCCTAAAATATTGTTTCTTTTTTGTGTATAAGATCTTAAATGCGTTACCCAATGAATGCTAAGAAAAATAATTTATAATGTTAAAACTTAAAAAATTAATATATAGACTTTAGAATTTATTAAGAAAAACTTAGAAAATAAAAATACCCAATTGTAATTAGTAGAGATAAAGGTTTTTAATAGGTAGTTAATATAAATTGATTGCAATAGTATTTAGCTTATCGGCAAATACTAAAAATATATTAACAATTTATTAATTGAAAAAAATAAAGGTCTATTATATGTTAATCTAACAAAAATATCCAAATTTTTTTTTTTTATACCTAAATAATACTTAACAATGATATTCTATCTATATCAATGTGCAAATTTATTAATTGAAAAAAATAAAGGTCTATTATATGTTAATCTAACAAAAATATCCAATTTTTTTTTTTTATACCTAAATAATACTTAACAATGATATTCTATCTATATCAATGTGCATATTGTTTTCATTGATACAAAGTTCAAGCTTGGCCCTTTTACCTTATTAAAAAAATGGGTATATACGAACCACTATCATATCTTAACATTTTAATCAACTTTAATTTATACAATTTAAATTAGATTAAGTTTCATATCACCCCTCATTTTGTGGAAAAGAGCTCTTGTATACCTAATTAACACTCAATCAACTTTAAATTATGTAGTCTAAATTAAAATAAATTTCTCAACATTTTAATCAACTTTAATTTATACAATATAAATTGGATTAAGTTTCATATCACCCCTCATTTTGTGGAAAAGAGCTCTTGTATACCTAATTAACATTCAATCAACTTTAAATTATATAGTTTAAATTAAAATAAATTTCTCAATTAACTCTCACTCCATCGTTAGAAGTACTCATATATCTAATCATATATTAACCTTCAATTGACTTTAATTTATACAATCATTTAAACTTCAATAAATTTCCTTTAACACCTCTCATTCCAAAGAATATCATACAAGGCTATGTAATAATATTAAATAATTTATAATTTTTAGCCTAAATAAGAATTAGCATGAGCAAATAAGTTCACTACTATAATTACCTTTCAAGTAACTTCAATTATAAGATCTAAATTGAATTGTATGACTAAAGGTCTTTATATATCTAATTATATTTTAATTCTCACATACAATCTAAATTGAAATGTGTTTCTTAGTATCTCCCATTTCATCATTAAAAGTCCCCACATATGTACTGGTGTCTTAACTATGAATCAACTTTAATTTATACAATCTAAATTGGGATAAGCTTTCTAGCACTCTCATAGGTTAAAGTACTCAAATATATAATCATGTCACTCTCATGAAAAAGAGTGTCCAAAAATTGTATTCAAGCTTAGCTCGGTTTTTACACCTAGTAATGAGTCAATAATGTAGAAAGAAGGGGAAAATGGGCTCTCATCATTGTACTTGTGTAAAATATCAAAATGCCTACTTCTGACTATGCCATTTGCATCATTGTACTTCGTAGAAAAAAGATAAAATGACATGTATACCATAAGAAGAGTCATTGTACTTTAGAAGAGTGTATGATATTATGCCCCACCATGAATAATACCAAGTTCCAACAATTCTTCATATTCACGCATCAGCCATACTTGTCATTAACTTTTTTCTATTCTTTTCATTGTGCTCATCATCAGTTAACAACAAAGCAAATTGTCAAATCAGTAATAAGATAATTCCCATTCTAGTTGTAGACTAGACATAGAGGGAATCGTGTACTGCTACAAAAGGAGAATTATTCCACGTGTAGGTATGGTATTTTCAATATATTTAATATTTTTTCAAACAATATTTATTGTTTTAGAATTTGAGTTTGACCGAACCCCCTCTACCTTTAGATGTAATAAAGAAAACAATAGCGAAATATAGAATTGATGACAAATATTAGAATATGTGATGACAAATGTCAAGGTTAAACTTGTAGTATGTGGCTTGATCTTAGGATCTATAGTAGATTTATATTTGTTGTGCTTTAATGGAATGAAACAAGAATAATAATAATATATAAGACAGTTGTATTGAAATAAAGGAGAAATATTGTATATAATAAGGATGTGAAGCATCAAGTTCTTGTCGAAAGTTTGTTGCTTTTATAGATATTAAATGTGCAAGGTGAAGAAGACCATGGTGATCGTTGCCAATTGCGATTATAGACACAATTTGAATTAGAAATTATAATCAAAGTCCCAGTTTAATTGTGAGAACTAATTCCATTATGTTGTCATGTCCCTTAGGAGGAAGAATAGTAGTATAATACTATAATAGAAAGAATTTTATTTATTTTAAGAACAATAATTTCTTGTAGATTATAAAAAAATTTAAATTGGGATGGATTTATGAATTATATCAAATATAATATAGATGAAAACTTTATAGTTGCAAAAAGTAATTGAATAATAAATTGTTTTGATTGGACAAACAAATAAAGGAAAAAGTTGCACTCCCTACTGAAGCACAAAACAACCACACAAATTGCCAATAAATATATTGTGTTGAATTATTTTAAATAAAATAAATATATTGTGCTGATCCTTGCTCTGTTTCTGCACTTCCTCTTGAAGGTCGTGGCTCAATGGTTTGGCATACTTTGAAGACAGGTGCGATGTTGGTGAAGAGGGTTCTGTTCTGGATATGTAAAGGAGGTTCTCAAGCTTTGTTTTGGTCTAATGCTTGGGATGGATTCCCTTCCATTTTATCCATATACCCTCATCTTCAGCCTCTTTGTGACTCTTTTCTGGCCGTTGGATGGGATAAAGTGGCTCATTACAAGACTCCTTATCAATTGGGACCTGTTGTTGGTTATAGATGGAAGCATTCCTCTGATTGGCCTCTTGGAGGTACAAACATGGATCGTTAGGAGCTTTCTCAAATTCTGGCCTCTAGAGAGTGTTCCTCTTTGCTTGGTCCAGATGTATTGGCTTGGGGCGGTACCTTGTCTAGTAAATATCATGTCTCTGCTGGGTATCAAGAGATAACTAGACAATTATTTGGAGATGCTGAGGTCCCTTGGTGGAAGCAAGTCAGGAATAAAGTTTCTTGGTCCAAGTGCAATTTTTTCATGTGGCTAGTGGCTCACAATCATTGTCTTACCTGGGATAATCTTTGTAAACGTGGATTACAGGGCCCCTCTTATTGTGTTTTGTGTGGTAATGGAGAGGAGTCTGTCTCCCATCTGTTCTTCCATTGTTCCTATTCTACTCAGATATGGAACCTTTGGTGGAGCGCTTGGGGTTGCTCTTGTCGGCATGCTTCCTCTTTGCCTGAGTTCTGGGCTCGCTTGGGTAGTGCTCCCTCCAAGTCTTCTTCTCTCCATGCTGCTTGGATTGCTGGCCCATCTTTCATGCTTTGGCATATCTGGTTGGAGAGGAATCGTCACATATTCCAAGATGTTCGGCTTGGTGTTTTGCATCTTTGGTGAAAAATATCACATTCTCTCCAGGAAACTATTCTTGTGAAGTGTGAGCTTGATGGGGGTATGGATCCAGTTGATCTTGCTATCTGTAATCGCCTCAATTTTCATCTGCAGGATGGGGTTGCGGCTCATAGGTTTCCTTCTATGTCCAGGCAGCTTCACCATCAGAGGAAGGGTCGGGTTAACCGGGATGGGCACTAGACTCCTCCTCCCTGTGGAGTTCTGAAAATTAACACTGATGGTTCTTCTCGTGGGAATCCTGGTCCGGCTGGTATTGGCGGAGTGGCTCGTTGTAGTTCTGGGAATGTTAAATTTTTCTTCTCAATTCATAAGGGTGATTATACTAACAATCTCATGGAAGCTCAGGCTATTTTATATGCTGTGGAACAGTGTTGCTTGTGGGGATGGAGTAAGATTATTTGTGAGTCTGATTCCCAGGTGGTGGTGAACATGCTTTCTTCGCAAGAGCTTGAGGATGTTAGTTGGCAGCTGGCCACTATTGTTAAGCAGATTCTTTTCTTCTCTTCCTCTTTTCAGTTCATTAGGTTCAAGTATATTCCGCGAGAATGGAATAGACCTGCTGATTGTTTAGCCAAATGGGCTTCTAGTCATGATCTGGGTTGGAATATTAGGGATAGGGGGCAACTGTCCTTTGAGATGGTGCAAGAATTTGATGATCTTGTTGCTCAGGATCGAGCTCCTTGTTGAGCTCTCCTTGTTGTATTCCTTTCTGTCTTAATAAATTTTTACCCCTCTTTTTGCAAAAAAATAAAAATAAATATAAGAACTTTATAGCTCAAAAAGTAATTGAATAATAAAGTGTTCTAATTGGACAAACACATTTAAAAGTAAAAGTGTGTTGAATGCACTTTTAAGAAATAGAGTTGTGAAGGATGATCTTGACAAAATATCAAGAATGTTCATCAAAGATATAACACATAAGATTGTTGATCTCTCGGTCTATGCCATCTATTAGTGCCAAAATGCTTCGTTATATACTATGCATGATTGCATCGTCATCACTGTGATCAAGTCATCTAGTAAAGGTTGAGTATACAAGATTATACCAAGCAAGATAGTGATTGTTGAGTATTCAGTTGAGACCAAGCACATGTACGTGCTGAACAATACAATTGGAACCAAGCACATTGACAAGTTAACGATTGTCGAACAAGTAGGTATTTAGAGGCCGAGTGATAGTATGAATGAGTCAACATGACCAAGTGTCAGGACATTCAAGTTTTGAGTAGTTCATGAGTTTGTAATGGCACAAACACACATGTAAACCATTTTGGCTTATTTCTATATGACATTTAATATTTCTAGAACCAATTAAGGAGTTGATCATGGATCATTGCAGAAGGTAATGGTCCCAAGAAATGCAATTCAACCAATCCAAAAATGAGATAGAAACAATAAAAGATGGTGAATTGTAAATTGTCAATCAAGATCTAGAACTTTCACAAAACATCTTTTTAAGGAGGATTTCAACCCTAGAATTAGTATGCATGAATGCATGAATAAAACAATGAATGAATTTGTGTGTGTGTGTGTGTGTGTGTGTGTGAAGATAAAAGAATAACTCTAATAAAGTATAAGACATAGGGAAATCAAAGTAGTGAAGGACTGAATAGAGATATCAAATTACAAGATCGTATCAGAGACATTGCAAAGGGGAGACCTAAGACTAGCTTAATTACATAGCAAACTGAGGATCGGGTACTAAATTAGTTACAGTTAATTGAATCAAGGTAAATATCTTAACAAAGTGTTCTTAACAGATCTATGTAAACCTCCTAATAGAGTCCTTACTTTGTTGTAAATGTAAAATACTTTCACAAGGTGATACCTAATGGTCCCTAAAGCTTTTAACAAGGTAGACCCCTCATAGGGTATATCATATCTTATGATCAAACATTGTAACCCTATTAAGTTAACTTTATTGTTGCAACAATGAATATTTGTGGGTTTCATCCCCAACCCAGTTTTACCTTCACATTGAAGTGTTTATGTATCATTGTGTTATGTGTTTAATCTTTCATGGATATGATGTATTTTATTTATGTTTTAGACATTTTTAATGTTACATCTAAGGTATGAGATGAATTATTTATGAATTCAGTAATTTGATTTTAAAGTTAAAGTTTGAGATCTTGATTCAACCCCCTCCCCCCCCCCCCCAGTATCTTGTTTCCCATTAACCCTTTCAAAAATTGGTATTAGAGCCTAGTTCTCTTATCAAGAAGCTTAATAGCTTGAGAGGATCAGATCATGGAGATGGAAGATTCTAAGATGGGAAAGATCATTGATAACCATATCATTGAAATCTATGTCATATTGTAACAATTAGAAGCAACAAAAGAAGAGCTATTCAACAAAATGACAAATAATACAAAGAAGTTGAAACTGAAGAACTAATTAATAGTAGAAAGACTAGTGGTAACAATGAAGCATTGACATAATGACTAGAGAAGAATAGTGCCCTAACCAAAGAAGCAAAACATCTCAAGAGACAACAGTAAATCTAATTAGTTACACTATGTGAAGCAATGGAACAAAAGAAGATAGAAATGGAAGACAAGCTCATGGTTGAAGAAGACAAAAGACAGATGGCTATTAAACTTGAGGAAAGAACATTTGAAGTACAGAAGCTTACAAACCACTAGTTGGACATGATCAATCAACTTATAGTTGCCAATTAGGAAGCAAATAGGAAGGATTCGGAGATCACAAACCTAAGGTCACAAAATGAGCAATTGAAAAGTGAGTTAAGCCAAGAAAAAGAGCTTATGGAAAGAATGAACAAACCAAATGAAGCTATCAAACACTTTGAATAATTGTTGAGGTCACCTAGAACAAAAGGCACCTCTGAACTTGTATTCCACAAGCACTTTTAATCTACTGAAGAAGGAGACTCATTAAAGAGTGGAGAACAAAGAAATGCCAAATCCAAAGGAAAACCTACATGTCATCATTTTGGTAAACCTAGTCACACAACCAACATTTGTAGAAGCAAAAATGGTATGCAAACTTTCAAACCTAAAACACTCGTAATTCTTTTAATTGAAAGAAATAAGGACATCAAACACATCAATGTAGATCAAAGAACAATGTTTCAACCAAGAATGTATCTAAATTTCAAGTTCATTGTTACAATTGTCAAAAGTATGGACATAGATCTCATGAGAGTAGATTCAAGAAAAAGTCCAACTAGATACCTGAGAAAAAAATACATGCATCAAAAAGAAGCCCATTGCTAACCTGGCTCTGCATGAGGGGCTACTGCTACTTATCCATGAGCACTTCAAAGCTCAGACTATTAGCAATGCCCCCCCCTCAGACAGAGATTGTGGAGTTTGGAAGTTCCAATTACTCCTTTGACTCGGATGATATTCAGAGCCTCAATTCTAAGAAAGGCAGGATCTCTTCTTCAGGGAAAGCAGCGACTTACCATGCTAAAAAATCCCCCCCATAACCCCAAGCAGAAAAAGCCCTAGGGATCTCAAGCAGAAGCAGGCTGAGAAGGCTGAGGAGGTAGGTAGCGACGATGAGGAGGATTTGGAGTCTAAGAAGGTGGTTAAGGAGATGTAGGAGGAAACAAAGGAGGAAAGTGGAAGGAAGAAGCGCAAGAGGGAGAGTCTGGAGGATGTGCGCTCTCAATTTGAGGAGGCATCTGTACTGCCCCTTTCTCTTGTCCATCTCCACCCTAAGGAGTAGAAAGAGGAGAAAGTTGGGTATGCAGAAGGGGAAGTGCAGAACAATGACAAGAGGAAAGCATGGATCAACTTCAATGTCAAGACCACCAAAATGGGAATCTTTAGGGAGGCCATGAATCTCCAAATCCTTGTGGATAATCAAGAAGATCAACGGCCAGAAGAATTAATTGATCTGATGATTGTGGCTATTTCGGACAGAGCTAGGGAGACAGGGATGAACCTTTTAAATAATGCTTGCAACAACATGATTGATAATTTCAGATCAATCAAATGGCTTTTGCACAAGCTTGAGGAGGTTAAAGATCAAGTGAAACATATTGAGGCAACAAGGAAAGGAATGGATGCCAACAGGAGGATGGATTCAACTAACAGGCTCAGTCTGGTGGAACAGAGGATACACAACCTGGAAAACTACAATCACAACCTTGTGAATCAAATGTTTTCCTTGTTAAGCTCCATCAACAACATCATCTCTCTCATGGGCTGAATCAAAGAAAGAGAAATGCACGATGATGAGGATGGTAATGACAGGGATGAGGCTAGAATGGAGGACGACCCTGCAAAGGACAACTCCACTCCTGCTCAGGACCAGGGGAATCAAAGGGCACAACAGATGGTAATGGAGGAGAATCAACTGGCCTTTAAGGCTACTCAGGTGATGCATGATCTAGAGCGAAAGAATGAGGAATAACTCTTGCCTGTTCTTTTGTTTATTTTTGTCTTTTGGCTTTTTGTTCTGGCTTTAGGCCGTGGCTTTGCTTGTTTCCTTTCCTGGTCTTTTCTCAAAAATCTTTCCTTTGGCTAAGCTTAATGCTTATTATCAGCTTTTGAACTTATACTTTTTTGGCTGGGCTGTCATGCTTATTATCAGCCTTCTTATGTACTAACTTTTGGGTTTCAGGTTCCCTGTAAAACCTGTTTATCTAATAAAAAACAAATACATGCATCAAGGAAAGGCAATTCCTAGAATTTGGATTACAATACATGGCACAATTGTCACTATTGTGGAGAATATGGATACATCCTAGAGAACTACATCAAAACACATTTAAGAGGAAATTACAAGAAGTGGCTAAATGGAGAAATAATATGTTTCAGTTGTCTCAAAGTTGGACATATCACTAGAAACTACAAAACTAAAACACCAACACCAAGAAATGGAAATGAGAAAGTTGAAGGAAAGAAGACATGGATAGAGATAGTGAGAGATAGAAATAGTGGAAACAATGAAGAAGAGATCACCCAATTTGATGGATTAGGTGATCACTCCACATCCAACTAAACAAAGAAGGTATGTAGGAATTGTCTATTCAACAATATATTTTACAACAGTTCCTAGCATAGATGTACAAAAAGTGTATATCAATATAAGTTAAGATGTATTAAGAATATAAATAAAACCATTTATTACATATAGTACCAAGCATCAATGGCATAGTCTATATTGACCAAGCTTTTCCATATGGACTGAGTGATGAAGGAAGTTGATGTATTGATCAAATGAATTAGTGTTGTCGAGTGAGGTATCCTTGATCAAGAAAGTATGGAGATTGAGCTAGCTATCATGTACCAACCAAGTATGAGGGCATTAATTATAGACCTAGAAAAAAATTGAAAGTATTTATCAAATTAGGACATACATTTTTAGTCACTAGGCAACAAAAGAGTTCATAGGAAATTTTAAGGAAATCAAGGTAATTTCAGCAACTAGTGCTAGAGAATCATAAAAGAATATTAGGTGCCAAGTTGATTATTTAGTGGAGATATTGCAAAAGGATTTGTTATTACAAAACCCTAGTTCATAATGGCATCTGGAAGCGAAATGTTAAAGGACAATAGTGCAAAAATTATAAGAAATGACCAAAGTCTTCTACCTAATTTTAGAAATTCTGTAAACCTTAGAAAATATTGTTGATGATATTTGAGCTTTATTGCTAATTTTTCCTAGCGTATTAACTGTTCAAGATGTAAGATCATGTTACCTATGCAAAGTAGGAGAAATTGGTGACTTTGAGATTAGAGCAGCTTATGAGTATCTTTATGTTGATGGAGTCTTGAAGGATGAACACAAGATCATTGTCGAGAAAGTGCTTATCCATGCCCTATGTCTAAATTTGAATGGATAAAGATTGTGCTTAGCCACATTCACAACATGAAATATGGTTAGAAAGTGGGCCGATCAAGATAAAAAAAAGGGCATCATTCATAGGGTAATAGGGTACCCTACCTTGGATCAACTAAAATGTATAAGAAGTGCAACAAAGAACAAAATTGAAAATCTAAACAAGGAAAAGTGGAACGGTTGAGGAATGTCAATTGATGGAACTGATGACCCATTAGTTGAACTTCTTGTTTGTGTGATTGCACACAAATTTTATCAATCTGGTAGGTTAAACAATGTACCATGTGTAGTAGTGGATTTGGGCTACAATATTGTGAAGAATGATCATACCTATGACCTTGTTGAATTGCAACTCCTCCAACTTACAAAGAATTCAGAGGCAATAAGGAAAGGAAATAATACCTCTTGTAAGTTTGGGTCTCTATTAGTTTGCACATTTATCTTTTCTCAAGAAAATTTTCCTACTATTGGAACAATTGCATGCAATAGGAGTTGGCCAACAATAGAGTAGATAAATGACTTAATTAGCAGATTGGGAGAAATTTTTGAAGCAATAATGGATAACTATTTTGAAAAGTTCAAAATAAATATGAGAAATAGGATGAGAATTAACAAGTCTATAGTACATAAGTATTATGATGTAATATGTTTTATTATAGATATAGTTTTTTTATTCACAAACAATTTTTCTAAGGGTAGCATGGCTATGACCAATACCTTACAAAGTAAATATAGATGAGGTAACTACAATAGTGATTGTACTTTTGGCTGAAGAAATAGATGGAGTGCTAAGCAATTTGGCATGTATGAAATAGTAATTGTCGAGTTGACTACCGAATCTGGCACACCCAAGAGAGAGAGGAAACAAAAAAGGAAGAGTGTTGAGGATGATAATAAAGGTGAAGGAGAAGGGCCTAGACAACCTATAGAGGTTGAGGAAGGAAAAGGAAATGAAATTTTTTTTGTAAAGCCTAAGGCAATGAAGAAGAAAAAAGGTTGTTATTAATGAGCCTAAGGTAAAGGCAGACTTGACAAAGGATGTGCAAGGGATGTTGACACCACAAGAGCCAAAGGGAAAGGTGATAATCACTAGGTTGAAGACATCTCAGCCCCCTACCAAGAAAGTAAAAGGAAGTCCATCAAAGAAGAGGAAACTGATTGAAATACCAAAGAAAATAGCATCTAAGAAGCCAAAGATAAAAATGATTATAGCATAAAAGGAGGAGGAAGATGATGAACAGACCAAGTTTGATCAACCAAGAAAACTTCAAATAGTAAAGAGAATCTATCCAATGACTATAGATGAACTATGTGAAATGTTAAGAGAATAAGAAAAAATTCTAGGATTCAAAGATATTAATTATGATTCTTTGAATATTGATGATCGAGTCAAACTTGAAGAAGAAATGATTGACATGATGATCAAGTTTACATGTACACCCTTAGAATTAGGAGATGGATTCCTAGCAGGTTTGTATAGATGAGTTGATTCAAAATGGAAGTGGGAACTAGTCACTAAGAAATAAGAGAGATAACATTGGCACAAGCTATGCCAGATATGAGGAAGATTCATATTTATATAGCCATTAAAGATTTTGTAAAGAAGTTTATGTTGAGAGACAGTGCATATAAGTTTTTGAAAAATAAAACTTGTGAAATTGAGCAAGATAACATTCAGATATGGAAAGACACATTTGGATTTCTTACTCCATTTGTGGAAGTAAGGAAAGGAAAAGATGCAATAGAGTTTAAATATCATTGCCAAGATGACCAAGAAAATTCAACAACTAGTCAATCAATGTGAACAAAGAGAGATTGTCACAATTAAAGATGACACTAACACCCCTCCATCAAATCCAAATATACTAACTATAGATGACATTCAAAGTTTATTGTTAGATCCAAGAAAGCCCTAACCTAATTTTGTTACAAATTATAGATTCTCTAGAGTTTGACATTAAGAATATTGATGATTTTGATGTGACATTAGTTATAGAGGACACAAGTGCCAAGAAACTTGGTAAGGATATAATTGTGTTTACATCACTTACTTGAATGCCTATTTTGCAAGCAGAGGAAAATTTTGTAAAGGAAACATGCACAAAATCAATAGTAGAAGAAGTAACATATAAAGAGAAAGAGATCACTCAAGCTCTTATTCAATTGTTGAGTGCAAAGGTTACAAAAACCGCAATTGAGACACCTCTATAACAAGTGATTCCTACACAAGAGAAGCAATGAAGATCAAGATCAAGTAACAAGGGAAAATAGTTTCAACTACCACTACCAAGTGATTCACCTTCATGATCTCAAGATGTGACTCAATCATGCGAGGTAGTTGAGTCAGTGAGTCCTAATGAGGTAATCACATTACCCATGTATGATTTGAACAATCTAACACTTGATAAAATGCAAGAGCTACAAAATTTCCTGAGTTGCAAGGCAAAGAAAGAACAACTAAGAAGAGAGAAGAAGAGGAAGAAGGTATTACTCGCTATAAAATACATTTTTGTAGATGTATTTGAGATTATAGATTTGAATAATCAACATCCAATTTTGGATTAGCTAGTGTATTTAGTTGATAAAATTCAAATAGACAATATAAAAAACTAATGATAAATTGTTATAATGGTTTGAAAGAAGAGCTCAACATAAATTGTTAGAAAAAGTCTCACAGGAACTTGTACATAAACAAGTTGACCTTTCTACACCAGTCACACAATTGGGAACAATTTTGCATACTGTTCATTTATTGTTTCTAAAACTATGTTAATATTGATTTGTTTCTAGTTGATACTACACCCATCAGTGACAAAACAAAGGGGGATACAAGAAATAAGTAGACAAGGGGGAAAATAAGCATTGAAAAAATTGTGGGATCAAACATTAGATGATAAGGGGAAAATAAGCATTGAACAAATTATGGGATTAGACATCAGATATTACAGATTCAAGTTATGGTCTCATGGGAATATTTATTTTGTGGAAATGATTATTCATGACAAAATCTTTTTTCAACTAATGTTAAAGGGGGAGATTGTTGATCTCTAAGCCTATGTTGTCTATTATTTTCCAAACCATTTACTATGAAAGATTACATGGTCATTACTATCATCGATTCATCTAGTAAAGGCTGTATATACAAAGCTTATACCAAGTAGGATAGTGATTGTCGAATATTCAATTAAGACTGAGCACATGTACCTACCAAGTGATATAGTTAGAACCGAAAACATTGAAATGTTAATTTTTTTTGAGAAAGAAGGTATATAGAAGCCAATAGATTATTCAAAAAAATAGCATTGCAATACAACCATGGAAGCCTTCAAAGCTATAGCCACAACTAAGCAATCCATGTGAACAAGCATGAATCCACACATCACATGCCATGCTTCTAACCTTCACAAATACTCCCTTGGCCAACCTGTCAAACCTTTTCCCACTCAACTCTTTCCCTTTTTGCCTTCTCCTTTCTCACTTACAACAACAACTAACCTTGTGGTTGCTTATATAGTAGAAAATCCCACAAAACCACCAAGTTGTATTACATAAACCATGTGCTACCTAACCCATTGACCCCACATTTAATATTAGAATTTTAATTTATCTTCTCCAATATTAAATAATTACATCAAATATTATCACAATGTTACAATACAACTCATCAAGTATATCCCATGGAAATCTTTACATGTTGCGCGTTCATCTAGATGCAACATTACATAATATAATATAATAATACAATATAACAGTATCATCCAATGTGTGCAACACCCATTATCTCAACAATCTCTCATTTGTATACATTGCATATGGTCAATCTATAGACACATAAATGAATAAGGGAACAATCCCTTCTAGCACATCCACCATCACGTAACAAAGTAGACCATGTGCTTCATCTTGGTACCCGCAACAAAATTAAAGTATCTAGCAACTCAAACATGAATGATCTCACCTCTTATTATGCCACAACCACTAGACATACATAGAAGCCATCCAAAAAGAAAGCCAACAAACTTGTTGCATTAGAAGATCATAAAATCCTGTACTAACTAAAATACCAAGCAAAAAAAATCTAATCCAAAGGTAATCACATGTATCCATAGTTTTCAATATATCTATAGCTAAAATAGCACTCACAACAAGTGCCAAACCCATCCAACTAGCCATACCTCACAACAAGTGCCAAACCCATCCAACTATCCATACCTCCAAAGGTTTACCAAGTGAATCTCACATCATCAACATATCCAATCTATAACCTGCAACTTGCCACATATATACCATGAAGCTCCCATTGAAAAGATAATGTCAAATCTATAACCAATCCACTCACAACATCTCAAATAAGTGAATCCATGTAGCCTCAAGGATATCCACAACAAATAAACCAATAACCTGCTAGAACAACTCTTATAAACAATCTCCAACAATCTCCCAAGCTCTCCACAACCAACAGAGGAAAGAGATAAAGGAATAACTATATCATCTCTCACATGACATACATGAGCACAAACTAGCGATCACAATCTCTAACCATTCTCAAATCCAATATAAGTGAAACCGAACACCAAGAAGACAACCAAGACCAAAAGAAACTATGCAAATCATAACATGTATCATGTCCTTCTGTACACACATCTAGATGTAAACTGTGTAAGTATGATCTTCTTCATAAAACCCCACCAAGAAGCCACAACAACACCCAAATCATATCATATAACTAATCATGAATGTAAGCCTCTCACAAGAAGATCGAATTCATAAACCATTCCTAATCCAAGGAATATGTCCAATATAAAACCATCTCTTGAACTTGACCTACATAAAAACATATGCAAATCGAGATAACCAATGCTAAACCATCTCTCAAATTAACCCTCCAAAAATAACTCATGTACCATAGCTCAAGATCCATATCCATGAAAGAAAAGCATAAACATAATTCACCTAATAAAAAACAATGGGCTAGATCTCTCAAGTAGCAAACTGCTGAGTAGACCAAGAGTGGGGAATGAGAATGCTCATCAAGATATCCAAGTCTCCAACCAAGACTCATCTAAGAAAAATCTCCTGTTAAGTCCATATCAGGTGAATGCCCTTTGGACTCTCCTACTGAAACCATCACCCATCCCAACAAATACTTCTCTAATCTAAGAAAAATTAGCATCACCACCATCTCTAAGTATCCACGAGCACTTGTCACCAATCAATTCATGCCAACTCCAAAATGCAACATAGCAATATCATGACGTATCCATCCTATGATCAATGTAATAAATACCAAGAAACTAAACCAAGATCAATGTCAAAGTTCCAACAATGGCCTTAGGAACATAAACATGACAACATGATCTAAACCATCTCAACCAAAGAGATAACATGCTCCATATGAATATACTATAACATGTCAAAACTCTAAACACGTATCAAGAGTATACTATGATATAATAATGAAATCATCCTAACAGCGAGGATGACATGTCAAATGAAAGCATAAACCACACCTTTACCAAAAACCCCATTAATCCTCATGATGCAACCATCTCCACACACCATGAAGAAAAATCTGTATATGAGCAATGTTAGTATGCTAATAGAAACCAAATTTAAATAAAACTTCTACAAACTAAAAAAAATTCATAAACTTCAAGATAGACTAAGATGAGCTCTCAATTGAGAATACGAGCCATTAATGGGCTCTCTCAATGAGAAGCTCTCTTGTTGAGTAGCTTTGTCTAAATAGATAGGATGTATGCTCAAGCTTTATGCTTCAAAAAGGGCTTCAAATGAAATTGGAATTTGGGTGTGAGTGTGTGGTTTTGATGTAAAATGGCTTCTTAAAATGGCATTATGACTTTACTTCATGGATTGTGTTGTTTTGCAAAGGGGAAGGATCCAATTTATAGGCAAGAGGCTTGAGGGATTGAGGGCTAAGATGCAAGGATGGAGAAAAGCTCATGGAGGGCTCAAATTGCATGAGAGGAAAGCACATGGATTGTGCTTTCTTACAACCAATCAGGGAGTGACACATGTCACGGGGTGAGAGGATGGAGGAAAGAGGAAGGATGAGTCAACAAAGGAGGCTCAAGGGATAAAATCTTCATAAAGACCCTCATAATGGCTTGTAAGAGCAATGAAAGGGCTTTGGAAGAGTCATTTATGGCCTAGTGGGCTTCATAAAGTTTTATTATTGGGATATTTTGAGGGAGATGAGAGGAATTTCGACTTGGGCTTGATTAGGAAGGTTTTAAGCTTGCTTAGGCTTGTGCAAATGATTAGAGGATGGATTAGGATGGTTTAGGATTAGCTTAGGGATAGACAAGTGGATGGCATTTAATGAGGGTGGGTGAAGGAGGAGATATTTGTTAACTTTGGCTTGGGTTAGTAAGTTTTAACCCATGTTTAGGGAATGTGACAAGGTTAGTAGGGGATTAGGATTAGGTTTAAAGACATCTTCTAGAAGAGTCTAGACTTCGGATGAGGATAAAGACTTTCTAGAATAGTCTAGAACTTCCTAGGATGAGGATGAAGACTTTTTAGAAGAGTCTAGAACTTCTTAGGATGAGGATAAATTAGATTTTTAGGAAATAAATAAAGTTTTATTTATTTCAAGGGTTTGGGTTGAGGAGATATTTATTAAAACTTTTTTAATAAACATGAGGATTAATATTTAATCTTAATTAAATATTTTGAGTTGGGATTAGGGGTAGGAAATGATGGGATTAGCCTTTAATCAAAATTAAAGAAGGAATAGAAGATTTTGGAAGAGGTTAGTGGTCTTAAGGAAATTGGCCAAGCTTTGGAAAAAAAATAATTTATTTATTTATTTTGGGTTTTTTGGTCAATTTATTAATTAAATAATTAATAAATAAGGAAATAATGTTTAAATAAGATTTAAACATTTTTGGGAGGGATTCTTTAATTAAATATTTTAAATTAAGATAAAGGGATTTAATGGCATAAAAATAAATTAATTAATTAAATAATTAATTAATTAATAAATGATGATGTCATCAGGGACTTTTTTCAAAAATTAAAAAATATTTTATTTTCTAAAGAATTTTTAGGTGTCTACATTTTGCCCCTCTTTGATGTGATGCCGCAACTGGCATGGCATCAAAGATAAGAAAATAAGATGCCCAAGGCTAGAGTAGAAGAGGAGAGAATGGATTACGAGATGCCCCCTCAAGAAGATGGCGGGAAGAGAAAGCGAGGCTCGACAACTTCTTGAAATGTACAAGAATCTTGGCGGGTGGGAGGACGAAGAGTGGCTTAAGAGAAGAGGTTTAGTTAGCTCAAACTCTCACTATGGGAGAATGATAAAGGAGAATCGGAGGCACAAGAGGAAGCAGGCTTAAGATCTCAGGAATTATAGAGGATGAAGGAGCAGAGTGCTATAAAAAGGAATCCAGGATAGGGAGATGGATGATGGGATGATAAAGCTGATGCAACAAGATTTCAAAGAGTCAGATTGGCGGAAGATGGGTTTTGAAGATCCCTAGGACTAGGATTGTGGAGCTCGAAAGATGAGGCTTGGTGGATTGATTGGAGTGGTGGATCCCTAAGACTAGGATTGTGGATCCCTAAAGCTAAAAGTGCAGATTGATTCAAAGAGATACTGATGCATAAGCTGGGGTAGGAGAAACAAATGCTGGATATGGATGGGGGATAATGGAGATGAAGGGAAACCATTGAAGCTTTTTTGAGCAAGGGGATACTTCAAAGAGATGTACCACCATGTAGTTAAGCACTAGATTTGCTATAGGACTATTGGTTAATTGCCAAGGTTACCAAGAACATCAAGGCCTTGTCACCAACCATCCAGAGGATTGACAGACTGACTCAAAACAAACACACAAGGATTGCCCCAGCATCACACATGAAACCCGAAGGAAATAGTGTGAAATCGACACTAGGTAACACACAAGCAAAAAAGAAACAAATGAAAGACTTGATCAAAACCGTACGCTCAGAGTGCCCCATTCGTAGCATACCATGATATGGAAGATCGTGGCAACCTTGAGGAGGGAACAAAAAGATTGCTTGGAAAAGATACTTCAAGACCCAAAAGGGAAGATTCCAAATCAAAAGAAAGTGAAAATCCAAAAGAGAACCATTTGACAACGAGATGGGTAGGACGAGGTACTAACAAACCAAGATCAGACATGAGGAAAGCTATATCCTACAAGGATCTATCGAAGAACACCTAAATCAATGGATCTGGGTGAGTGATGCGTATGGCAAGCTGAACTAAGAAGGATAACACTTTGGTGGCAGGAGATCTAGCTAAAGGATGCATTGGAATAGCTAACCAAGATGTGCGATGTGTGCAAGATGCTGATCAAGGAGGAACTGACACAAAAGCTAGATAGATACAATGGTACTAAGCTAAAGAGGATGTACAAGCTGACGGACCAAGATATGTTACAAATGTACAAGGTTGTTCATGTTTGGGTTTTGTGAGATGGAAATGTTGGTGAAGGGTGGGATGTCTGCAATAGTTGATAAGCAGATAGGTAGATGGTTTGCAAAAAGCTTAAGTTAAAATTAGATTCTTTGTGTGCATGTGATAGGATACAAACTAGGATACAAGCTTTGGACAAGATTTGGATATACAAGCTATGGTACAAAATTTACAAGGTATAACACAAGCTCCATTAGATTTTGGATATTTGGTTGGAACACCAATGGAACAAGAAGGTGTGTTATGGGATGGTGGGTGGATGGATGAGGGATAGGATAGTGATAGATAATGGAATAGTCTTAGTACACAAGGTGCCTGAATTACTAGGTTTTCACCAAGGTACCTATCCAAGGTGCTTGAATTGCCAAGTTTTCATCGTTCGACGCTTATTTCTCTTTACTATTTTTTTTTTGTATTTTTCAAAAGTTGGGTATACCAAGGATCTTCAAGCATAGAACTTCTTGAGATGAATGCTGTTAGTAGGATCATTCAAGAGTTCTCCTTTTGGTGTAGATAGCTGATAGGCTCTGGAGCCAAAGGATGCAGTGACAACATAAAGACCAAGCCATGTGGGTTCAAACTTGCCTTTCTTTTCTCGATCTTCTTGGACTTTCATGTTTTCTTTGAGGACCATGTCACCCGGATAAAAGTGTCATAGAAGCACCTTCTTGTTGAAATTCCTTTTGAGATGAGTTTAATAGACTGTGAGATGATCATAGGCTTGTTTTCGCTTCTCGTCTAAGAGATCTAGCTGGGTGAGCCGAGCTACTCTGTATTCTTCATCTGATATTTGCCCTTGCAAAGATATGCGCAAGGAGGGAAGTCCAACCTCGATAGGTAGTACCACTTCGGCACCATAGACTAGGGAGTATGGAGTTGTGCCTGTGGATGTATGGAAGGAGGTTCGATAGGCCCATAGGGTTGGATTTATTTGTAGGTGCCAATCGCGGCCAGAATCATTGACAACTTTCTTTAGGATTTTAAGGAGGGTTTTGTTAGTTGCCTCTACCTGGCCATTACCTTGGGGGAAATATGGTCTAGAAAAGTGATGATGGATGTGGAGGGAAGTGCATAATTCTTCCATGTTGAGATTTTCAAAGTTACCTCTGTGGTCGGTGAAGATGGTGGATGGGATGCTGAAGTGGCAAACAATGTGGTACAAGATAAACTTAGAGACCTGAACTCCTGTAGCTGAGACTAGGGGGACTGCTTCCACCCATTTAGTGAAATAGTCTGTAGCTATTATTATCCATTTATGTCCATCAGATGAGAGGGGTGTGATAGTTCCAACTAGATCAAGGCCCCAACAAGCGAAAGGCCAAGGTGGTGCAATAGGCTGTAGATCCTGTGCTGGAGCATGCACAAGATTTGCATGTTGCTGACATGGGAGGCACTTTCTGACAAAGTCACAAGAGTCTTCTTCAATGGTAGGCCAATAGTAGCCTGCTCTAAGGATTTATCACTCTAGGACAATACCACTCGTGTGGGCACCGCAAAGTTCAGAGTCTACTTCTTTTAACACCATCGCAGCCTCGTTTTGGTCTAAACAACGAGAGAGAGTATCGTGATAACCTTGACGATATAGGGTATTGGCTATGATAACATAGTGGGATGATTTTTGGATGAGGTTCTGGCGTTGGGTATGTGTGAGGTGATGGGATATGATACCATGGTTAAGGTAAGCATGAATCTCATGGTACCAAGGGGATTGGGGACCAACCGAGATATAAACATGGTTTGAATCCTCATTCGCATAGGTGGGTGTGAGGAGCTGCTCAACTAAAAAATCATACTATGGAGCTACGTGGGGAATTTCCAAGAGCGAGCCGATAGTAGCCATAGCATCTGCTGCTTTTTTCTGTATTCAAGGCACTTGTGTAAACTGAAGCTTTGTAAAATGTTGGGTTAGTTGATCAACTAGCTCTTTGTAGGGTAATAGCTTTTTATCTTTGGTTTGATATTCATTTAGGGCTTGCTTGATGATGAGCTGAGAATCGCCAAAGATTTGTAACTCAATGCTGTTCCATTCTGCAACTATCTTTAATCTTGCTATGAGGGCCTCATATTCAGCTATATTGTTGGTGCTAGGGAATTGTAGCTTGAAGGCTTTTGGAATGTAATCTCCTTGAGGTGTGACCAACAATATTCCTGCCCCTGATCCATGAGATGTATATGAGCCATCAAAATAAAGTTTCCATGGGGGCTGTTCTTCAATTAGATAGATATGCTCATCTAGAAATTCTCTGATCAACAGATAAGAATCTATTAGAGGTGCATCAACTAGGTGATCTGTTATAGCTTGCCCTTTGATTGCCTTTCGGTCCATATACTAGATATCAAATTCACTAAGGAGCATAACCCATTTGGCCAAACGGCTTGTTAGTGCTATTCTGGAGAGCATATACTTGAGAGGGTCGATCTTGGAGACTAGTTGGATGGTATGACTTAGCATGTAATGGTGAAGCTTTTGAGTTGAGAAAACAACTGCCAAATAAGCTTTTTCCATAGGAGTGTAATTGAGTTCATAACCAACTAGGGTTCTACTGATGTAGTAGATGGCTCTTTCTCTGTCGCAGTCATCAAGTTGTGCTAGAAGTGCCCCTAGAGCAATAGGCTTTGCTGATATGTACAAGATCAAGGGATGACCAAGAACTGGTGGAACCAAGATAGGGGGATTGGTGAGATACTGCTTGAGCTGATCGAAGCTGCGCTAACATAAAGGATCCCACTTGAAGTTCTCATCCTTCTTTAGTAAATGTGAAAATGGTGTACACTTATCTGCAAGCTAGGAGATGAAGCGTCGGACAGATTGAAGCTTTCATTGAAGAGAGCGAAGCTGTCGCAGTGTCTGGGGAGGAGGCATGTCTAAGATATCCTTGACCTTCTTGGGGTCAATCTCTATACCTCGTTTAGAAACTATAAAGCCTAGAAGCTTGCCAGATGTGACCCCAAAGACACATTTCTTGGGATTCAGCATGAGATGATATTTGGCTAACCTATCAAAGACTTTCTCCAGGTCAGCAAGATGATCCATGAAGGTATGAGACTTGATCAAGATATCATCCACATAATCCTCCAATATGCTATGGATGAGATCATGAAAAATGGCTGTCATAGCTCTTTGATAGGTAGCCCTAACATTCTTTAGGACAAAAGGCATCATGTTTTAGCAAAAGGTTCTCCAAGGGGTAGTGAATAATGTCTTATTCTGATCCTCTTCTATAATCTTGATTTGATTATACCTAGAAAATCCATCCATGAGGGATAAAATTTCATGTCCAGCTATGAGATTTACAATCATATCTATGTTGGGCAAGGGAAAATCATCTTTTGGACAAGCTTTGTTAAGATCTCTGAAATCAGTGTAGATTCTGATGTCACTTAAAGGTTTAGTGATGGGGACCATGTTGGAGATCCACTCTGAGTAGTCGATAGGTCAAATAACCTTAGCAGCTAACATTCTTTTTAATTCATCTTTGACCAGTAATGCCACCTTGGGGTGCATTTTTCTAAGCTTTTGTCTGATGGGCTTGATCTTTGGATTGACTGCAAGATGATGAGCTACAAGCTTTGGATCAAGTCTTGGCATGTCCTGAAATGACCATGAAAATTGGCTAATGTTCTCTCTTAAGACCTCAAAGAGGAGATCAGCTTGGTCTTGTGATAGGGATGCAGCAATGTGAACAAGTCTGGGGATCTCTGAAGAACTAATGTTGACTTCTCGAGTATCCTCAATTAGAATAGAAGACACCTCTGGTCGATTATCTTGAGGAGGCAATGCTAAATCTTCATGTTCTACTTGTGGCTCTTGATTTTCTTGCTGAGGGGTTCTCTTCGCTGCCATAGCTAGTCTCAGATTCACCTTAGTTCCAGTTTTGAGTGTATTCGAAACTAGGTTGGGGATTTTCTCCAAAATACCCCTTAGGATCTAGCTTGTAGATATAGGCAGAATCTGGCTTTGTTTGCTTATGAGGAGTTTCGGCTCCCATGAATCTCAGAAGTCCTTCCTCTGATGTGAACTCATCAATGTGTATGATGCTTGGTTGGTCCCAATCTATGAGTTGTGGATGGGCGAGTGGTAGGTCAATGAGGTGGATGGATAATTCTTGGAGAACTGAGCCTCTGAGGGAGATTTGGTTTGGGATATCATCGTAGACTTTCTTTTCAATTTCCTCAGGAATGTCTTCGATTTTGACAAGGTCGCGATGAATGTTCGAAAAAGTGTGACCATCCGTATTGGTGCCCCCAGTTGTGGGTATGCCAAAGCCAAGACCTGACTTCGATTCCCACTTGTGTGCATCAATGGGGCACTGCATGCCTCTTTCTTCTAGTCCTAGACCACCACCTTGATAGTTCCATTTGTCAGTAATGAGCTTATGTTCTTAGGGATACTTCTGGCTGAAGTGATCAAGGCGTGCTTGATTTCTTTGAGGTGCATCCTTATGTAACCAATTGTTGATATCTGGAGTGGGCTCCTCATGAAGAGGGATTTTCGAGGATACAAAGGTTGTTAGGCCAAACTATTTTTATTGAGGAGGTGGAATCTCCTTAGCTTTGTGATATGTCGGTCGTCCATGGGCATGTGGATCAAGTGGGAGTGCCCTGATAGCAAATGCATCCGACAGACTATACTCTCCACAACCTTTGTTATTGATCTTCACGGTAGACAAGGTAGAGGCGAGGATGGTTTCTGGGTCATTACAAGTGTGGGATGAGCTAGCGATGGATGTTTCGATATCAATTCTAGGGAAATGGTTTGTATATGAAGCTTCAACCACATTGCAGTAAGCAAAGGGTTCTGGATCGGCATGGATGGTTACCTCAGTGCCTTGATGTGGAAATTTGACGCATTGATGGTAAGTGGATGGAACGGCTTTCATGGCATGAATCCATGGGTGACCAAGGAGGATGTTAAATGGTAGGTTTAGATCAATAACATGGTAGAGTGTCTCTTGGATGACTGGCCCAACCTTGATTGGCAGCAAAATAGTTCCTTCTATGGTTCTTTCCAAGTTGTCATAAGCTCTGATGGTGATAACCTCACTGATGATATCTACCTCAGTATACCCAGCTTGTTTTATGAATTTTAGGGTGCAAATATTCAAGGCTGATCCATTATCTATCATTACTCTTTTCATGGAAAAATTGTATACCATGATGGCTATGTGAAGTGGAAGGGTGTGATCTGGCTCAACCACGGGTATGTCGGTGGGTTTGAATGATAGGGCACATGAGGAGGATAGGTGTCCAACAAGATTATGAAAATTAGTAGCACTGATATCTGAAGGGACACAGGATTCTATGAGAACACTATCAAGGATGTTCTTGTACACAGGACTAGTGCGAAGAAGGTCTAAAATGGAGATTTGGGCTCGCATGTTCCCAAGGTGTTCCAAGATATTGTACTAGCTTTTTGATGGAGCTGATGGTGCTGGTGAAACTAGTGGGCCTATGATGTTAAATCACGCTCTTCGAGTGGTGATTGCACACTCATTGTTTGGTCCTTAGATATTGATAACATTGACATAAGGCTCTTTCTCAGATATACAACCTATGAGGCTACCATAGTCTATGTAGGATGAAGTGTGGTCATTGTTCTTCCCATGCTATTGGTTTGGCTAGCGGTTGTTGGTGTTGTTGTTGTTGTCTTGGATAGGTGCTTTTCTAGGATTTTGGTCGTTGTGAGGAGGAAAAGCATTTTGATAGATCTGTAAGCCTGCATTGGGAGAGATTTGGGCACCAACGGTGATTTCTTTCCAATCAATGAGGTCCTAGACATAATCTTTCAGTTTCATGCATCTGAGGGTAGTGTGACCTTTTATCCTATGAAATTTGCAGTACTCATTGTCTTTGTACCATGCAGCTTTGGATTGGCTTGGGTCAATTTTTTGGGTAGGAGGAAATTTGATGAGGTTTTCCTTGACTAATTTCTCAAAAATGACATCCAAAGGTTCACCAAGGGGTGTATAGTTTCTAGGTGTAGGTTGGAATTTGGGCTTTTGTCCTGCAACTACATTGATGGCATTAGCTTGATTGCTAGACCCTTGAAAGTTGGCTCTTGGATTGTGGTTTTGACAGCTTTGGTTATTCTGCTATTGGTAGTTGATAGCTTACTGATTGTTTGGTTGATATGGTGGGTTGGACTGGTTTTGAGAAGGACCAACAATATTCACATGTCTAGTGTTAGTGACGCCATCTGTTGCAACATGCTTGTTTTTGTTCCAATACCTAGACTTGTCATTGGAATGTGATTTATTTTGGTTGGCTTCCTTGTAAATCTTGACCACACCATCTTTAATGAGTCCTTGCTCAAGGATCATTCCTTTCTCTTTGATATCTTTGTAGGTCTGCAAACAGTTCATGGTCATGTGGTGAGCCAAGCTAGGATGGGCATTATCAATAAACATTTTTACCAAATGGTGCTTTGGAAAGGTGCAAGATATGTGGGTGGTAAGGGTTTGCCATCTTTGCAGATATTCGAGAAGGCTTTCTCCACCTTTTTTCTTTGTGTGGACAAGATCAACTACTGATAGCTCTGTTTCAACAAGATGGGCATATTGGGCTACAAATGCCTCAGACAATTCAGCAAAATTTTTAATTGTGCCATAGGGGATTCTATAAAACCATTCAAGAGCTGGTCCAACCAAGCTTTTGGGAAAGAGATGTAAGAGAAAGATGTCATCGTATGCCACTTCTTGGCAGTGCATGTAAAATTCTTTGATATGTGTGACAGGGTCTCCTTTTCTTCTGAATTTGTCAAACTTGGGTGTCTCAAAATGCTTGGGAAATGGTGTCATGGTAATGGCTCTGTCAAATGGGTAAGGACACACATTCTCAAACTTGAAGGTTTTTGGATCATTTCCCTCTTGGATGTTCTTCAAAGCTATCTTCATGGCTTCCCATTCTAAATTAATGGGTGATGGCTGGGGTGCCCATAATGTAGGAGTGCCCTGAGGTAGGTATGTGCTAGATGGGGCAATGGAATATGGATGGCTTTGAGGTATGGGCTGGTAGGGATTGTACATGGCTTGGGCAACTGAATGGTGGATGATGGGTTACTGAGGTGGAGGTGGCACATATTGCTGCATGTGTTGTGAGGCTTGCTGTTGATATTAGATTTGAGGTTGGGATTGAGGAACATAAGCTGGCTGTGGGACAAATGGATTGCTTTGTGGAGGTAAGGTATAAGATGGTTGTGAAGCTTGGGGAAAGGATCGGGGATCTTGTGGAACTTGACTTTGGATTTGAAGAGTTTGACCAATATATGTGGGTTGTGCCCCCATTTGGGAAGGTATTTGCATGGAAAAGGAGGCCAAGTAATTGGTGGTTGGTGGTGGTGGATTTCCTCCTAGAAGTGGCATAGAAAAATAGTTGGTAATAGGAGGTAATGGATTAGTTGGTGGTGGAGGTGGTGGGAATTGAAAGCTTGGAAATGGAACTGATGGGGTTTGATAGCTTGGTGGCTAGATTTGAAAGCTTGGTAGAGTGGTGGCAGGAGCTTGGGCCACTTGAGAGCTGGGCAGAACATTGGTAGTAAGTTGTGGGGTTTGATAGCTTTTTGGAGTGAGGGTAGTAGCTTGTGGATTTTTGGCTGATGGCACTGAGCTCCAAGGATTGAGTGGAAATGATGGAATCATGTTTTGAGCTGAGGTAAACAAGCTGGGGGTGATGAAAGGTTGATTACTTGGCCCCAGGGGTGGCATCCCTATTGTATATTGCTGAAGTTGGCCAAAGATACTAGCACTAATTTGGGAGATGGGTGGATTTGGAAGGCTGGGTTGGGGCACAACAGTAGCAATAGTGAAGGGAGTGAATGATGAGGTGTTTTGGGTGAAGGGGGTTTGGGATGGAGTGGTATGGACCAATGGTGGAGTGGTGGTGGCTGGATTGGCTTGTGGAAGGGAGATCTCAACTTGAGTGGAGGATGGTATGTTTGGGTCTATTGGATCATATGGGGTGGGTTGAGGCTCTTCTTTTGACACATATTTAGGATAATTTGAATCATAAGAGCCTATGGGTGGTGGGAGTTTCTCAAACAAGGGGTGAGATGGATCTGATAAGAGGGGAGGTCTTCCAAAGTTGAAGGCTCCAATGTTGTCCCTTCGAAAGTTAGCCATGATTGTTTCCTTGTTTTTGTCTCTAATGGCGTTCACCAATATTGCATTTCCTGGTTGGTTCATGAAAGCTTCAATATTAGTAGGTGATGGTATAGTGTTCTCTGGGCTGAAGGATGGTTGAGTGCTCAAGGGGAGTGATGCTGTTGGATCCAAACGATAGGGCTCCATTGTTTCCTTCTTCTTCTTGCCTAAGTGAGTGACGGGTGGCATTAAAATGCAGAATGTTCCTAGGGATGAGATGCAACAATGCTGATGGATGAAAAAGGGGGGAAGACTTTTCTATGCAAACGATTTCCTAGGTTGAGGCAAAGCTATATGATAAAACCTAAGAAGGATTGAGTTGGGGATGGTAACTTCAAAGATATGTTGCCAAAGCACGAAAGGTTTGTTTTCCTATGTGCAAGCTTGGTGGTGATTGTGTCAACTTAAGGATAGACTGATGATCCTTTATAAAGAACACGAGATTGACCACTTGTGGATCCCAACCTTTAGCTCAAGGTGATGCGGGATAACAAGTAACAAAGCTAGATAACCCTAGACAAAGCTCTGTCAAAGGGATAACCTTGGTCAGGCTGGTGGATTTGGAAGATGTTAGGAATGGCAAAATTTTGGCAAGGTGACAACAATTTTGAAGGCTTGGATGTGAAGATTTTTGAATTGCTGGCTAGATGGTTTGGTTCTAAATGAGATGGATGAGCTAAAATGCTTAAGGGGATGACTAAGGATGGCTAGCTTACCTAAAAGGATGACTCTAAAGTGAAGCTTATGCAAGAATATGTGGAGAAACAAGGGGTTCTAATCATAGAAGTCATGCTTAGTTGGTAAGGCATAAGCATTGTTAACTCTTGGATGTTGGTTAAGTTGGATGGTGTGATCTAACCAGGCATCTTGAAGGGCTTCGTCAGCAACTTTTTCCTCTTCTTTGTGGAGTTTGGCAATTCGAGGGCTTGGTGTTAGTTCTTTTCTCTTGGCTGAAAGTTCTTGGTATGCCTAAGATGGCTTGAGTTTAACTTTGTGAAATTTCTTTTTGGGTTTGGGTTGTTCTGACATGAATTTTTGAATCTGCTTGGCTTTGAGAGATCTTGATTGTTTTTCTTCAACTTGTTCAATTTTTGGAATAGGCAGTGACTATGCTAAGTGTGCCCTAAGCTAGTATTGACCAAGTTTGGCAAACATTCATTCAACAAATAAAAAATCAAGCAATAGATAGGAATAACCAGATAGAAGTTTTGGATTCTCAGAATGTGATACTTGCGCCAAGGAGTGTGTATGTTTTACAAATGTTTTGATCAGTCACTTCAAACACATTAACATCCTAGATGGTTGTCTACAAGGCTGACAATTGGTTTAGCTAGGGAGTCCTCAATATACCCAAGGTACGTGAGGCCCAAATCCGTAGATGAAACCAAAACAATGTCACACAGCTGAGAGGAGTGGTAACCCTCTTCTCCTTTTTCACTTCTCAAGGGTATACAGTTCCTTGAGGCTTAGCCCGAGTGACAAAATCTTGATTCCAAGAGAGGTGTCTTTGGATTCACCTTCTGATCTTTATACTCCGCCGGAACGCTGGAGTTGAGGTCATCCCAAGGGGTGATGAAATCCCCAAGCAGGCCTCCTAAAAATAAAAACAAGGTTTTGGATCCTAATCTTATGCACCCAAGATGGCCTTGAAAGATGACAAGGGGAGAGAAGACTTGGATGACTTGGATGACTTATTATGCCATTCAAAATAATCGAATCCTTAGGTATGAAAGTAGATACAAAGCATGGGAGGTGTTATGCTCTTGATTATAGAGAAGTTAATGTAATTGGAACTATAAATGTGTTACCCTATAAACTAGTTGCATTTATAGATAATGAACTTGTTATGAGTGTGTTGGTAGTAACATTCCTCCCTAACATGGCATTTTATTATCCAAAAAATGTGTAAGGAAACTTGCAACAAAGAATATAATTGTTTCTACATAACCCATAATAGAACTGAAACAAATATGCAATTAAAATTCACATGCAAGAGAATAAACAACATACCCACAAAAATTGTGACACAAGATATACTGTAGGAAACCCTCTTTGAGGGAAAAACCTAGCCTCCAAAAGCATCCATCACCATGTATTATTCAAAAAAAATAGCATTGCAATATAACCATGGAAGCCTTCAAAGCTATAGCCACAACTAAGCAATCCATGTGAACAAGCATGAATCCACACATCACATGCCATGCTTCTAACCTTCACAAATACTCCCTTGGCCAACCTATCAAGCCTTTTCCCACTCAACTCTTTCCCTTTTTTCCTTCTCCTTTCTCACTTACAACAACAAATAACCTTGTGGTTACTTATATAGTAGCAAATCCCACAAAACCACCAAGTTGTATTACATAAACCATGTGCTACCTAACCCATTGACCCCACATTTAATATTGGAATTTTAATTTATTTTCTCCAATATTAAATAATTACATCAAATATTATCACAATGTTACAATACAAATCATCAAGTATATCCCATGGGAATCTTTACATGTGCATTCATCTAGATGCAACATTACCTAATATAATATAATAATACAATATAACAATATCATGCAATGTGTGCAACACCCATTATCTCAACAATCTCTCATTTGTATACATTGCATAGGGTCAATCTGTAGACACATAAATGAATAGGGGAACAATCCCTTCCAGCACATCCACCATCATGTAACAAAGTAAACCATGTGCTTCATCTTGGTACCCGCAACAAAATTAAAGTATCTAGCAACTCAAACATGAATGATCTCACCTCTTATTATGCCACAACCACTAGACATACATAGAAGCCATCCAAAAAGAAAGCCAACAAACTTGTTGCATTAGAAGATCATAAAATCGTGTACTAACTAAAATACCAAGCACAAAAAACCTGATCCAAAGGTAATCACATGTATCCATAGTTGTCAATATATCTATAGCTAAAATAGCACTCACAACAAGTGCCAAACCCATCCAACTATCCATACCTCCAAAGGTTTATGAAGTGAATCTCACATCATCAACATATCCAATCTATAACTTGCAACCTGCCACATATATACCATGAAGCTCCCATTGCAAAGATAATGTCAAATCTATAACCAATCCACTCACAACATCTCAAATAAATGAATCCATGTAGTCTCAAGGATATAAACAACACATAAACCAATAACCTACTAGAACAACTCTTGTAAACAATCTCCAATAGTCTCCCAAGCTCTCCACAACCAATAGAGGAAAGAGATAAAGGAATAACTATATCATCTCTCACATGACATACATGAGCACAAACTAGCGATCACAATCTCTAACCATTCTCAAATCCAGTATAAGTGAAACTGAACACCAAGAAGACAACCAAGACCAAAAGAAACTATGCAAATCATAACATGTATCATGTCCTTCTATACACACATCTAGATGTAAACTGTGTAAGTATGATCTTCTTCATAAAACCCCACCAAGAAGCCACAACAACACCCAAATCATATCATATAACTAATCATGGATGTAAGCCTCTCACAAGAAGATTGAACTCATAAACCATTCCTAATCCAAAGAATATGTCCAATATAAAACCATCTCCTGAACTTGACCTACATAAAAACATATGCAAATCGAGATAACCAATGCTAAACCATCTCTCAAATTAACCCTCCAAAAATAACTCATGTACCATAGCTCAAGATCCATATCCATGAAAGAAAAGCATAAACATAATTCACCTAATAGAAAACAATGGGCTAGATCTCTCAAGTAGCAAACTGCTGAGTAGACCAAGAGTGGGGAATGAGAATGCTCATCAAGATATCCAAGTCTCCAACCAAGACTCATCTAAGAAAAATCTCCTGTTAAGTCCATATCAGGTGAATGCCCTTTGGACTCTCCTACTGAAACCATCACCCATCCCAACAAATACTTCTATAATCTAAGAAAAATTAGCATCACCACCATCTCTAAGTATCCACGAGCACTTGTAACCAATCAATTCATGCCAACTCCAAAATATAACATAGCAATATCATAATGTATCCATCCTATGATCAATTTAATAAATACCAAGAAACTAAACCAAGATCAATGTCAAAGTTCCAACCATGGCCTCAAGAACATAAACATAACAACATGATCTAAACAATCTCAACCAAAGACATAACATGCTCCATATGAATATACTATAACATGTCAAAACTCTAAACACGTATCAAGAGTATACTATGATATAATAATGAAACCATCCTAACAGCAAGGATGACATGTCAAATGAAAGCATAAACCACACCTTTACCAAAAACCCCATTAATCCTTATGATACAACCATCTCCACACACCATGAAGAAAAATCTGTATATGAGCAATGTTAGTATGCTAATAGAAACCAAATTTAAATAAAGCTTCTACAAACTAAACAAAATTCATAAACTTCAAGATAGACTAAGATGATCTCTCAATTGAGAATACGAGCCATTAATGGGCTCTCTCAATGAGAAGCTCTCTTGTTGAGTAGCTTTGTCTAAATAGATAGGATGTATGCTCAAGCTTTATGCTTCAAAAAAGGCTTCAAATGGAGTTGGAATTTGGGTGTGAGTGTATGGTTTTGATGTAAAATGGCTTCTTAAAATGGCATTATGAGTTTACTTCATGGATTGTGTTGTTTTGCAAAGGGGAAGGATCCAATTTATAGGCAAGAGGCTTGAGGGATTGAGGGCTAAGATGCAAGGATGGGAAAAAGCTCATGGAGGGCTCAGATTGCATGAGAGGAGAGCACATGGATTGTGCTTTCTTACAACCAATCAGGGAGTGACACATGTCATAGGGTGAGAGGATGGAGGAAAGAGGAAGGATGAGTCAACAAAGGAGGCTCAAGGGATAAAATCTTCATAAAGACCCTCATAATGGCTTGTAAGAGCAATAAAAGGGCTTTGGAAGAGTCATTAATCGCCTAGTGGGCTTCATAAATTTTTATGGTTGGGATATTTTGAGGGAGATGAGAGGAATTTCAACTTGGGCTGCATTAGGAGGGTTTTAAGCTTACTTAGGATTGTGCAAATGATTAGAGGATGAATTAGGATGGTTTAGGATTAGCTTAGGGATAGGCAAGTGGATGACATTTAATGAGGGTGGGTGAAGGAGGAGATATTTGTTAACTTTGGCTTGGGTTAGTAAGTTTTAACCCATATTTAGGGAATGTGACAAGGTTAGGAGGGGATTAGGATTAGGTTTAAAGACATCTTCTAGAAGAGTCTAGACTTCGGATGAGGATAAAGACTTTCTAGAATAGTCTAGAACTTCCTAGGATGAGGATGAAGACTTTCTAGAAGAGTCTAGAAGTTCTTAGGATGAGGATAAATTAGATTTTTAAGAAATAAATAAAGTTTTATTTATTTCAAGGGTTTGGGTTGAGGAGATATTTATTAAAACTTTTTTAATAAACATGAGGATTAATATTTAATCTTAATTAAATATTTTGAGTTGGGATTAGGGGTAGGAAATGATGGGATTAGCCTTTAATCAAAATTAAAGAAGGATTAGAAGATTTTGGAAGAGGTTAGAGGTCTTAAGGAAATTGGCCAAGCTTTGGGCAAAAAATAAATTTTTTATTTATTTTGGGTTTTTTGGTCAATTTATTAATTAAATAATTAATAAATAAGGAAATAATGTTTAAATAAGATTTAAACATTTTTGGGAGGGATTCCTTAATTAAATATTTTTAATTAAGATAAAGGGATTTAATGGCATAAAAAATAAATAAATTAATTAAATAATTAATGATGATGTCATCAAGGACTTTTTTCAGAAAATAAAAATATTTTATTTTCTAAAGGATTTTTAGGTTTCTACAAAATCGTCCCCATATACCATGAAGAATCGTATCTACACACCATGAAGATAACCAAGAACGCCATGAGTCCTCAAGTTCTAACCATCTTCACACACCATGAAAATAACAAGTGCACCATGCAAATGTCAAAGATGCTTCTATAGCAACAGGATCTAAGATAAACCTCCAACGTCTACAAAAACACACACACACACTCTCTCTCTCTATATATATATATAGAGAGAGAGTGTGTGTGTGTTTAATAATAAAACCATCCTAACACCAAGGATAACATGTCAAATGAAAGCATAAACCACACTTTTACTAAGAACCCCATTAGTCCTCAAGATGCAACCATCTCCACACACCATGAAGAACCATACCCACACACCATAAAGATAACAAGTGCACCATGAAAATGTTAAAGATGCTTCTATAGCAATAGGATCTAAGATAAACCTCCAACATCTCTCTCTCTCTCTCTCTCTCTCTCTCTCTCTCTCTCTATATATATATATATATATATCAATGCCAAAAACTCTCACTCAACCATGGTACCAAGTCACCCATCACATCATAAAATTCATCTCCTACATGAAGATCCTCCAAGTCTATACTCACACAACCAAAGTGTCAGTACCAAGTGAAACCAAGAAGATACAAACCAAACCAAGAACTAATCTTGCACTGTCACCTCATCACTTTCACAAGCTCCCACTAAACTATGTATCTTAGATATCCATAACATAATGATAAAAAATATCCTCTAACCATGAGAACCAACCAAGGAATCAAACCATCAAATAACTCAAAGTGCACATCATAAGCTCCTCAAAAGAAACTAAATAACCATGATCCTCACCAAAGAAGATATACCACCATAACCAAATCAAGAATCCAAACCAATAAACATCAAGGATTTACCTGTAGATCCAATCATGTCATGCCAAAATATATGGCATCATGATCACATCCATGAATCGAGAAACTAACTCTCAATATGTCCAACTTGTCAACATAAAATAGTCAACCACAATCTTCCACCATGACTATACTTGGTGACAGCATCTCATCCCTTCTACATGAAGAAAAAAACTAGCAAATCATGTGACTTAAGGCATAGATGACCCAAATCCAAGTCACCAATCTAAATATGCATTAATAACGAAAGAACAATGGGCAAAGACAACCCATATCCAAGTCAAAATGCAACCTTTAAGTATAGACCGCTTACAAAATTGCACAACTTGTAGACTTAACAAATCATCATACATATCCAAACCAAACATTGATAACCATATAATCATGAGACCAATCTAAAATATGAACTGAGTATATAATGACATCAAATCTTCAATCTTCAATCATTTAATGTCATAAACTTACAATGCTACCATAATCAATATATACCATAAACTGTTTAGATTAATATATCACCAAATAAACCATGCCAAACCTACACCAAATCTGAACCAATGTGTAGAGCTCTCCAAGAGCTTTTTGTTGACTATTCGAAGTCCAAAATCTGACTCTATATGCCCAAGTTATGGCTTAATCTGTGTTCAAAATAAACAACATCTAACTTTTGGTCTCTTAAAACCTAATAAAATGTCAAAATCATATAACCAAACCTACACCAAGTTGTAGTGCTCTAAATTATCTTCCCAATGCATATAAGAAGTCTAAAGTCCAATAACTTAATAGAAAGTTATGGTCATTTTGCTAAAATATTCTTTTTACCATTTTCACTGCAATTTTTTTTTGTGACAAAAATTCTGTCAGGATTAAATTTGATGGTCATCATGGGCTAAAACTTAAAAACTCTTTCATTTCCTCTAAACATAACCAAATTAGAGCATATTATATATCAAAATTTATGAAAATAATGACCCAGATCCAAAGGTGAGGTTTGTTTTTACCCAGGAGGTCATTTCTGTAAACTCCACCTTAAAATCCTCATTTAAATGAAACATCCAAAAAATTATTTTGTCCAACAATTTCACATGCCCAAAATCTTTCAACATCCCATCATAATAGTAAACCCAAAAACATCAAGTTTGTAATAAACAACTCATATATCTTTCCCTTTCTTTCATCCTTTCATGCATTCCCATGGATTTAATCTAGGGTTACAATAATAAAACCATAGCTCTGATACCATTTGTAAGGAAACTTGTAGCAAAAAATATAATTGTTTCCACATAACCTATAATAGATGTGAAATAAATATGCAATTAAAATCCACATGTAAGATAATAGACAACATACCCACAAAAATTGTGGCACAAGATATACCTTGGGAAACCCTCATTAAGAGAAAAATCTAGGCTCCAAAACTATCCATCACCATGTATTATTCAACAAAAATACTATTGCAATACAACTACGAAAGCCTTCAAAGCCATAGCCATAACTAAGCAATCCATGTGAACCAGCATGAATCCACACACCCCATGCCATGCTTCTAACCTTAACAAATGCTCCCTTCGCTGACCTATCAAGCCTTGTCCCGCTCAACTCTTTCCCTTTTTTCCTTCCCCTTTCTCAGTTACAAAAACAACTACCCTTATGGCTGCTTATATAGTAGCCCCTCCCACAAAACCACCAATTGGTATTACATAAACCATGCGCTACCTAATCCATTGTCCCCACATTTAATATTAGAATTTTAATTTTTGTTCTCCAATATTAAATAATTACATCAAATATTATCAAAATGTTATAATACAACTCATCAAGTATATCACATGGGAATCTTTACATGTTGCACATCCATCTAGATGCAACATTACATAATAAAATAAAATAATACAATATAACAATATTATGCAATGTGTGCAACACCCATTATCTCAACAAAATGGAGTGTTGCAATGGGTGGTAGTTTACAATGTGATTTATCATTTGATATCTTTCATATAGGTGATCAAGCTATAAAGGTAAATAGAGAACCCAAGGTTACTCACATGATTGAAGAAAATGTAGATAATGATACTAGTTGTTTCTTGGATACTGATATAAATTCTTTTAGAGCTAAGGTTATTATCTTAGAAAAATAAAAAACACCTATACCAATAGTGCAAGAGGTCAAGAGCTATTCTAAAGAGAGTGATTTATGGACCATGTATTTTAATGGTGCTAGTTCAAAAGAGGGAGCAGGTGTTGGGTTAGTTCTTATTTCACCTAAGAAGAAAACATTTAGGTACTCTTTTACTCTAAGTTTTACATGCACAAATAACATTGCAGAGTATGAAGCACCACTTTTAAGTCTCAGATTGATGTCCAAGCATAGTATAAAATATTTATATGTAATTGGTGTGTTTGAGCTGGTAGTGTCACAAGTTAGACAATCTTATGCATAAAAAATAAGAGACTAAAACAATATACAAATGATGTATGTGATGAAGTTGAAGCCTTTGAAGCTTTTGGAATAACTTGGATGGATAGAACCAACAATAAAATGATAGATCTACTGGAAAACATTGTTATCAAACCAAATGGAATATCCTTTGTACGAGTATCCAAGGTGGAAGTGTAGACAAGACCTTCAATCCCTAATATTTTTGAAAGGTTGAAGGTTTTTGAAGATGACTCAGATTTTTTAAAGTCTCTAAATTGTCAAGATAAATACCATGGGTAGGAACTAGATTGTAGTGCTTTTGTGGAATATATAGATGGAAAGGATACAATCTTTGGAAATAAGATTATATAGCTTAAACCAAACAAGGTGTTGGAATACTTTTAGAATAACTGAGAGGGGGAGTGAATTAGTTATCCAAGGTCTAGATGTATAAGAAAAAAATTTCATAGCTTAGTGAACCCATAAAACATATATCATCATGCATGCATCCATAAGATTATGCAATCACTAAAAACTTGTAGATTACTATCAAATCAATTTGCAAAAACACAAACATGAAACATAATAGATTCAACAACACATTTGACACAATGATTAATGTAGAAACCCAATTCAATAAAAACCACTACTAACATGCTACCCTTTTTCACTCTTTCTGAAGTGGTGCCCTATAAAAGGCCATCCTTGTTAAAGGTTACAATGCACACTATTAAATGTGACCCTATTAAAGGATTTTAATCACCCTGTTAGGAGTGAGCCTTGTTAGAGGACTTTAGACCATTCACTTGGAATGTCACCCAGTTAAAAGATTTACAAATCACTATTAGGTCAACCTTAATCCAAAGGATTTACCCTAGACTGATACAATTATTAGAGAGTAATAGTAAGGCTTGATTTGATAACAACTTACAACTCTATTTGTAGATTACAAATCTATGTTTCAATCCTCCATTATGCTTGGCCTTCACACATTTCAACTCTAATAGCTTGCTCATCCTTCAAGCATTCATACCCTTAAGCCTTCTTGCTTGACATGCCAATGCAAGCTCTTCTCTTAGGTCACTTGATGAAGCAAAACCCTTGACTCCTTGTCTTCCTTATATTCTTGCACATGACAACCCTTGCTTCTGACCAATCATTCCTATAAATAGGAAATTTTGATCGTTTGCCACTCATTCTCCATCATCCAATTTATGTTTAGGATAGATTGGGTAGTATACAATGAATCTACCCCTCACTTCATATCTCTTCTATAAACTTCTCCTTCAATCCTCCTTGAATTCACCTCAAACTGATTTACCTTGAATTTTGTGCCACCAACTCATCAATCTTATCTTCTACCTAGTTCACACAATCCAAGAAAACAAACTTGTTAGCTCAAATTGATCGAATTCACAATCTTTCAAATAATGCAACCACTCAGCATTAACTTGCTTTTGATGCGCGAAACATACTTTGTTTCTTGACATCCTTTGTAAAATCACTTGGCATGAACTAAAGTTTATGGTGCTTGACATCAAGTAAACTTTACTCACCATCTATTGTTTTTCTTGGCATACATTAGAATAGACTTTTACTTAGACCAAACTAATTTTTTGCTCAACTTACACTAACTTTTCTTGGCACCTACTATACTATCCACTTAGTCAAGCTTGGCGAAAAAACTTTGTTTAACTTGTTCTTCTATACTTTCTTACTGTAACCAATCTTTGTAACCTTAAGTAGATTATCAGTACATCATGCTATCACTGTCTTAACTAATTCTTGTACTCCTTTACATATCATAACTCAACCTTTCCCCTAGATGCTATTGTTACACCTTTTAATCAAATCATCTTCACCAATCAAATAAGTGATATTACCTAAATCATATAAGTAGTTGTCTTACCAGTAAATAGTAGGTTTGACATTAGTGATAAAATAATGATTGAAACATATTGATCATACTTGTATCAATCTATTCTCAACAATCTCTTTCTTAAACAATCTCCCTCTTTGACATTGATGGAAAACCAAACTAATCAACCAAACTAACTAGGTTGAAATAGCAAGACCAAAAAAATACCAAAAAGAAAATAATTCCTTGTGTTGAAATCTCTCCCTCTATTAGAAACTTCCATCTTCTAAATAGGTTACAAAACTCCTTATCCCTTTAAATTTCTTCTTATATCTCTTTCTTAGTAGGTAGATGTTAGGACTTCTCCCTCTTTGTTAAGCCTCTAATCTCTTGTTTATCTCCTCATCAATAACTATCTCCCTCTTTGACAACAATACCAAAGAATTGTTACCTTAACATGCAGATATAATCTTCTTCAATTTCTTCCTTTGTCATCTTTCTTGTGGCTAATTTGTAGTGTCAATTGTTTGATTACTTTAGGAAAATCCTAAAGAAAGATCCTTTGCATCAATTTGTAACATATGAAATTTAGTTGGTTTGATGCAGGGCACTCCTTTTGTTACTTAGATAGCCTTTGATAGAGGTATCACCCCTAGTTTACCTCTTAGATACTCATGAGCATCCTTAGGTAATGCTTTTGTGATGATATCAACAATTTTTTCTTTTGTGTTAACATATTCCATCTTCACCTCTTTATCTTGAACTAGTTCTCTCAAGTAATGATACTTGATTGCAATGTGCCTAGTCTTTATATGCATCACAAGATTCTTTGATATGTTTATGACACTTGCATTATCACAATAAACTGTCACTTATTCTATGATCTCTTCCTTCATACCTTTGAGTAACTATTTGATTCATACAATGTTTGTACAATTTATAGCAGCAACAACATATTCAGCTTTAGCTGTAGATTGTGAAGTGCATTTTTGTTTCTTGCTAGTCCATATAACTAGCCTTTTACCTAAGAAAACTGCTCCTTCACTACTGCTCTTTCTATCATCAATGTTTCCAACCCAATCAACATCATTATAGGCTCTTAATTAAAAATTTTCATTTTTCTTATAGTATAGACCATACTCCTCTATTTCTTTTAGATATCTCATTATTCTCTTTACAACCATCAAATGATTCTCTATGGGATTAGCAGAGAATCTTGCAACTATCCCTATAGATAATGCAATGTCAGGTCTACTATGTACTACATATTGTAATTTTTCAATCATATACCTATACAATGTCTGATTCACCTCAGGTAAATCATCATTCTTTGACAACTTGTGTCCTATCACCATAGGTGTACTTATTAGTTTGGAATACTCCAATCCAAAAGTTTTCAATATTTCTTTGACATATTTTAATTGAGTGATGTATATACCATATTTCATTTGATATAGTTGCAAATCCACAAAGAACATGATCTCTCCAAACATAGACATCTTAAATTCTTACTTCATTTCATTTGTAAAAGCCTTACATAAATCATCTTGACCTCCAAATATAATATCATCAACAAAAACTTTAGATAACAAAATACCTTTTCTTTTTTCTGTCTTCATGTACAGATTGTTGTTATCATCAATCCCTTACATACCATGTTCTTATTGTTAACATAAACAAATCCTTCTAGCTATTCTATGTAAACTTCTTTCTCTAATATGCCATTCAAAAATGCAGATTTAACATCTATTTGATAAACTTTGAAACCTTTGTATATAGAAGAAGCAAGTAAAGTTCTTACTCCTTCCAATCTAGCAACAAGAGGAAATGTCTCTCCATAGTCAATTCCTTCTTCTTGTGCATATCCTTTGAAAACTAACCTTTCCTTTTTCCTTGTGACTTCACCATTTCCATCTAGCTTGTTTCTGAATAACCACTTGGTGCCAATCACTTTTTTTTCTTCTAGGTTTAGGAACTAGAGTCCATGTTTTTTTCTTCTCAATTTGTTCAATCCCTTCTTCCATGGCTTTTCTCTAGACCACATCTTCTAAGTCATCTCTCACAAATTTGGGTTCTTTCATGCCTAGAAAACATGTATCATTTCTCAATATATTTCTTGTCATTGTTCTAGCATCTTTATCTCTAATAATTTGTGTAGTAGGATAATGCCTCTTAACATATTTGAAGAATTTTGGTTTAGGTCTAATTTCTTCATTTTTTCTTTCAACTTCAATGTCACTGTGTACATCTCTATTAGGTAGCTCAGCATCTCTACTAATCTCAAAATTAGAATGTTCTTTGACTTCATTCTATAATTTGACATCTAAATGTACCTCAGTTCCTGAATGCAACTCGACATTCATAGTATGTGACTCGGCAGTCACTGAAATTTACTATTGGTTTATAGCTTGATTTGTAGCATCTTCTTTAGTAGGCATACCTTCATAAAAGTATACAAATGATTTGTATTCTTCTAGTTCTTTCATAGATTTAGCCTCATATACTTCTATATATTCATCAAAATTTACATTTTCACTTTCCACAACTTTGTTAGTGTTAGTATTTAAACACTTATAAGCTTTACTTCTTGTGGAATATCCTAAGAATCTACCTTATTTACTTTTTGCATCTAGTTTACCATTCCTAAAGTCTTTGAGAATATAGCATTTTCTTTCAAATACCTTAAAATATTTTACATTGGGTGAGTATCCATACCATAGATCAAAAGGTCTTGAATGAGTACCTTTCTTGACTTGTACACAGTTCAAGATATAGATAGTTGTATTTATAGCTTCTCTTTAGTATTTAAAAGCACATTTGTCTCCATCATGGGGCATGTGCACCAAGTTTTGGTGCCAAAAACATGACACCTAATGTTTTTTTTAAAAAAAATTTGCAAAGTGTGTGCATGCTATAGTGTGTATGCGCTTTTTAAAATTAAAAAAAATTATAAATGGGCTACAAACCCATGATCCATTTTATCATTCTATTTGGCTTTTATTTTTCTCCTCAATAGCGTGCATGCGGATTGAAGAAGTTGAAGAATTTTTTCACCCAAATCCTCAAAATGTCTCCTTGTCACCAAAGTTCAAGATCGGGATTGTGTAGTATGTTTTCTACTCTTGTTTTTACATTATTTTATATGTTTTTGCATTGTTTTGTAAGTTTTTACATTGTTTTGTAGGTTTTTTCAATTTTTCTTTAGATGTATTTATTTATTTAGATTGCAATTGTTTTCTTATCAAGAAATGTAAAGAGTCAACTGCCAAATGCCCAACCAGATCAACAAAATCAAAACAAAAACCTTCCACAAGATCCTAATCAAAAGCCTCTAGAACAAGAGCAAGAAATTTTGCAACCTACACCGATTGGAAGACCTCCTCCTGGCACCCAAGACAACATAATGAATGAAATAGAAAGAGGGAAAAATGAATTAGAAGCACTCATTAGTAGGTTGAAAGCTTGTGGAAAAACCAATCCGATGAGAGCATAATTGGCATCCTCACTTGAGTCCATTATGATCCATGTAGCTTCTGTTAGTGGTCAGTTGGATATTTGGTGTGTTAAGAGGGATGAATAAAAAATATATTATGTAAACAAATTATCATATCAAGATGTAAGAAAAAAGAAATAGCAAAAGGTGGCATTTGTGCATTGTCTAAAAAGCCTAGAGAATAAGATATTATTAAAACTACAACTAAAAGATTCCCCATCCATTGGTGCATACATGATGGTATTAGAAATAACTTTTGGGATAGATGGTCAATGGTCTTTAATGCCCCACCCTACAATAATCATGAGGTTCTAAAGTATTTCATAAAGAAATTATATTGTGAATTTATCTTTGGGGAGATCCCCAATTATATTGATATATTAGAATCTCAGGGTAGACATGGGGGATCATCATTTGAGAGGCTGAGGGCACATTTTGACCCTAATGTAGTGAGGGAACTTGTCGTCAAGCCATAGGGTGAGCATGTGATCATTCCTTTAATTATGAAGGAACATGTAGACACTAGCACTCTAGGGACTATTAATGCTTTCACACATACCCTCATTCATTGCACGAGTCCATTAGTTGAGGAGGAGCCTTTTGTGCATCGCGGTTACATGTGCACATCATGTGGAACCTTATGCACATTTGGTAGTCATGCTAGAGATAGTATGGATGATGGGCTAGTCACTGATGAGTTCCTAAGTGAGACATTTGGCATTGACACATAGGTAAATTACAATAACAATAAACTAATTTGATTTCATTTTATATGTATAGTGAATGATTAATTAATTAACATGTATTAACATTGTTCAAAATTTAGGGTAAGAGTGTTGGTGGCCCTAGTACAGATTCCCTAGCCCCATTTTTCATCCTATCGACGAGTCGAGAGGTATGTATCGATTTCATCATTTAAATATATATATATATTTATTAAGTAATCATATGAAGAATTATAAAAAAAAATTTATGCATGTGCATCAATTCTCTATTAGACCATCGACATTCAGAAGGGACTCTGAGCCTAGGTGTGATACGAGCTTCGTAGAGGTACATTTGTTTCATGTTAATTTAAGTCATTTGATTATATTTGTTTCATGTTTCATGTTACATGTAAATTTTATTATATGACATCCAACTGTTGATTTCTGAGAGTCCTCATCTTTGCTAGTCCATCAATTGTGGAGTTACTGTAGCAATGGCTAGTTCAAAGCCATTGATCGAGGCATGAAAGAGTTTTCTTGGTTTTAGTTGTTGTTTATAATTTTTAGTATCAAAATTTCTAATGTTATTTATAAGTGATTATATTGAGTGAATTGTTGTAGGGCCTTATTACACCTGATCGTTTGCAAGTCTTTAAGGTGGACGTACAGAGTGACTATTTGATGACGGTAAGAAAATAATTAATTTTGTGTGTACGTATATTTTATTTCAATGTATAATAATTATTGATTCATATCTTCTTTGTTTGTATCAGCTCAAGTTAGAGAAGAGCCTAAACAAGAGGACGAATGAGTGTGTGAGGAAGACCCCATCATCCCTATCATCTCCCTCCAGATGATGATCGAAGACCTCTAGGGATTTTTTTCCTTCCCCTCATGGGAAAGAGAAGATATAGTTGATAGACACACATGTATAGGCATTAGTGGAAATATATGTTGGATTTTATGTTAGTGGACATATTTGTTATACATTTGATGTATATATGACATTTATATTTGATGTATGACATATATTTGATGCATGAGATTATTAGACTTATGACATTATTGGTTAATATATGATATGTTTGTTCATGTATGACATTATTGGTTATCGTAATATAGTATATGTTTTTTAATGTATGACATTATTGGTTATCATACTATATTACATGTTTTTTCATGTATGACATTATTGGTTATTATAATATATTATATGTTCGTTCACCTATGACATTATTGCTTATCATAATATATTATATATTTGTTCATGTATAACACTATTGGTTATCATAATATATATCTTGTTTTTCTTGTTTACATTTTAATTACATTTCATGTATTTTATTTTAATGTAAATTGCATCCAAAATTTTTAGGAATAAGGTGTTTCAACCTTGTATAATTCTTATTCTTATTATTTGTTTTGTAAAATGTATTTCTTGCAAATAATGTTGATGTGTCGAGATCTTGAATTGTGTGTAACGAGATCATGACTAAAACGGTGTATTGGTTGTACTGTGAGTAGCTACTAGAGTCTTTTGTTGTTGATGTTGAACTTGCATTGCAAGTGTATTGTAACCTCGTGTTGAAGATAATACATTGTGCAGGTTCTGAAAGGGTGGGGTTGTTTTACTGAAAGGTTTTTCTCCACCGGCAAATCCTTGTGTTATGTGTTCCTTTCTCTGTCTATTTTCTGTATGCATGTTTGGTTGCAATATTGTTTTTTACATGATATTGAATCTATAAGTGTAAGATTTTATAGGATTTGCATCATACTTTCCTTATGAGATTAGTGTAGGAAGCTATTTTCGCACCTGAGTTTCCTTACAAAAATGATGCAGAATGCTCACACCAAAAGGTAGTGGATTCCCAGCAAGAATACTTTTAAGGAAAACTACCTTTCCCACATTTTTAAGTGTCTTCAAAGACTCTTTCCAACTTGGTTACAACATTGAAAAAACTTCTACCCAACTTCATAAAACTACTTGATCACTTTCCCTATTCAAGACTTGGGAAACAATAAGAGAAAAATGAGAAAATTTGAGAAATGGATCATAATCAACTTCTTGCTTCAAACTAACATCTGACACACTTTAATGAACACCTAATAACTATCTCACAAACTTTATTCTATCATCTATTCCCTCCTTCCAAGAGATTCTTCAACATCCTACGACTGTATTTTCTTTGCAACAACATGTAATTTGCTTATTTTCAGACAACTCTTACAAAGGGAAGTGATTATGTTTCAAACCCATGAAATGGCTATTAAGACAACCAAGAAAATCCTTAATGTCTTCCACTAACTCCATTCAGTGATAACATGCAGCTAAAGTGGTGTTTCATTCAGAAAAAGTATGAGTTTGTTGTTCCAAATAGGAAGTAATGATATTTGACAATAACTCAATGATCCTATATACAAGTTTAACATCAATAGTGATTCCTTGCCATATAAAAAAACTTAATAATCACCAACACCTTATGCATCTTCTAAATTCATAGATAGTATTTGCATCATTTGACATCCATTCCAACCAATTATTAGTTAGTTTGATTGGTTACAAGGTTAATTTCAAGGTTTTCCAAAAAATTGCTAAAATTATCAAAAAGTTGTCAGCAACTTTTATTGCAAAATGCAATTTTTGCACTAACTCTTCCTAGAACTTAACCAAGTGGTTTTTAGTATCACCTAGGACCTATATAAGGTGTAATGAATCTCAAAACACTTATTGAGTCAACTTATTAACAAAAAAAAATTGTTAGGACTAAGGCAACTTGGGTTTATAGGTGACCTCAAGTTCCTTGACCTTACAAATAACGATTACCTTAGTACCATAAAAAAATAACATGTTCAAAATGAGTTGTATGATGATACCTTTACCTTCTATCATGAGTCTCCATCATTGGGTTAGATGACATATCCAATTGCTATAATCAAAGATCATTTCCTTATGGCATTCAGTGACTCTTAGGGACAATTTGGTTCAATGTGCTTGAGAATGTTTGAGTGCTCAATAGGATTGGAGGATCTTGGGGCTAGTGTTTGTGTGGGAACTCAAAGATAATGGAATAGACAATTCAATCCCATGAAAAAATGTGAGAGAGATTTGGAAATTGGCAACTTTGTACTAGCCAACACTATAAGTTTTAGCATCACCCAAGATGGCATCACAAAATCAAAATGGAACAAGATCTTCAAAAAGTGAGAGAGGTTATTGTAGCTCTCTACAACATGGTCCTATAGCACCTAAAATCACATCTGTACCTCACACAAGCTCTAAGATATACCCTATCAAATATTTCTACCCTATGGCATTTAGTGACTCTTAGGGACATTTCAATTCAACATGCCTGGAACGGTTGAGCACTCAATGGGATAGGATAAACTTGGGCCTAGTGTTTACTCGACCACACAAAGCTAAAAAAGGAGACAATTTGATCCCATGATGAAAGGTGAGAGAGATTTGGCAGTCGGTAACTTTGTACTAGCCAACACTACAGGTTTAAGCATCATCCAAGATGACATTGTAAAATAAAAACAAAGTAAGATCTCAAAAAAATGAGAGAGGTTATTGTAGGTTTTACAACATGGTCATATAACACTTAAAATTGCATCCATATCTTGTATGAGCTCTAAGATACGCCCTGTCAAAGATTGTTACCCTATGGCATTTACTGACTCTTAGGGATGTTTTGGTTCAGTGTGCCTTAGAATGTTTGAGCACTCAATGGGATAGGATGAGGTTGGGGTTAGGGTTTTCTAGGCCACCTAGAGCTAATGAATTAGATAGTTTGATCTTATGACAAATGGTGAGAGAGATTTGGCAGTTGGCAACTTTGTACTGGCCAACACTATAAGTTTCAGCATCACCCGAGATGGTGTCACAAAATAAATATAGAGTAAGATCTTCACAATATAGTCCTATAACACCTAAAATTGCATCCATACCTTGCATGAGCTCTGAGGTATGCCCAATCAAATATCATTACCTTATGGCATTTAGTGACTCTTAGGGATGTTTTGGTTTGGCATGCATGAGAATATTTGAGCACTCAATGGGATGGGACTGTTAGTGTAGTTTTTTATTTTTTCTATTTTGCTAAGTTTTTCCTACACTTTTAATAATCTTGCTTAAGTTAATAAAGCATGTCTTATTAGGTGAATGGTTGTGAGGTGTCACCTTCCTACATGTGAGCATCCATTAGCTATCTTGGGAAGATACTTTTCTATCTTTAGTCCAATAGATGGTTGCTCCTTATTGGTTGGTGTTGCCACCTCCTCCCTCTTCCTAGCCTATATAACCATGCTACCTGGCTTGTATTTGTATCTCTTGTTTTTGCATCCTCTTAATGCTATTTTGCTTCCAGCATTTGCATTACTCTCTTGGAGACTAACTCTATGATGCTATTTTGATTTTGTATCATTTGCATTCATAGTTTAGATATTTACTCTTTGCACTAGTTTTCTGGGTTATTAATCTTTTCAGATTCTAACATGGTATCAGAGATTTTCTATGTGCAAGAGTAGATTTTAGTTTCCTTATTTGAGAGATTTAGGGGGGGGGGGGGGCAAATCAACTTAATTGTAGTTTTTTGAAAAATGAAGTATGCTCTTCTCTTGCATCTTTGGATGATCTTGAGAATCAAAAAAGTTTTGACAAAAATAGTTTTTCTCAGGGGTTTCAATCTCAAATCTGACAACCAACTTGCATATTTGGAGTTTTCAATCAATTTTGTAGGTTTCAACATGCTGATGGACTTGAAAAGCTGATCCAGCATTTGCATATCATATTTTGGTTGTTGGGGTCGATTTTTGATTTTTGGAGCCATTTTTTACTACTAAAGGCATCTGATTTACACTACAACAAATTTTTGGAGCATTTTCAGCCCAAACGGACATCACCATTGGATCCGGAAGGCCGTTTGTAGTCAAGATTCATATAAAGCTTTTCAATTTTCGACACAGGGCATTTTTTGAGATTTTTTAACCCTCAAGGGTCGTTGTCGTACGGATCGTACGGTCGTAGTGCGAAAAAAAAATTCAAAAAAAAAAAAAAAATCAATTCGCAGCGCACCACCGGGCGACCAGCGCCGCACCACCCAGCGGCTGCCGCTGTGCCACTCGCTAGCTGCTGCGACCGGCAGCGCCGCCGCAGAGCCGTAGCGGATCGGTGCCTCCCCCGGGCCACCCCGGTGCTGCTTAGTCTCTACTACTGCGGCCACCTCAACCGGTGGTTTTTTCGGCAGCCACTTCAGTTTCGCCACCGCCACCGAAAGTCGCCGCTCGTTTGCTTTGCGTCGCCCAGTCCCAGTCAGCAATCTCCAACGGGTGCCCCATCAGCGACAGCGTGCTTTTTCCGCCCAGTGAGCAGCCAGTGCGCGTGACACGTGGCAGGTGTGCCACGTGGCACATTGCCACATGGCCCCTGCCACGTCATCAGCCATACATGCCATGTGGTGATGCCATGTGGTGACCTTTTTTGCTGCGATGGCTAACGGGCCATCAATTTTAATGTTGTGTTCTGCTGACATCAGCATGACGTCATCTTGCATCAGCACCTTTTTGCACCTCTCCTAGGGTCATTTTGGACCTACCTTCGGTTTTTTGGCCATAACTTTTGCATACAGAGGTATTTTTCTGATCTGAAAGAAATGCCAAAAAGCTGGTTCTAAGACGGAGATATTGGTATAGGTGTTTTTGAGTTTTGATGTAGTTTGGTTGCCTGTTATGGTAGTCAAAGCTGGATGTTCTATTTTGCACTCTGGGAGGCGTATCTTGAGCTTTCGATCTCCGATTTTGGAGTTCTTTATATTGCTGGAAAGCTCTTTCTGTGCTCTTTCTAGTGATGCTAGTTGTTATTCCAGATTCTATTGCAGAAACATCCTATTTAGTCTTTTGTGTTTTAGCATTCTGGTGGATATTCTGTTTGTTTCAAGTTCGGAGATCGATTTTGTTGCTTCAGTTGCTTCGTTTTGGGATTTACCTTCTGTTGTTTCAGCCTTATGTTTTTTCTAATCATTGTTGATATTCATTGTAAGCATCTTTATGCAACACACTAAGATAAAGTGCCACTCTTGCGTTTCGGGATCCTTTTCATCATTGTGATTCGTTGTACTCGCACTATTATATAAAGTTCCATGGGGGGGATAGTTGTTTGATGCTTATAGGCCCTCTTTCTCTAATTCCTCATGCAGTGTCGATGACACATGCCTTTATTTGTGTTTGTACCTCACTCTCGATGTGTTTGGCTCCTGTGTTGTAGGAAATTTTTGGCCCATCTTTTCAGCTGCCTTTCACCTCACCTACCTTAAGGGGAGGTTATATTGTTGTTCTATGCTTCTTTGGTTGATGGTTTGTGCCTTCTATTTCCATGGAGGTTCCTTTGGTTGATGGTTCGTACCTTCTATTTCCATGGAGGTTCTATAGATCAACATTTTGACAGAGTTTTGCGGTTCTTCATGCTTCAGTGATGCTGCTTCTTCATGATCACTCCTTGTTCCTGTTTTAGGGGACAATTTCCCTAGCGGGAGACTTCTTTAGTTCTTCACTACGTTCTTACCTCTTTTTGGGGGAGGGTTTTTCCCATGTGGTTTTCTCTCTTTCCTCGCTTTCAGAGGTTGCATCTTCTTGCATTGTACTTGGGTACCTAACATGCCCTCGTTGCCGGGACCCATTTCTACATCCACCTAAGCTTCGCTTATGGGGGGGTGTTAGTGTAGTTTTTTATTTTTTCTATTTTGCTAGGTTTTTCCTACACTTTTAATAATCTCGCTTAGGTTAATAAAGCATGTCTTATTAGGTGAATGGTTGTGAGGTGTCACCTTCCTACATGTGAGCATCCATTAGCTATCTTGGGAAGATACTTTTCTATCTTTAGTCCAATAGATGGTTGCTCCTCATTGGTTGGTGTTGCCACCTCCTCCCTCTTCTTAGCCTATATAACCATGCTACCTGGCTTGTATTTGTATCTCTTGTTTTTGCATCCTCTTAATGCTATTTTGCTTCCAGCATTTGCATTACTCTCTTGGAGACTAACTCTATGATGCTATTTTGATTTTGTATCATTTGCATTCATAGTTTAGATATTTACTCTTTGCACTAGTTTTCTGGGTTATTAATCTTTTCAGATTCTAACAGGGACAAGCTTGGGGCTAGGGTCTACCTAATCACTTGGAGCTAACAAAATAGTTAGTTTAATCCCATGAAAAATGGTGAGGGAGATTCGATAGTTGGCAACTTTGTACTGGCCAACACTACAAGTTTTAATATCACCTAAGATGGCATCGCAAAATAAAAATGGAATAAGATCTCTAAAAAGTGAGAGAGGTTATTTTAGGTCTATAAAACAAGGTCCTATAGCACCTAAAATTGCATCCATACCTCACACGAGCTCTAAGTTATGCTCTATCAAAGATCACTGTCCTATGGCATTTAGTGACTCTTAGGGACGTTTCAATTCAATGTGCCTGAGAATGTTCAAATGCTTAATGGGATGGGATAAGCTTGGGGCTAGGGTTTACCAAACTACTCAGAGCTAACAAAATAGATAGTTTAATCCCATGATAAATGGTGAGGGAGATTCAGAAGTTGGCAACTTTCTACTAGCCAACACTACAAGTTTTAACATCACTCAAGATGGCATCGTAAAATCAAAATATAATAAGATGTCCAAAAAGAGAGAGAGGTTATTGTAGGTCTCTACAACATGGTCCTATAGCACCTAGAATTACATCCATACCTCACACGAGCTCTAAAATTTTCCTTGTCAAAGATCACTTCCCTATGGTATTTAATGACTCGTACGAATGTTTCAATTCAGCATACTTGAGAATGTTTGAGTGCTCAACGAGATGGGACAAACTTGGGGTTAGGGTTTAGCTAGCCACTTGGAGCTAATGGAATAGATAGTTTGATCCCACAAAAAATGGTGAGGGACATTTGACAGTTGGCAACTTTGTACTAGCCAACACTACAAGTTTTAGTATCACTCGAGATGGCATTGCAAAATAAAAATATAATAGGATCTCCAAAAAGAGAGAGAGATTATTATAGGTCTCTACAACATGGTCCTATAGTACTTAAAATCACATTCATACCTCGCACGAGCTTTGAGATATGCTCTGTCAAAGATCACTACCTTATGGTATTTAGTGACTCTTAGGGACATTTTCGTTCAATGTGCTCGAGAACATTTGAGCACTCAAAGGGATGGGATGAGCTTGAGGCTAGGGTTTACCTAGTCACCCAAACCTAATAGAATAGAGAGTTCAATCCCATGATGAATGGTGAGGGAGGTTTGGTAGTTGGCAACTTTCTACTAGCCAAAACTAAAGTTTTTGCATCATCCAAGATGACATCACAAAATCAAAATGGAGTAATATCTCCAAAAAAAGAGAGAGGTTATTGTAGGTCTCTAGAACATGGTCCTATAGAACCTATAATTTCATTCATACCTCACACAAGCTTCAAGATATGCCCTATCAAAGATTGCTACCCTATGGCATTTAGTGACTCTTAGGGATGTTTTGGTTCAGCATGCTAAAGAATGTTTGAGTGCTCAAAGTGATGGGATGAGCTTGAAGATATGGTTTACCTGGCCACCTGGAGCTAATGAAATAGATAGTTCTATTCCACAATGAACAATAAGGGAGATTTGGCAGTTGGAAACATTGTATTAGCCAACACTACAAGTTTTAGCATCACCTAAGATGGTGTCGCAAAATTAAAATAGAGTGAGATCTCCAAAAAGTGAGAGAGGTTATTGTAGGTCTTTGGAACATGGTCCTATAGCACCTAGAATTGCATCCATACATGAAAAAAATGAAAATTTGAGGGCCTATGATTCAAGGTGCCCCTACACCTCTCTCTCTCTCTCTCTCTCCCTCTCTCCCTCTCTCCCTCTTCAATCTAATGAACCAATTAGATTTGATCTACATTTTAATGTCTCAAGTATTGCCTTGTGGTCTGACTCATGAACTTTCAAAAGAGTCTTATTATGTAGTTGTGCACCATATTTTATCTAGTGGACATTTGATGCAACAAAAAGGTTCAAATAATGAAGAATATTCATCTCTATTTGCCAATTGTCAAATAACCACAAGTTAGGGTTCTTCATAGAATATCGTCTAAGACATTTTTCAATTACAACCATCACACTGACATGGTACTCTAAACCTTCATCATCTATAATTGAGTGATCCAATTATTTTTTGGCTTGGACACAATGACACAAATAATAATCTATCCCTTCTTCATTGTCTTCAGGTGCAATAACAACAAAAACATGGCCTGTAGTGATAAATGTACAAAATGTGGTCATTAATTCATAAAATACTTAAGTAAAAGTTATAAAGTTACATATTGAAATTACAAAGATATATAAATATATATATTACCAGTTTGCACTAGATCAGACAAGTAGTCAAAGTTAATGGATGAATCCATCTCTACCATTTCCAGTTCTTGTGGGGGATGATACGTGCTAATTGGGTCCAAAACTCGTATATCCTATTTGCCCACCCATTTGGTCGAGTTACAGTCATCCCAACTTTCCCCTACACATGATTGACAATAACATGTCATTTGTTGTGTGTGGATACTCCATGAACCTACATTAGAGCTTCTAAAAGATGTCAACTCACTTGATCTTGTTAGTGTGCAACAATCCTCATATGGTGCAATGTTAGTATTATCTATCAACCAAAAAAATCTACGAACCATAGACTCACCTTCCTTACCTGGACCCATTATAGCATTACACCACTGGTTGATGGATTTTGCATCTGTCAGTATTGCTCTGTCTCTGTACTTTAGTTCTTTATGAGCTAATGCTCTTTTGATGCATACACCTCCACCATCATGCTCTTCCTTTCCATGACCAGCATCTGTGAAATTTCACATATATTGAATTCTAGACAACCTATGCATCCTACTCAACCAATAGAACATCTGTGCATTCTTGAATTATGATGCACAATTGTCTGATCAAATAATGTGCTGACAATATGGTATGCTCCTATTAGTTAAATCTCCATAAAATAGTTGAAAATAACCATGTACAAACTATGTAGAATGTGATCGATCATCTCTGATGTAAAAATGGTACTCTCTCAAAATCTTCTTGTCATCCTCTGTACCTGTAAGTGAATGCATGAATCTTATGTGAACAAATATGGAAACTTGTTGACAAGTATAATACTTTTCTTGCACCTCAATTTGTGGTTGTAAGGTTTAGTTTTCTATGAAGTCTACAACTGAAATAATGGTATCCAATGGAAACATATCCTTGCAAAACTTGAATTAAGAATCCAGCCATTAAGCTCTATGTGTATGCCTCGCATACTTGTAAATAATATTTTAATAAAAAATCTTCATGAACTCATACACTAGAATCTTTTCAATGACTAAATCACATCTTTTACCCTGTTTCTCATCTTCTAGAGCATATGTCATTTTCTTATATTTTTTGTAATCTACTATTTCATTTTCAATTGCATGTGTACTATCCATATGTTCATAAGTTGATAAAGGTTGCAAAGAACCACAAAATAAGCATGTACTATCCAAGCATGATGTCTTGTAAAATTCTTGGCCATCCCCTATTTCACATAAAAAGTTGGATATGAATTCCCTTGAAGATCTAGGTAGCTCATTCATGTCACAAACCTGCAAAAAAAACTTAGAATGCAAAAACACACATATATGCCTAAAAACATCAAAATGGTTAGAAAATTCAATATGTAGTTGTGCATGTGTGATTTATCTTCACATAAAAGGGTTTACCCATCTCAAAAAATCTTAGACTTATTTGAATTTGAGGATACATACCAATAAATTTTGCAATAAATTGTGTCTGAGTTGAGTCCAAAAAATGTTTCGCATGTGGGTCACAATTTTGGCTACCAATCCTCTTTCTTATAGCATCTCTTTGATTAAGGGAAACACATGTGTTATTTTTCCAAAAATCTTTCATCAATGATTTGAAAGCTTCACTAGTTTCTTTATCCTTTTGTGGTAGTCTACCGTTAAATGTCCATAACTAATTTTTTGTTGGATCTTCCAATATCTCATGCCTTAGCCTAGCTCTCCTTAGAGTACCTCTACTAATTTTCAATTTTTTTCTTGTCTTTCTCATGAGTCAAGCTTTCTTCATTTGGGTACTTACTATTGTCGATGTAAGTACTCATCTTGTGATATTACTATCTTTGGTACGTGATTTAGAACTCACTTTGTCATAAGCACTCATTAGATTCTCTACAATGTTTTTTTCATTTGAATCATCTATCATTCTTAGTCCAAGAATCTTCATGATAGGCCTAAATTTCAAATTCTTCATCATTTCAACAAATAATTGGCATTGACTTGTAATATTTAATTCTTCAAAAAAAATCTCCACATACGATTAACTTTTCTTTGACAAGTACGCTTGCTAATCTTGTTAGGCATTGATTTCAAAATGTTAGTATCAATATCATTCAAATATTTTGATCTTCTAAAATGAATTCTAGAAGGTGTTATAATCTCTTCCATTCCCTATACATTTTGAACATCAACATAAGGTTGAGTGCTTTGTGTACCTTGAAACAAAGATGATGTGTCTTGGCAATAAAATGTAGAAGATGGAATATCACCTACTTGATATGTTGATGTTGTGCCTTCAATATGACATGATGGAGTGTGTACATTGTTAGATCTAAAAATTAGCATCTCTTCAACCTGAGATGATGATATGACTCCAACATTGAAAGATGGTGTAGCTTCACAATTCAATTGTCTTCTTGAGTGTAGCGGTTTCATTCATTATTTTTGTCTTTTGAATTCTTTCTCTTTGTTTCTTTGTATTGGTGGTTCTTGTTCCTCTTTGAAGTCAATTTTTCATTATTGCTTTGCAATTTTCTTTGTTCATGTAGTAGTTTCATTTTATCTCTTTTAATTGCCAAATCTCTCTCCCTCTCCTCCGTTGTTTAAGTTTTTGGTTTCTTCCTTGGTGTGATGATGATTTCTATATGTTAAATTATTCAAACATCTAAATTACTTACAATTTAAAAATTACAAAACATTCAAATACATATAAAAATTACAATTATTTCAATGAATAAACAATATATATTAAATAACTTGCCAAATTTCTAATCACTTCCAAATAAAAATTATTCAAACATACAAATTTCAATGAATTCACTATATATTAAATAACATGTCAAATTATAATCAAATTTGTCTCTATATAACAACAAAGAATATTTAAAAAGGGTTGCACTAACCTTTTCTATAGAAATAATATTCAAAAAGCCTTCAAATATTGTATCCAAGGATTGAATTTGGTGTTTGCTAGCTTAAGATAGAATGAAATAATTTTGAAAAAGCTTTTAAATAGTGTTTTCTAACTTCCAAGAGCTTGAAACCTATGTTTTCTATTAGAACAATAGAATACACAACAAAGAAAAAGCAGAATATGGATCAGTAGGGACCCAAACTCACACTATTTTTTGGTGTTTCCATATAGTGCATATGCACTATGTTAAAAATAATCTCTCCATATTCCACCATCTATCATCCCCTACTCTCTCACTCTCTCTCTCTCTTCTCCCATTCCCTAATCTCTCTCTTGCTCTCCCTCTCCTACTACCTCTCCCACCACCTACTCTCTCAATCACTCTCTCTCTCCCATCCCCTACTCTCTCACTCTCTCTCTCCTCTCCCATCCCCTACTCTCTCTTGCTCTCTCTATCTCCTCTCCCATCCCATACTCTCTCTCTTCTCCCATCCCCTACTCTCTCTCTCTCTCTCTCTCTTTCTCTCGCTCTCCTACTCCCTCTCCCACCACCTACTCTCTCTCTCCCTCCCCTACTCTCTCTCTCTCTCTCCCATCCCCTACTCTCTCACTCTCTCTCCTCTCCCATCCCCTACTCTCTCTCTTTAGCTACTCTCTCTATCTATCTCCCTCTCCCACTCCATCTCCCATCGCCTACTCTCTCACTTTCTCTCCCATCTACTACTCTCTCACTCTCTCTCTCCCATCCCCTACTCTCTCTCTCTCTCTCTCTCTCTCTCTCACACACACACACACACACACACACACTCCTATCCCCCTCTCTCTCTCTTGCTCTCCCTCTCACACTCCCTCTCCCACTACTACTCTCTCTCTATCTATCTCCCTCTCTCACTCCCTCTCCCATCACCTACTCTCTCTCCCATGCCCTACTCTCTTTCTCTCGCTCTCCCTCTCTCACTCCCTCTTCCACCACCTACTCTCTCTCTCTCTCACTCTCTCCCATCCCCTACTCTCTCTCTTCTCCCATCCCCTACTCTCTCTCTCTCATAGAAACACACTCCCATCCCCCTCTCTCTCACTCTCCCTCTCCCATTCCCTCTCCCTCTCATCTCCTACTCTCTCTTACACACACTCCCATCTCCCCTCTCTCTCACTCTCCCTCTCCCACTACTACTCTCTCTCTCTATCTCCCTCTCCCACTCCCCCTCCCATTGCCTACTCTCTCTCCCATCTCTTACTCTCTCTCTCTCACTCTCTCTCCCATCACCTACTCTCTCTCTTGCTCTCCCTCTTCCACCTCCTACTCCCTCTCACTCTCTCTCCCATCCCTACTCTCTCTCTCGCTCTCCCTCTCCTACTACCTACTCTCTCTCCCATCCCCTACTCTCTCTCATTCTCCCACACCTACTCTCTCTTACAGACACACACTCCCATCCCCCCTCTCTCTTGCTCTTGCTCTCCCACTTCCTACTCTCTTTCACTCTCTCTCTCTCTCATCCCCTACTCCCTCTATCTCACTCTCCCTCTCACACTCCCTCTCTTATTTCCTACTCTCTCTCTCACTTGCTCTCCCTCTCCCACTCCCTCTCCTACTACCTACTCTCTCTCCCATCCCCTCCTCTGTCTCTCTCACACTCTCTCTCACTCTCACTCTCTCCCTCTCTACTCTCTCTCTCCCATCCCCTACTCTCACTCTCACTCTCCCATCTCATACTCTCTCTGCAACCCCCTACTCTCTCTCATGCTCTCTCCCATCACCTACTCTCTCTCTTACACACTTCCATCCCCCCTCTCTCTCCCTCTGCCAATCCTCTCCTATTGCCTACTCTCTCTCACTCACACACTCTCATCCTCCTCTCTATCTCTCACTCTCCCTCTCCCACTCCCTCTCCCACTGCCTTCTCTCTCCCTCTCCCATCCCCTACTCTCTCTCTCTCTCTCTCTCTCTCTCTCTCTCTCTCTCTCTCTCTCTCTCCCCCCATCTCATACTCTCTCTCTACCACCCCTACTCTCTCTATCACATTCTTACACTCTCTCCCATCCCCCCTCTCTCTCTTTCTCTCCCACTTCCTTTCCCACCACCTACTCTCACTCTCTCACACTCTCTCTCCCATCCCCTACTCTCTCTTAGGCTACTCTGTCTCTCCCCTCTCTCATCCCCTACTCTCTTTCACACACACACACACACACACACACACACACACACACACACACTCCCCTCTCCCATCCCCTACTCTCTAGATCTCTCACATACACTCCCATCCCCCCCCTCTCTCTCCCTCTCCCACTCCCTCTCCCACCACCTACTGTCTCTTTCTCTCTCTCCCTCTCTACTCTCTACTCTCTCTCCCATCCCTACTCTCACTCTCTCTCATCCACTACTCTCTCTGCCAACCCTACTCTCTCTCACACTATCTCCCATCCTCTACTCTCTCTCTTACACACACTTCCATATCCCCTCTCTCTCCCTCTCCCACCACCTACTATCTCTCTCTCACATCCCCTACTCTCTCTCTTAGGCTACTCTCTCTCTCCCCTCTCCTATCTCATACTCTCTCTTTCACACACACACACACACACACACCCATCCCCCCCTCTTTCTCTCTCTCCCCTCTCCCACCCCTAGTCTCTCTCACTCACTCTCCCTCTCCCACTCCCTCTCCCACCACCTACTCTCTCCTTCTCTCTCACTCTCACTCTCTCCCTCTCTACTCTCTCTCCAATCCCCTACTCTCACTCTCTCTCATATCCCCTACTCTCTCTCTATCACACTCTCACACTCTCTCCCATCCCCTACTCTCTCTCTCTCTCTATCTCATACTCCCATCCCCCCTCTCTTTCTCCCTCTCCCACTCCCTCTCCCACCACCTACTCTCTCTCCCATCCCCCACTCTCTCTCCCATCTCCCCTACTCTCTCTCTCCTCTCCCATCCCCTACTCTCTATCTCACTCACACACTCTCATCCTACTATCTCTCTCTCTCTTGCTCTCCCTCTCACACTCCATCTCCTAATGCCTACTCTCTCTCTCCCATCCTGTACTCTCTCTACCACCCTGTACTCTCTCTCACTCTCACACTCTCTCCCATCCCCTACTCTCACTCTCTCTCTCATCCTATACTCTCTCTGCCACCCCTACTCTCTCTCCCATCCCCCTCTTTCTCTCTCCCTCTCCCACCACCTACTCTCTCTCACACTCTCTCTTCCATCCCCTACTCTCTCTCTCTCTCTCCCCTCTCCCATCCCCTACTCTCTCTTTCATACACACACACTCTCCCATCCCCCCTCTCTCTCCTCTCCCATCCCCTACTATCTATATCTCTCACACACACTCCCTTCTCCCCCTCTCTCTCCCTCTCTCACTCCCTCTTCCACCACCTACTCTCTCTCTCTCTCTCTCACTATCTCTCCCTCTCTACTCTCTCTGTCTCTCCCATCCCCTACTCTCACTCTCTCTCCCATCCCCTACTCTCTCTCTACTACCCCTACTCTCTCACATTACCTACTCTCTCTTACGCACACTCCCATTCCCCCCTCTCTCTCTCTGCCTCTCCCACTCCCTCTCCTAGCACCTAATCTCTCTCACACATTTGCTACTCTCTGTCTCCTCTCCCATCCCCTACTCTCTCTTTTACACACACACACACACACTCCCATCCCCTACTTTCTCTCTCACACACACATTCCCATCCTCCTCTCTCTCTCTCTCTCTCTCTCTCTCTCTCTCTCTCTCTCTCATTCTCCCTCTCCCACTCCCTCTCCCACTACTTATTCTCTCTCTCCCATCCCCTACTCTCAATATCTCTCTCCCATCCTGTACTCTCTCTCTACTACCCCCTACTCTCTTTCTCCCCTTTCCCATCCCCTACTTTCTCTCTTCACACACACACACTCTCTCTCTCTCTTTTATCCCCCCCCCCCCTCTCTCTCTCTCTCTCTCTCTCTCTCTCTATCTATCTCTCTCTCTCTCTCGCTCCTGCTCTACCTCTCCCCTTCCCTCTCTATGCACCATTTAGGTCTTAATAGTGCATGCACACTAAAGTGCACATGCGTTATTAGGACTCAAATTTTAAAAATCTTTATAGCATACACATGATATTTAAAGCTTTGCATTCTACCAAGCCTAAGGCTTGGTTTTTCCTTAAAGAACCAAACCAAAGGTTTGGAGTATGTAAACTAGTCTGAGATGTGTTTTGCTGCAAACATACAAAAAATGATTGATTTTTCTTGTGTGCTCTCTTTCAAGTTTCCTCATGGTTGAGCATCAATAAAATTAGGTTACATGACATTATAGGTATCTGTGTTAGCTATATAACCATATAATTTATTTTATATTTGAACTATTTCAAACCTTTTAACTATAATTTCTTTTGAATGTATGTCCATTTTTTTTCCAAAAACTAACATGTACTAATTGGGTTGTAGATTTTAGCTTGTTCATCAAATTTCACAACAACTTAGTTTTTTAGAAACTAGACTCCATTCTACACACTTTGAAAAAAAGAAGTTTTTATTTTAGATTAGTTTTCAATCATTTCTAGGGGGAGCATATAGATATTTCACATTTTTGGGATGTGTCTAATTAAAAACTTCATTAAAAAAAAATACACATTATAAAATTACCCAAAAAATATAGGATAAACTACATAGTGTTAGGTAACTTTTCACTAGAGCAATTAAAGAAATTTCAAAAAAAAATTTAAAATTTTAGGGGGGCCACACTTTGTATTGTGTTATGTTTTTTCAAAATAAACAGTACCACTTTCTGTGGCCCCCTTTTTTGAGGACCTAAAACCAAACCATTTTGAAAAAAAAAAAAGCATTTTAGAAACTAGATTCAAATGATTACTACTTTTTTTGTTATCATATCTTATAATTTTGAGTGTAACTATCTTAAAATTCTTGTTGAAGTTCATAAATTGCTGATTTCAGAAAAAAGGTGCCCACTTATACGCCCCTTTTGGCACCACAACTTGGTGCACTTACCCCATGAGTGTTCTAGCACAATCCATCATAGATATGTTACTCCTTTTAGCAATTCCATTTTTTGGAGGGGTTCTAGGGGAAGATATTTTTCTTTTGATTCCTCTATCACTACAAATCATCTCAAACTAATTTGATGTAAATTCTCCTCCTCTATTAGATCTCAAACATTCCAAACTTTTGCCTGTTTCCTTCTCAAATATTGCTAAGTACCACTTAAATATTTGGAAATCATCATATTTCTATTTTAGAAACATAATTTTCATCATTCTAGAATGATCATTGAAAAACAACATAATGTACTTATCTCCTTTGTATCTTTGCATATCAATAGGTCTACACAAGTCAGTATGAACAATCCCTAGTATTTCTTTACAGGTATGAGCTTTACTCTTAAAACTTGACTTTGTCATTTTTCCTAATTGACATTGTTTGCACATTATATTATTAGGTTTTTTCAACTTAGGCAAACCTCTAACAATTCTCATGTTATTGATACTAAACAAGTTATCAAAATTAACATGACATAACCTTTTGTACCATAGCCATAGATCATTAAATTTTACAACTAGACAAGTAACATCCTCTATGCCAAGGAAGAATAGATTACTCCTAGTCTAATCACCCTTTCCAATTAGTTTTCCATTTGTGTCATATATTTTAGCAATCTTATTTTCAAACTCAACTTTGCATCCTAAATTATTCAGTTATGACACACTCAACAAATTATAGTTAAGTCCTTTAACATAGTAAGCATTGTCACATATTGAGCAATATTTTCACCTTCTTCCATTTTCATTCAACTTTGGCTCTTAGAACATTAGTGTCTCCTCCATAGATGGTGGTTAAGGCATCCCAAATTTTCTTTGCACTATTAAGACCCTTGATATCATTAAATTTGACATAGCTTAGGGAAAAGGCAATCTCTAGCATTGCATGGTTATGTTCTTTCTACTTTTTCATATCTTCAGTAGTTGGGGCTCCAGTAGGATTAACATGCTCAGTAGTAATGGTAAGTTATGCATAATCTCCAAGTCCTCCAAGGTGTAGCTTCATCAAACTTTTCCATATAGGAAATTTATCTCTATTAAGCTTGGGTACTTGTGTTTTTGACATCTTGATCTTTGTGCTTCTAGTACCTTCAAACTTGATGCAGGAGCATCCAGAGGTATAAAGGCAATCCTGTGTCACCCAAAAAAAAAATGTACTTAGACTTAGTTTCTATTTTATGTCTTTGCATTTTTGGATACCCATTTGGCTTAAATAAAGGTTCCAACTCTCATAGTTCAACTATCAGTGCATTTAAAAATCCCGAAAAAATAGGAGCATGCAATTTGAACATCATTTTGGTGACCTAGAAGGTGTGACTTGGCCAGATGAATGTAATCGAGATTTAGAGAATTCCAGAAAAAGAATCAGGTCAAAAGGCCCCACGGTTTGAAAGTTATTGCAGTTTTTCGGGTTTCGGAGACCCCCTAAGAATGCTTCAGAGTCCGGTTTGGGGCATTAAATGACCTCAAAAAGGGTCAAAAAATGGGGGACGAGCGAAGCTGGTCCATAGGGCTATAGAGCACTTTGAGAGCTTTCCGAAAATGTAAACGGTTCGTCAATCAGAGTTACGGTTCAAAAGTTATGCCTCCCGGAAGTTCGGCTACCGTTTCTGGATTCTTCTAGAATTGCACCGACTTCTAACGCAACTTCCGAAACCTTCTATTTTGTCGGTGGATGCCTACTAGCACTTTCTAGAATGTACTCCTAGTCCTTAACCCTCCGGGGTCTATTTAAGGAGATTTCTGGCATTGTAAAAGGCAGTTCGGATTGGAGCTTGAGAGGAGGTGCTCAAAGGAGAAATATTCTCTAGATCTATGCTATTGTAAGCCCGCAGGGCATGTTTGAGTTTATTTTCTCTGTACTATTTGTACCAGCTTATTTTCTCAGATAATATAATTTCCCCTTTCTATTGTGTCTATTCTGGTTGTTGGTTTGTGTCCCCATCAAGTGGTATCAGAGCGGGTTTTCCTGAGTGTGTAGACAGAGCGCCGAGTGTGAGGCAGTTTGCACCAGGACTGTGTGGTTGTGGGTTCGAGGTAGAAGATGCCTCCACGAAGAGAGCGTGGTGGAAGGGCCAGAGCTGTTGATCCTGAGGAGGTTAGAGCCCTCCAGAGACAGGTACAAGCATTGCAAGAGGAGCTTCGTAGAGGAGCAAATATTGCCGCAGATGACAATAGTGAGGATGACAATGAAGAGGAAGTAATGGAAGTTGACGGGGAAGTTCTGAATCCTGTAGAGGAAAGGCTTTTTAGGGCCATTTCTAGGTTTGGAAAAAGACCTACAATTGAAGTGGGTATATTTTCGGGAAATTTGAAACCAGATGAGTTGATCGATTGGATCAATGAACTGGACGAATACTTTGAATATGAGGATATAAGGGACCCCGATAGGGTTAAGTTTGCAAAGGCCAAACTAAAAGGCCATGCCAAAATCTGGTGGCAAGAGGTTCAACTGGAAAGACTTAGAAGAGGAAAGGAGAAGGTCACAAGATGGGATCGCATGGTGGACAAATTGAAGAAGCAGTTCATTCCTGTGGACTACGAGCTTGATCTGTTTAAAAAGATGCATGGGTTAAAGCAAGCAGGAAGATCAGTCCAGGAATATAGAGAGGAGTTTTACCGACTCCTGATTAGAGCGGGGCATGCAGAAGCAAATAAGGAGAAGGTTGCTCGTTATATCAGTGGGTTATGACCTAGCATCCAAGAAGAACTAAGTCTGGTAAGAATGACCAGCGTTGAAGAAGCATACCAGTTTGCCCTACGAGTTGAAGAGAAGCTGAGTAAAAGGTTTGAAGGAAGACAAAGAGGGCGTGGTCAAGGAGGAAGGGGAAGCGGTAGATCATCTGGAGGCCGCAATGAAACTCAAAAGAAAAATGAAGATGAGGGTACTAGCAGGAACCAGAGGAATGAGGGTTTCAACCGCTCCCGTGATCAAGACTTTGGAAATCAAAGAGGAAGAGGTAGAGGACGTGGGCAAGGAAGAGGAGGCTTCCGTGGTACCTGTTTCCATTGCAATGAGGAAGGTCATCGTGCCTTTGAATGCCCGCAGCGATAAGGAAGGACAGATAGGAGAACTGAGGGCCAAGCTAGGGTTGCTCATGTGGATGAGGATGCACAATCATCACATTCAGAGGATGCAGAAAGAGGAGAGGCCTTGGTAAATGAAAGAGTCCTACTAAGTGGTGAAAATGAACCAGGACAACGGAGGAGTCTATTCCGTACCAGATGCAAGTGTGAGGATAAATGTTGTGATGTGATCATTGATGGTGGTAGCACTGATAACTTGGTATCTGAAGAGATGGTCTCTAAGCTGAAGCTCAAGAGGGAGAAACATCCCCAGCCCTATCGGATTTCTTGGGTAAAAGATGATCATAAGGTCCTGGTAAGTGAACAATGTTTAGTAAAATTCAAAATTGGTAGTTACCATGATGAAGTCCTCTGTGATGTTATTTCGATGGATGTTTGCCATCTATTGTTGGGTAGACCATGGCAGTTTGATAGACATGCAATACATGATGGACATGCAAACACATACTCTCTGACAAAGGATGGAGTTCGCCACAAATTGAAGCCCATGAAAAAGGAAGGTGAAAAGGTATGTAGCAGTGCTAGGATTTGTCTTGTTGATGGAAGGAAGTTTTTAGATGGCATGAAACATCAGCGTATGTGCTATGCTTTGATTCCTAGGAAAGATAAAGAAGGTAGTAGTGAAATACCATTTGAAGTTTCAGATTTACTAGGAGAATTTGGAGATATTATCTCTGATAATGTTCCAGATGGATTGCCACCAGTAAGGCAAATCAGTCATCAAATAGATCTGATTCCAGGAGCTAGTTTGCCTAACAAGGCTGCTCACAGGATGACTCCTACTGAAACAGAGGAGCTAAATAGACAGGTTCAGGAGCTGTTGAGGAAGGGCTTGATTCGAGAGAGCCTGAGTCCATGTGCAGTACCTGTAGTACTTGCACCAAAGAAGGATGGAGAGTGGAGGATGTGTACAGATTCTCGAGCTATAAATAGGATAACCATCAAGTACCGATTTCCTTTACCAAGGATGGATGATCTTATGGACTGCTTGAGTGGAGCTCAGTACTTCACAAAGATAGATCTGAAGAGTGGCTATCATCAGATATGGATACGAGAAGGAGATGAGTGGAAAACAGCCTTCAAGACCAAGGAGGGTCTTTATGAGTGGTTAGTCATGCCCTTTGGATTAACGAACGCCCCAAGCACCTTCATGCGGCTCATGAATGAGGTACTTAAGAAGTTCTTGGGAAAATTTGTTATTGTCTATTTGGATGATATTTTAATTTTCAGCAAGACTTTGGAAGAACATTTACTGCATATTCGTAGTGTCTTTGAAAGGCTAAGGGAAGAGAAATTGTTAATTAATCTAAAGAAGTGTGTCTTTGCAAAAAGGGAGTTAGTCTATCTGGGATTTGTTATATCACCTGAAGGTCTCAAAATGGATCCAGAGAAGGTAAAAGCCATCTTGGAATGGCCTACTCCAAGGTCTGCTACTGAGGTAAGATCATTTCATGGTCTGGTTAGTTTTTACAGGAAGTTTATTAAGAATTTCAGTGGCATATGTGCACCCCTAACTGATACGATAAGAGGGGATAGAAAAGAGTTCAAATGGACTGCATCAGCTGCGAGAAGTTTTGAATTGCTGAAGAAGAAGGTGACTGAACAGCCTGTGTTGGCACTTCCAGATTTTAGAAAAGTATTCCAGGTGGATTGTGATGCTAGTGGTAGCGCTATTGGGGCTGTATTAAGCCAAGAAGGTAAGCCTATTGCATATTTTAGTGAAAAATTGAATGATGCAAAGAAGAAGTATTCTGTTTATGATCAAGAGTTCTATGCAATAGTTCAGGCCTTAAAGAAATGGAGACATTATTTATTGCCAAAGGAATTTGTTTTGTATACTGATCATCAGGCATTACAGTACCTAAATAGCCAAGGTAAATTGAATCAGAGGCATATGAAGTGGGTAGAATTCTTGCAGAGTTATACATTTGTGTTGAAGCATAGAAGTGGAAAATCTAATAGAGTTGCAGATGCATTAAGTAGGAGACAGTTGTTGCTTACAACAATGCAGGTTGAAGTAGTTGGGTTTGATGAACTCAAGAATTTGTACCCCGAGGATCCTGATTTTGCTGAAGCATGGAAAGCTTGTAAAGAACCTGTTGTTGTAGATAGAACCAAGTGGTTAGACTATTTGATTCAGGATGGCATGTTGTTCAAAGGTAGTCAATTGTGCATTCCAAGGAGTTCTATGAGGGAAAATCTGATTAAGGAGAAACACAGTGGAGGGATGGCAGGACATTTTGGTCGGGATAAGACCATTGCCATTCTTAGAGAACATTATTTTTGGCCTCAAATTACACAGGATGTGAAGAAGTTTGTACAGAGTTGCCAGGTTTGTCAAGTGGCCAAGGGGTTTAGTCAAAATACTGGCCTATATCAGCCATTGCCTGTTCCATCAAGGCCATGGGAGGACATAAGTATGGATTTTGTTCTTGGATTGCCAAGGACCCAAAGGGGTAATGACTCAGTATTTTTGGTGGTTGATAGGTTCTCCAAAATGGCACATTTCATTCCATGCCACAAAACTCATGATGCTGTCCATATTGCAGACTTGTTTTTCAAAGAGGTGGTAAGACTACATGGTCTTCCAAGAAGTATAGTTTCTGACCGCGATACTAAATTTGTGGGGTATTTCTGGAGGACATTGTGGAAGAAGTTGAGAACAGACTTGAAATTCAGTTCCACGCATCACCCACAGACTGATGGCCAAACAGAAGTGGTAAATAGAAGTCTGGGCAATTTGCTGAGATGTTTAGTTGGAGATAAGCCTAAGGGATGGGATTTGATTCTACCACAGGCAGAGTTTGCTTATAATAACTCTGTAAATAGGAGTACTGGAAAATCACCATTTCAAATTGTATATGGAAATAGCCCAAGGACTGCACCAGAATTGAGGAAGATAGAACAAGGGGAGAGAACAAGTGCTGAAGCTGAGGAATTTGCTGAACACATCAAGCGTCTACATGAGGAGGTCCAAGCACACATTATCAAGATGAATCAAGAGTATAAAGCTAGGGCTGATGCAAGGAGAAGACATAAGGAATTCCAAGTAGGGGATCTTGTCATGGTGCACTTACGAAAAGAAAGATTTCCAGTTGGTACCTACAACAAGCTGAAAATGAAGAAATTTGGCCCCTGCAAAATTTTGAAGAAACATAACTCAGGAAATGCATATGAGGTGGAGCTGCTAGATGGTATTCACATTTCTCCCATTTTCAACATTGCAGATTTGATAGAGTATCATGATGATGGTGCAGATGAGGAGCTGGTTTTAGAGCCGTGTCCAATTCCTGCCTCTAAGAAGGAGGAGATAGAAGACATTCTAGATCATCGTGTGGGTAGGAGTACCAGAAACAGGCAGTATGAAGAGTATTTGGTCAAATGGACAGGACGACCGATCGAAGACTCAACTTGGATTTCAGTAGCTGAGGTTTCCCATTTGGGATTTCCTCTACCATCCATAAAGTGACAGGGTCACTTTTAATCTACCCTGGGTGTCTGATGCAGGAGCATCCAGAGGTATAAAGGCAATCTTGTGTCACCCAAAAAAAATGTACTTAGACTTAGTTTCTATTTTATGTCTTTGCATTTTTGGATACCCATTTGGCTCAAATAAAGGTTCCAACTCTCATAGTTCAACTATCAGTGCATTTAAAAATCCTGAAAAAATAGGAGCATGCAATTTGAACATCATTTTGGTGACCTAGAAGGTGTGACTTGGCCAGATGAATGTAATCAAGATTTAGAGAATTCCAGAAAAAGAATCAGGTCAAAAGGCCCCACGGTTTGAAAGTTATTGCAGTTTTTCGGGTTTTGGAGACCCCCTAAGAATGCTTCAGAGTCCGGTTTGGGGCATTAAATGACCTCGAAAAGGGTCGAAAAATGGGGGACGAGCAAAGCTTGTCCATAGGGCTATAGAGCGCTTCGAGAGCTTTCCGAAAATGTAAACGGTTCGTCAATCGGAGTTACGATTCAAAAGTTATGCCTCCCGAAAGTTTGGCTACCGTTTCTGAATTCTTCTAGAATTGCACCGACTTCTAACGCAGCTTCCGGAACCTTCTATTTTGTCGGTGGATGCCTACTAGCACTTTCTAGAATTTACTCCTAGTCCTTAACCCTCCGGGGTCTATTTAAGGAGATTTCTGGCATTGTAAAAGGCAGTTCGGATTGGAGCTTGAGAGGAGGTGCTCAAAGGAGAAATATTCTCTAGATCTATGCTATTGTAAGCCCGTAGGGCATGTTTGAGTTTATTTTCTCTGTACTATTTGTACCAGCTTATTTTCTCAGATAATATAATTTCCCCTTTCTATTGTGTCTATTCTGGTTGTTGGGTTGTGTCCCCATCAAAACTAGTCCTCTTAAGTAGATGACTCTAATACCAATTGTTGGAATACTTTTAGAATAGCTAAGAGGGGGTGAATCAGTTATCCAAGGTCTAGATGTATAAATAAAACTTTTCACAGCTTAGTGAATCCATAAAATATTTATCATCATGCATGCATCCATAAGATTATGCAATCACTTAAAACTTGTAGGTTGTTGTCAAATCAATTTGTAGAAATGTAAACATAAAACATAATAGATTCAACAACACATTTGATACAATGATTTACATGGAAACCCAATTTGGGAAAAATCACCATTAACATGCTACCCTTTTTCACTCTTCTTAAGTGATGCCCTATGAAAGGCCAACCTTGTTCAAGGTTATAATACACATTGTTAAATGTGACCTTATTAAATGATTTCAATCACCCTATTAGAAGTGAGCCTTGTTAGAGGACTTTAGACCATTCACTTGGAATTTTACCCAATTAAAGGATTTACAAATGACTATTAGGTCAACCTTAATCCAAAGGATTTTCCCTAGACTAATATAATTATTAGAGAGTAATAGTAAGGCTTGATCTGATAGAAACTTACAACTCCATTTGTAGATTATAGATCTCTATTTTGGTTCTCCATTTTGCTTGGCCTTCACATATTTCAAATCTAATAGCTTGTTCACCTTTCAAGAATTCATACCCTTAAGGCCTTCTTGCTTAACATCTCAATTTAGATTCTTCTCTTAGGTCACTTGATGAAGCAAAACCCTTGACTCCTTGTCTTCTTTAAGTTCATGCACATGACAACCCTTGCTTCTGACTAGTCATTCCTATAAATAGGAAATTAAGATCTTTTTCCACCCATTCTCCATCATCCAATTTAGTTTAGGATAGATTAGGTAGTACACAATGAATCTACCTCTCATTTCATATCTCTTCTAGAAACTTCTCCTTCAATCATCTTTGAATTTGCCTCATAATGGTTTACATTGAATTCTGTGACACCGACTCATCAATCTTATCTTCCACATGGTCCACACAATCCAAGAAAATAAAATTGTTAGCTCAAATACATGGAATTCATGATCTTTCAAATAATATAACCACTTGACATTAACTTGCTTTGGATGCTCAACACATACTACATTGCTTGACATCCTCTGTAAAATCGCTTGACACGAACTAAAGTTTACTGGTGCTTGACATTAGCTAAACTTTACTTAGCATCCACTATTTTTCTTGAAATACACTAGAATAGACTTTTACTTAGCTCAAACTAATTTTTTTCTTGGCTTGCATTGGCTTTGCTCAGCACCTACTCCAACTCGGTCAAGGTTGGCAGACAAACTTTGTTTAACTTGTTCTTCTATACTTGCTTAGTGTAACCAACCTTTGTAACCTTAAGTAGATTATTAATATATCATATTATGACTATCTTAACTAATTCTTGTACTCCTTTACATGTCATAACTCAACCTTTCCTTTAGGTGGTATTGTTACATCTTTTAATCAAATCCTCTTCATCGATCAAATAAGTGATAGTACCTAAATCATATAAGCAGTTATCTTACCAGCAAATAGTAGGTTTGAAATTAGTGACAAAAAAAATATTGAAACATATTGATCATATTTGTATCAATCTGTTCTCGACAATCTTTCTCTTCAACACAAGGTCCCCAAAGGTTTAGTTGTCCTTAGAGACCATGTTTGACAATTAAGATAGAAAAAAAGGAGATCATAAAGAAAGTAAACTAGAGGAGCTAGAATAGATAAATTTGGTTACAAATGAGGCTCCCAAGAAAGTATATATATTGGTAAAAGACCATCTCTTGTTATTAGAAAATCTCTAATCAGATTATTAAGAAAGTAGAAGCATTTTTTTTCTTGGTCATATGACATTTTGAATTATTACAGAGAAGATTTATTTAAATGTGTAATTTCACTTAAAGAAAATGCTAAACCATTCAGGAAGAAGCCAAGACCCATTAACCCTACTTTAGCCCCCAAGATGAGAGAATAATTAATGAAGATCAGAGATGAGGGCACTATCAAACCCATCAGACATTCAACATGGATTTCAAAGTTGGTACCAATTAGGAAAAGGAATCGAGACCTCAAATTATGTTTAGATTTCATAAATCTAAACATTTTATGTTGAAAGATAATTATGGTCTCCCTAATATGGAAGTTATGTTAAAAGGGTGATTGGTTCTAATCACATGTCCATGATGGATGGATTCTCTATTTATAATCAAGTGTTAGTGGATGAAGCTGAGTAATATAATACTGCATTCACTACCCTATAGAGAACATATGTGTAAATGATGATGCATTTCACACTTATCAATGCTGGGGAAAATTTTCAAAGAGCTATGGATGTGGACTTTTTTATTTATTTCATAGACAAGTTTATGGTATGTATTAGGATTATTTGACTACCCACTCTAATAATGTAGATGATCATTGTAATAATCTAGAGAAAATATTTATGAAAGCTTTGGAATATGTGGTTTCCCTTAACCCAAGGAAGTTTTCATTTGGGGTGACTAAGGGTAAACATTTAGATCATGTAGTGTCCAAAGAAGGAGTGAGAATAGACCTAGAGAGGGTTTCTACCATAAACAAGATCCCTAAGCCCAACAATGTAAAAGGGATTCATTCATTCTTTGGATAGGTAAATTTTTTGAGATGATTCATAACCAATTTTGCTAAAACTAGTAGGTTTGTTACTAAGATGCTCAAGAAAGGAGAAGAGAACATATTAGAGGGGGAGCCTATAGTTTTGTTTGAAAATATCAAGGAATAAATTAAAAATTCACTAGTATTGAGAACCCCTAATTATAGTAAACAAGTGCATATTTTCCTTTTCTTTATCTAACACAATTTTAGCAATACTACTTTAAAAAAATGAAGAGGGTTTTGAACAACCAATTTATTTCTTCAATAAATCCCTCCAAGAAGCATAACTTAAGTATTATATAAATGAGAAGCAAGCATATGCTTTGGTGAAGGCAATTGAAGCTTTCATGTGTTACTTGGTAGGAGTCACTATGATAGCTTTTATTCCAAGTGATGTAATCAAATAAATTTTCTCTTAGCAAGAAATGTCTAGTAGAAGATGTAGATGGATAAAGAGGATTCAGTAATTCAATGTGGGCATCTAGACTACTAAGTTTGTAAGAGGCCAGGGTTTGGCAAAAATAATGGAACAGTCAAATCTAGATGCAAATTAGATAAATGTAATGGAGGATGACTATTGACCAAGTATTTGTGATATGGATCAACATGATTGGTATATTTATCAACTATTTGGAGTGCATGTGTGCTCCACCACCGATGAATGATAATGAGAAGATTTCACTAAAGATTCAGGCCATCAAGTATATTATTATTGATGGAAAGTTGTTGTGGAGAAATATTTAAGGAGTATTATGGAAATGTGTTGATTAAGATGAATCAATTAGGATTTTGAATGAAATGCATAATGTAGTGTGTGGAGGTCACTACATGGACAAGAATACAACTCACAAAGTGATGAGGGTTGGATTTTGGTGGCCTACAATGTTCGAGGATGCTTATGTGTTAGTTATGAAATGTGATCATTGTCAAAGTTTTGCTGGAAAGTTGAAGTTTTTTGGATTGTGCCTTTGGAACTAGTATAAGTACAAGCTTCTTTCCAACAATAGGGTATTGATTTTATAGGTGATATAGATAATAAATCTAGTGGAGGACATTCTTGGGTCTTGGTAGCAACTAACTATTTTACAAAAGGGGTGGAAGTTATTCCAATAAGGAAACCAACTAGTACAGTAGTAAATGATTTCATCTTGAATAACATCATTACTAGATTTGGATGCCCAAAGAAAATTGTGATAGACAATGCCATATGCTTTAGGTCTGATGAGTATGTCTGGTTCTATGACAAGTATGACATAAATAGGAAAACTTCTTCTCCAAATCACCCACAAGGAAAGGGATAGAAAGAATCCAAAAAAAAAGTCTTTTGAAGATTATCAAGAGCATATTGGATGTGAATAAGAAGGCATGTGATTCTAAGTTACCATTGGCAGTATGGGATGATTGGGTGATAGTAAAGAATGCTATTATATCAACATCTTTAGATCTAGTCTATGGATTTCAAGAAAGATTTCCCCAAAATAATTTGATTGGAATGTACAAATTTGTTAAAAAATATACAAACTTCTTCTCCAAATCACCCACAAGTAAAGGGATAGAAAGAATCCAAAAAAAAAGTCTTATGAAGATTATCAAGAGCATATTGGATGTGAATAAGAAGGCATGTGATTCTAAGTTACCATTGGTAGTATGGGATGATTGGGTGATAGTAAAGAATGTTATTGTATCAACATCTTTAGATCTAGTCTATGGATTTCAAGAAAGATTTCCTCAAAATAATTTGATTGGAATGTACAAATTTGTTCAAAAATATGATGATGATATAGTTGATGACATGCATGAAAAGATTGGATGAACTTATTGGATTGGATGGAAGAAGGAGAGAAGTATCAATTGGGAATGCAAAGTTACAATTATAGATGAAATATTTGTATGATAAAAGGTCCATTACCATGAAGTTTGAACTAGAAGACCTAGTGTTGCTATGGAATGCAAGGTTGGAAGATAAGGAAAAACATGAGAAATTTGATCCTATATGGTTGGGCCATACTTAGTTCATGATAAATGGGGTGAAGACTCATACATTGTTAAAGGAAGTTTTGGCGATTTTATAGAAGTGCTAGTTCATGGGAAATTCTTGAAGAAATACATATGTTAAGATGTATTCTTTATTCCATGACTAGTAGGGTAGGTTGTATATACTTTTTAAATTCTGTAAATAAGTTTGTCTTTTTTTGTTGTGTTTCCCTTGTGTATAGCTTGGTTTGCTAGCCCTACCGTATAGGTTCTCTTAGTGCTCTCCAAAGTTGTCAAGTTTGTTGTGTGGTCTACATCTCCAATAAATCTTGAATTCTTGTATGAACATAAGTTGTTCATCATCTCCAGAAAGAGTCACTGTTAGCCCTATCTTTAAATAGGCCATAATTTTTTTATCTATATCCCTAGAAATAGTCATCCTTTTATCTTACAAAGAGTTTGTACTAGTTTTACTATTGTTATCCCTTTCCATAAGTTATAAACCCTAGGTCTTTTGAATCTTTGGATTTTTCCTTAAATGTTTGAGTTATCCTAACCCATGTTTTAGTCATTTTCTTAAATGGTTCATAATTTTTCAAGAGGCATAAGGTTTAATTTTTATAAGATGTGAAGTGGCAATGTATTATGGGTTGTAGCATCTCCAGCCTATTTTGAAAGCCTAAGATTATATTTGTAATCTAGGGATGTGAATGATTACATGAATTTGCAAAAAAAAAAATTGTTTAAATAACTTAAGTTGTGAAGTGGCAATTGGAAGTCAAGTGCAACATCTTTGGTCTCTGTCGATAGTTAGCTATGTTAACATTATAGTCATGTTTTTTATTAGTGACATACACTTATTTAGATTGTAAGTATCTACCAAGCACATTGTATAGTTAATAGTGTTAACCAAGCATTTTAGTATCTACCAAGTTCTATAGTTACTACCGAGTCCAAGGGATAGTGTTCAATTTGCACCAATCAGTTACTACCAAGTTGTTGATCAATAGTATAAACCAAGCATATTAGTGTATGTCAAGTTTATTCGTGCAAACCAAGTCGTGTAGTGCTTACTAAGTCTATAGTTGATGTGATATGAGTCTAGTTTTAACCAAGCCACTTAGTGTTAACTAAGTGACTCAATTTATACCAAGCTCACATTGATAGCATTGACCGAGTTATGTAGTGTGAATCAAGTGAATCAGTTTATATGCCAAGTTTTATAATATTCACCAAGTCACCAATGCAAACTGAGTTCAAGAATACTTGGAACTAATCAGTATGGATTGAGCTTCTATGTGTACCAAGTGCATGATGATGTTGAACATTGATAGTGGATGACAAGCAATAGAACCTCACTAAGCCAATCTTTAGAACCCGAGTTCTTACAATTGGGCTGACTTTGTGGTTTTTGTGTAAACTTGTATTTTGGCCAACTTTGTAATTTTTAAATTAGATTGGTATATATGTAACATATTGTATCACATCCAATGTATGGTATGGAAGTAATGTAATAACCAAAAAAGACCAAAAGAGTGAATTACAAAGGCTAAAGTAGTATAAGGAGCAATAGAGATTTATCTATCATGGAAAGGTGATTACTATACTTTAAAAAGGAATCTCATTTAGTAAAACGAGTTGTAGATAAGAGATCAACTACTATTTCATCCTAACAAGTGGATCAGTCAAATCCTTTCACAAGGTAGACTTAACAATCTTATGTAAATCTCTTTACTGAGTGCATACTTGATTGTATGTCATTGTATGTTTGAAAATCCTTTTGCAAAGTGGACCTAGCAATTCTTATTGCTTCTAAGAGGGCAGATCATTAGAAGTGATCATTGTAAGCCTTAACAGGCCAACTTTATATTTTAGTACTAAAACTTGTGGGTATCATCCCCACCCTAGTTTTACTTTCTATTTGGAAGGTTTCTAGTCACCAAATTGTGTTTCAAAGTGCTATGAATGCTTTAATGTTTTTAGTTTCTCATGCATGCAATTAGATCATAATACTCATAAAGGATTAAGTTTAATTGGTTACTGATTCACCCCTCCCCTCTTAGTAACTTAGCCTATCATAATATTTCAAACAAGCTATTGAAGTTGTGAGGGTGGGACTGATGGAATTTTAACCACAAGTGTTGGATCACCACAATCTTCATAATGATCATTTTTAAGTGGAAAAGTTGTGATGTATAGATGTGTAAAGACATCATGACTTCTCTACAGTTAAGGATAAAAGACATAAAATAGCCACGAGGAGACGATGCAATCTAGAAATAGCTAAGTGAAACTTATTATCTACTAGTTCCCTAATGCATTTTTAAGTTGTGGTGTTGTGATGGCTTCATAGAATGTAGTAAGCACTATATCTCAACAGTCTTCATGGTGGTTATGATCAAGGTTTCAATGTTCCAATCCACTATGCTAGTGTAATATCATAATCCCTCCACATTCAAGCCTAACATTCATAAGATAGTTGTGAAGTGATGATAGGGTGAATAAATGTTAAGCACAACATCTCTCATGTCATTACCTTTGTAAAGTTTTAAGTTTTTTTGTTGTGATGGTTATCAAATAGTTTGATTGTTACATCTTTATTGTCTCTTCAATATAAAGATTTTGAGTCTCGAGGTAGTGACAAGATAGTTATGTGTAACTTCTCTTGGATAGTGATGAACAAGTATGTTTCCATATGGATAAAAATGGTAAGAAAATAATGAAGGATTAATGGTAAAAAATTGTTTGTGCTAAATTATGTGGGTTAGTTTCCTTGGTAGCCATGTATGTTCAAAAAATTATATATGAATAGTTAAAGTTTTAAGTTATGAAGTGACAAGGAAGTTATTAAGTGTACCAAAGTGTAACATCATCGATTATATATCTTAGCCTAAATAAAAGGTTGTGATGTCATGATAAACAAGGTAAAATGATAAATGCAACATCTCTTCTCTTAAGAAGCTAGACCATTTAAATTTAGTGATGTGATTGAAGTATGGAATATGATTAAGCATGAATTTGCAAGTCAAAAGTATAGTAGTAAGGTAGGGTCATGACCTAGAAAAAAGAGGTTAAACAACATGTCATAAGATAAATTGAATAGTCAAGATATAGGGTTTTGATGTTACAAAATAAGGAGAAATAGTTAACCACACCATCTCAATCTCATCATACAATTTGTAGCTAACAGTGGTGAAGTAGAGATTAACTAGGAGCATAACTTTATAGAGGTCTAAGAAGCATTTAAATTCAAGGTTGTAAAGCTCTAAACTCTTAAGATGATTAAGGCTAGTATTCTATGCAACATCGTAAAAACTAGTATTCATGGTCAAGATCTAGTTGTGAAGTAGAGATGAACATGAAATAAAGTAAGGCCCATCTTCATGAAGGTTAGAGAGATGTTGAGATTAATAGCTGTAAGGATGTGACTAGAGTTAAGAAATGATAGATCAAAACATCACAACTTTCTAGTTTAAATGTAATGCAATGGTTATAAGGAAAGATAGATTCAAAGCAGAAAGAAGAAGAATAGTACAATTCTTGCCAAGGAAAATTGATGACAGAGAAGTACAAATGCCACAAAGTATAAGTTTAAGTGTTTTCTAAGAATTTAAAAGATTTCATGCATGTGAAATTTTAGGACAATTGATGTCATTTCTAACTCATAAAAGTTATTAAGACTGTAGAGACTAAAATTACTACCACAATTCTTGAATTGCAAATTTGTAGAGAGAATGAGAATAAAAAGGGATTTGCAAGGCTTAGTGTCAATTCAAAAATGGTGGAAGGAGAAGGTCCATTTATTTCACAAATAGAAATTAAAGAAGATACATCAAGTCCAACACAAACCAAACCTACAAGTTAGAACCCTTATGTAAATGAATGGGTGTGTTTGTTACATGGCTCCTCAAGTGCCTAGATGCTAACTCACATGAGTTAAAGGACTCATATTGCTTCTATAAAGATGAAACTATACCAAAGACAAATGGAACTGAAATTTTCTAGTTCTTCTATGACAATAGTCTAAAGAACCCTCCAACTTCAAATCTATGATATATAAATTTGGGTAAGCTAAATTTTTCTTGAAGTCTTCATTAATGTAGATATGTTGAAAGCCTTGATTAAATCTTACAACATAGCTAGGCACTCATTTCACAAAAAAAGATAGGAGTGTGCTTTTTTCATTGGATAGAGAATCATTCATAGAAGCATTTGGTCTAGAGGGACCAATGGGTTTAGAAATTGAGTTGGACAATCTTGAGAATCCCTTCTACTCATCAAAGAGTTTCTTCACTAGATGAGTCATGAGGCAACACATTCCTTTGGAGAAGAAGAAAATGAGTGAGATCATGCCTCTTGAATTTTTAGGAGATATTTCCAAAACACCATCTTTGGTTTGGACTTAGTGTTGGGAGTTGATGGGACTATGAATGTCACTGATGCAACATACATAATGACCATCAATTTTCAGGATCAATTAACTAATGTTGGATATGATTATGTTAAGAACATAATTACAGTCATGCATAAAGAGATTGTGGCCACACAGCAAGGAGAATTGAGAAATTTAAATTTCCACCATTATTTATTATTAATGCACCTGATCTTTTAAAAATATTGGTCATGTTAGTCAAAGTTTTATTGAACAAATTGAAGATATGGGAGAGGTATTTCCTATGCAATGATGGAGAAGGGTATGGAAAAGGTTTTACCCTGATGAAAATTATGTTTCATTTTACAAATGACTTTGTTTTCCATGTATTAAGTATGGTAAATAGTAATTTAAAAATATTTCCTCGGAATGTGAGAAATTTTCTAAAGCCATCTAGGTGTTATGATGGAAATCAAAAGTTATAACATGAATGGAGAGTTTTTTTATGTTTGATAATTTTACTATCATGAGGATTTATGCATTCCCTCAACTACCCTATGTTCTACCTAGATTTGTTCTAGAATTATTAGGGATTATAGAATTCTTTAAGTAGATGATAATGATAAGTAGAGAGCATTTTTGGATTGCATAGTTAGAGAGAACTTTCCTTTGTAGGAATTCTCAAATTGGGGATTTCAACATTTGCAAAGATGCAATAGATATAATTGATACATTTCTCAAAAAATAAAAATTTCCATCCTCAATCACTAGAATGTATGACCCTAATGATGTAGTTAGGGCTGCATTACGACAAATGAGAGAGTACAATTTTCCTCCAAGAAGGTCCTTGTGGGAAGAGGATGTTATTCAAAATTGTTTATATAAAGATATCTACAAGGATAGGACTTTGAAATAAAGAGGAATTATGAAGGCAAAGGAAAAAATGAGAAGTGATCCCTCTTTTCCAGGTTTCTATCATGAGAAAAAATATTTGGATAGGTTTGATAAGTGGATTCAAAATTACTTAAAGATAATGTTACACATGCCAAATGAAGTTGGGGATCACAAAGAGGAAATGGTCAACCCAAATTCCCTTGAGCTTGATAATGTGCTTGAGTTAGATGAAGAAGATGAGTAGTCCAAGACCTTAGCCTGGGCACAAGAGGGGAGCAAGAAGCATAAATTAATTGAAATTCCCCAAAAGGCAAGAGAAAAAGATTTCCAAAATTTACCTAGGAAAAGCTAGTATTTTGTTGACTTGGAGCAAAATTTTCTTATTAACCAAGCTATTGTGAATGAAAAGGCCCCAGCAAAATGGAATTTGTAGCAAAAATGTTAGATGAGGGGATCATCCAAGATCAAAAATTCTTGCAAGATGATGACTTTTCAAGAGTGATGAGTTCAAGAGTGTTTTATTTTAATTGAAACAAAATTAATTGTCCCTAACATTATAGCTTGGAGATTCAAATAAAAAGTGGTTGAATTAGTTGAGAAATTGCAAGCCCATGATCCCAACAGTGAGACTCTTGTTGGAAATATGGCTAAGATAGTAAGGCTAAGGGTTGTCATTTATGGTAGCATGTCATTCTAGAATAAAAGGTAGGTCTTACAACTGAAGAATCCATGATTAGAGATAGAAAATTATCTAAGCGTTAGACATTTTTAATATTAGTTCAGAGGAAACTTTAGTTTTGTGAAGTCTATAGTAGCACATGTGTGGTTAATGATAGGTGTATATGAGCAATGTTAGTATGCTAATAGAAACCAAATTTAAATAAAGCTTCTACAAAGTAAACAAAATTCATAAACTTCAAGATAGACTAAGATGAGCTCTCAATTGAGAATATGAACCATTAATGGGCTCTCTCAATGAGAAGCTCTCTTGTTGAGTGGCTTTGTCTAAATAGATAGTATGTATGCTCAAGGGATAAAATCTTCATAAAGACCCTCATAATGGCTTGTAAGAGCAATGAAAGGGCTTGGAAGAGACATTTATGGCCTAGTGGGCTTCATAAAGTTTTATGGTTGGGATATTTTGAGAGAGATGAGAGGAATTTCGACTTGGGCTTGATTAGGAAGGTTTTAAGCTTGCTTAGGATTGTGCAAATGATTAGAGGATGGATTAGGATGGTTTAGGATTAGCTTAGGGATAGGCAAGTGGATGGCATTTAATGAGGGTGGGTGAAGGAGGAGATATTTGATAACTTTGGCTTGGGTTAGTAAGTCTTAACCCATTTTTAGGGAATGTGACAAGGTTAGGAGGGGATTAGGATTAGGTTTAAAGACATCTTCTAGAAGAGTCTAGACTTTGGATGAGGATAAAGACTTTCTAGAATAGTCTAGAACTTCTTAGGATGAGGATGAAGACTTTCTAGAAGAGTCTAGAACTTCTTAGGATGAGGATAAATTAGATTTTTAGGAAATAAATAAAGTTTTATTTATTTCAAGGGTTTGGGTTGAGGAGATATTTATTAAAACTTTTTTAATAAACATGAGGATTAATATTTAATCTTAATTAAATATTTTGAGTTGGGATTAGGGGTAGGAAATGATGGGATTAGCCTTTAATCAAAATTAAAGAAGGATTAGAAGATTTTGGAAGAGGTTAGTGGTCTTAAAGAAATTGGCCAAGTTTTGGGCAAAAAATAAATTATTTATTTATTTTGGGATTTTTGGTCAATTTATTAATTAAATAATTAATAAATAAAGAAATAATGTTTAAATAAGATTTAAACATTTTTTGGAGGGATTCCTTAATTAAATATTTTTAATTAAGATAAAGGGATTTAATGGCATAAAAATAAATTAATTAATTAAATAATTAATTAATTAATAAATGATGATGTCATCAGGGACTTTTTCAGAAAATAAAAATATTTTATTTTCTAAAGGATTTTTAGGTGTCTACAATAGGTAGAAAAAAGTGTCATATGATATACCTAAGTGCACAAATTAGTACGCATAGTATGAACGAAGTTACAAGTAAAACACCAATAAAATAGTAAACACAGAAAAATAGAGTGCAATAGAAATAGAAGAATAAAGTGTTAAGTAATCATTTTAGTCATGAAATAACTACTTAATTGTGTACAAACAATATATTAGATGTTTAACCTAAGTTAGCATAATGTGTGAAAGCATCAAGTTGATTGCACAAGGGTTTTTGTGAAAGAAATGGCTATAAGTAAAGAGTCACTACTTGTGAAGTAAAGTGTGATGTAGTGTAATGTGAACGCAAAGTATATTGTACATATGTGAACTAAGCATGTGATATACAAACTTTCACGAGAGATCTATGATGTAAATTCTAATGTAATATCAGAGCTATGCAAAGTACAATAGACTATAGATAAGAGGTTATTGTATATATCCTATTTTGTTTAAGGCATTGAATTATATAATTGCATGTTTGTGTAGTGGGCTCTTCTTGCATGCATACATAATTGTAATACCAACTCCTAACAAGGTTAAAGAAACTCCTAATAGGGTTGAGGCTTTTAATAGGGCCTATTCCTCTATGAAGGATTGAGACACTATATGTAATTAATAGACTCCTAATAGGGTCAATATCCTTAAGAGGATTCTTTTGTTTAGTGGATCATTTTGTGGTTGCCATTCCCACTGGTGTTTTTCCTTGGCTAGGGTTTCCCTAATTAACGAAATATGGTGTTATGAGTTCTCTATGTATAGTTTTATTTATTGTTTAGCATTACTAATTTTATTTCATATGCATGTTGCAAAGTAAGTAATAATATCCATTTGTGGGAAAAAATTTGTAGAATACCGATTCACCCCCTCTCAGTATTATCTATTTCTAACAATTGGTATCAAAGATAAATTACTCATAAGAGACTTAACAACTTGGGTAAGATCCCTATGGATATTGAATAGTTAAAGAGGAATCTTGAAGAAGCCCTGGAGAAAAATGATCTTCTTATAGAAGAAAGAGACAACTTGAAAGAAAGGTATGAAGATGCAAAAGACTATATTGGCAAACTGAAGGATAAGATTAATTATCTAAAATCTAAAAATGAGTTAAAAGAGAATACTAGTGATAGTGATAAAGTAGAAAGCCTTAAGAAATAAAATGGGATCTTGAAACATTAGTTGAAAATTGTTGAATTTAAGTTGGGTCTGAAGAAGTATGATAGTTAAGATTGAACCACATCTAAAGTTTGAAAATGTAGATCTAAGATTCCATCTGACTCAAGTAACATTTGAAATAGATTCTATCATAATAGAGAATGTTGAATTAGAAAAGTACAATACCATTGTGAAAGGAGAGTTAACTCAAGCTAAGAAATAGTTAGAGAAGTTTTATTCCAATAGTGAAAAAATTGATGAATAACTATTCTACCATAGATCTTCTTATGACAAGATAGGTCTTGGATATCTTATTGGCAAAAAATTAGCCAAGGAAATTGAAGTTGGGAAGGAAATAGATCCAATTATTGAAAACCCTAAACCTAAATAAAATGATCATAATAGGACTGAACCAATAAAATCTATAGAAGTATCTAAGGAAGTTGAACAAGTAAATCAACCTAAGAAATGTGAAGAAACAAAACAAATTGAGCAAATTGAACTACCTAAGTAGGCTAGGTATGAATCTAGAGGTAAATGTTTTATATGCAATGAAGTTGATCATATGAAGAGAAATTGCATAGGTAAGTCTTTCAAACCTATTACTAATTTCTATTGTTATAATTTTCATAGTTTTAAACATAAAGTAGTACATTGCAACAAATCCAATTTTGATAGTAATAATGGAAATAATAGAATGTTTAATGATACTAACCCTATAGGTAATGAAAGAAGGAGGTCACAAAGCACATCCAATGATGGAGAAAGACATAATGGAGAAGGAACCAAATTGTATGTTACAAGTGTAACAAATTTAGACACATTTCAGGGAAATAAAAAGCATTAGATAATTAGAATTGAACCAATAAGAGAAGGAATACACATGTATGTCAGTTATGCAATAAATTTGGACACATAGCAAGATTTTATAGAATGGATAGAAGGAATTCCAACAAGAATCCTAACTACAAAAGGAATAGTAATATAAATAACAAAAGAAATGAAAACGGTAGCAATTATAAACATAAGGAAGAACTTAAAGAGAATAGTGAAGAATTTAAGGAAATATTTGTGAGAGAAAATGATCCAAAAATTTCAAATATAGTTTTAGAAGAACAATTTTTTGATGCACCTAAAGAAAGAATGAAACCAGCCATAGTGTGTGATTCATCTTATTTGAATTAAGCATTTTATCATAGACAAAGCATCAAAAAGATGGAACAGAAGTTAGAAGTCAAGTTGAGAGTTGCAAAGTTAACATGAGGTAGTAGAGATTATAAGGAAGCCCTGGTTAAGAGTGCAAGTCATTTGTAATTACATGAAGGAGAATGAAGATAGACAAGTCTACTAGCTAAAAGAGTAACCATTTTACAAATTTTGGTAGATGCAGAATTAACACTAAGTTCAATTCAAAATATTTAAAGGATGTGAACAAAACTTTGAGTACCATTTGATCATGTGAAGAGTTAATGAGAAATTCAGAGTGATTTGATAGCATGTAAAGGTAAATTTGAAGTGTTCATAGTGCAAAGTGAGAAAATCCCTAGTTATACAAAATTCAAGAATTTTACAAAGCTTTTGAAGGGTTTAAATATTTTGAAATGGAGAATCCTACAGTTATTGATGTTAGTGAGAGGTTGAGGTATGTGTTTAAGAAGGACCCCTTCATATCTCAAGTAGATGATCCCTTACGAACATTTTTTCAAGTTCCTAAAAATATTATACATGTAGAAGATATCAAGTCATACCTTCATTGCAAATTTGAGAGTATTGGAGACAATGACATCTATAAGGATTTAGACCTAGTGTGTCAAGGAGACTTGTCATTGAAACAAAAGTTCACACACCTAAAAGAACTAAACATAGTAAATCCTATCTTCTATATAGATTTTGACAACCATGAATGGAGTAGAACCATTATGAGTCATATTCACAAAGGAATGTTTTAATTTGGAGATGTTCCTATCATAATTGATAATATCATGATTCACAGGTTAACTAATTTAAGAAATGAAGGCAAAAACCCAATCAATGAGAAGAATGTGAAAAACGTGGTGGAAACTAATCTAAAGACCAAATTGGATGGTAGGAATATGAGGTTTAAACTCATAAATGAAATAGATGTGAGAGTGATTTTTTGGTATTATGGCTAGTCAGATGTTTGATTTATTGTCATTTATGGCAACATGTTTTTAGTATTTCATTTATGCAATCACAGTTAGAATATTATCTAAGTATTAGATAGATTGCAATAGTAGAGAGATAGATATGACATATACGAACAATTGAGTTTGAGTTAGGACATGCATCATTAAGGATCAATAGATGATAACATGGTGATGATGTATGTTAGAGCACAGACCTATATGAATGGTACCAGGCAAGTTACAATCAAGATACCAGTTCAAGTATTTAGCAAAATAGAATAGAGCATAACAGAGAATTGGATTATAAAACTTAAGTAATAATTTTTGAGACAAAATAATTAATAAGTCATGATGGGCTAACATCCTAGATGTTTACCCCAAGTCATTTTCCTATTTGGTCAAGCATGCTAAAGCATTAAGGTTAACTAGGAAGAGATTTATTAGTTTTTGAGATATAATTAAAGATCATATCTTGCATAGATAAGATGTGAGTTATGAAAACTATATGTGAAGAAATCTTATATGATATATGAGCCTTATGTGATGCAAAATCTGATGTATGATTAGAGAAAGTGTAAGAAAAAACAATAAGATAGTATTGTATGTATACCTACTCTTGTGAAGAGACTTTATTGTATAATTTCATGTTAGGGTAGTGGGCTCTTCTTGCATACATTGTATTTTTTCTACTAACTCCTAACAGGGTTGAGGCTTTTAATGGGGCCTAGTCCTTTAATAAGAACTCAAGAAACTATATGTATTTCATAGACTCCTAACAGGGTATATATCCTTAACATGTTTCTTTTGTTTAGTGAATCGTCTTATGGATACTATCCCCACTAGGATTTTCCCTTGGCCAAGGTTTCCCTAATTAACAAATAATGGTGTGATGAGTTCTCTTTGTACATGGTTATATTTACTATTTAGCATTGTTGGTTTACTTTCATATGCAAGTTATAAAGTAATTAGTAATATTCAGTTGTTGGCAAAAGTTTGTAGAATACTAATCCACCCCCCTCCCTCCTCTCAGTATTATCTATTTCTAATAATTGGTATCAAAGTATACTTACTCTAAAGAGGATTAACAGATTGAGTAAGATCCCTATAGATATGGAACAATTGAAGAGAAACCTTGAAGAAACTCTTGAACAAATTGATCTTCTTACAAAAGAAAGAGACAACATGAAACATAGGTATGAGGATGCAAAGTCTACATTGGTAAATTGAAAGACAAGATTGATGATCGGAAATCTAGTAAGGAATTAAATGTGTAGACTAGTAATAATGATGAAGTAGGAGATCTCAAGAAATAAAGTGATATTTTGAAACATGAATTGAAATTTTTTGAAATTAAGTTGAGTCTTAGGAAAGATGACAGTAAGAATGAACCTAATCTAAAATTTGAGAATGCGGACCTTAGATCCCAGTTGAGTCAAGTAACATTTTAATTAGATTCTATAAAGATTGTGCATGCAGAATTAGAAAATTAAAATACCATTGTGAAAGGAGAATTGACACAAGCTAAATAAAAATTTGAGAAGCTTTCTTCTAGTAGTGAGAAAATTAATGAACAAATATTTCACTAGAGACCTTCATATGACAAGATAGGTCTTTTTAATCTTATTAGAGAAAAGTTAGAAAATAAATTTGAAATTAGGAAACAACCAGATCCATATGTTGAATCCCCTAAAGAATCTAATTTGAGTAATATTGAATCAAGCACAACTACTAAAGTATCTATAGTGATTGAACTAGTTGATATGTCTATGAAATGTGATGAACCAAAGAAAATCACAAAATACTTACTTAATTGCATAGGGATGACATCCTAGATGTTTAACCTAAGTTAGCATAACATGGGAAAGCATCAAGTTGATTGCACAATAATTTTTGTAAAAGAAAAGGGTATAAGTAAAGAGTTACTACTTGCAAAGTAAAGTGTGATGTGGTGTAATGTGAATGCAAAGTATATTATCCATATACAAACTAAGTATGTAATATGCAAACTTGCATGAGAGATCTATGATATGAATTTTGATGGAATATTAGAGCTATGAGAAGTATAGTAGACTACAGATAAGAGGTTATTTTATCTATTCTATTTTTTTAAGGCAGTGATTGTATAATTAAATTTTTGGGTAGTGGGCTCTTCTTGCATAAAGATGTAATTGTAATAGAAACTCCTAGCAGTGTTGAAGTAACTCCTAATAGGTATGAGGCTTTTAATAGGGCCTATTCCTTTAACAAGGACCAAGACACTATATGTATTTAATAGACTCATAATAGGGTGAATATCCTTAACAAGATTCTTTTTTTTAGTGGATCATTTTCTTGTTTTCCCTAGTTAACAAAATATGGTGTTATGAGTTCTCTTTGTGTATGGTTTTATTTACTATTCATCATTACTGGTTTACTTTCATATGTGTGTTGCAAAGTAATTAATAATATCTATTTGTGGGAAAAAAATTCTAGAATACATATTCACCCCACCCCCACCCTCTCAATATTATCTATTTCTAAAAACTCTCATTGTAGAAGAGGCTAGAGACTTAGTGAAAAGAAGTGAGGCATTTTTGTTTCCCAATTGGGACTTGAGTTTATCTTTCATGTTAGATCAAATAAGGAGAGAAGAAGAATTAATTTCCTTTGAATTTTTTTTCCTAGGTGGGTTATAGAGAGAATCAGGGAATAATATAGATGCACATACCCTAGTTTTATGGAGTATACATTCAAAATTAGATAAGCCAAAGCTAATGGAGGTGAAGGAAACACCTCAAGGAAATGTGAATTTTTGGAGTGTACACTCTACACATGGCAAGTAGATGTCCTCTTTGTTGAGAGAAGTGGTAGTTATGAGCTCTGATAAAATGACCCAAATTGAGGATCAATTACATCAAACTTTCAAAGATTGTGTTACTACCATGAAATAGTATGAAAAGATGACAAAGACTTATGTAAATAAAAATTAATAGAAATGGAGATAGAAATAAGAACAGTGAAGAGTGTTGCAAGACCTATTACAACGTTCATTGATAAAGAAATCTAGATAGAGGAAGAGGGATCAATATCCACAATGATGATTGATGGCCATTAGGCATGGATATTGATGAAAGAGACACAAAAAGGGAGATAGAGGCAAGAGAAATCAAAGGTATAATGTCTCACTTTTGATCTCTAAGCCCAAGTTTCCTATTAGTATCCAAAACTTAGTCATTTCCAAGGTAGTGTTGTTCAGTCATTATTGTGACCAAGTCATCTAAAGCAGGTTGAGCTACAAAGGACTTTTTTATATGTCATCACATATCAAACAAGTCAAAGGTTGTCAAGCACCCTAGTAGAGACTAAGCAAGCATACATGCTAAGTAAAATTGTAGAGATTGAGAAAAGTAAAGTTAATTAATGTTGAGTAAGTCAATATATGCCAAGCCTATAGAAGTTGAGAAACAACATGAATGTTAGTTATGACTGAGTGTTAGAAAATTCAATTGTCGAGTAAACCAATTTTGACATATGAGTTTTTAATGACACAAACACTTATGTAAATTATTTTAGCCAACTTCTACATGACATTTAATTATTGTAGACATAGTTAAGGAGTAGGTTACATGTTTTTTTAGAAGGCATTAATCTTAAGAAAAGAAGACTAGCCAATCAAAAAATCAAAAGGGTAAAATGATAAAAGGATGAAATATGGGTCATTGCTTAAGATCTAGAACCTTACATGATTATCTAGTTAAGAAGGGTTGTAACCCTAAAATTAGGATGATGTGATTGCAAGTACAATGAAAGCATGAAGGGGTGAACAAGATTAGAACAAAGCAAGGAAGGATAAGTCAGATAAGAAGATCAGATAGAGAAACCTAGCAATAAAGGACAGAACAAAGCATATCAAATAAGGAGATAAGTTTGAGACATTGAAGAGATGAGATCCATAAACAAATTTTAAAGAAAATTGAAGGATCAAGTACTAAGACATTCTAATAGATGAATTAGGGAAAATCTCTTAATGAAGTGGTTTTAATAAACATTATTTAAATCTCCAACAGAGTCCTTACTTCATTATAAGTGTAAAATCATTTAATTAAGGTGAGACCTAATAGTTTTGTAAATCTTTTAACCGAGTAGACCCCTTATACAATAGATCATTAGAAGTAATCAAACTATAGCCATAGTACAAAAAATTTGTTGGTTTCATCCCTACCCTAGTTTTACCTTCACCTTGGAGGGTTTCTAGGTTACAAAAATCTTTGTGTTATGTCTTTATGTTTTCATGGATGTTATGCTTAGATAGATTTCATGTCAGCATTAGAATTTATGATTATATGGTATTGGATCTAAGATATGAGATGAATTAGGAGTAAATATAGTTAATCTAATATATTGTTTAAATAGTAAAAGGTTTTTATAGATCCTAATCTGTCCCCTCTCTCAATATCTTGTTTCACAATAAGACTTTCAACAATTGGTATTGGAGCTTAGTTCTCTTGAAAGAAGTCTATCATCTTGAGAGTAAAGATAATAAAAATTGGGAAAGATCATTAAGAATCAAATGATTGAAACCAGATGATACTATAGCAACTTGAAGGAGAAAAAGAAGAATTAAGGAAATCCTTAAAGAAAAGAATAGATATGGACATTTAGCAGAATGATACACTATATAAAGAAGTTGATGTCAAAGAATTTCTTAATAGTGGAAATATAGGTGATAGTGATGTAGGAATAACATATCTATTAGTGAAGAACAACATTTTAAGAAAAGAAGTTAGAGAACTCAAAAGAGAAATAGAAATTCAATCAATAAGATTATGTGAAGTGACAGAAATGAAAAAAAAAACATAAGAAGATAAGATCATGGTTGAAGCAAACAAAAGACAAATGGCTACCAAAATTAAAGAAAGATCATTTGATGTGCAAACGCCTAAAAAAAATTAGTTGTACACGATGAATCATTTTTTATTTACAAATTAGGAGTTGGACAGAAACGACATGGAGACCGCAAATATGAGATCATAGAGTAGCCAACTAAGAAATGAATTGAGATATGAAAAAAGACCACCTAGAAAGAATGAACAAACCAAGTGAAGCTATCAAATACTTTGATGAATTGATGAGATCACCAAGGTCATCTAGTGATACTTCTAGTCTAGGATATATCAATCACTCTTCAACTCCTAAGTGGGAGAGTAATCAAAAAATGGTGATCATAGAAATAAAAATCTAAAAGGAAAACCTGCATGTCATCATTGTGGTAAACTTGGACACACAACTAACATTTGTAGAAGCAAAAATGGTATGCAAAATCCTAAACCTAAGATTATTGGTAACTTCTTCAATTGCAAGAAACAAGGACACCAAGAACATGAATATAGGTCAAAGACAAGTGATATACCTATTACACCTAGATTTGAAGTTGTTTGGATAGTCGATCCTTCTACCTTCTACAACTCCTAATAGGGTTGGAATCTCATAACAATGGCTCAAAGTCTCCTAATAGGGACTAATATGTACTTAATGTATTTCATTGGCTCCTAATAGAGTCCATCCTCTTACAAGAAACTTTTATATTAGTACATCATTTTGTGGGTACCATCCCCACTAAGGTTTTCCCTCTGATCAAGGGTTTCCCTAGTTAACATATCTAGTGTTATTGTGTATGTGTATCTTCTTATTATTGTTGGTTATATTACTCATGTGGTTAACGATTAATAAGGTTGATAAATGTTTTAATAGTTGGATATCTGATTCACCCCTCCCCCCCTCTTAGCTATCTTGGTAGACATTACTTTCTAACAATTGGTATTAGAGCATTAGGTCCTTAAAGGAAAATCTTAATAGCTTAAGGAGATCAATGGTGGGTCACTTCTGAAAAGAAATTCCTAAATTTGATGGATTTAACTATGATAGTTAGAAAGAGAATATGAAGATGCATTTTCTTTATATGGGTCCAAGGTTTTAGTTGATGACAAAGAATGGAAGGAAATTATAAAAGAAAAAAAACTTGAGGATTATAGCGAAGTTGAAAGAGATCTATTTATGTGCAATATGCTTGCTAGAGAAGCATTATTGTTATAACTTCCTAAAAATGAATAAAGGAGTTAGGTAAAATCCTTATAGACATCTCATGAAATTTGGAAAGATTTAGAATCTACATTTGAAGATGATGTACATGCTAAGAGAAGAAAATTACAAAATTTGAAATTTTTGTTTCAAGATGTTAAGATGGTGGAAGATGAATTTGTAAGAAGTTATATTGGCATAATATCCAAAATTGTTGCAGGAATTAAGTCTTGCAATGGATCTAAAATTGAAGATGAGATTATTTGGAATGTCTTGAAAACTTTGATCCACTATTCAAGAAAACAACATAGATGATTGAGCTAGTGATACCCTACACTAAGAATTTTACTAGAGAAACTCTTCTTTAAATATTGGAAGCAACAAGTGTATGCTTGAAACAATCTAGAGATTTTGTAGAGTAGAAATAACTTCTTTATGTAGAAGTGGAAGCACTAGTAGAGACTATGCTAGTAGTAGAAAATTCATATATGAGGACTATAAAAGAATTGAACAAGGAAGTTCCCTTCTTGTAAGGAGAGAACTAGATGGTAAGAAATGTTGGACTTGTAAAAAATTTGGTCATTATGCTTGTAAATGTCCTAAACGAGAGAAAATGTATAAGAATAATTTCAAGTTGAGAAGGTTTAGAGATTGTTAATATGCAATTGAAGATGATGAATCTAATCAAAGAATTCAAAGTGAAAGTGATGATGAGTTAGGATTTGTAGCTATAAAAGAAGAAAATCCTTAAAAAGAGGTTAAAGAAGAGAAAGCACTAGTTTCACCAGTTGAAAAGAAAGTTGATTGGATCATAGATAGTGCTTTTTTGCATCATATAATTGATAACATGAATAAATTTGTTAAGTTTAATAGTCATGATGGAGAAATTGTTAGAGTTGGTGACAATACTGATGTAGGGGAATCCTTGGTTCCTTAACTTTCCTACTCTTTTCTAACAGTTATTGTCAAGTGCTAGTCACTATCTAGTTCCAATTTCTACCAAGTGCTAGTTATTGCCGAGTGACAATTACTACTGAGTTCTAGTTGCAACCAAGTGCCAGTTGTTACCAAGTTCTAGTTTCTGCTAAGTTCTAGTTACTATCAAGTTCTAGTTGTTGTCGAGTTCTAGCTACTATTGAGTTCCGGTTACTATCAAGTTCTAGTTACTATCGAGTTACAGTTGCTACCGAGTTATCTAATGTTGACTAAGTTGTTTGGGTTTTGGTTCTTAGTTCTAGAGTCAATCTTTACATTTAATTTTGTAATAGGTATTTAATACTTATTAAGAGCTAACTTTTGGCTTGGTTACACATTTAATGTAAGGATTAATTTAGTTGGCAATTTCTAACAGGCCAACTTGTGGCCATTCAAGTATTTAAGGGTGTCTTGGATAGAGTCTTAGGCATTATTATTTGATGATGGAGATGTAGGAGTCCTATCTTGGAGATAGAAATTCAAATTTGAGTCTGAAGATTTGTTCTTATTAAAAGATGTATTTTTTTTTTTAATGGCTATGTCTAGAAGTGTGAAATAGAAGTTGGATCATAGATCTGGAAGTTGTATTTGTATCTAGCCATAACCCATAAGGCCATACATTTGGACATGTTGGATGTAAACTTGTTAATTTGAATATAAGGAATATAATCTCTCTAGATCTGGAACTCATTCCTCTTGTTCATTTTTCATTGTGTGTTTGTTTTCTAGATTCTAGATCACCTCATTTTGGGGTACATCCAGATTCTTACTGCATTAGATGGTGGAAGATCTATGGATTTGATCGACACCTATAGAGGAATTGTCATTTGATAGTGTTCCTTGTTAAATGAAAGATTTTTTATGGAAGGAAAGATGTTGATCCAAAATTATTTGACATGTTGAGGAAACTTGTGGTTAGAGTAGAAGCTATTGAGTTAGTGCAAGATTGTTGAAGACATCTTGATGATGTTGAGAGCAATGAGTATGATTCTTTTTGGGATGAATTACATGAAAGGATTGATGATCTAGAAGAGTTTAATTTTAGTTGGCATCTTAAGATTAGAAAGAAGTTTCGTTGGTAGCTTAAAGATATTATGAAGAGAAGAAGACAGATCGTGGAAGTGCATGATGATTTTGCTGAAATGGATGAAGTATCTTTTGGTTTACATGAGCAAATGTTTAGATATGACATGGAAATTGCATGACATCTTGTTGTGCACAATAAGATTGTTGAAGAGGAGAGTTTCACTTATGTTTATGAGAAATTAGATATTGCTATTGTTCAAGATGATGTTGAAATGGATGTGATTAAGGACTTATCTATTGCTGACCTAGAATTATATGTTCATTCTATTATGGATGTTATTGATTTGGATGTTTCTCATGATAAGACTATGGATTTACCTATTGGTAATGTGGTTAAAGGTTTTAGAGATGTTATTTTTATGGATTTACATGATGTTGTTGTTTCTGATATGGATCTAAAATTATATGTTGTTGTTGAGATGCTAAAGGATATGGATGTTGCTACTAACGTGGATTTTGATGATGTTGTTGATTTACATGTTGCTAGAAGAATGAGTATATTTATTGTTATGAGTATTAATGAAATAGGGTTTTTTTTGCATGTTCCTAATATGGACTCATTTACTATTGATTTGGTGGAGGATTTCTATGTTATAGATTTATATGTTGTTCTTGTTATGGATTTGAGTTTATATATTGTTGCTAGTTGGGTTTGTGATTTGGACATTATTTCTAATTTGGTTTTCATATATAATGATATTATTATGGCTATTTATGATGATGAGTTTCAAAAATTACTTGTGGAGCATTGTACTTTTTGGTTAATTCATATGAGTCAGTATGTTGATTGGTTGCATGAGATTCTAATTTTTAGATGGACGAAGCACAGATGGCTAATTTTTAGATTTGATATTTTATCCTTGATGAAGTGGATTGTGGTTTTTAGTTAATTCCTATGAGTGAGTATATTGATTGGCTAGATGAGATTCATATTTTTAGATGGATGAAGCATAGATAGCTAATTTTTATATTTGATATTTATCTTGATGGAGTGGAAACCTTTGATGAAGATGAAGCTGGATATAAAAATTTCTTTTGGACACATTTTTATATTTACCTAGAGAGTCTAATGCAAGGGCATCTAAAGTCTTTTCTATTCACCCTAGTAGTCTGATGTAGGGGCATCCTTGGTTCCTTAACTTTCCTATTCTTTTCTACAAGTTATTGTTGAGTGCTAGTTACTGCTAAGTTCTAGTTGCTACTGAGTGCCATTATTGTCAAGTGCCAATTACTCTCGAGTTCCAATTGCTACTGAATGCCAATTTTTACTAAGTTCTAGTTGTTGTTGAGTATCAATTACTATCAAGTTCTAGTTGCTACCAAGTTCCAATTGCTGTCGAGTTCTAGTTGCTACCAAGTTCTAGTTACTATCAAGTTCTAGTTGCTACTAAGTTGTCCAGTGTTGATAAAGTTGTTTAGGGTTTGGTTTTTAGTTTTGGAGCTAACCTTTTCATTTAATTTTATAATAGGTATTTAATATTTGTTGAGAGCTGACTTGTGGCTTGGTTAGGCATTTAATATAAGGATCTATTTATTTGGTAATTTGTAAATGGTGGACTTGTAGTTGTGCAATTATTTAAAGGGGTCTTGGATAGAGTCTTAGGCATTATTATTTGATGATGGAGATGTAGGAATTTTAGCTTGGAGAGAAAAGTTCTCATTTGAATCTAGAGTTTTGTTCTTCTATTAAAGATGTAATATTATTTGTAATGGCTATTTCTGGAAGTGCAAAATAGAAGCTAGATCATAGATCTAGAAGTTGTATTTTGTATTTGGCCATAACTTGAAAGGCCATATAGTCAGGCATGTTGGATGTAAACTTCTTGATTGAAATATAAGGGATATAATCTCTCTGGATCAGAATCTCATTCCTCTTGTTTATTTTCCACTATGTGTTTTTTTACTGGATTCTAGATCACCTCGTTTTGGGGTGCATCCAGATTCTTATTGCATTAAATGCAACTTGTCATATCAAGGGAATGGGATCAATTACCCTTGACAAAAATACTAACACTAATGATGTCTATTTTTTTGATGGAGTAAAGCATAACCTATGAGTGTTAGATAGTTGGTTGATAAAGGATATCAGTTACAATTCAGAGAAAAGACATGCATTATTAAAGATAAAGATGGTATGTTGATTGGCACTAGTACAAGATCCAGAGGTAATTTTTTTCAATTGAACCCTACAAAGATGACATGTTTGGTTGCAAACGTAGATAATAGTTGGTTATGGCATACAATATTTTGTCATATAAACTTTGATAATATTGTGAAGGCTGGTAGTGCATTTGTTCATAGAGATTTACCTAAGATTGTGAAGCCTATTAATGTTGTATGAAAAGAATGGGTTATGACTAAGCAAAAGAAGGTTTCCTTTCCTAGCAAGAAGTTCACTACCATAGTGAAATTGGAGATTTTTATACATATTTGAGTGGTCCTACAAGAACAAGAGCATTATATGATGAAAGGTACTTCATGATTTTGTTGATGATTTTACTAGAATGATGTGGGTATCATATCTTAAAGAAAATTTTGAGGCATTTGAAAATTTTAAGTTGTTTGAGAATAGAGTTGAGAATGAATCTAGAGTAAAGATTAAATGTTTAAGATTGAATAGAGGTGGAGATTTTACCTTGAATGAGTTTAACAACTTTAGTGAAGTGAATGGCATCAAGAAACAACTATAAGCACCTAACAGCCTTCAGAAAAATGGGATTGCTAAAGGAATAAATAGGTTTTTAACAGAAGTAGTGAGAGCCATGATGTATCAAAGAAATTTTGGAGAGAAGCAATCAATACAACAATATATGTTGGAAATTTGGCTAAGTAGGACAACTTGGAATAAAGTAAGAGTTATAATTAATGGCAACATATACTTTGTATAAGGAAAGTAGAATATATAGATGAAGATTTCATAGTTAGACATGGAAAATTTCTAAGTACAAGTTACTTATCTAAAAGAATAAAGACAATTTTGATTTGTACATATGACAAAGATATTATTGGCATATGCAAATTTGGTTATAGCTATTATAGAGTGCCAGGATGACATATTTTATTATGCAAGTCATTACAATTAGTACAGAAGAAAATATGACAAATTTACCAGTTGCAACAATATACAACCAAAATAGAGAATAACAATAAATGAATAATTATGTGCTAGGAAATTATTTTTTTAAAGAAATAATTGCTTAATTAGTTAGGGATTACATCCTAGATGTTGACTCTAAGAGAGAAAGAGTTATTTTTACATTTTTCCAAGCATGTAAAATCTTGAAGGTTGACTAGATAGTTTTTGTAAAGTGCAAAGGTATAAAGGAAAGAATGCAATATGCAAAGTTGTGTGTAAATTGAAAGAAATACATGAACTTATTTGAAAGCTTTTTACACAATATGCAAGTTATATGTGATGTTAATTCTAATGTATGATCAAAGGTATGTGAAGAACAACAAGTGTTAGATCAAATATTGAAGATATTAGTAGCTAGCACGAAAGGTTTTTGTATCTCTCTTTGTTTCAAGCAACTATATTGTATATTGCATATTTTGGTAGTGGGCTAATCTTGTATACATTTTGTAATTATACATAAAAACATCTAATAGGGTTGAGGATTTCATTAGGGTATAGTCCTCTAACAATGACTAAGACACTATATGTATGTAATAGAATCCTAATAGGGTCAATATCCTTAATTAGATACTTCTATTTAGTGGACCATTTTGTGGGTACCATCCCCACTAGGGCTTTCCCTTAGCTAGGGTTTCTCTAGTTAAAAAAATTTTTGTTATGAGTTCTCTTTTTGTATGGTTATTTTTACTATTCAACATAGTTGGTTTACTTTCATATGCAACTTATAAGGCAATTAATTAAATCTATTTTTGGGCAAAAGTTTGTAGAATACTAATGCACCCCACTGCCCCGACAACCCCCCCCCCCCCCCCCCCAAATATTTCCTATTTCTAATAATTGTGGTGTAGGAGCACCTCAAACATTCAATTCAAAGCCAAAGATGTAGACTATGAAGACCATAAAGACATCCAATAAAAATCTGAGGAATGGGAAGCCTAATCTAAGTCAAGAGATTAATTGGCAAGTCCTCAAGTCTATAATGTGTTTGTAATGTCCTTGATAGGACTAAAAGCTTGTTTATAATGGACCGTGATTGTCCAAAGCACTAAAATTAGATTGTAATACTATCCAAGGTTCTATTAGGTTATCAAGAAAGTCTAGGAAGGATATTAGGAAACTAGGTGAAAGACTTTAATAATGAGAAAGGGCTTTAATGTTTAATAAGCCAACTTATGTTTTAAAGTTCAAATTTTCAAACATTAATGGTCATTTAGATTTGAGAGAGAAGTATTAGTTTTAGACATAAACCTTTCAACCCAATGATAGTTGGTTGAATTGGTTATATTGTGAAGTCTTATATATGTAAGAGGGAGTCTCTATTAAAAAAAGGGGGACGAGGAAAATCGAGTGTACGGATTGGTGAGAAGACAACAAGCAATAAAAATTTAATTCTACAGATTCCCTTGATCTTTTGAATCTCAAAATGTTTGGTATAGTATTTTGATGAATTACAAGGGTTGATTATTCAACTACTATTGTTGTTGAATGAGTATTCCATTACATTGAACCTGTTGTCGTGCCAGTTGATAGAAACATCATTTTCTTTACTTGCCATTATTGTTACAATAAGGTTTTAATAAGAATGGAGGTTTTTCCATGAATGTATAAGGCCTAACCTTCATGGAATGACATCATCTGACCTGTATTATAAGGTATTAACATTGCATATGCAAATTTGTGGGAGAATAGTGTGATCACAACAAAATAGTGGGAAAATACATTGAAAGGGAAAGCTAAAGTATAGCATTGGTTGAATTAGCCAAATGAGGAGTGGTTTTTATGTTTGAAAACATATTAGCATTTTTGAGGAATGGTGATTTGATCAGTTTGTTGCAGGAGGGTGTAGAACTAGGAGATTGTGGAAGCCCTAAATAACAAGGGTTTTAAGGCACAAATTGGGGGTTTTTATGCTTTAGACCCTTGGAGTTACTTCCTTTTAGATATGGCCATTTTAAGGCATAACTAATCATTGTCCAAGAGTTGGGTTTGATAGGATATCATTTTTTGATACTTCTTTTAGAAAATTAATCATTTTTATGCATAAAAATAGGGTACCAATCAAGGGTAATTGTGTTAGTCCAAAAAAAACATAAGGAAGTCTATGATATGTTGTAATACACCAAGTATGGAGCAGGACTAATAGGCAGAGTATTGGGCTTTTTGGGTTTAATTTGAGAAAGCTTTGTGAAATAGGAGAATGGGATTGTGATAGAGTCTTAAAGGTTTCTGTATCCAAGTTAGTTGTGTGTCTATGAAACCAAAATTGACATTTTGGGGCATTGTGACAGACCTAAACAAGTCAATTCTTTGAAGGATTTAAAGTTGCTGATTGGTACAAGTGTCTAAGCTCTAAAATTTGTAACTCTCATTATGTTTTGAATATCTTCACCTTTCCAATTACATCAAGTGGTATCAGAGTGGGAAAGGTCTTGTGGAAGTGTAATTGGTCTTGTGAAAATGGTTCTTGAATCCTTTAGTGAGCCTTGTAGTTGAATTATTCTAGGGGGAGTAGCCCTATAGTATATTCTTGTACCAAGTTGATCAAGTAGCCATGTCTAAGGGAGAAGAAGAGATTCCTACAAGGTTGAAAAATATGGAATTGGCAAAGATAGTGAAAGAACAAGTGGCAGGCAACAAAAAGTTAAGGGCATCATTAGACCAAAGGGACAAAGAGAATGCTAAAAAAGATAGATTGATAAAATCCATGATGGAGAGGGTATTAGCACTAGAGAAGAAGGATAAGGGCATCAGAATGGATGAAGAAATCAGAGATGAAGAAGAGGAAAAAGAACTCAAAGAAGAAGAAGTGGACCCTAAGGAAGTAAGGATGGCTAAGTTGGCAAAAGCCATAAGGAATGGAGATGTAAGGGTAAGGATAGATTTACCTATGTATGGAGGGAAGATAGATGATGAAGAACTAATAGATTGGTTCAGTGCAATTGAAAATTTCTTTTAGTGTGAAGGGATAGAAGAGAAGGACAAAGTGAAGATAGCAAAGTCTAGGTTGAAGGGACAAAGTGAAGATAGCAATTTCCAGGCAGATAGATGGAAGAATGGTAGACCCAAGATCACATCTTGGTATACTGTGGTGGACAAAATTAAGGCAAAATATTTGCCAAGGGATTACAGAGTACAGTTGTACAAGAAGATGAGGGATTTCAAGAAAAAGGAGTTGGATGTATAGAAGTACATAAAGGAATTCCACAAGCTTGATATTAGAGTGAATCATGAGGAAGAGATGGAAGAAAAGATTGTAAGATATATGGGGGGGTTGAGGTTCAATATCTAGGATGAACTTAGTCTTTCTACCTTGAGGTCAGTTGATGAATGTTATCAGTCTACCTTGGAGGCTAAAGAGAAGATAAAAAGGAGACAAGAGAAGCAAAGCAACAATAGTGGTGGATCTTCCATGAGAGTAAGAGGGGGAAGAGGTACTACTAATTCTTAGAATTAGAATGACAAAGACAAAGACAAAAAAATTTAGAATCAAGAGGAGGTTATAGAAGTGGAAGAAGTGGAGGACGAGGAGTATTGATAGGAAGATGCTTCAACTGCAATGAAGTAGACCATCGGTCCTTTAGGTATCCTAAATGGCAAGAAGACAAAGGGAGAGACCTAAGAGTGAACTTGGTTGATGAAGAAACAAGAAAAGATGAGAACATAGAACCCATTGAAATTCATCCAGAAGGAGAGTGCTTGATGATGGAAAGAAGTAATCAAATACCAAAAGATCTAGGCATATTCAGATCAAATTGTCTCATTCAAGGCAAGTTATGCAAGTTTATAGTTGATTCAAGGGCAACTAATAATGTGGTATCCTATGAAGTTGAATTTGAAAAATTTTACTCATGTTGCTCCTTATTATGCTACTTGGCTCAATGAGAGTCAAAAAAATTTGGTTAAGGATCAAGTGGTGGTTTAATTTTTAGTTGGGAGTTATAGCGATAGATTATTATGTGATGTCATGCACATGACTTGTGGGCATCTCATTTTAGGAAGATCTTGGCAATGTTCAAGGAGAGTTATGTATGATGGCTATGAAAATACATATGTAGTTCACAAAGGCAAGGTGAAGTATAAGTTGTATCCTTTGGTAAGGAGTCATAAGGAGTCTATACTGATGTGTTTTGGAGAAAAAATGCAGGAAAGAAGGCAAATTGATATAGGTCAAGGAATGGTACAGCAAGAAGGAAAAGTTGGAGGCATCCAGTTACTGAAAGAGCAATGGCAAAATAGTCCTACATCAAGAGGACTTGGAGATCCATATTATGTTCAAATAGGGGCAATCAATTGTCCAATGGTTGGTAAAGTAACTGAAGTTTCAGTTAAGGGATGCCAACAATAACATGACCCACTTAAAGAGGCAAAAGGGTAGGTCTTCAAGTAGCAACAATATTGTCATGAATCAAGATAGTTAAAGACACCTAAGTTTTATTATAATCCTTGTTTTATGAATGCAAGGAGTCTAGGAAAGTAGTAGGTCACTTTTGGGGACTATGTCATCCCTAAACAACAAACTTCTATAAGAAAATATAGTGGGTATCAACATAATAACTCTTGGGGAAAGATTTCTTTTCATGGTGGGGAGTATGGTGTAGAAGCACCTGAAACATTTGGTTTAGAGGCAAAGATGTAGACTATGAAGACCATAAAGACATCCAATAGAAATTAGAGGAATGGGAAGCCTAATCTAAGTTAGGATATTAATTGGCAAGTCCTCAAGTCTATAATGACTTTTAATTGATCAAACTGATGTTAGAATCAAATGTGTTTGTAATGTCCTTAATAGGACTAAAAGCTTGTTTATAATGGACCATGATTGTCCAAAGTACTAAAATTAGATTGTAATGGACTAATACTATTCATGGTTCTATTAGGTTATCAAGGAAGTCTAGGAGGGATATTAGGAAACTAGGTGAAAGACTTTAATAATGAGAAAGGGCTTTAATGTTTAATAAGCCAATTTATGTTTTAAAGTTCAAATTTTCAAAAATTAAAAATCATTTATATTTGAGAGGGAAGTATTAGTTTTAGACTTAAACCTTTCAACCCAACGATAGTTGGTTGAATTGGTTATATTGTGAAACCTTATATATCTAAGAGGGAATCTCTATTAAAAAAGGGGGAAGAGGAGAATCAAGTGTATAGAGTGGTGAGAAGAAAACTTTAATTCTATAGATTCCCTTGATCTTTTAAATCTCAAAATATTTGGTATGGTATTTTGATGAATTACAAGGGTTGATTATTCAATTATTGTTGTTGTTGAATGAGTTTTCCATTACATTGAGCCTGCTATCGTGCCAGTTGATAGAAACAACATTTTCATAAGGTTTTAATAGGAATGGAGGTTGTTCCATGAATTTAGAAGGCCTAACCTTCATGGAATGACAACATGTAACCTGTATTATAGGGTATTAACGTTGCATATGTAGATTTGTGGGAGAATAGTGTGATCATAGCCAAAATAGTGGGAAAATACATTGAAAGGGAAGGCTAAAGTATAATAGTCATTGATTTAGCCAAATGAGGAGTGGATTTCATGTTTGAAAACATATTAACATGTTGGAGGAATGATGATTTGATCATCAATTTTCTGTAGGAGGGTGTAGAACTGGGAGATTGTAGAAGCCCTAGATAACAAGGGTTTTAAGGCACAAATCAAGGGTTTTGATGTTGCAGATCCTTGGAGTTAATATCTTTTGCATATGGCCATTTTAAGGCATAACTAATCACTATCCAAGAGTTGGTATTGATAAGATGTCATTTGTTGATATTTCCTTTGGAAAATTAGTCATTTTTATGCAAAAAAATAGGTACCAGTCAAGGATAATTATGTTACTCCAAAACAAACATAAGGAAGTCTATGATATGTTGTAATACACCAAATAGGGCATCAACAAGCATCATTATATTGTCAAATATTTTGAGAAAAGCCAAAGTTATTCTCATTCCAAGTATGCAGCAAGACTAATAGGTAGTGTATTGGGCTTTTTGAGCTTAATTTGAGAAAGCTTTGTGAAATAGGAGTATGGCATTGTGATAGAGTCTTAAAGGTCTTTGTATCCAAGTTAGTTGTGTGTCTATGAAACCAAAATCAGAATTTTGGGGCATTGTGATAGACTCTCATTATGTTTTGAATACTTTCACCTTTCCTATTGAATCAAATTGGTAACAGAGAAAAGTTACTTAGAAGAGGCTTAACAACTTGAGTAAGATCCATATGGATATTGAATATTTGCAAAAGAATCTCTTCAGTAGATTGATATTCTTATTGAGGAAATAGATAATTTCAAAGAAATGTATGAAGATGAAAAATACTACATTAGGAAATTAAATGATAAGATTGATCATATCAACTCTGGAAAGGAACATAAAGAGAAGTCAAAAGATAGTGATGAAGTATCAAAATTGAAGAAAGAAAATGAGATTTTGAAACATGAGCTGAAGATCATTGAACTAAAGCTAAGTTTGAAGAAATATTATAGCAAAGTTGAATCAAATGTGAAATCTAAAAAATTGCAGCTCTAAGATCTCATCTTACAAAAGTGACATCTAAACTTGAATCCATCAAGTTAGAGCATGTAGAACTTGAGAAGTAAAATATTATTGTGAAAGGAGAGTTAACCCAGACCAAGTAACAATTAGAAAATTTATATTCTAGTAATGAGAAAATTGATGAACAACTATATTTTTAGAGACCTTCTTATGATAAGATTGGTCTTGGATATTTTATTGGAGAAAAGTTAGTAGAGAAAATTGAGTCAAGAAAGGAACTAGATCTAACTGTTGAACATCTTGAATATAAGAGGGATGGCCACAATAAGGATGAATCAACTCAATCTAAATATGCACCAAAATAAATTGAGCATGCAAGTCAACTTGATAAAGTTAATGAACCAAAGGCACTTGAGAAAGTTGAATCACCTAAGCAAGTGAGGTATGAATTTAAAGGTAGGTGCTTTATATGTAATGAAGTTGGTCATATCAAGAGAAACTACACAAGTAATTTAGTCAAACCTATTAACAATTTTTATTGTTATAATTGTCATGGTTTTGTTCATAAAGTAGTTAAATGTAAGAAACCTAAACTTTATAGTAATAGTAGCAATAGAAAAATGTTTAGGGATACTAACCATATAGGTAATGAAAGAATAAAATCCAATGAAAGGACACCTAGTAGATCCAACGAAGGAGAAAGATCTAATGGAACAAGTAGAAACATTGTGTGTTACAAATTTAAAAACTTTGGACATATTGCTAGAAATTTTAGAGTACCAGTTAATCGATCTAGCCCAAATCAAAGAAGTAGTGCACCAAAATGTAAGCTATTCAAAAAAATTGATCATATAGAAATATTTTTTAGAATGGATATGAGGAACATCAATAGGAATCCAAATTTTAGAAGGAACAATAACAGAAATGTCAGAATGAATGATTGCAGCAATAAAAGTCAGAAAGCTAAATTGAGAGAACATGTGGAATAATTCAAAGAGGTATTTCTCAAAGAAAAAGATCCATCAAGCTCACAAGTAATATTGGAAGAATAGTATTTTGATGCACCTAATGAAATATTAAAGTCATCTATTATGTGTGATTCATCCCTTTTGAATTAAACACCTTTCTATTAAAGATCAAGTACCAAAAAGATAAAATCGAGTTTAGAGATTGAATTAAGAGTTGTGAAGTTAATATGAAGTAAAACAAGACAAGAGGAAACTACTTATGTAATTAATGTGAAGATCAATTTGGTGAGATATAAGCCATGAGAGCAAGATTGTATGTATCATTGGATCATGTGAAGAGATTAAGAGAACTTAAGAGTGAATTGGTAGTGAATTGAAGGAGAATTGAATCATTTTCAAGCGTGAATAGAAATTCCCTAGCTATGCAAAATCTAGGTATTTTTCAAAATTAGAGTTGTATTTCAAAGTTTTGAATCTGTAGCAATGGAGAATCCCATAGTTTGTAATGTGAGTGAGAGACCTAGGTATAAATTTAAGCACAACCATTTGTATCATTGGAGGATGATCCATTTGGAGTGTTTTCACAAGCTCTACAGAATGTATTGCAAATAGAAGATATAAGAGCATATATACATTGTAATTTTGAGAGCATTGGAGATAGTAACATTCATAAAGACTTAGACCTAGTCTACAATAATGACCTATCCCTGAAACAAGAGTTTGCATATTTTAGTGATTTGAAGATTGTTAAGCATATGTTTTACGTGGATTTTGACAACCATGAATGGAGCGGAATCATTCTTATCAGAATTCATGAAGGTATGTTTTGGAAAGGAGACATCGCTCTGATTATAGACAATGACATGATTCATAAACTCACTAGTGGTTTGAGAAATAAAGGATGCAATCTTGTGAATGAGAAGTGCAAGAATTCACTTAAGGAAATGATTCAATGCCAAGATCAAGAAGCTCAGTAGATAGCACAAGAGAGAAAAATGAGAATCAATTGAGAATGGATATCAGACAATTCAATATGAGATAACTAGATGAATACATCATGGAAGTGCCTATATTTAAAGGCAACTAGAATGACTAGGAGTCAAAAAAGAGATAAACATCACAACTAAGCACATGTCCACCAAAAGTAGATTATCCTCCATTGAGAATAGGAGTTTTTGCAATGATGAGAGGATAAGTTTACATAGGTGTATCTCATAAAGATATGTTGTAGACACCATGTGCTCAAATAAGTTGCTAACTCTTGTGTTTCCAACAAGACAATTCATATTACTATGCATATTCCTAAGTGTCTACATGACAACTTATATAAAAATGCATTATCCTAAGTAAACTTAAGTAAAGTGTAATAATAATTAATTATTTTCACTAACACCCCCCCTTAAGTGCAACTTAGGGGAATGCACTTAATCTCACAAAGCTAAATGAAAGATGCAATGTGGGTCTTGGCTATTAGACCATGTTAGGTACCCATGTACAAATGCAATACTCTACATACAATGCTATGAAATGCAATGCAATCTCTCTAAAAATGGAGAAAGATGGAAAACCTCATGAGAAAGACCTCCTCCAAAAAGAGAGATGAAGAAATACAAGATGCATGCATGGATGGAGTAATCAAGACCCCCCTAGTATGACCTACATCATGCATGTACAAGAATTTATCCCCCATAAGAAAAAATACATGATGTTATCCCCCCATATTGAATAATCTCCTGCAAGGATGTCATGAAGACAAAAAGTATCCAATGCCTACAAATAACAGTTCTCGCTTTAGGAAGAAGATACACCAAGTATAGGTGCAAGTATACTTCCCATTGTGGATAGGAAGTTGGATGAGGAATCTATATGTAGTATGCTAGGAATTTTGCCTCTAATGTTTGCTCATATGTTGATAAGTCTTTGATGAATATAGATGCCACAAGCCAATCTGGTGGATGCCCAAAAGAAGGTTGCAAACAAGGTAACATGTCAATGTATGAAAGTGAATCAAGCTCCAAAGACAAGGAATCATCCTTACAGGAAGATATGGGAAGATAAGCATTGTAGCCTCCCCTCAATGATGAATGCTCACCCATGAAAGAAGCTACACCATGAAAACTAAATGATGTTCCTCCTTGTAGGAGCAAGTGGTGCCATAGGTGTAGTAAAGAATTCTACCCAACTAGTAGGAAGAATCTTGAAAAGATATGATGTCTAAGGAAACTAGAATATAATCTCCAAAGACTAATATATCTCCTTTGAAGTAAAAGAGTCCTCCTCCATCTACTAAAAATAAGTGTCCACAATCATGTTGGTCTCAAAAGAAAGATCAAGTGGTTGAGGGTCAGAGTGTTCCCTCATAAAAAGTGAAGAAGAATTCTCCTCAACAAAGAGAAGATGGATGTCATCAATAATATCTCCCACATCTTCAATGTAAGACTCCACAAACAACACTACAATGTCTAGAAGGAAGTCATCCCATGAAGTTGAAATAGAAAGACATGGTGTTTCCTATTGTACTAAATTAGGAGTATCTATAGCTAAAACTAGATCAATAGAAGCAATAGGAGCATCAAGAGGTATGATCTCAACAGGAGTTATAGGTAACACAACTGGAGTGATTGGAGGTAGAGTGTCCTCTGGTAATGGAGGGACTCGTGGATCTCCATATTCTTCCCAAAGACACATCCAAAAATCATGAGGACTACTTGCCTTACTAAGAGGAGCAAAAGGCTCCTTAGTCATACTGTTATACATAAAGTGAAGAAGAAGAGAAAGATGTCTGCAATTAGTATTAGGTGGAAATATCTTCTAATATAGATAAAGAAATACTTCCTTATGTTCTCTTAGATAATCTATCATCAAAGCACTCCATTTCCGATAGTTCCTCTTTGTCAATTTGAATCTTAAACCAAAGTGACACTTTTGACATGACTCCTTGAGATCTATAAGAATTTTCCTTAGGAAAAAATAAACACAAGACAAGGGAACTCAAACACAAGCACAAAATAGACCAAAGTATGATCAAAATAACTATATAGTATTCAATTCAATGTTCAAGTACACTAGGAGTGCCTATATATAAAGGCCTATGGAATGCTTCAAGAATGCCTAGAAGTTAGCAACATGATAACTCTTACAACTAGGCACATGTCCACCAAGTGTGGGTTATCCTCCATTTAGCACAAGAGTAAGTGCGATGATGAGAGGATAAGCCTACAAAGGTGTAGCATGAAAAATAATGTTGTAGACACCATGTGCTTAATTAGGAGTGTGCATAACTATGTTGTCTACATGAAAACTCAGTTAATGATGCAAACTCTAGTGTTGTAGACACCATGTGCTAAATTAGAGTTGTGTACTTCTGTGTTGTCAACATGACAACTTATAAAGGTACGCAAACTCCTAAGTGTCAACCTAATAAAATAATAAAATAATGCATTAACCTAAATAAACTTAAGTAAAGTGTCAATAACAAAAACCTATTTACACCAACAAGATCAAATAATATATGCACCCCCAAAATGCAAAAAAAATCAAAGAAACCCCCCCTAATGCATGATTTGGCACTTTATATTTAGTGTGATTGCAATGCCCACTTGCAAATTTAGGGTATAAGTGGACTACTTTTTAATGGTTACAACAAGAAATATGAAGCTATATCAGACTCAACAAGATAAGACACAATACTTCTTAAGGATCTAATTAATTATAAGTGCCAATAGGCCAAAATGAGACCAAAATTTGAAAGTGCTATGTCTACTCAAAATTACTCCAAACTGATACTAGATCTAGAAAGTAGACAAAAAATCATGCACTCTCACAAAAATAGCACTTGAATATGTGTCTAGATGAGCCCGAACTAAGCCTTTGAAGTTGCAAAAATTGAGATTTTCAATTTGCAAAAAAAATCAGGAATAGAGATCTCAAACATCCTGAACCAATGTGTAGATTTTTCACACATCCAAAAATCAATTGACTCTAGATTTCACCTTAGATGCCCATTTTTGATGAAACAAAAGTCAATTTGGGGGTTTCTTGAACTTTTGAATGTGATACCAATATCTGATTTGCACCAAGAAGCTCCAATCTTGACCTACAAAAAAAATCTCTCCAATGGCTATGCAATGAAACTCCCATGACTTTGATAATATGTAAGAATTTGGTATAGCTCTGATACCATGTAAGAATTTTCCTAAGGCAATAATTCAATGTCAAGATCAACAAGCTCAGTAGATAGCACAAGAGAGATAAATGAGAATCAAATGAGAATGGATATTAGGTGATTGGATATGAGATAACTAGATGAATACATCATGGAAGTGCTTGTATATAAAGGAAACTAGAATGACTAGGAGTCAACAAAGAGATAAACATCACAACTAAATCATGTCCACAAATAGTGGACTATCCTCTATTGAGCACAGGAGTTTGTGCGATGATGAAAGGATAAGTTTACATAGGTGTATCTCATTAAGAGATGTTGTAGACACATGTGCTCAAATAAGTTTCTAACTCATATGTTGTCAACAAGACAACTCATATGATTATGCATATTCCTAAGTTTCTACATGAAAACTAATATAAAAATGCATTACCCTAAGTAAACTTAAGTAAATTTTAATAATAATTAATTATTTACACTAACAAGAAGAATGTGAAGAAATTGATTGAAACTAACCTGAGAACAAAGTCCAATGGTGGAAACATGAGAATAGACCTAATAAATGAAATAGATTTTAGGGTTATCAACAAGATCATTGGTTATAAGATAAACTATAGTTCTAGTGTGAACTTAGTACCTGATGGATTTATCCATGCAATTTACCTTATGAAAGTGAAGAAGGAAAAGATCAACATGTGTGAGATAGTGAAGCAATAGTTGCTTGATAACATTGATAGACTAAAGAAAACTGAGATTTTTTTTTATAGATTTGAATCTCTACTAACACACTTATTATTCCAAGTGGTTGGACAACTCCTTGGTATGCCAAACTGAGAATGGAGTAGTGATAAGTTTACAATGAGTTTGATAAGTCATCATTATAGAAGACATTTAAAAGAGAGAATAACAGAGGATATTACAAGAATGATGAAGAATTTTCAATTTGAGATGAAATAGAGATATAAAATTTCACCCTCCTTAGTGAAAAGTACAAGGATGGCATATATCTCATGGTTGAAACAAATGTTACATGTATGGAAACTATAGAACCTAGAGTGAAATTCATAGACCCAATGAATTATGAGACGAGTGAAGAACTAATTGAAGGTTATGCAAAGATAATCTCGAAATCTAAAAAAGATATGGAATGTTCTAGATGGAAGACATATTAAGAAAAAGTTAAGTTCATAGTGAACTTCACAGTAGGGACATTAAGAAGAAATTTGAAAAGAAAATTGATGCAATCCTAAAGGAAATAGGCATGACAAGATAAGAATACAAAGCGGAAAAGGGTGTATCCAAGGAGATGAGGGCTAGTGGAAAGACTAAGGTCTTTGTAGCTATACCTCTTGTAGTAGAAGTTGAAATAGAAGGAGTCATAGTGGTAGGACCATCCATTAAAATCTCTAGTGCACCTTATGCCACAATATCTTAGGTACAACCTACTATTGTATAACCTATAAAAAAACAAAAAGATGAAGAGGAGATAAGGATAATAGGAGAGAAATCTATTAGTCCTCCTAGCATAAGAAAATTAGAAAGACTTAAAAAGGTGAAATAAGAGGTAGTAGAATCTCCATCTAAGAAGAGAATAAAGTAGTTGTCTAGTGGACTAGGCAAGAGGATAAAAACACTACAAATTATAGAGACTACTAAATTAGAGGGAGAATCAGAGATTTTTGAGGATAGACCTATTGAAAAGGTTGAGACAGAGAAAAACAAGACTTTGGGTAAGAATTATTTGAAACCAAAGGTAGAAAATTTGAATGTTCAAATCATTGAAAATGAAAGTTTTGTACACTTAAAATACATTTTACCATTTGCATATGGATAGAATTCAATTAGATAATGTTGTGGTTAGATATATAATTTTGAAAAATAAGAAATTTGAAGATATTGAGAAGGATATGCCATAAAATCTATCTGATAGGTTGATAAATAGAAGGAAAATATTGGTAAATGAAGACAGGAGAATCAGAGAAAATTGGATAAGAAAAGTCTGTGAGGTTAATAGTGATGAAGACATAAAAATAATAATGAAGGGTATTGAACCATTGTTGAGAAATAAAAGAACAATTTTTTTGTTGATGGTCGACAACTATGAAGAGGTGAATAAAGAAACTAAATTGGCTATAATTAATTTCATGACCTCTACACCTATTATTGCTAAGTCAAGCAAGGATTTAGGGGGTGAAATCCCTATGACATAAGGAAAAAGCATACCAATAGATACACCAATGTCTATGTTAGCAAAGGACACTATGATGACTGAATCAACACTGTAGATAATAATTGGTACTAATGCCATGCAAGTGGGTAGTTCAAATATAACTATTGATGGAAAAGAAAATCCATTTAAGGATTATGGCCCCAATGTTGGCAATTTGACCAATTACACTAGCTTAGAGGAAGGAGAGGAAGAAGATAAGAAGAAAGAAGAGGATAAAGAAAAGAAAAGGTAGAAAGAGGAAGAAGAGAAAAGGCAAAAGGAGGAAGAAGAGAAAAGACAAAAAGAAGAGGAAGACAAAAGGAGAAAAGAAGAAGAGAAGAAGAAGGAAGAAGAAAGGAAAAGAAAAGAGGATGAGGAGAAAAAGAAGAAAGAAGATGAGGAGAAGAAGAAGAAGAAGAAGAAGAAGAAGAAGGAAGAGGAAAAGAAGAGGAGAAAAGGAGAAGAAGAAAAAGGAGGAAGAAGAGAAGAAGGTAAGTGTATCTAGCTCATCTAGGACACCCTGACTCTTGCATCTCTTACAGGATCAGATGATGATGATCAAAGTAATATGAACTAATCTCTAAGAAAAATAATTGATAAGGATAGAAAGGAAAAGAACCTACAAAAATCCCTAATGGATGTAAGAGAGAAGTTGCAAAGAACCCTTGTTATATAGTTGGCAAATCCCATTCTAGAGGATAGAGAAAAGGTTTTGATTCAAGCTTTTGAGGTTGAATTCACTAGTCTATCTGATGTAGCAGTAGTTTGAGCTCAAACAAGGCATGATGCTCAAATATTTGATATCTTATATCAAATTTCATAAATGATTTAGAAGCCCTTCATGCATTAAGGAGAAAAGAAGGTGTGAACAAGAAGGTAAGGCATTGTATGCCAAATGTGAAATGTCATTCAAATATACCAAGGATAGTGAGGATAAGCTAAAAAGGAAGCATGATGAGCTATAGGCACTGGTAGATCAGCTTCAATAGCTAGGTATGAATATTGAAGACATTGAGGCACAAATTGGAAAGATATATGATGAGATAATTCTTATAGAAATGAATAGAGAAAGGATTGCAAAGAGGTTCTCACTTCTAAGAGAATACTTATCCTTGAAGATTAGCACACTTGAGTAGCAATTGGAATAATTTCTAAAAGTGAGAACATATTTTTATAAGTTCATTCATTCAGATTTGAATGCAATGGAAATGGCATCTTCTGGTTTGTGTTCTCTACTCAATATCTCAGACGGAGTCAAGGACACATGGGAGAAGTGTTAGAATGTTTAGAATAATGGGAGGGATGTGAATTAGTTACTCAATGTCCATATGTACCAACTGAGTCACTTCAGAAAAGAAATTCTTAAATTTGATGGAGTTAACTATGATAGATAGAAGGAGAAGATGAAGACTCATTTACTATGTATGAGTCTAGGGTATTGAATTACGACAAAGAATAGAAAGAAGATTGTGGAAGAAAGAAAACTTGAGGAATGTAGTGAAACTAAAAGAGACTATTTTATGTGCAATATGCTTGTTAAAGAAGCATTATTGTTAGTTCTTCTGCAAAAAAAATACAATCAGATAAAATCCTTAGATACATCTCATAAAATTTGGAAAGTTTTAGAAACCTCATTTGAAGGTGACGCACATATCATAAATTGTTGCAAGAATTAAGTCTTACAATGGATCTAAAATTGAAGATGAGGTTATGTGGAAGATGTTAGGATTAAACATAGATAGAAATAGCAATTACATGCAAAAATAACTAATATTAGAAAATAATAAATCACATAGAAGAGAACACAAGACACTAGGATATAATGTGGTTCACCCCATCCCTAGGCTATGTCCACCAAAAAATAAGTCCAATATTATTACTACCAAGTGATTATAACCCAATTATAATATGTAATCCTTTACGGCTCAATACCACTGCAAGAAGTAATTATCGCATCACACCTTATGAAAATCCCTAACCCTAAGACCTTTTCATACAATTATTTTTGTTTCTTTAGGCTTAAAATTAGTTATAATATGTCAAAATTATAGAGTATATATAGTACTTCCCTGATCAATCACCACAAAGTAATAGAAGATCTTGAAAACTTTGACACCTCCATTCAAGTAGACAGTGTAGATGATTGAGCAAGTGATACCTTGTACTAAGAACTTACCAGAGAGAGTCTACCTGGAAGATTGGAAGCAATAAAAGTAAGCTTATAGAAATGTGGAGAATTTCCTAGTGTGGAAACAACTTTTAGTGTATTGAATATTCATCCTTCTTTATTAGGAAGTGCAAGCACCAGTTGAGACTATGCTAGTAGCAACGAATCCAAATCTATGGAAGATAGAAGAATTGAAGAAGGAATTTCCCTACTTGTAAGAAAAGAACCAAATGGTAAGAGAATTATTAAATGTTGGACTTGCAATGAATTTTTTCATTATGCTTCTATGTTTCCTAAAAGAGAGAGAAATTATAAGAAGAATTTCAAGTCTAGAAGACCTATGGATTTTTTTTATGCAAATAAAGATGATGAGTCTAAAGAAAGAGTCCAGAGTGAAAGTGGTGATGAATTAGGAATTATAGCTATAAAAGATGAAAATCCTAAAAAATAAAATTGAGAAGAAAAAGCCCAATGTTTGCAAGTTGAAAAGAAAGTTTATTGGATTATAGATAGTGGGTGTTCACATCATATTATTGGAGACATGAATAAATTTGTTAAGTTTAGTGATCATGATGGAGGAATTGTTAGAGTTGGTAACAATACAACTTGTCATATCAAGGGAATAGGATCTATTACTCTTGATGGAAAGACTAACACTAATGATGTATATTTTGTTGATGGATTAAAGCATAACCTATTGAGCGTTGGACAATTTGTTGATAAAGGTTATCTATTGCAATTCATAGAGAAGACATGCATTATCAAGTATAAAGATGGTAAGTTGATGGGCACTGGTACAAGATCTAGGGGTGATGTGTTTCAATTGAATTGTGAAAAGATGACTTGTTTGGTTGCAAAGGTGGATAACAATTGGTTATGGCATAGAATATTTTGTCATATAAAATTTGATAACATTATGAAGGCTGGTAGTACATTTGTTGTCAGAGATTTTCCTATAATTGTGAAGCCTACTAATATTGTCTATAAAGAATATGTTATGGCTAAGTAGAAGAAATTTTCTTTTCCCAGCAATAATTTCACTACCATAGAAAAATTGGAGATTTTTCATACAAATTTGAGTTGTCCTACTAGCACAAGAGGATTCTATGGTAAAAGGCACTTTATGATTTTTGTTGATGATTTCACTACAATGATTTGGGTTGCTTTTCTTAAAGAAAAGTTTGAGGCATTTGAAAAGTTTATATTTTACAAGAATAGGGTTGAGAATGAATCTAGAGAAAAGATTAAAATGTTTGAGATCAGATAGAGGTGGAGAGTTTATCTCAATAGAGTTTAATACCTTTTGTAAATAAAATGGTATTAAGAGACATCTATTAGCACTTAAGACTCCTGAGCAAAATGGAATTGCTCAAATAAGAAATAGGTCTATAATAGAAGCACCAAGAGCCATGATGTATCCAAGACATTTTGGAGAGAAGTACTCAACAAAATAGTTTACACCATGAACTGGGTATAGATCATAAAAGGTACAAACAAGACTCCCTATGAATAATAGTTTGGACATGCACCTTCAATAAAATATTTTAGAATTTTTCTAAGAAAGTGTTACAGAAAAAGAGATGATGATATTGGTAAGTTTGATGCAAGAAGTGATGAAGGTATATTCCTTGGTTATTCATTGAAAATAAAAGCTTATAGATGTTTTAATCAAAGAACTAAGACTATTGTTGAGTGTGAAAATAGGAAAGTGGATGAAAAGTTTGGAGTTAAAGAAAGAATGTTGAACTATAATTCTGATGATGAGGAAAATAATCTTAAATGTATTAGAGAGAATATTGAAGTTTTCTTTTAGAATAACAAAGATTTTTAGAATGATGTTCAAATCATTGAATAAAGAGAATAACAAAGATGTAAACCTAGAGAATAAGTAAGAATTGTAACAACAATACCTATACTAAACAAGAATTTGACAAAGAACCACCTTGTTGATCATATTATTGGAAGGAAAGACAAAGGATTTATGACAAGAAGGAAAGTACATGAAGAATTGTGTCTAATTTCTCAAGTTGAACCAAAGACTGCAGATGAGGCATGCAAGGATGATCACTTGATTCAAGCAAAGAAGGAAGAACTAGATCAAACTGTGAAGAATCAGACATGGAAATTGTTTCTAAACCTCATTAAGACAAGAATATTATAGGAATAAATGGGTTTTCAGAAATAAGATGAATGAACAAGGTGATTTTGTGAGGAATAAAGCAAGATTGGTATGCAAAGGATATTCATAGCAAGAAGGCATAGATTATATGGGAAAATGTCCCCCTATTGCCAAACTTGAAGCTATATTAATGTTCTTGGCTTATGCAGTAAGTAAGAAGTTTAAAGTATAGTAGATAGATGTAAAATCAGCATTTCTAAATGGAGAACTTGAAGAAGAAGTTTGCATTGACCAGCTTGAGGATTTCTTTTAAAATAAGAAAAAGACATGGTATGTAGATTTAAGAAAGAATTGTATGGTCTAAAGCAAGAACCTAGAACCTACTATGTAATATTGGACAAATATTTAGCAAATTTTGGATTTGATAAAGGTATGGTAGATAGAAATTTATATTTGAAAGAAATTAAGAATGGATTGTTTACTATTGTAATATTTGTGGATGACATAATATTTGGAGGTAATGATGAAGCGAGTGACAAATTTTCTAACAAGATGAAGAATGAATTTGAGATGAGTATGATGGGTGAGATAAACAATTTGTTTGGTCTATAGATTGTACAAAATAGTGATGATATTTCTTATCAAAAGCTAAGCATTTGAAAGACTTGTTCAAAATATTTGGCTTGGAAATTTTTAAGCCTATTGGTACACCTATGATAAATGATCACAAGTTATCTAGCAAAGACAAGACACCTATAGTTGAGAAAAAGAAGTGTAGATATATGATTGGAGATTTGCAATATCTAGATCACACTAGACTAGATATTGAAAATGTAGTTCATATAGTAGCAATATTTCAAGATGATCCTAAGGAATCACATTATGTGGCAGTAAAGAGTATTTTCAAATATTTCAAGGGTACACTTGATTTTGGATTTTGGTATGTTAGATCAAATGATTTTACTTTGTGTACATATATTAATGCAAAGTGGGCAAGTAATATAGATGATAGAAAGAACACCAGCAGTGGAGCATTTTTCCTTAGAGGAAGATTTATTTCCTAGCTAAGCAAGAAACATGATTATATTTCACACACTAAAAAAATCAAAGTATATAGCAGTAGAAAACAATTGTAATCAGATCATATAGATGAAGAAAATGTTGAAAGACATTGGGATAGAATTCTTAGAGCCTATCATCATACATTTTAATAACACAAGTATAGTAAGTGTGTCTAACAATAATCTATTGCATTCTAAGACTAAGTATATATCTATTAAGTATCATGTTTTGAGAGAAAAAGTAACAGAGAAAGACATCACATTAGAGTATGTGAGTACAAAAGAACATATTGTAAATATCTTTACAAAACCCTTTCCAAAAAATACATTCAAGTATTTGTAAGTTATTCTTGGGGTTATGCCCCTACCTTCTCTTGAGTAAATGATGTAGAGAATTCTTCAGTCTAGTGGTATAGAGAACTATTGTTTATCCAGACTGAAAGTTTATGCTTATTGTATAGGGGACCATCTAAGATGAGAAAAGTCATCAAGGACTCTTGGTAGTTGATATAGAATAGCGCCTTTAGACATTGAGTTGGTTAAAGACATGGAGCTAATGATTGACATAATGAAGCCTTTTTCATTGATGTCAATGGGGGAGAAGTATTCATGAAAAATATCCTCTGGCATGGTCAGGGGAGAGAGTACATGATGACATCTTTTGATAGTATATGGGAAATGTATGTATGAGAGAGATTGTAACACTAAGTGAGAAATACTATTGTAAGTAATTGATGTCAATGTGGGAGAAGTGTGAAAACTAATGACTATCCATGTAAGATAGATAATAATGGAGAGTTGTTCCTATGAGTTAGAGTGTAAACAACTAGTGTCAATCCTAAGAATGAGAAAGAACAAACAAAAAAATGTTCATGTGAGTTTTAGATTTGATCGACAAAGAGGATTTAGAAAGAGGAGAAGCAGTGAAGTTTGATTTGGTATTCTTGAAACTTAGATGTTTTTCATCTATGTTGCCATCAATGCCAAAGGGGAGATTGTTAGCATGAATTTTCATGGTATTCTCTTGTGGGAGTGTCCTAAGTAATAGAGAGTGTGTACATGATTGACATGTTGCATTCATGGTTGTGTTTTTCATTAATGTCAATATAATATTATCTCTATCAAGACTAATAGAGTAGTAGATAAAAAAAAAGGTTGTACAGACTATGTATTGATGATCAAGTCAAGTGCAATTGAGGATATATTCTACATTGTATCATAGTTATGTAGACAATTGTGCATAAAGATAATTGAAGATGTGCAGAAGTTACTCAAGAATTATTGCAGATGGTAAGTAGACAAAGTACCTAATAAGAAATTTTTGATGATTGATTTGTATCTCTTAGTTGGGATGGAGTTGTGATGAGCATAGTTATATTGTGACACAAGACAACCTGATGATGATGTTAGTAAGTGGGCAAGTTTACCAGTCACACATGTGAGAAGTTATAAAGACTGTGAGCCAATAGTGGCTTGGAATTATGAAAAGGTGTAATACTTTGTAATATCTTAATGAGCTTCTATTATAATTAATTGGGAAAGGCTCAAGTCTAATTCAAGCAATTATTTTGAGGATATGGTATAAAGGAAGGTTATTTTCCTTGTTATGATGTGTGCATTAAAGTGTGATATACAAAGTATTTAAATGCGAGTAAGTGATGATCCAAGGGATTATTTGGATGTGAAGTTAGTGATCTGGTATTGAGATCATAAGAGGATAGGTCTAGTTAAGAGGAAAGAGAAGTTGGAGATCATTCATTTCTATTATTTTGTAAGGAATAATACAGAGACTAGGTGGATAGTAAGTTTGATGATCTTGCCTCTGAAGTTGTTTGGAAAATGGGTCCTTCTGCCTTCTACAACTCCTAATAGAGTTGACACAACTCATAACATGGTTTAAATCTCCTAATAAGGATTCAAGGTCTCCTAACGAGGACTAATATGTACTAAATGTATTTCATTGGCTCCTAAAACAGTTCATCCTCATACAAGGAACTTTTATATTAGTATATCATTTTGTGGGTACCATCCTACCGAAGTTTTCCCTAGTTAATCTATCTATTTTTATTGTGTATTCTTATCTTTGTATGGTTTCTAATTATATTGTTAACATGGTTAAGGATTAATATGGTTGATAAATGTTTTAATAGTTGGTTTTCAATAGTTGGAGAACTAATTCACACCCCCACCCCCTCGCTTAGTTATCTTGGTGGACTTTACTTTCTAACAGAAATTTGATGTTGTTGATAACCAAGAAGACACAAAAGGTTCACCGAGTATAATAGAGTTGAATATAATTGCAAATCTAGAGAAGAAAAGTGATAATATGAAGATTATGGGTTGATCAGACAACAAGTAAAAGTTTGAAGGTGAGATATTAACATGCAAAGGTAGTTGCACATTTTATCAGATCATTTAACTGCTACTTTCTAACCATTGTAACATAAAATCTCTTAATCAAGTTGATTTAACAATCCTATTAGTAAATCCTTTGTAAGGAAACACTCTAATGAATTTCCTAAATCCTCTAACTAAGCCATTCATTAAAGGGTGATAAATCTAGTTAAACTTTGGTGAAAATACCCTAACATAGTTACGTCTAAAAAATGTGTTTGTAAACCTTAATGGAGTTGGCTCTTAACTGAGCTCACTTAAAAATAATGAATTTCTTTGTGGATGAGAATTCCAATGGTGGGTTTTACCCAAATTGGGTTTCCACATTAAAATACCAGTGTCAAACTATGATTTAATGTTTTGCATGTTATTTTCTAATATATGTATGCATGTTACAATTGATACTACTATGTTCAGTTAAATGATATTGTTGGTTAGTTGAATATTTATGAATGATTAGATATTAATAGTAATATTAATTATTGAAAGGTTTAAAGGTGAAAAAAATTAATAGATCCTAAGATAATTTATCCCCCCCAGTTATCCAATAAAGAATGTGTAGAGGGAGAGAATGAGAATAGAACATTCATTATAGAGAATTAAACTATGAGGATATGTAGGTATAGAGTTTAAGATGAGAGGAAAGTAGATAACATATAAAAATGGTGTTGTACAAAGAAGTATAGTGAAAGGTAGAGAATTGGAATATAAAGGAAGAGAATTAGAATGGAAGACAACTGGACAAGTCAAGGTGAAGAAAGAAGGAGAAAACTGTTGGATACAATTGGTTAATTGTGTGTTGTCTTTGATGTTACATAAATGTCATATCATTATCAGTCAGTATATGCCAAGCTCACTCAGGTAGTGAAGACAATTCTCAGTATCTACTAAGCATTCCTATGTTTGCCTAGTTCAAAAGGTAGTGTCTACTAAGTTCACTTGGGCATCAAAGGAAAAGTTGTAGAAAGCGAGCGTTAACCAAGCTTACTCGGATAACAAAGGAAATTTGGATGGAACCAGTGCTAACCAAGCTCACTCAATTACTAAAGGATTTTTGCAAGTTTTCAGTGTTAACCAAGCTTCTATTGGTTAACAAAGGAAATCATTTCTGAGTTAGTTTCCATTGAGCTAGTTTAGCTAATGAAGCATTTTCTTATTTTGGCATATTAAGCTTAATTGATTTATCTATTGATTCTAGTTGACTAAGGTGATGAATATTGATTATTCCAAGTTATATATGAGCTGACTTGACAAATTGGAAGATACAAGTTTAAGTTCAAGTTGTGATTTCAAAGTGTGCAAGTCATAAAGATGTTACTAAAGATTTGATGATAAGAAGAGGAAGCAAATTTGAAGGATAAGAAGAATATCCTTATGGAGCAGAAAAACCATATTTAATAAAAAAGGATCAAGTATAAGCTAGAAAAAATATCTGAAATTAGTAATTCAGTTGCATTCAAATCAGATCATCTCATTGTTACTCTCTAATCATTGTAGAAGTGATCTAAATTTCCTAACAGAGTTGGCTTAATAGCTATTTGCAAATCCTCTAACAAGGTGGCAATTCCATTGAATTATTCTCAAGACCTCTAACAAGGCCACTCCTAACAGGGTGATTAAATCCACTAACAGGGTCACAACTAATAGTGTGTTTTGTAACCTTTAACAAGGTTGGCTCCTAACAGAGCTCACTTTAGAAGAGTGAAAAATAGTAACTAGTTGCAATTGGTGGTTTTTCCCAAATTGGGTTTCCACATTAAATCTTGGTGTCTAATGTGTTCATGTTATTTTCTCAATTAAAGTAATCACAGATAACATATAAAGGTTTATATGTTAATCATTTTCTAAACTAATCCAGTTATTACCAAATTACAACATTCTGTATGTTTATCGAGCTTTAGCAGTATTCAGTTATCTGTTTACTTTTTGTACTAACATCTAAGGGATCTGGGATTTATTTTTGTAGTAACTAATTCACGCCTCCCCTCTTACTTACTCCTCTTATATTTCCAACAATTTTTATTAGAGCTTATAGTGCTTGCAGAGAAGGTTTTAAGGACCTAAGCTAAATATCAAGATGTCTTACAAAAGAGAGATTCCCAAACTGAACAGAGACAATTTTGCAGCATGGCAAGGACTTATAAGGCTACATCTAGCTACCATCAGTGATTTAGGTTGCAAGTATATTGATTCTAAATATAAGACTCCCATTGGAACATTATCAATTGAAGATAATTTTGAAAAGAAGAATCATAATATCATGATGATAGATATTGCATCTGCTCTTAGTTATGTTGAATGTGATTAGGTAAAATATTGCAAAACTACTTTTGAAATGTGAAACAAATTGAAAGATATCTATGGTGGAGATGAAAATGTAAGGAGAGGAAAAGTAGAAAGCCTTAGAGGATAGTTTGATCAAATGAGAATGAGAGAAGATGAAAACATTGAAAAATATGTGGAAAGGATCAAAGCTAGTGTAAGTGCAATCAAAGCATTTGAAGGAGACATTAAGGAGGAGACTGTTGTAAATAAAGTACTCGAAACTCTTCTTCTTATTTATGTAATTAAAGTATCTACTATTCAAGAAATGAGATGTGATCCAAATAATAAAATAGTCTTGGATGCTCTAGTTGGAAGATTAACAACTTTTGAATTAGAAAACTATGATAGTTATGTTCCCGCTTCAATGAATATTGAATTTGCATTCAAAGAAAAACTCCCACTCAAAGAAAAGGGTAAGAAATCAAAGTCCAGTCAATCAAGAAGTGAAGGAGATGGATCATTAAAAGAAATTTTAGATAGGAATCTTGAAGTTGTTGAAGCCCTGCTTGCAAGGAAGTATTCCAAAGGAAGAGGAATGTACAAAGGTAAAGTTTCTCTAATCTGCTTTTCTTGTGAAGAAATTGGTCAAATTTTTGCTAGGTGTTCAAATAAGCAAATCAAGGATGAGAAGAAAAGAAATAAGCATAAAGGAAAGAAGGACTATAAGAACTACAAGAACTATAAGGACAAAGGTAAGAAATCTTGTTTTATAGATAAAGATTCTGATAACAGTAAAGAAGATATGGTATATATAGATATGAAAGATGAATCTAATGACGAAGGAGATAAGATGGAACTTATCTCTTATGTTGGAAAAAATGATATATGGATTATTGATAGTGGCTGCTCACATCATATGACTAGAGACAAAACAAAATTTGAGCATATGGAATATTATGATGGAGGCAGTGTAAGATTTGGGAACAATGAGCCTTGTAACATAAAAGGAAAAGGATTTATCTTGTTGACTAAAGAACTTGTATGTGACAATGCTTATTGGATTGAAGGACTAAAGCATAATCTACTGTGTGTGGCAAAGTTGAATAACATTGGATTCAAGGTAGAATTCATGAATGGACAGGCCAAATTGCTAGATGGGAAAGGAAATTTGGTTGGATCTAACAAACAAACAAAAGGTAATTTTTTAAATCTTGATCTCAGTTATTGTTCATGTTTTATTGCTCAAGTAGAGTAATGCTGGTTATGGCACAAAAGGCTATGTCATGTGAATTTTGATAATCTAGTTAAGATAAGCAAACATAGAAGAGTAAGAGGTATTCCTAGTTTGAAGAAGCTTGACATGGGTCTATGCAAGAATTGCCAAATTGGTAAGATGGGAAAGACTAGCTTCAAAAGCAAAGACTATTAGTCAGAAGAAGTCTTGGAAATTTTTCCTACAAATTTATGTGGACCTATTGGAATAGAAAGCTATAGTGGAGAAAATTTTTTCATTCTTTTCGTTGATGACTATTCTAGAATGATGACAGTAATGTACCTCAAAAAAATTAGAAGCCTTTCAAAAATTCAAGTGGTATATGGCAAGAGTAGAAAAAGAAAATGGAAAGAAGTTGAAATTCTTAAGATCAGATAGAGGTAGTGATTTCATCTCCCATGAATTCAATAATTTTTGCATTCAAAGAGGAATCAAAAGACAAGTATCAGCCCTTGGTACACTACAGTAGAATGGTATAGCTGAAAGAAGAAATAGATCTATCATGGATTGTGCAAGAACACTGATGATTGAAAAAAATGTTCATCTCAAATACTAGAAGGAAGCTATCAGCACTACAGTTCATACCTTGAACAAAGTTAATTGAAGAAAGATTGAAACAAAACAACTTATCAGCTATGGTATGGCTACAAACCTAACGTAAGTTACTTAAAAGTATTTGGCAGAAAATGTTATATATTGAAAGAATCTAGAAAAGAAGAATTTGATGTAAAAGGTGGTAAAGCATATTTCTAAGATACTCCTATAGAATTAAAGCATATAGATGTTTGAATTTGTCTACTCACAAAATTATAGAAAGTGCACATGTCAGAATTGATGAATTTGTAGAAAAGAGTGAAGAAGAAAGCAACAAGGAACCTGAAGATTATAGAAGATTTGTTTACTATGAACCTGATACTCAACTAAATCTATCTTAGAGAAAAGAAGCTCATCTCTGGAGTCCCCAAAAACTCCAATAGTTACCAAATTGCAAATGCAACCCAAGCTACAAGGACCTGAGTCACAAACAGAGGCTACCGAGCTAGTTCAAACCAAGCTTGATAGACATGAGTCACAAACAGAAGGACCCAAGATTGAAACTAAAATTTAAGAAGATGGTGGAACTCATTCAAAGTCCAAAGAGCCTATGTTAGTAAGATATGTCAGAAGGCATCATGCACCTAATTAGATCATTGCAGAGAAATCTGATGGAACAATGTCAAGAAGAAAATTAAAAGGTACATGTTTACTTATTGAATTTGAACCTAGAAGTGTTAAATATGCTCTAGAAAATGAAAGTTGGATTGAAGCAATGAACGATTAAATAGAACAAATAGAAAAGAACAAAACTTGGACTCTTGTTCCTAGAACCAAGGATAAAAATGTAATTGGTACAAAGTAGGTATTTAGAAATAAGCTGAATGAAGATGAAAAAGTATCAAGAAACAAAGAAATATTAGTGTGCAAAGGTTATTCTTAAGAAGAAGGTATTGACTATGGTGAGACTTTTGCTTCTATAGCAAGACTAGAAGGTGTTAGAACTTTATTAGCATATGCAGCACATAGAGGATTTAAAGTTTATCAAATGGATCTTAAATCTACATTCTTGAATTCTTGATGAGGAAGTCTACATTGAACAACCAGAAGGTTTTGTAGATCCTAGCAAAAGAAACATGGTTTGCAAACTACACAAAGCATTATATGGTCTCAAACAAGCCCCCAAAGCTTGGTATGAAAGACTCTATAATTATTTGGTACAAATTGGTTTTCAAAGGACTAATGATAACAGTAGTATGTATACCAAAGAAGGACCAAATAAGAAGATTGTGTTGGTAGAAATATTTGTTGATGATACTCTATTTATAGGAAATGATGACTTATGCAAAGCATTTTCAGAAGAAATAAGTAAATAATTTGAGATGTCCATGTTTGGTGAAATAAAATTCTTTGTTGGATTGAAAATACAATAGAACAAGAATGGTATCTGCATCACTCAATCTAAGTATATCAAGGAGATACTAAAGAAATTTGGAATGGAAGATTCAAGACCAGTTGGAAAACCTATGTCTACTATACATAAGCTTTTCAAAAATGATGATTCTAAAGAAGTAGATAAGACCACATATAGATCAATGATTGAAAAATTGTAGTATGTAGTACACACAAGGCCTGATATTGCTCCAGCAGTTGGAATAGTGACAAGATTCTCAAAAAATCCTAAAGAAAATCACATGCTAGCAATCAAGAGAATCATGAGATATCTAAAAGGTACTGAAGACTATGGTTTATGGTACAAACTCAGAGGCAATTTGGACTTGAAAGTATTTATTGATGGTGATTGGGTAGGAAGTCTTGATGATAGAAAAATTACTATTGGTGGAGCATTCTTTCTTGGTAAAAGACTAGTATCTTGGACAAGCAAGAAGCAAAATTTTACATCTCAATCCACAATAGAGGCAGAATATGTAGCAACAATAGTCAATTGTTCTAACATTGTTTGGTTCAAATAACTGTTGGAAGGAATGAAGGTAGAGATCAGAGATCCAGTTGTCATATATTGTGATAACACCAATGCAATCAATATATCAAAGAATCTAGTAATGCACTCCAAAACAAAGCATATTGCTATAAAATATCATTTCTTAAGAGAGTTAGTCGAAGATAAAGAATTAAAATTAGAATATGTGAATACAAAAGAACAAATTATAGATATAATCACCAAGCCATGTATCTAAGAAGTAAACTAGGGGTCATTCCCCTATCTGAAATTCATTAAATGAATATTAGTGAATTCATCAACTAGAACCTATTGAAGATCAATAAGTTGGTGCAAAATTAGCAAGGGCATATTGTAGATGAATTAGTACTTAAGGTATATTGATATTTATAGAACTATTGTCTTTGGCATGTGTTTTCAAAGAGGGAGAAGTTTACTATCATATCTATGAGAAATTTTTGGATCTAGAATAAAGCAAGGAACTAGAGAGGGAGAAGTTTTCTAAAGAACAAGTTTGCTAAAAGAGGGAGAAAGTTCTAAATGAACTTGGTAGAAGCTATTGCAAATAGAATCTAGTGAAAGGAAGAGCTCACACTAATAGAGAGAGTGCTCAAGTCTAAAATCCAAAATTTCATTGTGCTATGACATGTTGTGTTGTCGTCAATGCCAAAGAGGGAGATTGTTGGATACAATTGGTTAATTATGTGTTGTCTTTGATGTTACACAAATGTCATATCATTATTAGTCAGTATATGCTAAGCTCACTTGGGTAGTGAAGGTAGTTCTCAGTATCTACCCAGCATTCCTATACTTGTCTAGTTTAGAAGGTAGTGTCTATCGAGTTCACTTGGGTGTCAAAGGAAAAGTTGCAAAAAGTGAGTGTTAACTGAGCTCACTTGGATAATAAAGGAAAGTTGGATGGAACTAGTGCTAATTGAGCTCACTTGGTTGCCAAAGGATTTTTGCAAGTTTGTAGTGTTAACCAAGCTTCTGTTGGTTAATAAAGGAAATTATTTTTGAGTTAGTTTCTACCAAGCTGGGTCGACTAGCAAAGGATTTTCTTATTTTGGCATATTAAGCTTAACTGATTTATCTCTTGATTCAAGCCGATTAATGTGATGAATATTGATTATTCTAAGTTATATTTGAGCCAACTTGAAAAAGTGGAAGATATAAGTATAAGGTCAAGTTGTGATTTCAAAGTGTGTAAGTCATAAATATGTTATTGAAGATTTGATGATAAGAATACGGAGCAAATTTGAAGGATAAGAAAAATATCTTTGTGGAGCAGAAAAGCCATATTCAATTAGGAAGGATCAAGTATAAGATAGAATAGAGATCTAAAATCAACAATTTAGTTGCATTCAAATCAGGTCATCTCATTGTTACTCTCTAACCATTTTAGAAATTATCTAAATCTCATAACAAAGTTGGCTTAATAGCTAGTTGCAAATCCTCTAAAAAGGTGTAAATTCCATTGAATTGTTCTCTAGACCTCTAACAAGGCCACTCCTAATAGGGTCACACCTAATAGTGTATTTTGTAACCTTTAACAGGGTTAGCTCCTAACAAGGCTCACCTTAGAAGAGTGAAAAATAGTAACTAGTTGCAATTGGTGGTTTTTCCCAAATTGAGTTTCCACATTAAATCCTGGTGTCTAATGTGTTCATGTTATTTTCTTTTATGTGTTTGAAAATTAGTTAAAGTAATCACAAGTAACATCTAAAGGTTTATATGTTAATCATTTTACTAAGCTAATCCATTTATTACTGAGTTACAACATTCTGTTTGTTTACCGAGCTTCAGTAGTATTCAATTAGCTATTTTAATTTTGTACTAACATTTAAGGGATTTGGGATTTATTTTTGTAGTAACTAATTCACCCCTACCCTCTTAGTTACTCCTCTTATATTTGCAACAAATATATATATATATATGTGATCAAAGTGTTTCCATTAATTCTAAAGGGTGATATTATAGGAATAACTAATGGAAATGATATAATAGGTGATGGTTGATAGAATGGGTGATGATGTAAAGAAAAAGTGATGATTTGATTACATGATGATAAGATATTATATTGTCATTGGTGTAAACTACTAACCTAGTATTCTTAGTATGTTGGAAAATATAATTAAATTGATGAAGCTTGAGTGTACTACTAACTCATAGAAGAATGAGAGAATTAGTGAAGTAGCATGTACAACTACAATGATCAGTTAGTGACAATTGCTAGGTAAATTTATTGGTTTATTCAATCCATTATTAATAGATTAGATCAATCATCAGAGGATATTCACTAGTTACTAAAATTGGTTTAGTCATGATAGAAACTCATTATCATTATAGGTAATGTGTTTCTAAGATGGAAATATTATAGATGAGACAATTTCAAGTTAAGGATAGGTGAGCAATGAAGCTATAATAGACATGTTAACAAAGAATGAGTCTTGAGTTTTTTATCATCAACATTTCAGATCATACTCAATGATCCATCATTAGGATAAGAGAGCTCAAAATGTGTTTGACATCTAGCACAAAATACTATGAATTAGTAGCGCACTCATGAAAGGTGATTTTTGAAAGAGGATGCCATCTTATGGTGTTTGGATCTAAGAAGGATATTTTAATTTTCAATTGGTAATACATTTAGAGTTTTCATTAAGTTGGTGGAAGTAGAAAAAAACTAGTATAAAAGGTAAGAGAAGGATAAGTTTTTTTGTTGATGATCATGGTGTGTGAAGAAATGGAAAGAGAAGTCTATCTAGTGAAGAGAGAAGAGAAAAAGAGTTGAAGCAAATTTGAATAGGCAGAGGTGGTTCCATTTAAAAGATCATTATTTATTTTATTCCCTAATAGCTACAATCGGTGAATTATTTAACCAAGTGGATGCTAATAGTTCCTCATTGTAAATCCTCAAATAAGGTGGCACTTCCAATAATGTTTAAAGCCCTCTACAAGGCTACCCCTAACATGGTAAAGCTCTACACAAGGTTAGAGGTAATCCCCTAATAGGACGGCACTTAACTATGTCTTTATAAGATCCTAATAGGGTTAAGCTCCCAATAAGGTTTGCTTTAGAAGAGTGTGTTAGCTTGGTTTTTTAGCTTTTGTCATATGTTATACCTCATAGTGAAAAAACCTAGGGTCATATTTCAAATTTGGTATTTCTCTATCAAAACCCTAGTTCAAAATTCCTAAAGAAAAAAAACAAAAAACCCTTATTGTGTGCCCTAGCTTTCAAAAAGGTAATTAAATGTAAATTCCAAATTATATTAGTGCGGGATGGGCTTACCTTAAGTTTTCTTTTTTACAAAGATTACTTTATTTTATTTTCCACAAATTAAACCTCTTAATTTCCAAGGTTGCCTTAACCATGGTTATGTCTCCTAAGCATTAAACAAAAAATCTAAATTTAGATGAGTAATTTTGGTCAACCGTCGATCTCAGTAAGATTGATGATTGGAACTTACCTACAATATAAAGTTGCATGGTTTTTACACAAAGCGATGAAGTTCCCTTGTGCCATGTAGCACCTACTGATAGTAGGTCTTAATTGAGCCGCAAATTTGAAGTTTGTCAAATCCCTTTTAGAAGTTGTCAGTATCTGTCAATGCACATTCCTTTTTCCTATGATCCTATTGGTGGGCTTATTTTTAGTGGTTTGTTCTGCTTTTAATCTTGATGCACAAGATCAAGGGCTGGCGCTTTATTCCAATATGGAGTTGCTTGAACATTAATCAAAGTGGGGAAGCATTATGTTGACACTTGTCCAAGATGATCATAGGAGAAATGTCACATCCAGCTCTCAGAAGTTTTTCTTTTACATTGTTGATCTCAGCAAGATCAACGAGTGGCACTTACCTACAAGATGAAAGTGAAAGGTTATTAAACAAAGCAGGCAAGTGTCTTGTTGACATTTGGCATATAATGACATCAACACCATAGTATCTAAGATGTATTACTGCTACTAATAGGTGTCAGATACCATTACAAAAAGTGTAATGCATTCATTCTCTAAAGTATTTGACTCAGCACTACCCAATGTGACATTATTCCACCATTGATCTTTGTCAGACCAATGGATGGCACTTTCACACTATCCCAAGATGGAATTTTTTAAAATAATGCATGCAAATGCCTCAATGACACATGTTCTTACTGACACCATGACTAGTGTTTCACGTTGTTCAAAAGATACAAATTGTTCCATTGTTGATCTTGGTGAGATCAATGGATGGCACTTTAACACTTTGAGAAAGTGCTTGATAGTTATATAAAGCAAGGAAGTGCTAATAGGACTCGCAGAAAATAATGATGTCATTGACCCACTCCTTTCAAAAGGAAATAATGAAATCTCTACTGTGGTAGTTTTTAGACACGTTGGCGAAAAGGGAGACATTTTATTAGTTTGTGTGGCTGACTAGATACTACAAAGGTGTGATTTCCTATGATCGTTGATCTTGGTAAGATCAACGGTTAGCACTTACCCACAATATGAAGTTACATGACATTTAAAAAAAGGAGGGAAGCACCATTCTATCATGTGGCATGGTGGGACCAATGTGACAAAAATTGCTAACTCATGCCAAATTGGAAAAGGTACTTAGATGGAGTGAATTAATTGGCTAGATCAATTACTGTTGGCCAGGTTAGAAATGAGTGGGCTCGTGCAAACACTTTTGAAAAGGATTTATTAATAAGCTATTATTGTTTCTTGTGATCACCAATCTTGGTAAGATTAATGATTGGCACTTCACCACTTTATGAAGTTGCAGGAATTTTAAGTAAATCGGGGAAGTACCTGCTTGACATGTGGAAAGGATCTCAAAAAAATTTTAAAAGCTTTCTCTCTCAAGTGAAGCCGTTCTATGCTATGAGATTGATGGATGAAATTCAAACCTAAAATGTAACACAAAAATTAATGGTTAGGAACATTAATGTTGCTCAGAATTCCTCCGTGTGATCTTAATACTTCAATATAACTTGCAGATTCACCATTACTTAGCCACAAAATCAAAAATTTCTTAGAGCACAATGGTTTGCAAAGCTAGGGCAAAGAATTTTTCAAGGTTTTTAGAAAATTATAGATCAATTTATAGAGAAAAGGAAGCATTATTCAGTAGGTAAGTGGTCTAAAACTTTTGAAAATTAAGAAATTATAGCTGTGTGAAGTTGAATTTTCAAAATCCCTTCGCAAACTAAATTCTTTGGTCTCACTGATTACCTTAAGAGATCTTTCCATGATTATTTCCTTGAACAATTTCCTTTGTCTATACATGAATTAAAAAAAGGCAGAGAGCTTATCCCAAAAAGCCCTTGGTTGGTTATGGGTGAGGATTTTTATGATAGAGCCAATTGGGTAAGAGATGCTAAGGTTTCTGTAAGATGTTCAGAATTCTTTAGAAAATGGATTGTCAAATGCAACCAAGACACCCCTTTGACTAATGTTTGGGAGTTTGATATCAATAAATTGGTGGTTCCTGGGTTTTCTTTGATAGTGATCTATTGAATGATATGGCTAAGAAAAAATGACCACATCACTAGGATTATAAAGAATCATGCTAGACATAACCTTTTTAGGTTTTTGCCTGCATTGATCAATGAGGTGTCTAAACTCAACCCTAACCATGCAACCCATGAGACAATTGATATGGATGATCTTCAAGCAAGATATGATGCCTAGAGGGTGTATCTAAGAGTGAGGCCATTGCAGAAACATATTGTGAAGATTGGGTCATTACCCCTAGTTACACCAAGCACCCCAGAGCCATTGCTAAAAAAAATTTAATCCTAGAGCCCAAGCCCTATATTTTACACTTTGCCAAATATTTGGGATGGATGAGTAGGAATACATCCAAGGCTCTATTGTTCTCATTATGGCTTAGACCTTGTAGTTTGGAATGAGCATAATTTTGATTTTGCTACTTTCCTTTCTGAGGAAATTCATAATGGTTTAGTTAGAATATCTCAAGGTAAGGTAAACAGGCCTTTTTTATGGTATTCCTTGTTGATGCACATATTTCTTTACAAGGGAGTTACCTTTTTCTCTATGGAAATGAAGCTATAACTAGAAAGGGATGGAGAGAAGCTCCCAGTTCAATTATGGAGTGCTAATATGACTTGGGAAGTCAGCGATGCCAACTATGTCAGATTTGATAGATACTTTGCATTAAGGCTTAGATTGCTCTTGAGAGGGGATAGTCCAAGGATCCCACACCCTCTACTAGAACTAATCAAACCTAAGGACCATGCCAAGGGACTTTTGGTCAGTCATAATTAGGGGGACATAATCCCATATAATGCTTCCACTGTGATTAAGGTCTATGGTTTCTTGGGAAAACCTCATGTTTTACCTTTCCATGTACCTCTAAAGATAGGAATTATAGAATTGCTATGGCAGATTGGAACAATTGAGGAAAGGGATATGTTAGGGAAAAGTAAAGGCACATTTTTCCCTGTTGTCACTATGTCTCATGATTTTGTTTTTGTCAAGAAAGGGTGGAGGAATCTCAATTTTTTTTTGGATAGATATCATATGGCCCAATCTCATGCAAGATACATTGATCCAGAGGGATTCTATGACCTCTTAAGGGAGAGAACCAAAGCTAAGGCTATTACACGAAAGGTGTACTTCCTAGAAGATGTTATTAGAAATATTTTTTCATTATAGGAGCAAGAAGTTAGCAAAGAAAAGTGGATAGTTTTCAATAAAACTTTAGAATTCATTAATGCTTTTGGTCCTGATTATATACCCTTGAAAGATAAGAAGTACTAGGGGGCAAAAATGAATGCATTAATGAATAATTTTGTTGTGATAATGCAAACTATGAATGAAAAGAAGAACATCTTAGTCAAAACATATCCTGATAAAGCAATAGAGGTGGTGAGAAGGATAAATTTTGTAGAATGATAGTTACTATAGGTGAGTACACATTATAGAGGAGGGTAGGATATATTGTAGCTCAAAATATATAGCATGTTCCCCCCTACAAAAGGCCAAGACTAGAGAGTCCACCTGAAACTAGTGCACCCAAGAGACAAAGATTAGAACATGGATCCTCTTCTCATGCAGAAGAATATTCACCATCTCAAACTCCGCTCAAGATAGAAAATGAAGCATCTATGAGAGAAAAATTGAGACAAGAGGGTGGAGAAGGAGATATCATTGTTTCCACTGCTAATATGGAAAGAGGAGTGGCTAAGGAGCCCCATATGCCATCTTTTGACCTCAGTGTTGTTGATTACAGAGGTAAGGAGATAGATCCTATCATTGCTCAAGCCTCTCAAAAATTCATAGATAACGAAAAAAAATTAGATCTAAGGCCTTTGCACAATTCTTGTGGAGGAGAAATATAGGAAATTTTGAGGAAAAATGTAAAACAATAAAAGCGGAGCAACCAATCAAATCTTACTCTGAAATTGAAGAAGAGGTTAAGGCCAAATTTTTGGAGGATTTTTCCCAACTAACACCTGACACAAAAAGACAATTAGTTAAAGAGTCAGGAGTCCTAGTTTTGCCTGAGTGGGACATAGCTTATGCTATGATTTTTTACTCCATTAGAAAGGAAAAATATGTTCAATACAAAACAAAAGAAGAAATATTACAACTACATAGGGGAATAAAATTCAGTAATGATCATCAAGCCTTGGTCATATGGTTAATTGAAAAAAGTAATAAGACTAGAATGCAAGAAATTTCAAGTGTTGAACATACTTGTGCTCTTACAATATACAGGGTTGATGAATTAGATAGTCAACAAGTTACAAGAATGGCTCGAGAAATGTTAAATTTTAGGGATGTGGTAGCTGGGAAGGAAAAGAGTAGATGCTTAGAACTCAAAGCCAAGTTTGAAGAAATACTTAAGGCATATGAGAAAAGAGGAAAGAAAATACAATAATTAGAAAATCAAGTATCCCAAATGAACAAACAGCTTGGAAAGAAGAAAATGGGAGAATCTAGTCGGCCAAGAATTGTATATCCTCATCCCCCAATTGAGCCATTTAAATCCACCCCCATTGTTGAATTACCAGATACCCCATAGAGGCCTAAATTCTACGCTGCAGAGGAATTTGAAGAAGAAAAGAATAAATTATGGGAAATGTATGTTGAATTGAACAATCAATATGAAGAGAAGCTTAGGCAAATAATTTTGTACTTAGTAGATAAAATTGATTGGCTAGCTTTTATGACCATTTGGAAAAAATCTTAGAGATATGGGATGAAATAAAGAGAGATGAAGACAAATTTAAGCCCATTGAATAGAAATGGAACAAAACAAATGATGATATTACTATTATGTGTATTTCTATCATCCAATTATCATGTCATCAAATAGAGAATTTTTTTTATATACTTAGTAAATTGAAAGACTTTGATGAGAAATGGGTTTCTTTTTAGAAGAGAATATAAATTTGTCTTTCCAAATGTATAGCAGAGAAGTTTGATCTTTTTCCCAATGCACTTAGAAAGATTGACAAATTAAAAGAAAAGGATGAGTGGGGAAAGGAATTAGATGAATTATTATGCCACGGAATGAATAATTTTATAAATGAAAAGGGGCATGTACTATGGGAAATGACCAATGAAGAATTTTTCAAAGTAAAATTATTCTACAATGTTATTAGAAAAGATTGGAAATTCTGTAATAAAAGTGCATTGGGAAATCCTAAATTTTGACTGGCCTAGTGACACTATTTTTCAACAAATGGAAAGAAAAATTTGTGTCTTTGGAATAGGTGGTAGAAGATGATGGAGTAGCTGAGGACTCAAAATTAACTGTTGCCCTAACAGTTCATGATGAAGACAATGAAGATCCTTGAGTTGAGGTTAACTTGCAAGCATCAGAACATGACACATCATTAGCAAGCTTGATAGCCACATATTCTAAGGAATTAGAATAGCAAAAGAACCAATCATGGAATTCATAGCCTTTGAAAATGTAATAGATAAAGGGACCACCAAAAGAATACTTTGATGTAAATTTTTTCTGTTACACAAAATTTTGTCTTTTTATGATAGCTTTAAAATGTAAATATCTTTTGTCAAAAAGGATATCTATCAATTCTCTATGCCTAAAGCTTGTTGCATCTCACATTATATAAGTGAGATTCTAGGACTAGACAAAGGGTCTGAATTATTATCTTTCTAAGTTTTTACTAAGTCTATTCGGTCCATCTTTTCTTGATGTATACTTTGTGATATTTTTTCCCTGCAATTTTATGAGAATGCATCAACTTGACAAGATTTAGACTTTTTGTCTTGAGTCATTCTGAGTCTTATTCAATTGTGTATAATTTTTGAAAATGAAATTAATACAAAGATGAATTGACCCCACATTTTTCTGACTGAATCTTGTCTCCATTTTCATTATCTAGTTATCTTGAGAGTGTATGAGCAAGGCTTATTCAATTGAATGCAATTAGATCAAGTTGTATGTCAATTCACTATTGCTCTTAATTAAAAGGATTAAATAAATGCTTGGTGAAATTGACAGGATTGCCATGGTAGCAGGATGGATGTTTGTAAGAATGATTTTCAATAAGAATTGTTGATAGTATCGATTATAATACAGTCAATCAGATCTAGGAATTGAATGGACTTTGAATCCCAATGGATGAGGCACTGATCTAGCTAATTCAATTTGTAGATGGAAAGATCATAAATGAGCATCAAGCTTAAATTCAAAACTAATTTAATTTTAATGTTTGGAGGAAATCAATGTTGGTCAGGACTTGTTTGCATTTAATCTCTAAGTTTAGTCAGTTTCTATTGTCAAAAATACTTGTAAACCTAAGAAGAATCGTGATCAAATCTACTTTTAAGGGATGTGTATTATTGTGGAAGGAGTAGATTATATCTGCAATGTCAAGTTGAAAAATCTTTCATCCCTAAGGTGTACCCACCCTAGTTCTACAGAGCCTAATTAGTGGAAAATCCATCTTGATTTTGTTGAAGTTGGGTCCAGATATGAAACACATTCAATTGTTCATAGGAAGTAGTTGATCCTTAGGTTTTTGTGCTCTTTTATTATCTTGGTATTAAGTTCTGTGCGTAATAGTTGAAAAACACCAACAGAGTGTAAACTATTTGTGGGTACTAATCCTCATTGGGGTTTTGATCCAAATTGGATTTTCACATAACCAATTTATGTGTGTCAAATGTGTGGACGATTTCATGTGTTGGATGTTTTATTTTATGCTTTAAGTTTGATAACTAGTTAGATGTTTGAAAGGTGAAAATTTTATTTGAGTTGTGGATTATTAATTTAGCCAACCATCCCCACCCTGCCCTACCCCAATAATATAAGAAGTTAGTGTTGGAAATTAGATTGAAAAAGCTCATTGTTGAAGATCAAAGAGGGAGATTGTTGTTGAAGAATATTTTCAATCATTATTTTGTCATTGATGTCAAATCTACTATTTGTATGGATGTTATTTTCTTATAAGATCCAAGTACTATCACTTAGTTGATTGATGAAGAGAATTTGATCAACAAGATGTAATAAGAGAACCTAAGGGAAAGGTTGAGTTATGATGTTGTAATGAAGTGTAAGGATCAGTTAAGACAATGGTTAAATAATGTATTGATGACATACCAAGGACATAGAGGTTGGTCACACTTAGAAACATTGGAGAAAGAAGTTGTAACAAGGTAGAATGCAAAGCTTAAACTAAGATCATTAGTGGGTGTCGAGCAAGTCAATTGAAGCCGAGCAAATTGTCACTAGAAGCTGAGTAAATAAAAATTCTAGTCTGCGCCGAGTGATCTTTAGGTGCCAAGCATCAAAAAATTCTTAGTTAGTGCTGAGTGATCTTCAGGTGCTGAGCATCAGGAAAAACTCAGTTGATGCCGAGTAACACAGTATGTGTTGAGCTGCTACATTATTTCAAATAATGAAGATTCGCCAAATCCAAGCTGACATAGTGGTTACATTAAATTTTGTGAACAAGTTGGAAGATAAGGATGATGAGCTGGTGGTACAGAATCCAATGTAAACACTTTTTTGGCGAATTCTAAAGGATTATTCAAGAAGTTTCTAGAGGAAACAAAATATAGGTTAGATGCAATGAATCCTACCTAATCCATACAAATTGAAATTAAAGAATGGAAGAATCAAATAGGAAAAGGTAATCCATGACTTCTATTGTAGAAGTCATAGACCAAGAAGCAAAGAGCTCCTGATACTATTGTTGCTAAAGAGCCAAATCTGTAAAGTAGTTTGAAGGGTGTCAAGGGGAGACATCTAGGTGAAGGAAGAGCATAGAGGCTCTGCTTCTATGAGTGGTCATGAAGAGATGATTGCACTAGTACATTGAACATGGAGACTCAATAGGACTAAGCTTGAAAGGAGGGCAAGCTATCAAGAATTGCAGAGATTGAAGGCCAGGCAAGGGTATGAGATGAGAAGTGATCTAAAATCTGTAAGATAAGTTGTATGTGTAGACACCTAAAAATCCTTTAGAAAATAAAGTATTTTTATTTTTTGAAAAAATCCCTGATGACATCATCATTTATTAATTAATTATTTAATTAATTAATTAGTTAATTTTTATGCCATTAAATCCATTTATCTTAATTAAAAATATTTAATTAAGGAATCCCTCCCAAAAATATTTAAATCTTATTTAAACATTATTTCCTTATTTATTAATTATTTAATTAATAAATTAACCAAAAATCTTTTAGAAAATAATATTTTTATTTTTTGAAAAAAAAGTCCCTGATGACATCATCACTTATTAATTAATTAATTATTTAATTAATTAATTAATTTTTATGCCATTAAATCCCTTTATCTTAATTAAAAATATTTAATTAAGGAATCCCTCCCAAAAATGTTTAAATCTTATTTAAACATTATTTCCTTATTTATTAATTATTTAATTAATAAATTGACCAAAAAACCCAAAATAAATATTAAAAAAAATTTTTGCCCAAAACTTGGCCAATTTCCTTAAAACCACTAACCTCTTCCAAAATCTTCTAATCCTTCTTTAATTTTGATTAAAGGCTAATCCCATCATTTCTTACCCCTAATCCAAACTCAAAATATTTAATCAAGATTAAATATTAATCCTCATGTTTATTAAAAATATTTTAATAAATATCTCCTCAACCCAAACCCTTGAAATAAATAAAACTTTATTTATTTCATAAAATCTTATCCTAGGAAGTTCTAGACTCTTCTAGAAAGTCTTCATCCTCATCCAAAGCCTAGACTCTTCTAGAAGATGTCTTTAACCCTAATCCTAATCCCCTCCTAACCTTGTCACATTCCCTAAACATGGGTTAAGACTTGCTAACTCAAGCCAAAGTTAACAAATATCTCCTCCTTCACCCACCCTCATTAATTGCAATCCACTTGCCATCCACTTGCCTAGTCCTAAGCCATCTCTAACCCTTCCTCTAATCATTTTTACAACCCTAAGCAAGCTTAAAACCCCCCTAAACCCTCAAATTCGAATTTCATGGTATCTCTCACAAATATCCTCAACCACAAAACTTTATAAAGCCCACAAAGTTATAAATGTTCTTACAAAGCACTTATGAAGGGTCTTTATGAAGATTTTATCTCTTGAGCCTCCTTTGTTGACTCATCCTTGCCCTTTCCTCCATCCTCTCACCCTGTGACATGTGTCACTCCCTGATTGGTTGTAAGGAAGCACAATCCATGTGCTCTCCTCTCAAGCAATCTAAGCCCTCCATGAGTTTTTCCCCATCCTTGCATCTTAGCCCTCAATTCCTCAAGCCTCTTGCCTATAAATTGGATCCTTCCCCTTTGGAAAATAACACAATCCATGAAGTAAAGTCATAATGCCATTTTAAGAAGCCATTTTACATCAAAACCATACACTCACACCCAAATTCCAACTCCATTTGAAGCCCTTTTTGAAGCATAAAGCTTGAGCATACATCCTATCTATTTAGACAAAGCTACTCAACAAGAGAGCTTCTCATTGAGAGAGCCCATTAATGGCTCATATTCTCAATTGAGACTTCATCTTAGTCTATCTTGAAGTTTATGAATTTTGTTTAGTTTGTACAAGCTTTATTTAAATTTGGTTTCTATTAGCATATTAACATTGCTCATATACAGTATGTTGTAGTCAGGTCAAGATTTTTTAATACTCTCTAGCAATTGTTTTAGATATGGAAATCCTATGGACTTAGGTTGGTTTAATAGCCATTTGTAAATCCTTTAGCAGGGTGGCATTCCAAGTGAATGTTCTAAAATCCTCTAACCAGGGCCACTTCTAACAGGGTGGTTAAATCCTCTAACAAGGTCACATTTGACAGTGTGTTGTAAGCATTTAACAAGCTAGACCTTTCACAAGGCATCACTTCAGAAGAGTGAGAATTGAGTAGCATATTATTGGTGGTTTTTCCTAAAATGGGTTTCCACAGGAATCATTGTGTTATGTGTTGATTTCTTATGTGTTATGCTTCCATGTGTATTTACAGTAAGTTGCTGGTTAGATAAGTTAAAAGCTTGGATGAATGAATGGTTGAATGGGCTCACTATACTTAGTGAAAAGTTTGAATAGGACATTTGGACCTTGAATAACTAATTAACCCCCCTTTCAGTTATTCTAAAGCAATTCTAACAATTGATATCATACCCATCTTCTGATTTAGTTTCAAGGTACTAGAAGCAGGAAGATCAAGATGTCCAAGAGAGAAGTTCCCAAGCTCAACAAAGACAACTTTGCTACATGGCAGAGTCTGATGAAATTGCAACTTGGATCAATAGGTGACTATGCAAAAACCTCAATTGGAATAGAACATGTAAATCCAGTAGGATCTCTTACTGCAGATAATTTGAACAAAAAGAAGGAGCACAATCAAGCAATGCTAGAGATTGCCACTACACTTAACTATTCAGAATATTATGACATCAAAGACTGTGACACTACATTCAAGATGTGGAAAACCTTATCAAAAACCTATGGAGGAGATTATAATGTCTAGAGAGCAAAGAGAGAAAGCCTAAGAGGAAAATTTGATGACATAAAGATGGAGGAAGGAGAAAATGCTACCCAATATGCTATAAGAATGAAAGTAGTAAGTGCAATAAGAAGTCTCAGTGGACAATCGAAAGAAGAAACAACCATCAGCAAATACTTAAGAACTCTGCTTCCTATCTATGCTATTAGAGTTTCAACCATACAAGAACTAAGGTGTGTACAAGGAAACACACTAACCTTTGAAGGAATAGTGGGAAGACTTACTACATTTGAGCTATCCAATTTTGATAACTACAGACCTGAGAACCTTGAATCTACTTTCAAGGCCAAGATGACAATAAAATATACTAAGGAGCATACATCAAGTAAGAAGAGAAGAAAAGGAAAACATGCATCTAGTGATAGCAGCATAGATGAGGAAGATGTGGAACAGTTAGAAGCACTACTGGCTAAGAGATTCCATAGAGGTAAGGGCAAGTTCAAAGGTAAGCTCCCTATCATATGTTTCAATTGTAATGAAGTTGGTCATATTTTTGCAAGATGTTCACAAAAGAAGAACTACAAAGAAAGAAATAAGTACAGGAACAAGAGAGAAGATGACAGCAAAGATTACAAGGAGAAAGGCAAGAGATGGTACATTGTTGAATAGGATTCTAATGAGAATGGTGATGAAGTAGTCTATGTAGCCATGAAGGATGAATTAGGCAAAGATGAAGATGAGGCAACAACATTGGTTACCTGTGTGAACAAGAATGACAAGTGGATCATAAACAACAGATGCTCACATCACATGATAGGAGATAAAAGTAAGTTCATTACTTTTACTCAATATGATGGAAATAGTGTTACATTTGGTAATGATGCCCCATGTCAAATCAAAGGAAAAGGGTCTATTAAACTTACAGAAAAAAAATTCATGTGATAATGCATATTATGTTGAAGGATTGACCTACAACTTGTTGAGTGTATCATAGTTATGAAATGTAGGTTGCAAAGTTGAATTTCAAAACAAAACTACCAAGATCTATGACATTGATGGAAAGCTAATAGGAAAAGGTGAACAAGCTAGGAGTAATCTATTTCACCTAGAAATGGAAGATGCAACATGTCTTGTTGTTAGACTTAATGATGTGTGGTTGTGGCATAAGAGGTTGTGTCATGTTAATTTTAATAATCAGATTAGCATTAGCAAGAAAAAGAAAGTTATAGGATTGCCCAAGTTGAAGAAACTTGAAAGCACAATGTGCAAAAAATATCAACTAGGGAAGATGACTAAGTCTAGTTTCAAAAGTAAAACATACACTTCCAAGGAAGTTCTAGAGTTAGTCCATAAAGACTTATGTGGCCCAATAGAAGTGCAAAGCTACCTAGGAGACAGATACATAATGTTATTTGTAGATGATTATTCCAACATGATGACTGCTATGTTTTTAAAGAAAAAATATGATGCATTTCAAATGTTGAAGTGCTATTTGGCCAGAGTTGATAAGGAAATAGGAAAGAACCTAAAATTCCTAAGGTTAGATAGAGGAGGTGAGTTTACATCAAGAGAGTTTGAAATATTCTACAATGACAAAGGCATCAAAAGGAAAACATCAGCACCAAGAACTCCACCACAGAAAGGTATTTTTGAGAGGAGGAATAAGTCAGTGATTGATTGTGCTAGAACCTTGATGATGGAGAAAAATGTTGCACTGAAATATTGGAGAGAAGCTGTAAGTACTGCAGTCTACACATTGAATAGAGTTCAAGTCAAGAAAGGTACAAATGTAACAACTTTTGAATTGTGGTATGGTCACTCACCCAATGTTAAACATTTCAAAGTATTTGGTTGTAAATGCTATATTCTAAAAGATACTTGAAATGGCAAGTTTGATACAAAAAGTGATGAAGGCATATTTCTTGGATATTCCACTAAAACTAAGGCATATAAGTGTTTGAACACTAACACTAACAAGATTGTGGAGAGTGCAAATGTAAATTTTGATGAGCATGTAGAAGTTTATATTGATGAGTCAAAGCAAACAAAGGATTATAGATCCTTTGTATACTTCTATGAAGGAATGACAATTGAAAACAATACTACAAATCAAGTTGGGAAATGAGCAACAAATTTCAGTATCTGTCGAGTCTCAACCTATGAATGTCAAGCTGCATTCAGAAGCTGAGCTACAGAATGCAAAAATGCACATTCTAATTCTAAAAATAGTATGCAAGAAATGAATGATGAAATGCCTGATTAAGAAGAATGAGATGACACTGAAGCTGAAGGATCAAACATGGAAAGAAGGACTAAACCAAGATTAGCCAAGTATGTGAGAAGACATCACCCTGCAGATCAAATCATTAGTGACAAGGATGCTAGACCAATGACAAGGAGTAGGCTCAGAAGTAAATCATGTCTATTAAGCAAGGTTGAACTTGAAACAATGAAAGATGCACTACAAGATGATGACTGGTATAAAGTCATGGAAGAAGAAATAGATCAGATTGAGAAGAACAAAACATGGTCTCTAGTTCCAACACCAGTTGATAAGAATGTGATTGGTACCAAATAGGTGCTCAGAAACAAACTTGATGAGAATGATGAAATAACAAGAAATAAAGCTAGACTAGTTTGGAAAGGCTATGCACAAGAAGAAGGATTGGATTATGGAGAGACATTTGCCCCTATTGCAAGATCGGAAGGAGTAAGAACATTACTTGCATATGCTGCATATAAAGGCTTCAAAGTGTACCAATGGATGTGAAATCTACTTTTCTGAATGGTATACTAGAAGAGGAAGTCTACATAGAACAACCAAAGGGATTTGTTGATGATAAGAATAAGGACATGATCTGCAAACTGCACAAAGCACTTTAGGGCCCATTTGGTTGCAGGCGTAGGAATTGGGATTTAGAATAGAAAATGTGAATGAGAATGGAGAATGAAGAATGGGAATGGAAAATTGTAATCGAATCACATTAATCCCTTGTTTGGTTGTATAAACTTTAATTGGAATAGGGTTAAATTATAACTCTACATATGAATCTTCTATCCGCTCCTAGTGGCTCCTGCCACAAGCTCATGCCTTTAGAGAGGGTTTTTATCTCTTCTATCATGGCGACATTATCATAGCCAACTTTGATTCCTTTGATTCCTTCAAGTGATTTGACCTGGTCGATTCAAGTGTTCGATGGTACATTGTCCATATACAAAACATGCTTATCCCCAATCCCCCTATTGGTAATTGATATCAAAGCACTTCTGCATGAAGAATGCATCATCTGGAGAAGTACTATAGTTGTAGCAGTAGAGATGATGTAGAGATTCTATTCGAGTGCAATTCTAGTTGTTCCCAATGAACCGTAGGAGATATAGATGCAGATGCAGAACTCGATCCAAGGCGAGATGCAAGTTCACTACAAGATCCCCTAGTTTGTGCGAATTTTTAATTTTAGCGGAGCCAACATCGATTCCTTCCAGCAGATTTTAAATTTTAATCAACTAGTCAAAAATCAAAATGAGAATAGGAATAGCAATTTCAATTACAGGTATTTTTGAGAATGGACAAATGCTCATTTTGGGGCTAAAATGGGAATACGCATTCCTATTCTCAATTTTGATTTGACACACCAAAGAGAGAATTAAAAATAAATTCTAATTTTCAATTCCTATTCTAGTTGAATTTCGGCAACCAAACGGGCCCTTATGGACTGAACCAACCACCTAGAGCATGGTATGAGAGGTTGCATAAATATCTTATGAAGATAGGATTTGAGAGAATAGATGACAACAATAACTTGTACATCAAAGCTAAAGAAGGTAAAGACATTTTGATAGATGATATAATATTTGGAAGAAAAGATGTTTTATGCAAAGATTTTTCAGATCAAATGAAGCATGAATTTGAGATATCAATATTTGGAGAAATCAAACTCTTTGTTGGATTACAAGTACATCACTTGAAACATGGAATATTTGTGACCCAATCTAAATACATCAAGGAAGTGCTCAAAACATTTCGATTAGAAGACTCAAAACCAATCAGCACAACAATGTCAATAGGCCTTAAACTATCTAAGAATGATGAGTCTACTGAAGTGAATCAAACATTGTATAGGTCAATGATTGGATAGCTACAATATGTTGTACATAGTAGACCAAACATTGCATTAGCTATTGGAATAGTGGTAATATTTTCTACAAATCCAAGAGAAAATCACTTAATAGCAGTGAAGAGAATATTGAGATACCTAAAAGGAACTAATGACTTTGGTTTGTATTACAAGAGGAGTGAGAAATTTGAACTGACACTGATGCAGATTGGGGAGGTAACATTGATTATAGAAAAAGAACCAATGGAGGAGCACTTTTCTTGGGAAAAAGGTTGATTACATGGACTAGCAAAAAGCAAAGTTGCACCTTACAGTCCACTGCTGAAGCTGAATATGTGGCAGCTACCATAAATTGCACCAATATTGTATGGATCAAACATTTGCTACAAGGAATGAAGGAAGAATTTATTGAGCCTGTGATACTTTATTGTGATAATACAAGTGTTATCAATATATCAAAGAATCCAATAATGCATGCTGAAACCAAGCATATTGCAATCAAGTATCACTGTGTAAGAGAGTTTGTGGAAGACAAACAAGTGAAGATGGAATATGTTAGCTTAAAGGAATAGATTGTTGATATCTTCACAAAAGAACTACTTAAAGATGCTTTTGAGTATCTTAGAGGTAAGTTAGGGGTGATACCCTTAGCCAAGGCTACCTAAAACAAAAGCAAGAATTCCCTGCATCAAATGAACTAAATGTTGAAGACATTACACATTGAAATAGAGGATGATTACTTTAGGATCCATGCCTAAAGTAGTTGATATGCTAAAGTTTTAAATTAGTCACAAGCAAGGTGAGAGAGGGAGAAATTGAATGAACTTGTAAGAGCTACACTTGCATATTAAGATGCTAATACATCTTTGGCATTGTTTTCAAAGAGGGAGAAATAGCAAAAAACTTATCAACAGCAAAAAATGATCAACAGGAGAAGTTGTGAGATATTGATCAAATGAAGATAGAGGGAGATGTTGATCAGAATAGCAGAAGAAGAGTAATATAGAGGGAGAAAGACAAAGAACAAAGAGGTAGCAACCAAGAGGGAGAAGCAAAAATGAAGCAATCAGAATAGTAGGAGATGTGAAGTTACAATTTATTTTTTGGCATTTGACTTACTGTTCTAACATAGCTAGCATTTGGTTAATAGTTTAGTCTGATGAATGATCAGTTTTGGTTTGCCATTAATGCCAAAGAGAAAGATTTTTGTTGAAGAATGTTTTCAATAATTATTTTTTCATTGATGTCAAACCTAATATTTATAGGGATAATATTTTCTTATAAGATCCAAGTACTATCACTTAGTTGATTGATGAAGAGGATTTGATCCACAAGATGTGACAAGAGAACCTAAGGGAAAGGTTGAGTTATGATGTTGTAATGAAGTGCAAGAATTAGTTAAGACAATGGTTAAATGATGTATTAATGACATACTTAAGGACACAAAGGTTGGTCACACTTACAAACATTGGAGGAAGAAGTTGTAACAAAGTAGAATGCAAAGCTTAAACTAAGATCATTAGTGGGTGTTGAGAAAGTCAATTGAAGCTGAGAAAATTCTCAGTTGAAGCTAAGTAACAAAAAATTCTAGTGTGTGCCGAGTGATCTTTAGGTGTCGAGCATCAAAAAATTCCTAGTTAGTGCTGAGTGATTTTCAAGTGCTGAGCATTAGGAAAAACTCAATTGATGTTGAGTAGCACAATATGTGCTGAGCTACTGCATTATTTCAAATAACGAATATTTTCCAAATCTACGCCAACATAGTAGTTACATTGAATTTTGTGAACAAGTTGGAAGATAAGGATGATGACCTACTGGCACAAAATCCAATGTAAAACATTTTTTAGTGAATTATAAAGGATTATTCAAGAAGTTTCTAGAGGAAACAAAATATGGGTTAGATGCAATGAATCCTACCTAATCCATACGAATTGAAATTAATGAATAAAAGAATCGAGTGGGAAAAGGTACTCCAAGACTTCTATTTACAAAGTCATAGACCAAGAAGCAAAGAGCTCCTGATACTATTGTTGCTAAAGAGCCAAATCTGCAAAGTAGTTTGAAGGGTGTCAAGGGGAGACATCTAGGTGAAGGAAGAGCACAGAGGCTCTTCTTCTATGAGTAGTCATGAAGAGATTATTGCACTGGTACATTGAGCATGGAGACTCAATAGGACTAAGCTTGAATGGAGGGCAAGCTATCAAGAGTTATAGAGATTGAAGGTCAAGCAAGGGTATGAGCTAAGAAGTGATCTGAAATCTATAAGTTGTATGTTGTAGTCAAGTCAAAATTTTCTAATAATCTCTAGCAATTGTATTAGATATGAAAATCCTATGGACTTAGGTTGGTTTAATAGCCATTTGTAAATCCTTTAACAGGATGGCATTCCAAGTGAATGTTCTAAAGTCCTCTGACTAGGTCCACTTCTAATAGGGTGGTTAAATACTCTAACAAGGTCACATTTGACAGTGTGTTGTAAGCCTTTCACAGGGTAGGCCTTTCACAAGGCATCACTTCATAAGAGTGAGAATTGAGTAGCATGTTATTGGTGGTTTTTCCTAAATTGGGTTTCCACATAAATCACTATGTTATGTATTGATTTCTTATGTGTTATGCTTGCATGTTGATTTATAGTAAGTTGTTAGTTAGATAAGTTAAAAACTTGGATAAATGAATGGTTGAATGGCTCACTATACTTAATGAAAAGTTTGAATAAGATATTTGGACCTTGAATAACTGATTCACCCCCCCTCTCAGTTATTCTAAAGAAATTCTAACAATTGGTATCAGAGCCATCTGCTGATTTAGTTTCAAGGTACTAGAAGCAGGAAAATCAAGATGTCCAAGAGAGAAGTTCCCAAGCTCAAAAAAGACAACTTTGCTACATGGAAGAGTCTGATGAAATTGCACCTTGGATCAATAGGTGACTATGCACAAACCTCAATTGGAATAGAACATGTAAATCTAGCAGGATCTCTTACTGCAGATGATTTGAACAAAAAGAAGGAGCACAATCAAGCAATGCTAGAGATTGCCTCTGCACTTAACTATTCAGAATATGATGACATCAAAGACTGTGACACTGCATTGCAAACAACCTTATCAAAAATCTATGGAGGAGATTAGAATGTCTAGAGAGCAAAGAGAGAAATCCTAAGAGGAAAATTTGATGACATAAAGATGGAGGAAGGACAAAATGCTGCCCAATATGCTATAAGAATGAAAGTAGTAAGTGCAATAAGAGGTCTAGGTGGACAATCAGAAGAAGAAACAACCATTAGCAAATACTTAAGAACTCTGCTTCCTATCTATGCTATTAGAGTTTCAACAATACAAGAACTAAAGTGTGTACAAGGGAACACACTAACCTTTGAAGGAATAGTGGGAAGACTTACTACATTTGAGCTATCCAATTTTGATAACTACAGACCTAGGAACCTTGAATCTACTTTCAAGGCCAAGATGACAATAAAAGATACTAAGGAGGATACATCAAGCAAGAAGAGAAGAAAATGAAAACATGCATCTATTGATAGCAACACAGATGTGGAAGATGTGGAACAGTTAGAAGCACTACTGGCTAAGAGATTCCATAGAGGTAAGGGCAAGTTCAAAGGTAAGCTCCCTATCATATGTTTCAATTGTAATGAAGTTGGTCATATTGTTGCAAGATGTTCACAATAGAAGAACTACAGAGAAGTAAATAAGTATAGGAACAAGAGAGAAGATGACAGCAAAGATTACAAGGAGAAAGGAAAGAGATGGTACATTGTTGAAGAGGATTCTAATGAGAATGATGATGAAATAGTCCATGTAGCCATTAAAGATGAATCAAAAAAAGATGAAGATGAAGCAACAACATTGGTTACCTATGTGAACAAGAATGACAAGTGGATCGTAGACAATAGATGCTCACATCACATGACAGGAGATAAAAGTAATTTCATTACCTTTACTCAATATGATGGAAATAGTGTTAGATTTGGTAATGATGCACCATTTCAAATTAAAAAAAAAGGGTCTATTAAAATTATAGAAAACATTTCATGTGATAATGCATATTATGTTGAAGGATTGAACTACAACTTGTTGAGTGTATCATAGTTAGGCAATGTAGGTTGCAAAGTTGAAGTTTGAAACAAAACTACCAAGATCTATGACACTGATGGAAAGCTGATAGAAAGAGGTGAACAAACTAGAAATACTTTGTTTTACCTAGAAATGGAAGATGCAACTTGTCTTGTTGTTAGAGTTAATGATGTGTGGTTGTGGCATAAGAGGTTGTGTCATGTTAATTTTGATAATCTGATTAGCATCAGAAAGAAAAAGAAAGTCAAAGGATTGCCCAAGTTGAAGAAACTTGAAAACACAATGTGCAAACAATGTCAACTAGGGAAGGTGACTAAGTCTAGTTTTAAAAGTAAAACATACACTTCCAAGGAAGTACTAGAGTTAGTTCATACAGACTTATGTGGTCCAATAGAAGTGTAAAGCTACCTAGGAGATAGATACATGATGTTATTTGTAGCTAATTATTCTAGGATGATGACTGCTATGTTTTTAAAGAAAAAATCTGATGCATTTCAAATGTTCAAGTGGTATTTGGCAAGAGTTGAGAAGGAAATAGGAAAGAACCTTAAATGCTTAAGGTTAGACAGAGGAGGTGAGTTTACATCAAGAGAGTTTGAAATATTCTACAATGACAAAGGCATCAAAAGGAAAACATCAGCACCAAGAACTCCACCACAGAATGGTATTGTTGAAAGGAGGAATATGTCAGTGATTGATTGTGCTAGAACCTTGATGATGGAGAAAAATGTTGCACTAAAATATTAGAGAGAAGTTTTAAGTACTACAGTCTACACACTTAATAGAGTTCAAGTCAAGAAAGGTACAAATGCAACACATTTTGAATTGTGGTATGGTTACTCACCCAATGTCAAACATTTCAAAGTATTTGGTTGTAAATGCTATATTCTAAAAGATACTAGAAATAGTAAGTTTGATGCAAAAAGTGATGAAGGCATATTTCTTGAATATTCCACTAGAAGTAAGGCATTTAAGTGTTTGAAAGCTAACACTAACAAGATTGTGGAGAGTGCAAATGTAAATTTTGATGAGCATGCAGAAGTTTAGAATGATGACTCAAAGCCAACAGATGATTATAGATCCTTTGTATACTTCTATGAAGGAATGACAGTTGATGACAATACTACAAATCAAGTTGCGAATCAGCAACAAATTTTAGTATCTACCAAGTCTCAACCTATGAATGCCAAGCTACATTCAAAAGCTAAGCTACAGAATGCAGAAAATGCACATTCTAATTTTGAAAATAGTATGCAATAAATGAATGATGAAATGCCTGATGAAGAAGAACGAGATGACTCTGAAGCTAAAGGATCAAACATGGAAGGAAGGACTGAAACAAGATTAGCCAAGTATGTGAGAAGACAACACGCTACAGATCAAATCATCGGTGACAAGGATGTCAGACTAATGACAAGGAGTAGGCTTAGAAGTGAATAATGTCAGTTAAGCAAGGTTGAACCTAAAACAATGAAAGATGCACTACAAGATGATGACTCGTATAAAGCCATGGAAGAAGAAATAGATCAAATTGAGAAGAACAAAACATGGTCTCTAGTTCCAAGACCAACTAATAAGAATGTGATTGGTACAAAATGGGTGTTCAGAAAAAAAAAACTTCATGAGAATGGTGAAATAACAAGAAACAAAGTCAAACTAGTTTGCAAAGGTTATGCACAAGAAGAAGGATTGGATTATGGAGAGACATTTTCCACTATTGCAAGTATGGAAGGAGTAAGAACATTACTTGCATATGCTACATATAAAGGCTTCAAAGTGTACCAAATGGATGTGAAGTCTGCTTTTCTGAATGGTATATTGGAAGAGGAAGTCTACATAGAATGACCAAAGTGATTTGTTGATGATAAGAATAAGGACATGGTTTGCTAACTACACAAAGCACTTTATGGACTGAAGCAAGCACCTAGAGCATGGTATGAGAGGTTGCATAAATATCTTGTGAAGATAGGATTTGAGAGAACAGATGACAAAAACAACTTGTACATCAAAGCTGAAGAAGGTAAAGACATTTTGATATCATAAATCTTTGTTGATGATATAATATATGGAAGAAAAGATGTTTTATGCAAAGATTTTGCTGATCAAATGAAGCATGAATTTGAGATATCAATGTTTGGAGAAATCAAATTCTTTGTTGGATTACAAGTACATCAGTTGAAACATGGAATATTTGTGACCCAATCTAAATACATCAAGGAAGTACTCAAAACATTTGGATTAGAAGACTCAAAACCAGTCAACACACCAATGGAAACAGGCCTTAAACTATCTAAGAATCATGAGTCTACTGAAGTGAATCAGACATTGTATAGGTCAATGATTGGAAAGCTGTAATATGTTGTACATAGTAGACCAAACATTGCATTAGTTGAATAGTGGCAATATTTTCTACGAATCCAAGAGAAAACCACTTAATGGCAGTGAAGAGAATATTGAGATACCTAAAAGGAACTGATGACTTTGGTTTGTATTACAAGAGGAGTGAGAAATTTGAACTGACACTGATGCATATTGGGGAGGTATCATTGATGATAGAAAAATCACTAGTGGAGGAGCACTTTTCTTGGGAAAAAGGTTGATTACATGGACCAGCAAAAAGCAAAGCTGCACCTCATAGTCCATTGTTGAAGCTAAATATGTGGTAGCTGCTATAAATTGCACCAATATTGTATGGATCAAACATTTTCTACAAGGAATGAAGGAAGAAGTTACTTAACCTGTGATACTTTATTGTGATAATACCAGTGCTATCACTATATCAAAGAATCTAGTAATGCATGCTAAAACCAAGCATATTGCAATCAAGTATCACTATGTAAGAGAGTTGGTGGAAGACAAACAAGTGAAGATGGAATATGTTAGCTCAAAGGAATAGATTGCTGACTTCTTCACAAAAGCACTACCTAAAGATGCTTTTGAGTATCTTAGAGGTAAGTTAGGGGTGATACCCTTAGCCAAGGCTACCTAAAACAAAAGCAAGAATGCCCTGCATCAAATGAATTGAATGTTGAAGACTTTACACATTGATGCAGAGGATGATTACTTTAGGATCCATGCCTAAAGTATTTGATATGCTGAAGTTCCAAATTAGTCACAAGCAAGGTGACAGAGGGAGAAATTGAATGAACTTGTAAGAGCTACACTTGCATATTAAGATGCCAATACATCTTTGGTATTGTTGTCAAAGAGGGAGAAATAGAAGAAAACTGATTGACAACAAAAAAGGATCAACAGGAGAAGTTGTGAGATATTGATGAAATGAAGATAGAGGGAGATGTTGATCAAAACAGCAGAAGAAGAGCAATATAGAGGAAGAAAGACAAAGAACAAAGAGAGAGAAGCAAAAATGAAGCAATCAGAATAGTAGAAGGAGATGTGAAGTTACAATTTATTTTTTAGCATTTGACTTACTGTTCTAACCTAGCTAGCATTTGGTTGAATAGTTTAGTCTAATGAATGATCAGTTTTGGTTTTCCATCAATGCCAAAGAGGGAGATTGTTGGAAATTTGATTGAAAAAGCTCATTGTTGAATATCAAAGAAGGAGATTGTTGCAAAGGAGGAAGATTGTTGTTGAAGAATGTTTTCAATAATTTTTTTGTCATTGATGTCAAACCAGCTATTTGTAGGGATGATATTTTCTTATAAGATCCAAGTACTATCACTTAGTTGATTGATGAAGAGGATTTGATCAACAAGATGTAACAAGAGAACCTAAGGGAAAGGTTGAGTTATGATGTTGTAATGAAGTGCAAGGATCAGTTAAGACAATGGTTAAATGATGTATTGATGACATACTCAAGGAAATAGAGGTTGGTCACACTTAGAAACATTGGAGAAAGAAGTTGTAACAAGGTAGAATGCAAAGCTTAAACTAAGATCATTAGTGGATGTCGAGCAAGTTTGTTGAAGCCAAGAAAATTCTCAGTAGAAGCTAAGTAACAAAAAATTCTAGTTTGTGCTAAGTGATCTTCAGGTGCCAAGTGAAGATCAGGTGCCGAGCATCAAAAAATTCTTAGTTGGTGTCGAGTGATCTTCAGGTGCCGAGCATTAGGAAAAACTCAGTTGATGTCGAGTAACATAGTATGTGTCAAGCATCAGTTTTTCAATAGTGCTGAGCTGCTGCATTATTTCAAATAACAAAGATTTTCCAAATCTAAGCCGACATAGTGGTTACATTGAATTTTGTGAATGAGTCAGAAGATAAGGATGATGAGCTAGTGGCACAGAATCCAATGTAAACAATTTTTGAGTGAATTCTAAAGGATTATTCAAGAATTTTCTAGAGGAAACAAAATATGGTTTATGTGCAATGAATCCTACCCAATCCATACGAATTAAAAATAAAGAATGGAAGAATCGAGTGGGAAAAGGTACTCCAAGACTTCTATTTTAGAAGTCATAGACCAAGAAGCAAAGAGCTGTTGATACTGTTTGATCTGAAGAGCCAAATCTGCGAAGTAGTTTGAAGGGTGTCAAGGGGAGACATCTAGGTGAAGGAAGAGCACAGAGGCTCTACTTCTATGAGTGGTCATGAAGAGATGATTGCACTAGTACATTGAGCATGGAGACTCAAGAGGACTAAGCTTGAAAGGAGGGCAAGCTGTCAAGAGTTGCAGAGATTGAAGGCTAGGCAAGGGTATGGGCTAAGAAGTGATCTGAAATCTACAAGATAAGTTGTATGTTGTAGTCAGGTTAATATTTTCTAATACTCTCTAGCAATTGTATTAGATATGGAAATCCTATGGACTTAGGTTGGTTTAATAACCATTTGTAAATCCTTTAATAGGGTGGCATTCCAAGTAAATGTTCTAAAGTCCTCTAACCAGGCCCACTTCTAACAAGGTGGTTAAATCCTCTAACAAGGTCACATTTGACAGTGTGTTGTAAGCCTTTCACAGGGTATCACTTCAGAAGAGTGAGAATTGAGTAGCATGTTATTGGTGGTTTTTCCTAAAATGGGTTTCCACGTAAATCACTGTGTTATGTGTTGATTTCTTATGTGTTATGCTGGCATGTTGATTTACAGTAAGTTGCTGGTTAGATAAGTTAAAAGCTTGGATGAATGAATGGTTGAATGGGCTCACTATACTTAGTGAAAAGTTTGAATAGGACATTTGGACCTTGAATAACTAATTCACCCCCCCTCTCAATTATTCTAAAGCAATTCTAACACTTAGGACCAACATCACCTCATTATCTTTTGCTCATCATTTCTTGAAATTTTTTGCAACATAATTTTATATTTTCTTGGCATGATGTTACTTCTCCTAGTCAAATGCCACATTAAAGAAGAAGAATATGTAAATAGTGCCCTAAAGATCATCAATGACATATTTCATCAAATTTCCTTTTTAATTAAATAATTAATCTTCCCATAATTAATTAGTCTTCTATCCTAAGTCTAATTGATTAAATTAATTTTTTTAATTAACCTTAGTCCCTAATTTCTCTAACATAATAATTAAATAAGACTAATTAAACCCTCATTTTAATCTTTAATTTTTGATTCCTTAATCCATGGCCTTCAAATTCTAACCAAGAAATATCCTCTCATAGATTTTTTTTTTACTTTTGATTATGTGTCATGTATTCATATCCTCTAAAAGCTTCCATATACAGAAGCATTACTTGTCCCCCTTTATGCTTACATGTGTGTGCATGCAAGATTGTAATATTGAAGTCCACCCATGCTCCAACTCATCTTTGACTCACACAAGTGTAAGCATGCTCTCAAAATATATGTAGCATTTATTTCACCTTTGTCTCTATCTTAAGATACTTGTCGAAAAGTGTAGGCCTTCATTCCATGCATTTGATGCAAGAGGATCTTGGGTGTAAAGGCAATCTTGAATCACCCAAAAATATTTCTAGCTTTTGCTTTTTGATAAGGGTAATCTCAATATAAATTTGTTATATATTGTAGTTTAGTATCTTTAGTAAGTTGGTCATTTGATCCTAGAATGTTCTAATTTCCTTGGAGGTTCACTTTGGATATATCGATCTGTTAATAAATTTTTATTGCAAGATGAAATTCATGGTATTGGCAGCAGTGTATAAAATTTTTTAAACTCAGCTTTGAAGTCTTTGGGGCATCCAACAAAGGCTCAAACTTTGGTTCACTAGAGATTGTGTCACTCAAGTGATAAAGAGAAGTTCATGACATTTCTAAAATGGGGTATAGTCAATTAGAGTAATTGGCGATGAGTTATGGTCTCCAAAAGTTGTGCTACTAGAAATGGGAAAAAAATGAAACTCTTTCAAAAATTTCTTTTGAATTCACAAAGTTGTTGGGGCCTACTCTAATGTAATAAAATAAAATTATTAATATCTTAAGGTTGGTAAGGCTCAAAGTTTAGGGTTAAAATTTCTAAAACCTTCTTGGCTGACTAAAGTTGCTTATATAAGAAAGGCTCATAGGGTTGTCTAAGACAATTCTGGGGGATGTACATGGTGGCCTTGGATTACATAATATTGTAAGGAAAATGTCCATGTGGCTTTGCATGTTATGTTGCTAAAATGTATAATTTTATAATTTTGGAGAAAATAAGAAGCCAAATTTTTGTTCTTGCAACTTGTTGGTATTGCTCTATTTTTGTTGTATGTTTGTATTATTAGGGTGACTACTTATCATCAACCTCCATCAAGCTTTTTTTTAGTGGCTAATATTCATCAATTGGCTAATTTTAGAATTTTTTTGTTGGTAATTTGGCTAGTAATTTAAGATTTAATGCAACCTAAATTGCCATATTTTTATAAATTTTAGCTCTAAAATATTTAAAATTACTCAATTTATTTTATTAAAAAAATTATATTCAAAGATTCGTCAAAATATTCAATGTATGATTTGATTTGGTTCACCTAAATATTATATATTATTGGAGAAATTAAAATTAATTCGCCAATAATTATCATAATTATTAGTTACTTTAGGGATATATCACCAATATTTAGTTTTTACTATTAATTTAAAATATAATGTAATGATCCTCATAATATTCCATAGTTAACAAATATTCAATTTTCATTTGTAATATTCTATGGTGATTAATGAAATTTCTATACAAAAATTATGAATCCAAAATAATCACCAATATAAACAAGGGTGCAAAGCATCTAGTTCCTATCGTTGTCTATTTGAAATTGAAGTTTGTAGCATTTTAATTATAGAACTTATTGTATTTTTTTTTGTATACAACAATGTTGGCTAACTTCTTTTGCTCTTGGTTGTGTCTGTCAACTTAAAGTATTATGGAAATATAAATTAACTTTCTAGTAAGTTGTAAGTTGTAAGTTATATAAGTAATTAGTCAAATGAACTAGTTTTATTAATGTTATAATTCTTCTTTATCTATAACATATATTATTTTAATAATTATGTTTAATAAAAATTGAAGCTTACAATTGTTTGCAAATTGATAAATTATTAGTTTCCAAATTTTTTACAGCAATAGGAGTATAGTTAAACTTTAATATTTGACCTTTCCAAATTGGTAAATTGTTATTTTTCAACTTTTATGTAGCTATAAGTATAGTTAATCGTAGTTCAATGATAATTTTATAATTTTAAAAATTAGCATGTTAACTTTTTTTTTAAAGAAAAAATACAAAATATCAATTGGTGGAAATAAATATTTTAAATAACTAATTAACATAAACTCATTACAATAATACAAAGCCTATTGACAAATATTAACAAGAGTCACATTAAACATTGAAATTCTGGAACATGCATTTTGGTATAATTGTTATGTTTTGTTTTTCATTTTGTCTCTCTTGATGTTACTTTGTTCCATATCTTTGGGCCTCCAAATCTTCATAATTGAACCTAGAATACTCACACACAATACTAAATTATCCTTGGCCTTGAGTCATTCATGTGATCAACTTCAATGGGTGCCTCAAAATAATCCTTGTTATTTTTTGTTGGGGTTTTAACTACATTTGAGCAACTACAATTGATGAAGATCTGGCTGCCTTGATAACTCACATAAGTATTTCTATCAATTCTAAGAAGAAATGGAGGAACTAAATTGAGACTATTTGCACTAGATCATACAACAATGCTTATTGAAGCTAGATTGGCTTTTAATTATCTCTCTAAATTCTAAAATATTGAATAAGGCTATCAAGAAGATTAGGACTATGAAGAGACTTATCGACCCTATTCTTAATCATAAGGCTGGGAAGAAATCCCAAGAAATGAATATATGTATAGTCGTTACATTGAACATTCATCTTGCAAATTTTTAATGAATGCACATAGACTATATTGCTTTATTATAAATGTATGTCTTTGAATTTCACATGTCAGTTTATGCTCTTCTAATATAAATAAAACCCTAAACTAAAGAATTTCCACAAACTCAACTAAACAGGCACCAAGAAAACAATGAAATAGAAGGCTCTCCCATAATTCAACCCAAAACACACGCCCAAACACATTTGAACAACTCCTCCAAGAATTATATTAAAGGAGTTTCCATTGATAACTCTTATGAAGAATCTTATAGGAAATTCAAGAGACAAACAGGTATCAATTACAAGAATAATAGTGAACTAATTTTTAATGCAATAAACTAGTCCTCTCAAACACATAAATTTTGGATTTATGCAATTGATGTGAAACCAAATCATTACCAATATGATTTGGACATGAGAATTTGCTACTTACTTAGCAATACTTGAGGTTTTTCCTATTTTCTTTTTTTGATCTCTCCCATTTGATTAGAAACAACTATCGTGCTTTAGTTGTACTTCATATTTTGCAAATATAATTAGTAGGGCATTACCAAGAACTTAGCTGATGAAAACCCCTTTCAAATATGCTTTAATCCATGAGATGCATATCCTACAATTGTTTTTTTCCATTAAGTCATAGATCATTTGTTTGGCTTGATAAAAACACTTTCATAGAGCTTCCCCATACTTAAACCCAAAACACACAACCAAACACATTAAAATAAGAACTCCTTCAAGAATAAGCTAGCAACTCATAACCAGAAACTCCTCTGAGAATTACTGAAATAGTCAATATTAAAAAAAATTTAAAATTCAACAATAAGTCCAATCAACCAAAGCATTAAAAAAAAAATTTAAAGTCTAATCGACCAAAACATTAAAAAAATTCTCAAATCCAATGCAAATGAATATTGGGTCCAGATTTAAACCTCATTTGAAGCTCAAATAGTGCACCCCATCAGACATTTTAGTGTAATGATGATCCATTGCAGCTTCTCAACCCAAATCAACGTCCATACATGGTGAAAAATCCACAATGGTAAATAGAAAAGAAAATGAGACTAACAATCAGGCCACAACTATTTACACATTTAAAAAAAGATAAATGTGAGAGATTTTCTATCTGAGAAGTTTTCTCACCTAAAACATAAAAATAATGCCTTCGATATCCAATGAAACTTGTGCTTATATTCCACAATGTAAAAAGGAAAGTGTCTTGCCACAAAACAATTGGATCAGCCGAGAAACTAGGCTACTCTATGAATTTTTGACTTCCCAAAAACTAGCATTGAAAGCATTTAAATAGTTCTAGATAATTTCAATGAAATTCAATTGTCTATTAGGAAAATTAACAGTAACCAAAGATAGTTTATTAATTTTTTACCCACTCTCTAACTTATTTACGTAGATATATTTATTAAATACCTACATATACAGAAGGGGAATAAATACGAATTGTTGCAACATGAAATAAATCTTCAATAAATGTTCAACTTATATAGAGTGCAACTATTGCAAATGGAAGAAGAAGTACTTAGCCTCTGTCTTTTCAAACAATCAACCATAAACTTTAAAAAAGGTGGAGTGACCTATATGCACCAAAAGAACTGACAATACCAACTATGAATACAATTTAACCAAGTGGGATAGTATTGGACAGCTTTCCATTAGTTTAAAAAATACTTAACTACTATTATGAAAATTTAAAGCACCATCCAAAAGATAGGAGTGTATCAAAAACACCTACTATTTATTGTACGCTCCAATAAGATAAAAGGAAATACTAAATACCAAAAATCAAAATATAATTTTGCACATTTCAAACAATACAATGCTATAGTAAATTGAAAAAATGCTGCTATCTAATAGGCAGGAGCTCAAAAACAAATGGACATCAATGGATGCTATAGTTACCTGCCTTCCCTTTGAGCAGGAACTAATAATATTTAAAATAAAAAATTTGAAAGATTCATTAATAGAATTTTTTTTTTCCAAAATAATGAAAGATTCACCAATATTTTTTATCTTTTTTTGGAAAGGGTTTCTTAAAGATTACCTTGGCCTCCATTCTCCTTAAATCATATCCCTCCACCAACTTTGCATCTCATCCCTTCAATTCTTTCTTAAATAAATTATAAAAAGAATGACTTCCCTCTTATTTTCACCAATTGTTGACATACTATCCATATGTTGTCCATTTAAGAACCAATATATTACATCCTTACCTATTGTTAGGCTGGTGTATGGAGCAATCAATATATACATAAACAATCAATATACAATATATGTCTTAATGAGCACAAAAATGGATGTTTAGGGGCACAAATCTTCAACTCAATTGAATGACTTAGAGGAATTAGATAAAAGATGTCATTTAGTTTGTCTAAATCTTTATTTTGATTATTACCTTTTGTCATTCATTATATGTTCCTTACCTTTAATGAGCATCAATAAGCTTTAGATTTTATACTAATACTCAATAATAATAAAGTGAGTATATTCCACACTTTAACTATCCATAAATTTGAATAAAGTTCCACTTACTTTTAAAATTCTTTTGCAAGGGTTGACATAAAAAATTTCCCAAGTTGTTTTTTAGTCTTCGTTATTTTCGAATGTGAGATTTTAATAGTTTGTGTTAACACAATCACATCATTATGCCCCATCTCTTCCTATTAATATAGTTACATTTCTTGACATAATAATTGAATAATATTTATCTTCCACACTTTACTTTGTTTATCTTATCTTTCACACTTTAGGTAGCATATAACTTATTTTTAGTGATGAAATTCTCTAATCTTGAACATGGCAAAGAGGTTGAGTGTACTTGTTAAATATAGGAAGAATCAGAAGCTCTTAGCCAACTAAGCTATCCATTTAGGCTTATCAGTCTCGTCTATATAGGCAAAGACTTATGTTTTCACCTCAAGTTCTTATTATTTATTTATTTTTATTCCCCAATATTAAACTAGAATTGTAATGTTTGGGTCTGTTTTTATTTTATTTTTATTTTTCATTAAATATTTCTCTTTTTTCATTAGCTATTCATATTTTTGTCAGTAGTTTTTTTATTTTCCATTAAAATTTTTAAAAATGTATTATATAATGAGTTCGAAATAAGCCAAAAAAAACTTCGTAGATTTCTAATTTTTTTTGTCATCTTTTTGAAAGTCCTAAATGTCATATAATTTGATTTTGAAAATAAAAATTATAAATAAATAATTGATTAAACTTTTAATATTTATTTAAAATATTTATTTATTTCATTATTTATTAATACCGAAAATCTAAAAAATATTGATACATATTATATTTATATATTTTTAATATTTATAAATACTAAATATTTAATAGATTTTTATAGTTAATCATTTTTTAATAATTTTAACAATCGCTTATGTTCTTTTCACATTAGACAGAATAGTTATGTTTTTTCTTGTATCTAATATATAAAATTAAAACACAAATATCACTACACTCTACCGTTTCTATCATTATAACTGCATCTCTTCATATTATATCATATTTAAAATGTAAAATAAATATTTGATAAAATATATTTATTTTTTCAAATATATTTTTGTGATATTTTTAGTTCTTGCTACTTTTTAAATGTCCATATTTTAATATATATATTTCTAAAATATGAATATCATTACATTCTACCACTTTCTATCACTATAACCCCATATATATATATATATATATATATATCTTACCAAATACTTATATTATAAATATAATATATAAAATTAAATATCTCCACCTTATGTCATTATAACACATTGATTGACAGAGTGCATCAAAAGTAAACATTTTTTTTCTCTTCAGATCTCCGAAAATACAATGATTTTTTAAATTTTTAACAAAATCCTATGTTATTTCAAAAAATACTTATATTATAAATATAATATATAAAATTAAATATCTCTACCTTATGTCATTATAACACATTGATTGACAGAGTGCATCAAAAGTAAACAATTTTTTTTTTTCAGATCTCCAAAAATACAATGATTTTTTAAAATTTTAACAAAATCCTATGTGTTTTCAAAATTTACAATATATATATATACCAAATAAATATCTTACCAAATACCTATATTATAAATGTAATATATAAAATTAAATATCTCTACCTTATACACATTGATTTACAAAGTGCATCAAAAGTAAACATTTTTTTCTCTTCAGATCTTCCAAAATACAATGATTTTTTAAATTTTTAGCAAAATCCTATATGTTTTCAAAATTTACTATATATATATATATATATAGACGAAATAAATATCTTACCAAATATTTATATTATAAATGTAATATATAGAATTAAATATCTCTATCTTATGTCATTATAACACATTGATTATGTTAGACACAGAGTGCATCAAAAGTAAACATTTTTTTCTCTTTAAATCTTTGAAAATGCAATGATTTTTTAAAAATTTAACAAAATCCTATGTGTTTTCAAAATTTACAAGCATTTTGTGTGGAGGATAGTCGTATTCCATTATAACTAGGCCTCTCCACATAACTATATTTTTAAAATATGAAATAAATATCTTATCAACTAATATAATTATCTTATATCATAAATCTAATTAATATAAAATAAAATGTATTACTCTAAAAGGCATGGGCATCCATGTTTACATGATTTTCAACAATTTTTTTTTGGGGTATTGGGGAGAAGACCAAATTCCAAGAATTGTAATAAAATGTGGATAATGATTGAAAATTTGTTGAAAGATGCCTCATTTTTTAATCAAGAAATTATGGAGTTTTAGTTGGTCGGGAATTATGTAAATTAGCGCGTGCGATTATGGCCACGCAAAGCTTACGTGGATTTAGTAACATTCAACGGTATTCATGATATAAGTGGTAAATTGTATTTAAAATTATGTGCACTCATTCTAAGGAGGAAAAAGTCGTTCCTAGCGTAATCGTACAAAAGTGTGATCAAATAATTAAAAATTAATTCATATAAAAAGTTAAGTGACAGATTTTGCATTTAATATATAAGAAACTCAAATAATGGACGAAGGGATTTTCTTAAAGGATTAATGATGAGTAGTTTGACGTTATTTTGAATTAGTTTATTTTGGGACTATTCTAAACAAGAGCTCTTAATAGAGCTTGAGTACCTGCTTTTAGGGAAAAATAGAAGGGAGGAAAAGATTCTATCAAAATTTATTTTCAAATATAGCATTGGATCAAAGAGGGAAAATAAATAATATTACATAATATAAATTTGAAATCATTTGAAACAAGTTTAGTTATCACTCTTGTGAGAATTTACTTTTTTAAAGCTAAAACTTCTCGAGTATTTGAATTTTGTGTTTTTAATAAGTGCAAAATTCTTTGTTGTTCTAAAATAAAGAAGAGTCTGATGTCCATCTCTTTTATAGATACACATGCAAACAGAAACAAATATAAAATTAAAATACCAATTTTTTTATAAAAAAATTCTAAATAACATTTATTATCTTAAAATAATTTACCATTTAAAACTAATAAAATATAAAATGTATAATATAAATATAAAATAGACTTAAATAGAATTTAAAAGTAAAAGGTAAAACTTAATGTAAATAAATTATAATTTAAAAAAAGAAAGATATGAGTCATTATGGAATAATAATTTATATATGTAGGAGATGATTTCCACAGCTAGTCAAATTGTGATGTGAATATCAGGATTTAACTGTGTGATTTTTGAGTCAAACTCGATGACCCATGTTTCATGAGTAGTGATTCAACATGAATCCATCTCTCATGAGAATAAATGGAACACTTAGCACTCATTGGATCTAGGTGATGCTCACAGGGGTGAAGCACCGGGACTTCCCGGGAGGTCACCCATCCCAGTACTACTCCAGCCCGAGCGCGCTTAACTACGGAGTTTCCTCCACAGTTAAACCCAAAGCTTGCAACCCCATTTGCAAAACCTTCACCAAGTGTTGTGCCTTATGAACCATCCATTAGAAAGCCCCTTAAGCTCATCAATTGATAAGTAGGAGATGATTTCCACAGCTAGTCAAATTGTGATGTGAATATCAGGATTTAACTGTGTGATTTTTGAGTCAAACTCGATGACCCATGTTTCATGAGTAGTGATTCAACATGAATCCATCTCTCATGAGAATAAATGGAACACTTAGCACTCATTGGATCTAGGTGATGCTCACAGGGGTGAAGCACCGGGACTTCCCGGGAGGTCACCCATCCCAGTACTACTCCAGCCCGAGCGCGCTTAACTACGGAGTTTCCTCCACAGTTAAACCCAAAGCTTGCAACCCCATTTGCAAAACCTTCACCAAGTGTTGTGCCTTATGAACCATCCATTAGAAAGCCCCTTAAGCTCATCAATTGATAAGTAGGAGATGATTTCCACAGCTAGTCAAATTGTGATGTGAATATCAGGATTTAACTGTGTGATTTTTGAGTCAAACTCGATGACCCATGTTTCATGAGTAGTGATTCAACATGAATCCATCTCTCATGAGAATAAATGGAACACTTAGCACTCATTGGATCTAGGTGATGCTCACAGGGGTGAAGCACCGGGACTTCCCGGGAGGTCACCCATCCCAGTACTACTTGGTGAAGGTTTTGCAAATGGGGTTGCAAGCTTTGGGTTTAACTGTGGAGGAAACTCCGTAGTTAAGCGCGCTCGGGCTGGAGTAGTACTGGGATGGGTGACCTCCCGGGAAGTCCCGGTGCTTCACCCCTGTGAGCATCACCTAGATCCAATGAGTGCTAAGTGTTCCATTTATTCTCATGAGAGATGGATTCATGTTGAATCACTACTCATGAAACATGGGTCATCGAGTTTGACTCAAAAATCACACAGTTAAATCCTGATATTCACATCACAATTTGACTAGCTGTGAAAATCATCTCCTACTTATCAATTGATGAGCTTAAGGGGCTTTCTAATGGATGGTTCATAAGGCACAACACTTGGTGAAGGTTTTGCAAATGGGGTTGCAAGCTTTGGGTTTAACTGTGGAGGAAACTCCGTAGTTAAGCGCGCTCGGGCTGGAGTAGTACTGGGATGGGTGACCTCCCGGGAAGTCCCGGTGCTTCACCCCTGTGAGCATCACCTAGATCCAATGAGTGCTAAGTGTTCCATTTATTCTCATGAGAGATGGATTCATGTTGAATCACTACTCATGAAACATGGGTCATCGAGTTTGACTCAAAAATCACACAGTTAAATCCTGATATTCACATCACAATTTGACTAGCTGTGGAAATCATCTCCTACTTATCAATTGATGAGCTTAAGGGGCTTTCTAATGGATGGTTCATAAGGCACAACACTTGGTGAAGGTTTTGCAAATGGGGTTGCAAGCTTTGGGTTTAACTATGGAGGAAACTCCGTAGTTAAGCGCGCTCGGGCTGGAGTAGTACTGGGATGGGTGACCTCCCGGGAAGTCCCGGTGCTTCACCCCTGTGAGCATCACCTAGATCCAATGAGTGCTAAGTGTTCCATTTATTCTCATGAGAGATGGATTCATGTTGAATCACTACTCATGAAACATGGGTCATCGAGTTTGACTCAAAAATCACACAGTTAAATCCTGATATTCACATCACAATTTATATATGTTTACTATTTTTCCTTAAAACATTTGAACATTTATACAAAGACAAATATATAATTGGAGGCTACAAAAATTATTTTAAAAAACAACCTATATTTATAAATATAAACAAAGATAAACTTAACAAGGACAATGGAAGACAATTAAAGTTAATAAAAGAAAAAGTTACATTTACAATTGCCTAAATTTGTAGTCATAGTGTATGCATATCAAAAGACTAATATTTAAGAAATAGTATGTCTTGCATGTAATGTCTATACTTCATGTATGACTTTGGTCCATGTTATTGTATTTTCAACATAATTACTTTAATGTCCCATAATAGATCTCTAAATTAATCTTGAATCATAGATAACTTTACTTTTGGTAAAAGGCAAACAAGTTTTAGCCACTTATCAATCTATTAATTTATGTCTACGAATAAAAGTGTCGACATTGATCAATAAAAATAAAATAAAAAATTAGATGAAGATAATGAATTCCAACAAGATCATAGACATTCGATGCATTTATTGTTTTGTTACCCTAAAATCATAATTATTTGCCCACTTCAGTCCTGCGGGTATTTAAGGTGGTTAAGAACTATTTATTTAATGAAATTGCTCTTTGTCTGTGGCGACTGAGAGCACTCCAAAAATAATTGTAACTAGTTGAATCGCAAATTCACTCTAGAATTTAGTGCATAGACATTGCTTTGGAAAAACCAATCTAAGATCCTAAAAAAATGATCTTAGCTCTGCTTTTCTTGAGGATTTGGGAGCTCTATCAATGGAAGTATCCCTCAAAGTTTTAAATATTCAAGGACATTTACTACAGTCAAGTCTTAAATCTGTAACAAATTTATAGTTTCTTCGTAAGAAATTTTCTATACACTAATAAAATCTATGGACTCTTATTGCAGTTTTGGTTTGTGGCCAGCAACCCATAACCGTTGCCCCTCCTTTCTCTAGATAACCAAAATCTTTCCCCTTATATATGTCCTTCGCATCTGGAGATCAAGGTTTGAATTATTCCTCTTTGTTATCTATTTTAGTTCTTGTGTACTTAGGTAGGGATCGAGAATTTGTGCAAGAAGAACGAGACTGTGACTAGGAAGCAATTTTGTTTCAGGACTAGTTGTACTGGTAGCAACTATCTTCCCGATTCTCATTGCCAAGCACATTAGGAGGTCTCTCTTAAATATTTTTGTAATTTCTTATTCTAGTTTTGGAAGTCGATAAATATTTTAACGGTTCAATTTTAGGGTTAGAGAATCTTGCATTGTAAAGTGAGAGTTGAGGGGCGGTTTCTAGATTTGAGGTTCTTATAGAATGAATCCCACTTGAACCTCTTCTTATCTCTTATTTCCTGCAATGGAACTATTTTCCTCAGGAAAATTGGTCAGAAAGGAGAGGAGTATGTGAAACCACCAACATATACCACGAGAAGCTTCCATGGCCTGATATGAAGGGAATAGATTGGGCCTTAGTTTCCATAAAATTGCAATGATAATAGGAAGTGTTGAAAACTCTACAACAAATAATTTTGATTATTTTTTAGATTTTAAAAAATAATATAACCCCTAGCAAAAATAGAAATGACCAATAGTAAAAAAGAAATTAATAACAAAAAAATATTTTAAAAATAAAATACTTTTAAATTTTAGTGTTTGATAATTTTTATCTAAAAAATTAATTGATGTAGAACAAGTGAAAACATTAGCTCCCTGCTTACCTATAAATGAGTAGGGACTAATAAATCATGGGGTTAAACATGGAATTTTATAGATTTAATATGGGATTTTATGACTTTTGATTGTCATGAATTTAGTATGTTATGTATGATTGATTTGTTTCTATATATTTGTTGAACTTTGTCTTTAATGGTAATATTTGTTGGGCTTTATTTTTTTCCTTTTTTTTTCAAAATGGTAATTAGAGACATAATTGAAGAACTTGCATGATATGCAAATGAATTCTCCTATTTCAAACTTCATAATAGACCAAATTAATAATAATGAGTGATATAAGAAACAACATTTATAAACATGTACATGTAGTGTGTGGTGGCAAGGTAAATCTAATTCCTTTATTGTTTTTTAGAATTCGGTCCTTTTTTTTAAGAAAAGGCAATACAAGCCTATATGTTTATTAATAAAATAAGGAGAGATATCATTTGTGACTTTACAACTACCAAAGTTGATCATTAAGAACAAATATATGATCTACTATGACCATAACCAACATGATCTAACAACCTTGGACTTAGAACTTTGACATTTATACTCCTATCCTAATTCTGAAACTACCATAGCCATCAAAGTAGACTACCCATTTCAAACTCATAAAGTGCACCCTAACATATTAATACACATAATATTCAACATTTACACAACTACTTTCATGGCTTATGGGCAAAACAATTGTCAACAATTTCATGCCTCCTCCATCAATTTGGTGTCTTCATTCTCAATGTCAATCACACCTAAGGAACAACCAGCATTTGCACATACAAAAATGGAGTTCTTCCTAAGAAGTTGCCTATCCACAGATGGCTTAACATCACACAGTAAGGCTTGAGTCCTACACTAAAAGTGTTAACTAGTCAAAATTGACTTATTTTTTTCAAGCTTAATTTTCTCCTTAGTGTGTGATGTTTAAGGGGGGCACCTATCAAAGTTGCCACCAACATGACCATATTCATTCCATAAATTATGGTTCAATAGATATGAATGCATGGTAGATTCAAGTAAGCATGGGTTTTGTGCAAGTTTATGTATATAGGAAGAACATGTTGATAGCAATCAACATTATCAAATTTCCACAATCTATTGAAATGTATGAACTATTTTTTGATTTTATTGTGTATGTTTTTTTAGCATTGACATTTCGGATCACACTCCACAATCCATCATCAAGATGAGAGAATATAAGAATACAAAAATTGTACCAGTTGTGATGAATGAATTACTCTCCATGTATTCATACCCAAAAACCTCTTCCCCTATAATTATCCTTACATGACATCTACACATTGGGCAATCAAAATTAAATAGAGTAGCCAAAACATCATTAGTGATGTTTTGGATTATTGGGCCATGGTCTTGCAATACTGGGAAAGATACCCGAAGGTTAAGGTTAAATGGGGAGTATTATATTATGTGTCTCAAACACACCTCACACCAAGCACAAATAGCTCTTTGACCTAGTGATAGATGAAGCAAATGAAGACATGATTTATAGTAGCCTCAAGAAACATCCACCACTTTTAATGAATGTGATGGTACTTGTAGTTTACATAGGTTTTTATTACCAAATACCTGAGTTAGATTTTTGGGTGGAAATCGATTAAAGTCAGTGACATACATATTTCCAAATGAGTTCATTTCACAATTTGACCATATTCTAACAATACAACTTTAATAAATTAAGTGTAAATATATTTTTGTTCTTAGAAAATAGGATCTTTGGTTACTGCCCATCACAAATAAAATATAAGAAAATGAAATTTGAATTACAATAATATATAATTAAGAATTGCACATAATAATTGGAAAACTCATTTTCAAATAAGAAACCTATCAAGTATCATTTTGTTTTAAACCAATTATAAAATTATTTATAAAAATAGAAAGAAATGCTAAGGATAAAATTTATCCTCGCTTTCACATGGCCAATAATATCTCTTGTGCATAATGGTAAAACTTATTATAAATCTTTGAATAAAAACCACCTCTCAATGAGAAAAGTTCCAAAAATATCATTGAATGAGTGAGAAAATACCCAAAGATAAAATAGCAGGTATTGGCTTGAGGTACAGAATCATAGCAAACTAGAAATTGATAAACAACATATTAACTACAACTAGTAAAACTGAGAAGATACAACATCCAGAATATACCTCTATAAGAAAAAATTTCCAAAATGTAGTAAACCACTAACTAGAGTAAACTAATCAGTCATAGACTAATTTAAAACTAATGTAATAAGTCTTCAACATAATAGTTAAAACATGTCACTCAAAGAATAACCAAAAATATTTCAACATAGTGATTGTGCTACTAAATAAACCAAAACTAGCCGAAAAAGAGCTACCCATAAACAACATCAATTATCCCTCCTCGACCTCTTAGCTAATCACACCTAATGAATTACCACCAGTACGGAAGACCACTTACTAGATGGGCTTGATTCCACAAGCTAGTTTTCCAAATAAGGAAGCGCATAGAATGATGCTAGCAAAAAGTGAAGAGTTGAACAAACAAGTTCATGAGTTATTATCGAAGGGGTTGATTCTAGAGAGTTTGAGTCCATGTGATGTACCCATGGTATTAGTACCAAAAAAAAATGGAGAATAGAGGATATGCATAGATTCTCAAGCTATCAACAAAATCGCATTCAATTATAGATATTCATTGCCATAGATGGAGGATATTATGGATTGTTTGAGTAGAGTTGTGTATTTCAAAAAGATAGATATAAAGAGTGAGAGTACCATTAGATTCACATAAAAGGAGATGAGTGGAAGACTTCCTTCAAGACAAGGGAATTATTTTATGAGTTGTTAGTCATGCCTTTCGAGCTAAGCAATGCACCAAGCACTTTCATCTAGCTCATGAATGAGGTAGTAAAGTATTTTCTGGGTAAGTTTTTCATTGTTTAACTAGATGACATTTTGATCTTTGGTAAGGCATTGGAGGATAATTTGATGCATATTTATAAGGTGTTTGATAAGTTGAGGAAAGAAAAGTGCTTGCTAAATTTGAAGAAGTGTAGTTTTGTAAAGGAGTTGGTGTACCTAGGATTTTTAGTTTTAGTAGAAGGTCTAAAAATAGACCCTAAGAAAGTGAAGGCTATCCTTGAATGGTCTACAACAAGGAGTGTGAATCAGGTAAGATCTTTTCATGGACTGGCTAGTTTTTATACAAATTTTATCAAAGGTTTTAGTAGTATATGTGGGGCCTAATAACTCAAATAATGAGAGGGGACATGAAAGAGTTTTAAGTGGACTGTAGTAGTAGATAAGAGTTTTAATTTATTGAAAAAGAAAGTTACTGAGCAACCTATTTTAACACTTCCAAATTTTAATAAGGTGTTTCAAGTAGAATATGGTGCTAGTGGTACTACAATAGGGGTTGTTTTGAGCAAAGAAGGTAGACCTATTTCTTATTTCAATGAGAAGTTGAATGACGTCAAAAGAAAATATTATGTTTTTGATCAGGAGTTTTATGCCATAGTTCATGAATTAAAGGAGACACTATCTTATAACTAAAGAGATTATTTTGTATAATGATCATCAAGCTTTGAAATATTTGAATAGCCAAGGAAAATTGAACCAAAGACATTTGAAATGGGTTGAGTTTTTCAAGAGTTGTATATTTGTTTTGGAAACACGAGAGTGGTAAGTCTAATAGATTTGCATATACTCTTAGCAAAAGATATCTTTTCTTGCCATGAATACATATTGAAGTGGTTGGGTTTAAGAAACACAAGAATTTGTATCCACATGATCTTAATTTTGGTGAATCTTGGAAAGCTTGTAGAAAAACTATTTTTTATTTATGTCTATGGTTTAATCCTAACAAGTGGTATCAGAGTGAGGTTGTTTTTTAGTTATCCTCTACAGGAAAGTTTCACGGTTGAGTGGGAGTGATGGAAGACAAGGGTAAGTTGAGGGCTGATAGGTTTAATGGGCAAAACTTTCAGTTATGGAAGATGCAAATGGAAGACTATCTTTATCAGAAGGATTTATGGAAGCTTTTGGAAGGCAAAGCCAAGAATTAGGGATCTATGTCAAATGATGAATGGGATCTTTTGGATAGAAAGGCACTTGGAAGCATTTGATTATGCCTAGCACCATTGGTGGTATTTAATATTACAAAAGTGAAGACAATAGAAGAGTTGATGAAAACCCTAGTGATACTGTATGAAAAGCCCTCCACTTCAAACAAGGTATTTCTAATGAAGCATTTATTTAATATGAAAATGGCAGAAGGTGGATTTATTGTAAATCATTTAAATGAGTATAATACTATTACTAGTTAGTTATCTTCTGTGGGTATCAATCTTGATGAAGAAATTAGGGCTCTCTTGATTTTGTGTTTTTTTCCTGAAAGCTAGAATGGCTTGGTAATGGCTGTGCATAATTCTATTCCTGGATCTAGTACCCTGAAATATGATGATGTGATCAGTGTTATTTTGAGTGAGGAAACTCGTAGGAAAACCTCAGGTGGATCTACATTAGGAAGTGCTTTGAATGCACAAAGTAAGGGCAGAATGACTAAGAGAGGAAGTAATTCTAGAAATTGTGGAAAATCAAGAGGAAAGTCAAAGGGGAGGAGGTCTCAACCAAGAGGAACAAACCATTGCAGGTACTGTGGAAAACTAGGGCATAAAAAGAAAGACTGTTGGAATTGAAAGAAAAATGAAAGAGATAAACTAGATAGAGACAAGGAGAAAATCTGGTAAGTAACAAATCTGAAGAGGATGCTTTGCTTCTATCTTTAGAAAGTATTGATGATTCATGGGTTTTAGATTCTAGTGCTTCATTTCATACTAAACCTCATAGAGGTTATTTCATTGATTATGTCCAAGGGGATTTTGGACTTGTTTATTTGGGGGATAATGAACCCTGTCAAATTGTTTGAAAGGGAAAAGTTAAGATTAAGTTGCAGAATGGGAATCATTGGCTACTACATGAGGTAAGACATTTTCCAAGGTTGAGTAGGAGTTTAATTTCAGCAAGGAAACTTAGTGACGAGGGTTGTGTAGTTACTTTTATTGATAAAAAATGGAAGGTTTCAAAAAGTTCCCTTATAGTAGCAAAAGGTGTGAGAGTACGCACCTTATATCTTTGTACAAGTCATATTGTTCCTTCTACTTTAATTGTTTTAGAGAAAAATGAATGTTCACGAATAGTTGTTATAGTTGAACAGGGAGAACAAATAGCTGCTGTAAATTCTGACACAGCCCTGTGGCACAAAAAAATTGGGCACATGAGTGAGAAAGGTATGAAATTACTTCATTCAAAGAAAGTTTTACTAGGTCTAAAATGTGTTAATATGGATTTCTGTGAAAGTTGTGTGTATAGAAAATAAAAGAGAGTGAGTTTTGTGAAGACTGGGAAGGAAAAAAAAAAGGAGAAATCAGAGCTTATGCATACTGATGTATGGAGACTGACTTAGGTATCTTCCCTTGGTGTCTCTCATTATTATGTTACATTTATTGATGACATAACTAGAAAAGTATGGGTTTATTTCCTTAGATAGAAATCTGATGTATTTCAAACTTTTAAGAAATGCAAATGCTTAGTTGAAATTAAGACTGGTAAGAAATTAAAATGTCTCAAATCTGATAATAGCAGTGAGTATTGTAGTCATGAATTTGAAGATTATTGCTCCACTAATGGTATTTGTAGATAGAAAGTTGTTCCAAGGACTCCATAGGAAAATGGAGTTGTTGAACACATGAACAGGACTATAATGGAGCATGCAAGGAGCTTGAGGTTTCTATTGAAAATATAGATGGAGTAACTAAGATGGGGGGTTGAATCAGTTATCACAAAATATATTGACAGATCCTTTAGATGTATGACTAAACTAATTACTGTTGCCACTTGGTAAACATACTAAAAATGCTATAACTCAGTAAATATAGAGTGTGTTTTACTTTAGTAGATCTAACATTAATAGTAATAATTTGCAAGCATGAGTGAAAAGAAATGAACACAAGAGACACCTGATTTAACATGGAAACCTAATATGGGAAAAACCACCAATGTAACTAGTTACTATTTTTCACTCTTTTGAAGTGAGCTATGTTAGGAGCCAACCTGGTTAAAGGTTACAATACACACTATTAGGTATGACCTTGCTAGAGGATTTAATCACCCTATTAGAAGTGGCCTTGTAATAGGTCTTAAAACAATTCAATGGAACTATCACCCTGTTAGAGGATTTACAACTAGATATTAAACCAACTCTGTTGAAATATTTTGGATCACTACTACAATGGTAAGAAAGTAACAATGAAATGACCTGATTGTGATGCAACTGAATTGTTGATTACAGATCTATGTTCTACTTCATACTAGATTCTTCTTGATCGAATATTACTTTGCTGCTCCATAAGGATATATGACCGTCCTTCAAGTTCGCTCACACACTTTCCTTCTCAATCAATCAATATACTTGCATACTACTAAAAATCACAACTTGAATTTATATTTATATCATTCAGATTGTTAAGTCAGCTCAATAAAAATTACAATGACTAATAATCATTATCATAGTCGACTAGAATCAATACTTGAAATAATTAAACTTCATATCCCAAATCAAAAAAATCCTTCGATAGTCGACCTAGCACAGTAAACACTAGTCCTAAAATGATTCCCTGTGTTAACCAACAAAAGCTTGGTTAACACTACGAACTTTGCACAAATCCTTTGGCAACTGAGTGAACTCAGTTAATACTAACTCTTTCTTTTTTTAACCATGAGAACTTGGTTAACACTATTTTCTGCCTTGATTTTCACTCGAGTGAGCTCAGTAGACACAGTCTTTGCTAAGTAATCTTCAGGAATGCTCGGTAGACAAGGAAAATTGTCTTGCTAACCAAGTGAGCTTGGTAAGCACTGACTAACAATTGATATGACACTTGTGTAATTTTAAAGACAAAACACAATTAGATAATTGTATCCAACAATCTCCCTCTTTGGCATTGATGGCAACACAACATATCATAGCACAATGAAATTTGAGAACAAGACTTTCTCTAACAGAAAGTTTCTCCCTCTTAGATTTTATACCACAAGCTTCTCTTTTATTCTTCTTTGAAGTAATTACATATTTTCTTTCTCAAAACAAATTTCAAAAAGATATGATAATAAACTCTCCCTCTTTGACAACACATGCCAAATTAGTATCAATGTACCTTGAGTACTGATTCATATGCAATATTCCCTTTTGACTATGTTGCATCAACTAATTGATCTTCAACTTGGTTCCTGTTGATGCATCACTAAAACTTTATTTAGTGAGCTTCAGATAGGGGAATGACCCCTAACTTACCTCTTAGATACAAGAACCTTAGATAATGGCTTGGTAAATATGTCTGCAGTCTTTTCTTGTGTATGGACATATTCCAATCTAATTTCTTTGTCCTACACCAATTCTCTGAAAAAATGATATTTTATAGCAATATGCTTGGTTTTCGAATGCATCACTAGATTCTTTGACATGTTAATTGCACTTGTATTATCACAAAACATGACAATTGGTTCCTTCATTTCAACCTTCATACCTTGCAACAATTATTTAAACCAAACAATGTTAGAGCAATTTACTATTGTTGCAACATATTATGCTTCTGTCATGGATTAGGATGTGCAGTTTTGCTTCTTGCTTGTCCAAGATACCAACCTTTTACCAAGAAAGAATGCTCCACCACTTGTACTCTTTCTATCATCAATATTTCCTACCCAATCAGCATCAATAAACACTTTTAGGTCTAGATTTCCTCCAAGTTTATACCATAAACCATAGTCTTCAGTGCCTTTTGTATATCTCAAGATTCTTTGTATTGCCATCACATGATTTTCTCTGGGTTTTGCCAAGAATCTTCCTACTATACCAATTGCAAGAGCAATATCAAGTCTTGTATGAAATACATACTATAATTTTCCAATCATTGATCTATACAAGGTCTAATCTACCTCTTTTGATTCATCATCTTTGGTAAGCTTTAATCCAATACACATGGGGGTTCCAACTGGTTTTGAATCTTCCATACCAAAATTCTTAAGTATCTCCTTGATATACTTAAACTAAGTGATGTAGATACCATTCCTACTTTTTTTGTATCTAAAGTCCAACAAAGAATTTTATCTCACCAAACATGGACATTTCAAACTCTTTGTTCATTTGCTCTGAAAATTCTTTGCATAGATCATCATTCCCTATAAATAAAGTATCATCCACAAATATTTATGCCACTACAATCTTGTTATCTGGTCCTTCCTTGATGTACAAACTACTATTATCATTAGTTCTCTAGAAACCAATCTGTATAAGGTAGTTATGCAACCTCTCATACCATGCTCTAGGAGTTTGTTTTAGACCATACAAAACTTTGTATAGCTTGCAAATGATGTCCCTTTTATCTAGATCAACAAAACCTTCTGTCTATTCAATGTAGACTTCTTCATAATACCATTGAGGAATGCAAATTTAACATACATCTTATATACCTTAAATCTTTAATGTGCTGCGTATGCAAGTAAGGTCTTGACACCTTCTAATCTTGCAACAGGAGCAAAAGTTTCACCATAATAAATGCCTTCTTCTTGAGAGTAGCCTTCACATACCAATCTAGCTTTGTTTCTTAATACTTTCCCATCTTCATTCAACTTATTCCTTAATACCCATTTTGTGCCAATCACATTTTTGTCTTTGGGCCTAGGTACAAGAGTCTAGGTTTTGTTCTTCTTTATTTGTTCAATTTCTTCATTCATAGGCTCAATCCAACTTTCATTTTCCATTGCATCTTTAACACTTCTAGGTTCAAATTTAACAAGTAAACATGTACCTTTTAGCTTACTTCTTGTCATAGTACCTTCTGTTTTATCTCCAATAATCTGATCAAGTGTATGCTGCTTTCTGACATACTTGGCTAATATATGCTCCTAGCATTTTCAATGAATTACATTGTCTTCCTCTTGAATTTCAACTTAAGACTTGGGTTGTTTTGTCTATGGCTCGGGTCCTTCAGGCTTGGTAGGCATTGGCTCGGTAGCCTCAGACTGTAACTTGGATTCCTGCGACTCGGTCTAAACTATTTGGGACTCAGTAACTATACTAGGCTTGGTAGATGTTGTCTCATTATTATAAAATATATCTGGCAAAGTGTCAAATTCATAGTAGACAAACCTTCTATAGTTTTCTGGCTCTTTCTTGCTTTCTTCTTTAGCCTTTTCTACAAACTCTTCAATTCTCACATCTGCACTTTCTATGATTTTGTGAGTAGACAAATTTAAACATTTATATACCTTGCTTTTGCTAAAGTATCCTAGAAATATGCCTTCATCACTTTTTACATCAAACATTCCTTTTCTAGAATTTTTCAAGATATAAAATTTACTTCCAAATACTTTTAGGTAACTTACATTGGATTTGTAGCCATACCACAATTCATAGGGAGTCTTGTCTGAATCCTTCTTCAACTAAACTTAGTTCAAAGTATGGACTATAGTGTTGATAGCTTCCTTCCAGTATTTGGTAGCAACATTCTTTTCAATCATCAAAGTCCTTGCACAGTCCATGATGGATATGTTTCTCCTTTTAGCTATTTCATTTTGCTCGGGAGTCCTAGGGGATGATACCTACCTTTTGATTCCTCTTTCAATGCAAAAGTTGTTGAATTCATTAGAGATGAATTCACCACCTCTGTCTGATCTTAAGTATTTTAATCTTTTCCCTATTTCTTTCTCTACTCTTGCCAAATACCATTTGAATTTCTCAAATGCTTCTAGCTTCTCTCTTAAATACATAACAATCATCATTCCAAAGTAGTCATCAACAAAAAGAATATAAAAAAATTCTCAACTATAGCTTTCTATTCCAATGGGTCTACATAAGTCAGTATGCACAATTTCTAAGATATTTTTAGATTGATAGTTTTTGCTTTTAAAATTAGTCTTTCCCATTTTGCCAATTTGATAGTTCTTGCATAAACCAACATTTGGTTTCTTCAAACTAGGAATACCTCTTACGTTCCTAAATTTGCTTATTTTCACCATGTTATCAAAATTTAAATGGCATAACCTTCTGTGCCATAACCAACTTTCTTTAACTTGAGCAATAGAACATGAGCAATCACCAAGATCAAGATAAAATAGGTCACCTTTTGTTTGTTTGCCTAATCCAATCAGTTTTCCTTTGTCATCCAGTAGTCTTGCCTTGCCATGCATAAATTCCACCTTGAATCCAATGTTGATTAGTTGTGCCACACTCAGTAGATTATGTTTTATTCCTTCAACCCAATAGGCATTGTCACATACAAGTTCTTTGGTTAATGAGATTCAACCTTTCCCTTTTATACAACAACGTTCATTGTTTCCAAATCTACACTTCATCATAATGTTCAAAGTGTTCAAACTTTTTTTTATCTCCGGTCATATGATGTGAACATCCACTATCTATGATCCATGTATCATTTTTCCTAACATGAGAGATAAGTTTCATCGTATCTCCTTCATCATTAGATTCATCTTTTACAACAATGTAAACTCTTTCATCTTCACTATTATCAGAATCCTTAGCCATAAAACAAGTTTTCTTACCTTTGTCCTTATATAATTTATGACCTTTGAAATCCTTTTTGTCATTGTACTTGTGACTCTTCTTGTCATCCTTATCTTTTCTTGGGCACATGGCAGTAATATGACCAACTTCTTCACATGAAAAACAAATTAAGAGAATTTTACCTTTGTATTTTCCTTTGCTTCTAAAATATTTCTTTGCAAGCAAAGTTTCAACAACTTCAAGATGACTATCTGAGCTTTCCTTGGTTTCCTCTTCACTATCTGACTAATTTTCTTTTATCTTCTTTCCATTTTCTTTGAGTGAAATTTTGGCCTCAAAAGTAGACTCAACATTTTTGGAAGCTGGAATATAATTGTCAAAGTTGTCTAGCTCAAAGGTTGTCAATCTTCCTACTAAGGTATCCAAAGTTATCTTATGATTTGTCTCACAACTCCTTTCTTGAATAGTAGATACTCTAATTGCATAGATAGGAAGTAGTGTTCTAAGAATTTTACTTACAACAATTTCTTCTCTAATTTCTCCTCTAGATGCTCTAATTGCACTAACACTGGCTTTGACTCTTTCCACATATTTGGCAATATTTTCATCTTCTCTCATTCTCATATGATCAAATTATCATCTAAGGCTTTATGCTTTGGCTCTCCTCACATTGTCATCACCACCATAGATGTCCTTTAGCTTATTCCACATTTCAAAAGTAGTTTTGCAATCCTTGATCTCATCAAATTCATCATAGCTAAGAGTAGATGAAATATCTATCATCATGGTGTTATGGTTCTTTTTCTCAGCAATATCTCTAATAGATAATGTACTAGTAGGATTTGTGTATTCTTCATCAAGGTATTTCAAGCTTGAATCACTAATGGAAGCCAAATGAAGTCTCATAAGTCCCTACCATGCTAAAAAATTCTCTCTGTTAAGCTTTGGAATTCCTCTCTTTCAAGACAACCTCATCTTTAGCTTAGGTCTTTGAAACCTTTCCTACAAGAACCAAAAGCTCTGATACCAATTATTGGAAATATAGATGGGGTAACTAAGAAGGGGGGTGAATCAGTTATCACAAAATATATCCACAGATCCTTTAGATGTTTGACTAAACTAATTACTGTGGTCACTTAGTAAACATACTAAAAATTTGGTATCTCGATAAATACAGAGTGTGTTTTACTTTAGTAGATCTAACATTAATAGTAATAATTTCCAAACATGAGAGAGAAAAAATGAACACAAGAGACACTAGATTGAACATGGAAACCCAAAATAGGAAAAACCACCAATGTAACTAGTTACTATTTTTCACTCTTCTGAAGTGAGCCCTGTTAGAAGCCAACCTAGTTAAAGGTTACAATACATATTGTTAGGTGTGACCTTGTTACAGGATTTAATCACCCTATTAGGAGTGGCCTTGTAATAGGTCTTAAAATAATTCATGGAACTATCACCCTGATAAAGGATTTACAACTGGCTATTAAACCAACTCTGTTAAGAGATTTTGGATCACTGCTATAGTGGTAAGAAAGTAACAATGAAATGACCTAATTGTGATGCAACTAAATTTTTGATTACAGATCTCTGTTTTGCTTCATACTAGATCCTTCCTAATTTAATATTACTTTTCTGCTCCATAAGGATATCTAACCATCCTTCAAGTTCGCTCACACACTTTGCTTCTCAATCAATCAATATACTTGCATACTACTAAAAATCACAACTTGACCTTATATTTATATCATTCAAATTGTCAAGTCAGCTCAATACAAATTACAATGACCAATAATCATTACCATAGTTAGCTGGAATCAATACTTGAAATAATTAAACTTCATATCCCAAATCAACAAAATTCTTCGATAGCCAACCCAACTCAGTCAACACTAGTCCTAAAATGATACCCTCTGTTGAACAATAGAAGCTTGGTTAACACTATGAACTTTGAACAAATCCTTTGGCAACCGAGTGAACTCGGTTAATACTAACTCTTTTCTTCATTAAGTATGATAACTTGATTAACATTGTTTTCTACCATAATTTCCTTTGATGCCTAAGTGAGCTCAATAGATACAATCTTTGTAGAATAATCTTCAGGAATGCTTGGTAGACAAGGAAAATTGTCTTGCTGACCAAGTGAGCTCGATCAGCACTAACTGACAACTGATATGAGATTTGTGTAACATCAAAGACAACACACAATTAGATAATTGTATCCAATAGTTGCATGCTAGGTTACCCTTACACATGTGGGCAAAGGCTATCAATACTATTGCGTATTTGATTAATAGAGGTCCCTCTACTCCTTTGGGTTGTGGTATTCAAGAGGAAGCATGGACTAGTAAGAAGGTGAGTTATTCTTTTCTCAGAACTTTTCATTGTGAAGCATTTTCTCATATAGATTCTAAAAATAGAACCAAGCTAGAAGCTAAGTCAAAGAAATGTGTATTTTTTGGATATGGCATGAATGAATTTGGTTATAGGCTTTGGGATTTTGAAAATCATAAAATTATAAGAAGTAGGGATGTCATATTCAATGAGAAAGTGTTGTACAAATATCTATTGCAGCAACATGAGAAGAAAGAAGATGATTATGTAGTGTCGGATGATACTCCAAAAGTTGATGGTCCAACCATTCCTCATGATGTACAACAACCACAACAACATATACCACACACACTGGTGAATGTTAGATGGTCAACAAGGCAAATTAGACCTCTAGATAGATTCTCTTCCTCTTTCTATTCAATTTTACTTACTGATGCTCATGAACCTAAATTTTGTGATGAAGCTGTGTAGGTGGATACTAAGATTAAGTGGGAGTCTGCAATGAGAGAAAAAATGGACTCTTTGCTGAAAAATAAGAGTTAGGATTTATGCAAATTGCTTGCAGGTAAAAAGGCTTTACAGAATAAGTGGGTTTACAGGTTGAAAGAAGAGGAAGGAGGTAAGAAGAGATTTAAAGCCATGTTAGTTGTAAAAGGATTTGCATAGAAAAAGGGCATTGATTTTGATGAGATATTTTCTCCTGTTATTAAAATGACTTCTATCCATACTGTTTTAAGTATTGTGGCTACTAAAGATTTACATTTAGAGCAGCTTGATGTTAAAATAGCCTTTCATCATGTTGATTTAGATGAAGAGATGTATATGGCTCAGCCATGGGGATTTGATATCAAAGGTGAGAAGAACTTAGTGTGCAAATTGAAGAAAAATTTATATGGCTTGAAACAAGCACCTCAGTAATGGTATCTGAAATTTGATAGTTTTATGCATGAACATAGATACAATAGGTGTCATTCAAATCATTGTGTTTATTTTAAGAAGTTGGATGATGATAGCTACATTATTTTATGTTTATATGTTGATGATATGCTTGTAGTTGGGTTTAACATGGATCATATTAAGGGGCCAAAATGCTAGTTAACACATGCATTTGCTATGAAGGATTTTGGGGCAGCAAAATAAATCCTTGGTATGAAGATTTGCAAAGATATGAAGAATATAACATTGATGCTATCTAAAGCATATTATGTTGAGAAGGCACTGCAAAGTTTCTCTATGCAGAATGCTAAAGCTGTCAGCACACCTTTACCTAGTCATTTGAAGTTGACTAAGGAGATGTGTCCCAAGACACAAGAAGAGGAGGATAAGATGTCCAAGGTACCATTTTCTTCAATTGTAGGAAGCTTAATCTATGCTATGGTATATACTAGGCCATATATTACACATGCAGTGGGAGTCATTAGCAGGTATATAAGTCATCTAGGACTTGAGCATTGGAATGCAATTAAATGGATTCTCAAATATTTGAGAGGAACATCCAATATGTGTTTACACTTTAGGGGCTCTACTACTAATTTATAGGGCTATATTGACTCAAATTTGGTAGGGGATATTGACACTAGGTAGAGTACTACAGGTTATGTCTCTATTATTGGAGGGGTAGTCATTAGCTAGGTTTCTAGGTTACAGAAGGTTAATGCTTTATCCACTACAAAGGCAACCAAGGAGATGATATGGCTTCAATTCTTCTTGGAAGAATTAGGAAACCCTTAGAGGGATAATTATTTATTTACAAATAGCCAAAGTGCCATTCATCTTGCTAAGAATTCAGCTCTGCATTCAAAGACAAAACACATTTAGTTGCGGTACCATTTCATTTGGTCAATTTTAGAGGATGGACAGTTAAAGCTAGCCAAGATACATATAGATGAAAATCCAGTGGATATGTTTACCAAGGTAGTGACAAGGGAGAAGTTGAATTTCTCTTCAACTTTGATTAGTCTTCTAGAGTAAATAGCAATCAATGAATAGCACAGTCCAGGGTGGTTTGATCTAGTGGGAGCCCCATGTGGTAGTGGTATTGCTACAGGATCAATCTCCAAGTGGGATATTATTGTTTAGTGTGGAGCCTGATCAGTCCCCAAGTGGGAGATAAACCATAGGCATGAATAACAATTACATGCAAATATAACCAATATTAGAAAATAATAGATCGGACAAAAAAGAACACAAGACACCAAGATTTAACATGGTTCACCCAATCCCTAGGCTACGTCCACCAAACAACAAGTCCAATATTTTTATGATCCAGTGATTGCAACCTAATTACAATATGTAATCCCTTACAACTCAATACCACTACAAGAACCAATTTTTGCATCACCATTATGAAATAATCTCCCCAAAGAATTTATGAAGTATGTACAGTACTTTCTTGATCAATCACCACAATATAACACTATTGCACTTAACAACACAAAGTGGTTGGATTTCATAATCCTAGATGGTATGTTGTTCAAAGGAAGTTAATTGTGTGTTCCAAGAAGTTCTATGAGAGAGAATCTCATTAAGAAGAAGCTTAGTGGACAACTGGTTGGACACTTTGGTAGAGATAAAACTATTGCTTTGGTTGTTGAGAATTATTATTGGCCATGGTTCTAGCAAGATGTGAAGAATTTTGTGCAGAGTATGTCAAATAGAAAAGGGAGTGAAGAAAAACATGAGGTTGTATCAACCATTACATGTACCAAAGAAGCCATGGGAGGATGTCAGTATAGATTTCATTCTTGGTTTACCAAAGATATTCCAAGGGTATGATTTGATTTTTTTGTGGTTGATAGATTTTCAAAGATGGCACATTGCACTCCCTGCAAGAAGACTAGTGATCTTGTTCATGTGGTAGAGTTGTTTTTTAGAGAAGTGGCAAGACTACATGGTCATCCAAAGAGTATAGTTTTAGATTGAGATACCAAGTTTCTTGGGTACTTCTAGTGTACATTGTGGAATAAATTGAAGATGGATTTGAAGTTTAGTTTATCATATCATCCACAAATTGATGGATAAACATAATTTGTAAATAGGATTTTTGGAAACTTGTTGAGATGTTTGGTTGGATATAAGCCAAAGGGATGGGATCTGATTTTACCACAAGAAAAAATTTCATACAATAATTTTGTCAACATGAGTACTGGTAAATCACCATTCTAGATTGTATATGGAAGTAGTCCAATAAATGCTTCTGATTTGAGGCAATTGGATAAAGGAGAAATAAGTAGTGTTGAAGTGAAATATTTTGTTGAACATTTGAAGAACATTCATGATGCGGTGTGGAAGCACATTATTAAGACGAATACATAGTATAAGGCTAAGGAAGTTGTGAAAAAGAGGTATAAGGAATTTCATATTGAAGATGAATTCATGGTTCAGTTGAGAAATGAGTGTATTCTATTAGAGTGAAACATTAATTTAATTTTATTTATTAAATTCACTTTATTCCCTTCTGAAGATTTCACTTTATGGACCTGTTGCATTCATATTTAATAATTAATTAGTAATTATTAAATAGCATTTACCTTTTAGGTTACCCTTTTTGGGTTTCAATCTCCTTCTATAAGGATTGATCTTTTATAATTATCTTGCATCGTTTTCATTTTTGAGAATACAATTTGCATATTTTCAAAGAAAAACCCTTGCCTCCTCTCATCTTTTTCTTCTGTGAAGATTTTTTACATATAGGTATTCTTTGGGCTTTGTGGATTTGTATTGATCAAATCCTTCATTGTATCAAAGCTAGATTTGTTGTAGCTTGTTCATTATTTGGAAAAAAAGAAGAACAAGGTTTTGATAGAGCAGATCTAGAGTTTTTTTAGGTATTTCTTGAGAAAAAAGGGGGGTTACTAATTTTCAAAGCATCTTGAGGCCAAACAAACCTCGTAGGTGGATTCAGAAGTTTTAAAACCCCTATTTCCATATAAAGTTTGTCATATTTGGACAACATTGATCTGGGAGGCAAAAAACATTGCCTAGTAGGGCGTATGACCTCTTGCACATAGAATGAGGCAATTTTTAAAAAATCAAAATTTAAAAAAATTAAAATGGCTACAGCACCATTTTCTGGCATCTAGACCATTTTTTCAGTGTGTTGGGAGTATTTCGAGAGCCACAATACCTTCCGGCACTAGCAATTTTTTTCTGGCCTGTAGTAGTTTTCAGCACTAATGGCAGTCTTCCTCTGACACTGCTCCAACCCACCACGACTGGTGGCTCTACACCTTCACCACTCCAGTACCACTCAGCCAAGTGGTATTTCTTGGTGATTTATTTATTGTTTATTTTTTAAAAAATAAATTATTTTTTGATGCTCATATGGGGCCCTATCAATTTTTTTGCGATATCTCGAGCATATGGGGGTCTTTTTCATTCCAAAAGAAGCATCAAAAAGTTGGCTCTAAGATAGAGATGATGGATTAGGTATTTTTGGGATTTTTTGTTAGAGTGGGGTTGTCATTGCACCAAAAAATTGATCTATCAATGCCTGATACAACCACTCAACTTATAGTACACAAAAGGCAGTTAAGATCTTTTCTTGAATCTTGAGGTGAGTGCTTAAAAATTTTCTAACAATATCCTCCTCAGCATTACCCAAGGGTCTAAGAATTCAAAGCTATGACCAAGCTCTAATATCGCTTGTTAGAGTGGGGTTGTCGTTGCACCAAAAGACCAATCTATCTATTGGTTTTTTTACACTACCGAGTAATAAGGATACCTAATACCAAGATGGTGAAGATTAAAATAACCCAAGGATTAGCTACTTCTCATGATCAATTAGAAGGTCTTTAGATCTGGACCCAACTTCAACAAAATCATGAATTTTTTTTTGCTCTTTTGGCTCTACAAAACCAAGGTAGGTGCACCTTAGTGATAAATGATTTCAAAGCTTGGTACTACATTCACATTTCATTCATTCCATGACATTTTTTAACAATATTCATCCCCTATAGTAGATTGGTCACAATTCTTCTCAGATCTACAAATAATTATGGGCAATAGGAGCTAACTAAGACTCAGAGGTTATATGTAAATAAGTATTGACCAGGTATGACATTCTTCATACATATAAAATAAAATTAATATTGAGTTTTTAGATTTTTGCTTGACATCTATCTATGATCTTTTCATATGATAACTGAAATAATTGTTGTCACAAAAGTTTGCACCCTTGTCCAAAGTTTTTACCTAAGGACAACCTTGTGAAACATGGAAACAACCTCCAAGCTATGGGACTTGAACTGTGAGGTTGAGTCTCCAGAGAAGGCCGGCTTCCTTTACTATCAGGGTGCACCTAACTACTCTTGGAGAGGAAAAGGGAGAAGGGAAGCATAGAAGCAAATCTACCTATTCTAATCTAAGGGGGTGATGCACCAAAATAGAGTGTTCAAACCAATCTCTCCCCATACATGCACTATTGAACCATCATGACACCAAAAGATATACACATTCAGACTTGATTTAATCTAATGATCACATGTAGATCAAAAAACCCAAATGAATGACACAAGGAAAGAGAGGATTCACTTATATACCATTCATAGGCCAAAAGAGATACAGTCATGCAAGATTGTAGATCTCTACAATACACTAATGAGAGGCAAATAGTTCTTGCACTTTACATCAATGGCTGAAGGAGATAAGGTAGAATGCCATACAGTTCAGAGGAAAAGGGAATTTACACATGAAATTTTAGAGCAATATCAGAGAAGTCAGAGAAAAGTCAACCGGTACAAAATCTACAAAGATTGCCTTTATAGTTCAGGCATAACTAAGATATTTTCTCACTGAAGTTACTCCACAACCACTACCATTAAGTATTATAGAGAATAATTATGCAGATTTAGGGAAAATCCAACCTTGGCGCAGACCTAAGTACAATGAAATATGATATTCTGTTGAAACAGGGCCCTAAGAAGACAAAAATGGTGCCATTAAACTATCATTGCCGGGTAGATGGATCAACTGGGGAAATGGGGTGTTTTCCCGCGTTCACTAAGTTTAACATTCATCCAAGAGTAGTTGGCATTGATCACAAGGATCAGATCACACAACCAAACTTATTTCCCCTATTTCCAACTAGTGAATCAGCGAAGTCAGTAGGTCAACCTAACTCTATCACTAGGATGAGCCACGTGGGCCAATGATTTTCCTTTATTTTTCCACTTCGCAGAGTCTCCACCTGGTTGACCATATCTTTTAACTAACTATGCCACCTCCTCAAACCTTGACCGCAATGTAACTACCAGCCCCAACTGTCAATGCCAACTGTTAATACCTTGGTCGGGCTCTCTAGGACATGTGTTGTTTAGGTGCTTCCCCATAATTTTTAATCTTCATGCACTTCCATATTGCAAGCAAGCGCTGATCATCGATCTGCAGAAGATCAATGATCAAGAAATATTCTCTATATACTACGCTTGCCCTTCAAAATTCTAGTTCTACGAAATACTTTGATATCTGTCTCAGCCTAACTTGGCCTCAACTAGCATCACCCTAACATAAAACTGGCACCACTTTGGTGACCCATACAAGAAACAGGTCCCATAGAGACACGCGGCAGCAAGGCACTTGCCCACATTTCATAACATCCCTGCATCTTTATAATGCGAGGAAGCATCGATTGTCGATCTCATTGCATTAGAAGGTGGATAAAAAAACTCATACAATTGTATACCTTCAGCAAGATAGACCAATGAGATACCTTCTTTTCATTCCAACTCACCTAACAACTACCACCGAGGATGAGCAGTCGTCACCCTCTAAAAAAGACAGGCCCAGGATGTCACATCAGTCATGTGTTGCAAGGGTACATACCCGCATTGCTTAAATTCCTAGCATCTCCATATTGTGAGAATGCGTCAGCGATTGATCTCGGGGGATTTGACAATGATATATGATCTGTACCTTCTAAACCTCTGTGAATATCCACCGTGACATCATTCAGACATGCATCACCAGGGCGCTTGCCTGCATTGTCAGAAAGTCTGCTGAAGTTTAGAATGCAAGAAAGCTGGTGCCAATAAAATTGCTAGCTGGACTAACCTTCTTCCCTTCTGTGGCCCACACAAAATGAAAGGACCCACCAATCCACATGTCACAAAGGGGCTTCCCTACATTACATAAAAGTAGTGCATTTTCAAAATGTGGGAAAGTGCCCACCATAGATCTATGCAAGATCTGATGGTGCAGAAAGTGTAGGCCAATGGAAATATATTTAGGAAATAAGAAAACACCATAAGGTTTTATCATTTTATTTTTTTGATATTTCTAGGCCATTTAAATAATATAAAAGATGGGAAGTAGCCATTGGGTGGGGTTAACCATTCGAATTCAAATTTTTGGCGAGAGACAAAAAATGGTAACAAAAATTTCTTGACCTAATTGACTGCATTAGAATCAATATCATAAGTGATTCTCCCTAAAACACATTCTTACATACATCATTCTTATTTCCTGGAGATCCTATCACATTCACTGAAGCACTTACTCAATTCTTTGAATCAAAAGCAATAATAAATTGACATACAACTTATCCTAGTTGCATTAAACTAAACAAGATTTGCTCATACAATCTCAAAATAACCAACCAACAAAATGGAGAGAAGACTCAGAGAGAAAAGATATGGGCACAGTTCATCTTCGTATTAATTCTTTTTGAAAATTATGTAACATTAGATAATACTCAAAAAAACTCAAAACAAGACACCATGATCTTGGAAAATTAATGTATTCTTAGAATTGTAGAGAAAAGACATCAAAGAGTTGACATCAAGAAAACTGGACCGAAATAGACTAGTAGAACTAGAACTTATACAATAGATCGGACCCTTTCTCTAGGCTTGGAAACTCACTTACATAGTGTGAGATGCAAAAAGTTTCAGGCTTAGAGAATATTGACAGCTATCCTTAAGACAAAAAGATATTTATATGGGTACTGTCACAAAAGACAAAAATTAGTGCAACAGAAAGATTTCACATCATGAATATTCCTTTGTGGGGACCACTTTCTGCTATACCCTTTTGTTGCTAAGAGGTTCATGATTGGCTTTGAGATTGTTGGTATTCCTCAGAGGGTGTAACCAATGGAGCTACTTGTGATGGACCTAGTTCTGATGTTTATAAAGTTACTTCAACTCAAGGGTCTTCATGCATGTCATCATGCACTATTAAAACAACAGTTAGATCTAATTCTCCTATTGCCATGTCATCAGTTTGGACCATTGTGCCAATTATTGTAGTTGATTGTTCATCTTTGTCTTCTTCTACTTGAACTAATGTATCAGTTGTTGGGTAAAAGTACAAACCTGTGTCGCCTTTTATAAAGAAATGGGATATCAAAATCCAACAGTTCACCATTGATGACAAAAAAATGGTATTCGTGTTTAGAATATGAAGATGATGTAAACTAGTGAAATGTGTAGAATTGGATGAATTTTATGTTTATAATTTTTATAATTTTTTGAGTAAGAATTTATTCATTTTATTTTATTTTGAAGTCCCTTATTTAATTGTAAAAAATATGAGGTCTAGTTCCTGTCAAACAAGTACATGCAAATCATCTTTTTTTGGTCTGATTTGAAAATATCTTATAGATGGCATGTATAGCTAGGGAACAAAAAAAAATAAATGATTACTTTTGATGTATATTTTCTTCGTTATAAGTACTCAAGTTCAACCTTATCAGAATCCAACATTTTTTTCCTTCCATCAAAACTTGCCTATCAAATCTATACCTTCTTGAAAAAAAATTACATATTCGTGAAGAGGATTCTCTCCTCTAGAGATAAATATGATTTTTAAATTTTTTTGATACGATTTACTATTTTTTTTCCTTTTTTGAGGGAGCATCTTCTAAAATGTTGAAATATCGACTTATAATATTTTGAGATTATAACATATTATAACTAATCAAAACACTCAAAAATTTATATAATGATGATATTGAATCTGAGATCTATAAAAGGGTACATTTAGTTTTTGAAAAAAAATGAGTTTTGATAGAGAAATGAGATTTGACCAAAATAAGTTTTGGTATCATAAATGGTGACACAGATCTATGCTTTTACCCTACTTTCATGTCATCTTGGTCAATTTTCTTCCTCATTAGTTTCTTCAATCACTAACTATTTTGAGTGCACCAAGTCTTCCATCCATTTATTAAAAATTATGTCATCTGGCCAATCAAAACTCAAAACCTCTCATTGCTTCTTGATCACAAAATCTCCTAATTTATTGATTTCAAAGAAATCTTCTCTAATAGAATTATAGAATAATTTCACTTTAACAATTTCTAATAGAGTTTGGAGGAAGTGCGCTCTCAATTTGAGGAGGCATCTTGCTGCCTCTTTCTCCTATCCATCTCCATCCCGAGGAGAAGATAGAGGAGAAAGATGGGTATGCGAAAGGGGAAGTGCAGACTAATGACAGGAGGAAAGCGTGGATCAACTTCAATGTTAAGACTTCCAAGATGGGCATCTTCAGGGAGGCCATGAATCCCCAAATCCTTGTTGATAATCAAGAATAATAGCGGCTGGAAGAACTCATTGATCTAGCGATAGTGGCTATTTCGAACAGAGCCAAGGAGACAGGGATGAACCTCTTGAATAATGCTTGTAACAGTATGATTGATAATTTTAGATCAATCAAATGGCTTTTCCATGAGCTCGAGGAGGTCAAAGATTAGGTGAAACATATTGAGGCAACAAGGAAAGGGATGGATGCCAATAGGAGGATGGATTCGACTAACAAGCTCAGTCTGGCAGAAAAAGGGATTCACAACTTGGAAAACTACAATCACAACCTTGCGAATCAGATGTTCTCCTTGTTAAGCTCCATTAACAACAACATCATCTCTCTCATGGGTTGGATCAGAGACAGAGAAATGCATGAAGATGAGGATGGTAAAGACAGGGATGAGGCCAGAACAGAGGATGACTCTGCAAAGGACAACTCCATTCCTTATCAGGATTAGGGGAACCAAAGGGCGCAACAGATGGAAGCAGAGGAGAATCAACTGGCCTTTGAGGCTACTCAAGTTATGCAGGATGTGGAGTGAAAGAACGAGGAATAACTCTCACCTGTTCTTTTGTTTATCGTTGTCTTTTGGCTTTTTGTTCTGGCTTTAGGCCATACCTTTGCTTGTCTTTTTTCCTGGTCTTTTCTCAGAACTCTTTCCTTTGGCTAGGCTTAATGCTTATTATCAGCCTATGAACTTAAACTTTTTTGGCTGGGCTTTCATGCTTATTATTAGCCTTTTTTTTTAACTATTGGGTTTCAAGTTCCCTATAAAACCTGTTTATCTAATCAAAAACAATTTCTTTAGTTACCATTGCCCATAGCACATGCCCTTTTTCACTTATAACCCCATTTATTTTGAGGCATAATAAATCATCTAACTCTTTTCCCCATTCCTCCTTTTCTTTCATTTTATCTATTTTTTTAAGTGCATGGGGAAAAAGCTCAAAATTCTCAGCAAGATATTTTGAAAAAAAAGTTATTATCTTCTTCTATACTGCAACCCTTTTCTCATCAAAATTAGATAGATCATTAGCCACATCAAAGGTTTTTTCTATTTGTTCACAAGATAGACTAATAACTGAAATCAACATAAGGGTGATATCCTTGTCCCTGTAGCCCCATTTACTCATGATCAGATTTAAAGCATCCTCACCACTCTTTATTTCATTCCACATATCCATTATTTTTACCAATTGTTCATAAAATGTTTCCCACTCAATCTTATCCACCAGATAGAAGATTGTTTTTCTGATTTTATCTTCATATAAGTCATTTAACTCTACATGTAAGGCTCAAAGTTTATTCTTCTCCTCTTCAAATTCCTCAATAGTGTAAAATTTTGGCCTCTATGGGGTATCTGGTAATTCTACTAAGGGATTTGACTTGAATGGCTCAATTCATGGGTGAGGATAAGCAATTCAGAGCTAGCTAGATTCTCCCACTTTTCTCTTTCCCAGTTGCTTATCTATTTGGGCTACTTGAGCCTCCAATTGATGTATCTTATTTCCCCTTTCCTCATATGCTTTTAGCATTTCTTCAAATTTGGAATTGAGCTCTAGGAATTTTTTTTAATCCTTTTCAACAACCACAACCCCAAAGTCCATCATTTCCCTAGTCATTTTGGATACTTTTTCATTGTCTACCTCCTCTACTCTATAAATCATGAGGCTACTTGTATGCTCAGCACTTGAACTTCATGTATTCTAGTCTTGTCCCTTTTTTCAATGGACCATATCTCCAACACCTAGTAATCATTATTGTATTTCAATCCTTTGTGTGCCTACAAGACCTCTTCCTTAGTTCTAAACTAAGTATCTTTTGCTTTCTTGAGAGCATAAAAAATCATAGCATTGGTTATGTCCCATTCAGGCAAGATTAAAATTCCTCAATCCTTTAATAATTGTATTCCCCCTTCAGGGGTTATTTGTGAAAATTCCTCCATGAAGTTAGCTTTGACTTCCTCTTCAATTTTAGAGTCCTTTTTATTAGGTTGCTCTTCTTTTATTAGCTTACACTTATTCTCAAAATTGTCAATATTTCTTCTACATAAGAATTGAGCAAAAGCTCTAGATTTTATAAAACTTTCATCACCAATAAATTTTTGGTAGTTTGTGCTATTAGAGGATCTATTTCCTTAGCTTATATAGTCTCTAACAGTGAGATCAAGTGATGGCATAGGAGGTTCTTCAGGTACTCCTTCAATATCTGTAGTTGTCATCACAATATCTCACTCCCCTCGAATCTGTCTCAACTATTCTCTCAAGGATGCTTCATCATCTAGCTTGAGTGGAGTCTAGGTGGGTAAGTATTCTTCAACATTAGAAGATGATCTTAGCTCCATTTTTTTTTTCTGAGCGCGTGTCTAGTAGGTTCTTAGAACTTGGTCTTTTGTATGCAGGAACATTTTGTAGATTCCTGGCCACTACATGCCTGGCTCTTTTCTGCAATGTATACTGCCCCAAGGTCAAAATCATTTTTCTTGCTAGCCTCCTTTCCACCTCAATGGCCTTGTCTATATATGCTTGTATCATGATTTCTTTCTTCTCATTCATTATTTTTATATCTCATCAAAATTAATCATCAACATATCTACTTTCATACCCCAATATTTTCTATTAGTTAGAGGATCATAATATGGCTCAAAAGCATTTATAAATTCTATGACTTTACTACAAACTATCAATTTTTCCTTCCTTAATTCTTGTTCTTGTAATGAGAACCTATTTCTGATTATGTCCTTAGGAAAGTATACAATTTTCTTATGAATTTTAGCCTTACTCCTTTCTCTAAGGAGGTCATAAAATCCCTTTGAGTCTACAAAAAAGGCATGAGACTGAGCCATTTGATATTTATCTAAGAATTTTCCCAAGTTCCTCTATCCCTTATTAGCAAAAACAAAATTATGAACAATAGTAAACTAGGGACAAAATGTGCCTTTAGATTTACCCAGCAAATCTCTTTCCTCAACTGATCCAATTTGCCACAATAATTTAGCAATCCCTATTTTAAAAGGCACTTGGTATGGTAACACATGTGATTTTCTAGAAACACCATAAACTCTAAAAATAGTGGACACTATATATGGGCTGATATCTCCCCAATTATGGTTCACCAATAGCCATTTAGCATGGTCTTTAGGTATGATTAGTTCTAATAGAGGTTATGGTATCCTAGGGCTATCCCCTATTAACAACATTATGAGCCTAGAAGCAAAATATTTGTGAAACTTGAAAAAACTAGCATCAGTCACCTCCCATGTCATATCCACGCTCCATTTTTAAATAGGGAGTTTCTCTCCCTCTCTTTCCAATTCCATTTTCATCTCCTTAGAGAAAAAGGTAAATCCCTTGTATAAGCATATATACATTAGCATGGAGTACCAGCAAAAGGGCTTATCAGCCTTAGCCTTTGCAATCCCTATTAAGCCATTGTGAATCTCATCTACTAAGTGAGTAGCAAAATCAAAAATTAAACTCATTCCATATTGAAAAGTTTGAGCAATAATGAAAACAATGGAGCCTTGGATGTGATCTTGCTCATCTACGCCAATGGTCTTACAAAGAGAAAAATACAAGGCCTATGCCCTAAGGTTGAAATATTTTTTCAATAAAGACTCACGAGAGTTTTGTGTAACCAAAGGCAATGACCCAATCCTTACAAAATGCTCCTACAATAGTCCAGATATATCCTTGTGCATCATACCTAGCTTGGACGTCTTCTATGTCTATTTTTTCATGAACTACATGGTTAGGGTTTAGCTTAAAAACTTTTCTAATCAATTCTAGCAAAACCCTAAAGAGGTTATCACCAACATAATTTTTCACAATTCGGGTGATTGGGTCATACTTATTTGCCATTACTATCAGTAGATCATCATCAAAGAAAACTCCTGGAATGATCAATTTTCCTATATTGAATCCCCATACATTATTCAATGGAGTATCTAATCTTCTCTTTGCAAACCATTTTTGAAAAAGCCCTAATCCTCCAATAAATACTTCAACATCCCTTAACCAGCTCTCTTTATCATAGAAACCCTCATTGACTAGTAACCTAGGGATTTTTGGAATAAGATCTTTTCCTCTAGATAATTCATTCATAGATTGTGGCATTTATTCCAGGAAATCATCATGTACTGCCCTCCTCAAATAATCTACTTTTCCTAAAAAATCCTTTCGTGGAGGCATTTTTGAAATTTACTCTAATGCAATTACAATCTCTCAATTTTCTAGAAGCTCAGATGACTTGCCCATTTTTCTTGCCTTTTCTTCTCCAAACATTGCTCAGGAATATGTCAAAACCCTTGGAAGATCTTGCCCTTAGCTCTAGAAATATTTGCACTGTGACAATTCTAAAATCTTATGGCTCAATGATGAAGAATTGGAAATTTTAATATAGCATTAAGCTTGCACAAAATAGCATTGATCAAAATTAATGCTGCAACAGTCACATTCTGAGTCATGCTGTGAAGTTTAAAATTTCACTGTCGATCATCAAGAATTAGACGAATTAGTTGGACATCAAAATGATTGCATTAACCTTTTTTGGAAATTTCCATACATCAACAGGGCACTTCCCCACTTTAATTAAACTTTGTTCACTTTTATGAAATGGGTATGCACCAATCATTGATCTTATAAAGATTGACAATCATGAAAATCCTTATAAATTTATAAATCCAACTTTAAAATTTTGGGCCCACTAGCACAATAATCTTCCAACTCAATGGACACATTTAACACTCCACCAATCATCATGTACCATATCAGCATGTTTTCCAACCTAGCGTGACTAAGTGACCTTTTGAATGACTTGCCTCACTTGTCCACATGGTAAGTAGGCCCTTCCCTACTTTAGTTAAAATTTTGTCACTTTTATGTTGCAAGGATGCACCTTTTGTTGATCTTGCTAAGATCATTGGTGCATATGTCTCATAGCTTTTATGACCCAATCAGCAAGAGCAACCAATGGACTATGTTTCCTTTTCCAGCATGTCTGACATTTGCCTCCTATTTTTACACCTTTTTGAAATTGGGACATGTGACATCACTAAGTACACATGTTGCTAGGGCACTTTCTCACATTAGTTAAACTTCACACATCTTTTCATTGTAGTAATACACCTTTCATTGACCTTTCAAAGATCAACGATGCAATGTCGTAGTACAAAAAGGTAACCCCACTACTCAACTTGACCAATGAGATGGCTCAAAATTCCCAATGTGTTCTGACATCCATCTAACAACTCTGAAACCATTCTTACACTTCTATCTTTTGTGGTGTGTTGAGGGGCTAATGTCATAAAGAACTATGTGGCAATCATGCACTTGCCTATATTTGCTAAATGTTGATAAAATGTGGGCATGCACTCATCATTGATCTTCCAAATATCAACGGTTATCAATAACAAACTCTACAGTGGTTAAAACACTTCAGGAAAGCGTTAAGGAATTAACAAAGGTAAAACCATAGTTAAGACAAGGGTTTATAGGAAAAGATAATTTAATTTTTAGGAAATTAAATTTAAAATAAATACGAGAAAAGATAAAGATAAAACCTTAGGGTAACAAACTTCCTCCATAATTTTTATAAAACACTACTTTTCCAAAATTTTGAAACACACGACAAGGGTTTCATGAAATTTTTAATAATTTCATCTAGGGTTTTAACACATCTCACATTTTCAACATAGGACTATTGGTTTTTAAAATATAGGGTGTAACAAATCATACAAGGTAAAAAACCAGGCCAACAATATCCCCTTATCATTACATACATACCCCTCAATATCCCCAATGCCAACAATATCCTACTCAGCATTACATACATCCCCCTCAATATCTCCAACACCAACAATATCCCCCTCAGCATTACATACATCCCCTCAATATCCCCAACAACAATAATATCCCCCTAAGTGTTACCCAAGGGTCTAAGGATTCAAACCTGTGACCAAGCTCTAATAGCACTTATTAGAGTGGGGTAGTCATTGCACCAAAAGACCAATTTATCAATGCCTAATACAACCACTCAACTTATAGTACATAAGAGGAGGTTAAGCCCTTGTCCTGAATCCTAAGGGCGGTGCTGAACAAATTTCCAACATTTTTTTCTAGTTTGGTACTTGTTTTGGTGCTTGAAGTCTATTGATGACTTCTATCTTCTGAGGGGCATAACTTCTCCATTATAGCTCTATTTTCTATTCCAAAAAAAGTTTCAAAAAGCTCTTCTTGAGAAATTTCAAGATTATATATCATTTCACCAGTATTTTGTACTAGGTATTTGTGATTCATATATGAATTTCTTTTTCTCTTCTCTCATTTAAGCATTCTATTTGTAAGATTGTGTTTCATTTATTATATTATTGGGGGCATTTTTATATTATTTTCTATTATTATATAATCATATCAAAAAGCTTAAAAAACCCCTTTCTAAAACAATGGCTAAGACCTCTTCTTCTCTTGAACTTCTAATCCCTCACAATTACCATACTTGGAAGACCTTGATGACTCAGCTTCTCTGGTTAAAAGGGTTGTGGTCATGTTTAGATGTCGTATAACCTATTTTTTAGAGGCCTTATGAGATCATGCAATATCAAAAAAAAATATATGAGGCAATCAAATTGAATGCATTATAGGTATCTGATAGTCTATAGTTTCATTTGAATGGGTGCAATACTCCTCTAGCAATGTGAACCAAGCTTCATGGCTTGTTTAGTACTGTGAATTAGTTCAAGGCACTTCAGATAGAGGTAGAGCTTATCTCACTTGTACCAAATTCCTTTCTGACTATTGATGACTTCTTGATGAATTTTAATCAATAGAGATCCATGTTGTAGGGTTATGGAAAGATGAAGACTAATGTTGAGTGCATCTATCTTATTCTCTCTAAGCTTTAAGGGAATTTTTTAGATATTTTCTTTCAGTTTCTATTCCACCAAAGATTCTTTGTGGAATATATTTGTTATGCCTACTTTTGAGGTCTTTTGTGATCGCTTGACTAGAGAGTAGTCAAATCTTACATAGCTAGATACTATGACTAGTTCTAAGATGAAGGCATTGGTAGCTCAAAAATCTATAGGAAAATTGAAGTAGATACTGAAGCATAAGTCAAATTCAGCAAGTTGTGAGAGTTCCTCCAAGCCTTCTCTCAAATTAGATCCTCGAAAGCCCTCTCAAAAGGGTAATTCTTCTAAGTTGTGTGAGTCTTCCTCCAAGACTAAGAAGTCCACAGGTGAACATTGCAGTTTTTATGGCAAGGAAGGACATCTAGTTTCCAAGTGTTGGAAATGTCTTGAGGCATTAGAGGTGGCCATGTAGCATTCCAATATTAGTTCTCCAAAGCTTCCACCTCCACCTATAGGGAAAGGACATGCTATTTCTGCATGAGCATTATCTTCTATAGCTTCTTGGATTCTTGATTCTGGAGCTTCCCATCATATGACACACTCAATTGATTTGGTTACCTCACTTGCTCAGAGTGTTACTTCACAGATTATAGTTGGTGATTCTTCTCAGCTTTCAGTCATAGGTTCAAGAACTATCTCTTTAGAAGATGATTCACTATAGGTGTTGACAATACAGTGGAGTTTGTTTATTAGTGACACACACATTTAGTCAGGTAGTTAGCATTTATTGAGCTTATTGTACAGTTAACAATGTTAACCAAGTAATTTAGGCTCTACCAAGTTCTACAATTTCTACCAAGTTCTAGGAACAATATTTAGTTTACATTGAGCAGTATCTACCAAGTTGGTGATTATCAGTGTAAACTGAGCTTCATAATGTTTACTAAGTTTCTCAATGCAAACTAAGTCCTAGGACCTACAGTGCTTACCGAGTTCACAATTTCAGTAATGTGAATCCAGTGTTGATCAAGCTATGCAGTGTCAACCAAGTGACTTAGTTTATATTGAACTCATAGTAATAGTGTTGACTAAGCTATGTAGTGTCAACCAAGTGATTTAGTTTATTTGTTGAGTTTCATAGTGTTCACCGAGTCACTAGTGTAGACTAAGTTTAGACTACTTGGAAGTGATTAGTATGAGCCAAGATTCTACATCTATTGAGTGCATGATGATTTTGAGCATTGGAAATGGTTGCCGAGTGTCAGAACCTCACTGAGTCAAGTTTGTGTATTGTATTTTGGTGAAGATTGTATTGTAGTCAAGTTTGATGAATTGTAATTTAGATTGGTATATATGTAATGCATTGTATCACATACAAATATAAATATAATATGGAATATTAAGAAGATACATAAAATAGTAGAAAGTGTGAAGTAAAAAGGCTACAACAATATAAGGAGCAGCAATGATTTATCTATCATAGCAAGGTGATCATTACACTCAAAGGAATGTCATTAAACAAATCAAGGTTGCAAATCAGAGATCAACCACTAGTTCATCCTAACAGGTGGAACAATTAAATCCTTTCACAAAGTAAACTTAACAGTCTTATGTAAATCTCTTTACTGAACTTGCAAACTTCACTATATGTTTTTAAATCCTTTTGCAAGATAAACCTAGTAGTCGCTATTGCTCCTAATAGGGTAGATCATCAGAAGTGATCATTGTAAGCCTTAACAGGTCAACTCTATATTGCAAAACTAAAGCTTATGGGTATCATCCCCACCCCAGTTTGACTTTCTATTTGGGAGGTTTCTAGGTTACCATATTATGTGTCAAAGTGTTATGAATGTTTTAATGCTTTCAATTTTTTATGCATGCAATTAGATCAAAATACATATGAAGGATTAATTTTTGAACTAAGATCAAATTTTATTGGTTACTAATTCACCCCTGCCCTCTTAGTAACTTAGCCTATCTCATATTTCCAACAATAGGATGTTCTCTTAGTTTCAACGATTTCTACAAACCACTTATATGTCTTTTAGATTTTTCATACTTTGTTGTATGTTTGTAAATCCTTTTACAAGGTGGGCCTAGTAGTCCCTATTGCTCCTAATAGGGAAAATCATCGAAAGTGACCATTATAAGCCTTAACAAGCCAACTTTATACTATAGTACTAAAGCTTGTGGGTATCATCCCCACCCTAGTTTTACCTTCTATTAGGAAGGTTTCTGGGTCACCATATTGTGTGTCAAAGCATTATGAATGTTTTAATGCTTTTAGTTTTTCATGCATGTAATTAGATCAAAATACATATGAAGGATTAATTGGTGAACTAAGATTAAGTTTTATTGGTTATTGATTCACCCCTCCCCTCTTAGTAACTTAGTCTATCTCATATTTCCAACAATAGGATGTTCTCTTGGTTTCGACCATTTCTACAAACCACTTGTCTATCTTTTAGATTTGTAATTCAGGCTCTAGAAGGACAGTTGAGTTCTCACCACATGATGTGGTTATTTGAGACATCCATGATCCTAACTTGGTTATTGCAATAGGGAGTGTTGATCTTGAGTCTCACTTATATTAGTTTGATGGCTTTGAGATCTCTGATTCTATAGGTGTTTCTCTCATTTCTCATGTAGACACAATGAGCAAGCTTTGGCATGACCATTTTGGCCATGTCAACTACAAATATCTATAGTAGATGAGTACACAAGAGCTAGTGATTGGGTTACCTCATATCTCTTATACTGGTGGTGTATGTCAAAGTTGCACACTTTGCAAACATCACAAAGATCCTTTTTTGACAGGTAGATCCACACATGCTAAGGAACCATGGGAGTTGATACATAGTGATCTTATGTCATTTCCCACTCCATCTTTTTTAGGTGCTTGATATGTTCTCACTTTCATAGACGACTTCTCTAGACACACATGGGTGTACTTTCTAAAGTACAAGTTTGGTGTCTTTGATTCATTTCAAATATTTAAGACATTGGTGGAGAAGTAGTCTGGTCTTTTTTTTAGGCATATATGCACTAACAATGGGAGGAATTTGTGAGCCAGTCCTTCAAATATTTTTATAGTAAGCATGGTTTACAACCTCAATTCTCTGTTCTGTATACACCTCAACGGAATGGATTTCTAGAGAGAAAGAACATGACATTATGGGAGATGCCTAATTTATGATTCAATCTAGATCTACGAGTTCTTTGTTCTAGGTTTAAGCTATCAATTGTGCCAACTATATTCAAAATTAGATGCCTTACAAGGTATTGTGACACATGACTCTTGAGGAGGCTTGGACTAATGTCAAGCCTAATGTTTCTAGTTTTTGCATTTTTTGTAGTGAGGCTTGGGCATTTATTCTAGATGCTCAGTGGAAAACCATGGAGAAGAAGAGTTGACCACTCATTTTTCTTCGCTACTGTGAGGATGTGAAGGTATACAAGTTATTTGATCCTGATACTATAGATGTCTTATTTTGGTGAGATGTTTAGTTTGATGAGTGTTATCCTCTAATGAGTCCTCCATCTCCAACTTCTTCCTCACTACCCAGTACTTCCTCTACTTCTCTACATGATTATACACCCTCTAAGGAAGATCTTGGTATTGATCCCCCTTCACCACCCCCACCAGATATTCCACAAGTTCCCAAGTGGGCTCATGATACTATTGATGTAGCCAAACCTTTGGCAAGTGATCCTATAGATGCTCGTCACACTCATGGTCAAAATGCAAGTAGTGGCCTTTTGAGTCATGCCATTTCAGATGATCCTCAAAGTTTTTCATAAGTGACAAGACACTCAGACTGGGATAGGGCTATGGATGATGAGTACTCTTCTTTGATGAAGAACCACACATGAGATCTTTGTTCTCTTTTAAAAGGAAGAAAGTTGGTTTAGTGTTGTTGGGTGTACCATACCAAGTTTGCTACAGATGGTTCTATTGATAGGTACAAGGCACATCTTGTTGCAAAGAGTTTTTCATAGGTTGACGATATCGATTAATCTAAGACCTTTTCCCTTATTTCAAGATGAATTCTATTCACCTTGTACTCTCTCTAGTAGCTTCACAGGGATGGACAGTTTCTCAAATGGATGTGAAGAGTGCCTTTTTGCATGGAGAGCTTCATGAGGAGTTCTATATGGAGCAGCCTCATGATTTTGTGTAGGAATCTTCATTAGCATGCTACATTTGGAAGTCTATATATGGTCTCAAATAGGCCCCTATGGCTTGGTATGAGAAAATAGATTCCTTCTTGCTTGCATTACAGTTCACTTGATGTCATTCTGATCCTACAGTTTACATTCAACATCATGGGGCTAACTTATTGATACTTGTGCTTTATGTTGATGACCTCATCATCACAAGAAGCTCAATCTCCATGATATAGACTATCCAACAAGCATTGAGAGAGTAGTTTGAGATGACAAACCTTTGACTTCTGCTCTATTTTTTTGTCTATAGGTTTTTCAATCTTCGAATAGGATATCCATACTCTAGTTAAAGTATGCTCTTGATATGCTTCAGAGATTTGACATGCTTGATTGCAAGCCTTATTCCATCACTTTTCATTTGGGTGTTGTTTTATCTACCACTTTCTCTACTCCTATAGTGGATTCCACTCTATATAGACAACTTGTGGGTAGTTTGTTCTACCTAACACATAGACATCCTGATATTTCCTTTGTGGTTGGTCTTGTCTCTAATTTCTCCCATGATCCACATGAGAGCCATTGTAAATCTTCTAAATGTATCTTGAGGTATATTAGAGGTACAACATGTTATGGCATTCACCACACATCAAGGGATCCTCACATTGTTGGTTTCATAGATTCAAATTGGGCTGTTGATATTGATAATTGCAAGTCTACTTCTGGTTTTGTATTTTGTTTTGGCTCTAGTCCTATCACATGGTCTTGCAAGAAGAAGCATGCTCACACATTATCATCTATAGAGGCAGAATACAGGGCAGCTATATTGTCTAGTTAGGAGGTTTTTTAGCTTCAATAGTTGATGATAGAGTTTGGATTTTCTCTTAATAGTCTCACCTTTCTGTGGTGTGACAATTGGAGTCCTATACACATTTCATGCAAACTAGTTGAGTATCAATGAACCAAGCACATTTAGCTTCACATGCACTTCATCAGGCATCTCATTTAGGATGGCACTTTGAGCTTGGAGTACATTCCTACTACTCAGTAGGTTGCAAACATCTTCACCAAACCTTTTGCATCCCCACGGTATCTTCATTTGCATTCTATGCTTGGGGTGAAGGAAGTTGTCCTTGGGGGGTCTTAGTGATGAGTCCTTCCTTCCTTCTTTTTCCACTATCTCTTTTTGGAGTAGAGTTTTTCCCACTAGGTTTTCTCTATTTCTTCATTTCATAGATATTTTTTTGTGATATGGTACCTCATTAGGCCTTGTTGTTTCAAGTACAAAGGAGATTGAGGACATGCTAGATAGCCGAGTTGGCAAAAGTACCAGCAACATAGAATATGAAGAATACCTAGTCAAGTGGGAAGGAAGACCTATCGAGGATTCATCATGGCTGAAAAGGGAGGGGGTTAACCACCTTGATTTTCCTCTCAACACCTAATGAGTGATAAGGTTACTTCTCAAATGACTACAGGTGTCTGATGGAGGAGCATGTTGGGTGTAAGGGCAATCTTGCAACACCCAAAAATATTTATGTTTTGTCATTTTCAATAAGAATTATTTGAGTACAAGGTTACTATTTATGGAAACATATTTTTTTAGTAAGTGGGTCATATGATCTCTGGATGTTCTAATTTCATAGGTGAAGGTTCATCTTAGTAATATTAGCCTACTAGTGGAGTTGCATTGTCATATCATATGTATTTCATAAGTTATTGAAGTTTTTGGATACAAAACCTTTGAGCTCAAATTTGAAGGCCTTAGAGGCTCCAAAATAGGGTTGTACCTAGGTTGACTGGCACTTGTGTGTGTTAGGCTCTATAGTTCAATAGATGACGACTCCAAAAACTATTTATAGTTGAAGATCAAATGTATGGCTTGGAAGTTACGGCCTCCATAAGTTTGGATATCTAAAAATATAGTTATGACTGACTTGATGTAATACTTAAGAAAATATTTTTTTATTGGGTTATTTCAATGTCAGGGGTGTTGGGACTCAAAATTGCATGTAGATTTTGAGTACCTATTTGAAACTTTTCTAAAAGTGAACCCCTAAAAATGCTTTTAATGCATATGCGTTTGATTGCCATTTTGAGGCCTATAATATCTTTTAAGTCCCCATAACCATTCATTTAGTATATTCATACATCTCAATTTTCTAGTTTGAAGTTATGAGTCATTTTGTAAGATGTCATTTAGAGCACTTGTCAATCCTGCATTTTCCTTCTAAGTGTCAAATAGAGTTCCGAGGCCTAGTTTGCATTTCAATATCTTAAACTTGGTAAAGTATCATGACTCACCACTTCAAGAATGTTTATTATGCATATTAGAGAACCTATGTTCCAAATTTCAAATTATTTAAATATTTCTTATAGGGTTTTGAGTTCCTCAAAGTTGGATGTTTATCTCTGCCATGATTTTGTACTTTGCACATAAAGATGGGAGGTCCTATTTGATAATGAATATTATGTGACCCATTGAGTATTTTGAAGAAATGGTCATACCATTGTGTTTTTTTCATAATTGGCATCCTATTTTTGTAATTTGGAGTTCTAATGAGCTCATTTGACTAGTTTTCAAATGTGATTATGTAAGCAATTTATAAAGTTTTATTGGTATACAAGTTTGCAGATTGATTGGTGACCCTGTTCAAGGTATTATTATAACTTTGAATCTATAATAGGTGAAGCCAAACAGATTGCACCACTATGTTCCATATTGAAGATACTCTAAATGTATCAATTATCAAATCTTGATGAATTCTTTTGAGCACATTCCTAGGTCCATTCCATATGTAGAAATCTTTGTTTCATTAGGTTTCCCAATTTTGCAATTCCAAATAGCCACCTTTACATGTTTGTCAAATGTGTCTAGATTATTATCATAAGCCCAAAATACACTGAAATACTCTCCATGTGAAATTTTACCAATTCTCCAAGTTGTGGATCTCAAATTGACCGTTTGGCTAGTTTTTCAAGCCAAATCCAAACACAATTTCTAGTTTCTAATGAGTTGTTTGTGAGATGTATTTCAAAGAGGCAACTTCAAATGCTAATATCTTTTGATCCAAAATTAATCATGAGACAAAATCTGACAAGGATAGAGCATGCAAGGTAGAGAATAAATGTGTCAAATGTTAGCAGGTGATCTTGTTAGTTTTCAAGGCTTGTTTTGAAGCCTCCCGATGTGAAATTGACAGTTTGTAGAAAAAGTAAAATATGATTTTTAAATAGTTAATTAGTGATCAATTATAAATCAAATCAATGCAATGTGTCTAATGGATCAATTTGAAGGGTTAGATGTTTGAGTTTGAAATTTTTTAAGCCAGACCCCCTTTGGGGCTTGATCGACTCCGTTATAACATGGGAAAATGCGAGGTTTGAATATGTTTAAAAGGATTTATAATGAAAATGATCATTAAAATATTTTATTATGCACATATCATTGTTTGTGATCAAATGGTTGTGTGGAATTAGACACATAGTGAAATGATAATAGTGTGAAGTGCCTAAAAGGTTTTGAATGGGCAAACTATATCTGCAAATTGGTGTTGGTAATTGTTTTCATTAATGGGCATGTGGCATGGCTATGATTATACATGTTGATAGTTTAACTATAAAAATTTAAGAAAAGACGCCAATATCATGTTGGGGAGGACATTGAAATGCTCGTACCCGCTGAGGTTGGATCAATGCCATGAAAATCATAAAGGGTCCAATGCTTTTAAAATGTTGTTACAAGTGAAAGGGGCATGTTGAGGAAAACATCTGAATCCCTAGACCTAGTGCATGCATGCATACAAGGACTTAAGTAAATTTGTTCTTCACTTTCCATCCATTCCATTAGAGAGACTTGGGCGGAGTGCCACTCAAAGGCATGTTGAATTGAATATGTTTTTCTAGCATTGGGGCATTCACAACAATTTTAAATAGAAGATAGAATGGGAAATGAATTGTTTTTCCACCAATTTCTTATGTGCACAATATCATTTTGCCTTTTGAAATCTAATCACAATTATGGTCATCAATTCATGCATAAGAAAATTAGGTAGATGTCAAAGATGAGTTGATTGGGTGTTGTTGTGTCTTGTAAGAACAGTAATGAAGATCTTATCCACTATAGAGATAGTTTCTTTGTGAACTTATGTTTGAAACATTTCTCACGTGCTAATGTTGGAGGAGCATTTGCATTTATGTCCAAATGCAAAAATTTCACCATTATTGTGTCATGACCCGTCTTGCAACTTTCTTTATCTTTGCCTAGGTGGCAATTATATGGCAACCTTGTCAATTTTGACTTGGTCAAACCATGATTTAACTAGGATTAAATAATTTTATGTTGACTACTACTTAATGATGTGATTATTTTGCATGATTAAATGGATTCATAATGCATCAAAAGTTTTGGTTACATTATTTTTAATGTTTGGATCTCATTTTAGATGATCACATATTGATTTATGTTACATAAATGATATGTTGTCATAATGATGATTTCAATTATTATTTTGATGGTTACTAAATTGCTTTTGGTTGTGTGTGTTTGAGTGATCATAGGTTGTCGACGAGACAAGAGTGTGGTTGAGATAGAGAGGGATAGCCTCTCGAAAGGGGATGCTTTGAATGGTCTCGCAGCCACACACACACTTATATACTTAGTTTTTATGGTGATTTTATTTATTGTGACATGCTATGTGTTTAAAAGTTGTTTATGATAAGACCAAATGGAAGTAAATTTTAATTAATATTTTATAAAAGGTATATATTTGAATGAGAGTGTTTAAGGCATTTGTTTTTTTTTATATATGATGTTTTATAATTAAATGTACAAGTATTTAGAAATCTGACAAAGCATTCATTATTATTGAATGTTCGTTATGATAATAATGGGTTAGGTTTTTTTGTCTCCTTTCTTCCAGTGCATGATTCTATTATATCATTAATTTTATTTCCAACTTAGAGGCATAAGAACGGGGGATGGGAGAAGTGGAAGGGGGGTTTTTGAAGGGAATTACGCAAGAAATGGGAAGGGGAATTTAAGATGGAATCAAAATTAAAAGATAGCAGTAGAGGGGGATAGGAAAAAAAATGGTCTGCATTAGACGGCAAGGAAGGGAAGAAAAAGAACCATCTATGGCAGCTAGAGATAGAAGAAGAGATTGGGGAAAACATAATGTAATCTAGGTTTCCTTTTTACTATGTGTTGTTCATTTCCTTCATGGCATGGTGTTTTGGAATGTTGTTATAACTGTAATTGTTTTGTATGGTATTTTTGTTGATTCACTTTAGAAGGGTAAAATTGCATCTTCTTAATTGAGTGATTTTTCTAGCACATTCCTCTTAATTAGTCTTTACTTTAAAGTATAGCTTTGAATTGCAGGAAAAAACCATTGAAGAAGCATACAGTCTTAAGCTTAGGGATGAAATTTGGTATGAGGTTGTTTTGTTTTTTACAATACCTTATCATAGTAGATAACATGGTTCATTTTATCCTTGCACTGAATTTTGTGTTCATAAGAAGAAAGGCTCTAGGGTTGTTTGGAATCCACCTCTTGCACCAACATCTCTATTGGCTAAATGAAGTCTACAGTAGATTTGTTTTTCCAGTAGTCATAAGTTCATAAGAATACCCAACTCAAGGTTGTTGTAGCATCTCTTTTTGCTAATGATTCACATGTTGTATAGGTTGCTATAGAATCTCCTTTTGCTAATGATTCACATTTTGAATATGTTGTTGTAGCATCTCTTTTCGCTAATGATTCACATGTTGAATAGGTTTCTATAGCATCTCTTTTTGCTAATTATTCACATGCTGAATAGGTTGCTGTAGCATCTCTTTTTGCTAATGATTCACATGCTGAATAAGCTATTGTAGCATCTCTTTTTGCTAATGATTCACATGTTGAATAGGCTGTTGTAGCATCTCTTTTTGCTAATGATTCACCTATTGAATAGGTTGTTGTAGCATCCCCTTTTACTAATGATTCACATGTTGAATATGCTATTGTAGCATCTCTTTTTGCTAATGATTCACATGTTGAAAAGGCTGTTGTAGAATCTCTTTTTGCTAATGATTCACATGTTGAATAGGTTGTTGTAGCATCTCTTTTTGCTAATGATTCACATGTTGAATTGAGGAATTCTTCTTAACACTTTATGTAACTCTATAACTAGTTGTGGAATTAGTTATTTTGAAATTGAGGGTGTAGAGGAAAGAGTATTTACACTCCATAGTTTTAGTTGGATAGTTTTAACCTTTGCCAATACACCTATCAATTTTCAGAACCTATTATATGGTCAAGTATCTTCATCTTTTGATAATGTACGGTTCCATTCTTTTGACAAATTCTTGGTTTGGATATTGTAAACTTAAAAGATAGTAATGTATCATTGTTCAAGTTTATAAAGAATCTATGATGTATATGCATGGTAGATCAGCACCATAGTACTTATGTTGTAATGTATTTTATGACAAAATCGGCAAGCTTATTTTATTTGAATATCTCATTGATTATTGTATATCCATGTATACGAACAACATTGAATGATGATTTGTACTTTAAGTTAACAACCTATTAACCTTGATTACCTTTTAAATTCTTAGATGCTTGACTTTTCTTATTTCTGCATTCAATGATGTGGCATTCTTTTCTGCACTTTTAGCTTTTTGTGTGATTTGGCAATCTTGTTGTAGGGTTGGTCTTTACATATGGTATAAAAGTTATGTTTAAACCCTAGGCTCTTGGGCTACTGTGCTAACTTGCATTGATGTGTGCTAGGTGTTTGAGTTACCATCATGGCCACAAGAGCTAACTATAGAGGTCGGTCTAGAAGTGGTGCATGAGCTAAGGAACCTAATGAGAGGTTAGATTAGATTATGGTACTATGACCCAATAGGGGTCTTTTTTGCAGCAACAAGGTCAAAGGATGGATAACCTAGAGCATGGGATTTGAGGTAGACAAGCTAAAGAAGAGGCAAGGAAGCATGAAGAAGATTAGCACATTGAGGCCTTGCATAATCAAGAAGAAGAATTGAGGAAGAAACATAAGGATGAGTAGTGGCTAAGGCTCTAAGGAGATCTGAGGAAGAGAAAAGGACAAAAGTTGACCGTCATGTTTCTCTCATTAATACTGATAGGGTACAGAAAGTAGTTGACTTGAGAAAAGATATCAAGAAAGTTACACCACCCACGTTTCATGGTAGAGCTTCTGGGGGTGATGTTGAGGCATGTATTACTAGAATGGAGAAGTATTTCCTAGTTAGGAACTATACAGGGAAATCTAGAGCAATTTGGGCCACATTTCAGCTTATGGTTGATGTAGCTACTTGGTGGGAAAATGTGATGGCTGAAAAGAAAATTGAACATGGGGAGGTAATTTGGGAAGAGTTTTTACAATTTTTTCACAAATGATGGTTACCAAAACTATTCTATGACAAGAATTTATCAAATTTCTACAAGTTAGTGCAAGGGAACATGAACATCTGATAGTATCATGAGTGCTTTTGTCATTTGGTGAAGTATTTTTTGCAGTACCAACATGATGAGCTATTTAGAACCCAAAAATTTGTGATGGGTTTGAAACTTGAGATTTATAGTGAGGTTGAAATGCAGGAGCCTGAGACCATAGAATTTGTACTATGTAAGGCCCTTAAGCAAGAACAGAGGTTGAAGGATCTTTCCTCATCTAAATCCTCCAACTATAACTATAAAAGAAAGTTTCAGGATAATAGATCTCATCAAGATAATAGGGGATATCAGGATGATAGGCAAAAGGGAAATGGAAAGAAATAACAAATTAGGAACATAAAGGATAAGGATCAAGCAAATTTTGACAAAAGCAAGAACAAAGGAAATTGGAACAACAACAAGAATCAAAACAACAGAAATGGAAATGGACAGAATGGAAATGACAAGGGTGATCAATACATGAATGATGATAGGAGAGGCCCAAGGATAAGATGCTTTGTATGTGGTGACAACCATTTTGCTGATAAGTGTCCATAGCAATTTCACAGAAAGGACTTTCCACCTCAGCACCACATTAATGCTATAGTTGATCATAGACAGGTAGATTTTCAAGCCACTCCTATACAAATGTCTAGTACACTTTTTGGCTACCCTATTTCTATTCTTATAGATACTGGTGCTACTGAATGCTTTGTAGATCCTAAGATAGTTGCTAAGATAACTGTTAGGGCTGGTTTTATGGATGAATCTTGGACTTTAGAGTATCGTAATAGGGTTGAACATAGCATAGATCAATATTTATTTTGTAGTGAGTTGGAACTCCCTAGTTTTTGAATAGAGGTCAACCTATATGTAGCACTTTTGGGCTCCTACGATGTCATTCTTGGAATCAATTGGTTGAGTGGGCACAAAGCCTTAGTAAACTATCAGGATAAGGTGATTGAATGCCTCGATGACATAGGTCACTCAGTGTTTCTTAATGGTATTAAATGAGCCTTGGAATTAAGAAAAATTTCAGCAATACAATTAAAGAAAGCCAAGAGGAAGGGTTGCCCATATTAAGAATTCAGAAGAGATTTCACCTCAATTTGATGATCATCCTATTTTTTAGGAATCAGAGATGTGTTTCTGGATGAATTGCCCAAACTACAACCTAAGAGGGAGTTCAATTTTCCCATAGACCTTGTGCCAGGAGCAGAACTACAATCTAAGGTTCCCTATTGCATGAATTCCATAGAGATGTATGAGTTGAATACTCAACTTCAAGAACTCTTTGATAAAGGCTTCATTCAACCTAGTGTATCACTACAGGGAGCTCCTGTAATCTTCATCAAGAAGAAGGATGGTACCTTTAGTTTTTGCATTGATTATTGCATGCTAAATAAGGTAACCATGAAGAATTGGTACCCTCTCCCAAGAACTGATGAATTATTTGATCAGATGAAAGGAGTGACTATATTTTCTAAAATTGATTTGAGATCCGAATATCACCAACTTTGGATTCACAAGGAAGACATACCTAAGATAGCATTTAGATCAAGGTATGGGAATTATGAGTTTTTTGTCTTACATTTTGGATTGACAAATGCACCTGTCACTTTCATGAATCTTATTATATTTAGAGACTATCTTGATAAATGTGTGGAGATATTTATTGATGATATTTTAATATACTTCAAGAATTTAGAAGATCAATAAAAGAACTTGTGCATAGTCTTGCAATGCCTAAGAGAAAGGAAACTATATGGAAAACTTTCTAAGTGTTCATTATATCAAAAGGAGATCCACTATTTGGGGCATATTTTATCAGTTGAGGGCATAGCAGTGGACCTTGGAAAGATGAAATCCATCCTTGAATGGCCAACTCCACATAACATAAGTGAAGTTAGGATTTTTATGTGTCTTGCTAGGTATTATAGGAAATTTGATGAGGGATTTTCTAGCATAACAACATTGATTATATCTCTTTAGTGAAAGGGTAAAAGATTTGAGTGGATAGAAAAATGTGAGAAAGGATTTTAGTTGCTTAATCAAAGGCTTACTATTGCTCCTATCTTGATTATACCAGATCCTAATGGGCACTTTGCTGTCATAATAGATGCTTTAGGAGATGGGCTTGGGGGTGTATTAATGCAAGATGGTAAGGTTGTTGCCTATGAGTCTAGGAAGCTCAAATTGCATGAAGTAAATTATGCTCCTTATGATTTAGAGGTGGCTGCAATAGTACATGCTTTACAAATGTGGCAGCATTACTTATTGGGAAAGCTATTTGAGCTTAAGAATGATCATATAGGGTTGAGATATATTCTTACTCAACCTAATCTAAATGCTAGACAGAGGTTGTGGCTTAAATTCCTTAGTGACTATGATTTGGCATAGAGTATATTAAAGGCAAAGAGAATAGGGTAGCAGATGCATTAGTCATAGAAGGCATATCACCTCCATAACTACATCTTGAACTCGTATGAGAGAGTATATTCTTGAGTAACTTCTTGGGGATACCCTTTATGAATGGGTGATGACATTTTTGGAGACTGATGCTTTTGATTCATGATTTAATGATCATTCTTTTGATGATGGTGGTGGACAAATGGGAAAATGACAACTAGCACACAAAATGAGGAGATGGCATGGAGGAATTGACACATGGCAAGATGTCGCTTCATCATTGATGATGTGACATGCGAAAAAGTGATGTGATCACAAGTGGTGGTGCAAATTCAAATCCAAATGTAAGAAGATTTAACCACATGGTAGTAGATTGATGGTTATTGCATTGTCATGATGAGAAGATGTTGGGACTTTAGTCATAGTGACAAAGTGATCCAATGAACATGCTACACATGTCTGCAGGCTAGTAGTGAGGAGGCAAAATTAGGAGCAAATCATAGAGCGCCATGTTGTGTTGATGTAGCAAGCCTCCCTGGTAGACAATGTAGAGAAACCAATAGGAGCTCACCACATGTAACAAGGAGATCGGCTAGGTTTGACCATATGTGCATATGGAGGGAGATATTGAGTTCAAAGGGTTCAAAATAAATTAAATATTTAAAATAAAGTTGAGCATGAAATTTGAAATTGAAGGAGATATTAAAGAGGAAAAGTAAAAAAGGATGGGCCCCACATGTCATAAGGAGAAATTATATTAATTCATCTTAGCCAATCAGAGTGGATCTACATTTCCTTAAGCCTGCACATATTTTTGATGGGTCTACACTTTATTATAAAGTTGAAAATTTGTAATAAATCAAAATATTTTCAAATTTCAAAAAGTTTGTTCCTCATTTTAGTCTACATTTTCAACTAGGCACTAGGACACACCTTTTGATCCAGATATATGTATATCATATATTGTTGGAAATATCTTGAATCATAGATTTCATTTACAACCAAACTAAGTGTAGGTATTAGTGGGAAAAAGTGATTCTTCAATTTTTCTAGTAGGATCCTTTTGTCAAACTATATTTCTTGTTATTTTCCAATTTAGTTCAAATTCAGTTTGTAGCCACATGATGAAATGGGTTGTCACCAAACTTGGAGAGGATGCTATTATTGATATTATTTTTCCTTCTAATACATTTGGTGTGCCTTTTGGAAACATTTTTATCTATAGGTCCAATATTATTTCAAATTGGTTTTCTCATCATTTGGGGGAAAGATATTTGCAAGTTTATTTAGCCAAATTATGAAGATTTGGTTTAGTATTTAGTTGAGGAGAGAGGAGAGTTATGTTTCAATAGATGGAAGAAATTTAGAAGTAAAAATGACAGCATCAAATTAGATCTAATATTTCTTCCTTTTCTATATCTTCTCATTTGCTTTCATTGTACAAGGTTGGTTCTCAGATATTTGAGCAAGTTCTCAACCTGGTTTTCCATCATTCTTCAACATCCATTTGGTTTTGAATAGTAGATGTGTTTCCTTGAGAAATTAGTGACAAATCTAGTTTACTATGTGTTACTTTGAGTTTTCATATGCATATTGATTGTATTTGTCTTCAAGGAGAGTGATACAAAGCAATATTCAGAGTATCTATGAGTTGTACAATTTTCTAAGATGTGTGGACAAAGAACCTAGATCTTAATTACAATTCATTTTGAGTTGTATGCCATTATATGTAATGTTTTTTATTCTATGAATCAAGTAAATTCTTAGTGTATTTTGATAGAATCATGGAGTTCATGGTAGGATTTTGATTAGTAAAAGGTTCATAGTTAAATCTAATGTCTCGTTCACAAAGTAAATGGATAGATCACAAAGATCATGGTGTATGTTTTGGCTTATGTAACACCCAATGGATAGGGCACTGATCATAGCTACAAGATTTACATATTTTTTACTATTTAGTTTATGGATCTTGGTTAAATCTTTAATCAAAAATATATTTCCCTTTCATGTGCTATAGATTTGAAAGAATAACCCTCACTTGGCTTGTGAAAGCATAGGTTTTGTAATTAGCTCATGCATACCTTTGTTATTGCATGAGCATAGGTTCTATTCAAAGTGCATACATCATAGGAGTTAGCTTCCCTTGGATGTATTTTATTTCAGCTACTTGGTTATTCAAACATTGTTAAATCAAGAGCCAAGAAGGGGCTAGGATCAATGTCTAGAACCTTCCTAGGTGGTGAAAATTTTCCTATATAAGGAAGGCCCATAGTGATGCTTAGGCAGTTTTGGGTGGTAATTTGTGGCTCTATGTTGAAGAGTACTATAACAAAATTTTCCATGTAGGTTCACATATTGTATTTCAAAACTATGTAATTCCACATTTGTGGTGATAATAGAAAGCCCATAGTTTGTTCTCACCAATTGTTGTTGTTTCTTGATTTTTGTTATTGTTTATGGTATTAAGGGGAGCACCCTTCATCAATTTATTTCTTAATTATGTTTTTCCCTATGTACCTAATCCATTTAAGGTTGTTAGATAAGTGGAGTGCTCTTATCAATCAGTTGATTCCTTGACGAGATAATTGGCATAGATTTGACAAAAAAGTGTCTAAACATTACCATTTAAAGATAAGATTTTCCTTGGGAAATCCCCTCTTTCCATTTCACCGCTTCTTTTTGCTCCATTTTTCATAGAATTTTAAGTGTAAATTCCTTTGTCCAAAATCTTTTTATGTGAAGAAAGTAGTAGATTTTTTCAATAAAGATGGTAGGTGAGTTAGGGAAAAAAGTTGGTTTCTTGGCCAAATTGAAAATACTTATCTATAAATAACAGGATTGTTGACTATTTAAGGGTTGGTAAAACTAAAAAATTTATTGTCTATGTCATTTTATAACACATTATCTCATGAATGAAAGTAGTATCATTTTTTCTTGGAATATCTTTGTTTCACCCAATGCATGATGGTATTTATAAGTTGTGTTTGGGGTAGAAGAATCTTGGAGTACTTGGTATGGGATTCATTTACCTTTGAAAACAATGAGATATTTCTATATTGCTTCTATTATCTTCATTGGCTTGGATAAAATAAAATAAAATTATTTTGTTTACTTTGGTACTAGTTTCATTCGCAACACTTGTATGTGTTATATTGATTGATCGAGCATGTATCTAAGTCATCCTACCAGCAAGCATGTATTGTTGCTAATAATAGCATAAAAGTATACAACAGGTAGATTATATTTCTAACTTTGTAGGCTCTTTTATTTCTATTATTTAATTTCCTTGTATCCCCTAATTTCCTAAGATATTTTTCCAACCTCGTCTAAGCGATCCATTTCCTAACCAAGACACAAAGGAAAATGATGAAGCTTTAGCTCACCTTATTATGAATTAGTCACCTCCTCATCCAACTTTTCATATTCTTAAATCACCAAGACCTAGTCTTCAGGGAGCTTAGGAGTGGAAAGTTTTTTCTTCCCATTCTTTCAAGTGATATTGGCTAAACATTCCAATCTAGTGACAATTGTTACATCAATAGGTCCTACAAAGACATGAACTTTCTATGGTGAACGGTATTTCATTCTTTTCATCGATAATATCACTAGAATGATGTGGGTGGTACTTTTAACAGAGAAATTCAAATCCTTTTAAAATTTTAGGATATTCAAAGAAAATGTTTTAGATTAATCTAGTGTAAGGATAAAATATTTGAGGTCTGACATAGTTGGAGAGTTTACTTCTAGTCAATGCATATTGTGAGGATAATAGTGGGTAAGTGCACAAAGTTATGGTGCCAAAAGGCGTTATAAGTAGCCACTTTTTTCTAAATTCAACAATTTCTGAACTTCAATAAGAATTTAAAGATAGTTACGCTCAAAATTTTAAGATATAACAAAAATAAAAGTACTAGTCCTTTGAATCTAGTTTCTAAACTACTATTTTTTTTTTTCAAAATGGTTTAGTTTTAGGTCCTCAAAAAAGGGGGCCACAAAAAATGGTACTACTTTTTTCAAAAAAAAAAACATAACATAGTGCAAAGTGTGGCCCCCCTAAAATTTTAACTTTTTTTGAAATTTTGTGATCCCTCTAGTCAAAAGTTACCTAATACCGTGTAGTTTATCCTAGATTTTTTGGGTAATTTTATAATATGTAATTTTTTTATTTATGGATTTTGCAATTGGACACATCCCAAAAAAGTGAAATATCTATGTGCTCCCCCTAAAAATGATTGAAAACTAATCTAAAATCAAAACTTCTTTTTTTCAAAGCGTGTAAAATGGAGTCTAGTTTCTAAAAAAGTAAGTCGTAAAATTCGATGAACGAGCTAAAATCTACATCCTAATTAGTACATATTAGTTTTTTGACAAAAAATGGACATACATTAAAAATAAATTATAGTTGAAAGGCTTAAAATAGTTCAAATTTGAAATAAATTATATGGTTAAATAGGTAACATAGAGATCTACAATGTCACATAACTTGATTTATCAATGGTCAACCACGATGAAACTTGAAGGAGAACACACAAGAAAAACCAATCATTTTTTGTATGTTTGCTATGAAACATGTCTGAGACTAGTTTAGAGACTCCAAACCTTTGGGTTGAATCCCCAAGGCAAATCTAAGCCCTTAGGCTTGGATGTGTGTGCTATGGAGTGTGTGTGCTATGTAAAGCACTTTAAAATTCAAGCTTGCATAGCACGTATGTGTTATAGTGTGCACAAACTTTGTAAGCCTAAATTTCAATAGAGAGAGAAGGAGAGAGAGAGAGAGGGTAGCGAGTGAGAGAGAGAGTAGAGAATGGGGAGAGAGTAGGAGATGGAGAGGGTGGGATAGGGAGAGACGGAGAGAGAAATGGAGAGAGATAGTAGGGGATGGGAGAAGGTGGGATAGGGAGGGAGGGAGGGAGGGAGGGAGGGAGAGAGAGAGAGAGGAGAGAGAGAGAGAGGAGAGAGAGAGAGAGAGAGAGAGAGAGAGAGAGAGTGAGAAAGAGGGAGAGTAGGAGATGAGAGAGGGTGTGATAGGGGGGAGAGAGAGATTTTTCCTGAGAAATATATTGTAAAAGAGAGAAGTGGGAGAGAGATTTAGCAAGAGAAATGGAGAGAGAGTGAGAAAGGGGTGGGAATTAGGGGGGGGAGAGAGAGAGAGAGAGAGAGTAGGGGATGGGAGAGGGGTGGGATAGGGGGGAGAGAGAGAGAGAGAGAGAGAGAGAGAGAGTAGGGGATGGGAGAGGGTGAGATAGGGAGAGAGAGAGAGAGAGAGAGAGAGAGAGAGAGAGAGGAGAGAGAGGAGAGAGAGAGAGAGAGAGAGAGAGTAGAAGATGGAAGAGGGGTGGGATAGGGGGAGAGAGAGAGTAGGGGGTGGGAGAGGGAGAGGGAGAGAGAGAGTAGGGGATGGGAGAGGGTGGGATAGAGAGATCATAGGGGATGGGAGAAGGTGGGATAGGGAGAGAGGGACAGAGAAATAGAGAGAGATAGAGAGAGTAGGGATGGGAGAGGGAGAAGAGTACAGATGGGAGAGGGTGAGATAGAGAGAGAGAGAGAGGGTGGGATAGGAGGAAGAGAGACAGTATAGGATGGGAGAGGGTGGGATAGGGGGAGAAAGAGAGAGAGATTAGGGAATGGGAGAGGGGTGGGAGGGATATATATTATATATATATATATATATATATATATATATATATATATTATATAGAGAGAGAGAGAGAGAGAGAGAGAGAGAGAGACCTAGGGCATAGGAGAGGCTGGGATAAGTGGGGGGAGAGAGATAGAGGGAGATATAGAGAGAGAGAGAGGGAGAGAGAGGGATGGAGAGGGGGAGAGAGAGAGAGAGAGTGAGAGAGAGAGAGAGAGAGAGAGAGAGAGAGAGTAGGGAATGGGAGAGGGTGAGAGAGAGTGAGAAAGAGAGGAAGGGAGAGTGAGAGAGAGGGAGAGAGGGGGGAGGGAGAGAGAGAGAGAGAGTAGGGGATGAAAGAGGGTAGTATAGGGGGGGGGGGGGAGAGAGAGAGAGAGAGAGAGAGAGAGAGAGAGAGTAGGGAATGGGAGGAGGGTGAGAGAGAGTGAGAAAGATAGGAAGGGATAGTGAGAGAGAGGGAGAGGGGGGAGGGAGAGAGAGAGAGAGAGAGAGTAGGGGATGAAAGAGGGTAGTATAGGGGGGGGGGGAGAGAGGAGAGAGAGAGAGAGAGAGAAGGTGGGATAAGGAGAGAGGGATAGATAAATGGGAGAGATAGAGAGAGTAGGGGATGGGAGAGGGAGGGATTAAGGGATAGGGGAAGAGAGAGAGAGGGGGGGGAGATGATGAGAGTAGGGTGGGAGAGAGAGAGTGAGAGAGAGAGAGAGGAGAGAGAGAGAGAGAGAAAGTAGGGTGGGAGAGGGAGAGGGGGGGAGAGAGAGAGGGGGGGGGAGAGAAGGGGATGCATGGAAGAGACACTACTCTTGAGGAGTCATTGAAGAGACACAACCCTTCCAGTAGGTAATAAATAGTCATTTTGAGAATTTGAAACAAGTGCATACAATAAAGAAAAGGCACATCATTGAAGGATATATATGCATATATGAACATCAACCAATAAAAAATATGAAGGAATACCAATATTGAGTATTGTACACAACAAAGATTTTTCCAAACCAAAGGAAATAAGTCATTCATAATAGTTAGACAATTAAGAACTAGATTATATATCAACCAGATTATTCTTACATATGTAAATAGTATTATTGACCAAATTATAAGTAGGAAAATGATGTTGTACATAATCTCCAATTACAATAGCATGGAAGCTTTTTTATTTTAATACTTAAAATTCTTGTGTCCCAAAAAGGGACATTACATACATTGCTCACTAATCCTTTACAATAGAAAATGTTTACAAAAAATGGCATGTACTTTTATGAGGACATCATATATTATAGAAATCCCACACCAAAGCAACTGGCTAGCCACTCAAAAAATAGTAACTAAACGCAAGTGGGATTATAGAGATACCTTAATAAGCTAGTATCTTCTTTACTCAAGCAACATCTTGGTCATCTACTTGATTGGGACATGTTTGGGAACTGAATTTCTCCATTTAAACTAAAGTCTTTGGAAGCAATTATATTTGTTGTTAGTGTAAATAATTAATTATTTTTACACTTTACTTAAGTTTACTTAGGTTAAATGCATTATTTTATTAGTTATCATATAGACACCTAGGAGTATGTGTAGTTATATGAGTTGTCTTATTTACAACACAAGAGTTTGCATATTCATCTGAGTTGTCATGTAGACAACATAGTTATTTGCACTCCAATTGAGCACATGGTGTCTACAACATTTCTTTACGAGATACACCTATGTAAGCTTATCCTCTCATCATCACAAAAAATTCTATGCTTAATGGAGGATAATCCACTCTTGGTGGACATGTGCTTAGTTGTGAGGCTTATCACTTTGCTGACTCCTAATCATTATAGATGCCTTTATATACAGGCACTTCTAGTGTGTATTCATATGATATTCATTCTCATTATTATTATTCTAATCATCCATTATTGGTCCATATTGTTCTAGTGTTTGAGCTTCTTGATCTTGGTGTTATTTTTCCCTAAGGAAAATTCTTACATGGTATCAGAGCAATAGGAGATCTCTTCACATAACCATTGGAGACCATTTTTGCTTCACCTATCAGAGGACCACGATTCAGATCCAAAGTATCTACAGCTATTGGGAGCATCTAGAACCAAATCAGACCTCACCATTGCATCCAGAGCATCGATTCAGTGAACTTTAACTATAAATTTGCCTAACCCAGGCCATAGTCAAAATTGAGGCAAAAAATTTCTTGCAAACTGGAACCTAAAGGCCCGATTTGCAAAATTGGTATCATCTCTTCAGATCTATGAATTTAATTTTTAGATCTGCATATTTTATTTTGCATCTCTGCAAAAAAAAAATTGGATCTGTAATTTTTTTTCTAAATTTTTTTTTAGCCATCAAGCCTATAGGAGAGCATTTTTTGCAAGCAAACTGGGTTGTCAAATCCTAGTGCCCATGGCCAGAATAGTCCATATTCCATGACATATTCAATCAGCTTCCATCACAAATCAATTGGCATAACCATAATCAATGTTCAATCAACACTGGTGGTCTTCACAACATACTGACACATGCAACAATCTAGAGGCTTACAACTTATTTCAGTGACCGTGTGTTGTGCATTTTAACCATATAAAAGCTTTGAAGTGTAATGAATGTGGAATTAAAATCCCACACCACCGTCGGCCACTTCAGTCATCAGCTTCCTTCACCGACAATTGAGATGACACCACCAGCAATCAGCCCCCTTTGGCAGTTTGCTGGCAACATCCACCTCTTCCATTGGCTGTCATCTTCTCTGCACTAATCATCGATCTCTACACTTTCATCGGCTGACAACTTTCTGGCACCAATAACTACACCATCAACTTCTCCACATCAGCCACCACATCGCATCTAACATGATAGCTTCTTCATCATTGACATCAACCTTTGGACACATCATCACCACCATGTTAGGTGACCAGTCATAACCACATCACCTACACAATCAGTCGTGTCAGCAAGTTGGCCCTTTTTTGTTGATGTCATCATTTCATTATCCTAAATTTTATGGTCATTTGACCATCACAAGTAGGCCATATTACACTACCATGATGGCCATTTGGATGTCAATTTTAACACAGTGTTTTCTTGAGTAGACCACTTACCATATGTAGTTTTGATTTGATAGTCCAACTTCAGGAGGCCATATCTCAATCATCCAAACTCCAAATTAAGTGTAATTTTTTTTATCTAGGCTAGAATTTCCTAAACTTTTCAATGGTGTTATTATGTTCTAGTTTGGTGCACAGATTTGTCAAAAAATAAGTTTTTGGTGATTGTACCTATCCAATCCTACATTTTGCAACTTCAAACACTCCATATGAGCTCGTCTGGACACATTTTTAGGTTCCATTTTTTTTGAAAGTGCATAAGTTTTTGTCTACTTTCTAGATCGACAATCAAATTATAGGCTTGTGTGGACAGAAATACCACTTTTATAAATAGATTCTTTTTTGCATTATATTGCTTTGATTAAACTTCAAAATTATTGTATATCTGAGCTACATTGCTAAGTACTAGATTTAAACTCCAAGAGGAGCTTGTAAACAATAAAATTAGAAGTCCACTTTTGTCCATTTTGATAAGTGGCCCTTTGTAAACACACTACAATTAAAGTACCTAAAGCATTCATTTGGGGGGGGGGGGGGGGGGGGGGGTCTTTGATTGAGTGAATAGGGGGGGAGTGTCTTGTGTTCTTGTGTCTCCTTGTTATTGTTCTCTTTCTTTTGCATTATGGGTTTTTCTTCTAAGTTAACACCACATAATTATACTACTTGGAAAGAAAAGATAAAGGAACCATTAGTTGAAAAAGGTTTACGGTGTTATGTAACTAGTGCAACAAAGAAACCTGATGATGATGCTAATCAGTCTCGTAAAGAAGACTAGGCATCAAAACAAGAAATAGCCCTAGGAACCTTGTTAAAGAATATCTCAGATGTTGGCAAATATCACATAAAGAATATTAAAAATCCAATAGAAGTCTAGGATAAACTTGAAGCATTGTATGGGATAGTAGATGAAGATATGGCCTACACCATTGAGGACAATCTTCTCAAATTGGATCCTAGGAATTTCAACACCATCAAAGATTATCTTACCCAAGTAGACATGTATAGGGCAAAACTTAAGGATTGTGGTGAACCCATCAAGGATGGAAAGTTAATCAAACACATGATGACTCATCTTCCTCTTGAAAATGCCACTTTTGTTTCTAGTTATAATACTCACAAGTTAACAATGGGTAGTGCCTTCACTAAGCCTTCATTTGATTCATTTTTAGGAATACTAGTCTTAGAACATGAAAAGTTAGTGAGTATGGGAATTCTCTAGTCTTCCAAGACCAAAGCCTTGGTAGCTTATCAAGGGAATCCAAGTGGTAAAAATTCCAACAAGAAGAAAAAGCAGTGGAAGGCTAAGCCACAAGATGACACACAACAATCTTCCTCTACACATGAATCTTCCTCCACACAACAATCTTCTTCACAACAAGGCAAGTCTTTTTCCAAAAATAATAAGAACGGGAACAACTTCAACAAAAGGGAGAAGAAAAATTGTGCTTATTGTAAGAAGAATGGTCATGATGAACATGAGTGTAAGGATAGGAAAATTTATGAGTTGCTAAACTTAATGAGGAATCATAAAATTGATGTACCAAATGCCTATAAGGATAAGGGATCTTCAACTGCTTCAAAAGATAATAGACAAAATTTAGTAGCAAGTACAAACAATTGTGAGGAATGGGTTCTTGACTCAAGAGCTACACATCATATGGGTGCTTCAAGGAAGCATTTTTCCTCTTTGAAACCATCGCATGTACCTTACATCTATGTGGGAAATGACACACAAGTGGAAGTTGAAGGAAAAGGGAATGTTGAGTTGGACAATGGAGTCTTCAAGGGTGTTCTTCATGTTCCCAACCTTAGCACCAACCTTATTTCAATCTACCAAATTACTCAATATGGATGTGGCAACAAAATGGCATTCCTTCCTGATTTAGTTGTGGTCAAAAATCTAAAGGATGATTCTATGGTGGAAATTGGAAAGGCTAATCATGATAAAAGACTTTATTCTTTTTCTCATTTTGTGCCTAAGTCCACTTCCCTTGCCTTGTTGACTCACTCAAATTCACAAAGTAAACTATGGTATGAGAGGTTTGGACATCTTAATTACTACTACCTTCAACAACTTAGCAACAAGGATATGGTCATAGGTCTACCTCAACTCAAGTATTTAGAGGGTCTATGTTCAAGTTGTGAAGTAGGCAAGCATCCCAAAGAGAAGTTTGATAAGGGGAAGTCTTGGAGAGCTACTGTTGTTCTTGAATTGGTTCATAGTGATGTAGCTGGCCCATTTCCAGTACCATCATTTGGAAAGGCTCACTATGTTCTCACCTTCATTGATGACTTTTCATACTACACTTGTGTCTTCTTTCTTGCTCATAAGAGTGAAGTGTTTGATAAGTTTATCACCTTCAAAGCTCAAGTTGAGAAGCAATCAAGGAAAGCCATCAAGATTCTTCGAATAGATAATGGAAGGGAATATGTGAACTCAAGGCTTATAGACTATCGTACTCATGAGGGTATTGATCTTTAACATTTAGTTGCATACACTCCACAACAAAATGGTGTTGTTGAAAGGAAGAATAGAACCCTTAAGGAGATGACCACTTGTATGCTACAACATAAGTCTATAGATCAAGTTTTTTGGGTAGAAGCCATGTGTTGTGCCAATTACATCCAAAATAGAAGTCCCCATAAGGCCTTGGATGGAATTACACCTTTTCAGGCTTGGTGTGGCAAACAATCAAGTGTAAAACACTTTAAAAATTTTGGTTGTCTAGCATGGGCAAGGATACTTCCACAAAAATGAAATGCATTGGAACCTCAAAGAAAACCTTGTATATTTGCCAGATAACCTAACCACATTAAGACATACAAACTCATGGATCCAGAGACACATGAAATTTTCTTTGAGAGGAGTGTTCACTTTGAAGAAACGTGTCCAAGTTTGGCTCCTTCAACTCCTTCTTCCTCCTTCATGGAAAGTGATGACAGTGATGAAAGTGACTTAGAAGACAATATTCCTTCAACTTTGACTTGCAGGACACCACCTTCACAGAGTCCACAACATTTGAGGATATTCCTTCTTCTTCTTCCAGTAGACCTCATTGGGCACAACAAACACTTGATTTAGCAGGTTCATTAGTGGGGAATCCTTTAGCTACTAGGAGGACAAGGTCACAACACAAATCATTTCCACATGCATATATTGCCATAGCTTCTAATCCATAGTCATTTAAGGAAGCGTCAAGGATTCTTGAATGGGACAAAGCCATGGAGGAAGAATATAACTCTTTAATGAAAGAAAACACTTGGGACTTAGTTCCTCTTACTAATGGAAGAAAATTGATTCAGTTTAAGTGGGTCTATCAAACCAAGTTTGTAGTGAATGGAAGTGTGGATAAGTATAAGGCTAGACTTGTTGCCAAAGGTTTCTCATAGGTTCTTGGTAGTGACTATACTGAGACCTTTGCACTTGTAGCTAAGATGAACTCCATTTGTTTGAGACTAGCTATTGTTGTTGCTCATGGTTGGGTTGTTCATCAGATGAATATGAAGAGTACATTCTTGAATAGTGATCTTCTTGAGGAGATTTATATGGAGCAGCCATAGGGTTTCAATTAAGGATTCTACTTTGGTTTGCAAGTTGAAAAAGTCTATCTATGGCCTTAAGAAATCTCCTTAGGATTGGTATGCCAAGATGGATTCCTTCCTACTCTCAACAAGATTCACCAAGTGTCATTCAAATTTGAATGTCTACATTCTTCAGAGGGATGGCTCACACTTGATACTTGTGCTTTATATAGTTGACTTTATTATTACAAGAAGTACTTCATCCATCATTGCTAGTGTCAAGAATTCTTTTCAGGTTAGATTTTCTATGATTGACTTGGGTTTACTTCATTATTTCCTTGGTATTGAGATCACACAATCTTCAACTGGGATCACACTTTCTCAACCCAAGTATTCTCTTGATTTACTTTCTCAATTTCACATGAGTGACTATAAGCCTACTCCTACTCCTTTTCTTTCAAGTGTTAAGTTAGAGGAAAATTATTCCACTCCACTTGTTGATTCTACATTGTATAGATAGTTGGTTGGGAGTCTCATCTACTTGACACATACACACCTTGACATAGCTTTTGTAGTTGGCATGGTTTTGCACTTCATGCAAGAGCCACATGAGCTTCATTGGAAGGCTACCAAATGCATCTTGCACTACATGTAGAGTACACATACACATGAGATACAATATGTAGCAGGTACTAGACTTCAATTGGTTGGTTATACAGATTCAAACTATGTAGGAAATCTTGATTCTTGCAAGTCTACTTTAGGTTACATGTTTCATCTTGGTTCTAGCCCCATTTGTTGGCAGAGTAAGAAGCAAAATACTATTTTTCTTTCTTCAACTGAGGCTGAGTATCGAGGAGTTATCACTGTGGCTACAGAAGCTATTTGGTTACAACATATTCTAAATGGGTTTGGATTGTACATACCTAAACCCACAATCATTCATTGTGATAATCAAAGTGCCATTGAGATATAAAAACATCCAATTCAACATCAATAGACCAAACACATTGAGGTTCATATGTACTACATCAGAGAGCTAATACATGAGTAGGTCATTGCATTGTAGTATTTTCCTATAGTAGAGCAAGTTGTAGATATCTTCACCAAACCCTTCATTGAGGTCAAGTATCTTCATTTGCAAGATCTCTTGGGGGTGCAGGGTATTTCACCAGAGGGGTCACATGACTCTTCTCTTCTTTATTATACTTATCTCTCTTTTTCAGGGAGGGTTTTTCCCATGAGGTTTTCCCTCTTTCTTCATTTTCAAAGATATTGCATTGCATTGCATCACATTATATGTAGAGCACTACATTTGTAAATGGGTACCTAACATGGCCTCATAGTCAGGACCCATCATGTATTTTCATCATAGCTTTTGTGAGCTTAAGTGCATTCCCTTAAGTTGCACTTAAAGGGGGTGTTCATGTAAATAATTAATTATTATTACACTTTACTTAAGTTTACTTATGTTAAATGCATTATTTTATTAGTCATCATATAGACACATAGGAGTATGTGTAGTTATATGAGTTGTCTTGTTGACAACATAGGAGTTTGCATATTCATCTAAGTTGTCATGTAAACAACATAGTTGTTTGCACTCCAATTGAGCACATGGTGTCTAAAACATCTCTTTATGAGATACACATATGTAAGCTTATCCTCTCATCATTGCACAAACTCATGTGCTCAATGGAAGATAATCCACTCTTGGTGGACATGTGCTTAGTTGTGAGACTTATCACTTTGCTGACTCCTAGTCATTCCAAATGCCTTTATCACTACTAGGACTTGGAAAATGTTCCAAATTATTAAAAAACAACTAAAAGCACCTAATCCTAGGCTATCTTGACCAAAAACTCAAAAAGACCCAATTTTACCTAATTCGCAACTTTTGCTCATATCTTGCACAAAGTGGCCTAGGCATACATATCTTGCTTATATCTCTCTAACCATTCCTTGTGGGATCAAATTGTCTATTCTAGTAGCTTGGAGTGGTCAAGTAAACCATATTCCCAAGCTCATCCCATCCCCTAAGAGTCACAAAATGCCATAGGACAACAATCTTTGCAAGGCATATCTTAGAGCTCATGCAAGGTATGGATGCAATTCTAGGTGCTACAGGACCATGTTTCTGACACTTAAAATAAACTCTCTCAATTTTTGGAGATTAGATTTTGTTTTGATTTTGCAGCCCCATCTTGAGTGATGCTAAAACTTGTAGTGTTGGCTAGTACAAAGTTGCCAACTATTTAATCTCTCCAACCATTCATCGTGGGATTAAACTGTCTATTCCATTAGCTCTGGATGGCTAGATAAACCCTAGTTCCAAGCTCATCCCATCCTATTGACCACTCGAATGTTCTCGGGCATGCCAAACTGAATTGACCTTAAGAGTCATTAAATGCAATAGGGAAATGATCTTTGATGGGGCATATCTCAAATCGTGTATGAGGTATGGATGTAATTCTAGGTGGTACAAAATCATATTGCCAACACCTACAATAACCTCTCTCATTTTTTGTAGATTGGATTCCATTTTGATTTTGTGGCCCCATCTCATGTGATGTTGAAACTTGTGGTGTTGGCCAGTACAAAGTCGCCAACTAGTGAATCTCTCCAATCATTTGTCATGGGATCAAATTGTCTATTTTGTTAGCTCTGGGTGGTTAGGTAAACCCTAATTCCAAGCTCATCCCATCCTGTTAATCACTTGAACATTCTTGGGCACGCCAAACCAAATTAACCCTAAGAGTCATTAAATGCCATAGGAAAGCAATCTTTGATGGGGCATATCTCAGAGCTCATGTGAGGTATGAATGCAATTCTGAGTGCTATAAGATCATATTCTAACACCTAAAATAACCTCTCTCACTTTTTGGAGATTAGATTTCATTTTGATTTTGCAGCCCCATCTTGGGTGATGCTAAAACTCGTAGTGTTGGCTAGTACAAAGTTGCCAAGTGGTGAATCTCTCCAACCGTTCATTGTAGAATTGAACTATCTATTCCATTAGCTTTGGTTGGCCAGGTAAACCCTATTTCCAATCTCATCCCATCCCATTGACTACTCAAATGTTCTCAGGCACGCCAAATCAAATTGACCCTAAGAGTCATTAAATGTTGTAGGGCAGTGATCTTTGACGGGGCATATCTTAGAGCTCATGCGAGGTATGGATGCAATTCTGGGTGCGAAAAGATTATGTTTTTGAAACCTACAATAAGCTCTCTTAATTTTTAGAGATCAAATTCTATTTTGATTTTTTGGCCCCATCTCAAATGCTGTTAAAACTTTTAGTGTTGGCCAATACAAAGTCGCCAACTAGTGAATATCTCCAACTATTCATCTTAGGATCAAACTATCTATTCTATTAGCTTCGAGTGGCTGAATAAACCCTAGTCCCAATCTCTTCTCATCATGTTTAGCACTTGAACATTCTCAGGCATGCCAAACCTAATTGACCCTAAGAGTCACTAAATGCCATATGGCAGCAATTTTTGATGGGGCATATCTCAGAGCTCATGCAAGGTATGGATGCATTTCTAGGTGCTCTAGGGCTATGTTGTTGACACCTACAATAACCTCTCTTACTATTGGTATAAATAAGTATTTACTATTTACAATTACTTAAGTATGCTTAGGTTAATTCATTATTTTATTATTATTTAGGTGAGACACTTAGAAATTTGTGTACTATCATGAGTTGTCATGTTGACAACACAGAAGTACGCAACTCTATTTCAGCACATGGTGTCTGTTAGGATAAAACATGGACAGAAATAAAAACCACATGCAAATATAACCAATAATTGAAAATAATAGATCACATAGAAATGAACACAAGGCACAAAGATTTAACGTGGTTCACCCAATCCCTGCGCTACATCCACCAAACAGCAAGTCGAATCTTATTACAATCCAGTGATTACAACCTGATTACAATCTGTATTCCCTTACAGCTCAATATCGCCGCAAGAACCAATTTCGCATCACAACATAATGAAAAATACCCAACCCTAAACCCTTTTATACAAGTATTAAACTGCTTTAGGATTATAACATTTCGGCCATAATTAGCCATAACTTTAGTGGCGAATCTAAGAATGGTGAATAGTACCAAAAAAATTTCTACAAATGGCAAATAGTACCCAAAAAAAAAATTTAGGACGATGCCTCAAACCCCACTAATTATGAAGTATGTAAAATACTTTCCTGATCAGTCACCACAATCTAACAATCTCCCACTTGGGGACTGATCAGGCTCCACACTAAATAACAATCTCCCACTTGGAGACTAATCCTATAGCAATACCACTACCACATGGGGCTCTCACTGGATCAAACCACCCTGGACTCTACTGTTCTTTTATTCATGTTCAGTCTAAAAGACCAACCGAAGCTAAAGAGGAGTTCAGCTTCTCCTGTGTTACAACCTTTGTCAACATATATGTTGGATTGTCATTGGTATGTATCTTCTCCAGCTTTAACTGTCCATCTTCCAAATTTGACTAAATGAAATGGTACCACAACTATATGTGTTTGGTCTTAGAATGTAGAGCTGAATTCTTTGCAAGATGAATGGCACTTTGACTATCTGTGAACAAATAATTATCCTTCTGAGGATGTCCCAATTCTTCCAAGAAGAACTAAAGCCATATCATCTCCTTGGCTACCTCTATAGCAACAACATACTCTACCTCTGTAATGGATAGAGCATTAATCTTCTGTAACCTAGAAACCTAGCTCATGACTGCCCCACCAACAGTAAAGACATAACCTATAGTACTCTGCCTAGTATCAATATCCCCTACAAAATCTAAGTCAACATAGCCCTGTAAATCAGTAGTAGAGCCCCCAAAGTGTAAACACTTATTGGATGTTCCTCTCAAATATCTGAGAATCCACTTGATAGCATTCCAATGCTCAAATCCTAGATGACTCATATACCTGCTAACGACTCCCATTGCATGGGCAATATCTAGCCTAGTGCATACCATAGCATATGTCAAGCTCCCTGTAGTTGAAGCATAGGGTACCTTGGACATCTTATCCTCCTCTTCATGTGTCTTAGGACACATCTCCTTAGTCAATTCCAAATGACCAGGTAAAGGTGTGCTAACAGCTTTAGCATTCTCCATAGAGAAACGTTGCAACACCTTCTCAACATAATCAGCTTGAGATAGCGTCAATGTTCTGTTCTTCCTATCTCTGCAAATCTTCATACCAAGGATTTGTTTTTCTACCCCCAAATCCTTCATAGCAAATGCATGTGCTAACTAGTGTTTCAGCCCCTTAATATGATCCATGTTAGACCCAGCTACAAGCATATCATCAACATATAAACATAAAATAATGTAGCTATCATCATCCAACCTCTTAAAATAAACACAATAATCTGAATGACACTTGTTATAGCCATGCTCATGCATAAACCTGTGACATTTCAGATACCATTGTCGAGGTGCTTGCTTCAAGCCATATAAATTTTTCTTCAATTTGCACACTAAGTTCTCCTTACCTTTGACCTCAAAACCCTATGGCTAAGCCATATAGATTTCTTCATCCAAATCACCATGAAGGAAGGTTTTTTTAACATCCAACTGCTCTAAATGCAAATCTTCAGTAGCCACAAGGCTTAAAACAATACAAATAGAAGTCATTTTAACAACAGGAGAAAATATCTCATCAAAATCAATTCCCTTTTTTTGTGCAAATCCTTTTACAACTAACCTAGCCTTAAATATTTTCTGACCTCCTTCCTCTTCTTTCAACTTGTAAACCCACTTATTCTATAAAGCCTTTTTACCTGCAGGCAACTTGCATAGATCCCATGTCTTATTCTTCAACAAAGAGTCCATTTCATCTTTCATTGCAGACTCCCACTAAATCTTAGTATTCACCTGCACAGCTTCATCATAACTTTCAAGTTCACCAGCATCAGTAAGTAAAAAAGAATACAAAGAGGGAGAAAATATTTGTGGAGGTCTAATTTGCCTTGTTGACCATCTAACATTCACCAGTGTGTGTGGTATTTTTTGTTGCAGTTGTTGCACATCATGAGGAATGGCTGGAACATCAGCTTTTGGAGTATCATCCAACACTACATAATCATCTTCTTTCTTCTCATGTTGCTGCAACAGATCTTTGTACAACACTTTCTCATTGAATATGACATCCCGACTTCTAAAAATTTTATGATTTTCAAAATCTCAAAGCCTATAACCAAATTCATTAATGTCATATCCAACAAAGACACATTTTTTTGATTTTACTTCTAGCTTGGTTCTATTTTCAGAGTCTATATGAGCAAAAGCTTCACAACCGAAGGTCTTAAGAAAAGAATAACTCACCTTCTTACCAGTCCATGCCTCCTCTAGAATACCATAGCCCAAAGGAGTAAAGGGATCTCTATTAATCAAATATATTATAGTATTGACAACCTTCGCCCACATGTGCAAGGGAAACCTAGCATGTAACCTCATGCTCCTTGCACGCTCCATTATAGTCTTCTTCATACTTTCAGCCGCTCCATTTTCCTGTGGAGTCCTTGGAACAATTTTCTGTCTATGAATACCATTAGTGGAACAATAACCTTCAAATTCATGACTGCATTACTCACCACCATTATTAGATCTGAGACATTTTAATTTCTTACCAGTCTCATTTTCAACCAAGCATTTCCATTTCTTAAAAGTTTGAAATACATCAGATTTATGTCTAAGGAAATAAACTCATACTTTTCTAGTTGCATCATCAATAAATGTAACATAATAATGAGAGACACCAAGGGAAGATACCTGAGTTGGTCCCCATACATCTGTATGCACAAGCTCTAATTTCTCCTTTTTGTTTTCTTGCCCAATCTTTACAAATCTCACTCTCTTTTGTTTTTCATACACACAACTTTCACAAAAATCCATATTAACATAGTTCAGACCTGGTAAAACTTTCATTGAATGAAGTACTTTCATACCTTTCTCACTCATGTGCCCAAGTCTGTTGTGCCACAATGTTGTATTAGAATCTACAGCAGCTATTTGTTCTCCCTGCTCAACTGCAACAATTGTTCTTGAACATTCATTTTTCTCTTAAACAATCAAAGTAGAAGGAACAATATGACCTGTACAAAGATATAAGGTGTCTACTTTCACACCTTTTGCTACTACAAGGGAACCTTTTGAAACCTTCCAATTTTTATCATTAAAAGTAACTACACAACCCTCATCACCGAGTTGCCCTACTGAAATTAAATTCCTACTCAGCCTTGGAACATGTCTTACCTCATGTAGTAGCCAATGATTCCCATTCTGCAACTTAATCTTAATGTTTCCCTTTCCAACAATTTTACAGGGTTCATTATCCCCCAAATAAACAAGCCCAAAATCCCCTTGGACATAATCAATGAAATAACCTCTATGAGGTGTAGTATGAAATGAAGTACCAAAATCTAAAACCCATGAATCATCAACACTTTCTAAAGACAAAAGAAAAGCATCCTCTTCTGATTTGTTACTTACCACATTTGCCTCCTTGTCTCCATCTGATTTATCTCCTTCATTTTTCTTTCGATTCCAGCAATCTTTCTTTTTGTGCCCTAGTTTCCTACAGTACTAGCAATCGTTTGGTCCTCTCGATTAAGACCTCCTCCCCTTTAACTTTCCTCTTGATTTCCCATGATTTCCAGAGTTACTTCCTCTCTCAGTCGTTTTGCCCCTGCTTTGTGCATTCAAAGCACTTCCTGATGTAGATCCACCTAAGGATTTCCTACAAGTTTCCTCACTCAAAACAACATCGATCACATCATCATATTTTAGGGTGCTAGATCCAGGAACAGAATTACTCACCGCTATTACCAAGCCATTCTAGCTTTTAGGCAAAGAACACAAAATCAAGAGAGCCCTAATTTCTTCATCAAAATTGATACCCACAAAAGACAACTGACTAGTAATAGTATTAAACTCATTTAAATGATCTACAATAGATCCACCTTCTACCATTTTCATATTAAATAAACACTTCATGAGAAATACCTTGTTTGAAGCAGAGGGTTTTTCATATAGTGTCGCTAAGGTTTTCATCAAATCTTCTGTCATCTTTTCTTTTGTAATATTAAATGCCACCGATGGTGCCAAGCATAACCGAATGCTTTTGAGTGCCTTTCTATCCAAAAGATTCTATTCAACCTCTGACATAGTTCCCTGATTCTTGGCTTTGCCTTCCAACGGCTTCCATAAATCCTTCTGATATAGATAGTCTTCCATTTGCATCTTCCATAACTGAAGTTCTGCCCATTAAACCTATCAACCCTCAGCTTACCCTCATTTGCCATTGCTCCCACTCAACCGTGAGACTCCCACTCAACTGTGAAACTTTCCTGCAGAGGATAACTGAAAAACAAGTAGGCTCTGATACCACTTGTTAGGATAAACCACAGACAGAAATAAAAACTACATGCAAATATAACCAATAATAGAAAATAATAGATCACACAAAAATGAACACAAGGCACCAAGATTTAACATGGTTTACCCAATCCCTGGGCTACATCCACCAAACAACAAGTCTGATCTTATTACAATCCAATGATTACAATCTGTAATCCCTTACAGCTCAATACTGCCCAAGAACCAATTTTGCATCACAACATAATGAAAAAATACCCAACCCTAAACCCTTTTATACAAGTATTAAACCGCTTTAGGGTTATAACATGTCAGCCATAATTAGCCATAACTTTAGTGACGAATCTACGAATGGTGAATAGTACCAAAAAAAAATTTACAAATGGAAAATAGTACCAAAAAAAAATTCCCCACTAATTATGAAGTATGTACAATACTTTCCTGATCAGTCACCACAATCTAACAGTGTCTACAACACTGGAGTTTGCATCATTCACTGAGTTTTCATGTAGACAATATAGTTATTCGCACTCCTAATTTAGCACATGTTATCTACACCACTAATTTGTGTGCTACACTATTGTAGGCTTATCCTCACATCATTGCACTTATTTCTGTGCTTAATGGAGGATAACCCATATCTGGTGGACATGTGCCTAATTGTATGACTTATCATGATGTTGACTTCTATGCATTCAAGAAGCTCTCCAGAGGCCTTTATATAAGGGCACTCCTAGTGTACTTTCATATGGCATATTGAATGAATATATCATCATTCTAATCATACTCTCTCTTTTGTCTACTATTGTGCTTGCGCTTGAGTTCCTTGGTCTTGGGTGAATTCTAGCCTAAGCCAAATTCTTCAATGGTATTAGAGCTCAGGGAGATTCTCTACACATAGCCATTTAAGACCATTCATGCTTTAGCACCTCGACCTAAATCTGGAGCATTTGCAAAAATTGGGAGCTTCTAGAGCCAAATCTGACCTCACCATTACATCCAAAATGTCAATTTGGTGAAGATCGACTATAAATTTTTCCTATACTGGGCTAAAGTTGATCATGAGGGAAAAAAAATTTGCAAATCGGCACCTGGAGGCCCGATTTACAGTTCGGGTATGGTCATCATTTGATCTGTTAAATTCATTTTTTTGATCTATTAATTCTACAATTTCTCTATATTTTTTGGAATTATTTTTTCAAATTTTTAGCCTAGTTGGGCATTCAGGCAGAACCGGGCAACCACACCCTAGCTCTATAATTTTTGTGGAATTTTTTTTAATCACATGAATATTTTATTTTTAATCAGCAGGCTAAGCCATCGGACCGAGCACTGTACCAATCAAATCCAAATTTTTCTAGGGTACCGGTGAATAAACTGTGGCCAAGTACATAATCCAGCGAGTATCATCAGTCAACCAGTAGACCAACCATTATATATTTTGACGTCCATGCCTTTGTTTACATTTGGGCAGGCTGCCTCTTTTAAAATGTGCATTAAGCACTTACCCATTGAATGTGGGACTAATGCACTTAGAAACTAGCACCTGCATTTTGGAACATTCGTCCCCCACCAAACGTGCAGTGGTGACCCCTATCAATTTCCGGTGGTCCTGCGACACACAGCGCTTCAACCACTACTCTTCCAACATTGGCGACCCAATGATCTTCAGCCAAGCGGCATAAATGGATGTAGCCAGTGGACACGCAATGAACCCTTCAATCAATGCCTGACACATAGCACACTGCCACATGCCAGTTTGTGCATAAGTGGACATACACATGCATGCACAATCACCATCCCAAGCAATGTACAACAAATTATAGACAGTGATTATGTAAAGGTCACATCGGCATATGAATTTTTTCCATGTCACTCATCTGTATAGGTTGTACGATGTTGATGTCATGCTGATGTCATCACAAGGCTTGGAGTCGCTGATGTCATCATTTCACTAGCCTAAATTTGACAGTCATCTGACCGTCATTCCAGGCCAAATTTGAACTACTATGATGGTCAACCATCAAATTTAACACCATCTTTTGCTAATGCAACCCCTCTCCAGATTGATTTTTGATTTTGCAGTATGACTTTGGGAGGCCATATCTCAGTCATTCAGACTCAAAATTAGCTGCAATTTTTTTTGAAATTAGGTAGAATTTTTTTTAAAATTTAGTGGTATAGCTCTTTTCTAGTTTTGGTGCATGGATTTATCAAAATTTGCATTTTTTGGTGACTGTACCTACATAATCCTGCATTTTGCAACTTCAAACACTCCATACGAGCACCTTTGGAGTTGAAAATAGGTTTTTTTTTTTTTAAAGTGTGTTATTTTTTGTCTACGTTCTAGATATGTAGTCAATTATAGGGTTGTGTTGAAAAAAGTGTCACTTTCAGAAATAGGGCCTTTCTTTGCTTTGTATTGCTTCAGAATTGTAGCACATTGTAAAGTTCTAGATTTATAATCTTTCTAGAGGTTGTAACAAGAAAAATTAAAAGTCCATAAAGGACAAAATTGGAAAGTGGCCCATTGTAATCGCACTACTAATAAAGTGCCAAAAGCATATATTTTGTGGGGGGGGATTCCTTATTTAGTGAAAAGGGGGGTGTTCTTGGTGTTGTGTTCTCTCTTTTCTACAATTTTCTTTCATTTTTTGCATTATTAGAAATTTTAAGTTTCCAAAATTAACTCCACATAACTATGCTACATGGTCCATCAAAATGTGGTATCACTTAATGCATAATGGAGTTTCTCAATATGTAGATGGTACTCTTCCTAAACCAGTAGGTGATAAAGTATCAGCAAGTGATATTTCAGCTTGGGTAGCAATGGATAGGAAAGCTCTAGGTGATATATGTTTGGGGGTTGATGATAAGATCATGTATCAAATTATGAAGTTTTCTACATCCAAAGAAGCTTGGGATACCCTTAAAAACCTATATGGTAAAGTGTCTGAAGAGGATGTTTTCAAAATGAAGATGAGTTTCTCTCCTTAGATCCTAAATCATTTGATTCAAAACAAGATTTCATCATCAAGGTGAATGAACTAAGGACAAAGCTTACTGATTGTTGGAGTTCTATCAAAGATGACAGATTGATCTATCTTATTCATAACAAGCTACCATCAGAGTATTCCACATTTGTATCTTATTTTAACACATCAAAGACTACATTAGGGTCTACCTATAAGAAAGTCACTTTCGGTGAATATGTTGATCTATTGGATATAGAAGAAAAGAAGTTGAAATCAATGGGGATTCTCAAATCACCTAAGTCTAAAGCATTTGTAGCCAACAATGAGGGTTCTCAAAATTCAGTTGGACAATCTTCAAATAAAGGAAAGGGTAAGAAGAAGTGGAAGAACAAATCAGAGGATGTAGAAAAGACAACACCACAATCCAATCAACAAGGCAAGTCCTCGAATTCCAAAAAGAAGGGGGACAACAACAATAAGGAGAAGAAAAAGTGTGCTTATTGCAAGAAAATGGGTCATGAAGAATATGAGTTTTATCTTAAAAAGATTGATGAGTTGACAAACATCATGAAGAAACATAATGTTCCATTGCCTAATGCTTATAAGGATAAAGGGTGCTCTTCAAATTCAAAGAGAAAAGGGCAAGCACTCATGGAAAATTCAAATTCTTCAAAGGAATGGATATTTGACTTAGGTTCTTCATATCATATGGGTTCTTCAAAAGAGGATTTTTCTTCAATGAAGCAGTCAAAGATACCACACATCTTTGTAGGAGATGATACAAAAATGGAAGTTGAAGGAAAAGGAAACATGGAGATGGAAAATGGAGAGTTTCAAGATGTTCTCTATGTTCCAAACCTAAGTTCAAATCTCCTATCAATTTACCAAATCACTCACCTCAGAGATGGACATAGAGTTGAGTTCCTTCTTGACTCAGTCAAGGTGAGCAATCTTAAAGATGACTCATTGGTTGCAGTGGGGAAAGTGAATCATAACAAGAGGTTGTATTCTTTCTCCCATTTTGTGCCCAAGTATCCTTCAAAGGCCTTGTTATCTCAATCAAATTCTCAAATCCAATTATGGCATCAACGGTTTGGACATCTTTCCTTTCACTATCTTCAACAACTTTGCACAAATAGAATGGTCAAAGGTCTACCTCAAATCAACTTTTCCCATAGTGAATGTTCAACAGATTCAGTGGATATGCATCTAGAGGGGAAGTTACAAAGAGGGAATTTTTCAAAAGCACTAGGTGTTCTATAGATAGTTCACATGGTATTAACAGGTCCTTTTGCAGTCAACCAGGGTCACTACATACTGACCTTCGTTGATGACTTTTCAAGATACACTTGGGTCTACTTTCTTCATAATAAGAATGAAGTGTTGGACAAGTTTCTAGCCTTTGAGACTCATGTAGAACAAAAATCCAAGAAAGCCATCAAAGTTCTTCGAATGAACAATGGAAGCATGTATGTAAATAAAAGACTAAAAGACTTTTGCAAACTTGAGGGCATTGATCTTTAGAATCTGCCAGCATTCAATCTGCATAAGACAGATGTTGTAACATTGAGGATCTGCACTCTCAAAATTATGGCAAGTTGCATGATACAAGCCAAGTCTCTAGATCCATCACTTGAAGTCAGAGCAATTAGTAGTGCCACTCACATTCTTAACAGGTCTCCTCATCTAGCCTTAGAAGGCAAGACTCCTTTTGAGGCATGGTGCGGTAGAAAACTTATTATGACACACTTTAGAGTCTTTGGTTGCCCTGCAAGGGAAAACACATCTTCTAAGAGATGCAAGGCACAGTCATCTCAGCCTTGTATTTTCATTGGTTATGGAGATAGTGTGAAGGCATATAGACTATTGGATCCAGAGACACATTAAATTTTTGTGGAGAAGGATGTACACTTTTAGGAAAGTTCACCAAGCTTGTCCTCCAATCCACTTCACACATCATATCATGTGGAAACTAATAGTGACACTAGCGATAGTGCTTCAATAGATTCAAACATGTGGGGTTCTATTGATAGTTACAATGAGAGGTCACTACATCAATTCACTCCACATACATACATAGCCATAGTGATAGGTCCAACACAGCAGGGTACATCCAATCTTCTAGGTCCAGCTTTAGTGACAGATTTGGGGGACAATACTGATGATCTGCCTCTTCTTCTTGATGCAACAACACCTTCTTCAGTTGTCATGAAGGCTCCATCTGACCCTCTTTTTCATTCTCTACATGATCAATCATTACAGGTTTAAGTGATTGTGGATACTTATGATCAGTAGTTGTAGAAGGGTACTTCATCAGTTAAGTAGACAGATAGTTCTTTGCAATAGGTTCTTCATCTAGTTAAGTAGGTTTCGGAGACATCACTTATCTATGGGATTCTTTCTAGGCACAGTGGAAGCATCTCATTTGTACCCATGTCCTTGTTTCTTCCTAAGGGGAGGAACACCATTCTAAAGTCTTGGATCAACTTCTTCATCAAAGCAGTCACTAACAAGCATTCCTTTTTTTTGGGGGGAAGCCTATTCTATCTCTCTTCCTCTTCTCATTTTTCTCTTATGTATATATTGGATGTATGTCATAATGGGGGGGTCCTGATTACTCCATCCATCCATATATCATTTCATCTCTCTTTTTGGGGGAGGGTTTTTCCCATGAGTTTTTCCCTCTTTTTCTGTTTTATGAGAGATTGCATTTGCATTATGTACATGGGTACCTAACATGGCCTAGTAGCTGGGACCCATTATGCATTAGATCCTAGATTTCGTAAGCTTAAGGGCATTCCACTAAGTTGCACTTAAGTGGGAGGTGTTGGTGTAAATAAGTATTTACTATTTACGCTTACTTAAGTTTACTTAGGTTAATGCATTATTTTATTATTTTGCATTATTTTATTATTATTTAGGTGAGACACTTAGGAGTTTGTGTACTCTCATGAGTTGTCATGTTGACAACACAAAAGTATACAACTCTATTTCAGCACATGGTGTCTACAACACTAGAGTTTGCATCATTCATTGAGTTTTCATGTAGACAACATAGTTATTCTCACTCCTAATTTAGCACATGTTGTCTACATCACTAATTTGTGTGCTACACCATTGTAGGTTTATCCTCACATCATCGCACTTACTTCCATGCTTAATGGAGGATAATCCATATCTGGTGGACATGTGCCTAGTTGTATGACTTATCATCATGTTGACTTCTATGCATTCTAGAAGCTCTCTAGAGGCCTTTATGTACTGAAACTCCTAGTGTACTTTCATATGGCATATTGAATGAATATATCGTTATTCTAATCATATTCTCTCTTTGGTCTACTTTTGTGCTTGTGTTTGAGTTCCTTGGTCTTGGGTGAATTATGACCTAAGCCAAATTCTTACTCACTTTTTGGAGATTGGATTCTATTTTGATTTTGTGGCCCCATCGCAAATGATGCTGAAACTTGTAGTGTTGGCCAGTACAAAGTTGCCAATTGCTAAACCTCTCTAACCATTCATTGTGGGATCGAACTATCTATTCTATTAGCTTTGAGTTGCCAGGTAAAGTCTAATCTTAAGCTCATCCTATCTTTTTGAGCACTCAAACATTCTTGGGCATGCCAAACTGAATTGACCCTAAGAGTCACTAAATGCCATAGGGAAACAATCTTTGATGGGGCATATATCAAAGCTTGTGCGAGGTATGTATGAAATTATTGTACTGCCTGCCCCTAGTTTACATTTTCGAGCTACATTTCTGATATCATTGCCAAACTCTTTTAGGCCAATTTATGTTTGATGATTAGTATTATTATTTTAGAGATTATCAGATGATGTTTACACTCAGTTTATTATATGATGAGATTACTTAGTACTCTATATTTCATGCATGTATGATGATTATTCAATGGTTTTAGTTATCGATGATGATTAGTTAGATGGTTTATTATTCCATGTGCTTCTTATGGATACTTACCCCATACTACATGTGTATGGTGTGCGTGCTGTTTTATTTATGTATGGTGTTTCTGATATGGTTAAGGAAGGGAGTCATAGTCACCTGCTAATCAGGATCTACACGATGCACCACTTCCTTCCATTGTCTATTTAGCTTAGAATATTGTGTTTGTACATGCATGGATTTTATGCAGGTTGCAGGTACCGGGTATCGACTTCCCTGAATTGTCAGGATGAGCGTACCCTATCGCACTGTCTCAATGGTAAGGGAGGGGAGATAAACTCTTAAGTCCAAATCCTAAACCCTTTAGCCAATTGTCCTAATTGATAATTAGGACAAGTATCTGAGTTAAGTACCCTCTGAATGCATCAAATGATGTAATTTCATGATTATAACCCTTTTGTTTGATTTGGTATGTATTTTTCTATGATGGGTTTTCGTATGTTGCTTTATGAGTCCTTGGTGTATTTTTCTATTAATTAAGTCTAATTAAAAATACTAATTAATGATTTAATTTAATAAAGAATTATTATGATATCTTTATATTTAATTAATTAATTAATTAAATAAAAGAATTAAAGTTGGAGATTAAAGTTCAAAGATATATTTAGAACAGGATAATATTTATTTTATTTAATAATAATATATTTGGAGTTCATTTCTAAATAAATGCTAAATATTATTGTTATTTAAATTAATTAAATATGTTATCAATTAAGTTCTAAAATAAATTAAAAAGTTGAAAGATATTAATTTATTAAGAATTCTAGATCGCATGATCTAAACATGAGTTAAATATAAGAATTAAATTAAAAGATTAAATTATAAAAATTAATAATGTTATTTTAATTTCTTAAAAGTGCACATAAGATTTAAAGTAATAAATTAATTAAGAATTGAAGTCAAGTGAAATTTTAAATAAAGTTATTTAATAATTGAACTTAATGTGCATGAAAGTTGAATGCAAAAGAATAAGAAAAGATAATAAAAGTTAAATTGGAGTTAACTGAGTTGTGCAAAGAGTCTTCTCGGGTAAATGCACAATTAGTGCCCCGGATTGAGGAGAAATTGCTTATCACAACTTTGGGAGTTCATTTTTGAGAGAGAGGAATCTGGAGGAGAATTTTTGGGAGACAATTTTTGGAAGCGAATTTCAGAAAGCTGATACCAAGAAAGTGTTCCAAAGGAAGGTGATTGAGAGGAGCAAATTCTTATACAGTTCCTGGAGATTGTATATTAGCATCAGGATCAGGTAGGGTCTTGTGTGTTGATCGTTGATTATTTACGCAATCTCTCTATTCCTTGTCTTCTTCGTGCCTGTGGATTGTATATCTAAATTCTCTGTGATGAATGTTAAAACATTACGATATTGGAATTTATTAGATGCTTGCCAATAAACTTCTGTATACATAAGATTTAAATGGGAAGGGTTGAATCTAATACCGAAATTCTAAATTGGTAGATACATTGGTTGACTATATATTTTCTATATCAATTTAAAAAGGAGACCAATTTTTCAATGCTTATATATTCTTAATTAATTTGTTTATTAATAAGAGTCTTATTAATAACGAAATGGTATTCTTTTGCTTTTAAATATATATATATATATATATCAGATATTATATATATATATATATATAAAATTAAAAAAAAGAAAGAAAAAAAATAATAATATATAAAAAAAAAAACATATATATTTATAGTGGGGGGGGAGGGAATCACCTCGTACCCGCCCCCCACTGTCGCAGGCCGACAGTACCTGCGTTGCAGGTACTGCGACGACAGGTACAGAGTACCTATCGCCGCAGGCCCTGCGGCCAAGCCGACGGGCTATAAACGTGTTTGAATAAAAAAATATATATATAAATTTGTTTTCGCTTTTTTTTTTTTTTATTATTATAATTTTTAAATTTATTAAAACAAATTTTATTTATTTAAAATTTTTTAATAATAAAATTATAATATATTTAAATTTTATAATAGTTTAAACTTTATTAATATTTAATAAATAAATATTAAATGCATCAACATAGTTTGTAAGTTTTAATTTATTAATAATTTTTCTTAAATATTAATAAATTAACAATTAATGGTTAGATTAAAATAAGTAATTAGATCAAATGAATATTGATTAATTTAATTAAAATTAGTTTAATTAAGTTAATTAATAATGAATTTTATTTGACTAAATTATAAATTTGGATATTGATTTAATGAAAGTTATTATAGAAAAGGGATACTCGTAAAGGGTAGTTGAGAAAACCTAGTTACTTGAATTTGACATTAAACTGAAACATAAACCTTACCTTAACTCAAACAATATACTTTCAGATCCAATCTCTGAGACTTTGATGTTGTCTTTGTACTTTGAATGTTTTGGGGTTGGTTTAGCGTTGACCAGTTCAGGTTGTTACCAGAGGCTCGGGTTTGTGAATGTGATGTCATGATGATTTGGTCTCGATCTTTCTTAACCTGACCATGGTAATGTGATGAAGTGCTCTATGACATGTTTGTGTTACTGTTTGTTGTTGCTTTCCAGTTTCCTTGTGTGAAGCTGAGGTGTATGTATTTGAGAATACCTAACTTAACCATTTTTGAGTCTCGATCAGTTATATTTGATAACCATTTCTAAGTCTCGATCAGTTATACTTGTATTACTTTCTTGTTGCTCATTAGAGAACCATTGGATTTTGTGACTTATCATTGATGCCTTCAGTTGCTGATAGAGAACTATCGTGATTACATGATTACTATTTGATGTTATCTGTTGCTCATGAAGAACTGATATAATTTTGTGGATTATCTTTTTATGATGTTTTTCAGTTGCTCGTATAAGACTGAGATGGTTTTATTATGATTCTTTGATTTACGAGTTCATGAGCTAGGGTAGGTTATCTATGTGTAGAGTCGGGAAGTGGCTTGCAATGGGGGTCGGAGCCCTAAGAGGCTGCCTTGAGAAACCCATTGTAAGTCGTTTTTAATAAGTGAAAATATTTACACTAAATGAGAGAAAATGAACCTAACAAGATAATTGTATGTTCTCTCCCATGCCATGAGTGCTAGTACAGACTAGGATGGGGTAGAGAGAACACTTGGTTACGACCTTGCATTCCATAGTATGCCTCGTCAGTACGAGAGGATACTAGTGGCCGCAGGATCAGTAGGGACCCAGGATTCCTAAGGGATTGCTCGGGTAACTTCTAGGTGACTTTTGCGATGACACTTTCCCGCTTGCATATTAGGTTTCCTACGTGTCTTGTAGTACCTCTGGGATTTAGATGTCGATCTTTTTAGGAACCCTTGAGTTAGCATACTTATAGGATTTCCTGGACTTAGAGAGTATTTATGATTATAGGTTTTGTTATCCTATTTGGGACTTGAGACTATCTCCTCAGCGTGGTGGGAGTGGACCATTTAGGTTCAACGTGGTTGGGTGGTAGTGCTTTTACTCTTACCATTGAGATCCGTTCCGTGGTCACCGTGGCTGGAGATTTCGTGATTGGCATTTACCTACACTATGTTCTTGGATTAGTATGATGGATGGTTAGATTTTATGATAGATGTTTTATCATTATGGATGTATGGATGTATCATGTATGGTGAATAGTTTCATATATTTTTACTGTACTTTGTATCATGGATTTGAGGATTTTGTATCTTGATCTTTACATATGTATATTCTTTTAAGCCTTTCATACCCTGTGACATGTACAGTGGATGATTGAGCATTCCGAATTAATTTGCCAAGGAGCATTCGGAACAAATGTATATTATGGACATTGGAGTTTTTTATTATTCTTTCATATGTATGTGATAGTTGTTAGACTTAGAATTAATTAAATTTAAACGTGACTCAACGTCTTGGGATCTTTAAGAAATGTAACTTACAATGTATGTTTGTCGATGATTACATGTTATTGCTTCCGCTACTATGTGTTTGATGTGTATGTCATACTTTCTTACTTCAAAAAAAAAAATTTTTAGCAAACTTAGTGAAACTTTAGGTTAGTTCTTTTGGATCCCTTGGTGGGGCGTTACATCTGGTATCAGAGCTCGAGTTTCTACATTGGGAGCTCTGGGTATATTGGAACGCCACTAGTGTTAACTAGTTGAATAAAAATGCAAACCTTAAACTGAAACTTGAAGCTAGTTGAACTGAAACATTATATAAACTATTAGTTACCTATTTTTCATACTTCAACACTCAAAACTTCAAAACTGAAATTATAGGTAAACTGAAAATTGAAAATATCTTGTTTGCAAAAAATGTGTCTTTTATCTATGTATTTCAGTAGTATGTTTCATGGTATTTTTAGCATCTTGTGTCTTGGATATTATTGTAGGATGGTATCTGGGACGAGATCTTCCATTAGGGGCCATAGCCTTGGTCGTGGCAGAGGCCGTGGACGAGGCAGAGATGTTAGTGTTCATGAGTCTATCCATGAGAGCCCCATTCAGGAAGAGAATAGGGAAGAGCATGTCAGTGAGCATCAGGAAGAGAACCACGAAGAGGGACATGCCGACTCTGAGGAGGTTGATCTGAGGCAAATGATGTGAACCCTTATTGATCGCTTACCTCCTATTCTTGAGCAGGATAGAGTACACCAGGTTGGACATGAGCATAGACGCAGATCTAGGAGTCCTCAGAGGGATCGACATAGATTCATAGTATCTTCTCAGATGAAGGATCTTCAGCGGTCCAAGATCGAGCCCTTTAATGGGCAAGGTTCTAGGTATGTAGCTGAGCAGTGGCTTATTGCCCTTGATAGGATTTTTGCTATGCAGGACTTTGACAGTAATGTCAAAGAGAGGTTTGCCATTACCAATCTAGAGTTATTTGGGGCCACCTGGTGGACTATTGAGGAGAAAAAGTTGGGCATTGACATGGGTAGTGTCACTTGGGAGATTTTCTTGGAGAGTTTTCATGAGCGATTCCTACCAGAGGAATGGAAGCAGCATAGAGCAGATGAGTTCCATAACCTGAGACAGTTCACTATGACCGTTGTAGAGTATGAGCGCAAGTTCTATGAGCTCATGCCTTTTTCAAGATTCAGTGATAACCCAGCACAGTTGGCACAACATTTCATCCGAGGCTTGAACAACCGTTTTATTGGGGGTGTTAAGGTATTTGAGCCTAAGACCCTTAAGGATGCGGTACATCGAGCTATCCTAGTAGAGCAGAGTGTCAACTTTGGGCAAGGAGGATTTGTGGGAGCGCCTACTATAGCAGGATCTAAGGGCAACCACAATTACGGTAGAATCAGGAAGCCTCCCTTCCCTAGGAGGAATCAGTATTCTCAGCAGCATTCTCAGCAGCAGCCTCAACAGCATAAGGGATTTTACCCTCAGTCACAGAGTGGTGGCGGTGGATCCAACTCTAGGATCAATCGCAATGCTCAACGTAATAGACAGAATCAACAATCTCGGCCTGCACAGAGCAGCCAGTCTTTCGCTAGCAGGGGTAGCCACTAGCGGTCGAATGCACCACCTATAGGGAGAGGATCTGGTAGAGGCACGGGATGTTATTCATGTGGACAGATTGGTCATATTGCAGCATACTGCCCACAGCGAGCATCTCAGTATTCAGGACCCAGGCCAGCAGCATCTGAGCCTACAGTCGGAAATGCAGGTGGTTCTCATAGAGTATTTGCAGCGGTGGATCACCATCAGGCAGACCATCAGGGGACAGTAGTTGAGACTACAGGAGCTATCCGAGGTACACCTCTCTCTGTATTATTTGATTTAGGTGCTACAGATTCTTTCATTTCTCCATCTCTAGTTGATAAGTGTAAGCTGGAGTCGGTTAAGCAAGATCATGGTTGGCAAGTGGAACTAGCCTCAGGCGCTAAAGTTTCCATAGATTCTGTAGTTCATAAGTGTGGACTTAGCATAGGAGGGTTTGAGACTTCAGTCGATTTTCGAGTTATTCCTCTTGGCTCCTACGATGTGGTCTTAGGTATGGATTGGCTTGGCTCTCATAGAGCTAGTATAGACTGCAGAAAGAAGACCATTATGTGTCAGGATGACCAAGGGAAGGATGTTGAGATTGTGGGGATACCGAGGCCTATATCCCTACGGATGATCTCTGCTATGCAACTAAAGCGAAGCTTTCGTAAGGGATGTTAGGTATTTTCCGTTATGGTAAATGAGCTTGATGAGGAAGACTCTACGAGGAAGACCCTAGATCACCCTATTTTACAGGAGTATGTTGATGTCTTTCCGAGTGAGATTCCAGGCATGCCTCCGAAGAGAGACATTGATTTTAGCATTGAGCTCACTCCAGGAGCGGAACCTATCTCTAGAGCTCCTTACCGTATGACCACTCAAGAGCTAAGTGAGTTGCGTTTGCAGTTAGAGGAACTTTTGGCCAAGGGTAGTATTCGACCTAGTGTATCACCATGGGGAGCTCCAGTGCTCTTCGTGAAGAAGAAGGATGGTTCTTTGCGCCTTTGCATTGATTACAGACAGCTGAATAAGGTGACAATAAAGAACAGGTATCCTTTACCAAGGATTGACGATTTATTTGATCAGATCAAGGGGGCTACAGTGTTCTCTAAGATTGATCTTAAGTTAGGATACCATCAACTTCGCATCAAGGAGGCTGATATTCATAAGACTACCTTCCGAACTCGCTATGGGAATTATGAGTTCACAGTGGTACCCTTTGGACTGACGAATGCTCCATCAGTTTTCATGTGCTTAATGAATGGGGTGTTTCATTCCTATCTTGATAGATTTGTTCTTGTGTTCCTCGATGATATTCTGATATATTCTGGGTCCCAAAAGGAACATGAGGAACATTTGAGTTTACTTTTGCAGTGCTTGAGAGATAATCAACTTTATGCCAATGCGGCGAAGTGTGATTTCTTTCAATCAGAGATACAGTATTTGGGACATCATCTCTATGGATTTCATAGTAGGATTACCTATGACTCTTCGTCATCATGATGCTATCATGGTCACCGTTGACCAGTTGACCAAGGTGGCACATTTTGCACCAATCAGGTCTTCCTACACTGCAGCTTCAGTAGCTAATGTCTTCATGCGTGACATTGTGAGACTACATGGTATTCCCCGAAAGATCATTTCGGATAGGGATCATGTTTTCACTTCCGCATTTTGGGACATCACTACAGCATGATCTTGGAGTGTAGTTGAACTTCAGTTCAGCATATCACCCAGAGACAGATGGGCAGATAGAGAGAGTGAATCAGGTTCTCGAAGATATGTTGAGGATGTACGTGATGGATAGGCAAATTCATTGGGAGGACTATCTCTATCTAGTGGAGTTTGCTTACAACAACGAGTATCACAGTTCTATTGGCATGGCACCTTTCCAAGCCTTATATGGACGCCCTTGTCGTACACCTTTGAGTTGGGATAGCCTTGAGGATCGCATCCTGTTGGGCCCAGAGATGCTTCGTGACATGGAGCAACAGGTGGTGCATATCTGAGAGCACTTGACAACGGCACATGATAGGTAGAAGAATTACGCTGATGCACATAGGTCAGATAAGCAGTTTGCTGTGGGAGAGAAGGTTTTCTTGAGAGTGCATCCGCGGAAGAGTCCGATCCGTTATGGAAAGGGCTCGAAGCTAGCACCTCGCTTTGTGGGACCATTCGATATTCTTGAGAGGATTGGTCCAGTTGCCTATCGTCTTGCTTTATCGCCCAGCCTTGCTCGCATTCACGATGTTTTCCATGTTTCAGTACTTAGACAGTATATTCCTGATGTTGTACATATTCTTGATTGGAATGCATTGCAGGTAGAGGATGGGCAGCTGGCTTTGGAGCCAATACGTATTCTAGAGCAGCGGGAGTTGACCCTCAGGGGTCGAACCATAGAGCAGGTAAGGGTCCAATGGGACCCTACTAATGACTCTTCAGCTACATGGGAGGATGCATCTAGATTACGAGATTTATATCCCTATTTGTTTATAGGCTTCCAGGAGTAAGCCTAAGTCTAGGGGGGGTGGATGTAGCGTCTGCCCCTAGTTTACATTTTCGAGCTACATTTCTGATATCATTGCCAAACTCTTTTAGGCCAATTTATGTTTGATGATTAGTATTATTATTTTAGAGATTATCAGATGATGTTTACACTTAGTTTATTGTATGATGAGATTACTTGGTACTCTATATTTCATGCATGTATGATGAATATTCAATGGTTTCAGTTATCGATGATGATTAGTTAGATGGTTTATTATTCCATGTGCTTCTTATGGATACTTACCCCATACTGCATGTGTATGGTGTGCGTGCTGTTTTATTTATGTATGGTGTTTCTGATATGGTTAAGGAAGGGAGTCGTAGTCACCTGCTAGTCGGGATCTACACGATGCACCACTTCCTGCCATTGTCTGTTTAGCTTAGAATATTGTGTTTGTACATGCGTGGATTTTATGCAGGTTGCAAGTACCGGGTATCGACTTCCCTGAATTGTCAGGATGAGCGTACCCTATCGCACTATCTCAATGGTAAGGGAGGGGAGATAAACTCTTAAGTCCAAATCCTAAACCCTTTAGCCAATTGTCCTAATTGATAATTAGGACAAGTATCTGAGTTAAGTACCCTCTGAATGCATCAAATGATGTAATTTCGTGATTATAACCCTTTTGTTTGATTTGGTATGTATTTTTCTATGATGGGTTTTCGTATGTTGCTTTATGAGTCCTTGGTGTATTTTTCTATTAATTAAGTCTAATTAAAAAGACTAATTAATGATTTAATTTAATAAAGAATTATTATGATATCTTTATATTTAATTAATTAATTAATTAATTAAAAGAATTAAAGTTGGAGATTAAAGTTCAAAGATATATTTAGAACAGGATAATATTTATTTTATTTAATAATAATATATTTGGAGTTCATTTCTAAATAAATGCTAAATATTATTGTTATTTAAATTAATTAAATATGTTATCAATTAAGTTCTAAAATAAATTAAAAAGTTGAAAGATATTAATTTATTAAGAATTCTAGATCGCATGATCTAAACATGAGTTAAATATAAGAATTAAATTAAAAGATTAAATTATAAAAATTAATAATGTTATTTTAATTTCTTAAAAGTGCACATAAGATTTAAAGTAATAAATTAATTAAGAATTGAAGTCAAGTGAAATTTTAAATAAAGTTATTTAATAATTGAACTTAATGTGCATGAAAGTTGAATGCAAAAGAATAAGAAAAGATAATAAAAGTTAAATTGGAGTTAACTGAGTTGTGCAAAGAGTCTTCTCGAGTAAACGCACAATTAGTGCCCCGGATTGAGGAGAAATTGCTTATCACAACTTTGGGAGTTCATTTTTGAGAGAGAGGAATCTGGAGGAGAATTTTTGGGAGACAATTTTTGGAAGCGAATTTCAGAAAGCTGATACCAAGAAAGTGTTCCAGAGGAAGGTGATTGAGAGGAGCGAATTCTTATACAGTTCCTGGAGATTGTATATTAGCATCAGGATCAGGTAGGGTCTTGTGTGTTGATCGTTGATTATTTACGCAATCTCTCTATTCCTTGTCTTCTTCGTGCCTGTGGATTGTATATCTAAATTCTCTGTGATGAATGTTAAAACATTACGATATTGGAATTTATTAGATGCTTGCCAATAAACTTCTGTATACATAAGATTTAAATGGGAAGGGTTGAATCTAATACCGAAATTCTAAATTAGTAGATCGATTAGTTGACTATATATTTTCTATATCAATTTAAAAAGGAGACCAATTTTTCAATGCTTATATATTCTTAATTAATTTGTTTATTAATAAGAGTCTTATTAATAATGAAATGGTATTCTTTTGCTTTTAAAAAAAATATATATATATATATCAGATATTATATATATATATAATTAAAAAAAAGAAAGAAAAATAATAATAATATATAAAAAAAAACATATATATTTATAGTGGGGGGGGAGGGAATCACCCCGTACCCGCCCCCCACTGTCGCTGGCCGACAGTACCTGTGTCGCAGGTACTGCAACGGCAGGTACAGAGTACCTGCTGCCGCAGGCCCTGCGGCCAAGCCGACGGGCTATAAACGTGTTTGAATAAAAATATATATATAAAACTTTGTTTTCGCTTTTTTTTTATTTTTATTATTATAATTTTTTAATTTATTAAAACAAATTTTATTTATTTAAAATTTTTAAATAATAAAATTATAATATATTTAAATTTTATAATAGTTTAAACTTTATTAATATTTAATAAATAAATATTAAATGCATCAACATAGTTTGTAAGTTTTAATTTATTAATAATTTTTCTTAAATATTAATAAATTAACAATTAATGGTTAGATTAAAATAAGTAATTAGATCAAATGAATATTGATTAATTTAATTAAAATTAGTTTAATTAAGTTAATTAATAATGAATTTTATTTGACTAAATTATAAATTTGGATATTGATTTAATGAAAGTTATTATAGAAAAGGGATAATCGTAAAGGGTAGTTGAGAAAACCTAGTTACTTGAATTTGACATTAAACTGAAACATAAACCTTACCTTAACTCAAACAATATACTTTCAGATCCAATCTCTGAGACTTTGATGTTGTCTTTGTACTTTGAATGTTTTGGGGTTGGTTTAGCGTTGACCAGTTCAGGTTGTTACCAGAGGCTCGGGGTTGTGAATGTGATGTCATGATGATTTGGTCTCGATCTTTCTTAACCTGACCATGGTAATGTGATGAAGTGCTCTATGACATGTTTGTGTTACTGTTTGTTGTTGCTTTCCAGTTTCCTTGTGTGAAGCTGAGGTGTATGTATTTGAGAATACCTAACTTAACCATTTTTTAGTCTCGATCAGTTATATTTGATAACCATTTCTGAGTCTCGATCAGTTATACTTGTATTACTTTCTGGTTGCTCATTAGAGAACCATTGGATTTTGTGACTTATCATTGATGCCTTCAGTTGCTGATAGAGAACTATCGTGATTACATGATTACTATTTGATGTTATCCGTTGCTCATGAAGAACTGATATAATTTTGTGGATTATCTTTTTATGATGTTTTTCAGTTACTCGTATAGGACTGAGATGGTTTTATTATGATTCTTTGATTTACGAGTTCATGAGCTAGGGTAGGTTATCTATGTGTAGAGTCGGGAAGTGGCTTGCAATGGGGGTCGGAGCCCTAAGAGGCTGCCTTGAGAAACCCATTGTAAGTCATTTTTAATAAGTGAAAACATTTACACTAAATGAGAGAAAATGAACCTAACAAGATAATTGTATGTTCTCTCCCATGCCATGAGTGCTAGTACAGACTAGGAACGGGTAGAGAGAACGCTTGGTTACGACCTTGCATTCCATAGTATGCCTCGTCAGTACGAGAGGATACTAGTGGCCGCAGGATCAGTAGGGACCCGGGATTCCTAAGGGATTGCTCAGGTAACTTCTACGTGACTTTTGCGATGACACTTTCCCGCTTGCTTATTAGGTTTCCTACGTGTCTTGTAGTACCTCTGGGATTTAGATGTCGATCTTTTTAGGAACCCTTGAGTTAGCATACTTATAGGATTTCCTGGACTTAGAGAGTATTTATGATTATAGGTTTTGTTATCCTATTTGGGACTTGAGACTATCTCCTCAGCGCGGTGGGAGTGGACCATTTAGGTTCAACGCGGTCGAGTGGTAGTGCTTTTACTCTTACCATTGAGATCCGTTCCGTGGTCACCGTGGCTGGAGATTTCGTGATTGGCATTTACCTACACTATGTTCTTGGATTAGTATGATGGATGGTTAGATTTTATGATAGATGTTTTATCATTATGGATGTATGGATGTATCATGTATGGTGAATAGTTTCATATATTTTTACTGTACTTTGTATCATGGATTTGAGGATGTTGTATCTTGATCTTTACATATGTATATTCTTTTAAGCCTTTCATACCCTGTGACATGTACAGTGGATGATTGAGCATTCCGAATTAATTTGCCAAGGAGCATTCGGAACAAATGTATATTATGGACATTGGAGTTTTTGATTATTCTTTCATATGTATGTGATAGTTGTTAGACTTAGAATTAATTAAATTTAAACGTGACTCAACGTCTTGGGATCTTTAAGAAATGTAACTTACAATGTATGTTTGTCGATGATTACATGTTATTGCTTCCGCTACTATGTGTTTGATGTGTATGTCATACTTTCTTACTTCAAAAAAAAAAAATGTTTAGCAAACTTAGTGAAACTTTAGGTTAATTCTTTTGGATCCCTTGGTGGGGCGTTACAATTATACATTCTATAGAACTATGTTTCTAACAACTATAATAACCTCTCTCACTTTTTGGATATCAAATTTTTTTTTAATTTTGCAGCCCAATCTCGGGTGATGCTAAAAATTGTAGTGTTGGCCAACACAAAGTCGCCAACTGTTGAATCTCTCTACCCGTTCATTGTGGGATCAAACTATATGTTCAATTAGCTCCAGGTGGCTAGGTAAATTTTAGTCCCAAGGTCATATCATCCTGTTGACTACTCAACACATTCTCGAGTGTACCAAACTGAATTGACCCTAAGAGTCACTAAATGCCATAGGCAGTGATCTTTGACAGGGCATATCTCAGAGCTCATGTGAGGTATGGATGCAATTCAAAGTGCCATAGGATCATTTTGCTAACACCTACGTTAACCTCTCTCACTTTTTGGAGATTGGATTTCATTTTGATTTTACAGCCCCATCTTGGGTGATGTTGAAACTTGTAGTGTTGGCCACTACAAAGTCGCCAACTAGTGAATCTTTCCAAACATTCATTGTGGGATCAAACTATCTATTTTTTTAGCTTTGTGTGGTCAAGTAAACCCTAGTTCCAATCTCATCCCATCCCATTGACCACTCAAACATTCTCGGGCACGCCAAACCAACTTGACCCGAAGAGTCATTAAATGCCATAGGGTAGCAATCTTTGATGGAGCATATCTCAGAGCTCATGCAAGGTAAGAATGCAATTATGGGTGCTACATGATTTTGTTGCTAACGCCTACAATAACCTCTCTCACTTTTTGAAGATTAGATTTCATTTTGATTTTGCAGCCCCATCTCAAGTGATGTTAAAACTTGTAGTGTTGGCCAATACAAAGTCGCTAATTGAAAAATATTTTTAGTCATTCATTGTGGGATCAAAATGTCTATTCTATTAGCTTCAAGTGGCTAGGTAAATGCTAGTTCCAAGCTCATCCCATCTCGTTAACCATTCAAACATTCTTGGGCACACCAAACCAAATTGACCCTAAGAGTTATTAAATACCATAGAGCAGAAGGGGCATATCTCAGAGCTCATGAGGTATGGATGCAATTCTAAGTAATACAAGATCGTGTTTTTGACACCTAAAATAACCTCTCTAATTTTTTGGAGATTGGATTCCATTTTGATTTTGTGACCCCATCTCAAGTGATGTTGAAACTTGTGATACAGGGCACCTAGGTGTCAACTGGATATGTCATCTCATCCAATGATGGAGACTCATGATAGAAGGTAAAGGGGTGACCATACACCTAATTTTGAACATGTCATTTTTTATGGTAATAAGGTAATCCTTGTTTGTAAGGTCAAGGAACTTGAGGTCACCTATAAACCCAAGTTGCCTTAGTCCTAAAGATTTTTTGCTTTTTTGTTATTTTTGTTAATAAGTTGACTCAAAAAGTGTTTTTAGAGTCATTACACCTTATTTAGGTCCTATGTGTTACCAAAAACCACTTGATTAAGTTCTAGGAAGAGTTAGTGTAATAATTGCATTTTGCAAAGTTGCTGACAACTTTTTGGCAATTTTAGCATTTTTTTGGAAAACATTGAAATTAATGATGGGGACACGACCCAAGAACAGAATGGACACAACAGAAAGGAAAAATTATATTAATGGAGAAAATAAGCTATTACAAATAGTACAGAGAAAATAAACTTCAGAACATGCCCTAAGGGCTTACAATAGCATAAATCTGGAGATAATTTCTCCTTTCAGTACCTCTTCTCAAACTCCACTCCGAACTACCTTTTACAATGCCAGAAATCTCCTTAAATAGACCCCGGAGGGTTAAGGACTAGGAGTACATTCTAGAAAGTACTAGTAGGCATCCACCGACAAAATAGAAGGTTCCAAAAGCTGTGTTAGAAGTCGGTGCAAATCTAGAAGAATCCAGAAACGGTAACCGAACTTTCGGGAGGCATAACTTTTGAACCGTAGCTCCGATTGACGAACCATTTACATTTTTGAAAAGCTCTCGAAGTTCTCTATAGCCCTGTGGACCAGCTTCACTCGTCCCCCATTTTTTGACCTTTTTTGAGGTCATTTAATGCCCCAAACCTGACTTTGAAGCATTCTTAGGAGGTCTCCAAAACTCAAAAAACTGCAATAACTTTCAAACCGTGGGGCCTATTGACCTAATTCCTTTTCTAGAATGCTCTAAATCATGATTACATTCATCTAGCCAATTCACACCTTCTAGTTTAGCAAAATGATGGCCCAAATACATGCTCCTATTTTTTTGAGATTTTTAAACGCACTGGTAGTGGAACTGTGAGAGTTGGAACCTTTATTTGACCCAAATGGGTATCCAAAAATGTAAAGACATGAAACAGAAACTAAGTCTAAGTACATTTTTTTTGGGTGACACGGGATTGCCCTTATACCTCTGGATGCTCCTGCATCAATTAACCTTGTAACCAATCAAACCAATTGGTAATTAGTTGGAATGGATGTCAAATGAGGAAAATACCCTCTATTAATTTAGAGGAGGCATAAGGTGTTGGTAATTATTAAGTTCTTTTATATGGCAAGGAATCACTTTTGATGTTAAACTTGTTTACAGGATCATTGAGTTATTGTCAAATATCATTACTCCCTATTTTAGAACAATAAACCCGTACTTTGTCAGAATGAAACACTACTTTAGCTACATGTTATCACTAAATAGATTTAGTGGAAGATGTTAAGGATCTTCTTGGTTGTCTTAATAGCCATTTCATGGATTTGAAACATAATCACTTCCCTTTGTGAAGAGTTGGTTGAAAATCAGCAAATTACATGTTGTTGCAAAGAAAATACAGTCATAGGATGTTGAAAGATTGTTTTCACTCATAGGATGTTGAATAATCACTTGGAAGGATGGAATAGATGATAGACTGAAGTTTGGGAGATAGTTATTAGGTGTTCCTTGAAGTGTATAAGGTGTTAGTTTGAAGCAAGAATTTGATTATGATCCATTTCTCAAATTTGCTCATTTTTCCCTTATTACTTCCCCAATCTTGAATAGGGAAAATGATCAAGTAGTTTTGTGAAGTTGGGTAGAAGTTTGTTCAATGTTGTAACCAAGTTGGAAAGAGTCTTTGAAGACACTTAAGAAAGTGGGAAAGGTAGTTTTCCTTAAAAGTGTTCTTGTTGGGAATCCACTTGCTTTTGGTGTGAGCACTCTACATCATTTTGGATGCAAATTACATTAAAATAAAATACATGAAATGTACTAAAAACGTAAACAAGAAAAATAAGATATATATTATGATTATCAAAAATGTCATACATGAACAAACATATAATATATTATGATAATCAATAATTTCATAAATGAACAAACATATCATATATTATGATAACCAATAATGTCATAAGTCTAATAATGTCATGCATCAAATATATGTCATACATCAAATATAAAATGTCATAAATACATAAAACGTATGTTGAATATGTCCACTAACATAAAATCCAAGATATATAACCACTAATGCCTGTACATGTGTGTCTATCCCTATATCTTCTCCTTCCCATGAGGGGAAGGAAAAAAATCCCTAGAAGTCTTCAATCATTGCATGGAGGGAGATGATGGGGATGATGGGGCCTTCCTCACATGCTTGTTCATCCTCTTGTTTACGCTTCTCTCTAACTGGAGCTGATACAAAAAAATAGATATGAATCAATAATTATTATACATTGAAATCAAATATATATACACACAAAATTAATTATTCTCCTATCATCATCAAATAGTCACTCTGTACATCCACCTCAAAGGCTCACAGACGATCAGGAGTAACAAAGCCCTACAACAATACAATCAATATAATCACTCAATTATACTTATAAATACCATTTAAAATTTTAATACTAACTATTATAAATAACAACTAAAACTATGAAAACTCTTTCATACCTCAATCAATAGCTCTGAACTAGCCATCACAGTGGCAACTGCAAGATCAATGGATCGGTGAACATGAGGAGGAGTCTCAGACATCAAAAACTGCAAATCATATAATACAATTTACATGTAACATGAAACATGAAACAAATATAATCAAATCAATTAAATTAACATGAAACAAATGTACCTCTATGAATCTTGTATCATGCCTAGGCTTAGAGTCCCTTGTGAATGTTGATAGTCCAATAGAGAACTGATGCACATGGATAAATTCTTTTTGTCAATCCTTCATATGATTACTTTTTAAAAAATGTATTAATTTAATTGATTAAATTGATACATACCTCTCGACTCATCGATGGGAGGTAAAATGGGGTCGGGGAATCTATACTAGGACCATCAACACTCTTACCCTAAATTTTGAACAATGTCAAGACATGTTATTTAATTAGTCATTCACTGTATGTATGAAATGTGATCAAATTAGTTTATTATATTTGTAATTTACCTATGTGCCAATGCCAAACGTGTCATTCAGGAACACTTCAGTGACTAGTCCATCATCCATAGTGTCTCCAACATGACTACCAAATGCGGATAAGGATCCACATGATATGCACATGTGACCACAATGCAAAGAAGTCTCCTCCTCAACTAATGGACTGGCACAATGAATGAGGGTCTATGTCAAAGCATTGATAGTCCCTACAGTACTGGTCTCTACATGTTCCTTCACTACTGAAGGAATATCACATGCTCACCCTAGCTTAACAATAGGCACCCTATTTACATTAGGGTCACAATGTGGCCTCGGCCTCTCAAATGATGACCCCCACCTCTACCCTGAGAATCTAAAATATCAAAATAATTGGGGATCTCCCCAAGGACAAATTCACAATACAATTTCTTTAAGAAATACATGAAACCTTGTTATTATTGTAGGAAGGGGCATCAAAGACCATCCACAATCTATCCCAAAAGTTATTTCTAATATCATCATGTATGCACCAATGGATGGGGAACCTTTTAGTTGTATGTTTAACAATGTCTTATTCTCCAAATTTTTTAAACAATGCACATATAATACCTTTTTCTATTTCTTTTTTTCTTACATCTTTATAGGATAATTTGTTTGCATAATATCTTCTTTGTTCTTTTCTCTTAACATGCCAAATATCCAACTGACCACAAATAGAAGCTACATGGCTCATAATGGACTCAAGAGAGGATGCCAATTGTGCTCTCATAGGATTAGTATTCTTGCAAGCTTTCAACCTACCAATAATTACTTCTAACTCATTTTGACCTCTTTCTATTTCATTCATTATATTGTCTTGGGTGTCAGGAGGAGGTCTTTGAATTGGTGGAGGTTGCAGAAGTTCATTTTGATCTTGTGGAGGGTTTTGATTTTGATGTTGTGGAGGGTTTTTATTTTTATTTTTTTCATCAGGCCGGGGATATGGTGGTTGATTATTCACATTTCCTGATAAGAAACCAATTGCATTTTAAATAAATAAACAAATTTGAAGCAAAACTAAAAAAACATACAAAACAAAGCAAAAGCAGGAGTAGAAAACATACTAAGTGATTCCAATCTTTATCTCTAGTGATGAGGAGGCATTTTGAGGAGGAGAGTGAGAAAATTCTTCAAATTCTACAAACAACGTGCATTTTGTTGAGGAGAAAGAAGGCAATAGAAAAATTAAATAAAATGAAATGGAATGGGCCACGGGTTTGCAGCCCATATATACAAAGTTTTAGGTTTTAAAAGTGTGCATGTGCTATAACACACACACACACACTTTTGCTTGGTCTTTAGAGCCCAAGCCCAAGCGCGTGCACACATTTAGAATTTTAAAATTAGAGTTGTGTGTCATCTTTTTGGCACCACAACTTGGTGCATTCACCCTAATGTTCATAGACAAGTTTTAGCACTTTAGACACCATAATAGAATGGTATAGAAGAAAAAGGAATATAACAGTTAGTGAAGCACTAAGTGTGATGTTGTTTGAGGGTAAGATATCACATGTACATTGGAGGGAAGAATTTAATACTGCAATATACACTATGAACATAGTCTAGAACAAACAAGAAATAGGTAAAACACCTTATGAACTATGATTTAGTCATACACCTACTGTTGAATACTTTATAATTTTTTGAAATATGCTATATCAAAAAGGAAGATGATATAGGGAAATTAGATCCTAGAAGTGATGAAAGCATATCCATTGGCTACTCTACTAAGAGTAAGGCGTAGATGTTATAATCAAAGACTAAAGAAGATTTTTTATAGTGAAAATGTCAAGATTGATGAGAGAGTTTAGGTACAAGAAAGAACATTTGAATATGACTATGATGATGATTCAAATTAGGCTAGTACAAGTCAAAGACCAATGATAATTAATAATATAGATTAAGAACAATTATTTGAATTGGATGATGGAATACATGTATAAATTGAAGAGCCTGGAGAAGAGCATAGAACACCTAAATATGGTGCAAGCAACCATCCTAATAATTATATCATTAGAGATGCTAGCAGAGAAGTAATAAAAATATGTAAGGTAAGAGATGGTTTTTTTATAATAATAAAATTCATAGGTTGAACCTAAGACTATTGGTGAAGTGTGTAAGGATGAATTTTGGATAAATGCAATAAAACAAGAGCTAGAGGAAATAAAAAAGAACAAAACATGGGAATTGGTCTCTAAACCTAAAGATAAGAATGTTATTGGTCCAAAATTAGTTTTGAAGAACAAAATGAATGAACAAGGTGAAGTTGTAAGAAATAAAATAGGGTTGGTATGTAAAGGCTAGTAACAATAGGAAAGCATAGATTTTGAAGAAACCTTTGCCCCTATAGCAAGACTAGAGGTTGTAAGAATTTTTTTGGCTTATGCATCTATCAAAAATTTCAAAGCGTATCAAATTGATGTGAAGTCAACTTTCTTGAATGGTGAACTTGAGGAAGAAGTCTACATTGAACAACTTGATGGATTTCCATTGAACGAAGAAAAATATATGATATTCAAGCTAAAGAGGGCACTGTATGGATTGATGCAAGCACATAGAGCCTGGTATGCTAGACTAGATAAATATTTAGTGGGTTTGGGTTTTAAGAAAGGTTATGTAGATAATAACATGTATTTGAGGACTAATTCAAATGGCTTGTTAATCATTGAAGTATTTTTTGATGATATCATTTTTTTGTGATAATGATGAGACAAGTAACAAGTTTTCTGATGAAATGAAAGATGAATTGAAATGTCTATGAATGGTGAGATAAAATACTTTCTAGGATTGTAAATTACATGAACTAAAGATGACATTTTCATATTTTAGGCCAAGTATCTTAAAGAGTTATTGGTGAGATTTGGCATAGAAAATTGTAAACCTATTGAAACACCTATGGTAACTAGATGCAAATTGTCTAACAGAGATGATCACCTAGTACTATGAAAACAAGGTACAAATCAATTATTGGAGGCTTACAATATTTGACTCATACAAGAGTATATACTACTAATGCAGTTGGAATTGTAGCAACATTTCAATCAGATCCTAAACATACACACTTTGCAACAATCAAAAGAATTTTTAGATGTTTGAAGGGAACAATGAATTTTGGTATATGGAATGGCATTTATTTGTATGCATATAGTGATTTTGATTGGGTAGGAAACATTGCTGATGTAAACAAATTAAGTGGAGGAGATTAATTTCTTGGTGAAATATTAGTATCTTAGTAAAGTAAGAAGCGAGATGGTATAGCTCAATATGCATCAAAGTTAGAATATATTATAGTAGCTAAAAATTGTAGTCTAATAATGTGGATGAAGAAATATTGAAGGATAGTGGTATTACTTTTTTTTTAACCTAATATCTGTAATGTCCCCATTTTAGCAGTTGACCAAGTGTGTGTGCGTTAGCCTTGTTCTACATGGTCCCGAGGGCTAACAAAGGGTTTAATGGGATCTTGGAGTGTTTTGGCCTAGTCATTTCCAGTTTGGGCCAAAACGAAGTTGATTTACTCAGTTTCAGGCATACTTACTATTTTTAGTAAGTCGGCAGGACACAGTGCAGGTCAATTTTGGTGGTTGGATTCGATACTCCTCGGTGAGAGCTTTCCGATGAGCTATCACTCGCATTATTCGGAGTCCGATTGCTAATAAATTTTAATGCCTGAAGTTTTATTAAAGTAACGTCTAATTTAATTGTAACAACACTTTAATATTTATTTTATGGTGATGTGTACCCAAGGGAGACATAAGGGGTATTTTAATATATGTTTTATATTACACATCTTTTATCCCAAATTGTCCATATGAGTTGAGCAGACCCGTGGGAATAGAATAAAAGGAAGCATTTGTGGCTTCATTAGACAGGTTGAATATGAGAAGAAATTAGTGTGTGAGTTGCAGCTTTGTTCTTGGCATTTGAGGACGTCTATCCTCTCTTGTAACATTCTAGACGTCATTCCCTTGGGGTTTGGCCTTTGGAATTCTTTCTTATTGGCTTCATTATCAGGCAGTTTAGTTGCATTTCCGGCTACAGGCAGATTTGATATTTTGCTCATATCTTCTTCACTACTTGTCCGACGCTTATGCCGCTTGGAGGGAATGGTATTATGAAGGTAGTGGACTGATTGGAGGCTAAAGTATTGTAGCAGCAAGTTCGTAAGCATGGGCTGGAGTATTATGACAATATTGTTGAAGTAATTAGTGAGTTGATAAATCTGCCATGTATTTGGTTTTATGAATTCTGAAAATAACATTTTATTAGCAGTCGTTCATTTCCACTTTGCATATTATTGTAGTTTCTTTCTTGTTTATGTTTTATGATACCAATTCCATGCACGAAACACAACAAACAAATAAACCTTTGATTTTCGGAGTTATAAGGGGTTTTAAGAAGTTGAATGCAAACTGTTTGACATAATTCCTTTCAGCAATTTGGTTTAGTTTTTTGGGACATCCAGGGGTGCCCATTACAATATCATACATTGTGATAATACAAGTACAATTCGTATGTCAAAGATTCATGTTTTGCATTCCAAGACTAAAAACATTGTAAATAAGTATCATTTCTAAGAGAAGGAAATTAGAGTATGTGAGTACAAAAGAGAAAATAATAGATGTATTCACCAAACCATTGGCTAAGAAGGTTGTAGAGAAGGAAATTAGATTGGAGTATGTGAGTACAAAAGAGAAAATAATAGATGTATTCACCAAATCATTGGCTAAGGACACCTTTGAGTATCTTAGAGGTATGTTTGGGGTAATGTCCCCACATAGTAAAGAGTAATTGATGTAGCATTGCATCATTCTAGTATAATCATAACATTTTTCATTCATATGGATGTGATGCTTGTTACTCCTCCAGAGGGCGAGTGGTCATAGTAAGCAAAGATATTCATAGAGCTCTTATGATTTTATGTTTGGCATAACAATGTTTTTTTTCACTTGATATATTTTTTTGTTACAAATTGGTTTGATCCAATGCAAATAATTTGATGAGGATATTCATCAAAGGAGGAGCATTTCAGATTATGAGTTGATATTTGGCAATGGCACCTTTGCCATTGATGTCAAAGGAGGAGAGATTCAAGGAAAACCCAAAAATATTGCAAACAATAAATCATAAATGGAGGAAGCCAAAGAGGTTGTATATGTTGAGCATATTCAAAAAAATTTAAAGTTTGTATACATTGAGGATATTCAAAAGATTGTATTCAAAAGATTACTTTTGGATTTATGGGTTTTCATCATATGTTGTCATCAATGCCAAAGGGGGAGATTGTTATAAATAGAGACTTGGTTGGAATTTAAATATATTATTTATCTATTGTATCGATGATACATCTTTAAAATGACTTGACAGAAATGAGAACTTTTCTCTTACACATCAATAAGTTAACTCCTATATTCATGTACTATTAGTAATTGTCATACTCTTCTTTAATAATAAACAATGGTACATTAAATATTGGAGTTAACTTACTAATGTGTAAGTGTAAATTTCTTTCTCTTTTTGTTAAGTCATTTTTAAATGTATGTTATATGTTGACTTTCATTAATTAACTTTGTGCCTTTCAAAGTCTTAGAGAGGCTTTTTTTAAAATGCTTCATGTTTTAATAATAAATTAACAACTTGCTAGGCAAGTCTATTACTTATAATTACAATTTTAGTTCTGCATCATCAAATATAATGCCACAATAACAAACTTTTTGTTGGTGTGTTCAAAATCCCTTACCCCCCCCTCCCAAAAAAAAATTAAAATTAAAATTAAAATTAGGTTGCTAATTGTGTACTAAGTTGTGTTTTATTGATGTGATAATATGGTATGACATGATTAGTTCTTTTTTAGATTAAAGGAATTCATAAAAAGAACAATCTCTTTCATTAGCAAAAAAATCCATATTTAATTTCTTGAGTCAATCGCACACTTAGAATTATAAATGTGATTCAAATTACACGTGTGGTTTTGAACTTAGTGTTAAACCCATGATATCTAAGTCCCAACTAGCCATATCCACCATATTGAGCATGGTATATTTCAAACTACATACTAATATGTTCTATTAAATGACAAAGTCCTAACAATTTAATCATCTAGGAAGCATGATCACAATATAAGAATCAAAAGAACATGTTGTTCATCATCATTACAGGACTACTTATATCATCATTATTTTAATGTCCATGCTTATTAAAGTATATATATGCATTCATAACTACTTGGCTTCTTTGTGAACTCTTTCCATATCATTAAATCAATTAAAATGGTTTGATTAAAGCATATGTTATAGTGAACTAATTCTTGGTATGGCACTCTAGATTACAAATGAGATATGCTTTTCTTAAGGTTTACAATTACCTTAAACTTGAAAAGACTCTAATTATTGGCCTTCAAGATCTAGACTTAGTTATCACATTCATTTTTCATGTTTTCAATCAATCCTAAATCTACAATTCTAAAATTGAATCAAAATTTCATGTGTTGTTTTGAGCTTAATCTTTGGCCTGCAATGTCTAAGTCCCAACTTATCATATGTACTAGATTGAGCATAATATATTTTAATAGGGCATTCTAACATGTACAAAATGACAAATTCCTATCTATTTAACAAATCAGGATCACAAGTGATATCTAAGAAGCAAGAGGACATGTGTCATAATTAAAAGACCAATTAGAACAATTTAACCTCAATGTCCACTCTCATAAAACCGAATATAAGCATTCACATTATACTTGGCTTGATTACAAACTCATTCCATATTGCTAAACCAATTATAAGAGAAACTGTTAAGTCAATTAAGAGAGTTTAACTAAGACACAAATTGAAAAAATAGTTGACTTTTCGATCCCGATATGGTAAACTCTTCTAGTGCTCTTTAGAACCATCTTATTTAAACTCGTCTAGTAATTAAACTAAACCTCAATGCATATTGGATAATTGATTGTAAAAAAAAACATATAACATTTTCTTATCACCTTGTGATCTCCAAAGAAGATAAGGGTGGTTCGAGCCTCCCATAAAGAGTATCGAAAATCACTCCATATGTGGGGATCATATGTGTAGACATGTGAATAAACTAAATCTCAATGCAAATTGGATAATTGATTGTAAAAAAAAAAGAAAAAGAAAAAAAAGTCATACAACATAACATTTTCTTATCACCTTGCGATCTCCAAAGAAGATAAGGGCCTCCCATGCAAAGTATGGAAATCAAGAGTGCATGATCTTGATACAAATTTGATAATTGACAGATGGAAAAATTATAGATAAGGGTGACCTGGGCCTCCATTTAAAAAATGAGAATCCCTCCACATATATGAATCTAAGCCTATGGAGATGATTGAACTAAATCTTGATACAAATTTGATAATTGATTGTTTGGACGAATCATAAACCATAGCCCACAACATTTTCTTCATCCAATCTACAAATGAGATAAGGGTGGCCCATACCTCCCATCCCATGTTTTGTAGGGTGAGGCAAAGAGCCCAGATAGGTATACAAACCATGAACAACAAAGTGAAAATCCCCATCTGATATCTTTGATAGACTCGATGAGGATGGAGGATGAGGGAGACATGTGCGGGTGCAGCAGAGTCCGCGCCGCACACCATGAATGTTGGGTTGCGTGGCCGACCGGCGACCGGGAGAAGCATTAAATAGTGATCGTCTTGTCTCTTGTTTGTAAGGGGAAAAATACACAAGATCCCATTCATCGACTTGTGAGAGTTAAAATGATTACCTGACATCCTCAATCAATGCAAAGTCATCTTCACCATCATTGCCTCCATATTCCCAATTCTCCCATCGATATTATTGTTTGGCTACATGGAACTCCAACACTATCATTCTTCCACCTGGCCTCCTCCTCGCCTATGGTTCACCTATGCTTTGAAATCGAAGATAAATAAGCTATTTAAGCACATTTTCCTTCCTAATGACCTCTAATATGCTACCCATGTGTTTTATCTATAGGTTTCCAAAGGTTTGTTGATTTTGGTTTTCAATTTTGTTCTTGATGGGTATTTGGACACATTTCCCAATAGATTGGATCAAGTTATGAGATGGGTACTTTGAGATTAGGTTTATGTCATAATATATTAGGTAGACTATTTAAAAATTATTATAGTTTATAGTATTTTTAGTGTTGTGTATTTTAGTGTTCATTGGATGCGTTAGGTGTTTTGGGGAAGAGCATTAGAAATCACCCACATTTCTATAGTTCTACATTTCATGTATACTTGAATTCTTAATTTATTAATTTTAAAAAACAAAAAAAAAAGTTAAAAGTTCATTAATAAATGTATCATAGACTAATACACACTTATTTGTACTTCTAGTAATGGATACTTTGAATGATCATGGAGACATTTGTACACAAGTATTAGCAATTTTTGAATGAATATTAGGACATTTGTGCATAGGCTTCAAGGTGGTTGTAGTGTACAATTATTAGAACATCTTTAAGTACTTATTATATGACACTTTGAAATGATCCTATTTTTTTTTATCTTGTGAATATAATAAATCCCACAATGTGTATTGTTACTACCCAAAAGCTAGAACATAAGCTATAAGGTGTTAAGTGACATACAAAGACAACAAATAAAAACTATCAAAATCAATTCACTGTTTATGATCTATGTGTGCACAAAGCTAGCTAAAATGATTACTACCACACTTCCCTTACATACTAGTTTCCCATTCAAGTCATATGTAGGCTTTTGGTAAGTTTTATAATTAATGTTGTTGATAACTATTTTGACATAATTGATAGTAGGATAGGTAAAGTGATAAGATCACACTTTTTCTCTAATGTATGAGGCTTTGTGTTTTGCATGTATGTAATTTTATTTTTTCTATTTTTCTTCTTAACGAAGTGGACAAGGCCTTGATGTACAGATGGCAAGGAGTGATGGTATGGGTATGGGCAATAATAAATTCACATGGCCCAAGAATATGAAGTTTGAGGAGGGTTTTTAATAATTTCCTTATACGTGTTCTCGTACGCCAGGCAAAGAAAAGGTTTAATTTTTAAATGCTTAGAGTGCATTGGGAATGATGGAAACGATTGAGAGAAGATAGTGGCGACCGACACATGACTTCTCTTGCTCATAAGGACACTCCTATTATTACTATTAATATTGGTTATTATCTTTGCCGTTGGGTTTTTCAACTTAAGTGTGAAGTCTTTTTTAGAAACTGTGTTTGGATTCTGAAGAAGAAGAGAGGAGAGGGAAAATTGTAGAGATGGGTGGTGATCTGATGTGCATTGAGCCAGCCATGATTGAGGAAAATGTGAGAAAGCCCTTGGTGTGGTATTTGCTAAAGGAAGGTGATTTGGTTTTGTTTATGGAAGCGCTTAATGGCCACGACGAAAATTGTTCCATGCAGTTTGTCAATTCCTGGGTGGACCATAGAGTAATGATAAATGGCATCTTGTTCCATATCTATGAGAATGTGATTGCTCTGGCGACGAGTTTGGCCATGAAGGGTAGGAAGTGGCAGAAGGTGACCAGGGTGGTCGATGATGCAAGCCTGTAACGCTTCTTTGTGGATGGTGAGGAACCTTTTTGGCATAGAGGTGGTTTTATGCTAGAGAAGCTCCCCGAGATATGGAACGAGGTATGTTTGGTTTTGATGAAGTACCTAACCCTGAAAGGAAGGTATGGGATCTATTACTACTACCACTTTCCTCTCCTTAATCATTTTTGCCGCCGGGATTTTATTTTTTTTATGTTCTTTATGTTGCATGAGTTAGAGGATATTATCATTGATGTGAAGAAAAAAATGAGAAAGGGGGTAAAATTTACTATTTTACACCAAGGATTAATATTCAGGCTGTATCAAGTTCACCTCACCTTGGTCCCCCCTAGGATTGTGGAAATTGACATCCCTAGCCACCCAAACCCTTGGCCCCAAGTGGTTCCCCTTAGGATCATGGGTCCTAGAGGCCCTACCCCACAACCTTCACCTAGTGGGTCCCCTGTGAAGCCCACCCCCATGGGGAAAAAAGGGAAATCAGATAAAGGGAAAGAGAAGGAACTTGAGGAGTCAGAGGAGGAGGGGAGAGGGGGTAGGAGAAGGTCAAGGAGGTTAGAAAAATCTAATGCTAAGAGGAAATTGAAAGTTGGGGCCTCACATGAGGAGGAGATGGATTTGAAGGATTCAAGCTGCCCCAAGAGGAGAATGAAAGAAAAGGCGACAAATTTTGGGTTGGAAAGAATAGAGGAGGAGGAAGAGGAGATTTCAGACTCTTCCAAGTCAGTTTCAAGGGTGGGGAAAAAGGAGAATAAGGATGTGTCACATGTTTCAAACACCATTGGTCTGGGGTGTGTGGACTTAACGAGGGACCAGTTCCCTAATACGGTGGATAGGGTGCCTTCCCCCATTACCATCTCCTCCCCTGCCAAGGCTTTTTCCAATGTTGTTACTAACCCCCCGATTATGCAGGAAGCTCCTACGACACAAACTGAAGGTGGCCCTAGTGAGATGTAGAAGGCTGGTAGTCAGGTGTGGGAGAGAATCCATGCGCTAGAATAGAGAATGCGCCTACTCACAAAGTTCACAGTTAAAGTGATGCATGCGGCTACCACCACTCTGAACCTACTCAAAGACATGGAGGGAGACCTGCCTAAAGAGGACTCAAAGATGTTGTTTGACTTCCTGGCGAAAAACTAGGCTAACATCCTCCTGGGGAGGAAGGAGGCCAAGAAGTCTTAAGGGTTCCCTCCTTTTTTATTTTTATGTTGGTTGTCTGCTGGTTGGTGAACTTGAATAGTTGCAAGGCTGATAAGCCTTTGTCTTTAAATTACTATAGTTTTTATAGTTTTAAAACAGGCAATATGTTGATTAAGCCTACTGATACTTTATTAATTATGGTTCTGAACCTTGTTTTTGTTTTGTAAGTTGTAGGGGGTAATTTTGTTGTATGGTTATCTGTTGGTTCTTGACCAGTTTTTCTGTTAATGGCCCAACCCCCTAATTTAGGCTACTTATAATTTAAAAAAAATGTCTTGTGTTCTTGCTGATGTGTTCTCAAATAATTTTTGCATAGGTATAGTTTTCAATTATTCATTATAAGATGTATATAATATTTCTTTATTTGTTTGTATTATATTGAGACGTCAACTCTACAAGTTCTATTATATATTATTGACTAAATCATTGTTTATGTTGTTGATGCATATTATTTGATGGTAGGATAGGTAAGGTTAGTTCTAAAATGTTGAGACAATGAATTTTTCATTTATGTTGGTTTTTTTTGCATTATCAATTGATGCAAGAGCATCGAGCTTGGATTTTGGTGGATTTTTTTTTTTCGTGGTTAGGGATGTGTTGGAGACACATTGGGGAACCTTGCCCTATGTGCACATAGAGGTTGGAGTTATCATGTTGAAGTTAGAGTCATTTTTCCTTGTTGGAGTTGTATTTTCTAGTTTATGCGTGCTTGTTGTGGGTGACATAACTAATTATGCATAATGATTAAAAGACTGAAAATTTTAAGGATTGAAGAGGGCCTAGAGTGCTATATCTACTTAAGAGAATAAGTCTTAATTCATTATGAGTTGGTAGATATGGTAATTCTCTTGGAGTATCAATTTCTATCAATTTTTGAGATAAGTTTATGCACATGACTTTTGGGATGGATGTGCACTTATCCTTGGTGAATCAGCCTTTGTGCACTTAAGGGGTTGTATAGGGCCTAAATTAATACCTTCAGTTCAAAGCACAAGTCTTGATTCAATTGGAGCTAAGAGATATTGTGATTTTGCTTGGGTACCAATTTTCAGCCAGTTTTTGCATTAAACATGTGAAGTTTTCATCTTGCACAATTTCATATGATGAAATGGGATCTTGTTAAGAGAGGGGCATATTATTGGGTCATGTGTGGACCTAAATATAACTTTGTATTTAGTTTTGTTCATGTTTGTTAGAGTTTTGGTTTACTCTTCCAAGGTGGACCTATATTGAAATTAAATGCTTGACTAGCTGACTTGTGGCTTAGCTAGCTATTTAAGGGGAGTTTGAGTAGTGTCTTAAGTAATAAGAAGGAGAAGGAAATTTAGTTCAATGTGGGAGCTAGAGAGAAAATATTCGAGTTGGAATCTAGAATGGTAATTTGAATAAAAGCTAGTGGTTGTAGTTTAGAAACAAGGAGGTTGCTTGGTGGCTTGCAAGCACAAGTTAAGATCTTGGAGGTTTCTATCAGATTGTTGTTGTGTTATATATTTGGGCTAGCTAGGAATTGAGTTGGATCTTGGGGGATCTTGAAGAACTATTTTAATTTCTTTGTATTTGGCCATAATCGAGAAGGCCTTACAGCCCACCACATTGCATGTAATCAGTTATTTTATGAATAAAGAGTTGTTAATTGGTATAAGATCTTGTGTTATTGTTTTTTTTTCGCTATGTGGTTATTTGTTGGGGGCTAGGACATCTCCATTGGGGATTCTCCTACCTTGCACTGCATCATCAATCTTCTTAGCAATAATGTTTTATGTTGTTGATGCGATCTCAATGTTTTTTTGTATTAAACCCTTTTTAATTACTATTTACCATGAGAACCAATAGATGTGCCTTAATTTGTTTGGATATTATAATATGTCAACTTCACCCGTTTCATTGTATATAATGTAGATGTGATTTTTTTTTTGATGATATATTTGGGATTTAATGTAATATAGTTTTTAATTATTATATCAAAACTTTATAGGGAATTTTTTCTTATTATGAACTTAAAAAAATGCTAGGTGTTTTACTTACGTGTTTCCAATTCATGACATCTATCAACTTTGGATAAGTTTTATTGTTTTTGTTGTTGACGGGTGTTTTTACATATTTGATAATAGGATATTTGTGAAGTTGTAAGATCACCCTATTTCTAAAATAGGTTAGGTAAAGTTATAAGATCGTGTTATTTCTATAATGTATGAGGCATTGTATTTTGCTTGTGCATTGGTTTTTTCTACTTTAGTGTCCTTCTTATCAATAATGTTTCTATTGCCATTGATGTATTATGAAAGAAATCTTATATCGTACCTAATTTTCCATTTATTCATTATAAGAGGCATATGATGAGTCATTATTTGTTTGGATTATTATAATATGTCAACTTTACTAATTTTACTATATATGGCATAGTGAGATTATTACATTTGATGTATTTTGGATTACTATTTGTGTTTGTATCTCTATTTAGAAAATGCATATCATCTATGACTTCTAATAGATGTGATAATTTATTGATCCAAAACATTATTATGTCATAATACAAGTTTATGTTTTGTTTTAACTAATTCTATATGGTGTATTTATAATTGGTATTCACCTAATTATGTAATTACAAAAAATTTCTCTATAATTAATATTCATAAAATGGTCACATTGGAAATAACGTGTGTGTTATAATTTTTTTGATGCATTTCATATGAAAGATGAGTCTTTTGAATCCCTACATAAATTTTGTTTCAATTGGTCATGATTCCAAAGTCAGCAAATTTTTTTCAAACATGCAAAGTGTTTGTTCATGATATTGTTATATTGTTGCATTACATATATTATATTATTTCAAATACATGCTTGCTATATTTATAATTATTGAATTCTTGAGTCAAAAATTACCTTTGTCTTAGTGGAATTATTTTTAGTGATTGGAAATCAAATTTTATTCAATTGTTCTTTAGCAATAAAATATATGTGTTTACACCTATGAGGCTCGCGCCTAAATAAGAGCACTTGGTAAGTTTCACGGAAGTGGAACATGGTGCACCCATTAAAATGACGTCTCCAATAGTTTACAAGTTGACTCTTCATAAGTGGTGCTTGAAGAAAAAGGAAGTGAATAATGTTTAACAAACAACCTAAGCTAAGGGAGGTCAAAATGTCATATCAGAGCTTTGTTGGATGGGATGAGAATGTCTTAGATGGTATTTGTAGGGGCTTGACTAACTTTGGTTGAAGGTTCATATCTTTATTCTTAACAGAACTGTGCACCATAGACCCTTCATCATTGGTCAGGAGAACTGTAAGCCAAAGTCATTGGACATATGGCAAATAAAATCATATCCTAGTTGTGGGAAGCACATATAAGGGTAAAAATAAATATACAAAACTCCTAAAGGGAGTGCAAGACTTTTCAACCACAAACATGGTACACAACACTATCTCATGATAAACATAAATAGTTTGAGTAAGGGTTGAAAGAAAAGAATTCACTTCCTAAAACTAACCTTCCTTGGGAGCAGGTCAAAAACTTAAATAGACTAGACCAAACTCATAAGGAATTTTTTGGCTTGTATTTTCACCTTGTTAAAAAGTTTAGAACCTATTATGAAAATCTAGTTTTAAATTGTGCAATTAGGGTTTTCATTTTTCATGTTGCAGAGATTCCCCTAGAAAAACCCTAGCTTCATATCCATATGCTAAGTGTTCACAAGTTCTCTTCTCTTTATTAAAAATGGTTGGCTCAAGTAGTGAAATCACAACACAGTTAAGTGATAGTTTTAGTGGCTTCATTGCAGTTAGGCATAAAGGCATGGGTTTAAGAAATAACCATGCAAAATGGGCATTCACCTTAGATCGATCTCTACCCTCAAGACAATTTACAAATGTGACATGTGGAGGCATTTGGAGACAACACATTATGTTATAACATAAAGAATTAAGAAATGAAGTGGAGACTAATGGTAGAGAAACTATTTGTGGATTCACAACATGAAAACTTAATAGATAGTATTGTGGAGTGACCTGGAGACCAGCTCTGATTGCACGTTCACAAGGCTAAAGATTGTAGTTTGATAGATAGTTGCAAACTGGCGAAACAATCAAGATGTTATGAGGTTTTGGTACTTGTTCAATCACGTGATTAAAGTTGTAAAAAATGGTAGAAGTTTCAAAGTAGCAATCACTTAAGCTTAAAGCATAATGCACAGTCATAAGATAAAGATGCTAATGTTACTTTTAAGCAATGAACAGAATACTAAAGCTATTCATGGCTTCACAACCTAAGAAATATAGCTAATATAAATGGGCGAGACCCTACGACGTAGTTAAGAAGTGAAGAGTTTATATTGACACTTGATCGTGCAGCTAAGAGAATAAAGTAAAATATAAGCCGTGAAGAAGCTACAAGGTGATGTTAGAAGTGTTCGCTCTATCTAACATTTTAAATATCAAGTGTGAAGATAGACCACAAAGTGGAGATTAAGGGTTTCGCGTGGTCGTAAGCAAGGAAAAAGAATTGAAAAGAAACCCTTGCGACGTCACAAATAACTCAAAGTTCCAAGGATTCGCGTGGTTGCTACATAAAACATAAAAGAGGTGAAGTGATTGTTGTGGTTTCATAATTGCTAAAATGAGAAGTATTGTCTAAAAAAGGAAAAAACTGATTTAAACTTTGGTAGTACGAGTGTCGTAAAGCATGAATATGATAGTTCTCTAAATTTTTGAAAATTCTCATGCATGTTGTCTTAAAAATTCCATTAATGTCATTCCATGCTCAAGCGCTATTAAAGGGTGATGTAATAGAATTTTATTCACAACATTCATAGAGCTTAGGGCCAAGAAGAGATTTGAGTGTGAAATTATTCGAAAGGATTGAATTGTAGAGAAGTGTTCTAGATTTTGAATTTAGAAAACATGGCACAAGAAGCAGGCTAATTGATAGCACAAGTAAATATCGAAGAAGCTTCTTAAGGTACTAAGCAAGGAAAAAAAATAGCATGCTTGTATGCTGACCAATGAGTTTATTTTCGGCCAACGTCATCAAACATTCAATCAATCAATTTAGACATCTTCAAAGATCCATACAATTTCTGTAGAGATGCAGCAATGCCATAAGTGAATAGTAATAAATTGTTCTGGTATTTCTACAAAAATAGGTTATGTGAGCCACCTATCTCAAATCCCTAGAATATAAATTTGGTGAAAGTCTTGATAAAGGCATACAATCTTGTAACCCATGGGTTTCACAGAAAAGATAGGTGTGTCCTAGGTACACTAGATAGAGAAACATTCATAGAAGTCTTCAACCTTGGAGGACCTATCACTAAGATAATTAAACATGACAAGCTCAATGATACTTTCACAAGTTAGAAGACCTTCTTTACTAGCAGGGTTATGTGAAGATACATTCCTAAGTCCAGAAAGGAAAAAGGGTGAGCTCCCCAAAAATCTAGGAGACCTTGTGCCCTTGGAATTTTTCAGCAGCTATTTTTCGTACATAGGTTTTGGAGTAAACAAGGTGATAAGGCTATATGGCACTATGAATGCTCCTGGTAATGTGTATATCATGGCCTTAGATATATAGGATTTGCACCATAATGTGGGATATGATTTTGTTGACCATATAATAAATGCTATGCACAATGTGATTATAGCTGCATAGAAGGGAGAAATGGGAAATTTTTAATTTCACCATTATTCATTGATAATGCATATAATCTTGTACAAGAACATAGGGCACATTAGTCCTAATCTTATTGAAGGAATAGACAAGATGGGAGAAAGCTTGCCAATACAATGGTGGACTAGGTTATGGCAAAGGTTTTATCCTTATTACAATTCTTTAGCTTTCTATAATGATTTTGTGTATCCAATTTCCAATATGTTAGCTGATACAACTGAGAGAGTCCCTAGGGGTGTGGATGTTAATTAAATCCTCTAGATGTTATGATGATGATAGGAAGTTGGGACATGATTGGGGAAGTATTTTTCTTTATGAAAATTGTTCCATCATAAGGGTTTATGGATGCCCCCAACCTCATCATCTTTTACCAAATCACATTCCAGAAAGAATGGGGATTATTGAATTCTTTTGGAAACTGATTATGATGAACTAGGAATACTTGGGATAAACAATCAATCAAATTTGGGGATTTTGTCATAGGAAAGGATGCAACTGAAGAATTAGATGAATTTATAAGAGAATTTATATTGCCTTTAGCTCCTGCTAGGACATATGACCCTAATGATCTTTTTAGGCATACCTTAAAGCGAATGCAAAAATATAGTTTTCCTACTAGCAAGCCTTATTGGGAAGAATATGTGATTACAAACTATTTGTAGATAGAGGAATGCAGAGATAAGACTCTGAAATGGAAGGAAATAATGAAAATTGAAGAGGGGATGAAAAGATTAGATCCCTCTTTCAAAGGCTTCTATCATGAGGAGAGATATTTGGATAGAATCAATAAATGTATCCATTTTTTTGAAATCATAATGTTTGAGGTTCCCCTAGAGATTAGAAATAGAATAGAACCTAAATATCCTGAGCAGGATGTCATGACTAAGATTGATGATGAAGATGAGCAACCAAAAATTCTTCTTGGGCTCAAGGTGGCAAACAAAAGAAGAAATTAATTGAAATACTAGAAAAAGAAAGGGAGAAGGCCCTATATATTATGCCAAGAGAGAGAAAATATTTTGATAATATCAGGCACAATTTTTTGATAAAGCAAGCCACTAAAATGAACAAATCTCGAATAAGCTTGAACTTGAGGCTAGGATAATAGTGTTGAAAATAATTGGTTAATTGTGTATTGTCTTTGATGTTACACAAAATGTCATATCTTTACCAGTCAATGTATGCCAAGCTCACTCAAGAAATGAAGACAATTTCTTGTGTTTGCCAAGCATTCTAGTGTTTGCCAAGTTCAAAAGGTAGTGTCTATCGAGTTCACTCGAGCATCGAAGAGAAGTTCACAAAAGTTGAGTGTTAATCAAGCTCACTCTAGTTAAAAAGGAAAGTTGAATGGAACCAGTATTAACCTAGCTCACTCGATTACCAAAGGAAGTTTTTGAAGATGTAGTGTTAACCGAGTTCACTTGGTTAACACTGGAAAATTATTTTTGAGTTAGTGTTTAATGAGAAGGGTTGGCTAATGAAGGATTTTCTTGTTTTGGCATATTGATTTTAATGGATTTGTTCGTTGGTTCTATTTGACAAAGGACATGAATATTAATTATTCTAAGATGTATTCAAGCCAACATGACAATTTGTATGATATAAGTATAAGGTCAAGTTGAGGATTGAATGTGTGAATATATGGAAGAATAGAAGATGCTTAGAGGAAGTGAATTAGAAGGATAAGAAAAATATCCTTGAGGAGTTACAAAGATACATTTGATCAGAAAGGATCAACTATTCAAGCCAAGATTGAGATCTGAAATCAGCAATATAGTTGCATCAAAAACCAGGTCATCTTATTGTTACTCTCTAACCATTGTAGCAGTGATCTAAATCTCTTAATGTAGATGGCTTCACAGCTATTTTAAAATCCTCTAACAAGGTGACATTTCTAGATTGAAGTGTCTAAAGATCTCTAAGAAGGCCACTCCTAGCACAGTGATTAAATCCTCTAATAGGGTCACACCTAACAGTGTGTTTTGTAACCTTTAATAGGGTTGGCTCCTAACAAGTCTCACTTTAGAAGAGTGAAAATCAGTAACTAGTTGCAATTGGTGGTTTTTCCCAAATTGGAGTTCCATTTTAAATCTTGGTGTCACTTGTGTTCATGTTATTTATTTCATGTGTATGCAACAAAGTTAATTAAGGTTAATTATAGATAATTTCCTAAGTTTTGCATGTTAAGCATTTTCTGAGTTATAGTTGCTATTTCAGTGGATACTGATTTACAAAAAATTATCAGTATTAATCGAGTACCTATGTGTTTACCAATCTATAGTAAATTTTAGTAGAGTTTATATCCTATCCTGACATCTAAGGGATTTGTTATTTATTTTAGTGATAATTGATTCACCCCTCCCCTCTCAATTACTCCTCTTATATTTCCAATAAATAGATGACATAATTATACAAGCTCAAGAGTTTATGAGTGATGGCAACTTCATTAATTATGATGAGTTTAAATATTTTATTTTTAAGTTTAAGAAACATGAAGTGTCTCTACAATTGCAGCCAGGAAATTTAGAGAAGGTTGTAGAGCTGGTGCAAAAATTGGAAATATATGATCCAAATAGTGAAACCCTCACTGTAAATAAAGCTAGGGAGCTAGTAAGGAGAAGTGGAGTGTTTCTCTTCCCTAGATGGAAAATAAGTTCATCTATTATGCTCGATCAGATCATAAGACAAAGTAAATCTGTCTCATTTGAGGAGACCAATATTGCTAGAGAATTGTAGGGGATTAGTTCTAACATTAATACAAAGACAATGGAAATTTGGAGTATGGCCCTTGAGTTTGATAAGCCAACATTTATGGAGGCCAAAGACTCCCCCTAAAGATATGTGATATCTTGGAATGTCACTACCACATCAAGTGACCAGATACACGATATGATGAACACAGTGTCACTAATGGGGAAGAGTAAGATAGACATGCTAGAAGAACAACTATTTCAGAATTATAACATATAAATTGAAACAAGAAAGAAGTACGAGGAAGAAATGAAGAAGACATATGTTCTTGAAGACAAAATGACTCCTCTAGAGAATGAGGTAAAAACTTTGAAGAATGTAACAAGGCCAGTTATTGAGATAAAATATCAAGAGACCCAGACTGATGTTGATGCATCAAATGTGAGTCTGGGTCAACAAATGGAAGTGGAAGAGCTAGAAGAAGGAAAAGAAGTAGAAGTACGGACAATGGAGAGTATGTTGTCACACAAAATAAATGTCCATAAATAAGATTCACAAAGTCTCCATAGCAGTTACATTTCAATATCAATGTTCAAAAGCATTATCTATTCTTTCTTCATCATTTACCATGTGGGGCCCATATATCTCATGTTTTTATAGGATTGTCCCAATTTTGGCACAGAAAAAGGAATCCCCTAAGGAGGTTATCATTTCCACAAGGAAGATGATAAATAGGGTTAAAGATTTGAATTGTTTCTTCTCTAGAAAAATGTAGTTAATAAACAATAAAATCAAGACCATTGCCAATGGGACACCTAGCTTCATTCAAAAAATTGTTGATGATGATAATAAACTAAGGGATTGGTAGTAATGGTCTAATTCCTTTGATAATATCTTGAAACATGAGAGATTCATTGCATATAGAAATGAAGAAACTGGCATTGTTACAATTTTTGATATTATTGATATTTTGTACAAACTGGAAGCAGATATCAAAAAGATAGTTGCAAGGGTTAGAGCTTTAATAGATGCCAAATGGAATAAGTGCCTCAATGAATTAAATATTGTTAGAGAAGCCACCTAGCTAGATGAAGAGTCAAATATTACCATTTGGGAAGTTATAGCAGATATTAGAGCAATACCATATGGAGATAACAACTAAACAAGCTACAAAACGTCAAAGTAACATAAAGAGGAAGGACAACTATCTGAATGAGATACCTTATATTTTCAGTTCACCTACTATGGGTATTCTCTCATCACAAACAACAAATTTGATCCTGAAGATCCAAAATGATAGTTGTTCAATTTTAGGCTATCTCCATCATTCTCTTATGTAACGGTTTTGTCTTATATGGAAAAATATTCTTACATCTAATTTTTTAACATGTGTCCTCCCATTTGAAGCTTGTTGCAATCCTTAGTCTATAAAAGGATTTCCAAGATGTCGAGTGAAGTTCTAAGAATTTTGTTTTTGAATAGTCTTTGTTCATTTTTGAGTTGGTCCATATTCATTGTATATGTTTTTCCAAAGATAGAATGAAAAAGTAAGAGTTAACAATGGCTAATCAAATTGAGTTTTCTCTAATAGGATTTGACATCTAACTATATATTTTTCAAAGAAATTAATGAAAATATGTAGAGAGTTGGCTCTATATTTTAGATCTTGTCTCTTATTTTGTTATCGTTTAATTCTCTGAGATTTAATGGAAAAGTTTACTAAGTCTCAGTTGTAATTCATTTTGAATTATATTTCAGTTTACATTTTGATCATAATCTAAATGGATTATGTAAATGCTTGATGTAACTTGGAAGAATTTCTTGGTTTTCAACGAAGATTTTGATAAGAATGAGATCTAAACTGAATATTGATATTCTTTTCACAAAGTGTTAAGATAAGACCTGATAGTAAATGTCAAATTCTTGTGAGATAATAGCCTAATAGATAAGGGCACTGATTATCCATTAAATTTTTACTAATTTGGAATGTCTATATGGTATAAATCTTTTATAAATCAACCTTTTATGTTTTATTGTTGAAGAATTGAAAACTAAGCCTTACTTGATTCATGCAGTTTTATCATTTGATGGATTAGTCATTTATCATCTCTTATACTCCTAGAATTAGAAGAATTAAGGTCAAAATATCTTCTTTAAGGGAATTCATGTTGAGATTTTAAAATTTGAAGAGATAAAGAGTAATTTCCTAGGTATACCCATCTAAATTTTGTAGAATTCAAAGTAGAGAAGACATCATAGAGTCTTGTCAGTTGGTCCTTTAAATTTGTTTCTCAAAATACTGATTATGCTTTCTAGCTAACTCCTAGGCATTCTTATCTTTTAGAAGGTTGTTAAAATTATATCAAATAAAAAGCCAATAGAATTAACATAAGACATGTTGGTTAATAAAAAGGAAAAGGAAACATAGGCACAATCCCTATGTTTTTTTAAGAGAAAACATGCCAAGGTGAGAGAGTATGCCAAAGAATACAAATATTACATATAAAACCTTTGTCCACCTAGGGTCTTATTATTATAAATTAAAATCTCTACAAATATTATTTAGTATTTCTCAACTCATTGCACCAAAGCATAATTTTCCAACCTACCATCATTTATAGGCCCCTAGGGTTTTATAGAGCAATCTTTAGCTAATACCATCAAATAATGATTATAATTAGTAAAAATCAATCAACATACTAAATAATTACACATGGATCGCTCAATTTACTATGCTGCAAGTAAATGTGTTCTTCTAATTGGTTAATCACAACATGTTCACGAGTTGGACCCAAAAAGAATAAAGTATGGTAGCTCGATCAAGGGTGACCATGATTGCATGGACCAATGGAAAGGTATTCCAGAGATAGTTGTTGAAAATTTTATTGGTCATGGGAATCCTTATGTGGTAATATATTCCTTGTATATGTGTTGGTTGGGTCCCTTCACATGGGGTGTCTAACAAGACACGTGGCATGTTGGAAAAGCTTGCAGGGGAGACATCCTTCATGGATCAACTTAAAACCTTGATGGGTTTGTTGAAAATAATTGATCAATTTTACATTGCCTTTGATGTTACACAAAATATCACATCTTTACCAGTTAGTGTATATTGAGCTCACTCAGTCGATGACTTTGTTTTGCACCTCTTGCTCTCTTTTCATCCTGATGATGGATCACGTAGTGTGATTTGAAACGTTGATGGTAAAAAATCTCTACACAATCAAATCCAAAAAAAATACAAATATTATGCTATGGATTATGGAAATATGATCTCTTTAGATGAAGATAGTTTGTTGTGTCTATCGAGTGTTCTACTATTTTCCAAGTTCAGAAGATAGTATCTACCGAGTTCACTCCAGTGTCGAAAAGAAGTTAGCATAAGTTGAGTGCTAACCGAGCTCACTTGGGTAAGGAAGGAAAGTTAGATGGAACTTGATCAAAATTGAACATGCATATTATATTAAATTATATTATTGTATTGCTCATGACTTTTCAATTTAGATTTGTCCATTTGGCTTCTAATAAGAATATAGATGGAGTGGCCTTTCAATTTCCATGAAGATGTATAAAGAGACTCAAGATGAATTGAATAGTAGAATGATATGGACATGCATCTCATTTATTGAGATTTCCAATTTGTATTAAATCCTGTATACAGAGTTCATGGGCAGACATCTCAACCATGGGATTACACAACTCCTATAGAGTTCGTGAGAATACATCTCATTCATGGGATAGCCCAACTTTTATGAGCTCAGACACAACTCCTTCATGGGTTTGTCCAAATTTGATTAATTTGTAGGCATACATCTCACTTACGAGATTGTCCACAATTGTATGAAATTCTATTTAATATTATGAGTAAATTGAATTCTTGATATTGTTTATTATGTGTTTACAATACCATTATTTATTCTTTTGGTATTGTCCTCTAAATTGCTAAAATAATTCAGATCAGTGGTATCAGAGCCATGAGAACTTGTAGAAAACACTTCTAGCTTGCGCCGTCTATCGGACTTCAATGATCACACCAACGAATTGAAAAGAGAAGCTGAATTCACCATTCAACTAAATATATGTTATAGATCATGTTATAGCTAGTAAGAGAGAATTATATTCACTACAGAAGGAGTTCTACCTTTTCAAACTCCAAGTAGACAATTGTATTTGCGAGAATCCCACTGAGTGCATACAATACTCGTGTCTTTCATTGGTAGAGGTTGATGATATTTTGAGTGATGGATAAATTTGTGTGCATGATCTAAGTGAAATAGGGGATAACCAGATACTCACAGAGGTATTACAAGTGGTAAAAAGGCCTAAGAACCCCAAGAATTAGTGAGAATCATCATAGTGAAAATAATGATTGTGAGTTTTGTTTCGATGAAAAAAATTGATGAAATAGAATTGGGTGAGTTTTTTAATTTTTCTTGCAATGAAGGTTTCATATTTCAAATATTTTACAAATTTAGGTTGGAAAATGTTGACAAAATGAGCTATCAAGCTTGTAAATTGAGAAGTGATGTTAGCGAACAAAAAGTTGTGAATGAAGTTGATAAAGACAAACAAGCTCATAAGTTCACACTTCAAATTTATATGTTTGAGAGACTTGTTGAATCATTACAGAAGGTGTTTGAGCTCCACAGACCCAAAATTGGTCACTATAAATGTGACAATCAAAGCAATGGATGCAAAAGATACAACATACACTGCAAATGTGGAAAAGGAAGATCAATAGTCAAATATTCTGATCAAAGATCAATTTCCATTGAATCTAGATGCATAACTCTTTTCTAAAGACACTAGTTGGATTAGAGGAGAAAATTTATATATTTGTAAGCACGTTGTGAATTTATTGGTGGAGCCGAGAGATATTGGTGCAGTGAAATTATAAATCAGTTCATTTAGCAATAACGGACCTTCATGATCCTATGATGCTTGAACTTCTCAAATCTCCCCTATTTATATTTTTTCTCACAATAAATCTTGCATGCCAAACTATACTACAAACATCTTAAGGGTCTATTCTTCAATGTTGATTAGATATATTATAGACTTTGGTGCAATATATTTCATCACATATATCTCAACATGCTCGTAGTTAGAATGTATTTGTGGAAGCCAAAGAATATATTAAGGGGAGATGATTTTACCATCATTTCTTGTTAAAGTGATTGAGATCATGAAAAATCACATGGTATCTCCATATAGGAACTTATCTTAGTATAACTATATTTCAAGCTACATGGCAGAATTATAATTTAGTGTGTATCATGTAGAAGGTGATAAGGCAATGGGGCCCATTTCCTTGTAAGAGGGGAGGAATGATCAGAATTGAACATACATATTATATTATTGCTCACGACTTTACAATTTAGATTTGTCCATTTGGCTTCTAATAAGAATATAGATGGAGTGACCTTTCAACTTCCATGAAGATGTATAAAGATACTCAAGATGAATTGAATAGTAGAATGATATCGACATACATCTTGTTTATTGAGATTGTCAATTTGTATTAAATCTTGTATACAGAGTGCATGGGCAAACATCTTGCCCAACTCCTATAGATTTTTTGGGCATACATCTCATTCATGGGATAGCCCAACTTTATGAGCTTAGACACACAACTCCTCCATGAGTTTGTCCAAATTTGATTAATTTGTAGGCATACATCTCACTTATGAGATTGTCCACAATTGTATGAAATTCTATTTAATATTATGAGTAAATTGAATTCTTTATATTTTTTATTATGTGTTTATAATACCATTATTTCTTCTTTTGGTATTGTCCTTTGAATTGCTAAAATAATTCAGATCAGAACTAGTGTCAATCGAGCTCACTTATTTACCAAAGGAAGCTTGCAAAGATGTAGTGTTAACCGAGTTCACTTGGTTAACATAGGAAAACCATTTATGAGTTAGTGTCTACCGAGCAGGGTCAGCTAACAAAAGATTTTCTTATTTTGACATATTGAGTTTAATTGATTTATTTTTTTGGTTCCAGCCCACTAGGAAGATGAATAATAATTATTCTAATGATGTATTCAAGCTAACTTGACATTGTGTATGATACAAGTATAAGGTCAAGTTGAGAATTGAATGTGTGGAATTTTATGGAAGAATAAGAGATGCTTGGAGGAAGCAAATTTGAAGAATAAGTAGAATATCTTTAAGGAGATGCAAAGATACATTTGATTAGGAAGGATCAATTATTTGAGCTAGAATTAAGATCTGAAATTAGCAATATAGTTTCATCAAAAATCCGGTCATATCATTGTTACTCTCAAAACATTGTAGTAGTGTATCAAATCTCTTAATCGAGTTGTCTTCACAGTTGTTTTTAAATCCTCTAACAAGGTGGAATTTCTAGATTGAAGTGTCTTAAGACCTCTAACAAGGTCACTCCTAATAGGGTGATTAAATCCTCTAATAGGGTCACACCTAACAATGTGTTTGTAACCTTTTATAAGGTTGGCTCCTAACAAGGCTCACTAGTCGGTTAGTTTAATACCTTAGTAACAAAGGATTGGACATCCTTTCATAGTGATTCCATGGTTAGATAGAATCATGTGTTTTCCTAAACTAACATATTGACTTCATTTTATCATATCAACCTAGGAGTGTAAGCTTAAGAGGGTGGCTGCAAAGTATATGCTCTAATTCTTCTTTCAGTCATTACAATTGAAACAAAGGAAATGTTGAAGGAGACTTGAGCTAGAAACTAGAAAAACATCTTAACTTAAAGCTTAAAGTAATGTTGTAAATAGTAAACCTATCTATGTACCTATGCTACAAGAACAATTCACTGATTGTGTTATCAATGGCTGTGGGAATAACACAATTATACCTTGCAAAGAAACAAATAAGGAAATGAAACCTATTCTAATAGAGTAGTTCACTCACCAAGTGGGCCCCCTTGGATGAGTGAACTGAAAAGACAATCAAGACAGAAGATGTGAACTTGAACTTTGTATTTTATTCATTCATGGTAAGAGATTACATCTGATAAAAAACAAGATTACACATTGTTGTTATGAAATTAATTTATTCTCTCTTCCTTTCTTCCTTCTAAAAAATTTTCTCAAGGCAACAACAAGCATTATTTAAAGGGAAACTACAACAACTTCCTAACTATATGATCACTGCATCAATGAGGATCAATCATAGACTTATAAAGTTTACAACAGAAATATTATTAACTGTGATTAAGTCCTCCAAGAATATAGTGTATTGAGGGAGTTATACTCGTGCACTGCCATAATAGAAGACATACAATAACTTGCTCATTTGTAGTGGTTTAGCAACCTGGTCATCTTTGACTTAGCACCGAGGTGCTAACTTTGAAGTCATGAGGCAAGTACCTACAAAACATTAAATGCATACAACTTCTGCATACATATATGTATTTCATCATCAATGTTAGAAAGGTGTACTATTCAAACTATCACTCTTTACAAATCCTATGGCTATAGGAAGGAATCTACCCAAAACATAGAATGGATGAGGAAACATTTATCAGCATGCAACATTCCTTTATTGTACCATAGAAGTCCATAGATTCAAGAAGATATAGCATATGTGAACTATCCATACTTCTACTTCATGCCTAAATATATAGATAACATATACATAAAAACATAAGTTCATTTGCTTAAAACCAAAGAGTCATGACTTTTTTTGCAAGATAATTGTCTAAAAACAAGATAAAAGGATCTCAAAATAATGACCTTTTGGAGGCCCATCATTCCCCTCAAATGAGCTATTGTTGGTCTCCAACAACCATGAAGTTCCTTATTCAGGCCCGAACTCTCCAATCACTAGGTGTCCTTTCTCTTGGCTCATTCTTAACATAGTCAAAGTACCCATAATTTTCCTTGAGCCTTCTCTAGCACCAAACTTCAACTATCATATCATGATCCTCTACATTATCATTTACTACTAGTAGTGGTTGTAGGAGAATGGGAGGTTGATATCTTAAAGGAAGAAAATGTTTGCATTGATTTCTCCCCAAATCAATATACCATGGAATCCCAATAGTAGCAAGAGTCAAATTTTGACGAGAGTGAGGTTCTCTTATCTTTAGGTAATGTAGCATTCTTGTCCATTGTTCCCTTGAAGAAACAATTGTTGTCTCAAAATCTTGAGATGAGTGTTGTTCCCAGTTTGCAAAGGCTCGTTCTCTGACTGAACACACCTTACTAGTTCCTACAGGGTTGCCTAGAATAGAAATCTAATCTAGAAATGTACATCTAGTGTTCTGAACTTCTAGTCTCATGAGAAAAGGAACTATCATTTCACTATCCCTATAAGGTGTAGCTTGTTGTTCCCTACTTATCTCATTTTGTATCCATGACATCATTGCTCTCAATTGCACATCCCCTACATACTAGAGTGAGTTCCACTCTGTGTCATTAGTTACTGCCAAATTATGGAGATGCAATTCACACAATAAATTTTTCAAAGGCATGGGAATAGATTGGAATGCATCATAAAACTCATGTGGAGTAGAAATGGAGGGATTAAGACCTTCCACAACTCTATTCAATTTGAAATATACAAGCTGCTCTTTGAGAAACAAGACATACACTGGTGATGTGACCTACATTCCATTAATTCAAGAATCAATCTTGTAACTTGCTTAATTCTTCTTTTTAAAACTTCATTCTGGTTTGAGCTCTACTTCAACTAATAACTTTTTTCATTTATAACATGTTTCACTTTTTCTCATTCCAACTTCCATTGAGCTCTTTCCCATAACAACTGTTGAAACAAATTAATACCTATGAACAAAGGTGTAGACAAATTGGGTGGTGGAAATGGTTCTTGGTTAAAAATGTCTATCCAATTAGATGTTGGATGAGGAATTTGATTGGCACTTTTTGGTGTGGAGCATTCCCCTTTCTGTGTATCAAATGTTGTCACCACATTTTCTTCCTTACTAGATTCAGTAGTTGTTGTAGCTAATGTATATAGCCCATCTTGATTGAGTTTTTCTATTACTTCCTCAACAACTTCTTGTCTAACTTCTAGGTATTCCTTTGAAGGAAACTCTATAGAATTGTCACCAACATCCTGCATAACAGGGCTTTCCTCAAACTCCTCTAATACTTCAGGCTCACTAGACTCCTTATCACTATCAATAAGCACATAGTTAACAATATGGTCAACTTCAATTTGTAGATTTTGGTTATTGTATTTATCCTCACTGATTATGTTTTGATGCAATTTTTCCTCCGGAGAGGACTCCTTTTCACATTCAAAAAACTTAGGATTAACTATTGGAACAAAAGGTTTCAAAAACCCTATTTCCCTAAGAAATCCTTGCACTTCACCTCATAGGTAGTGTAGACAATCATGGAGGATTCTTTTGTTTCTTCTTGCTTATAGGAATTTCCATCATAGGTGCTTCAAGAGGTTTTTCTGAATCTTTCTCCTCTTATGCTTGCAAGGTTTCATTAATGTTACTCTCATCATCTAGTTGTTGTTCTAACTTTTCTTCTTCAAGTTCTACAACTTTATATTTACCTTCCCTAATGGTAGACCTAGTCTTAATAGATGATGGGGTCTTAGGGGCACTATTAGCTTCTCCTTTTTTTCTTCTCTTTTTGCATGAAATGGAGGCATCAACTTTGTAAATCCTCTTCTTAGTCGGTCAAGAACTAGAGGGAGAGGCTTCAAGAACATTTTTAGTTCTATGAACAACCTTACAAAAGCCAACAGATGTCACTTCCCTTTATCCAACACCTTGACCTCTAGGGCCAACCAACCTAGGCTTTACCTCATTTAACTACAAAAACTCTTCCCATGTCCCAATTGATTTCTTATTCAACTCTATTTCTATGATTAATTTTATTAAGAAATGGTGAGAGACAGACTGATCCTTTCCTAATTGTACTAAAGAAGCTTGCTTCTTAACAATGTTAAACATGAAATTTGGAAGGTTTACATGTTTATAATCATTTCATAGGCGGGTCAAAATCTTGAAATGTAGGGCATGCAGGTATTTGTAATGACCTTCACAAGTGAAGTACTAGATGATAAATGTTGTTGGATAGATAAAATCCATCTGCAAGGATAATCTAGAGGTACCCTACTTCTTGTCAATTTCTAGTAGAGGGTCCTGGTGTACACTGAATTGTGCCCTAGCTATCCATAGATCAAAATATTTTTTTCCAATTTTCTCCTTCCTAGGGTAACCGAATAACCTCGGCTACCACCTCTTCTATGAACTCAATTCTCAAGCCCTTAACTATTGCAATGTCATCCTTTAAAGTGCTCATAAATTGAAGAGCAAGATCTTCATCAAATCCTTTTAGACTAAGACAATAATCCAACCATCCCCTTCTTCTAAACATCTCACAACTGGCTACATCACCCACAAGAACCCAATGATCAACTGGCTCATACCTCTAGAATTTTGGCAAAATCATGATGTTTTAGAGCTTGGTGAATCAAATTTTGCAATATTATGACACTAGCTATCTCAAAAAAAATGGCATGTACTTGAAGAGTTTAATGCACAATATCTCCTAATATCCATCTTGCATCAAGTTTTATAATTTCTACTCGTGTACAGATCTGTCACCCGAACATGTTGCAAATTATCATTAAAAGTTAAGTAAATGATTTTAATGTCCTTAATTTCATAATGACGTAATCACAGAAGGAAAAGTCATCAACATGTGACATTGGTCATCTCAATTACTTTTAAAGTTTACATGTGATTTGAAATTGATTTGAAAATAAATAGTTAAATGTTTCCCTCCCCCCAACTATGAAAAGTTATGGGTCCCACCAAGCTAAGATATGCTAGAGTGAATAATTATAAAGAATACCAATTCCTAAAAAAGCATAAATAAAATAAAATATATGCAAAGTTATTTGGTGTGTACCTGGAAACTATTGTAGGAAAGATGTTCTAGAAAAGATCATCAGAATTGACAAAGTGATGGGATGGAATGGTAAGATGGGAAAGAGAGAGGGTGAAGTGAAGTAGATGGTGAAGAAAGTACTTTCAAGAAGAAATTGTTTATTATGAATGTTTTGAATGGAATCAAGAAGTAATAGAAGTCAGACTAGATCAATGGTAGACAACTGAATTGCAGCATTTGGAAATACAACAACAATCTCATACGATCATAACCAACGTGTTTGAAACTTCCCTATATTGTGTTGGTATTTGGATTCATAAAGGAGTGTCCAATCTCCTACAACAAATATTTTCTCTTTGATAAACTTATTATGCCATTATTTCCTCTAGTGTTGAATGAGTTCAATGTTATTCAATGCAGATTTCCTCCATTCATTGAGACCATTCAAACTTAGGATGTGGTCTTGTTGTGCAATAGTAAGTTCCATACCAAGCTCCAAGGTAGTCCTTAATGTTTTATATTCAAACTCCATAGGAATTATAGCTGACCTACTATAAACAAGCTCAAATGGAGTAAAACCAGTTGTGGATTTCCAAGTGGTTCTATAAGCCCATAGAGCTTCAAGAAGGAGTGTGGCCCAATCCTTCCTATGGAGTGCTATTGTCTTGGTGAGGATGGCTTCTAGCTCCCTATTAGTAACTTCTACTTGACCATTATCCTGTGAATGATAAGGTGATGATTTACCATGGCAAATAGTATATTCCTACATATGATAAGTTATCAAATTTGATGTAAAATGAGCCCCTTGATCAGATGTCAACTCCTTAGGAACTCCTAACCATGTAAAGATGGATACATACAAGAACTTGGCCATGTTGGTATCCCTTGGGTGTTTCATGGGTTAGCCTCTGCCCATTTGGTTACATAGTCAGTGCAAACAAGAATATAGGATTTGCCTTGTGAAGAAGGTTCACAAGGTCCTACAAAGTCAATCCCCCATTTTTCAAAGGGTGCAAAAACTACTTGAGGTTGCAGGGGAATTTCATCTGATTTAGTGGGTCTTCCCATATGTTGAAACTTGTCACATATCTTTGTATATCTAGTTGCATCCTTGTGCGAACCTGGCCAATAATACCTAGTTGTTGAGATTTTGAAAGTTGTTCATTTAGCTGCAAAGTGACCTCCATAAGGCTCATCATGACACACCCTAAAGACATCATATGTTTCATCCTCTCTTATACACCAATGCATTACTTGATTAGGTCTAGTATAAAACATAAATCCAAAAATCCATGAATAGTTAAAGCTGTTCTCTGCTAGTAACTTCCTAGCTTTGGTAGAGAATTGAACTGAAATTTTACCTATGGTGAGATAGTTAGCAATATTTGCATACCATAGATTTTGTGTTGAAAACATAAAAAGGTGTTCATCTAGAAAACTATTGTCAATGGCTGCAAGCTCATCAGGGATATGCATCTGAGAAGTAAAGTTAGCTAACACATTGGCCTTGCCAGGCTTATCAACTATGGTGATATCAAATTCTTGTATTAGTAACAACCAATGAGCCAATCTTCCTAATATTACAAGCTATTTCACCAAATATTTTATAGTAGAATGGTTAGTATGGACAAAGATTTCATATCCAGTAATATAGTGCCTAAATTTATTAAGGGCATAGATAACTGTGAGTAACTCCTTTTCAATGACTGTGTAGTTAAGCCCTACACCTTACAAATTTTTAAGGATGAAATAAATGGCATGTTCAACTGAGTCTACATTTTGTCCTAGCACGACACCTATAGCATAGTTATCTATATAAATGTAAAAAGGTAGTCCCTAATTGCATCCTCGTAGAATAGGTGTTGTGGTAAGAACTTCCTTAAGCTACTAAAAAGGTGTAGCACATTCAAAATCCTAAGCAAATTCAAAATCTTTTTTAGTAGGTTGTAGAGGGGTGCAACAAGTTGACTGAAGTTTTGAATGGGTCTTCTATAATAACCAACATGTCCCAAAAAACTTCGTACATCCTTTTGCTTTTCTAGCATAGGCAAGGTACTAATGACTTCAATCTTTGTTGGATCTACTTGGATGTCCTTAGATGAAATGAAATGGCCTAGTACTACACCTTCTTCCATCATCATAAAATATTTATCATTACTTAAGAAAAGGTTGTAGTCTTGACATCTTTTGAGTACTATTTCTAGATTGGCTTTCACTTCCTCAAAAGTAGCCCCATAAATAGTAAAATCATCCATGTAGATCTCCATATAATCAACAAATATATTTGAAAAGATACTGATGACAACTCATTGAATTGTGGTTGGGGCATTGCATAAGCCAAAAGGTAAAGTTGATTAGGCAAACATTCCCCATGGGAAGGTAAAAGTTTTTTTTTCTTGATCCGTTGGAGCTATTTGTATCTGATTGTAACCACTAAAACCATCTAGAAAAGAAAAATACTTTTTGCCAACTAGATTGTCAAGGACTTGGTCTATAAATGGAAAGGGAAAATGGTCTTTCTTAGTGGTTGAATTGAGCTCCCTATAATCTACATAAACTCGCCATTTTTCACCCTTCTTAGGTACTATAACCAAGGGTGAGACCCATTGGCTATCAAAGATGGGGTATATAAAATCAGCACTTAGTAGTTTTTGAAATTCATTCTAAACTATATCTTTTAAAATAGGGTTAACTCTCCCTTGAGTTTGTCCGATAGGTTTGAAGTCAACACTGATGTAAATCTTGTTAGAAACAATAGTCCACCAAGATAACTAAGAGGGGGAGTGTAAATTAGTTATCCAACAGTTAAAAAATTTATCTTCTTTAAACAAACTTAACCATTCAACCAAAGTAAACAAAAACCATAATAAAATGCACATAGACAATTACACCAAATATGTTGACTAGGGAAACCCTTGTTCAGAGGGAAAACCCTGATGGGAATGATGCCCACAAGATGATGTACTAATATAAATATTCCTTATTAGAGGATGGGCCCTATTAGGAGTCTATCACAACATTTAGTACATAGAATCCCTATTAGGAGATTCCAACCCTATTAGGAGTTGTAGTACAATGTATGCAAGATGAGCCCACTGCCCAAACATGAAATTTCAACTACAAGAAGAGCTCACTACTCAAACAAGTAATTTACTGTTATCTTCCTCTTTCCTCTATCCTACCAATCAAACCAATCACTATCAAACCTTGTAGACTAGGTCACAAACATTGGATCCAAATATCAAACCTCATATCGCTTAGCAAAACCTCAGCAATGAAGTTTCCTTCACTTTCGTACTACTCTACTCAACTTCGCATTTTGCACTCTCTACTTCTTATCATCAATCATAAACCATATCATTCCATACCATGATAAAGGAAAATGTCCTTCCTTTATACCAAGTCCTCAAAATAATTTCATGAGTTAGTTGTTAGACCTTCTCAATTAATTATTATAGGACCACATTAAGAACACGTTACACCTAATGACAACATAAATATTTTGCCTTGTAACTTGAATAACTTTTTGTACAAGCAAATTATAATGAGCAAGCTTAGCCATGCCATCACAAACATTTCTTCTTCATGTCCTCAACCTTAATCCTCAAGATATCAACTATACTAAGAGACATAACAAGTTTACCAAAACATGCCTCTGTATACTCTATCTTAGAATAGACATCATCAAAACTTACGTAACTTCTTCTAGACTTATCCTTTCTTCTTTCGACATTAACTGCATCTACTAGATACTCAAAAGTATCTCCCAAAATCTTGTATGGTTATAATACTCAACTAGCCATCCATACTAACTTGATCTCTCTATTGTTCTTCTATCAGATACCACAAAAAATTTCTATGTTGACAGCAATGACAAACTCGGTCATGAAAATAACATATCTACAGTGCTCCCCCATAGGAATATCATCAACATTCATGCTTCCAACCAATCTTCTAATAAATATTGTGAGTATAGAGCATAGGATCTAGTCCTTTCATGTCCATTTAATCCCAAGTGAATGCTTATTGATTCTCTTGTAGTAACTGCAACATAATCTTTTGTTGGGAGGGTGACAAGGCATTATTGACATTCAATTCTCTACCTAGACCAACTTCTATTTTAATAACCTTATCTACCATGAATAATTGGGAAATAGGAGAAGAATTCATCTCATGAGGTAATAATGAGTTGAGAAATTATGAAGTTTCTAAATGATGTGGTGAATCCAAGGATGGTAATATGGTCTCTAAGATACATGAAGCTTGAGGGCACACTTGAGACTCTATTCCATATTCATTCAGAATAATAGATGAAATTGTTTCATCTTCTCCTCGAGCATCTATAAATGGTTCTCTACCTATCATCATCAGTTGATGGACGGAATTGACCTCTAAATCATCATCACCCAAGTTTGACTAGATTACTTGGTCATCTAGTAACAACACTTGAGTAGGGGAGTATCAAGTCAGGTTCTTAGTATGAATACCACTGGATATTGTCATCTTTCTAGATCGGAAAGCTATATAAGCATATGGAATGGCCAACCATGGTCATCCTAAAATTAAAGGATATCTTCCCATATTAGCCTTTGGGGAGAAGACAACAAAATCAACTAAATACTTCCAGGAGTTTAAGGTGATTATGACATCTTCTATCATCCCATATGGCTTAATAGTAGATCTATCAGCAAGCTAAAGTATGGTGGGTGTCTCTCTAAGGCCAATGATATGCAAATGAGACAATACCTCCTTTTTCATGACATTTATTGATGCTCCTGAGTCAACTAAAGAATTTTCAACTTAGATCCCATGGATAGTGACTGTAACCACAAGACATCCTAGGGTTAGAATATTTAGGTATAGTTGATTTCTCTAGCATTAAATCAGACAATTGCCCTAGGAAATGAATGATTTTTGGATCTTTCTTCTTCCTTCCTAGTTGTTTAATACATGCTTCCTTAATAGCTTTAGTATAGGAAGGGGCTTTCTTGATGGCATCCAATAATGGTATTTTTACTGTCATTTTCGTCAATTGATTAAGCAAATATATTACTGCAATGTTTTTTTTTGGTTGGCTTTATTCCATCAACCTATGGGGGAATGCATGTTCTTTGGCTATAGGAGAGGTTTGTAGATTTCATGTATCTATTTGTTCAGTTGGAGAATCTTCAACTTCAGTTATTATAGGTGGGAAGATTTACTTCTAAGAGGGGGAGGTGAATCAAAAGTAACAATATTTAACCTCTAAAACTTTTAATTGAGATCATTCACATGCATCTACCATATCTAATTGACACAACAGTAAATACAGCATGGAAATAGATAACACAAGATTTTGGTCACCCAGAAACCCTCCAAAATGAGAAGGTAAAACTAGGGTGGGGATGACACCACAAATTATCACTACAACAATATGTAACTGATTAAGGTTACAAAGTTTGACCACTTCTAATGGTCTGTCCTATGAAAGGCCTACCCTGTTAAAGGCTTTACACTCTATTAAAAGCAACATGGTTAAAGGATTTACAAACACTCACTTGGAATGTTACCCTCTTAAAGGATTTATCACCTTGTTAAAGGTTTACAACATGGTTGTTAAACCAACCTATCATCATAGGATTTCTATTCCTAATACAATGGCTAGAGAGTATTAGAATAAGTTGACCTAATGACTTACAATCTTCAATTGTAGATTCCAGAATCTTGTTCTACTCAGTCTATTCTGATCCTTCCTGATCTGATATATCTCTGCTCAAAGTGTTGATACTCTATTCTAACCAACCAGATTCTGCAATCCTGCTCTTCCTTCTCTAAGTCTTTACACCCCTCTAAAATTCACTAGCATTCTTCCATATAACTCTCACTAATGCATGAATTATGGGGTTTCATCCTCCTTATAAAGGCTTCGAAGTCTTAGGGTTAGGTATGAATCTACGATCAATATTCATCCTTCTTTTCCCACTCAAATAATTACACTTTTCCTATTGGTTGCATGCTTTCTCCATTTTTCTTATTGGTTGCATGTTGATTACATAGGGAATGTAAAAGATTTGATTTTATATTTTAGATCCTTCAAGATTCATCTTAAGTCCACTCAAAAATTATTTACATCCAAGTTTGTGAAGGCACAAACTCATATGTTGATCCTTTGTTACTCGACACTTATTGATTGTTGATACTCAGCACATATAGGATTTCTACCTTGCTTGGCTCCTATAGTGACTCTATCTTGCTTAGCATCTATACTTTACCCAGCACCTATATTGACTCGGCATCATTTATCACTTGACACTTGAATCTTACTTGGCACCTGAAGTTCACTCGATGTCTATTGAATTTCTGACTTGGCACATACTATAGCTCGACATCTATATTCTCCTCAGCATCATCTTGGAAATTGGTTAAGTGTGTTGACACTCAATTATCAAAACCAATTTGAGACCAACTATAGTATTTTGGAGTGAAGGGAGAGTGGTGCCTAACCTTAAGTGAATATCATTCAAGGAGATAACTTAGCTTTGTTGTTGAGTTTGTTGTTTAATATTGTTTGGATTAGGATTAGGATGAACTAGTAGTTGGGTCTACTTGGGTGGAGTATTAGTGGCTATTAGAGAAGGCATTAAAGTTTTCTACTAAGGTGATGCCAATAGGGTTTGCTAACTAGGTTGGGTATTATAATTCTAAGGTTGTTGCCAATCCTGCTGAGATTATTGCCAACCTTGTTGAGGTTGTTGCCAATTATTATTTCCACTAAAACCAGTATTTTGAGAATTTTTCCATTCATTCTTACTATTATAACATTGAAGAGGATCTTGTGGCATACCTTTTCTTTGAGCCCATGGCCTTCGTTGAGTGACATAAAGAACCTCTTTATTTTCATCAATAGCTTTAAACTCAATAGGCATTGGTTGTGTCTCCAAACTTGCAATAGACTTACATCTACAGTGCCTTTTCTTTTCCCTACAATGTGGATAGTATTCAATCAAGATGGCATCAACTTCATCTCTCTTCCTTCTTGCCTACATGGTGTCTAGCTAATTGGCTACATCATTAATGATGTCTTGCTTGAAATATGACAACAAATTGGATAATTCCATCTTTGATACTCCTAAACTGCCATTGGACTTATGTGGTACATCTCTAAATCCCCTACCTTTCTTCATAGTGGCTCTGGAATAATTTAGACATATATTCTGTATATTAGTCCAATTTTTTTGAGTGATATCTCCTCCTACCATAAGAACTAGAGCTTCAATGATTCCATCATTCATGCCTCTTAAAGAAAGATGTTTCTTTGATTCCCCATTCAATTGATGTTGTGTATTATGTTGTAGGTTGAACATAAACTAAGAAGAATAACCTTCAAAGATTTCATCATCTTTTTGGGACATTTTGAAAATGTCATCCCCTTTAAAATCTTGACTGCAATAGTGTTCTTTATACTTTGTAGAAACAAGTTGCTTATTGCAGGCCAATCTACTACAACATTGGCACCCAACCCTATGAACCATCTTAGAGAAGCTTCCTTTAGGCTAGAAGGAAACAACTTGATTTTATGGGCATCAGTTGTATAGTCATAACTTCTACAAAGTTTGTCAAACTCAAAGAGAAAGGTTTTAGGGTCTCCAGTGATTAGGCCATAAAACTTGGGGACTGTAGCAGTAGGTACGTTCTTCAAGTTTTGGTTACCCTACTAAGGAGGGATAGGAAAAGGGAACATAGATTGAAGTTGAGCCATTCCTGGAAGAGGTATTGGTAGTGGTTGTTGATAGATAACAATGGCATTGAGATTATCTTGGTATTCAAGTTCAATAAAAAGATCACTCAAATGAAAGGATTCTTCAGAGGATGAGGGTATTCATTCTTGAGCAGCAGCAAATGGATTTTCAAAAGGTTCCTCTTCTTTGTTGTCTATGATGTTCTTTAGGTTTGAGACTAAAAATGTCTTCCTGAATATTACAAGGAAGAAATCTCCTAAAGAGGTCTCTTCTGCTATGCATGCAAAATAATGTAAAATCTGAACTAACTTAATGAATTCAAGGTTGAATTAGTTTGACACCTTCCCTGGAAATGGTGCCAAAAATGATTATTCAGCTGAATACCCTAGTAAAAAAGGATTGGACATCCTTTCATGGTGATTCCATGGTTAGATAGAATCATGTGTTTTCCTAAAATAACATATTGACTTTATTTTATTTTGTCAACCTAGGAGTGTAAGCTTGAGAGGGTGATTGTAAAGTATATTCTCTAATTCTTCTTTAAGTCATTACAACTAAAACAAAGGAACTGTTGAAGGAGACTTAAGATAGAAATTGAAACATCTTAACTTAAAGCTTAAAGTAATGTTGTAAATAGTAAACCTATCTATAAACCTATGTTGTAGGAAAAATTTACTAATTCTATTATCAATGGTTGTAGGAACAATAGAATTATACCTTGTGAAGAAACAAACAAGGAAATGAAACCTATTCTAACAAAGCAACACACTTATCAAGTGGCCCCCCTTGGATGAGTAAACAGAAAAGACAATCAAGTAGAAGATGTAAACTTGAACTTTGTATTATATTCATTCATGGTAAGATATTACATTTGATTGAAAATAAGATCACACACTATTGTTATGAAATCAATCTACTCTCTCTTCCTTTCTTCCTTCTAAAACTTTTTCTAAAGGCAACAACAGGCATTAATTAAAGGTAAACTACAAAAACTTCCTAACTCTTTGATCACTCCATCAATGAGGATCAATTACAAACTCATAAAGTTTACAAAAAAAATATAATTAACCATGATTAAGTCCTCCAAGAATATAGTAGGCTGAGGGAACTATACTCGTGCATTGCCATAACAAAAAACATACAATAACTTGCTCATTTGTGCCAGTTGAGAAATCTGGTCAACTTTTACTTAACGTCGAGGTATTGACTTTGAACTCATGTAGAAATCACCTACAAAACATTAAATGCATATAACTATTGATCTTAGATTGGTTTTGACAAGTGAGTGTCAACACACTTAAGCTATTTACTTAGTTCATGTCGAACTAGTAATGCATGTCGAGCACAACATGTAAATACTAGACCATGCCGAGTCACGGTGGTGTCGAGCCACTTGTATGCCGAGTCACTCAAGTGTCGAGCAGATAGACCATGTCAAGTGATTCAAGAGCCGAGTAAATAGTGGATACTAAGTAATATAGGTGCTAAGTCATAGCAAAAAGATTAGTGTATGTTGGCACAAATAGCTATGTAAACCATTTTTGAGCCAATTGAAGGATGAATTATGATATTTTGGAGATAAGAATGAATCTCTAGTTGGATTCCCTATGCAATTACAAGTAGCCAATTAGAAAATGGGAAGGATTAAGCAGCAAAGTTGATGAATCTTAGTCGTAGATTGATACCTAACCCTAAGCCACCAAAGTCTTCTTAAGGAGGATGAAACCCTAAAATTTCTAAGAGTGTTGAAGGAGTGAAGAGGATAGTTTGCATGTGCAAATAGAGCATTCATGGTGACTTAGAAGTTATGAAGTGAAACCACATTGCAGAATTAGTTAAAGCAAAATAGAGGATAGAGAAAAGCATACAACAAAGAGACATCTAATCAAGAAGGATCAAGAAAACATTGTTTAGAGGTGATCTATTATTAGGCAAGCAAGTGCCAACCGCAAGATCTATGTTGAGACATTTTAACAGGTGATTTCAGTCAAATCTCTTAATAGAGTAGTCCTAACATGTTGTATGAAATCCTTTAATAGAGTGCTTACTTAGTTGTAAGTTAAAGTCCTCTAATAAGGCACACTTTTAACAAGGTCTTGAAATCCTCTAACAAGGTGATACCTAATAGTCTTTGTAAGCCTTCAATAGGGAAGACCTCTCATAGGGTAGATCATGTTTCATGGTCAAAACATTGTAACCTTCATTGGATACACTTTATTGTTGCAATAGTGAAGATTTGTGGGTGTCATCCCCACCCCAGTTTTACCTTCTCACTTGGAGGGTTTTTGGGTAATAATATACGGTGTTATGTGTGTGAATTCTTACATGTTTACATCATTTAGATGTATATGCTTTACATGTTATTTTAGTTTTCTCATTGAATGTATGAGATGGATGTGTGGTGAAAGTTTAAACTATTGATTCACAACACCCCCCCCAACCCGCCCCTCAGAAGTTTAATTTTCCTATTGTAATTCCAACAACAAATTTTGCATACATATATTTATTTCATCATCAATGTTAGAATAGGTTTAATGTTCAAACTATCACTCTTTGCAATTTCTATGGCTACAAGAAGAAATCTACCCAAAACATAGCATGGACGAGGAAACATTTATCAGCATGTAATATTCCTTCATTATACAATAGAATTCCATAGATTCAAGAAAATATAGCATATTTGAACTATCCATACTTCTACTTCATTTCTTAACATATAGATAACATATACATAAAAACATAAGTTCATTTGCTTAAAACCATAAAGTCATGATTATTTTTGCAAGATAACTATCTAAAAACAAGATAAAAGGATCTCAAAATAATGGTCTTATAGAGGCCCATCAGTCACTTCAGAAGAATGAAAATCAATAAGTAGTTGCAATTAGTGGTTTTTTCCAAATTGGGTTTCAACATTAAATCTTGGTGTCAGTTGTGTTCATGCTATTTCTTTTATGTGTATACAACTAAGTTAATTAAGGTTAATCACAGATAATATCTTATGTTCTGTATATTCATTATTTGTCAAGTAACAGTTGTTATATCAATGGTTATCGAGTTACAACATATTATTAGTGTTAACCTTGTGCCTATGTGTTAACTAAGTTACAACAGTTTTAGTAGAGTTTATGTTTTGTATTAACATCTAAGGGATATAGGATTTATTTTTGTGATAACTGATTCACCCCTCCCCTCTCAATTACTCCTCTTATATTGGTATCAAATATTTTGGTGCTTGTTGAGAAGGTTTCAAGGACCTAAGCTAAAGATTAGGATGTCTTACAGAAGGGAGATCCCCAAGTTGAATAGAGATAACTTCAATGCATGGGAGGAATTTATGAAGTTACATTTAGCAACCATTAGTGATTCAAGTTTGAAATATTTGAATGCTAAGTATGTCACATTTACTGGAACTATGACTATTAAAGAAATTTCAAAAAAAAAGAATCATAATATTTTGATAATTGATATTGCTTCAACTCACAACTATGTCAAATTTAATGAAGTCAAAGATTGTGGTGTTGCTTATGAGATATGGATCAAGATGAAAGCTATCTACGGAGGAGATGATAATGTAAGAAGAACCAAATCTGAAAGCCTCAAAGGAAAATTTGATCAAATAAAGATGAGAGAAGATGATAACATTGCAAAGTACAATGATAGAATCAAAACTAGTGTTTGTGCAAGCAAAGCCTCAAGAGAAAAGATTGAAGATGAAATAGAAGTAAGTTAGTTTCTTAGAACACTTATTCCTATATATACAATTTGAGAGTCAGCAATTCAAGAGATGAGATGCAATCCAAAGAATGATATAATATTGGATGTAGTAGTTGGAAGATTGAGAGTATTTGAGCTAGATAACTATGATAATTATTTCCTAGTTCTAGCAATCTTGATTTTACATTTGAAGCCAAGTTGTCACTCAAAAAGAAAGCTAAAAGGTCTAAAGGAAAACAATCTAAAAGTGAAGAGGAAGAAAATTTTAATAGTGATATTTAATCCATTGAAGCATTACTTACAAGAAGGTACCTTGAACGCAAAGGAAAGTACAAAGGTAAAATTCCTTTAATCTGCTTTTCTTGTAAAGAAGTTGGTCACATTGCTTCAAGGTGTCCAAATAGAGAAGAAAAAGATGAAAAGAAGAACAAGTAAAAAGGTACGACAAATTTTAAAAGCTAGAAGGATAAAGGTAAGAAGTCTTGTTTTATGGGTAAAGATTTAGATAGTAGTGAAGATGATGAAATGGTCTATATTGCTGTAAAAGATGAATTTGATGATTAAGAAGATAAAATGGCACTTATTTCTCATGTTAGCAAAAATGATACATGGATTATTGATAGTGGTTGTTCACATCATATGACTGGTACAAAAAAAAGTTTGAAAATATGGAACATCATGATGGTGGAAGTGTAAGATTCAAAAACAATGAACCATGTTGCATAAAGGGAAAAGGTTGTATTTCGCTAACCAATGAACCTAGATGTGATAATGATTATTGGGTTGAAGGACTATTGAGTGTAGTGTAGTTGAATAACATTGGATTCAAGGTAGAATTCATGAATGGGAAGGCCAAGCTACTAGATGAAAAAGGAAATCTAGTTGTGTCTAGTAACCAAACAAAAGGAAATTTATTCTACCTAGATCTTAGTGAAAGTTCATGTTTCATTGCTCAAGTAGAAGAAAGCTAGTTATGCCATAAGAGGTTGTGTCAGGTGAACTTTGATAACTTGATCAAGATAATAAAAAATAAAAGAGTGAGAGGTATTCCTAGTTTGAGGAAACCTAATATGAGCCTATGCAAAAATTTTCAAATTGGTAAGATGGGCAAGACAAGTTTCAAGAGCAAGAACTATCATTCTGAAGAAGTCTTGAAGCTAGTTTATATAGACCTTTGTGAATCCATTGGAATTGAGAGCTACAATGGAGATAAGTACTTTGTTCTTTTTGTTGATGATTATTCTAGAATGATGACTGTAATCTATCTAATAGATAAGTCTGACACTTTTCAAAAGTATAATTTGTATCTGGCAAGAGTAGAGAAGGAAATAGGAAAGAAGCTGAAGTGTTTGAGATTAGATAGACGAGGTGAATTCATTTCTAATGAGTTTAGTGAATTTTTCACTGAAAGAGGAATCAAAATACTTCATAGTTCTATTTGATGAAGATTGGTTTTCAAAGGATAAATGATAACAATAGCCTATACATCAAAGAAGGACTAGATAAGAAGATTGTGTTGGTGAAAATATTTGTGGATGACACATTGTTTACTTGGAATGATGAATTGTGCAAAGCTTTTGTAAAGGAAATGAGAAAGTAATTTGAGATGTCCATGTTCAAAGAGATAAAATTATTTGTTGGATTGTAGATTCAATAGAAGAAAGATGGTATCTACATTACTCCATCCAAGTATATCAAGGAAATACTAAAGAAATTTGGAATGGAGGATTCAATACCAGTTGGAACACCTATGTCTACTAGACATAAGATTCCAAAAAAAAAGATTCGAAGGAGGTAGATAAGACCACATATAGAGAAATGATTGGAAAATTGCAATATGAAGTGCATATAAGGCCTGATATTGCTCTAGCAGTTCGTATGGTGGAAAGATGCTCAACTAATCCTAAAGAAAATCATATGATGGAAATCAAGATAATCATGAGGTATGTGGTGGGTATTGAAGGCTATGGATTATGGTACAAGAAAGGAGCCAATTTAGATTTGAAAGCCTTCACTCATGCTAATTGGGTAGGAAGTGTTGATGATAGGAAGAACACCAGTGTTGGAGTGTTATTTATGGGTAAGAGACTAGTGTCTTGGACAACCAAGAAGTATAACTTCATTTCTTAGTATACAACAAAAGCATAGTATGCTGAAGCAATAGTTAATTGTTCAAATGTAGTTTGGTTCAAGCAACTGTTGGCAAGTATGAAGGTAGAGATCAAGGATCTAGTGGTTATCTTCTATGATAGGACCAATGCAATTAATGTATCCAAAAATTATGTGATGCATACCAAGACCAAATGCATTTTAATAAAATATAATTTTTTGAGAGAATTGGTGCAAGACAAAGAGCTAAGAGTGTAATATGTAAATACTAAAGAATAAATTGTAGATATATTCTCTAAGCCATTACCCAAGGATGCATTTCTATATCTAAGAGGTAAGTTAGGGGTCATTCCCTTATTTGAAGCTCGCTAAATGAAGTTTAGTGATGCATCAACAGAGCATGTTAAAGATTAGTCAAGTTGATGCAGTATTGAAAGGTTAGATTGTATATGAATCTATACATGAGGTACATTGGAATCCATTGAATGTTGTTTTTGGTATAAGATGTCAAAGAGGGAGAGTTCAACCATATATCACAGAAAATTTCTAAAGAGGGAGAGTTTACTATCATCAAAGAAAATTTGTTTGAAGATGTCAAAGAGGAAGAACTTGGTCTGATATCAAAAGGACAAAGTTTTCTATTAGAATAAGATGTTGAAGATAGAGCTTACTGACAGAGGGAAAATTGAAGTTAGAGGGAATTCACACAGATAAAGGGAGTTCTCATGGATGAGAATTAGAATGAAACTAATGAAATTATCCTTACTATTATTTTTCTCTAAAATTTCATTATATTATGACATGTGTTTCCATCAATGCCAAAGAGGGAGATTTTTGAAAATAATTGATCAATTGTATATTATCTTTGATATTACACAAAAATTCATATCTTTACCAGTCAATGTATGTTGAGCTCACTCAAGTGATGAAGATAATTTCAAGTGTCTTTCGAGCATTCTAGTATTTTCCAAGCTCAGAAGATAGTGTCTACCAAGTTCACTCGGGGGTCGAAGAGAAGTTAGTAGAAGTTAAGAGTTAACCGAGCTCACTCAAGTAACAAAAGCAAGTAGGATGGAACCAATGCTAACCAAACTTAGTTGGTTAACAATGGAAGCTTGTGAAGATATAGTGTTAACTAAGTTCACTTGGTTAGGAAAATCATTTCTAAATTAGTGTCTACTGAGGAAGGTTGGCTAAAGAAGGATTTTCTTGTTTTGGCATATTGAGTTTAATTGATTTGTTTGTTGGTTCTAGCTGACTAGGAAGATGAATATTAATTTTTCTAGAGATGTATTCAAGCTGACTTGACATTGTGTGTGATAAAAGTATAAGGTCAAGTTGAGGATAGAATGTGTGGAAGTGTATGGAAGAATAAGAAATTCTTAGAGGAAGTGAATTTGAAGGATAAGCAAAATATCCTTAAGGAGCTGCAAAGATACATTTGATCAGGAAGGATCAAGTATTCAAGATAGAATTGAGATCTAAAATTAGCAATGTACTTGCATCAGAAATTAGGTCATATCATTGTTACTCTCTAACCATTGTAGCAGTGTATCGAATCTCTTAACCGAGCTAGCTTAACAACTATTTGTAAATCCTCTAACAAGGTGGCATTTCTAAATTGAAGTGTCTTAAGACCTCTAACAAGGCCACTCCTAATAGGGTGATTAAATCCTCTAATAGGGTCACACCTACCAGTGTCTTTGTAAACTTTAACAGGGTTGATTCCTAACAGGGCTCACTTCAGAAGAGTGAAAATTAGTAAGTAGTTGCAATTGGTGGTTTTTCCCAAATTGGGTTTTCACGTTAAATCCTAGTGTCACTTGTGTTCATGCTATTTCTTTTATGTGTATGAAACCAATTTAATTAAGGTTAATCAAAAGTAATAACTTAAGTTATGCATGTTCAATATTTTCTAAGTAATAGTTGTTATTTCAGTGGCTACCAAGTTACAACATATTGTTAGTGTTAACCATGCACCTGTGTGCTAATTTATGTTTTGTATTAACATCTAATGGATTTGGTATTTATTTTTGTGGTAACTGATTCACCCCTCTCCTCTCAGTTACTCCTCTTATATTTCCAACAAGGTTGACATGTGTTCACCCTTGTCAAAACGCTTTGTTATTCAAACTGCAACCTATTTGTGGGTATAGCCGGAGTTTATGCAACAAAGGCAATGAGGCTAGTGATGTAGAAGGAATCTACAATATACAAATGTGAAATGAAATTTTTGTAAATGGGAACTCATTTTAAACTAAACTAAACTAATTTTGATTTGGTATCCTCTAACCTTTAGGAAAAATATTGTATTCAGTGAATTTGTAGTATTATCTCATTTGAATTATTGCATGAAAAAATATTATTGATAAGTTAGGTGAAATATATTAGCTTTTTCACTGCTATCATAGAAGGTGATTTTAAGATTTGAAAGGAATGCATTAACTTAAAAAATATCTATCTATTAATTTTAAATCATTAAGAAAGAATGAATGATCATATTTGCTTAAACTCTTTCTTTACTCCATCTGAAAACAAATTTTGGATTGAAAAGGAAGAGTTTTGGATTGCTTTGGATGGACTTTGTATAATGACCCTAAAAGGGAACCCGAAAGGATAAGTATAATTGTTACTAACTTTGGTGAGTAATTTTTCTTTTGAATAATCTTTTCTTGATAAGTTTACTTGATCATAGATATAAAAGTCTTAACAGGTTCCCTTAAACATTATTACTTAATTTCCTTTCTAACATTCATCCTTACTACTTATGCTAATCCATATATTAGTGTTATGTCTACTTATGATTTGATACATTATCCATCCTAATATCCATTTACAAGTAAGGAACTACTACACTAATCCTTATAACCAAATATATCTACTTAACATGCAATAAATCTATACATGAAATAGAATTAAACTATCAACTACATGTGTGAACCAAATCATAGATTGTTCATTTGATAACATTATAAAGAGTACATGGTTCTTTATTTGATTATACACTTTATCATTATCACTATTGAGATACAAGGGAATATGCAATGACATCATCATAACTTTATGTAATACCCCTCTTATCTTAACAAATATTAGTGGGGTTTATAAGATAGTATAAGTATACTTGGACTAGGTTGAGAGATAGGATACTTCCTGTTCTCCTTAATTTCACAAATTTATAGATTCATTCATTAGTAAAACTATACAATTACATCTTACAATATTAACACAAAATAATTGTACCTATCTACTCAGAAATTTGTAATCAACTAGACTCTTATGTTATAATATGTTTACAAATAGTTCTATACTTATCATAGACATCCTCTCTTGATTGTGATGTTATTTATTACTTTGTATTAGACACTTGATCATATTCTATATAATGTATTTAGGAGATTAGGTATATGGTTGATTTTTATCATCCTTGATATGCTATTCTAAATTTATTATTTATGATTTCAATGCCTTCTTTATAATGTTCTAATTTTTTATTTATTAAGCTAACCTAGCTAACCAATGATATCTTATATATGTGTGTGTCTACTCTTCTTGGTATGTCTTCTAGATAAGGGGAGATAGTCGTAGTCACTTCTTCATGAGATCTACATGATGTTCTTGTCCCCCTTCCACATTTGTCGCTATATATATATGTCAGCTGGTGATGCAGATGTGTGTAGGTACCAAACATCAAATCCATCTGGCTACACAGTGTTAGAATTCTTTAGAATAATTGAGAGGGGGGTGAATTAGTTATCCAAGGTCTAGATGTACAAATAAAACTTTTCATATCTTAGTGAACCCATATCCATAAAACATATTCATCATGCATGCATCAATTAGATCATACAATCACTTAAACTTGTAGGCTACTATCATTTCAACTTTGCAAAAGTGTAAACATGAAACATAATAGATTCAATCACACATTTGACACAATGATTTTATGTGGAAACCCAATGTGGGAAAATCACTTGTAATATGCTACTCATTCTCACTCTTTTAAAGTGATGCCCTATGAAAGGCCAACCCTATTAAAGGTTACAATGCACACTATTAAAGTTGACCTAGTTAGACGATTTCAATCACCCTATTAGGAGTGAGCCTTGTTAAAGGACTTTAAATCATTCACTTGGAATGTCACCTAGTTCAAATGATTGTTAGGTCAACCTTAATCGAAAGGATTTACCCTAGACTAGTGTAATGATTAGAAAGTAATAGTAAGAATTAATCTAATAACAACTTACAACTCACTCTGTAGATTATAGATCTATGTTTTAGTCTTCAATGTTGCTTGTCTTTCACACACTTCAACTCTGATAGCTTGTTCAGCCTTCAAGAATCTATATCTTTTAGCCTTCTTTCTTTACTTGCCAATAACAATCTCTTCTATTTGGTCACTGAATGAAGTAATACCCTAAACTCATTGTCTTCTTGAGGTTCTTACACATGACAACCTTTGATTCTGACCAACCATCTATATAAATAGAAAATTAAGATCTTTTGTCATTCAACCTCTATCATCTATTTTAGGGTTAGGTAGGATTAGGTAGGATTCAATGAATCTACCCATATTTTCATTTTATTATGTTCTAGAAACTTCTTCTTCAATCCTCTTTGAATTTGCCTCAAAATGGTTCATCTTGAATTCTATGCCACTAGCTCATCAAGCTTATCTTCGACACAGTTCACACAATCGAAAAAATCAAACTTTTCAACTTAGATTCATCAAATTCATGATCTTTCTCATAGTTATATCACTCATCATTAATTTTCTTTTGATGCTCAGCACATACTACATTGCTTAGCATCCACTATCAAACCACTCAACATGAACTAAAGATTATTGGTGCTCAGTATCAACTAAACTTTACTCGACTTACATTGTATCACTCAACATACACTAAAATTTGACTTTTCTTGGCTCCAACTAATTTTTTGCTCGACTTGCACTAACATTGCTTGGTACCTACTATGCATATTTTTAAGCTTAGCAGACTCAATTTGTTTTACTTGTTCTTTAGAACTTAATCAATGTATCCATCCTTTACAACCTTAAGTAGATAATCAATGCACTATAACATCACTATCTTAACTAATCTTTGTAGTCCTTTTTCATACCATAACCTTTCTTTTGGGTTCTATTATTATCTCATTTGATCAACACCTCCTCATCAATCAAACAAATGATAGTACTCAAATCATCTAAGTAGTTGTCTTACTAGCAAGTAGCAGGTTTCATGTCAGTGAAAAGACAATGATTGAAACACATTCTCATACTTGTATCAATCTATTTTGAATAATATCCCTCTTTGAAATTGATGGAAAACTAGTTCAACCAACAATAATACCAAAAAGAAAATAATTCCTTTTATTGAAATCTCTCCCTCTATTAGCAGCTTTCATCATCTATATAGTCACAAAATTTTGTTCTAATCAGTATACAATCAACTCATCCTTATGACTCCCTCTTGATCACTTCTTATATATCCCTCAACACTATCTCCCTCTTACTAGGTAAATGTAAACATTTCTTTCTCTGTAGTAACCATTAGGTACACTATCTCCCTCTGAGTAAATATTCCATTTTTCTTCTATCTTTATAATATCTCCACCAATTATCTCCTATAATCTCCCTATTTGATAAGAATTCCAAAGACTTATCTTTATATGTAGATATGAACATTTTTTAGTTTCTCCCTCTATCACCTATCTTGTGACTGATTTGTAGCTCCAACTCTTTGATTACTTTAAGTAGCTCCTAAGGTAAGATCCACTACATCAATGTATAAAATATGTCAAGCATCTCATTTGATGCAAGGCACTTCTCATGCTTCTTAAATAACCTTGGATAGAGGTATCACCCTTAGATTACCTCTTAGATATTCATGAGGATCCTTGGTAATGTTTTTGTGAAGATATCAATGATTTTCTCTTTTGTATTAACATATTCCATCTTCACCTCTTTATCTTGAACTAACTCTCTCAAGTAATGATACTTGATTGCAATGTGCTTACTCTTTGTATGTATCATAGGATTCTTTGATATATTTATAGCATGTGTGTTATCACAATAAAGTATCATAGGTTCTATGATTTCCTCCTTCATACCTTTGAGTAGTTGTTTGATCCATACAATGTTTGTACAATTTGTTCCAGTAGCAATATATTCAGCTTTACCAGTAGATTGAGATATGTAGTTTTTTTTCTTGCTAGTCCATGTAACCAGCCTTTTTCCTAAGAAAAATTCTCCTCCACTAATTCTCTTTCTTTCATCAATATTTCTAGCCCAATCAACATCAGTGTAGGCTCTCAATTCAATTTTTTAATTTTCTTATAGTATAGACCATAGTCTTTTGTTCCTTTTAGGTATCTCATTATTCTCTTAACAACCATCAAATGATTTTCCCTGGGATTAGGAGAGAATCTTGCAACTATCACAACAAATAATACAATATCAGGTTTGCTATGTACTACATATTGTAATTTTCCAAACATAGACCTATACAATGTTTTGATTCACTTCAGCTAAATCACCATTCTTTGACAATTTATTTCCTGTCACCATAAGTGTGCTTATTGGCTTGGAATCTTCCAATCCAAAAGTTTTTAGCATCTCCTTTACGTATTTTGATTTAGTGATGTATATACCATATTTCATCTGATGTACTTGCAAACTGACAAAGAACTTGATCTCTGCAAACATAGACATATCAAATTATTTCTTCATTTCATTTTCAAAAGCTTTACATAAAGTATCTTGACCTCCAAATATGATATCATCAACAAATATTTTAGATAGTAAAATACCTTTTCCTTTCTCTATCTTCAAGTACATATTGTTGTTATCATCAGTCCTCTCAAATCTAATCCTCATAAGATAATTGTGAATCCTTTCATATCATGTTATTGGTGCTTGCTTCAAAGCATATAAAGCTTTGTGCAGTCTACATACCATGTTTTTGTTGTTAGCATCAACAAATCCTTCTGGTTGTTCTATATAAACCTCTTTTCCAATAATTCATTCAGAAATGCAGATTTAACATCCATTTGATAAACTTTGAAACCTTTGAATGCAGAGTAAGCAAGCAGACTTTTTACTCCTTCCAATCTTGTAACAGAAGTAATAGTCTATCCCTTCTTCTTGTGCATATCCCTTGAAAACTAATCTTGGCTTATTTCTTGTAACTTCACCTTTTTCATCTAACTTGTTTCTATACACCCACTTGGTGCCAATCACATTTTTATCTTCTAGTCTAGAAATTAGAGTCCATGTCTTAGTTTTTTCAATCTATTCAATCTCTTCTTTCATTGATTTCCTCTGGTCCATATCTTCCATGGAATCTTTTATTATTTTAGGTTCATGCATGCTAAGAAAACACGTATCATTTGTCAACTTGTTCCTTGTCATTGGTCTTGCATCATTATCTCTAATGATTTTTGTAGTAAGGTGATGTCTCTTGATATACTTTGACAATCTTGGTTCTGATTTGTTTTCCTCATTTGGTTTCTCAACTTTTGAATCTCTATGTACATCTCTATTGTGTATTTCAGCAGCTCTTTCATGTACACTAATCTTAGAATCATAATGTGCCTCAACTTCATTCTATAACTTGATATATGATTGTAACTTAATTCCTAAATACAACTCGACATTCATAGTATGTGACTTGACAGTCAAAAAACTTGATATTGATTTGAAACTTGATTTACAACATCTTCACAAATAGGTATACCTTCATAAAAGTATACAAATAATTTGTATTCCTCTAGTTGCTTCACAAGTTCAGCTTCATTTACTTTTGTATATTCATCAAATTTCACATTTGCACTTTCCACAACTTTTTTAGTGTTAGTATTTAAACACTTATAAGATTTACTTCTTGTGGAATACCCAAGGAATTTATCTTCTTCACTTTTTGCATCTAGTTTACCATTCCTGAAATCTTTAAGAATATAACACTTGCTTCCAAATACCTTAAAATATTTTGCATTAGGTGAGTATCTGTACCATAGTTCAAAAGGTGTTGAATGCGTACCTTTCTTGACTTGCACATGGTTCAAGGTATAGATAGCTATACCTACAACCTCTCCCTAGTATTTGAAAGCAACATTCTTCTCCAACATGAGTGTCCTAGCACAGTCCATTATAGATATGTTCCTCCTTTTAGTAATTTCAATGTGTGGAGGGGTTTTAGGGTCAGATATTTGTCTTTTGGTTCCTTTGTCATTACAAAACATCTCAAACTCATTTGATGTAAATTCTCCTCCTCTCTTAGAACTCAAACATTTCAGACTTTTACCTATTTCCTTCTCAAATATTACTATGTGCCACTTAAACATTTGGAAAGCATTAGATTTTTGTTTTAGAAACATAATTGTCATCATCCTAGAATAGTCATCAACAAACAACATAATGTACTTATCACCTGTGTAGCTTTTCATATCAATTCATCCACACAAATTAGTATGGACAATCTCCAAAATTCTTTTAGAGGTATGATTCTTACTCTTAAAACTTGACTTTGTTATCTTTCCTAACTAACATTTCTTGTAAATTATATTATCAAGTTTCTTCAACTTAGGAAAACCTCTTACTCTTCTCATGTTACTGATACTAACCAAGTTATCAACATTAACATGACATAACCTCTTGTGTCATTACCACACATCATCAAATTCTACAATTAGATAAGTAGCATCATCCATATCAACATTGAATAAATTACCTCTAGTTGATCGCCTTTTCCAATTAGTTTTCCATCAGTATCATATATGTTAGAAATCTTGTTCTCAAACTTTGCTGATCTCATATTGGTTTTGAAACATGAGTGTTTATACACTTAAGTCATTTACTTAGTTTATTCTGATCAAATAACATATGTTGAGCATAACGTATAAGATAGTGCATGCTGAGTAAATAGTGAGTTTCGAGTCACTCAAGTGTCGAGTCACAGAGGTGTCGAGAAGATAGTATGTGCCAAGTGATTCAAGTGTTGAGCAAGCAGTGCATGTCAAATCATTTAGATGTTGAGTGACAACATTTAATTTATAGTTAGTGCCAAGCACTAGGCACTTCAGATGCCAAGTAGTATAGTTTTCACATAGTTATTTGTATTGGAACAAACTACTATGTAAACTATTCTTAAGCCAACTTAAGTAGTAAACTATTCTTAAACCAACTTAAGTATTGTTTTATGATATTTGTTGATAAGCACAAATCTTAATTGTGAATTGATATGCATTACATGCATCCAATGAGAAAAAAGGGGGTTTAAGCAGCAATATGGTTGAACCACTACAGTTGATTCATACCTAACCCTAAATCACCTAGGTCTTCTTAAGGAAGACAAACCCTAAACTCTTTATGAAATTGTAAGGAATGCTAAGGATAATTGAAGAGAATTTACATGTGCAACTAGAGCATTCATGGTGATTAAGGTGTTATGAATTGAGTTACATTATAGAATCAGTTAAAGGAGAATAGAGGAAAGGAATCAAAGGACAACAAAGGTACATCTAATCATAAATGATCAAGTATACATCTGTATAGAGGTGATTTGACATCAAGCAACATAGTGCTAACCAAAGGATCATTGCTGAGACATTTTAATAGGTGAATCAGTTAAATCTCTTAACCAAGTAGTCTTAACATGTTGTTTTAAATCCTTTAACAAGGTGCTTACTTCATTCTAAGTTAAAGTCATCTTACCAGGCAGATTTTTAGTAGGGTGTTTAAATCCTTTAACAGGATAAGATCTAACAATCTTGTAAGCCTTTAATAGGGCATACCTTTCACAAGCAAGATCATGTTTCATGGTCAAACATTGTAACCTTCATGGATACACTTTATCACTGCAGTAGTGAAGATTTATAGGTTTCATCCCACACCAATTTTACCTTCTCCTTGGAGGGTTTTCGGGTAACCAAATATCTTGTGTAATATATTTGTTGAATTTTTACTTTCATGATATGGATGTAAATGCTTAATTTTGTATTTCAATTTATATGCACAGACTGTAAGATGGATGTGTGATAAATAGTTTTAGAGATTGAAATTTTTAAGTGTTGATTGACCCCCCCCACCCCCCCCCCCCCCTCCCCCCTTTCTCTCTCTTAAAGTTTACTTCCCTATTGTATTTCCAACAATTGGATCAAAGCACGGTTCTCTGAAAGAAAAGATTTGTAGCTTTGAGGCAAGATCTTGGAGATGCAAGTCTACAAGTTGGAAAGACTATTAAGAACTAGACAATTCAAATACAACTTTCCCTACATCAGTTGAATGAATCAAGAAATGAGTTAAAGAGATAATTCAAGAGAAGGAAGGAAATTTTTGTTCAAGAAAATGACACACAATACCAATAGATTGACACTACTAAATTATTTGCAAATAGAAACTCAAAATAATTTGATGCAGTAGTTGTAGATATGATGGAAAAGAATGGAACCCTAACTAAAGAGTTCAAAAATCTAAAGAGAGAACAAGAGATCCAATCAGTATTGCTATGTGAGGTGATTGAGCAAAAAATAAAAGTTGAAGAGGAAAAAGTCATGATTGAATATGACAAAAGGATTTTGACCAATAGACTAGAAGAGAAAACATAAGAGCTAACTAGGATTTCTAACATGGAATTGGAAACTTTAAGTCAAATGATGATTGCAAATCATGAACTAAATATAAAGGATATTGAGATCACAACACTGAAGTTGCAAGATGAACATCTAAGAAATGATCTGAAAAGAGAAAAGGAGTTTTCTGATAGTTTCAACAAACCTAGTAAACAATTGATGAGATCCCGTAGATCCAAAAGTGATAATTTTGGATTGGAATGTACTAGTACTAAAGAAGTAAAATCATCCAAAAGTGGTGAAGAAATAAGTAACAAAGGTAAGAAATCCGAACCTACTTGTGATAATTGTGGTAAGATAGGTCATCTTGCTAATGTTTGCAGGATCAAGACTACAAATCAAAATCCTAAGCAGAAGTTCATGGGTCATTGTCATAAATGTAACAAATAAGGACATCAGTCACATGAATGTAGAACTAAGACTAAAAGCTCACAAAGATTTGAAGGGCATTTCTATAATTGTCAGGGGCATTTCTATAGAGCATATGAGTGCAGAGCCAAGACTAAATGGTCATCAAACAAGCTGAAAAAGGTAAGGCACAATGGAAACTCTTATAATTGGGATTATAATACAAGGTATAGTTGTCACCACTGTCAAAAGTATGGACATGTTGCTAAAAATTGCATAAGAACACATTTCAAAAGTGACTATAGTAGATGGTTGAGTCAAACCACATGTTTTAGCTCTTTGAAGATTGGTCACATAAGTAGAAATTGTCCAACAAGGTCAAAGGCACCAAATAGTGAGTTCAAAAAAGGCAAAGGACATGCAGATGTTGAGAATATTAGAGATGAAATGAACAAGACATGGAATAGAAAGGAAGATTGCAGCATATCAAGTGTACAAGGGATCACTTCACCCAATGGGTCAGGTGATCACATCTCCTCTAATTAAGAAATCAAGAGGTAAGTGGGACTAATATTTAAAAGGATATAATTTACATTAGTTCCAAGGAATTTTTTCTAAAAATATTACATATGCATGAAGAAAGATGCAAAGTGTTGTTAAGAACCAAGAAGAAATTCTTAAGTTTTTTTAGTTTTCATGTTACTGCTGAGCATGAAAAGTTTCACTATGGTTGCCGAGTAAAATATTAGTTGATGTTGAGCTATCAAAATTGTTAATGTTGATCAAGCTTGTAGTGATTTCCAAGTGGAAAGGAAACTTCATGGAATTTGAATGATTTGAAATCTTTACTGAAGCTAATCTTACAGTTGTGTTAGCACTAAGCATTAATTGCAAGGTTTTGAGGTCTATATGATCAATTTCTATTCATTTGACGTCATTCAAATTTGAAGGAGAATGTGAAGAGATAAAGATCAACCAAAGAAATTGTCCTGAGCATTTGTAGACAAATTCAACATACACTAGACACCATCACTGTAGATTCACAAAGGTATTGATCATGTGCCGAGATACCGAGTTTGAATTTTCACAAAACCTAGTTTTATGAAATGGCATTTAGTTCTTCAAAAACCAAGGGAAAGGAAGTTTTGAATGCACAATTGATAAGAAATGATATTAAACAACCTAATTTTAGAGCTATTTTAGACATAGCTTATAAACAAGATCCATCCACTACATTATCAATGATACCACCACAAGTCTTAATAATTCAAGATGTTAGATATTGCTATACATGTAAGGTTGGAAGTATAGGAGACACATGGAAATTAGGGAGATATATGGGAAATTGTGTGAAAATAGAACATTGAAGGAGGAATTCAAAATTGTTGAGAAGAAAGGGTTAACCTGTTCCCTAGATTTCCCCAACATCTTCAAGACAGAATGGATAAAGATAGTTTTGAGCAAGATACTTGAAAATTTTGTATGGTTAGAGAATGGACTGGTGAAAATCAACTAGAAAATTGTGCATAGAGTTATAGGGTTATCCAACCCTAGATCAACCCAAGACATTGAGAAGTGAAGCAAAAGAGATAATTGAAAGGAATACAGAGGCTGTATGGAATAAACAAGGGATGACAATAGATACAATCACAAATCCTTTAATGGCTTTTGTAGTGAGGATTATAGCACATATGTTCTATCAGTCTAGCATGCTTAATAATGTTCCATGTATTTCATTGGATGTGGGATAGAAGATAGTGAAGAAAGATCATACTTATGACCTTGTCAAGTTGCAGTTGGAACAATTGACTAAGAATTTGGGAGCCATAAGGAAGACCAAAAGTGCCCAATGCAAATTTGGATCTATTCTTGTATATATATTCTTTTATATACATAATACATTTCCTACTTTTGCTAAAGTTGCATGGAAGGTAAACATACCTAGTGCAATGTAAATAGATGAATTCCTTGAGCAACTAGGTAATAATTTTGAGTCAGTCATGACAAGCTACTTCAAATACTTCAAGTAGACAATGAAGAAAAGACCAAGAATACCAATTTCACTAGTGGAGAAACATTTTAATGATGTTTTCTTCCTAGTTGAATTTGACTATACATATGTCTAGGCAATAGTTCCTAGAGTTAGATGGTTAAGACCATTTGGATATGAAATCAACATTGATAAAGCCTCTGTCACTAAGAAAATTACTTGTAGAAGAAGTGGACAAGGAGGCTACATCTTTTGGGAACTATGATGTGGCCAAGTCAAAAATCGCAATGGACTTGAAGACTGCTTCAGTCATTAGAAAGAAGAATAAGATGGTAAAGAAACTGAAAGAGAAATTTGGTGAAGGGGCAAAAGAAGAAGATGATGATGAAGAAGAAGAAGAAGAGAATGCACCTATCAAAGAACCACTTTCCATCACCCAAGGTCAAGGAGATGACTAACAAGAAGAGGAAATAGAAATTGTAGAAGGTGTCAAGGGAGAAGAAGCCAGTGAAGCACCTATAGCTACTAAAAAGAAGAAAATAAAAGCTAAAACACTAGTAGTAAGAAAACCAAATAAGATTGCATAGCCAACTCAACCTATAGTACCTACAACAAGGGCTAGCACAAGGGTCACTGGACAAAAGTCTAAGGAAGTAGCCAAGACAAAGGAGAAGAGAGCTAGTCAAGCTAGCAAGGGTGAAGAATCTTAGAAGAGATCGAGGAGAATATATGTTGCTCTAGTTGAATCTGATGAAGAGAAGACTAAATCTGATGAAAACAACTAGTTTTAAGTGGTAAGTCATAATGGTTCTTCAAATTTGGATAATCTATGTGAGAATATTAGAAATAATGTTAATTTATCTAGATCCTCTCACATTGAGTTTGACAATCTTGGGAAGATTGAAAAGAATCAAGTTGAATAGGTAATATATGCCATGATGGCAATATTGAAAAAGGCTCCTCTTGAACTTGCCAATTCCATACCCAAAAGTGGCACTATTATCTGGATACTGAAAAACAAATAATAGAAACAACACTTGCCCAAGTAATGCTAGAACTAAGTAAGGGTGCAATGGAAAAATCTATTAAGAAATATACTAGAAAATTTGCACCAAAATATAGGGCATTCAGTATGTTTCAAAATAATATTGAGGATGTTGTAAAAAAGACTACTTTGATCTGGAAATCACTATATGGTTTGACAACATCCAAAGCAATATTATAGGCACCTATTGAGGTAGGTGAAGAAAAAGAAGGAGAAAAAGAAGAAGGCACTGAACAAGATATAGTTGAGGGAGCCACAAACATGAACATAGACACATAGGCACCATTTACGGATAAGAAGCCAACAGAACAAAGTGTACCAAATAAACTAGTGTCGAGTGCCAGTCCTCCACATGAGGAAAACACAAAAGATGATACTATCACTCAAAACATCAATCCCCTCATAGAGGATGACTTGAAGAAGATACTAGTGGAATCCACCACCCAAGCTAGACTTTGTGAGAGTCTTGTATTGGTGAATATTGATGAGATTGAGAAAGCAAATAAGGTATTTGCAATGGAGTAAGTATAGAAACAAATTACACCTTCAGCCCCTCCTCAATTAACAATGATACAACCAACATTACCCCTTGTGGTATATCAAAGGAAGGAGACAACTACTTCTCCCAATTGGCACAAAGTACTCTAGTCTTAGTCACTATAGAGGAAAGTGAACATGAAAAGGGTGAGACAATTGGAGAGAAAAAACATGAGAAAGAGAAGAATGAAGAGACTCAAGTTCAAACAAGTTAGCTAGACACTACTACACCTACAACACAAAATCAAGGTATTACTGGTAGTACGAAGGAAGAGAAGGATGCAATTGAATAGTCAAGTTTGACAACAAAGCTAGTTGAGAAATTAGCAATATAAACATTGGTAACATTACCAAAATCTACCACTCCTAGTCAAGCTCTTCAAAGGTCGAGCATAGAAGCTACACTATTACAATTATCAAGGCCGATTCCAAGAACATCCAAGGAAGTTGAAGTTACATCATTTATTGATGTAAATCTGGATGAAGTAATTGAGTTGCCCAAGTTTGATTATGTAACTATTACTATTGAGTATATGGGAATACTCTAGGAAGCCCTAGCAAAGAAGAAGAATCAATAATTGCTTAGACAAGAGCAAAGGCAGAATCAATCTTTGATTGATATCAAAGACATTTTTATTGATACATTCAATTTGTAGACTCTAGAGGAAAACAACCCAATAATAGAATAGTTAATCAGCTTAGTGGAGAAGCTAACTAACACAAACCTAGATTCTAATCTCAAACTACTTGAATGGTCTAAGAGAAAGTTCCATGTAACATCCTCCCCTGATTCGAACTTTGACTTGTAGAAATTTAACTTAAGGAATATTGTCAAACACTTTGTATGCAAACTCATAAAGCTGATTTCCTCAATAAATTGCTTTCCAATGAATAGATTTACGAACAACTATGAAGTGACATTAAAATGCATAGTACACATCATAACATTTTCACAAACACTTGGCACACATTCATAGTATATGAAAAATCTGGAAACTCTTTCAATCTACTGATAAAAGGGTGATTTTTAAATGTAGATGTGCACTTACAGCTACCTTAAAGGCTGCAACAACTATTCAGACTTGTATTCAACAATTATTATGCAAAGTATCAAAATTTGACAAAAGAAACCTGGAATTAGTTGTCGTAGTATTTTGCAAATGTAGTCGGCAGCCCTCCAAACTTCTAATCAGCCAAAAAAACAAGTAAACTTGATACCAAAACTGTTCACGCCGTACTGTAGCAAAATACTGTTCATGCCGACTGTAGCAAAATACTGTTCATGTGGCACTATAGCAATAACTAACTTCATATCTGCACCTCAAACCCTTGTAAATTTCTTTATGCGAATGCCCCAAATGAAACCCAGTGTGTTTCCTGAAGTGAAAACACCCTTGATACTCCTGACTGTGTCTTCCAACAGCGAAGAGAATGCTAGCAAACAGGGATTCCGTCCTCCAAGCTCGATAATCAGATATCCAACAACATAACATTAATCTTCATCCAAGCATACAAAAAAAAACTCTTCCATTTCTTTTATAGTGTTCTCACAAGAGCTCAATCCTTCGTTTTCTCAATGTGGGATAAAACATAACTCCCTTTATGTACCTTATGTCTCCAATGTGTTATAAAAATAAAGGGAACTCTTTTAATTTAAATATTTCCCACAAACTATAGTCTATGCATTAATAAAGTTAAATATTTAAATTTAACTTTATAAAATGGCTTTATCAATGCATAACAAATCTTATCAATGATAAATAAGTTTCCTTGTCGATTTTAAACAATTACCATCGACATACCACTGTGACTGAATGTCTGGCCATGTCCAAGATGACTTACTATAAATAGTAAGTATGCCCAAAGTTGCCCCAGAAACCCTCAGAAAGACCCGCAACTGAAACTGTCTAGGCCAAATGGCCTCTAAGCCCCTTTAATGTCCTAGTTAGCCTACGGGACTGTGGGGAAATAGGCTAATGACAACATCATGCTATGAATGCTAGAAAGGGGATATTATAGTCTGCCCTTCTCAAAATTGCTTGTCCTCAAGCAATTTCAGCTCTAGATGCTGCAATATCTGCTCATTTTCCCAAGTAGCATCCTCGACAGGTAGGTTCCTCCACTTCACTAGATACTCCCTGATAGTCCTCCTACGAAGCACCCTCTCCCTGGAGTCAAGTATGGCATCGGGAACCAAGATAAGCTTTCCCTCATCATCAAGACATGGCAATACTACTGAAGGCACCACATTGTGACCCAATGCCTTCTTAAGGCGTGACACATGGAACACATTATGCACTTTACTGTCTGCAGGAAACTCCAACTTATAAGCTACTTCGCCCACTCTCTTGATTACTTTGAACGATCCATAGTAGCGTGGTTTCAATTTCTCTGCTCCACTCTTCTTGAGAGAGGACTGTCTATACAGCTGTAACATGAGGTACACCATATCTCCCACCTCAAAAGACCTCTCAACCCTATGCTGATCAGCATATTGCTTCTACTGATTTTGTGCTTTTTGCAAATTTTCCTTCAAGGATCGCATAATGTCCTAGCACTCCTGCAAAGTATCCTTGGCCTTAGGCACCTTGCTGTCCCCAAATAACAAATCCAAAAAATTAGAGGCATCATACCCATACAGTGCCATAAAAGGGGACATTTGAATAGACATATGGAAAGAGGTATTATAGCAGTACTCCTCTAGATGTAGCCACTTCACCCAAGCCTTCTGCTCTCTTGCAATGTAGTTTCGAAGGTACCCCTCAACCCATTTGTTCACTATCTCTGTCTGCCCATCAGTTTGGGGATGGTAGCTGGTACTCGGAGTGAGCTCTGTTCCACATAACCTAAACAACTCCTGCCAAAAGTGGCTCATAAATCTGTTGTCTCTGTCACTGACTATGCTCTGTGGTATCCCATGTAGTCTGAATACCTCTCGAAAAAATAGTTCTGATGTTTGTGCTGCTGAATATGTAGACGAAATTGCAAAGAAATGTGCAAATTCTGTCAATCTATCTACCACAACAAAGATGCAATCCCGACCATGTGCCTTGGGGAGGCCTATGATAAAATCCATGGAAATGCTATCCCACTTCTTCTCTGGTATGGGTAGGGGCTGTAGTAAACCACCCAGAAAAGAATGTTCATGTTTGTTCTGCTGACACACAGGGCATTCCCTTACAAACTGAAGCACCTCTGATTTGAGTCCTTTCCAAGTGAAACGCTCTCTCACCTACCGATATGTCTTAAAGAATCTGGGATGTCCTGCCATGGGTGAATCATGAAATGCCCTCAAAATCTTCTGCTTCATAGCAGACCCGAGTACTAAATAAATCCTTTCCTTGTAGATGATCAGATCATTTACGACAGTGTATCGACTATCTTGAATAGCTCCCTCAATAATGCTAGATGCCCAACTATCCTTAGCATATTCTGCCAAGATCATCTCTCTCCAATCATCCATGACTATCCCAATAGCAAGCAAATGAGGCCTTCTAGATAAAGCATCTGCAACAATATTTTTCTTCCCTTTGACATAGGCTATGTCAAAATCATAGGCCTGTAATTTACTCACCCATTTCTGTTGCTTGTCATTAAGGTCCTTCTGTCCAAGGAAATGTTTCAAGCTATTATGATCTGTTTTTACTGTGAACCGGATTCCCACTAAGTACTGCCTGAACTTAGCTAGCGCATGCATGATTGCTAGCATCTCTTTGTCATAGATGCTGTAGGTTCTCTCCACACCTCGTAATTTTATACTCTCATATGCGATGGGATGTTTGTCTTGCATGAGAAAAACTCCTATGCCCTCTCCCGAGGCATCACACTACAACTCAAAGGGCCTGGTGAAATTTGGAATGGCTAAAACAGGACATGTACTCATCAGCTCCTTAAACCTGTCAAAACAATCCTGAGCCCTCTCTGACCACTTGAAACTATCTTTCCATGTCAAATCTGTAAGTGGTGCTGCTATTTGTGAAAATCCCTTCACAAATTTGTGGTAGAACCCACAAAGCCTGAGAAATCCCTTGAGTTGTGAAGTGTTCCTCGGTGGTGGCCAATCCAGAATGGCCCTGATCTTGTCTGGGTCAACCTAAACACTTCCTGCACTAATAATATGCCCTAGATAGAGCAACTCTGTCATCCCAAACTCACGTTTACTCATCTTGGCATATAATGACTCCCTCTCTAGAATACTGAACACTGTATCAATATGCTTCAAATGTTCCTCCCAAGTATGGTTGTATATCAGTATATCATCAAAAAATATCAACACAAACTTCCTCAACTAATCTCTGAACACTCTATTCATACAGGACTGGAAAGTGGCAGGGGCATTTGTCAACCCAAAGGGCATGACTAAGAACTCAACATGTCCATAGTGGCATCTAAAAGCTGTCTTCTCCACATCCACCTCTCTAACCCGTATCTGATGGTAGCCGGATCTCAAATCAATCTTGGAGAAGTAGCATGCACCATGCAATTAATCAATAAGCTCATCGATGCGCGGGATAGGGTATCGATTCTTGATTGTCTTCTTGTTTAGCTCCCTATAATCAATGCACATCCTCATTGTACCATCCTTCTTCTTCACCAATACTACTGAAGAAGCGAAAGGACTTTTTCTTGGCCGTATGTGCCCCATGTCAATCAACTCCTTAATTGCCTTTTCTATTTCATCCTTACATCTCTTCGGATGGTAGTAAGGTGTGATGATAACTGGCTTAGCCCCTTCCTCTAATTCAATAACATGCTCAATTCCCCTATCCGGGGGTCTCCCTGGAGGTATCTCACCAAACACCTTAATATGTTTGGTTATTATTTTTTGTACATCAGGTGGATACTCTTGTTTATGCTGCTCTGTCATCTCAGGCATTACTCTAAACTCTGCTACCCACTGCAACTGATCATGTCTAAAGAAACTCTGCATCCGCTTGAGTGACACCACTCGAAGTCTCCCATCTGACAAACCTCTGAGCACTATCTTCTTACCATTTGCCTCAAACCTCATTTCCATTTTCTCAAGGTTAAATGTAAACTCTACCAGAGACTTCATCTAGTTCATCCCAAGCACCATATCCTGATCACCAATGTTGACCACAAAGAAATCTCCTGTCATGTCATAATCTCCCAAACGAAGCTGCAAGTTGGAGATTTTCTTGGTACATTCAATTTTGAAGCCATCGGCAACCATCACCTTAAATCTCCTATGCTCCTCTGTATGTAGCCCTCTGCGTGTCACAAACTTCTCATCAATGAATTTATGTGTCACCCCTGTATCAATGAGTGCTACAACTCTCTGTCCATCCAAGGTTCCCATAACTCTGAAAGTGATGACCTCCTGTATACTTGACAACTAAGCTATCATGCTATCACTGTGTGCTTCCTCCTGTGAAGAACTATCATCATCTCCATCTGATTCGGATGACTGCTCTGAATCTCCATTTACTGAATCTTCGGCTGAAAAGTACTCCATCTTCTTAGCTTTTTCTTTCAATGGACACTTATGTGACAAATCCCAAGGCTCCTTGCAATGAAAACAAAGCTTCTTCTTCCTAAGATCATTAAGTGTCTCATTGTCCAACCTCTTACTTTCCTCCTTAGCTGGCTGAACCTCTTTATGAAAAGGTTTCCTGACCTTATCTTTCCTTGAAGGGAAACTCTTTGCCTGGAATTTATTTTTTGAAGATGAAGAGGAATCCATGTCATGAGCTTTCTTAATGGCTTCCTGTAAAGTGGGAGGGTTGAGAGCTTTAATCCACCCTCTCAACAGATCAGCTAACCTATCCATAAATAGAAATAGTATCCTCCGTTCAGATACATCTGTTACTAACACTGCAAGTTTCTGAAACTCTAAAATGTATGTTTCCAATGATCCCCACTATTTAAGCTAAGCTAACTCCTTGAAATGGAGTTCTAGATCCTTCCTATCAAAACGTTCAATCAGCCTCTCTGTAAACTCCACATATGAGGTAATGTGTGCATGTCCCATAGTGACCATACCATGATGCCACCACTCGTGTGCTAACCCATCCAGATGAATTGCTACGTACTTAATAGCTTCTTCCTTGGGCATAGGGTTCAATTGAAAGTATGTGTCAAGATTTTGAACCCAAGCTCTTGCTGTAGACTTTTCTGAGCCATCATAATATGGTAACTCACATCTCCCTACTTTCTTCCGTAGCTCATAGCTCTGGTTCCTGTCATGTCCACGTGGCATATGTTTCATCCGCACATCCATATACTCCCTAAAGGTAATTGCAGTAGTAAAATCTGGCCCTCTGGCTGCCCAATCTCTCCTCAACTAGTCTTGTATATCAGTAATCTAGGGCTCTGTTACGAGCTGCTCTGGAGCTCTAGGACAAAATGTAGGAATCATGGGCCTTGAACTCACTGTCCTAGCTCGCTGGGGTGCATGACCGAAATTGTTCCCAACTTGTTCGTCTTCATTATGTGTCCCATCCTTATCATTTCCATTCTGATTGTTACCATTCTGATTATTTCCTCCACCCATGTTAGCATTCAACCCCATTTGACGAGCCATCATCTGCATCATAAGATCCAATCTCTGATTCTGTTCCTATGCCCTTTGTTCTGCTACTCGCTGACCTTGTACCAAGGTCTCTAATAATTGTAAGAATCTTTCCTCTCCAGGCTTTGGACCAGCATTCCTGCCTCCACCTAATCTTGTATTCCTATCATCTCGGTCACCCATATTGCTGTCTTCATCAAAGAATACCTCTGATGTGTCTGTATGACTGGATTCTATACCCCCCTGTACGGATGAACTAGATTGTTTGCTTTGCAGGTCTGAACTCCTACTTTGTCTTGCTCTGATTTTAGTGTTTTGACATTTCATCAAACACTTTCCCCTCTATCTGCCAGTTCCAAATTTCCTATGAGACCTCCACAGGATGGCAGGACTTATAGCTCTGATACCACTGTAATATCCTCCCCTAATTTGAACTTTGACTTGTAGAAATTTAACTTAAGGAATATTGTCAAACACTTTGTATGCAAACTCATAAAGCTGATTTCCTCAATAAATTGCTTTCCAATGAGTAGATTTACGAGCAACTATGAAGTGACATTAAAATGCATAATACACATCATAACATTTTCACAAACACTTGGCACAAATTCATAGTATATGAAAAATCTGGAAACTCTTTCAATCTGCTGATAAAAGGGTGATTTTTAAATGTAGATGTGCACTTACAGCTGCCTTAAAGGCTGCAACAACTATTCAGACTTGTATTCAACAATTATTATGCAAAGTATCAAAATTTGATAGAAGAAACCTGAAATTAGTTGTCGTAGTATTTTGCAGATGTAGTCGGCAGCCCTCCAAACTTCTAATCAGAAAAAAAAACAAGTAAACTTGATACCAATACTGTTCACATCGTACTGTAGCAAAATATTGTTCATGCCGACTGTAGCAAAATACTGTTCATGCGGCACTATAGCAATAACTAACTTCAGATCTGCACCTCAAACCCTTGTAAATTTATTTATACGAATGGCCCAAATGAAACCCAGTGTGTTTCATGAAGTGAAAACACCCTTGATCCTCCTGACTGTGTCTTTCAACAGTGAAGAGAATGCTAGCAAAGAGGGATTCCGTCCTCTAAGCCCGATAATCAGATATCCAGCGACATAACATTAATCTTCATCCAAGCATACAAAAAAAACTCTTCCATTTCTTTTATAGTGTTCTCACAAGAGCTCAATCCTTCATTTTCTCAATGTGGGATAAAAAATAACTCCTTTTATGTACCTTATGTCTCCAATGTGTTATAAAAATAAAGGGAACTCTTTTAATTTAAATATTTCCCACAAACTATAGTCTATGCATTAATAAAGTTAAATATTTAAATTTAACTTTATAAAATGGCTTTATCAATGCATAACAAATCTTATCACTGATAAATAAGTTTTCCTATCGATTTTAAACAATTACCATCGACATACCACTGTGACTGAATGTCCGGCCATGTCCAAGATGACTTACTATAAATAGTAAGTATGCCCAAAGTTGCCCCAGAACCCCTTAGAAAGACCCACAACTGAAACTGTCTAGGCCAAATGGCCTCTAAGCCCCTTTAATTTCCTAGTTAGCCTATGGGACTGTGGGGAAATAGGCTAACAACAACATCATGCTATGGATGCTAGAAAGGGGACATTACATTCCAAAACAAGGTTGATGAAAAGATAGCAAGTGATATTGCACTGACACAAGTTGAATTAGCAACCAAAATAGAGAATGTGAAGAAGATACTAGAGAATATTTCCTTTGTATATTGAATTGAATAATACTATACTCTTCAAAAGGGAATTCAGGAGTCATATCCTAAACTTGGAGAGCATTATGCATACATTTGGCATAACTCTACCAAAGTCTCCAACCCAAAGCAAGAAACACTTCAGCACCCTCCTACATTCCCAAAGTCAATTAGCAACATTACATGCAAATTAAGCCAAACATCAGATCTAAACTGATATGCATCCAGTCTATATTGACTCCACACATGGAGATACTACACAAGGAACTAGCCTATACTAAAACTCTCATGAAGAAATATTCTTATCTTTCTAAACATGAAGGCTTAGTACACCTTGTTTCCAAGCTATCCATCAATCAATTCATTGGAGATAGCTTGTGATAATTAGGGTGCAGCTCTAAAGGTTATACTAGAGATCCATAAACTAGTTTTGGACAAATACACTATTAGTGTATAACCCATTGACATAAGTGTCAAAAGGGGGAGTAATAATGAGAATGAGTATGGGGGAGACAGAAACAGAGATAAATAGAAATACAATCTACTCAACACGAGAAAGATTTTGGATCTAATACAGAGTATAGCACAGAACAATCAACTCAGAGGGAATTATGAAATTTTGAGGTATGACTAATAAGTCATGTGTTGCAAAATTTTGATATTTTAAAATTTTTGTATAGAATTCGAATAGATACTAGATATCTAAGATATGCTCATAAGGTTAAGATCATTAATGCATGACCAAGTGTTTTTGACACTCATGTCAAAGGGGGAGATTGTTGATCTCATATTGGTTTTGACAAATGAGTGTCTATACACTTAGGTCATTTACCTAGTTCATGTCGAACAAGTAACATATGTAAATCATAACATATAAGATAGTGCATGCCAAGTAAGTAGTGATTTCTAAGTCACTCAGATGCTGAGTAGATAGTATCTATAAAGTGATTCAAGTGTCAAGAAAGTAGTGCATGCCAAGTCATTCAGATGTTAAGTGATAGCATTGAAGTTACAATTATTGCCGAGCACTAGGGACTTTAGATGCCGAGTAATATAATTTTGGCATAATTATTTGTATTGGCACAAACTAGTATGTAAATAATTTTTGAGCCAACTTAAGTACTTTTTTATGGTCTTTGTTGATAAGGATGAATCTTAATTGTGAATCCTTATGCATTATATGCATTCAATGAGAAAAAAAGGGAAGGTTTAATCAGAAATATGGGTGAATTACTACTGTTGATTCATACCTAACCCTAAATCACCTAGGTCTTCTTAAGGAGGAAAAACCCTAAACTCTTTATGAAATTGTAAGGAATGCTAAGGAGAATTGAAGAGAGTTTGCATGCACAAACATAGCGTTCATGGTGATTAAGGTGTTATGAATTGAGTTACATTGCAAAATCAATTAAGGAGTCAATGGACATTAGAGGTACATATGATAATAAAGGATCAAGTACACATCAGTACAAAGGTGATTTGACATCAAGAAAAGAGTGTTAACCAAAGCATCATTGTTGAGACATTTTAACAGGTGAATTAGTTAAATATCTTAGCCGAGTAGTCTTAATAAGCTATTATAAAACCTTTAATAGGATGCTTACTTCATTGTAAGTTAAAGTTCTCTTACCAGGCACAATTTGAGTAGGGGTTTTATATCCTTTAATAGGTAAGATCTAACAATCTTATAAGCCTTTAATAGGGAAAACCTTTCATAGGGTAGATCATGTTTCATGTTCAAACATTGTAACCTTCATTGGATACACTTTATTACTGTAGTAGTGAAGATTTTTGGGTGTCATCCCTTCCCCAGTTTTACCTTCTCCTTGGAGGGTTTCTAGGTAAACAAATATCTTGTTTCGTATATGTGTTGAATATTTACTTTCATGCTATGGATTTATATGCTTAATTTGGTATTTTAGTTTATATGCATAGACTTTGAGATGAATGTGTGGTGAATAGCTTTAGAGATTGAAAGTTGTAACTGCTAATTCACCCCCCCCCCCCCCCCCCCCCCCCCAAAGTTTACTTCCTGTTGTATTTCCAACAAACTCAACCTTACAACGTGAACTATTCAATTGTGACACACTCAGAAAAATATACTTAAGTCCTTCAACATAACAAGTATTGTCACATAAAATATTTTATGTGAGTTTGATAGAACCTTTTCCTTTTATTAAATAGACAATGTGCATCATTACCAAACCTTACACTATTTCCATCATAATAATTCAAGGTAATGAACTTACTTTTATCTCTAGTCATGTGATTTGAACACCCATTATCAATTATCCATCTATCATTCTTGTTCAGACAAGACACTAGTTTAGTTACCTCCTCATCATCATCAGAATCATCCTTCATTAAAAAATACACCACTTCGTCATCATGATCATTTGATCCATTTTTATTTTCCTCTTCAACAATGTAGCAAGACTTCTTGCCTTTGTCTTTGTAGTCTTTGCTATCTTCATCTCTTCTACTTTTGTACTTGTCTCCACCTCTATAGTTCTTCTTCTCTAGACATCTAGTAGCAATATGACCAACCTCATTACAATTGGAACACATGATAGGTAACTTACCTTTTAATTTTCCTTTACCTCTATGGAATCTCCTTGCTAGTCATGCTTCAAGTTGTTCTACATCTGTATCACTATCACTGGAAACATATTTTACCTTTTTCTTCTTCTTCTCATTAGGTTCCTTCAATGATAGCTCAAATTTGAAAGTAGATTCAATATTGTTAGAATTGAATTTATCAAAATTAAATAGCTCAAAAGTAGTGAGCCTAAATACCAGACCTTCAAAAAATCATATTACAACCTGGTATACATCTTAGTTCTTGTATTTTAGAAACTCTAATAGCAAAGATGGGCACCAGTATTCTGAAAACTCTGGTTAGTATAGTCTCATCATCTATCTTAGCAGTAGCCCCTCTTATAGCATTACCAAGATCTTTTATCCTAGAGCAATATTGAGCAACATTCTCACCTTCCTACATTCTTCTATCATCAAACTTATCTCTAAGACTTTCAGATTTGGCTCTTAGTAAATGTGTGTCTCCTCCATAAATTGTGTGAATAGCATCCCACATTTTCTTTGCACTGTCACAACCCTTTATGTCATTGAACTCAACATAACTTAGGGCAGAGGCAATCTTGAACATTGTTTGGTTGTGTTTTTTCTTCTTTTAATAGATCTTCAGTAGTTAGGGCTCCAATAGGATCAACATGCTTAGTGATGATGATAGATTATGCATAATCTCTAAGACCTCCTAGCTAGCTTTATCAAACTTTGTCATGCAGGAAAGTTATCTCTATTAAGATTGGGTACCTCTCCTGACATCTTGATCTTTTGCTTCTAGTATCTTCAAACTAGTCCTCTTAAGAAGATGGCTCTTAGACCAATTGTTGGAATTCTTTAGAATAATTAAGAGGGGGAGTGGATCAATTTTCCAAGGTCCAGATGTACAAATAAAACTTTTCATAGCTTAGTGAACCATATTCATCACCCCCCTCAGGATACAAAGTAGGGGAAAAGTAACATGCCATCTCAAGATATAGAGTGGCGCATATAACAAGTTCAAGATAAACATATTCATCATGCATGTATCCATTAGATCATACAATCAGTTAAACTTCTAGGTTACTATCAAATCAAATTTACAAAAATGTAAGCATGAAACATAATAGATTCAATAACACATTTGACACAATGATTTTACATACAAACCCAATTTGGGAAAAACCACCAATAACATGCTATTCATTCTCACTCTTCTAAAGTAATTCCTTGTGAAAGGCCAACCCTATTAAAGGTTACGATGCAAATTGTTAAATGTGACTTGGTTAGAGGATTTCAATCACCTTGTTAGAAGTGAGCCATGTTAGACAACTTTAGATCATTCACTTGGAATGTCACAGAGTTAAAGAATTTAAAAATTGTTGTTAAGTCAACCTTAATACAAAGGATTTACACTAGACTGATATAATGATTAGAAAGTAATAGTAAGGCTTGATCTCATAAAAACTTACAACTCACTTTGTAGATTACAGATCACTATTTTATTGCTTCATTCTGCTTGGTTTTCACACAATTTAGCTTTCATAGCTTGTTCACCTTTCAAGCATCCATACCTTTAAGCCTTCTTTCTTTTCTTGCCAATAGAAGTCTCTTATGTTTGGTCATTGAATGAAGAAATACCCTAGACTCCTTGTCTTTCTTAGGTTCTCACACATGACAACCTTTTCTTCTAACCATCCATCTCTATAAATAGAAAATTAAGATCTTTTATTATTCAACCTCTATCATCCATTTTAGGGTTAGGTAGGATTAGGTAGGATTGAACGAATCTACCCATCTTTTTATTTTATTCCCTCCTAGAAATTTTTCCTTCAATCCTCTTTGAATTCACCTCAAAATGGTTCATCTTGAATTTTGTGCCACCAGCTCATCAATCTTATCTTCCACATGGTTAACACAATCCAAGAAATCAAATTTGTCGACTCAGATTCATTGAACTCACGATCTTTCTCATAATGTTGTTACTCGGCATTAACTTGCTTCTAATGCTCGGCACATACTATGTTGCTCAACATATGCTACCAAATCACTTGGCATGAATTAAAGTTTGCTGGCGCTCGATATCAACAAAACTTTACTTGGCTTACACTATATCACTAGGCATATACTGAAATTTGACTTTGTTTAGCTCCAACTAATTTTCTACTCTGCTTGCACTAACAGTTCTTGGTACCTATTGTGTAGATTATTAAGCTTAGCAGACTGAATTCATTTTACTTGTTCTTCTAAACTTAATCAGTGTATCCATCCTTTGCAACCTTAAGTAGATAATCAATGCACTATAACATCATTTTCTTAACTAATCTTTGTACTCCTTTTTCATACCATAACTCAACCTTTCCTCTAGGTTCTATTTTTATCTCATTTGATCAAAACCTCCTCATCAATAAAAAAAAAATAGTACTCAAATCATCTAAGAAATGGTCTTACCAACAAGTAGCAGGTTTGACATCAGTGACAAAATAATAATTGAAACACATTCTCATACTTGTATCAATCTATTTTCAACCCGCAGCTTTGATTGTGCCTCAAAATTCTCGAACCAGTTTTTGTTAAAAAGGAGATGGAATCATGATCCATATAGGAATCTGTATATCCTTATAATTTTAATTGGAAGCCAATCACCTAGTCTGGGGTTTATGTTCTTATCATTTCTTTTGATGGTTTGATGGTGGATTCTAGTGTTTAGAATTATGTATTCATGATTTGGATATTTTTAATTTCATGTAAATTGTCTATGATATTTTTTTTGGTATATTTATATAGGCATACATGGGTGCACACATATACATATATAAATATACATTGTTACATGATAAATGTATTTAAGTATTTGTATATGTCATAAATTGTATGTAAGTGATTTATGTATACAGTTGGATATAAAAGAAAATTTAATAGAATATAATAATAAATTAATTAAAAAGGGGTAAAATAAAAAGCATAAGTATTTTGAAGACAAGTAATAACATGCATTCAAGAGAAAAAGGTGATATGTGTTACCCATGTGGAAGAATATGAGACTAGAATATTAATTCAATGATGGGCATAAATAAATGAGTTATAAAAGACTAGAGAGGCTATTTACATAATTTTTGGACCATGTATTAATTATATACCCCTAAAATAGCCTTAATTTACCCGTAATAGGACTAAAAAATTGTAAAATGGTAGTTAATTACATAAACTTGTAAGTTAATTACCTTCATTTAAAAGGGTGGCATCTTTTCACCTAAAGGGGTATGAAATCTATTCAAGATCATATATATGTGATGTAAAATGTAAATATGAAGGGGGAGGATGGTTGAAAGGTAGATAAGAGATTGGTTGTACTTTTCATGGGTATTTTTATGGAGAAAAATTAATAACATGTGAGTGAGGGTTATCAGTATAATTCTTTAAGGATTTGTAAGTTTATTCCCTTTTGGGGAGAGAGTTATAAGTGGGATTTTGGGAGAGGGAGTTATAATTGTGGAATCTCTTATTCTTCTACCATAGAGATTTGTTAAATTAGAGTGGGTTCAAATGATGCATCTCAAATTTGATTTATTTCTCTCTTTGTCTCCTTGCTCCTGCTTTCGTTGAATCTTCATAGGACTTGAGGTATGGATTGAACTTATTGATTACATTATTAATCTAATATAATATAAGTCTATTTATATGTTCTTGTGATTTATTATATTTTTACATTCAATTCTTATAGTTTTTCTTTCTTTGTTATATTTGTACCCTCAATCCTTATCGAATACAAGATGTTACAATGTTTGAGGCTCATAAATGAGCTCATTAAAATATGTAGAAAGAGAGTGGAACAAAATTTAAGACACCTCATTATAATAAGTAGCAAGAAAGCTCATTACATTTGATTCCTATATTTATTTAAAGGTTATGAGTTCCTTTTTGTGAAAATAAGTATGTGTTTTCCTCAGGTATTTAGCAACTAGTTTTTGGAGTTATATTATTTTTTATTAGAGGGTTGTAGGTAACTAGAGGAAAGGAATATTTTATTATGATATCTTCCATGTGTTATTGTCCATAATTTCTTTTACATACTGCATGTTTTCATTATAAGTTTTGGAATTATATGTCCTTGATTTACGGATTTTTAACTAATTGACCTCTTACTCAAATTTTCATGCTCCCAATTGTTGTTTAAGACACCAGAGGCATATCAAATTGTTATGTAATGTATGCCATTTATGTTTAGGATTGAAAATATTTGTAAAGACATATGCTTATAGTCTTTGGGAATTTTGATTGTGTGTGTGTGTGTGTGTGTGTTGTGATGCTTATATGATGAGTTAAGGTCTTATTTAAACTAGGGGTATGGGACCCTACGAATTTTATTCCCTAATATCTTCTATTATTATTGTTTAGGATTTTTTAGTAGGGCATATTCCCTAGGTTAGTGGCTCACCATAGGTGTCGGGGCCCAAAAGTGGATAGCAAAGCATCCTATGTAGGCTAGCTCTACATGTGAGTTTTTGTAATCAAGAGGAAACATTAATAAAATTAATGAGTAACTAGGGTTTGAGAATTCACATTAATTAGGATAATAAGAATGTATTATTGGAATACTTAAAGAGAATATGTTCTATGCAGTAGGAAAGTCTTTGACTCAAGGGAATGATCTCAACACTACAGGGTCGTACATATCATGTTCGAGTACTCAGGGAGAAGACATTATGTATGAAAAGATGGTCTTTGGCTAAGGGGAATGATCCCAACACTATAGGAATGTATGATGACACTCACCTAGATGTAGTTGAACTCCTAAGTCTACTTTTGCCTTTGGTTTTTTATTTTCTTTGTGATTTCATTTTGAGCATTGTTCTTTTGTGTGGCTTTATGTTCCCTTCCTACTTTTACTTTGGGGTATAAGCCTTAGATTACCTTAGAATCTATGTGGATCATGGTATTTATCTCCTAGCATGGAGGAGTGGATCGTTTATGGCTCCAAGTGATTGGGTGGCAAATTATTTTGAAGTATAGTTTGAGTGTTCATGGATGACTTTATATGGATCCTTGTTTAGCAATCGTTGAAGATTGATTCATTGCATTTCCTTGGAAGAAATCTACATAATATTGTAATGTAAAATCTTGAAGAAATTACAAGTCATATGTATATGTATCATGTAATTAAAAGCTATTGAAAAAATTGTATTATTTCAAAGGATGAGTGAAGCTATGATGATATCATTGTATATTCCCTTATATTTAAATAGCGATAATGATAATGTGTATAGTCAAATAAAGAACCACATACTCTTCATAATGTTATCAAACGAATAATTTATGATTTGGTTTAAATGCGAAGGTGATGGTTTAAATTTATTTCATGTATATTTATTGCATGTTAAGTAGATATATTTGGTTATAAGGATTAGGGCATTAGTTCCTTATTTGTAAATGGATATTGGGATGGATAATGTATCAAATGATAAGTAGACATACCAATAATATGTGGGTTAACTTAATTCGTAAGGATGAATGTTAGAAATGAAATTAAGTTATAATGTTTTGGGGAACCTCTTAGAACTTTTACATCTAAGTTTAAGTGAGATTATCAAGAAAAGGTTATTCATAAAAAAAATTACTAACCAAACTTACTAACATTTATACTTATCCTTTTGGATTCCCTGGTGGGGCAGTACACTTAGGCTTGGTGTGGATTTTCATGTGTGTGACAAGGATTTATGTGTGCTTCACTCTTCAAAGAAGTTTCTTTTCTATTATTTGAGTTTGTGTTCGGAAGATATTTCTTTGATTTCAATTACAATTGAGATTATTTTATTTTATTTTCCATGACCATGGTAGGTGAATGCATATGACCTTTATAATGTAGGATTGAATCAAATTAAAGTTTTAGTTAAGTTATAAAGTTTTAAATTTTGAGAAAATATAAAATAGAGACAAGATTATGGAAAAATTTAAAATTGAATTCACTTATTGAGTTGAAAATGTTCTAGTTGTTCATTTTAAATTTAAGGTGATATGTTCAAAATTTAAACTTTTCTATTTTACAAGTTATTTTTTTTAAGTTTCAACCAATTCATTAATGGTTGATTTTAGGATTTAAATAGTTTTAACATTTTTTCCAAAATAAATATTTAAATCTATGGTAATTTGAGTATCCCTATTTTTGGAATTATATATCATTGAGTATCATGCCATTTAATTTTTTATTTTTTTTTGGTCCACATTTAAATTATAAATTTTCTATATGCAATTAAAAAATGGCCCTGCTCCCCGATGTGAAATTATTGAGTAGCTTCGATCTACAGTTACTCATCTCTTAGGTTTTCAATTTTTTGCTAACCAAATATGTGAATCATTGTGCATTGTTAAATCTTAGAAACAATATCCCCTTCCTTCTATGGCTAGAGATGGTGGGTGGAGCATGGTCATGGGAAAGCATAGGAAAAAGGCTTGTAAACATGCTCATAATTCTTCTCATCTTTTGAATCCCATGAGAAAGAATTCAATTTCCTCTCAAAATTTTGATCTTTTGCATTCTTTAAATGAAGCTTCTCTAAAACTAGTTCCTAATATTTTGACCCCTCTCGTGCATACAAATCTACTAGTTACCCATCCAATTTCATACCCAATTTTGAAACCTAGGGTTAAGGAGATTAAAATAAAACATAGTCTTATCGAGCTTCAATAGGAAATGTGTAATAAGTATGGATTCATTTCAACATGGTGTGGATATGGTAGATTAACAGAGTGCATCATAGATTGGTTCCAAGGCAAGTTTCCTCAGGTAAATATCATCATTCTTTCAAATAATGTTTTGTATATTGTGTGCCCTACATAATTAGAGACAAAAAAAATTAAATGGATGGTCACCTAGGTTAGATGGTTTTCTATTTGAATTTATAGATTAGGTAGAAAACTTTAGACCCAGTGATCTATTATTTTTAAATTGATAAAGTTAATCTTATTTCAAATTTTCCAATAGAATTAATCAACAAAAATATTATCAAGGGAATTGTCAATATATTAGGTATCATTATAGGTTGGAAAGAGTGTAGTTATTCTAAATATTATATTATTGTGTTAGTAAACATGGATTGCAGCATTAAAACCCTAGATCCATGCATTTTTAGGTGGAGAAATAGTTGAAGGCTTTTCGAGAATTTTATTGTGGGAAACTAGGCAGGTATAATGAAATAGATAGTAGTGTATAAGGTAAGATGCAATGTTTTAATAAATATAGGCAAGCTAACATGCAAAAAATATAAACCTTTTCTCCTTTCTTCTTCTATTTCTTCTCTCTTATGAGGGGGAATTTTTCCTCTTATGGGGTTTTGTCTATCTCCTACTTCTCTATTGTATATAAATGATGTATGGTGTAATAGGGGGGTCTTAATTACTCCATCCATCCACACATCTTTTTTTTTCATCTCTCTTTTTGGGGGAGGGTTTTTCCCATGAGGTTTTCCCTCTTTCTCTATTTTTAGAGAGATTGCATTTCATTTGTACATGGGTACCTAGCATGGCTTAGTAGCCGAGACTTATCATGCATAAGCTAGGAACATCCTTACAACATCCATTCTTGCTACATGTGCATACATTTCCTCATAATCAATGCCTTTTTGTTGTGAATAACCTTTACAAATAAGTCTAGCCTTGTTTCTCACAACTTCTCCTTACTCATTCATCTTATTCCTAAAACCCTATTTTTTCCTATGACATTCTCATCTTTTGGTCTAGGAACTAACTCCCATGTACCATTCTTTATTATCTAATCCAAATATTCCTTCATTTCTTGGATCCAATCATCTTTAACTACTTCATCTATGCACTTGGGTTCAACTTGAGATATCAAACTGTTAGTGTAAATAATTAATTATTATTACACTTTACTTAAGTTTACTTAGGTTAATGCATTATTTAATTATTTATTAGTTAGACACCTAGGAGTATGCATACTCATATGAGTTGTCTTGTTAACAACATAGGAGTTAGCATCTCATTTTAGGAGATGGTGACTACAACACAGGAGTTTTCATATTTATCTGAGTTGTCATGTAGACAACATAGTTGTTTGCACTCTAATTAAATCACATGGTGTCTACAACATAATTTTACGTGACACACCCATTTTAAACTTATCCTCTCATCATTGCACTAACTTCTGTGCTCAATGGAGGATAATCCACTCTTAGTGGACATGTGCTTAGTTGTGAGACTTATCACTTTGCTAACTCCTAGTCATTCTAGAGGCCTTTATATATAGGCACTCCTAGTCTGTATGTACATCAATTCATTTTCATATTGTTATTTTGATCACACTTTATTGGTCGATATTGTGCTAGTGCTTGAGCTTCTTGATCTTGGGTGATTTTTCCCTAAGGTAAATTCTTACACAAACAAATCTCTTCATTTACTTTGTTCCTTGTCAGATTTCTATTTGGGGTAGGAGTTGACATTTCAACTCTTATGTCTTCTCTTGGTTCATAACTATGTTCAACTCTATGCTCAAAAGTTAGCATATCATTCTACAAGTCATTGTTAGTCTTAAACAAAACTTCAACATTTTGTCTAACAATTCTGGAGTTGTTTTCTTCTTCTTCTAAATTATAATTTACCATCATTTCTTTAGTTTTAAACTTCTCATCAATCCTTACATTTGTGCATTCAACTATTATCTTAGTTCTATATTTGAAACATCTATAGGCCTTACTTTTTAATGAGTAGTCAAGAAACATACATTCATCTCTTTTTGGATCAAACTTACCAATGTCATCATCTCTTTTAATATAGCATTTTCTCCCAAATATCCTAAAATATTTGATTGATGGTGAATGTCCAAACAATAGTTCATAAGGTGTTTTTTCCATACCTTTTTTGATCTATACTTTGTTAAGAGTGTATACTGTTGTACTCACTACTTCTCTCCAAAATGTTTTGAAAGTATCATTCTCAAATAGCATCACTCTAGCTGCCTCTGCTAAAGACTTATTTCTTCTATCAACAATCCCATTTTTCTTGGGTGTTCTAAGTGTAGATAGGTGTCTTTTGATTCCATGTTCTTGTTGGTGAACAGATTTGTCATGGTAGAATTTTCCCAATGGAATGTGTGTGGCAAACTGTTCATAACAGTTGGATAGGCCCTTGATATCCGGCCTTCCTTTGCGTTCAGAGGGAAAACTCCCTCGTAAGATGAAATTTTGGATTTTTCAATAAAGATGAAGAACTTAGAAAATAGGAAGGAAAACCATTGATAGCGAATGCACCACACACCTTCAACGTTTTCATAAAAATGATGTAACTATTAATGAGAGCAATCAAGGACTATGCTTGAGAACTATCATTGACACAATGCTAATTCAACCATTCATGAATACTCACACCATACCATGAAAATACTCATAAATGAATCAACACTCCAACCATTCAGATTCCTTAGAAAGAGAACGACAAATGTACTTCATTTATTTCCTTGCACCAAGAAAGTAAGAAATAACTGATTACAAAAACAACAATTGTACACACTTTCCAAAAATTGCTTTGTTATCAAAGAATAAGTGTTCCCCCTATCCAAGTCTAAAAAGTCCCTTATTACATTGATTTTTGGGAATTTATAGCCAATCCAAATTAACCAACTTTTCGAGTTTGTAACTACTCAAAAAGTTAGAGTTTGGAATTTGGCATGCATTTGAAAACCAACTCCCATCCTGACTCATTCAAAATTTGACTTCTAAAGCTTAACCTTGACCAAAATAGAGTTAAGATCCTAACTTATGAGATACAAGAAATGACATAAGTCATTTTTATAACAAGATAACTTGAAAACCATGGCCTTAGACGAGAACAACATTATTGATCTTGTTAATGCTGATTTTTATCACTATATGTCTTTCTTTTGATAATCCTTTGAAAGTATTCTCAGAAGTAGCCATTGCCATTAACATTGTCATCATCAGCATCATCTTTATCAGCCTCACTCTCAGACACACCATTTTTTTTATTAGCATTATCATCTACGTCAACAATACCCCTTGCCTCATCACTCTTTTTCCCTCAACAAAATTATCATCCTTCCATGATTTTTGTAATGCCCCGCCAAGGGATCCGAAGAATTAACCTAAAATTTCACTAAGTTTAGTAGCATCATTTTTTTTTTCAACATGGAAGTAAATACCTCATATAACTTATGCACAATAACGAAAGCAATAGTAATGTCCATCTAAAAGTAAACATAACATACATAATAGATTACATTCTTTAAGATCCCTTAATGTTGAATTACATCTAAAAATATCTAACATACATGAATCCATCTAGTAAAACATCCACATAAAATAATAATGATAAGTCCAATGTCTATTCATTACATTTCAAATGCTCAATCATCCACTATACATGTCATAGGGTATGACAAGCTCAAAAGAATATACATATGTGAAATAAGATACATCATCCTATTCTAATCCATGATACATCAAAGTAAAGATAATCACATGATATACATGATACATCATAATAGAAGACATATACATCCATCATAAAGACCAAACATAATAAACTAAGTGCACGGTTCCTCCCAACAATTAATAGCATCATTAGACCATCATGGATCCTAGCCATCCCTCTGTGCGTAACATTCCAAATCACCAAAGAGATCATCAGTATTAACATAGTAGGAATGTCACTCCTAACATATACAACATCTTATGTAGAAAGTAATCTAACATGCTAATATAAGTAGAAGATAACATCATCTAACATATGCTAAAACATCAATGAAAGGATACATATTCACCATCACGAAGGACACATCAGCCACGATGTCTCAATGAATCTCAAATGATAAGAGTGGAAAATACACTACCACCCGACTGCGTGGTACCTAAGTGGTCCACTCCCACCGTGCTGAGGAGATAATCTCAAGTCTCAAACAGGCTATCAAAAAAAATTATATAGCATAAATCTCTACAATTCAGGAATCCTAAAAGTATACTAACTCAAGGTTTCCAAACACAAAATCTGACATCTAATCCCTAGAGGCACACAATGACATGTAGGAACCTACTATGCAAGTGGGAAAGTGTCATCGCATTTATCACGTACAAGTTACCCTGGCAGTTAGTTAAACTCCACGGTCCATACTAATCTCATGCGGCCACTAGTATCCTCTCATACTGACGAGGCATACTATGGAATGCAAGGTCGCAACCATGCGTCTCACTACTCCCATCCTAGCCTGTAAGGGAACTCAACGCATGGGCGAGAATAAAACACTTATCTTTTTAGGTTCATTCAGTTAGTATTAGGTGTGAATGTTATCACTTATTAACCCAACTTACAATGAGTTTCCCTGGCAGCCCCTTAGGGCCTCGGCCCCCATTGCAAGCCACTTCCTGTCACTACATGCAAATATCCTACCCTAAGCTCATGGAATCATAACTCTCAAAATCACAAAAGATAATCCATAATAAAATCATCAAATATGCATAAAAGCATCAAATCTCCATGAGCAAACATCCATAGAAAATCATGAACACAATAGCTCTCTATTGGCAACTGAAGTATCACTGATAATCAAAGTATCCAATGGTACTCAATAACCAAATTATATCTCAATCATACTGATCGAAGACTCCAAAATGGTTGAGTCAAACATGTCACAACATGACATCATCAAGAATAAATCCACATTAGAGTCCCATCATGGCGACTAGAAAATAACCAAGGATAACTGATCGATGACCAAAAATAATGGTTAAGTCAAGTGTCTCATACATAAGAATCTCAATTATAACAATCAGTAATTACAACCAATACATAGAGCATTCCATCACATAACCATGGTTGGGTTTATAAAGATCGAGATTAAAACATCATCATGACATCACAATCACATAATCCCCCAAGCCTCTGGTAGACGTCCTATAACTGGTCAACACTAGTCAACCCAAAACCCAAAACAATAGCACAAGGAAAACACAATGCAAACACATATTTTGGTTTTGCTAAGTTTACAACTTAAATTTAAATGCAAAAGTCTCGGTTTACGTTTCCAAGTTTAGAAAAAGAATTGGAGGAACATTTATACGTTTTGAATGAATACAAATATTCTTTAAAACCATTCTTTAATTATAATTTTAATTCAAAACGTCCTCCACCAAACTAACAATTAAATTTCATATCAAACAATTAATTTAAACCATGAACCTTTGATATAAATCATTTATCAGTTATACAATTATAAAACAAATTATTAATAATCATATTTACATATTATATACATATATATATATATATATATATATATATATATACATACATACATACATACATACATACATACATACATACATACATACATACATGTATGTATCTATGTATCTATGTATCTATATATATATATATATGTATATGTATATGTATATATATATATATACATATATATATATATATATATATATATATGTATATATATATATATATATATGTATATGTATATATATATATATGTATATATATATATATGTATATATATATATGTATATATATACATATATATATATATACATATACATATATGTATATATATATATATGTATATATATATATATATATGTATATATATGTATATATAAACACATATATGAATATATAAATTATTATTACATTAAACAAAATCAAATTAACAAATTCGATTAATGCCATTTAACACATAAAATTTTAATAACAATTAAAAACGATTACATATGCCAAATGTTATAAACATTCGCATAACATAATAGTCTGCAGGTACGTAGTACCTACGACGGCGGTACACTGCGACCGCAATGGGGGCGCGGGTCTCATTTCTCCCCCCCCCCCCCCCGACTTAATGTATAATATGTTTTTTTTTATTAAAAAAAATCGCTTACGCAATTCCCATTCGGGTTTTGCGATTTGGTTTTAACGTTTCTTAAAATGTTTTCGCGTAAAGATATATTATCTGGTTTTAACAAATATATATATTATATATATATATATATATATGTATGTATATATATATACATGTTCATATGCTGTGATATTTTTAATTCTACATGTATATATATATATGATTGCATATATATATGTGTGTGTGTGTGTATGTGTATGCCAATTGACAAAATATATATATATAAGTTTCAATTTTTAGAATTGTCCATAAACCTTTGATCTCCAAAATTTCCAATAATTAATCTAATGGGTTTGACTATGAATTTCAACACTAGCGCCGTGTTCTTTTCAGATCTATGCATACAAAGTTTTCTCAAATAAATTTTAGCTACCCATATTGAGAATGCATACAATAAAAATATGAAATTCCTCAGAAGAAATATAGAAGACACGAAGAAGATAGGGAATGCATGATGCGGAAATAGCATAAGTAAAATCACAAGAATCTACCCGGATTTTAATGCTAATTCACTCTTCCTCAGAAAACCCGCAGAGCAAGCTCCCCTCTTCAGAATTCTCAAATCCACCAATGCTCCAATTGCACTCCAAACGCTATGTCTAAGCTTCTAGGAATGCCTGAATATAAAGAGCTCTCAGGAAACATCTAGAATGCTTCTAGAAATAGGTAGAAGGTGTCACCAACTAAGCATGGGTCTTTTCCAACCTTCTAGATGAGCCATGGGGTTGTAGACACCATGTGCTTAATTGATGCACTAACCCCCGTGTTGTTGACACATGAGAAATAGAAAAGTGCGTTAATTCCCATGCAAGCTTATAACTCCAATTCACTTTTATATAATTTTCTATTTAAATATTTATAACTTTCATTTTAATTTTTATAATTTTTATTATTATTATTTATTTATTACTTTATTATTATTTTATTATTATTATTTAATTTTAATTTTCTAATTTTCTTTTATTTAATTCTTTTTCCCCAATTAATTCTTATTTAATTAATTATAATCAAAATATCAAATAACATGATATTTTATATTAATTTTCTCAAATAATTAATTTATTAATTAAATCTATTTATTAAGACTTAATTAATAGAAAATTCACCATAGACCTCCAAGATAAAATATGAAAACCCATCATAGAGCAAATCACACAAAATCAATCTAAAGGGTTAAAAATCACGAATCATGTCATCTGACACATTCAGTGGGTAAAATATCCAGATCCTTGTCCTACCTCACTAGGACAATTGGCTTAAGGTTTGGGATTTGGATAGGGTACGCTCATCCTGGCAATTCAGGGAAGTCGATACCCGGTACCTGCAACCTACAAAAAAACCATGCATGTACATACAATATATATAATGCTAAGCTAAATAGACAATGGCAGGAAGTGGTGCATCGTGTAGATCCCGACTAAGTAGGTGACTACGACTCCCTTCCTTAACCATATCAAAAATGCCATACACATGCAAGTATGGGGTAAGTATCCATAATAAAACACATGAGATAATAAACCATCTAACTAACCATCAATAACTGAACATAATATAATGATCATCATGTATGCATGAAATGTAAAGTCTAAATGATCTCATCACATAACCACTGAATCCATAACATAATGTTTGATAGTGTCAAAACAATACCACTAATCCATCAACATAAAACTAGTCCATCATAGTCTAATAATAATAGCAACAATATGTCCAGAAAAGATGTGAACGAGGGTAGGCACTACAATTTCACACCCATTTGTATAAGAGGCCAGCTTATTTGATTTGAAAAAGGCACCAAAATCCATTTACACATGTTTATGAAAACATGAATTATAAAGGAATGAGCACTTCCTTTTTGTTCTTTGGTTTAAACTATGTCCATGATCATATCATACATCCACTGCACCAGAGGGTTTATCAGCTTTAAATGCACCATTTGACTCCATTTTGGTGTCCCTTTGAGAATGTCCATAGTTTATGGATGAATTACAATAGAAACGGGACTTCCCATTTGCTCTTTGATTTTTTAGACACCCTGTTCTATCAAATATATTCACTATGAAACATAGGTTTGAAATACACTTGCACACAAGGAAATCTCCTGCATCTGAATCTCATGATAATTTGTGGATGGATATTTGGAAACTGATGTAGAGGAGCATGAAAAATTCACAATCTACAACTTTTAACTACAACCACTATCAAAATCAAAGGCAACATTTCAAAATCACATGCTCTTCCCAATGAAGTCATTGATATTTAACTTTAGTCATATTACAAATTCGACCGGAGGAACCATTATCCCAATCAGTCTCATGTACAATAGTAATATTCATGATATCACCAATATTCATCTTGAAGGTTATCTGATAGTCCATAATCATAAATACGGCTCAAGATCTTTGTAATAAAAAGAAAAACAAATTGGAATTCAAAACCCGATAGAATAGAAAATCAAACCATGACATTATTGAGTACTGTCAGATTCAGCCTTTAACCCGAAGGAACCCATTAACAATTTTTGATCTTCAAAACTATGGAAGAGTCCATAGTTTGACTTGAAAACATTTGGTTAAACAGTTCACATGCCTTGTCTATCGCTGCATTGGGTTGAATTTGATGCATAATATTTACTTCATCGTATTAGCATTCAAACACCCTCCTCCCATCGATGGTCCAAGTCATGGAGAACTAATCACCTAAGACCATTGGCTGTGCTTCTATTGATCACTCTAATAATTGGTTATTGTCCTAAGGGACAGTGTTGCAGTTGCCAGGACAAGGACAACTCGCTAGAACATAGTGAATATTTTCACAAACTTTGGATTCTTCTCCATAAACTCACTGAATTGTACCGCAACTTGATGCCTATACCATTCATTCAGATCAATCTGCATGCTCTCATTAGCTATGGTGAGTGGAGAAGTGGAAAGACAATTTGTCAAACAAATAATCTACTAGTTGACCAACATTCTAGCTGCTGCATTGCTTAAGACCAGTTTGAATGGAATAGCACACATGTTTTGTATTTCTTCTTACTTCAAACAAAAACTCACGTGTCTGGTCATACCTACGGTTTCTATGAAAATCTCCTCATGATTCTCACATTTGTCATTTCTTCAAGTAACTTACTTTCCTGGTCTATGTTTGATTATTGCCACAAATCTGCAAGGAGGGTAATAATTTGATGGATCTTGTAGACTCTATGCGAGAAAAACACTTCAAATGGAAGTTGATAGAATAGTGAAACCCATGGTGAAGCTGTATGAACTGCGTCTGTTGTAATGCTCTCTATGTGACTATCCCACGCTCCCGTGTCTAGTTGAGAACCAAAGTGCAAAAAATTACCTTTCACATATAAATACCATGGTGGAACCCATTGAGAAGAAGGAGTATGCCGAAGCCTTGCATTCTCAAGATGCTTGCTTTGTTTTGAATGGTGCCTGTGATAATAAATTTGTTTTGAGAGTGGCTAAGCAACGTATTTCTAAGATGGTATATCAAATAGTATGGCACTTTTTGAAATCACAGTTCATGTTCCTCAAACTTGGTCCTGCTTTTCTTGTTGTTACCTTTAAACTCATCTTGATTGATCTATGAACTTTATTTCTAGCCAGTAGTTGTTTTAACAGATAGGTTTTGGGTTGGGAAGTTTGGGTTAGGATTAGGTTAAAAAGTTGGAGTATGGGGAGAGAGAGTATTTTGGTACGTGGAGAGAGAAAAATTGAGTGTGAAAACTCAAACCATGTACTTCTCTCTAAAAGGTTTGAGTACATGGAGAGAGAAAAATTGAAAGAGAGAGAGTGAAAACCCAAACCCAAAACCAAAATCTATACTTCTCTCTAAAGGTTGGAGTATGTGGAGAGAGAAAAGTACATGGAGAGAGAGGATTGTGAAAAGGGGAATGAAACTCCAACTCAAACCTCGTACTTCTCTCTACAAGTTTTAGTACGTGGAGAGAGAAAAGTACAGGGAGAGAGAAAGTTTGATTTTTCTTGAGGACTAATCTCTCTCTTTCTGATAAATTAATATAATTAAAAATCTCTATCAAATGTTTGGGTAACAGTTCTTCACAAAATATGTTAAATTCTCTAAACATGAATTCTCCTCCTCTATCAGATCTCAAACACTTAATCTTAACACCAGATTCATTCTCAACTCTATTCTTAAATATCTTAAACTTTCCAAAAGCTTTTGATTTCTCTTTAAGAAATGCTACCCACACCATTCTAGTGAAATCATCAACAAAAATCATAAAATACCTTTCACCATAGAATCCTCTTGTTCTACAAGAACCACTCAGATCTATGTGAATGATCTCTAGCTTCTCCATGGTAGTGAACTTGCTAGGGAATGATAGTTTCTTCTACTTAGCCAAAATACATTCCTTACACACAAAATTAGTATGCTTAACAATCTTAGGCAAGTCTCTGACTACAAAAGTGATTCTAACCTTCATAATATTATCAAAGTTTATGTGACAAAATCTTCTATGCCCCAACCAACTATTATCCACTTTAGGTATCAAACATGTCATCTCAATAGGATTCAATTGAAATACATTACCTCTGGATCTAGTGCCAGCTCTAGTGATCTAATTTTAGAATCCAGACAATTATATGCTAAGTAAAATTGCATAAATGTGTACAAATACTTAATGTCTAATGTATAACTGAAAAGACATTAAATATTAAAATAACATGATCAATAGAAAGAGAGAGTTATATCACTAGAGATAGAGAAAAGAGAGAGAAGAGAACCAATTTGATTATGAAGTTCATCCGATCGAAGCGGACTATGTCTCTGGGTCTAGATCAACTAAGTGACTAATGTATTATTGATGCTCCCAAAGTTGATTTAAAACATACTGTAATCCATCCACAAAGTCATTATACAAATCCTAACTCAAACCACCTTGCATACAAGCCCTCAAAAGCACAAGACTAGTTTCTAAAGAGCAAGAAAGACTTCACCTAAAAAGGCTTTACTATAGAGACAAAGCATCATTACATCACATTCTCCTTATTTCTCCTATAAGAATTCTTCTTGATTAGAGAAACTCTCACATTTCTCTTGGCATCAACTGAATCAAATGTGAATGCCCCTTGAATGCTTTACATAATCCCCCTGTTATGCATAAAATTATGCTATAATGGTATTTAACCATTATAACCACAATCTAACCCTTTTATATAAAATATAATTTTGTTTACAACCACCCTACAAATTACTTTGCTTGGCACCACTCATTATTTAGTCATTAGTTTGATGATACTCCTTATTTTAATAAGGTTGGACGAATACATACTAGTTAAGACAAATGTTATTCAAAAATAGTTCAAACACCATAAATGGTGTAATAGTGGCCAAAAAATTTGGCGGTGTAGTGGTTAGAGGATCAAATCCGATCGGCTTAATTTCTTATTGGGCAAGTTGGTATGAGTTAAATAACAAATCCACTCCCAATAATAGTAAAGTTGGATGATTGGCTTAGCAACAAAGGTGGTTGCTAGTGGTCAAGACTTCATGGGTTTGAATCCCACAATGGCCATTTTGTTACAACCGATTCAACTTTCCTATAACTGAGTTGCTATGTGGCATCACATGGTGGTGCCATGTGGCACTCTCTTATTCATTCTTCCAATGCCACGTGTCCTAGTTTGATTGGACGAAACTGACCAATGTGCCAAATCTTCAACATGCCACATATCCAACATTGATTGGTGGATAAGAGACATCATTTTCTACCATGTTAGCATGATGATGTCATGCTAACATCATCAAAATAATGCTTTTCACCTCAACTTCAAATTGCCATAACTTTCACATCCCATCTTCATTTTTGATGAAAGAAATGTCATTGGAAAGCTCTCAAAAAGATCTTTAATTTGAAATCCATTGTTGATCACTTTTGAGATGATCATATTTTCACCTTTTTGATGGCCTCTGTATGAGGTTTGACCAAAACTTTGACTAGCCATAACCTGAGCAAACAAACTCCTTTCGAGCCTATTCAAGTTCCATCAGGTTCAATTTGACGAGTTTTTCAATTTGGCACTACTTCCAAGAGATTTTGGAACACTTAAATTTTTTAGCGGTAGATCAACTTGGATCAACCCTCCCCACTAAAAATGGATTTTGGTCCTCCAAATGTCTATGCAGTAGAACCTTTATCTCTCTTTTCATAGATCTCAACTCTATTGCCACCTTTGAAGCTTCATTGCAATGCTACTACTTGCTTCACCTTTGACAATTGAATCAAACTGTGGTCTTGGTCTAATTTAGATATGCCTCAATTATGTCCATTCTACCTTCTTAGGGTCTTACATTTTGACAATATCATGAAAGCATTCAATGTCATATTTTTCCTCATGGGGACTTGTAGTTTGGCCATACAAGGGATGCATTTCAAATGGAACTTAAAAAATCATAAAGAAAGAAGAAAAATTGAGCATGGTAAACCTATCACTCAATGCTTCTTACAATGGCAGTTCACATCTACATTCTAGCCTAGACACTTTTGATGCTCCTTCTTTCTTGCAAACTACATGAGCAATGCTAACAAAGCCACAGCTTGAAACATTCCTTCACCTTTGTACTTCAGAAAGGCTGACTAAAGGTATCACCAAAAAGCTCCAAATATTTATATATGCACCAAGGTCATGACAAAGACCTGTAGGAACATGGGCCATTAACTGACCATCTTTAATCGAGTCATAAAGTAGAGAACTTTAAGGCATTAGCTAGTCGTTCTCTGCAACTTTGAGTTATACTAGTTGTAACAAGTTCTTCTTCCTAGAAAGCCTCACACCAAACAAAGTCTACAATAAGAAGTTCAAAGTATTCTCCTTTTTAGGCTACAAGAGATATGGTTTTTCATGGCCGTACAAACATCTCAACCATAGGATTAGCAACTTTATTACAAAAAAAATTATTTAGAGTCATATACTCATAAACACACTAGCTTACTATCGACAATTACCCTACTCTAAAAAATTAATATACAAAAGGTAGATATTGCTAGCTAGCTGAAAATTGTTCCCAACTATTACGAAGTTGTTCAAAGGAACCTCCTTTCTTGGGTTTCTCACTGCTATGTTGTTCTTCCACTAGGACTACCTAAAGAGTGATGGAAACTACTAGCATTGATTGTGCCTTGGTCTCTTGTATGGTAGTGTTAGCTACTAGCTCAAATCCTACCTTATTAGCATTAGGCTGACTAGATTATGCAATGAACTTGGGAGAGCATCAGAGTTCTAGTTGCAACTTCCAACACTTCTCTCTCTAGTCGCCAATTATCTGATAGTAGTTGCAAAAGTTTTGGATCTATTCATATATCTTGACCTTCTTCTTTAGTGAAGACTCGGCTTCAACACCCTCAATATTTTCCAAAGAATTTATCTTCAACAAGGCCTCAAATTTCTTTTCGGTTCCTCCATATCCCTCATTGCTTTCGAGGCCTCTACTTTGCCTCAATAGGATGGGTCATGCCTTGCTCATGGATATCTAAGCCTTTGCCACTATATCCCATTTTGGACATCAGTTTCTTATCGATGCCCTTAGTGTGCTTCTCAAAGCTCCCAATAGAATGTTTCTCAGGTTCCTACTTCTATTCTAATGCAGAAGATACTCCACCCAACCACGTTGGTTGGTAGAGGCTTGAAACTATCTCAGGTACTCCATGTGTTCACAAAAAGCACAATGGATTGCATTCTTATTTGATCCATAATTAGCCCACTTGCCATGACCACAATGGAATCCTTGCTTTATTAAGGACTTCATAGCTGATGAAGCATACATACTCCCAGGTGGGGTGAGCAAAGAGTACGAAGAACTTCCTTCCGATCGTGGGCTCAATGCACACATGCCAACACTCACCAAAAAAAGAGGACTTCATCCAATATGATCCATTTGGAATATCTCATGTAAGCTATGCTTCTCCCTATTGGCCTCTTCTAGAAGCCTTTGGATATTTGCATTCTCTAATTGAAGCAACCAATTAGCTTCTCCCAACTTCTAGAATCTCTCATCTTCTCTTGATAGTCTTGAAAGAGTAGTTCCAGTTTCTCTTTGATAGAGTGGATGCTTTCCACCATAGATGGGGTCAATTTGATCTTGGTTGATTCCCCCTTTTCTAATGTCATTATGGAAAGTACACTTGCAATCACTTCTTACAAAACCTGCCAAGCTAGGCTTTGATACCACTTGATCTGATTTTAGGATCCAGACAATTTTATGCTAAGTGAAATTGAATAAAGGTGTACCAATACTTAATGTCTAATGTATAACTAAAAATACATTAAATATTAAAATAACATGATCAATAGAAAGAGAGAGTTATATCACCAAAGATTGAGAAAAGAGAGAAGAGAACCAATTTGATTACAAATTTCATAATCGAAGTGGACTACGTCTCTGGGTCTAGCTTAACTGAGTGACCAATGTATTACTGATGCTCCAAAAGTTGATTTACAACATATTGTAGACCATCCACAAAGTCATTAACCAAATCTTGACTTGCACCACCTTGCATACAAGTCCTCAAAGGCACAAGATGTTGAAATTTACAAGTGGGAAGAATACTTCTGAGAGGGGGAGGGGGTGAATCAAAAGTACCAAACTTTAAGCTATAAAATTTTTTAACTGAAATCAATACATGCATGTAACATATCTAATTAACATGAAAGTAAAGGCATGCATGAAACTAGATGACACAATATTTGATCACCTAGAAACCCTCCAAAATGAGAAGGTAAAACTGGGGTGAGGATGATCCCCACAACTTATCACTACAGCAATATGTAACTTGTCAAGGTTACAAAGTTTGACCATCATCAATGATCTATCCTGTGAAAGGCCTACCCTATTAAAGGCTTTAACACCTTATTAAAAGTGACCTATCTAAAGGATTTACAAACATTCACTTGGAATGTCACACTGTTAAAGGATTTACAATATGGTTGTTAAACCAACCTATCTTCATAGGATTTTCATTCTCCTAATACAATGGCTAGAAAGTATAGTAGAATGTGTTGACCTGATAACTTACAATCCTCAATTGCTGATTTTAGATCCTTGTTCTGTCCAATTTGATCTGATATGACTCCATTCGAAGTACTTGATACTCTGTTCTATAAATTGATGCTACAATAATGTTCTTCTGCTAAGTCTTTTCACTTCCCTTCAAACTTTGCTAGCATTCTCTCATGCATTCCATCCAATAGTGAATTATGGGGTTTCAACCTCCTTAAAAAGGTTTCAAGACTTACGGTTAGGTATGAATCTACGATTGAGATTCATCCATCTTTCCTGCTCAATTCTTTGCATTTTTTTGATTAGTTGCATGTTGATTTCATAGGGAATTAAAAAGATTCGATCTTATCTTTAAATCCTTTGAGATTCATCTTGAGTTGACTCAAAAATGGTTTACATATTAGTTTGTGAAGGCACAAACTCTTATGTTGATTCTATGTTACTCGACACTTACTAATTGTTGATGCTCAGCACACATAGGAATTCTATCTTGCTCGACACCTATAGAAATTATGTCTTGCTTGGTACCTATAGAAATTTTGTCTTGCTCGGCACCTATACTGGCTCAGCATCAATTAGTCACTTAGTTTTTGAATGACTCGACACTGTCTATCTACTTGGCATCTATTGTAACTTGACACTTGATGAATTTTTGGCTCGGTACATACTGTAACTCAACATCTATATTATACTTAGCATCAACTAAGAAAATTTCTTAAGTGTGTTGACACTCAATTGTCAAAACCAATTTGAGACCAACACAAGACTAGTTTCTAAAGAGCAAGAAAGACTTCACCTAAAAAGGCTCTACTACAGAGACAAAGCATCATTACATCACATTCTCCTTATTACTCCTAAAATAATTCTTCTTGATTAGAGAAACTCTCACATTTCTCTTGCCATCAACTGAATCAAATGTGAATGCCCCTTGAATGCTTTACATAAGCCCCCTTTTATACATAAAATTATGCTATAATGGGATTTAACCATTATAACCACAAACTAACCCTTTTATGGAAAATATAATTTCATTTACAACCACCCTAAAAATTACTCTGCTTGGAACCACTCATTATTTAGTCATTAGTTTGATGATACTCCTTATTTTAATAAGGTTAGATGGATACATACCGATTAAGATAAATGTTATTTGAAAATAGTTTAAACACCATAAATGGTGTAATGGTGGCCAAAACAAGGATCAAATCCCACTAGCTTAATTTCTTGTTGGGCGAGTTGTTATGAGATAAATAAAAAATCCACTCCCAATAATAGTAAAGGTGGATGATTGGTTTAGCGAAAAAGGTAGTTGCAAGTGGTTAAGACTTCATAAGTTTGAATCCCATAATGGCCATTTTGTTACAACCGGTTCAACTTTCCTATACCCAAGTTGCTACATGGCATCACATGGTGGTGCCATGTGACACTCTCTTATTCATTCTCCCAATGCCACGTGTGCATGTTTGATTGGACAAAATTGACCAATGTGCCAAATCTTCAACATGCCACATGTCCAACACTGATAGGTGGATAACGCACATCATTTTTTGCCATGTTAGCATGATGATGTCATACTAACATCATCAAAATAATGCTTTTCACCTCAACTTCAAATTGCCATAACTTTCACATCCCATCTTCATTTTTGATGAAACAAACGATGTTGGAAAGCTCTTGACAAGGTCTTTAATTTGAAAGCCATTGTTGACCACTTTTGAGATGATCATATTTTCACTTTTTTTATGGCCTTTGTATGAGGTTTGACCAAAACTTTGACTAGCCATAACTTGAGAAAAAAAACTCCTTTTGAGCCCGTTCAAGTTCCATTAGGTTTAACTTGATGAGTTCTTCAACTTGGCACTACTTCCAAGAGATTTTGGAACACTTAAATTTTTAGTGGTGGATCCACCTAGATCATCCAATCATCTTATCTCTTTCCTTGATAGTGCAAGTCTTCTTAGTAAACTACAACTAATAACATTTATCCACCAATTGTCCAACACTCAACAAGTTATGCTTCAATCCATCAACAAAATAGACATCATTAATGTTAGTTTTACCATCAAGAGTAATGGATCCAATTCATGTTATATGACTGGTTTCATTGTTACCAACTCTAACAATACCTCCATCATGATTTTTAAACTTGACAAACTTATTCATATCACCAGTCATGTGATGTGAACAACTATTGTTAATTATCCAATTAGACTTCTTTCCAACTTGGGTAGCCAGAGCTCTTTCTTCTCTAATTTCTCTAACAAGATCAACTTTCTTGATAGCCAAAAATCCTATTTCATCATCTCTTTCACTTTGACCTTTCTCATTAGATTCTTCATCTTCATTTGCATATAAACAATTTCTATCTATATCTCTTCTAGGGTTGAATCTTCCCTTGTAATTTTTCTCTCTTTTAAGACATTTAGATACATAATGACCAAATCCATTACAAGTCCAACATTTAAAGATTTTCTTACCATTTTTTTATTGTCTTACCAGAAGGGATATTCCTTCCTCAATCTTCTTGTCTTCATTAGCTCTGTTGCTACCAACAAAATCTCCACAGGTGCTTGCACTCCTTATCAAATTAGGTCAAATATTTAGGGAATTAAAGGTTGTTTCAGCTCTTGTAAGTTCTCCAGACTATTTTAGATCTACTTTAGCTCATTGTAATCTTCCAAGTAAAGTTTCCTTGGTGAAATCCTTAGTGCAAGGCATCACTAGCTAAATCATCTATGTTATTGGCTTGAGTGGTGGTGACAAACTTTCAAGATCTTCCATATGACTTCACCATCTTCCTTGGTTCCACCATAAGACTGAATACCTACAACCATTTCTAATATTCTATCAATATAACTTCTTACAAATTCATCTTCCATCATTCTAGCATCTTGAAATGTGCATATCCAATTCTGTAATCTCATTTTTTTGCATGATCATCAACTTCAAAAGTAGATTCTAAAGCTTTGCAAATTTCATGAGATGTTACAAGTGACTTTACCTAATTGTACTCATTCTTGTGAAGTGTTGTCAGTAGGGTTTATCTTGCTCTCATATTACACATGAATAGATCTCTTTCTTCTTCACTATATCCTTCAAGATCTTCTTCTATAACAATTATCTTTTGACTTTTTGTCAAGATCCAATATCTTGGACCTATGCACAATAGATGAGTCTTCATCTTCTTCTTCCAACTGTCAAAGTTGGCCCATCAAATCTTGGACTATTCTTCCTAAACATATTCATCATTGATCTCCCAAAATTGTTAAGCTTTTTCTTCAAGGACCTAATGCCCTGATACCAATTGTAAGAATATATAGTCCACTAATATAATTGAGGGAGGGGGGAGGGGGGGTGAACTAGTTATACAACTAATATCACAATTAACAATATTAACCATATGTGTAATATAAACTAAAACCATAATAAGATACTCATACACAATAACACCAAATATGTTAACTAGGGAAACCCTTGATTAGAGGGAAAAACCCAGTGAAGATGGTACCCACAAGATGATGTACTAATATAAATATTCCTTGTTAAAGGATAGACCCTATTAGGAGTCTGCTATAACATTCAGTAACTATGAGTCCTAGTTAGGACACTTTGAATCCCTATTAGGAGATTCCAACCCTGATAAGAGTTGTACCAACCCTGTTAGGAGTTGTGGAAGACAACTGGACCCACTACCTAAAAAACTTCAAGGGAAAGACCAATGAACCCACTGCCCAAATGATCTCTATATTAATCCTTGCAGAGTAATAGAACTGAAATATACTTTCTTCCTTTGTCTCTATTCTATCAACCAAACTTCTACTCCCTCAAATCTTGTAACTAGATCTCAAATATTGCATGCAATAATCTATTGGATCACTTACATGCATTCAGTAAGCACTCTTCTTCTTTTTGCAATTCGCACTTTGAAAAAAATCTCAATACACATCATACTTTTTACAATTAAGGAAAACATCTTTCCTTTATACCATGTCTTCATAATAATTCCTTGAGTCATCATTGAGGCTTTTCCAATTAAATAAAATAAGATAATTCATTTAATTACAATCACAATAGTACTGTTAGCTCGTAGTCTATAAAAAACATCACACATGTGATACTAAGGCTTGCACCCTTGCGGATGTCATCACCTGCCTATCTTCTGTCACTGCTTGACTACACATCACTTCATTACAAATGGGATGTAAGATAGACAACAATCATCAGGAACTATTTTCCCAATGCTTTGTCTCTATACTGCTCTCTGTAAATCAGGTATAACTTCCATACACCATCGACTTAGGCTCTGTGCACTTAACCACATCATTAGAACATTGTGTTGTACATGTCCATAACTGTGTATGACCAGACAATCAAACCAAGATCTTTGTATGCTACTCTGCCAATATTTACATAAATAATGCTATATTGACATCAATGACAAACACAGTCATGAATGCAACATATCAATATTGTCCAATGCTTAACATACTCCCCCAATGGAGTATCATCAACATTCATGCTAACAAGATTCTCTCTCAAAACCCTAGTTAGGGCCTTCCTACGACTAGCAAGAACATAAAATTGTTTTTCTCCTATTAAATATAACTTGAAAACTTCAAACCACTTGCAAATCCTTCATAAGAATTTTACTCAACTTATCCAATCCTTCATAGGTTTGCATGCATCCATACAATCCTATACTATCAAGTTTTCAGATAGTTTTAGTAGCAAATAACAAAATTTTATTTTTTTTCAATGCCAAATGTACATTAGATTCTTCTCTTTTGTGTTGAGAAAGATGGTTTTGAATGTTGGGATTCAAATCTTACATATTTGCACAAAAGTCGCATTATGCAACATTGACAACTTTGACAACTTTTTGAAAAAATTGTCAAAGGTTATCAAACTCTTCTAAACTTTAATCCTAGACTCTACCTAGGAACCTAGAAAGGCCATGATCATAATATGATCATTATTCAACCTTCTAAACTACTTTTTCCTATTTCTAACTTAGAAATTCCCCATAAAATGACTAAGGTAGACAGTTAGGTTTATAACACACCTATTGCCACCTTGCCTTACAATTTGGACAATATTTCTACCATTGGATTCTAGATCCAACTATTAGCCTAACCATTTTCTTTTTATCCTCTAGATGTTCTTGTAATGGATGGAATTGAAGGTGCTCCTACACCATACTCTGAAGGTGCTCCTGCACCATACTCCTAGGGTGCATTGATCACAAGTCCTCTTGAGATAAGGTCTTGCAAACTTAGGCCATGCTTCTAGATTTATTGTTCATCCATCCTTACAGACTCTTCTTTAGGACATCCTTAACATTGAACCAAATACTTCTTTTATATATTCTTCCTAGTTTTTTCGATGACCTTTGTATCCAAGATCTTGTCAAGTCTCCTTGGTTCATGGGCGGGTATCCCTACAATATCTTCTTCTAGCCCTTCAAGTTGCACTTTTGAACCTGTATTCACACCACCTTTATATGAGGTTATATCAAAAATATTAAATATGAGAGAGATATCAAGATGTGAGGGGAACTCTATCTCATCAACCTTCATTCCATTCTTCTTCAATATCTGAAAAGGTCTTAGTTTCTTCATGAGTAGTTTGGTATGGTTTCCCTTTGGTAACCTCTTCTTTTTTAGGTATGCCTAGACCAAGTCTCTAAACTACAACTGAACATCTCTTCTATGTTTTTCTTTTTCTTTCTTATACTTCTCTACACTCTTCTCAAGTGCCAACCTCACTAAGTCATGAATCCCCTTCATACTTTCTACAAACTCCTCTCTATGAGCACTAATTGGAGTATTTAAAGGTAATTCCTTGAGTTGTAAGATGCCTCTTAGATTTTTCGCATAGACTATTTGAAAATGACTCTTCCTTGTACACCTATTACCTAAGTCATTAAAAGAAAACTCTTCTTGGGGTAGGACTGAATCCCACTTCTCTCCATATTGCTTTGTGAAGTGTCTAAGTAGATTCCCAAGAGACTTGTTGACTACCTCTATCTACCCAACTATTTGTAGATGGAAGGTAGAGATAAAACTTAGATTAGTTCCCAATTTCTTCCACAAGGTCCTCCAAAAGTGACCAATAAAATTAACATCTCTATCTGACAGTATGCTTTAAGGAAAACCATGTATCCTGACAATTTCTTTGAAGAATAAACTTGCAATTGTTGATGCATCATTAGTACTCTTACAAGGGATGAAATGGGTCATTTTACTAAATATGCCCACTAGAATATAAATGCTGCCATTTCCCTTCTATGATCTTGGCAATCCCATCACAAAGCCCATGGTGCAACTTTCCCAAGGCCTTATAGGAATAGGCAAAGGTTGATATAATCTTGCATTAGTGGATGTACCTTTGACCCTTTGATAGATTGTACATGTCTCCACAATCTTCCTCACTTCGGTCTAAAGTCTTGGCCAATAATAGAACCTTCTCACCTATTCCAAGGTCTTTTCCAAGCCAAAATGTCCTACCATGATGCCTGCATGTCTCTCCCTAATGATGTTCTCCCTCATTGAATATTGAGGAATTCATAGTGGGTGCCCCTTGAATAGTAGCCCATTTTGAATCAAGTACTCTTCATATTCAGTGTGATAGGTTTTCGAAAAGTCAAAACACACCTTATAGATGTCTTTAAAATCACTATCCTCTTTATACATGGCCTTCAATACATTGATCCCTACACTTTGGAGTTGGATTTCTTACACAAATTGATTTCTCCTACTTAGTGCATATGTCACCTTACTAGAAACTCCCTTCTTGTTTTTTATTGAAAAGGTGTAGGCTTGAATTGGTTCCACCCATTTCATAGGTATGTGGCTTAGTTTCTCTTGCCTCTTTAAGAAACTCAAAGCCTAGTTGTCTATGAAAGCCACAAATTCCTTTGGAATGAGGTAGTGCCTCCATTTCTTCAATTATTGTACTAAGGAATACAATTCAAAGTCATAGGAGGAGTATTTCCTCTTGGCTTCGTTTAGTTTCTCACTAAAAAGGGCTATTAGCCTCCCCTCTGAACTCAAGACAACCCCTACCCCTAGAGCCAGGGTAGAAGCATCACATTCAATAGTAAAAATCTTCTAAAAAATTAGGAAACACTAGGATTTGTTTCTCCATTACCTTCTTCTTCAGCATTTGGAAGGCCTCCTCTACATCCTTGTTCTACATAGACTTACATTTTTTCCCACCCTAGATTGTCTCAAGGATAGGAGCACACAACTAATTGAAGCCTCTAATGAACCTTCTATAGAGAGAAACAAGTCCATGAAAGCTTCTGACTTTGATCATGGTCCTAGGAGAAGGCAAACTTAAGATGGCTCCCACCTTCTCAAGATCTATTTTCATATTGCCTTCTAAGATTACAAATTCCAAATAAACAAGTTCTCCCTGCATAAAAATACACTTGTCCAAGTTGATGAAAATATTTTCTTCATGAAATCTTTTTCACACTAAGCTAAGATGCTCTAAATGTTCTTCCTTACTCTTACTGAAGATAAGGATGTCATCAAGGTATACTATGACAAATTTCCCAAGAAATGGTTTTAGCACTTCATTCATGAGTCTCATGAATGAGCTTGGAGCATTTGACAAGTCAAAAGGCATCACCCTCCATTCATACAAGCCCTCATTGGTTTTAAATGCAGTCTTCCACTCATCACTATCCCTAATCCTTATTTGGTGATAGTCACTCTTCAAGACTATCTTGGAATAGTACCTTGCTCCCCATAGTTGATCCAATAAGTCTTCTATTCTAGGCATAGGGAATCTATACCTAATAGTAATTCTATTTATTGTTCTAGAATCAATGTACAATCTCCATGTGCCTTCCTTCTTAGGGGCTAAAAGGGTAGGTACTATACAAGGATAGAGGCTTTTTGAAATCAAACCTTTATCTAGGAGTTCTTGTATTTGTCTTGTCATTTCCTAATTTTTCTCAAGAGTCAGTTTGTATGTAGCTTTATTAGGCAATGTTTCTCTTGGAATCAGATCTGTGTTATGCCTTATGTCTTTGATTGGGGGCAACTCACTTGGAAACTCTTTGGTGACAATGTCTTTATACTGATTCAATAGGTTTGCAATGTCATATCCCCATTTTAAGATAAAATTTTAATAATTATTAGATAATACAATGTTATTAAATAAATAATAAAGTTATATTAAAACTAATACTAAAATATAAAACAAGAAAATAATATTTATTTAATCTATATTATTAATAAAATAATATCTAGCATGATATTTTAAATAATTAAAAAATAATAAAATTTCAATGAGTAAAGAAATAAATAAAATTAAATACAAGAGACAATATTGTAGAAAGTATGTTAACTTTCTAAATACAATTTAATAATAAATAAAATAAACACAAATAAGTAAAAAAATAATATAATATAAATTAACTAAATCTAATAAAATGTCAAGAGATGTTTAACAAATGGACATGACTCTTTAAAATTAAGATATAAAAGAGAGGAGAGTTTATTTTAGAGAGGAGGAAAAAGGAGAGAAGAGCACAGGAGTTCAAAAAGTGAAAATGGAAGAGGAAAGTAATATGGAGAAAATAAAGAAGTGAATTTTTGAAAAGGTATCAATGATATTGAAAGGATGTGTACCTTTTGAAAGGGTCATAATAATGAACAATTGTGACTCTTCAAAAATATTATGATTATAAAGTATTGATATTTTTTCAAAGGATTTTAGTTATGAAGGGTTGTGACTTTTCGAAAGGATTATAACTATGAAGTGTAGTGACATTTCAAAGGATTTGTATTATGAAAGGGTGCGACTCTTGAAAAAGAAGAAGGTAAGAAAGGTATGTTTATGAATTATTTTTGTTTAATTATGTTTTATGAATTTATTTATGAACCATACTTGTGGATAATATTGTGTTAGCTCATGGGGTTGACACCATGGATATTAATGAGACTCGAAGCATGGAGCATGTGAGATATTTAAAATCTCCATTGGCTATCGAGGCTGAGAATTAATGTTACTTGTAGCATGGAGCATGTGAGATATTTAAGATCTCCATTGTCTTCCATGCCTGAGAATCAATGTTACTCGTAGCATGGAGCATCTGAGATATTTAAGATCTCCATTGTCTACCATGGCCAAGTGTCGATATTGTAGTATGGAGCATGTGAGATATTTAAGATCTCCATTGTCCACCAAGGCCTTAATTAATGTTACTCGTAGCAAGGAGCATGCGAGATATATAAGATCTCCATTGTCTTCCATGGCCAAGAATCAATGTTACTCGTAGCATGGAGCATGGGAGATATTTAAGATCTCCATTGTCTGGCATGGTCGAGTGTTGATATTGTAGCATGGAGCATGTGAGATATTTAAGATCTCCATAGTCTACCATGGCTAATAATTGACCTACCAAAATATTCTAAACTTGTCAACATATGCATATGTAAGTAGCCTTGGATAGAGGATGCTCATCCAAGAAGAATCTTAAGGGGTGCGCTCTCAGGAAGATGGCAAGGTAGCTATAAGCTAGGAAGCCCGACTTGGAGATGTCCTTAAGATTGGGGTTAAATTAGAGGGTAGAGTAATATAGTTAGTTTTATTATTATTGTGATTCTAACATTTATTTTTCAAGTATTACTTGTCCCGAACTAACCCTATTAGTGGGAACATTACATAGAACCTCTTTAGGACCCACATGTCTCAAGGGCTTCACTTCTTTCACAACCTTCTTAGGTCTATCATCCTTTGGAAAAACTACTAGGACATAGCATGGAGCCTTTTCTCGCGTCATAACTTTTAGAAACTATTTCCATCTAAAAAGAAAAATTTAGGATACTTTTGTTCTTTTGTAGAATCTGGCACGGGCAAGAGAGTTACATTTTCACCTTTATGGTTGATGGTGTATGTGTTCAACTTTCCATCATGGTGTGCCTCCACATCGTATTTCTAAGGTCTCCCTAGTAGCAAATGACAAGCATCCATTGTTACAATATCACAAAGGACTTTGTCTTTGTATTTTCCAATTTGGAATTCCACCCAAGCTTGCTCCTCTATGATAGTTTGCTACTTCTTTGTGAGCCAAGACACCATGTAAGGCTTGCACCCTTCTCAACTTCAATTTTTTAACTACCTCCTTAGATACCAAGTTTTCTATAGACCCACTATCAATCAACATATTACAGACTTTGTCTCCACACTTGCAAGTGATTCTAAACAAGTTCTTCCCCTGAAGTGGTTCATGAGTGCGCTTGGAGCATTCAATAGTTTCCTCCTCATCATAAGGGCTTCTCCATTTTGAGGTACTACATAAGATCCTTGTGTTTCCTCTTCTTGGTTGTCTTCCTCTTTGACTAAGTCTTCCCTCTTGTCAATTTGATTCTTTGACTTTTTAGGACACTTAGATGCCAAGTGCCCTGGTTGGTTACATTTGTAACACCTTGGAGGTCTTGATGATCTCCATCCAAATCTTCCCCTTAAGTCTCCTCTCCTTCCCCTATGGGATCCTCTATAATTTTTCTCACTAAAGGAATTCTCCTAACTATTCTCCCCATAGTCTCTAGGAGTTTGTCCTCTGCCACCACTTGATCCTCTTACTTTATTGCCAAAATATCTCTGGCCTGTTCCTTTTCCACCTTGATCTTGTTTCCTCATAAGATTTTCCTCCACTTTCAATTCAAATTGAAAGCATTTCTAGACTATGTTAGGAGAACACAGACTAATTTCATCTTGGATGTTCATCCTCAACCCTTGTATATACTTAGCAATTTTGACACATTCTGGTTCCACCAACTTGGACTTTATAGTGAGTTTGTCTAATTACTCAATGTAACTAGAGACATCCATCTCCTTTTGCCTCAAACTCTACCTCTTCTTAAGAAGTAGAATCTCATAGTCGTCAGGTACACAAGCTTCCTTTATCAAGGTCACCATCTTCTTCCATGTTCTTATCTAATTTTTCTCCATCTTCACCCTCTCTACCTGAGTGAAATTCCACCAAGTTAAGGCTGACCCCTTCAACTTGGATTTGGTTATCTTAACCTTTTGATGCACTGGTATCTCCTCACCATCAAAGAAGCTAGTGAGTGCATCAATCCAATCCATTACTTCTTCTAGATCCATATTCCCAATGTAGACAAGAAGATCAAGCTTGGTGTCCATGGTCCTTCTCTTCGTCGATTTCAAAATCTTTAGGAATAGCCTCTGCTCTATAGGAATCTCTTCTTCTTCCTCTTGCCAAGGGGTTTCTTCATCACTCTCCTCCTCATTCTTAGAGTTACCACTGAATTCTTTCTTGACTTGTTCTTTCAGTTTTTCCATCTCTTTCTTCATTACTTCCTTTCTGCATCATGCTCCTCCACCACCCTCAATAGTTCATCATTTGTCATTCTGTTAGGAAGTTCATTATCATTTTTTTCTCCACCATCTAAGATGCTTGCAACTTTGTCTTTCTCCAAATATCTACGTAGTTGCTCTAATACCACATGGAGCAGCAAACCCAAATTATATCAAAAATTTCTACCTAGGAGTATAGAAAACCACTCTTTACCAATACAAACTAGGGCTCCACAAGGGTTCCCAAAACCCACACTATCTAGACTAGATATAATTCAAAGTCTAGAACACCTCTTTAATGCATGACAAGACACAAACTCAAGACTAAAAGTTATAGGGATGGAATATAGTCTTTTCCAATGGTAAGATGTAAATGTCAAATGTTTAAAACACCAACTCCCCAAAATTTGCTTTGGAAAATCAAACTACACACTCAAACCTTCAAATAGGGCTACAAGGAGAATTCTTGGATTTATGAAGGCAACCTTCTTGGAACTCCACCATATAAAGCTTTTATCACCTCCAAATTCTTTAATAAACTAATCAACAACCCTCACCAAGTTAGGACCCTTGACCAATCCCCTGACCAATCCCCTAACTCAAGTTGTTTACAATTCTCTCCTAGACCTAATAGGGATAATTAGGTCACTTTTATAAAGAAAGTACTAGGAATTCAATTCACCTTCCAACCAAACCTATTGGAACACTTTAAGAACATTTCAAAACATCAAAATCCAACGTTTTAGGTTTTTGCTCCACTCCTAGGTCAAGTTGTGCCTCAAAAACCCAAAACTGGACAATCACATTTAGATGCATGTCCATAGGGTTTAGTATTTACTCTCAACATCTTATAACTCCTAGTTTGAGACCCAAAATTTCTTATAGTACATCCTCCTCCCTTTCGTTCCACCAAGGCTCAAATTTTTCCCATGGTGGAATCTTTGGGAAAGAGAGATACTCTCTCGAAACTCTAGTTAGCGCCTTCGTGTGACCAACAAGCACACAAATTGGTTTTCTCCTATTCAATCTAAAATGAAGTATTCAAATCACTTTAAAATCCTTAATAATAATTTTACTCAACTTATCCAATCCTTTAGAGGTTCACATGCATCTATACAATTCTGTACAATCAAGTTTTGAAACAGTTTTAGTAGGAAACAACATATTTTTATTGATTTCAATGCCAAATGTACATTAGATTCTTCTCTTCTATCTTGAGAAAGGTTTCTCAACTTTATTTATAACATTAGAAATCAGTTCCAATTGAAAAATTTGGTTGTGAACATTGGGATTTTGATCTTGCAATGGATGGAATTGAAGGTGCTCTTGAACCAGAAGGAACAATAGAGGAAGCCACAGCTAGAGAAGAGCAACATGATGTGTAGGTGTGGAGTGCCAGTCACCCACATGATGCCCAAGAGAGTCAATAGGACTTAGTGAGCATCAAGTTTTTCCTGATACTACATCACAAAATGTAAATCCTTTGACTGAGGATGATTTGAAGAAAATACTACAAGACTCTACCAATGCAGTAATCTAATATTGGTGAGAGTGGATGAGATACAAAATGTTGGAAGATTGGCAAGATTGGAAGATTGGTTTTATGATGATATGTTACATTCATGACTGAGTTTGTCATTGATGTCAACATAGCATGTTTGATGTCTTATGTGGTATCTGACAGAAGAACAACATAAAGATTAAGTTGGTACGAACGACTAGTTGAGAATGATAATCACCCAAGATTATGGGAGATACTACTAAGTATCTGGTATATGTAGTTAATGTTGGAAGTAGAAAGGAAAAGTCTAGAAGAAGTTATGTAAGTTTGGTGATGTATGTTCTGAGATAGAGTTTATAGAGGCATGTTCTTGTAAACTTGTTATATCTCCTAACAGAGTTGATATCTTGAGGATCAAGGTTAAGGAGATGAAGAAGACATGTTGAGGATGACATGGCTAAGCTTCCTTGTCATAATATTGCATGTATGAAAATTTATTCAAGTTGCAAGGAGGAAGATTAAGGTTATCACTAAGTGTAATGTGTTCTTGGTGAGGTCATATAATAAGTAATTGAAAAGGACTAACAGTCGACTTAGGGAATTGTTTTATGGACTCGGTATAAAGGAAGGACATTTTCCTGGACTCAGTATAAAGGAAGGACATTTTCCTTTATCATGTAGTGTGTTGATATGATTGAATGATCAATGATAAGTAGTAGAGAATGAAAAGTTGAGGAGAGCAATGTGGAAGTGAAGGAAACTTCATTGCTGAGGTTTTTCTAAGTGATCAGAGGTTTGATATTTGGATTCGAGGTTCATGACCTATTCTACAAGGTTTGATAGTGATTGGTCCACTTGATAGGATAGAGGAAAGAATAGAGAAAAGAAGAAGATACCAATAAATTACTTGTTTGAGGACTAAGCTCTTCTTGTAGTTGAAATTTCATGTTTGGGCAATGGGCTCTTCTTACATACATTGTACCACAACTCCTAATAGGGTTGGCACAACCCCTAACTAGGTTGGAATCTCCTAACAAGGATTCAAAGTCTCCTAAAAGGGACTCATTGTACTAAATGTTGTAACAGACTCCTAACATGGCCCATCCTCTAACAAGGAATATTTATATTAATACATCATCTTGTGGGCATCATTCCCACAGGGGTTTTCCCTATGATCAAGGGTTTCCCTAGTCAACATATCTTGTGATGTGACAATCAATCTTGCTTCTTTCCCTAGGAACTCACAGGGTCTCCTTAGGTCATACATTTGACCAAACAGGGATCCTACTCACCCTATGCTCCTTAGGCCTCTATTCAATAGATCCTAACCATTCAATTGGTGCACATCAATAAGGTAGAACAAACTTGCTTGACAACTCCCATCAGCACAGGTAACCCCAATTTCTCATTAGACTTCCCAAATAGAAGGATGGTCACCTAGGAATGTCTTTGGACTCCCTTCAAGGTCCTCAACCAAAATCAATCTTGAAACCCTAATCAAGTTCCAACTACTAAGCAAAAATCCATTAAAATGCTTGAAATAGATCTACAAGAATTAGCCCTCTAAATGCAAAAAAATCTAATTATCTTGCAAAACTTCTTAATAATGAGTCCAACAGACCACCATTCCAAGTACCCTTTTCAAAGACCTTGATGATTTTGGGAGTCTAGGGTTCCAAAATTTTCCTTATTGTATGAGCACAATTTTAGCCTTAAAACAAGGTTTTCAAGGGTTTGGGTTGATGTTTGATGGAAAGAGTGTTTACCTTCTGTTAGCCCTAATTTTTACTATGCCTAAATTCTGAAATTTTTAATGTGAAAATGCCTTGAATTTTTTTATGAAGCTAGGGTTTGTTATTTTGCATTATCAATCCTCTAGAGAAAGCCCTAATCTGATAATTTGCCCCTTCCTAGTGTTTAGATTTTACTTGAACTTCATAAAAGTTGTTTTAGCCTAGCAAACCCTTGATTTAAGTCCACACCCTTTTTGAATTTTTAAAAATTCAAAAAATCATTTGGTTCAACCTTTGTCTTAACATACTTCTACATTTTAATTGTGAGCTCATAAATTTTTTAACTACATGACCATGCGACTAGGTTGTTTGTATGGTCGAAGCTCTTCATTAAACTGCAACATCAAATGGTATGACTTAGCAAAGCAACTAAGTTTCCTTTAGTTATTGAGTTGTGGTAGTTAAGTGCTTAAGCCCTTTTTGTATTAAAACTATTCAAAGGAGTTAGTCTAGCCTTAGTCGCATGGTCACCTAAATGGAAGTGATGTTATAAATTTAAATAGCAACTAAGAAAAATTCGTGTTCGCATGGTCAGGGTCTTAAAGACTAAAGAGCTTGATATGATCATGGCTGAGCGAAGATGGTTAGAAGCACTTAAACAAATATTTGATCATTTGGTCCTTATGATAAGTATATAATTTATAAGTTTTATTGTGATGCAACGATAGGGTTAAAACAATCAAGCTTACCTTCAGTCGTACGGTCGAGGCAGTTAGGCCATGATAGTTAAGATTAGTTGCAACCTAGCGAATAAAGCTTTAAGAGGCATGAATCTATTTGTTTTCCTGGTTATGTATTTGAAGAGAATAAAAGTTATAAATTCAATGACTCAACAATGTAGTCATTTTGGAGGATGAACATATGTGATCTCACTTTTGCAGTGATAAGAGGAAAGTAATCAAAACAAGCAATGATATGGCGAAACCAAATAAAGATGCATGTTCGCATGGCCGCATAGTTAAGGATTGTAAGAAAATTTTAGATCATGACCATGTGATGTAGCTAAAATGAAAGAAAAACATAAGGATTCACATTGTCGTGATGTTAAAAAGATGTTAATAAGGATGAGCCATAAAGCAACAACTAGGTTAAAAAAGCCTGAAGAATCATTTGCTTGCACAATTGCATGGAAAGTTTGTTATAAGATAAGTAGAGTCGAGACCCTGAAAAAATAGATTATAAGAAGGAAGTAATCGCATGGTCATAGCAAGGAAGTTCCAAAAGCAAGAAAGGTGTGTGAAGTTGTGACTTCATGATTGTTAAAGGGATTCTAGCAATCACAGAGAAAAATGTTAATGTTAATAAAATGGAGTGATCGTGCAATTGAAGTTTTGAAAGGGGTCAAATTCTTAAGGCTCTTAGTCACAAAATTAACAACCAAAAGCATCAACTGGACTATGAGGCAGTGATGCAGACATGAAACCATGGTCATCTGGTTGCCGATGTTAAATGTTTAGACATAAAATGACCATGGAACAACAAAAAAAAGAAGTCATTGGGTCATTTGATTGCCTATGTTAAATACTTCAAATACACCATATTTGGAATCAACAAATTGGTGGGAGTAAATGGAACTATGAATCCCCCTAGGTACATATACATTATGGATCTAGATGTCTAGGACCCAGTTCATAATGTTGGATTTGATTTTGTTGAGTGTATTATAAACATGATGCATGAAGAGATTGTGGCAGCTTGGAAGGGAGAATTGGAAAATTTTAGGTTCTTCCATTACTCAATGTTGATGCATACTATTCTTTACAAAAATATAGGGCATATCAGTTTGGATTTTATTCAAGCCACTGAGGAGAATGGGGAGAACTTTCTCGTGCAGCTGTGGACTTGTTTCTAGCAAAGGTTTTATCCTTATTGTAGTACTCTTGCCTTTTATAGTAATTTTGTTTTTCAAATTTCAAGCATGTGTGTTAATATAACTGAAAGAATACCTAGAGGACTAAGAATGTTGATAAGACCATCTACTTGTCCTAATGGAGATAGGGTAATGAGCCATGATTGGGCTAGTATTTTTCTGTTTGGAAATTTTTGAATAATAAGGGTTTTTTGGTGTCCTCGGCCCCCTCATGTGCCACCTAAGTATGTTCCAGAGAGATTAGGTTAGTTAGAATTATTTTGGCAAAATGCTTATGATGAGCATGGAATATTTAGATCCTACTATAAAGAGAGGCTCTTTTGTAGCCAAGACTAACAAAGCAGGGGACTTTGTGATAAGGAAAGATGTAATAGAAGAGATAGAAAAAAGCATTTCTCAATTTATGCTTCCTACAACCCCTACCAAGACCTATGATCCAAATAATTTAGTGAGGCATGCTCTTAAACATACGAGAAAATAAACTCTCCCTAATAGAAAGCTAAATTGGGAGGAAGATTGCATAATGAACTATTTAGAAATTAAGGTCTATAGGGATAGAACCTGTTGTTAGAGTAAATAATTTATTATTTATTATTTATTCTATTTACTTAAGCTTACTTAGGTAAATGCATCCATTAATTAGTTGTAGTCTAGGATTTTTTTATAAGTTGTTGACAATACGGGAGTTTGTTCTCTCCTAAGTCATACTTATCCTCTCAGCTTGTTCAACGACTTTCCACCTCATGTGGATGTATGCTTAGTTGTCACACTTATCTCCTGGCATCTCCTAACTTCTTCTAGGAGATTCCTGGAGCTCTTTATATTCGGGCTCCCTCATTGTATTTTCAACATCTCATTCTTTCATATTGCAAATACATATTTTCTTGTGTTGCAATATCTTTTTCTCTCTAATGTCTATTTAGGGTTTTTCCCTTGATCCACGCTCTTCCTTCCTTGGCTTCCCTTTGACAAGTTTTAGCATGCAAGTGATCTTGGGCATCTTCGGAGTTGGATTTCATCAACTCCAACATGGTGTCAGAGCCTTCCTGTTGCTGCTTCATTGAAGGATTTTTGAAGCCGTGATTTGGAGTCACAAACCCTAGTTTGTTTGTGCATGTTTCTTCAAATCAAGCAAACAGAAATTTTTTGAAGCACATTGGGCCCAAACAGACACTGCCATTGGATTCAAAAGGTGCTTTTCAGCTAGGATCCATATAAAACTCATCAATTTTGAACACAGGGCTCCAGGAGGCCAAAAAAATTGAGTTGCAAGAGGTTTCCATACGGTCGTGCGGATGATTTCGGCATCAAAAAATTAAAAAAATATAATTTTGGGTGTGCCACCGGTGCTCAAACCATAGGCTGCCACAATTGAATGCGCGACCGCTAAACCACCACGGCTAGCGCACCACTCCCGCCGGCGACGCCCCCGCTTTCTGCCGCTCCACCGAGTGCTTTCCACTCTTGCACTCTGACAACGAGTTCCTCCACCAGTGATTAGCGCTCTACCTCTGCTCGAGCACAGTCAGCAAGTCTGATAGGTTAGAAATGTGTGGATCCTTCCACCTACTGACATGTAGCAACTCCTTTCCCAGTCAACAACAGCCTGCACAATCACTCTTTGGTACAATTAGCAACCACCCAGTCTGCATGTGACACATGGCAGAGTTGCCACGTGGCTCCTGCCACGTTAGTCATACCTACCACATGGCATTTTTTTTACAGTGACAGTTGACTAGACATCAATTTTATGCCCATGAAATTTTGACATCAGCATAACATCAGCGCTGCATTAGCCCTTGCACCTCTCCTAGGTCCTTTTTGACCTACCTTCAGTTTTTTGGTCATAACTTGATCATACGGAGGTATTTTTCCAATCCGAAAGAAGTGTCGAAAAGCTAGTTCGGAGGAGGAGACATTAGTACATATATTTTTAGGTTTTGATGCATTTTTATTTATTGTTTTTTTAGTTGAAGTCCAAAGTTATGTTTTTTACTCCAGTATGCATATCTTTTGCATCCCATGTCAATTTTTTTAAAACATTATATTTTTGGAAAGTTGGTTTTGTCACCTTTTCAGAAATGTGGTCCTTTTCTTTAGATTTTGGCCCGTGCTCTTTCTATCATATTTTTGGCATTTTTGGTCCATGGTGGATATCTTGGGTGTTTTAGGTCTGAGGATCCTTTTCCTGGCATGGTTTCTTTTATTTCGGGCTATCCTATCTTTTGTGTCAGCTTTTTTCTTTTTTTGATCATTGTAGCTATCATTTGTAAGCACTTTTATGTATCGCACTGAGATAAAGTGCCACTCTTGCATTCTGGGGGTCATGAACGTTATTTTGAGACAAGTATACTTGCACTATTTTCATAAAGCACCATGGGGGGATAGTAGTTGCCATATTTGTGTCATCTTCCTTTATCAAGTGAGTGTACCTTCCAAGAAATTAGCCCCATGTAGCACCAATGTGACCGTGTCTTTATAGGTGTTTGTACCTCTTCCTCTCTCATCATTCTTGGTTCATTTGCAAGAGACTTTGGCCCACCTTCTCAGTTGCCTATTATCTCACCCCATCTGTATTAAGGGGGGATTATTATGTTGTTCTAATGCTTCCGTGGTTCAATGGTTCGACAGTGTGAGCTATGTATTTAGTGGTTGATCCTATATACAAGGCGATTGCAGTGGCTAGCTACCTATGCATTTGGGTGAGATGGATCATCTACCATATAGAGATGCTCGATTCGTACCATCTTCTTCCTTGGTGGTTCTTTAGATCAGCAGTTTCTTTTTGATGGAAAAGTTTTGCAACTTCTTCATGCTTCAGTGATGCTCTTCATGATCACTCCTTGTTCCTATTTTAGGGGACATTCCCTTAGTTGGAGGCTTCTTTAGTTCTTCACTAGGTTCTTACCTCTTTTTGGGGGAGGGTTTTTCCCACGTGGTTTTCTCTCTTTCCCCATTTTCAGAGGTTACATCTTTTGCATTTGTACATGGGTACCTAACATGGCCTTGTTGTCGGGACCCATTATGCATTTCTGCATTTCTTAGTTTTGTAAGCTTAAGGCATTTCCCTAAGTTGCACTTAAGGGGGTGTGTTAGAGTAAATAATTAATTATTTATTATTTATTCTATTTACTTAAGCTTACTTAGGTAAATGCATTAATTAATTAATTGTAGTCTAGGAGTTTGTTATAAGTTGTTGATAATATGGAAGTTTGTTCTCTCCTAAGTCATACTTATCCTCTCACCTTGTTCGAGGACTTTCCACCTCATGTGGATGTATTCTTAGTTGTCACACTTATCTCCTAGTGTCTTCTAGCTTCTTCTAGGAGATTCCTGGAGCTCTTTATATTTAGGCTCCCTCATTGTATTTTCAACATCTCATTCTTGCATATTTTAAATATATATTTTCTTGTGTTGCAATATCTTTTCCTCTCTGATGTCCATTTAGGGTTTTTCCCTTGCTCCACACTCTTCCTTCCTTGGCTTCCCTTTGACAGGTTTTCACATGCAGGTGATCTTGGGTGTCTCCGGAGTTGGATTTCATCAACTCCAACACCTGTAAATGGAGAGAGATATGAGAATAGAAGAAGCCATGAAGGTAGTAGATCCATCTTTCAAGGGTTTCTATCATGAATCAGCATTCTTGGGCAGATTTAATAAGTGCCTGGATAATTTTGATCAAATAATGGCACAAGTACCTGTAGAAATCAGAGACAGAGTAGACAATCAAGCCCCTCAATAGGAGGATGATATTACTATTAATGTGGAAGATGATTAGCTAGAGAGTTCTTCATGGGTTCAAGGGAGAAAGAAACAAAAGATGATTGAGATCCCTGATAAGCTTAAAGGGAAGGCACTAAATTTTTTTCCTAGAGGATCTCAATATTTGATACAATAAAGCATAACTTCTTGTTGAAGCAAGCAAGGGAGAATGAGAAAATCACAAATAAGACTGAGCTACAAATCCAAATGTTGGATGAAAGAATAATCTAAGCTCAAGAGTTTATGAAGCATGATGAATTCATCAAGTCAGATGAATTCAAATCATTCCTATACAAGGTCAAGAAAAATGAGCTTACCCCACAACTATAACCAGGAGATTCTCCATTGAAGACTATAGAATTAGTGCAAAGGATGTAGGAATATTACCCAAACAATGAGATTCTCACTATGGAAAAAGCTAGAGAGTTGGTAACAAGAAGTGAGATGATTCTTTTCCCAGGGTGGGAGCTTAGTTCTTCCTTCATGCTCGATCCAATTAGAAGACATGAAAAATCAGTCTCTTTTGAAGAGACAAACATTGTTGGTGAGCGATAGGGGTCTGGTTTCAACATTGACAGTAAGACTATGGTTGTATAGAGCATGGCTTCTAAGGGAAATAAGCAAACCTTATGGAAATAAAAGACTCCCCCCAAGGAAATATAATATTTTGGAATGTCACTACTGTGTCTATTGACCAAATCCATCATTTGATGAACATAGCATTACTAATGGGGAAGAGAAAAATGGATATGCTAGAAGAACAACTATATCAAACATACAATATATCCATTGATGCTAGGAAGAAAAATGAGAAAGAGCTAAAGAGGACTTATGTCCTGGAATGGAGATTAGCTACCTTAGATGAAGAGGTAAGGAGCCTAAGAAATATGGCTAGGCCCATTACAAAGGTAAAAGACCAAGAATTCCAAACAAAATTTGATACAAAAAATGTGGAAGAGAGCCTAGAAAATGGATATTGATGAGTGGGATTATGCAAAAGAGGTGGAAATCAAGACAATTTGAAGCCTAATGATGCACAAGATAGGTGCCTTACAAAAAATTTCACAAATGTGCACAGTAGCTACATATATATGCAAGGAGCTGAATTTCAATGCTCATAGGCATTAGCCTTGCTATCCACTCTATTTACAACTTGGGGGCCATAAACACAATTTTGTGATAGTTTAGTCTCTCTGCTAACTTAAAAGAAAGAATTTCCCACCGTGGTAGTCACCAATGCCAGGAAAATGATTAACAGGGTAAGGGAATTACATACATTTTTCTCAGGAAAAATGTAATTGATCCGAGGGAAAATGAAGATAATTTCTTGTAGGATTCCAAATTTTTTTCCTACTATCTTAGATGTTAATGGGGTTATAAAAGAATGGCAGGAATGGTCTTCCTCTTTTGAGGATATCTTGAGGCATCCACGGTTTATTAATTATTGCAATAATGAGACAAATGTAACAATTATCTATGAAGTGATTGATTTTGTGTTTAGAATAGAGTCAAATATGAGAAAAGTTACTGGAGAACTAAAGGAAATTATTGACACTAAATGGAATAAATGCATAGATAAGTTAGACAGCATCCGAGATGCCACATGGCCTAATATGGATACTAATATTGCTATCTGGGAAGTTATAGAAGACATTAAGGCCATAACATTCATTGAGAGTGGATAGGTAATCCGAGGGTGTAGTTAAACAAAGACGGGACAAAGAAGATAAAGAAAAGGAAAAGAAAGTGGCAGGCAGATGAAGATCAATAGAAAGATGCTAAAGAAGTCTACAAAAGTGTCACCTTCGCATTTTGCAATTGCATCCTAATTTTTTTATCAAAGTAAAAGGAATGTTTAAAATATAACAATATAAAAATTAGTTATATTTTATTTTCCAATGATTTCTTGACACATGTCCTCCCATCTGAAGATTGTTGCAATCCTTCCTATAAAAGGATTTCCAAGATGGGGAGTGAGCGTCTAAAGTCTATACAATTTTAGTGTTTATGCTATTTTACAGTCGGTCTAGTTAGTCTTTGTGTCAATTTTTGTGATGTATTTCAATTTTGCAATCTAGGAATATAAACAAAACTTGAATGACAATCTTGTCATATCTTGAGTTATCTTGAGTTTATACCAGTAATGTATTGTTTTCATGGAATATTAATACAAAGAACGTTTCTGCAATATTTGTGTCTTTTAATTTTGTCTCCATTTCCATGTGTCTATAATTTTGAGATTGAAATGAACAAGGTTCTTTCATTTTAATGCAACTTGGATGGGTTGTATATATTTTCATTGATTTCTATTAATTCAAGGAGTTAAGTAAATGCTTTCATTGAATTCATAGGGTTTCTAGGTATATGGGAGGGATATCATAAGAATGAAATTCAGGGTTAACTACTAATAAATGTAATTGTAAAGTAATTAAATAGGGAAATTTTTGTTGGGTAGACTTTGTATAGCAATGGATAAGGCATTGATAATCAGTTCAAATGCAAATTGAAGAATTCATGTGGTTGCACAAAGCACATTTTAATATCAAATCAAATTTTACTTTTCTATAATAAAGAATCAAACTATTCGTCATCACTTATTTGTAATAATATCTTTATGTATTATAGTTAGTTTTTGTAATTAGGGTTTTCATTGTAAATCTAAGAAGAACTGTTGACCATTATCTACTATAGGGGATAGATTTGATAAGAAGAGTGTGAATGAAAGTAGTTTTGAAGGAGAAATCAAAATATCTAGTCATTTCCATCCCTAAGGTGCACCTGAATTTGTCTTGTAGAGCCTAAAGTGTAGAGAATCTCTATTATCCTATTGAAGTTGGTCCAGATCTAAAGAAAATCCTACTGAATATGGGATCTAGCTAGTCCTTAGGCTTGTTTTTGTCTTTTGCATCCTAGTATTAGCTCTTTTACATCCTAGTAATTTTAAAACACCAACACCTTCCTTAGGACTTCCACCAAGACTTCCCATTTGGTTTGGGGTCACTACATAAACACCTTCTAGCATATTCCAATCTCAAGTTGAAGCATCAGACACGTTGAACCATTCTAACTCCACTTGCTCTACTCTATGATCCTTAACCAAGTTACTAGGACTTGCCTAGGACATCACTTCAAATACACCTCCTCAACTTTATAGGGACCCATATCCACTATACAAAATGTACATCGAGTCATGTCCCAAATCCAAAAAGCTCATACAAAACCTACAGTGGGACGTGGCCCTATGACTCCATTTGCACAAATAGCCTAACTCAGAACAACAAACTGGTAGAAAACAAAAGAATCTAACTAAGCACACAAAACCATATCAAATGACCAAATAAAACCATCCAAAACCCTGAATCAACCTACTATAACACTTCCAATTTAAAAAGTTCCAAATCTAATCCATATTTTTGCCAAAAGAACTCAAAAGCTTAAAACTGCTATTAAAAACTTGTTGCATAGTCCATACAGTCCAATACTAAACTTCTCCATCCCCTTGAATAGATTGAGAAAGGCCTCATATAGGATTTCCACCCACACTCCTAACTTTTTTAGATAGTTATAAAACCTTCTAGACAAAAATTCTTGAAATGCAAGAAAAGTCGCTAATGTTGTCATTGACAACATTTACAACAATTGAGCAACTTTTACATCTTATGGAGTTAAGCCCTCAAACTTGCACCAAAAGCCATGAAACCTTGAACAATGTCCAAATAGGAATTAAAACACCTAAATATGGCCTTAAAATTTCAATTTTCCCATTCTACCCTTCTAGACCTCAAAATACCTAGTTTGGTCTTGTATGTCATTAAGAGCATCTTTGACCTATTTGGGCTTGTCAAACCTAACACTCACATACTTAAGACTACATGAGTCCCTTTATTCACCTAGTGGTGTGGCTTGAACCACTATAATCCAAAATCCAAAAGGAAGCCCTAGATCTTCCTTAGCCCACCTAGGTACCCCTGCACCAACTTGCATCTATAGGGGAGAAGAAACAAGACACATCTAATGTGCCCCTACAAACTACAAAGGTAAAGAAAAAGGAATCATAGGATCTACATATAGATAAAAGTGTAAACTGTGAATGGAAAGATGTTACAAAAAGGACACCATCTAAAATGTCAAAATTTGTCATTCAGATGAAAGAGGTAGAAGCACAACCTACAGGTATATCAGTGCCAAGCCTAAATAGTTTAGGTTTACCAGCTTTAGTAATTGTTGACAAGGATGGAAAAAAAGTGAACAAGGGTAAGGAAGAAATTCATTGATGCTTTCAGCCGCCTAGAAATAAATGAAGATAATCCTATTATAGAGAAACATGTCACCACTGGGGACAAGAAAAAGGATGAAGACCTAGATTCTAATGTCAAATTATTAGAATGGTCTAAAGGAAGTTTCATAGCAAGGTTTTGGAGAAGATGTCTAGTGTTATTATACTCAAACAAGTTGATCTAATAACCAAAATGGAAAATGTAAAGAAGGTGTTAGAGAACATTTTCTCTCTATACAAAAAGCTATGAAATGTTGAGATATTTACAAAGGGGACTCAATGAGATATTGACTAGCTGCTAGGAGATTTTAATTTCATAGGTACCACACTACAAAAGTCTTCAAGTAATAGTCAGTTACATTTTCAAAGGCTACTGTCAACTTAGAGTAGGCTTGTTGAGTTGCAAGCACAGGATCCCAATATTAGATCTACTCTTATTAGTATCCAATCCATGTGGCACCTCACATGGAAGTATTGCACAAGGAACTAGCCTATGCAGAAACATTGATGAAGAAAGATTCTCATCTTTCTACACATGAAGGTTTAGTTGACCTTGTTGCTAATCTTGAAATACAAATTCATTCACTTGATAGAACAAGTGATAGTTGGGATGCAACATTGAAGATAATAATGGAGCTATACAAACCATTTTTGGAAAAATAGACTATCAACGTACAACCCAAATGACATAAGTGTCAAAAAGGGGGGATTATGAAATTTTGGAGGAAAATGTCTTATCAAGGCAAATACCTACTCAGCAAGAGTAATAGAAGCAGAAGTAGAAATGAAGTATTTACTCAAGCGAAGTAATAAGGTATGGAGGATAGACAACATTTTTTATACAAATGCAAATTTTGAAATTTTGAAAGTTTTATATAGAATTCAAGCAACAAATATACATTTTCTAACTTATGCACAAAATGAGGATGTATATGCCATGACAAAGTGATTTTTCCACTCATGTCAAAGGGGAAGATTTTTGATCTCATTTTGGTTTTGACAAGGCAGTGAAAAAACACTTAGTCATTATCTAGCAAAATTATAGTGCAAGCCAAGTGCATAGTACATGTTGAGTGATTAGAGTGAGTTGAGAAATTAGTGCAAGTCTAGTGATCAAAGCATCTCAATCATAAGTTTCCAGATAGTACATGTCAAGTAAATGACTAGTCGGTACTGAGCACTAGTATGTGTCGCGCAGATAGTATGTGCTGAGTCACTCCAGTGTCGAACAATCTATACATGAGGAGTAATCTAGGTGTCAAGTAACCATAAGCACACAAAGATGTGAAGGTTACTACTATAACTATCATAAGTATGGACATAGAGCATATGAATGCAGATCCAAGCCTAAAAGGTCATCGAACAAGCAAAGGTAAAGCATAATGCAAAATCTTATAATTGGGATTATAATGCTAGGTATAGTTGTCACTATTGTCAAGAGTATGGACATGTTGCTGAAAATTGCATAAGAACACATTTCAAAAGTGACTACAAAAGATGGTTGAGTCAAACTACATGTTTTAGTTGCTTAAAGACTGGTCACATAAGCAGAAATTATCCAACAAGGTCAAAGGCACCCATCACTGCATTCAACAATGGAAAAGGAAAGGAAGAGGTTGAGAATGTTAGAGATGAGATGAATAGGACATGGAAGAGAAAGGAAGATTGCAGCACATCAAGTTTAGATGGGATCACTTCACCCAATGGGTCAGGTGATCACACCACCTCTAATTAAGAAATCAAGAGGTAAGTACGGAACTGATATTTAAAGATATACTATACATCATTTCCAAGGATTTAGTTTTGAGAATATTATATTTGCATGAGGAAAGATGCAATGTGTTGTTTAGAATTTGGAAGGAATCTTTAAGTTTTGTCAATTTTCATGTTATTGTTAAGCATGAAAAGTTTCATTGTGGTTGACGAGTGAAATATAGTTAATGTCAAGCTATTGTAAGTGATAGTGTTGACCGAGCTTGTATTGGTTGCTGAGCATAAAGGAAACTACATGGAAGCCAAGTGAGTTGAAATTTCTATACAAGTCAAGCTTATAGTTGTGTAAGCACTGAGCATTAATTGCAAAGTTTGAAGGTCTATATGATCAATTTTTGACTCATTTGACATCATTCAAAACTAGAGAGATCATTAAGAGCTAAAGGAAAATTGAAGAGATCATTCCAAGCATTTGTAAAGAAAATTCAACCATTGTTCGACATCATTCATCATGTTTCTGAAGGTATTTGTCATGTGTTGAGCTATCTTGGTTGAATTTGTACAAACCCTAAGTATTAAATATGTTGTCTAGTTCTTCTGCTAGTAAGGTCAAAGAGGGACATGAGTTTTTAAATGTTTAATTAATTAGCAATGATTTTTTCTCTATGGAGAATGCCAAAGCTGTCAGCAAACCTTTACCTAGTCATTTGAAGTTGACTAAGGAGATGTTTCTAAAGACACAAGAAGAGGAGGATAAGATCCAAGGTACAGTATGATTCATTTTTAGGAAGCTTGATGTACGCTATAGTATGTATGAGACTGGATATTGCACATGTAGTGGGAGTTGTTAGAAGGTGTATGAGTCATCATAGAATTGAGAATTGAAATGTGATCAAATGGATTTTTAGATATTTGAGAGGAATATCCAATAAATATTTACATTTTGGGGTCTCTACTGCTTATTTACAAGGCTATGTTGACTCAAATTTGGTAGGGGATATTGATACTAGGTGTAATACTATAGGATATGTATTTAACTATTGGTGAGACAATAGTGACATGGGTTTCTTGGTTTCAAAAAGTTAATTATTTATCCACTACAAAGGCATAGTATGTTGTTGCTATAGAGGCAGCCAAGGAGATGATATGGCTTCAGTTCTTCATGAAAGAATTCGAAAACCCATAGAGGGATAAATATTTGTTTATACATACCCAAAGTGATATTCATCTTTCTCTACATGTAAAGACAAAACACATACATTTATAGTAACATATCTTCTGGTCATCTTTATATGTGATGCAATGGAGCCAAACATATAAGTCTATCAAGACAAAAAGTAGCCCTCAAGATCCCCTTAACCGAAGTGTTGAATAAAAAGGTGCCTTTCACAAGAAAAGGTGCCTCAAACACTCATTACAAGTGTTGTAAAAGAATGGTTTAAGGTTATCACAACCCAACCTAACAAGACAATCCTAATCACTAGGATGTTCCAAGTTCTCTGAGACAACTAATCACTAGTTGCTTACAAGGCAAAAATGACAATTTTTGACACAAGACCCCTAAAATGTAAACTAGGACTAGGGGTGAATCTAGGATGGAAATCAAGTCCATTTAGGTCCCATTTAGGGTGGGAGAGTGGATGGATTTATATTATGTAATTTTATTCAAAGAGTTGCTTCACAATACACACTTTTAGGCTTGTATCCCTTAATTCTAAACAAAATCATATCTTTGGAAAAATCCACATAACCCTGAGATCTAATCATAGATTCAAATACCCTTTTGGGGCTTACAAAACATGCCAAAGAACTAGGAATTAATGGCAAAAAAATCAAGTTTTACTCAACTTTTCAACTAGGAAATTAGCCCTATTAGGTCTCTAATAAAAAAGGAGGTATACTTTCTCCTTATCAAAACCCCAATATAACAATTGAAACATGAGAGGGCACACAAATACAAGTCAAAAACCTCATTTTAAGTCCTGGTGACTCCTTTTGAGTGAGTTATGGAAGTTGTTGTTCAACGTTGAGGGCATGCACATGGGACTTGCATGCCTAGGGCATCAAATTTTGCCTTGCCACCTAAATATAAATTTATGAAACCAAAACCATCTTAAATTAAAATTTCAACACTTGGATTTCACCAAAGGCCGTTAGATTCCCATTGTGAAATCCCAAAATATTGTTTATTTTACTTGAAACCCTAGGTCTAGCAACTAATTATGACCACTTTTACAAAAGCGTAGATATCTAGAATTAGGGAATTATTCAAGGCTTCAAGCCAATTAAATTTTAAATTTGAATCATCCAAGAATCCAGCAATGTGAATCAATCCTTCTGGTTTGTTCATACATGTCCATACAATCTACTACAACATTGATTTTGCAAGAAAATTAGTGTTATCTTATTGATTCAAGGGAAAAAGTACACAATATCGCCTACCACCCACCTCAAATGGCTTATGTAGGCATCCCCAATGGTCATAACAACTTTTCAAACCAAATTTGGCTGTTGGGGTCTGAAAACACAAATTATTGCTTGACAACTTTTTAGCAACTTTGCAAGAATTGTGCAACTTTTGCAATATTTGATCAAATCATGATCAAAGCTTATCTAAATGATCCAATGTGGATATAAACATGTCTAAAACATTAAAATAATTAAATATGTTAAAAACTAAGGTTATTGGACTCCTTTGACCAATAGTTGACCAAGGGCTTATAATATGCCAATCTTGGAACTAGGTCTTACAATTGGGTCAAAATGAATAGCTTTGATTCCTAACCTATTCTAATAGTTCCTAGGACCTTGAAGAATTCCTTGAAGTGTATCAAGACACTTAATTTTATGAGGGTTCTCTTGCATCAAGATGATGGACAGTTAAAGGTGGAGAAGATACATATAGATGATAATCCAACATATATGTTTACAAAGGTAGTCACAAGGGAGAAGTTGAACTTATTAGAATATATAGTCCACCAATATAACTGGTTGGGGGGTGAATTATTTATACAACTAATATAATAGTTATCAACTTTAAACAAACTTAACCATATGAGTAATACAATTAGAAGCCAGAACAAGATACCCATACACATTTACACCAAGTATGTTAACTAGGGAAACCCTTGATCAGAGGGAAAACCCTGATGCAAATGGTATCCACAAGATGATGTACTAATATAAATATTCCCTATTAGAGGATGGACCCTATTAGGATTATATAACAATATTCAATACATATCAGTCCCTATTAGGAGATTCCCACCCTATTAGGAGTTGTGGAAGACAACTGGATCCATTACCCAAACAACTTTAAGGGAAAGACCAATCAACCCAATATCCAAATGAACTCTATATTATTGCTTGCAAAATAGTAGAATTGAGTAGTATTTCCTTCCTCTGTCCTGTCAACCAAACCTCTTCTCCTTCTAATGTTGTAACCAAATCACAAATCTCGCATCCAATAATCCCTTGGATCGCTTACTCATGTTCAGTAAATACTTTGCTCCTTTTTTACACTTCATACTTTATACAATTGATCACAACACATTACAAACAAGGAAAAAATATTTCATTTATACCATCTCTTCAAAAATAATTCCTAGAGTTGTCCTTGAGGCTTTCCCAATTAATTATAATAATATAATTAATTAATTATAATTACAATAGCACTGTCGGCTCACAGTCTATACAAAACTTCACACGTGCAATACTAGGGCTTGTACACTTGCTGACATCACCAAAAAATTGTCCTCTTTCACTAGCTAATCATGCATCTCTTCATTGCATCTCAGATGTAAGATAGCGAACAAACATTAGGAACTAGTTTCCTAATACTTCATTTCTGTACTGCTCACTGTAAACTAGGTACAACTTTTGTGCGTCTTTGACTTATGTGATGCACATTGAACTAGTTCATTAGGACATAGTACTGAACATGTCCATGACTGCACATAACCAAACAAGTAAAACCTTGTTTGTACAGCCAATATCTCTCTCTTACTCTACGAGCCTTCACAAACTTACAACTATGTTAACATCAATGACAAACACAATCATGAATGCAACACGTCAAAAATCTCCAATGGTTAGGATACTCCCCCAAATTAGTATCACCAACATTCATGCTAAAAATATCCCCCTTTGACATTGATGGAAACATAGACAAAAAACATCTAAGTTTCAAGAATACCAAAATAGTACCTTGCTATTATTGTTGTTGTTCTGTTGTTTATTAATCAATTCTAAAATCCTCTGGAACATTGCACTATTCTTCTTCTTCTTTAGGATCGACAACTATTTTTCATAGTAAAGAACTCATAATACATATCTCCCCTACAAAGATATTCCTCCTTTACGTGAATCTTTCTAAATCTCCCTAATAAAGTAGAGATTCCCATGCGCTCTCCCCATACATACTTAGAAGATGTTTTTCATGCATATTCTCTCCCCCATTGACATCAATGAAAAAGTCCTCATTATGTCAATTTACTACTCTGACTAGCTCAAGTGTCCAAAGACATTGTTCAATACCAAATACCAAGAGTCCTCAATGAGTCAGCTCATCACAAATACTCCCCCATATAGGAAGCATCAACATTCATTCTAATCTAACAATCATGCTCTACACCACTAGATTGGTGCACTTACTACATCACCTACTCAGAAGTGGGTAGGGGCATAAACCAAAGCATACCACTCAGGTACTCAAATGTATCTTTAGGTAATGGATTCATAAAGATATCTACAATCTAATCTTTAGTACTCACATACTCTAATCTGATTTGCTTTTCTATTGCTTTCTCTCTCAATACATGATACTTAATAGGGTATATGTTTAGTTTTAGAATGCAATAAAATATTTTTAGACATACTGTACTTTTGCTATCATAGTAAATGATAATAGGTTGTGCAAACTCAATTTTGATATCCTTCAACATATGTTTCATCCACATTACTTGGTTATAGTTTTTTGTTGCTACAACATACTTTGCCTCGGATGTACTCTGAGAAATATAATCTTGTTTCTTTATTAGCCAAGAAACCAATCTTCCCCCAAGAAAAAATGCTCCACCACTAGTGCTTTTTCTATCATCCATACTACCTACCAATCTGCATCAGTATATGGACATAGAGTAAAATCACTTGATCTATCATACCAAATTCCATAGTCAAATGTTCCTTTCAAATATTTGAATATCCTCTTTATTGTTGCATAATGATATTCTTTAAGATCATCTTGAAATCTAGCTACAATCCCAACCACATTTTCTATATTTGGTCTAGTGTGAGTTAGATATTGCAAACCTACAATCATGGATCTATACTTCTTTTGCTCAACTATAGGTGTGTCATCCTTTCTAGATAACTTGTGACTAGTTATCATAGGTGTACCAATAGGATTACAACTTTCCAATCCAAATCCTTCAAGTACTTAGCTTGTGAAATGAAAATTCCATCACTACTCTACACAATCTACAATTGTAGAAAAAACTTCATTTCTCCTATCATGCTCATTTCGATCTCATTCTTCATTTCTGCAACAAACTTATCACTTGCTTCATCATTTCCTCCAAATATAATGTCATCAACAAATATTACTATTATCAGCAAACCATTCTCAATTTCTTTCAAATATGAGTTATTATATGTCGTACCTTTAGCAAATCCAAACTTTGCCAAATAGTTGTCCAACCTTGCATACCAGGTTCTACATGCCTTCTTCAAACCATAAAGAACTTTCTTTAGTCTACATACCATGTCTTTGTCTTCTATCAAAGGAAAAACTTTAGGCTACTCAATATATACCTCTTCTTCAAGTTCTCCATTCAGGAAGGTTGATTTAACATCCATCTTGTTGGACATATAGAACAAGTAACTGAGAGGGGGGGTGAATCAGTTACCACTAAAATATTTTAGATCCCTTGGATGTTAACAATAAAACTGATTGGTGATGTTATTCAGTAAACACACAAAATATGTTGTAACTCGATAAATGCAGATTGTGATTTACTTTTAACTGATCTTAAACATTCATAGTGATTACCTTGCAAGCATAAAAGAAAAAACATGAACACATGAGACACTAGGATTTAACATGGGAAGCCAATATGGGAAAAATCACCAATGTAACTAGTTACTTTTTTCACTCTTCTTAAGTGAGCCCTGTTAGGAGACAACCCGGTTAAAGGTTACAAAACACACTATTAAGTGTGACCTTGTCAAAGGATTTAATCACCTTGTTAGGAGTGGCCTTGCAATAGGTCTTAGAACAATTCAATGGAACTATCACCTTGTTAGAGGATTTACAACTGGCTATTAAACCAACTCTGTTAAGAGATTTTGGATAACTACTACAATGGTAAGAAAGTAACAATGAAATGACTTGATTGAGATGCAACTAAATTGCTGATTACAGATCTTTGTTCTGCTTCATACTAGATCCTTCCTGACAGAATATTACTTTGTTATTCCACAAGGATATCTGACCATCCTCCAAGTTCACTCACACACTTCCCTTCTCAATCAATCAATACACTTACATACTTTGAAAATCACAACTTCACCTTATATTTATATCGTTTAGATCGTCAAGTTGGCTCAATACAAATTACAATGATCAATAATCATTACCATAGTCAGTTGGAATCAATACTTGAAATAATTAAACTTCATATCTCAAATCAACAAAATCCTTCAATAGTCGACCTAGCTCGGTAAACACTACGTCTGAAATGATTTCTTGTGTTAACCAACAGATGCTTGGTTAACACTGTGAACTTGCAAAATCCTTTGGCAACCGAGTGAACTCAGTTAATACTAACTCTGGTCAACTTTCCTTTGCTAACCATGAGAGCTCGGTTAACACTGCTTTCTACCATAATTCTTTCAACACTTGAGTGAGCTCGGTAGACACTATCTTTGTAGAGTAACCTTTCAAGAATGCTCGGTAGACAGAGAGAACTGTCTTGCTGACCACATGAGCTTGGGAATCACTGACTGACAACTAATATGAAATTTGTGTAACATCAAAGACAACACACAATTAGTTAATTATATCTAACACATCTAATATACCTTGAACTTCTTATTCAGTGCATAAGCCAAGAACATTTTTATTGCTTCCATTTTGGCTACATGTGCATATGTCTCCTCATTGTCTATGCCTTCTTGTTGTGAATATCCCTTGCAGACATGTCTATCCTTGTTCGTCACAACTTCACCTTACTCATTTATCTTGTTTTTGTATACCCAATTGGTTCCTATCACATTCTTATCTTTATGTCTAGGAACTAACTCCCATGTTTCATTCTTTACAATCTAATCTAATTCTTCCTTCATTGCTTGAATCCAATGATCATCTTTACATACTTCATAGTCACTCTTAGGTTCTGCTGGAGTTTCAAAATTACCAAGCACCAAGGTCCTCTTGGTCTAAGGGTTAGCCACCTTCTATATTGAACTAAGAAATCTCTAGATCTAGATCCAACTTTAATAAAACCACAGGGATTATCTACTCTTTAGGTTCTACAAACCCAAGGCTAGTGTACCTTAGAGATATGGGGATACATGACTGGTTTATGATTCATGACTCCATCATATTCCTATTAACATCATCTTCCTATTTCACTTCTATCCCTTATAGTAGAAAATGGTGACAATTCTTCTAAACTTTACAAATAATACTTGACAGCAGCAGCTAACAATTACATACAAGGGATTATTGCAAATAAGTGTTGACCAACAGTTTAACTCTTCATGCATGAAAGTAATATTTGATTTGATTTTGAAGTTTTTCTTCATGCAACTCCATGATTTCTTCAACATGTAATTGAATAAAAAATTAGTGCCCTATCCATTGGCATTCAGAGTCTACCTAGAAATTTTGATCTAATTAATTGCCTTATAATCAATTATATCAGTAATTAACCCTAAACCCCAGTCTTATGAATATCCTTCTTATGTCACTCAAAAACCTATCAATTTAATGAACCATTTAATTAATTCCTAGAATTAAGAGCAACAACAAATTGATATACAACCTATCCTAGTTGCATTAAATTGCATAGACCTTGTTCATACAATCTCAACATAACCAACAAATAAAAATGGAGACAGAATTTAGAGAAAAAGATATGGCATAATACTCATCTCGTGTTAATTCTCCTTGAAAATCATATAGTACTGATGTAAACTCACAATAACTCAAGACAAGACAACATGATCTTTCAATGTTCAATGTATTCTTAGATTTGCAGAGATGGATACATCAAAAAGTTAACACTAAGACTACTGGACTGAATGCAAGACTAGCATAACACTGAAAACCGCATAAAATTTGGACCTCAACTCCACATCTTGGAAATCCTTCTATAGAAAGGATTGCAACAAGTTCAGATGGGAGGACACTTGTCAAAAACATATTCAAAAGCAAATACAAAGATATTTCTATTTTGTTACAATACAAAACATTATGTGTACTTCGGCCAAAAAATTTTATGCAGCTGCAAAAACTGGCAGGTGGCATTTGTCAACAGATATCTCTTGAGAAATTTTTTTTTGTCTTGAGCTAATGTCACCATCCATGGCTTTTCCCTATCCTTTATACCTTTAACTGCATTCTTTAGTTGCACTAATCACTGTCACTAGATAGCAAGGCTTTGATGTCTACAATCAATTCCCATATGGCAATATATGTATCCACATTTGGTCAAGTGGCATCTCTAACTACCTCCAATTCATCTAAACACTTGGTCCACTTTACATCTATTATGGCTTTAACTTCAACAATTACTATAGACATTTTTGCTTCTATCTTATAAAGCATATCAACCATATCATAAACTACAGTAGGACTTGCTTCATTATTGCAAAAGGACAAAAACCTAGGATGATCAAGAATGTTTTCAAAAGAGGATGACCACTCTACCCAGTATTTCATTTTACCTTTGCTATCCAAGATTGTAGGTACAAAATTAGGTGTACCTACAGCAATTATCTTCATCTTATTTTGGATTAGATGCATCTTGCCACCAAAGAAACCATTCAAATCTTTCACCTTATGTATAACTTTTCTATTATTCACAATGGTTACCTTTGGCAAGTCTTTTTTATGAGGTAGCAAAGGAACTAAACTGTCAAAAAATTGCATGTAAGGGCCCCATGTATTAAAGAGTGGAGATAACAAAGCAATAGCTGCTAAACATCTATATTCTACTCCTTCTAATGCAAGGTAGTTTCTATGGACATTCTGAGAAATTGTCTTCAATGTATTTATATTATGAATTAGCAAGTTCTTCATTGCTCCGATCTCAACATCCTTGCTTGCTTCTAAATTTCCTTCATCAATATCCATTGCATGGCCTAATGTCTCCCCTATTTCAGGTGCTTGGCCTTCTGTCTGCACACTTTTGTCATGGAGTTCTATAGTAGTCCTGACAATTTATTTAATGATGCTACTTCCATTTCCAATTTGATAGTGTTTTTATGCAAGACAAATATTTTCTTCATTTCCTCTTCATAGCTTCTTCTTGTCTTGATAAATCTTTCATACGTTTTTTCCTGTTGAGCTTGAAGATTATCCATCTTGTTTTTGTTCGTTAGTCCTACTAAAGTATGCATCCCATATAACTAATCACTGGAGATGGACTATATATTCTAGAAAATAACATTCCCCCTAGGGGATTCCTTCATTTCCATAAGGGTAGGTTTATCGTGCTCTAGAGCTAAACTCCAAATCGTCATTGTTTGAGCATCTATGTTGAAACCTGACCCTCTCAATTCTCCATTCAAATTTTCATCTTTAAATTAAATTATTCTTTCCTATCTCCTCATTTTATCTAGAAGAAAGGATGATTTGAGATCCCATCTTGGGAAGACAATCATGCCACTTCTTGTTATCAAGTCTCTAGCCTCTTCAACAGTAAGGGTTTCACTTGTAGGATCATATTCTTGAAGTTTTTTCACAAGTCCAATAACTACTTCATCTGAATTACCTGGGTTCATTTGCAGAGCAAGTTCATTATGCTTTATCTTGAATAAAAATCTCTTAAGCTCCTTAGATTTTAAAAAACTATCATCACTCATGAACTCATGAGCTTCAATAATCTTGTCATCTATCATTTGAGCCTCTAGTTGTAATTTATTTTCTCTCTACTCATCTTCTAATGCTTGAGATATCAAATACCTTATTATTATATCAACAAAATACTTACTACCCCTTGGTAGAATTTGGAGGGCTTTTTGCTAGGCTTTCTCTGGCAATTCAACCATCTTTTACCTTTTGTGTCTTTGTTCTGCCCGTTCATAACTCTTAGGGATATCTTACTCACGTTGGTCCTCATCATCAAAGACCTCAACCATAATCTCATCATTTGAATAATTAAGGTCAATCTTTCTTTTGATTGCCTCATGGACCTGAAATACCTACTCATCAAAATTCTCCACACATTTGTCCAATTTGGACCAGTAATCTTCATCAGGATAAAACCCTTTGAATGATGGATTTGTTTTTTTTTTTTTAATTTCATATTCAAATCTAACAATATCTCTATACTTAACCATCCTTTCCCTGCAAATATCATCATTTAGCCTGTCAAAAATAATATATTCTTCCCACATAGGCTTTGTGGGAGGCAAATTGTATCCCCTCATTCTTTAAGGCATGTCTAACTACATTGAATGGGTCATAAGTTCTGGTTGGCCTGATTGGAAACTTACAATTTTTCAAGAATGCATTGGTTTCCTCAATTGCATTTTTTCCAATTTCAAAGTCTCATACTTTGTGCATCTACACAGAAAGGTTCCCTTCCTAACACCCTTGCCCAATTAATCAATTACCAAAAGACTTCCACAAACCCTAGCCTTCCAAGGACATATTTGGGTAGGATATGTAGTGGTTGAGTACATCCAAAGATTCTTATTCCTCAAACAAGAAAACACTTCCCTAATCATGTGTTAATTGCTTTCCAGCATCAAAACATATTTTAGGTTTAACAACCTTTCTAACACTCCTAGGGATTCTTTCAAGTAATAATCCTATCATTTTTAAAACTGGATAAACAAAATCATTATAAAAAGCTATGACATTAGAATATGGTTAAAACATTTTCCATAGCCTTGTCCATCTTTATACTGGCAGTCTTTCTCCCAACTCTTGTGTAGATTTGAAGAAACTCTGATCAAATATATCAGCATTATTAAACAGGATCAGGTGCATGATTAGGAAATAATGATGGAATTTGAAATCCTTCAATTCTCCTTTATGGGCAAGAGTGATCTCCTTATGTATCCTATCAATAATATATTCCACAAAATCATACCAAACATTATGATTTGGGTCTTAGATATTTAAAGCCATGATATAATGTGCTCCTGAAGCATTCATGGTTCCATCTAAACCTAGGGCTTTGTTGATTCCAAACATAGTATTTTAAAAATATCTTTAAAAGAATTCCAAGGGCATGATATCTTCAATATCTTTCTTCTTTGGAATGTTTCCCATGTTCTTCTTTACTGAAGGAATTTGTCTGGTCATATTCCTACCCATGTAGAAACTCTTATGTTTTTTGAAATTTTCATTCAATTTCTCTATCTCAATCCGCAGTGACATAGGTCCACCCAAATCTAATGCCTCTATGAATGTTTCCTTATCCAAAGATAGGAAAATGCTTCTGCCTCTTCTGTGAAATGACTTATTAAAAGAATTGTAGCATTTAATAAATGTTGTCACCAAGTCCATGTCTACAAACACTTTTGGCATAATCAACTTACCCAAATTACTTACCCAAGAGTTACATACTAGAACCTTTGTTGCTTTGTTCTTGCAAAAATACTAGAACAATTCATACCCATTTCTATAGTGATGCATATGGGTCTTTGAAGGCAAGATCATTTACATTTTGAGCATTGGTGGAACCAACTAAAATATGTATCCACTCTTCTACAAATGTGTTGGGAACCCTTGATGGTACATCTGGGTCTCCAATCACTACCTGTGTAATTAGTTATTCTTCTCACTGAGCCATTTCTACAAGTAATTCTACCAACTTTGTATAATGGATGTTGAAGGGTTATTGGAATTCACTCTGGAAACTTAAGCAATTATGAAAATGGTAACTAAAATTTCTCTATCTTTTAGACTTTATTTGATTCTACAAGGGAAGCGTGGCATTAATGGCAATAAAGATCAACACACTTGAAAAACCTATCAATTCTCAAAAAGTTGGCAAAATCTATATTTTTTCATATCTTTGTACATCCAGCTCATGTTCTTTTTATCTAGCTCACACATGGCTGTTAAAAATACTTTCATGCCTTAAAACTAACAGTTGTGAGGATGCAAAAACCAACTCATTGCTCCTTCACCGTGGCTTTTATGTTCTTCTTGATTTTGGTTGCGATCATGCAACTAGGGTTATCTTTCTAATGTTTCACATCCTCTCATTTTATCTTTCTAACTGCTGAGTTTGGCTTATGATACTACAAATGTCCTTATTCTCTCCTTCAGAACTCAATTTTACTTTAAATTCATAACTGTCACGATCTAGTGATGAGATTTTTACTTAACATTCTACACTTTCACAACTGTTCATCACTTAACACATTTTATGCCTGCGATGATGCACTACTTTACATTCCTACCTTATCTCCCCTTCATGACCATCAGACAAGATGCACACTATAACTGTGTGATGTTGTACCAAACATTTTTCTTTATCTTGCAACATCACAACTTAATATCTTAAAAGATTAAAGAATCGTGCGAGGGTACAAAATATACCTTTTAACTGCAATAGTTCTTTTTTTCACAGCTTCACATCATTATTTGTTTATCTTTACTCTTGGTTGCGAAGATGCGCTCCATTGATTTAATTGACCATTACCTTCTTCTCGTAGCTTCGCCACTTGAACTTAAACTATAACACAAACCCTTGTGAACATGTGATGGTCTTTAACCTTAACCATTTTGAACATGTCTTCACTTGATTGTAACATTGACTTGGTAACTAGAGATAGACCTTGTGATAGTGTGATGCACTGCATTCACACTTCTTTGCCTTTACCATGAGCTAATCAATAACTCAAGCGATGGTGCAATAACATAAATCTTAACTGTCAAATATATTTTGCGACATTGCAACTCCACTACCACCATTGCCACTTAACCTTGTGATAATGTGATTACCCTTTACGCTAACTACTTTCCTTTGCTTCGTACTATCGCCACTTAAAACCTTAAGCTAACATATAACCTCACGAAGATGTGACTAAAAGCTTTTGTTGCCATGCTCCACTAACCTAAGGTTGTCTTAACTCATCTGGGAGGATACACCTTCATATATTTTATTTCTTATTTGGACGGTCACCACATAAATTAGCTTGCCAGAAAAGACCTACAACCATGTGCTCATTCCCCTTTTCACTCCTTCGCACATTAGAAATAGATGTTGTCAATGACCGCTGCAAAGCCATATAGAACTTAAAATAGACCTTCCATCCTTTTGCAACCCTATAAATAGTTAGTGTGCATAATAGAGCGATGGCACGACTATTGGAAATTTGCACCATTGTGACTTAAAAGATACAAGAGATCATGAAATTCAAAGATAAAACATTAGCTTAAAACTTAGGGATATAAAGATATAACAAGGTTTTTCACATATCTCCCTTTTAAAAGGAAAATGCATTTCAAATGAACTCAAACGATATACAAGACAAATATTTTACCTAAGGTTTTTTCATGAGGTCTGACATAATTTTTTAGAAACACTAAGCTTTTCTCATATTTCTTCCTAATTTTCACAGATTTAAACAAGACTGCAAGCAAATGAAAAATAAGGCCAATAGTGGTTCTATTTGGGGATGATGGATAACTTGTATCCATCCAAGAATGTAGAATTTCTAGCAGAAGCAGACCACACACATGAAACTCATCACAACTTTTTCAGAGAACACACCTAACCAAATAGGAATAACAAATAGGAAAATAATTGTACAAAGAAAAACATAGGCTATACAAGGATATGTAGAATTTGCAAAAATTTATAGGGAACCCTAAACTATTACTCATGGAATAAACAAGTATTTAAGGAAAAATACCTATTCAAGAACTTTCCATGAACTGTCAGCTCAAGAATATCACCTGATAGTTAGAATGTATGAATCCTTTCCCCGTGATGGATCAACTAGATAAGGACCCAACCATATAGGATCAAATTTGCAATGTTTGACTTTGTCTTCAATCCTAGCATTCCACATTAAAACTAGATCTTTAGGTCCAAACTTCTTAACCATTGTCTTTTTTTCATACAACAGTTTAACCTACAATTATAACTTTGCATTCTTGGTAGAGGCTTCTTTTTTGGTCTGTGTTAGTCCTACCAATGGATCAAGTGATCACACCACCTCCAACTAGGCAATTAAGAGGTCTATGTGGGAATGATATTTCAAAGTTCAATTATACATCAGTTCCAAGGATTGAGTTCTGAAAATATCATATAAGCATGAAGTAAGATGGAAAGTATTGGTTAGAACTTAGAAGAAATCTATAAGTTTTTATGTTGTTGTCGAGCATGAAAAATTTCACCATGGTTATCGAGTGAAAGCTAGTTGTTGTCGAGCTATAAAAGGTGATAATGTTGGTCGAGCTCACTATGGTTGCTGAGCATAGTAGGAATTACATGGAAGTTGAGTGAGTCAAAATTGATATTGGAGCCAAGCTTATAGCTGTGTAAGCACTGAGCATTTATTGTGAAGTTTTAAAGGCTACATGGTTAATTTTTGACTCATTTGCAATTATTCGAGATTGAAGAGAGCATGAAGAGCTAAAGGCAAATTGGAGAAAAGGATTCAAGCATTTATAAACTGAATTCAACTGCTACTCAACACTAGTCATCAAAATTTTCAAGGTATTTATAATGTGTTGAGCTACACTATTGAATTCATGCAAACCCTAGTTACTTGTTATGGCATCTAGCTCTTCTACTACTACAGTTAAGGAAGAAAGGAAGTTTTGAATGTTCAATTGATAAGTGATGAGATCAAACAACCACATTTCCAGGTAATTGCTGACATTTCATATAAAGGAGACTCGTCTAGTGTGTTATCTATGATACCACCACAAGTTTTGATGATAAAAGATGTAAGGTATTGCTACACTTGTAAGGTTGGAAGCATTGGAAACATGGAAATAAGAGACTTATATGGAAAATTGTGTGAGAAAAGAGTATTGAAAGAAGAATACAAAGTTGTAGAGAAATAAGGCTTAACCCATGCCCTAGAATTTCCAAACGTGTTCAAGATAGAATGGATAAAGATTTTTCTTGGTAGAATTCATGACAATTCTATATGGTTGGAGAATGGCCCTATCAAAATTACAAAGAGATTTATTCACAGAGTGATAGGATATCCAACCCTAGATAGACCTAAGATAATGAGGAGTGATGCAAACAAGACAATTGAGAAGAATACAGGGGCACTATGGAACAAAAGAGGGATGACCATAAACACAATTATTGATCCCCTAATTGCATTTGCAGTGAGAATCATTACACATAAGTTCTTTCAATCTGACAGGTTAAAATTTGTACCATGTATGCCTGTGGATTTGGGTTACAAGATAGTGAAGAAGGACCATTCTTATGACCTTGTTGAGTTACAACTCCTGCAGTTATCTGAAAACTCGAGAGCCATAAGGAAAGCAAAAAGTGCACAATGCAAATATGGTTCAATACTTGTTTACATATTTTTCTATGTGGAGAACACTTTTCCCACATTTGGGAAAATAGCTTGGAAGACTAACATGTTAGTTGCAGTGCAGATTGGTGAATTTATAGAGCAACTAGGAGATAATTTTGAGACTATTATGACTAGTTACTTTGAAGACTTTAAGAAGTCAATGAAACAAAGACAAAGGATTCCAATATCACTTGTAGAGAAGCATTTCAATAATGATTGTTTTCTAGTTGATTTTAATTTCATTTATGTTCAACCTGTTGTTCCAAGGGTGAGATGGCTTAGACCATTACCTTATGAGATTAGTGTTGATGAGGCACCTATAGCCATAACTACTCTACTAGCAGAAGAGTAGATAAGGATGCTACTACTTTTGGAAACTATAATGTAGCAAAGTCAAAGATAATAATGGATTTGAAGACAAGTTATGTGATGAGGAAGAAGAATAAGCTTGTGAAGAATCTGAAGGAACAATTTGGTGAAGGGGTAGAAGGAGATGAAGGGGAAGAAGATAATGAAGATGATGAAGATGCACCTACCCAAGCAACACTTTCTCTCACACAAGGTCAAGGTGAGGACCAAGAAGAAGAAGAAGAAAAAATTGATGAAGGTGTCAAGGGAGAAGAAATCGATGAAGCACCTATTGCCACAAGAGGGAAGAAGAGGAAAGCAAAGAAGCCAACAACAAGAAAACCTAAAAAGGTTGTGAAACCTTCACAAAAAAAACCTGCAATTCATGTTACCAAGGCTAGCAAAAGAGCTACTGCCAAGAAGACTCGAGAAGTTCAAAAGACTAAAGGCAAAAGAGCTAGCACAACTACAAAAGAAGATGAACTTGAGCAAAAGTAAAGAAGAAAGTACATTGCCCTAGCTAAATTAGATTAGAAGAGGATTGAGTTAGATAATAACAACCAATTCCAAGTGGTAAGTCATAGTCCCTCTTTTGATTTGGACAGCTTGTGTGAAAATATCAAGAATAATGTTGACTTAAGTGGATTTAGACATGTTGAGTTTGATAAACTTGGGAAGTTAAATATGGATAAAGTAGAAGAGTCTATATATGCCATGATGGAAAATTTTAAGATGACTCCAATTGAGATTGCCAATTCGTTACCCAAGATCCAATATGATACAGTTGAGTAAAGGTGGAAATATAGTTTCACAATAGAAAGAAACATTAGAGAGACTATGCTTCCAAGAGTGATGCTAGACTTGGACAAATATGAGATGAAAAAAGCTATTGATGAAGGAGCATATAGTGTTGTAAGGTCAATCTTGTATCAACCAAAAATATACATAGTGTTAGTTTATGTTTAATGTGTTTTTATTTCTAGATATCCCAACTCTCATAGTTCCACTATTGGTTTTCTGGGTTAGTATTTTTGAGCACCTTGGGATATGTGGCAATGTGGAAAATAGGTTATTTTGTAATTGAGCCATAATTATGATGAGTAAGAGGGTGTAAGTTGGAGGGATGATTATACTTGTAATTTTTAGCACTCAAGAAAAAGAATCAATTCAAAAGGCTTTATGGTTTGAAAGTTAGTCCAAGTTTAAGTTGCCTGGGAACCCCCTAAGATCACTTCAAAGTTAGATTTGAGGCACTAAATGGCCTCATATGGGACCAAAAAATGGGGGAAAGAAAAGGTGGTCCATAAGGCTATAGAACTAGGAGAGCTTTCCAAAAATGTAAACGGTTTGTCAATCAGAGTCTCGAATCAAAAATTACGCCTCCTAGAAGTTGGACTACCATTTTTGGATTCTTCTAATTTTGCACCAACTTCTGACGTGTTTTCTAGAACCTTCTATTTTGGTGGTGGATGTCAAATAGCATATTCTAAAATGTATTCCTAACCCTAAACCTAATTCGGGTTACTTAAGGTCATTTCTAGCATTGTAAACATAGTTTTTGGTGGAGTTTGGGAGAAGGTACTATGAGAAGGGTTTTTCTCTAGAATCTGATAACATTGTAAGCCCATAGGGCATGTCATGGAGTCTATTTTGATGTACTAAATGTAATAGCTTATCACTTTTGATAATAATATTCCCTTTTCCTATTGTGTTCATTTTGTCTTGGGTTGTGCCCTCATCAGCTATTAACAAGTATAAGGGAATATTTTATCCAAAGTACCAAGCCTTTAATATCTTATAGAACAAAATTGAAGTTATTGTTCAGCAAAGCACACAAATATGGAAGGTGATCTATCGGCAGACAACACAAAAGGATATTGAGAAAGTACCTAAGGAAGTAGGTGAAGTCAAAGAACAAAAAAAGGTAATTGAAGTAACTAATGATGAATCTGCAAAGGAAGTACATGGGGAAGGCACTACAGAGGCAACAACTAAGGAAGAGCAACAACAAGACTAGAGTGTACCAGAAGTACAAATGTCAAGTGCTAGTCCATAGGCAGATACAGTAAAGATTGTGGATGTCTCTGACAACAATGTTCATAACATTAATCCCCTAATAGAGGAGGATATGCAGAAGATATCGACTGATTCCACCGCCAAGGCACAACTATGTAGTCTTCCTATTTGGTGAATGTAGATGACATTTAGAAGGCAGAATTGGCATCTACAGGGGAGAAAACACAAGCATTATCCATTACCCCATCTCAATCTACAAAGGTACAAAATGTCCTCAAATGTTAGCACTAAGGTACAAAATGTTTCAATACTAATAATTACAAAAATTGAGAAAAAAAGGACACCAGTCCAAACAGGTCAGGAAGCCAATCTTGAACCTACACCACAAACATAAGGTGGAGTAGAAATCAAACAAAAGGAGAAGGATAGGATTGAAGATTCAGTCTTGACTACTAAGCTAGAGGAAGTAATAGCAATATAGACACTACTAATCTTACTCCTAGTCAAGCACTTCATAGGCCGAGTACAAAAGCTTGCCCATTGCAACCATCAAGGCCAAGTCCTAGCACATCTAAGGTTGATGAGGTGACACCATATGGTGATATAAACATAAATGAGGTGATTGAGTTGCCAAAGTATGATCTTAAAATAATCACAATAGAGAAAATGAGCATATTGTAGGATGCTTTGAAAAGGAAGAAACACCAAGAACTGCTCAAAAGGGAGCATAGGTAGAAACAAACACTTCATGACATCAAGGATATATTTCTTGATGCATTCATCCTACCTACACTTGATGAATCCAAGCCAATCATTGAGCATTGGAAAATATTGTGGAAAATATTAATGATGAAGACCTACATTCCAATGTCAAATTAATAGAATGGTTTGAGAAGAAATTTCAAACAAAGGTGGATGAAAAAATATCTAGTGCCATTGCACTACACCAGGTTGAATTAGCAACCAAAATTGAGGTTGTGAAGAAGATGTTGGAGAATATTTTCTCTCTTTACACCAAGTTGTGTGATGTTCCCATATTCACACAAGAAGTGCAGAGACATATTGACCACCTGGAGGGAGATTTGAAGAAAATAGGTAACATTCTACAACAATCTCTTGGTCAAAGTCAATCTCATTTCAAGAATTTATTATCAACACAAGGTTAGTTAACATCTTTACATGCTCAAGGTGCAAATATTAGGGCTACACTGATCAACATCCAATCCATATTAACCCTTCACATGGAGGTATTACACAAGGAACTAGCCTATGCAGAGACATTGTTGAAGAAAGATCCTCATCTTTCTACACGTGAAGGCTTAGTCACCCTTTTTGTCAAGTTAGACATACAGATAAAATCTTTGGAAATAGCATGTGACAACTGGGATGCATCACTAAAGATAATGATGGAGATCCATAAATCTTTCTTGGACAAACACACAATCTGTGTACAACCCATGACATAAGTGTCAAAAGGGGGAGAATGAAGAAAGGGGAAGAATGCATGAAAGGAGAAAATAAGTTTTGGGGGAGACCAAACATAGATGGAGATTGATCTACTCAATAGGAGGTATTTAGTTTCAAAATCATAATAGAACAATCAACTTAGGGGGAGTTGTAGAATTTTTGAGGTATGATTGTTAAGAGTCATAAGTGTTTTGCAAATTTTGAAAATTTAAAATTTTGTATGTAAGCCAAGTAAGTTGAAATGGAGATTATTTGAGTTATGCTCAAGGGCTAACGTTATTCATGCATGACCAAGTGTTTTTGCCACTCATGTCAAAGGGGGAGATTGTTAATCTCAGATTGGTTATGACATATTAGTGACAACATACTTAAGTCATTTTCTTAGTTCATAATGAACAAATACTGTACACAAGTGTAAGTTGTTAGCTATACAGTATGTGTCGAGTAACTAGTAAGTGTTGAGTCACTCAAGTGTCAAGCAGATAGTATATGTTGAGTCATTCAAATGCCAAGTGATCAATGGATGTCGAGTCATTCAGAGGTAGAGTTACAACATTAAAGATATAGTGGATGTTGAGCATTAGACACTTCAAGTGCTGAGTAAATAGTTTTGGGCATAGTTGTTTGTAATGGCACAAACTTATATGTAAACTATTTTTGAGACAACTTAAGGATTATTTTGAGATTCTAAGATGATAAGGACAAATTTATATTACAGATCCTATGAAGTACATGCAACCTATCAATTGAAGGGATGTTTTAACTGGAAAAAGGGGTGAACCACAATCATTGATTCATACCTAAACCTAAGTCACTTAAGTCTTCATAAGGAGGAAAAACTCTAAAAGATGAAAAAGTGGAATGCGAGAAGAGAGAAGTTTACATGTGCAAACATATCGTTCATGGTGGCTAAGGACTTGTGAATTGAGATACATTGTAGAATCAGTTAGAGGAGAACAAAGGAAAGGAGTCAGAGGACATAAGTGATACATCTGATCAGAGAGGATCAACTACACATCAAGAAAGAGGTGATTTGTTATCTAGTAGTAGAGTGCTAACCGAAGGATCATTGCTGAGATATCCTAGTAGGTGAATCAGTTATATCTCTAAACAGAGTAGTCCTAACAAGTTGTTGTAAATCCTTTAACAGGGTGCTTACTTCATTTTAAGTTAAAGTCCTTTAATCAGGCACACTTCTAACAAGGTGTTGAAATCCTTTAACAAGGTAAGATCTAACAATATTTGAAGCCTTTAACATGGTAGATCTTTCATAGGGTAGATCATAGTTTATGATCAAACATTGTAGCCTTAATTGGATACACTTTATTATTGCAATAGTGGAGATTTGTGGGTGTCATCCCCACCCCAATTTTACCTTCTCATTGTCTTGTGTCATAAATGTGTTGAATGTTATTTGGTTTCACACTATGGATGAGTATGTTTAGCTAGCTATTTCAATTTACATTTAAACTGTGAGATGGATGTGTGGTGAATGATTTTATGGATAAAGTTTTGAAGGAATGATTCATAGAGTTTACTTTCCCTATTCTATTTCCAACAGATTCAAATCCTTGAATCCACAATTATGGATGCTCCAAATGAATGTAAAAATGTATGTAGGATATCTCAAATCAATGGCATTAGATCTTCAACACCAATCTTGAATGTATCTTTGCATAGAAGAAGGCTTGAATGAATGTGGATGGAGAAATCTTCAACAAGAGGGCTCCATATAGATTGAATCCTTTAATAGCTAAAAATGGACCTCCTTCAAGACTTGGATGCTTGAATAATTGAATGCTTGAATGATAGTAGATCTTCACTTCATAGTAGGTGGATGCACTTCATAAAGGGTAGATCATAGTTCCTAGTAGTAGATGTCAAAATGGGGGAAGAAGACTTCCTTATATAGAGTCTAGGGCACAAACTTCTAGAGAAAGTTGACATTGGAGTATTAAATCCCAATTAACCTTAACCCCTAGGAATGGACCTAGATTAAACGTAATTTAAGAGTCTACCATTGTGAAACCCAAAACAACCAACCCAGAAGTGGGAAAAAGAAATTTTCCAAAGCCCGATGTCCCAAAACTCCCAAAAATTAAAAAAAGGACTAGGGGTCAGGGATGAGGTTGACCCTGCCCTAGGTCATGGTTGAGGTCATCCTTGACCTAGGTCAAGGTCAAGGTTGGCCTTGCCCTAAAAGGTTTTCCTTGACCCAGAAAGTCAAAGTCCTTAGTTTTCACAGAGAAAGTTGTCAAAAATAGGCTAGAAATAGAGAGAGAAAAGCATAACAGGGGCAAAACAACCAGATCCATGCAAGTACCCATTCAAGGCACTTGACATGACCCCAAACTACTTACTTGGAGGGATAAACACTCTTAACATGGAAGTGCTTACATTTTAAGACAATACAACTTGATGTGTCACATTAATTTGTTTCATGACTAGTTGTGAATCACCAAAGATCTTAATATGTCTAATATTCAAAGATAAATCTACTTTCAATCCAACAATAAGGGCTTCATACTCAAAAATATTATTAGTACACACAAATATATGTTTGTATGATAAAGGGATAGGTTTCCTAGATGGGTGTATTAATATAACACCTGCCCCGCACCTAATTTGTTATCCAAATCCATTGAAGTATAATTCCCACGTCTCATCAACCTCAATAGGTAATACAAATTTGTCAAGAAAGTTATCAAGTGTAAATGTTGAGATAAAGGAAGGAGCCTCAACTAAATAGTCAGTAAAGGCTTGCCCTTTGATAGATTTATGAGATATAACTTTAAATCAAACTTCGTTAAGAGCATGACCCATTTACCAAGTCGCCCAAATAATTTGTTTTAAAAAAGAGATGCTTCAAAGGATCAAACTTTGTGCATAGACGTTAACTTATGTATTAAGGAGATAATGTCTGAGTTTTTGACAAGCAAAAAGTAAAGCCAAACATGATTTCCCAGTCATATTATAATGTGTTTCATAGTCAACTAGCATACGACTTATATAATAAATATGACGTTCTTTACCATCCTGATTATGCTAAGCCAAGATAATACTTAATGCCTTAGAAGAAGCATAAGTATAAATAAAAATTGGCTTATTAGGTTGAGATGGTTGAAGAATAGGAGGATTACCAAGGTAAGCCTTGCCAAATGAGAGCTTACAATCTTCATTCCAAGAGAAAGTAGAATCTTTCTTAAGCAAGGAAATGAAGGGAATAGTACAATTCGCCATGTTAGAAACAAGCCTGCAAATAGCTTACAATATCTTTCCTTGTAATCTACAAAGTTGTGAGATGCTATGAGGAGGAAGAATATTGACAATAGCATCAATCTTCTCTCTATCTACATCAATACTTCTATTAGATATGATAACCAAAGGAGCTTTCCACTTTCAACTACAAAGGCACATTTTCATGGGTTCAAATGCATATTATATTTTCTTATCCTTTTAAAGATCTTTCTAAGAATAGGAACATGCTCATCACATCTTATAGAATTTGCCAAAATATCATCCACATAATCTTCAAGAATCTTATGCATGTAATCATGAAAAATTAATGTCGTAGCACACTGATAAGGAGCACCCACATTTCTTAATCCAAAAGGCATCATTACCCAACAAAAATTTCTCCAAGGAGTTATGAGAGCAGTTTTGTATTGATCGTAAGGAGGAATGAAATATGATTATATCTAGAAAACCCATCCATTAAAGATAGAAATGCGTGTCCAATAGTTGAATCCACTATCATATCAATATTCAGTAGAGGGATATTATCTTTTAAAGAAACTTTGTTTGAATCCTAAAAAATAGTACACATCCTTATCTTATTCTCACCCTTAGAGACAACCATGATATTCAAGATCCAAGGGGAATAATCTATAGGATGTATGAATGTGGCTTCTAAAAGTTTTTCTATATCAGCCTTAACCAAGAGAGCAATACTAGGATTCATTTTATGAATCTTTTGTTTAATAGGTTTAGCATATGATGTTAGGACTATATTGTGAGTGAGGATTTTAGGATCAATGTCAGACATATAAGAATATTTCCAAGCAAAGATATCAGGAAATTATAGAAGAAGTTTAGTAATATGCTTTCAATTTGTTTCATCTAGACATTTCCCAATCTTAATAACCTTTTTAGAGTCATCAGGATCGATAGGCACATCTATCAGATTAGTTATCAACATATTATTCTTTTGTGTCTCTTCAATAGGAGGAGGATCAATATGTGAATCTAGTTCAATTTCTTCTCCAAAAAATCCATTAATATCCGAACAATAAGGATTTCTCTTATTTTGATGAAAAGAATGTAAATCCTCATATGTGCCTAGAAAATCAACCAAGGCATCATTAGAGGAGAAAAATCTAAAGAAGTGGATTGATCAAATGCAATAAGATGAGGATTTGTTAGCTTTAAAGGACCACTACAAATATGATTAACATTAATAAAGAATGGCGATTTTTTATAAGGGTTAAATCCCAAACCATAAGTATGCTCATAAACATCATTAGATAAAGGGACTTGTATTCCTTGTTCATATTTTCCACATCCTTGACAATAAAACCCATACTTAGAAAGAAAATGATATGTAAGACCATAGAGATCTACCATATCAGAGATAGTCAAAGGAGCTTCACAAGAAACTATCACGTAATCATCAGGCTTAATTGTTTCAATGGTGGTTTTACATGATGCAGCAATAAACGTGTTACTTAGTTCATCAGAAAGAGGAGTTGAGACAACTTTTCCTTCCTTAGGTTGTTTAGAGGTCTTCATAAAATAGAGATTAGAGACATTGTATTCCCCAATAAATGTCGAATTAAAGTCCAAAGTACCATTCATCATCAGATAAAGAGAAAGGTTCTTCACTTGATTGTTCTTTAACTTCGACTTTTTCTTTTTATTTCTCTTCCCTAGGTGCTAGCACCTTAGAAGCTTCATTACTATAGAAATTATTAGGTTTATCATCTGCATGAAGGGTGTACATAATGCTATCATAGATAAACTTCACTTTACAATGCAGAGTAGAGGGAACAACATGCATATTATGCGACCATGGTCTCCCTAAAAGAAGGTTGTAGTTGAGAGGTCCCAACATCACATGGATCAAAGTATCTAATATAATAGGACCAACCTTAATGGGAAGAGTTATAACTCCCCAAATTTTCTTAGCAATGTTATCAAAACCATAGATAGGTAGGTTATCCAGCCCTATAGTAGAGATATCAATATTTATAGTTTTCAACATATCTAGACTACAAACATTCAATCCTGATCTATTATCAATTAGGATTCTATGAATGCAATTCCCATTGATGAGAACCACAACCATAATAACAACATATTGATCTTTAATTTCCTTAGATGGAAAATCTTTGCTGGTAAACACAATCTGAAGAGGTGTAGGTGTAGCATTCATACACTCTAAGAAAGAATTTACATTATTTGGATTAAATGGAGGTCCATGAAGAGTAGATAAAGCCATCTACAAAGTTTCATTATAGGTAGGTGATGTTTGAAGAAGTTCCCATAAAGAGATCTTAGCAAGAGTAGCATCAATTGCTCAATTAAGTCATACTCCTTTCGAAAGGAACTTGGTAAATGAGGTGCTTGAGGAAGCACTAGTTGAGATGGAGGTAAAGATGTAGGTGCTAATAAAATGGTTGGTTGAGGATTATTCTATGTCCTTTAAGTGTGATAAACTGAAGTGTCCTTTAAGGACTATAAGATGCTTATCATCCCAAGAAAATCCTTCGAGAGTGATAATGGGTTGTTGTGGTGGACATCCTTTAAGAATGGTAATAGGTTGATAAAATCACATAGGTTCAATACTACACACAACATCACACATTGGAAGCCATGATATAACCCTACTATTAAGGTTAGTTGAAAAAGATGTAGAGGAAGTTGTAGGAGGAATGGATTCAATGAAGATCTCATTCTTATCATCTGACTCTTCGCTACTAGACACCTTTGGAGCTTCTTTAGAAAACACATCATCGGAGCACTCATAAAAGAAATCATACATCTTGAAGTAAAACAAAATTACTTAAGACTAACATGTAAAACAACGCAAAATACTTTCATATCTTTGTTTTTATAAATGCAATGAATAAAAGAAAGATCTAACTACCAAGATCAAACAAAAGAGAGTGTTCACGTCAGGTTCACCAAAATGTTCAGGGGGAAATGACATCAATAATAATGCAAGCAAAATTGGGCAAGTCAAACCCTTTCACTCCGAGACATTCAATACAAAAGAAATAGGGGGTTCCAAACATAACTTTAGATAAGCCCTAAATTTAATTAACAAAACCCAATAGAGGATAAAGGTATACTAATGTAAAATCAAGAAACTCACCAAGGAAGTATGCTAGCAAGTTCTTTTTCATGCAATGTAAATAATAGATATGACAAGTATAAATATGAAATACAAAGGAATAGCCTAGTAAAGATCTAAAAGTAGATGTGTGCTAAGAAAAAGAAGAATAGATAAAGTACTTATCTAGAAATGTGTAGTGGAAGATATGATTTGGACTTCAAACTTGAAGGTCTGAACTATTTCTGAACTTTCGATTCAGATCTTAAAATAAAATGTTGAAAGGAACAAAACCTAGAAATCTCCCTAAAATTTGATATTGAAGGACTAGATTGTCTTGGAAGGATGTCCTACAACCAGGTTGACATAGTCCATGACTCTAAAATTGGTGACTCTAGAAAGCTTGTGAACTATAGGTTCCATATCTGTAATCCTTTTCGCTCTCATCTGCAAATCTATAATAATTTTGTGCATGTGGGTGGCTATAAAGGGTTTTTCCTTAGTCAATCCCCCATTTTGGTGATTTACACATCCATGAATAACCATTAGGGAAATTTTCATTTACGATATGTGTGTATGTGCATAACCCTAGATTTGTAGATCTAGAATGTAAAGATGCTAAAAATCTACTATATGAGTGAAACCCTAGCATGTAAGTGTGCATGCATGTATGTGTATGAAGGTGTAAAGAATCAGATCTAAAGAATGATGTAGAAATCATACCAAGCCCCAAAGGCTAAAGTACTCTAACCATCTGTGAGATCCCTTTGCAACTCCATGATTGATATATTCACCTTGAATGCTTGAATGAAGAATAGCCTTGCTTAGAAATGAAGAATAAGAAACTAGCCTTTGTTTCCACCTTGAAATTACTCAAAGTTAGTTTGGGGTGTCCATGATTTCTTGTTCCTTGCTCCTCAAATCCTCTTGTTATCATCTTATGTGAAAATGAGGGATTCAATCCCTTTTTATAGTGATTTTTTTGAATAATCGCAAAATTACATCGTGTGGAGCTGACTGCACAAGTGGGATTTTAATAGGAGTGTTAAACACCTGCAAGCCCAAAATCACCAGAAGCACTGAGACTAGTTTGACCTAATCCAAAAGGCTAACCTTTAGAGTCTTCCTAACCAGACTCCAAACTAATAGAGGTTCAGTGATGAAATCTATGTCCTGGATTGTCATCCGAAGATCCAATCTAGGGTTTTGGGGTCCTAGAAAGGGAGGATACTAGCAAATTAGATCATGATTCAATGATTGTGTGAAGGATGAAGGGAAATCAAGGAGGATCGATTAGGTCCTAACTCAATTTCACCTAAGAGAAAGAAGAGAAAATATGTGAGGTGTGTGCAAAATGTGAAAACATGAAATGCAAACACACTAAAGAGGAGCTAAAAGGTCTTAAATCAAAGTCCCTCAAATTTAAGATGGTACACTATATCAAGCTTTGAAAAAATATGAAAATTTATGTTATTTTAAGAGATGAGAACAATCTCACACTAATTGCCCTAAAGTTTAGGGGAAATTTTTTTTTACATTATTATAGGGGCCATTTATTTTACCAACAATAAAATATTCATCAAAACATCAAGAGTTTGTCATTGATTACCAACCCCAGTAATACTTTATCTCTATTTGGAGGAAATGAGATCGATTCAAGCCTTATAGAAAGGATTCAACAATTTAATCTTGGAGTAAGTTTCCTTGTTGGTTATAAACTAGCATGGTTAGTTTATTGATACATTATTTCTCCTTTTGGAGACTTCACTAATCTAAAAAAAGTAGGTGGGAAAAAGCTAGGGTGACCAAACTATGTATGCAATTTTTGGATTTAACAAGGATTACATAAGTTTCATTATTGTCATACTTTTAATTGTGGTCTATACTATTTTCATTCCTTGGTAGTTATTATGCCCTTGGAATAGGTTTTAGACATGTATCTTGATCCACTCAAAAAACATTCAAGTAATTACTACAGACTAGTGTAAAGAAAAACTCCACAACCTTTGCAAGCATTCTCCCTGTCTTTGATAAAATTGGAGTTCTGGAACAATGTATGGACATCCATCAATGTGTTATAGGTGATGCAAATGACATATAAAAAAAAGTGATACTGGATAAACTCTAGCAATATTACATTTGAGAAAAATATTTTTTGTTAGGATTCTTTTGCTCTAGAATAAGTAATCAATTGGGTATTTACATAGTTAATATTTGAAAGACTAAGGCAAAAAGGATATAGCTTAAAATTTCATGGTTGAAAATGAATGTGCTTATCATAACCATTTTTAATATGTTTTTGAGAGTTTCATACCAAGAGAAGGTACTAAGCTATATAGATTGTGCAAATATTTCTTGAGTTGGTAATCCAAGTAGAAAATATATATTTTTGTTAATAGGCACTCCAATGGTTGATCAATTTCTTTAGAATGTTGTCCAATGATATTTTTTGTGCATTTTATAAATTTTTTTTTGTAGTATTTTATCATAGAGAATAAATTGTCAGATAAAGCTCTTAAAGTGTTTTGTTCAATTTATTCATTTCATCTAGTATTATGAATTGTTGTTGAAAATATGTTATGTCCCCATTCTTAAAATATAATTTGATAACTAATAATTAAATGATTATTGAGTAAATAAAAATAATGATATAATATAATCTATTAATATAATAATAATAATACAATGATAATTAACACTAATATATTATTTATTATAATACTAATTAATAAACAATATATAGTATAATCTAATATTAGCATAATATTAATATTATAATATATAATTCTAATATAAACATTATAATATTCATATACTATTATAATATGTAATATAAAATAATATTATCATCTTATATGAATACTATATAAATTAATAATTTCATATATATATATATATATAAACATAATATTATTAAAATTATAAAAAAATAGCAAACTTCTTGTTGACGTCAATAAAAAGATGTGATTCCAACTCGGAGGACAAAAGTGTGGATGCCTTCATCATTCTTACTGATAGTTGCAAACAGACGCGACTATCCTCCATCCAAACTGTACAGTTGATGAATTTTCAAAAGATAAAAAACATCATGGATTTTTTTGAAAATTTTAGCATTTGATCTTCATGATTTGCATAGTTTGTAGTCGAAAACAACAAAAAAATTGGAAAATAAATCACTATGTTTTCAAGAATCTGGGAAAAAGAAGTTTGACTTTGTTTTGTCTTTAGTGCATTTTGGATGGAGATTAGCTTGTCTCGTTGCAAACAAACATACATTTGTGCATTTTGATATGATAATTTTTGTCTCCAAAACTATTTTTCCTCATATTTTTCTCTTAGAGCTAGTAAGAAGTTAGAAAATCAATTATTTCCAGATTTTATAAATATGTCAAAAGCTAGAACCTTAAAAATATTTTTAAATTCTATTGATTAAATTAATTGTATCTTAGCATCTAATAAATGCATAAGTTACCTACCTCCCACCAATTTACATAACTTAGAATAAGAAAAACAAAAGCTATAATTTGAAATAATAAAAACATCCCTACTTCAAAGAAGATGAACATGAGTAAAAAAAATAGTCGTTAGAGAAAGCAACGAGTATCTATAATATAAGGCAAGGGTCTTGTTAGCTCCTGATTTAACAATTTTGAAAATGACCAAGAAACCAAACAAATGCATCTAAGGCTAGCAAATTCCTATGATGAATGCACCTGACTGCAGTCTTGGGACAATTTTAAGGCATGACCCTTCTACTTCAGGCTCTGCTAAACCTAGGTGGGTAGACCTCCGATTCAATTGATACCATACCAGTGCAAAAACATATCCCTGAATCTATTAAGCAGATGAAAACCCCTTATATCTCCTAAAGACTTATGCAATAACAAAGAAGTGCAATAGCTAATTACAACTCTACGAAATGCACAAGTTGAGTGAGGGTTAAACTTTGATAGCTCTTCAACATAAAAGGGTAAAACACATTTGATTAATAGTGTTGAATTCAGCAAAACCTCAGATATGCAGTAGTAAGACCTAATGATCCTGTAAATTGATCAGTGTCTTATCCATTGGAAAAATCTATGAATCAAAAACACACATATGGATATCTGATACCTATTTGTATCTTCAGATATCTGATCTATCTATTCAACTTGTAAACAAACATCCATGTTCAATCTGAATCTCATTCTTACATGATATCCTTCTCAATAAACTCGCAACCCTGTTGGTTCCCTGAAGCATTTACATAACTCCTTGAGTCATAAGCAACAATAAAACAACATACAACCTTAAGGGACTGCAACTATGACCTAAGATCTTTGTTCAAAGATCATAAAACATTGAAAATTCACTGAGACTAGAGACGAGAATCAGAATGAAACTAATGAAATTCTTCTGCTCTTTGTATTATTTCCTTGAAATTATACAGTCATATGCATGAAATGAAAACATGAAACAACCTAACAGATCTAAACTATATGTATTAACCTTCTTAATACTGTTCATACAAGAGAGAATGTGCTAAAAGAATGGTTTCACAGTAAAACATTGGAACCCTACTGGTATTACCCAGAGAAAACTGCCAACAACAACCATGAATGAAAGATAGAGAGATATGGAAGATAAATTCCTGGATTGAATCTGCAACTGACATGTGTACCCTCAGAATTCCTTCCCAAGAAGATGAAAAAGCTTCTCTCTACCTTCTCTCTATAACTGCATATCAAATCTTCATCATTTGGCCCTCAACAACACAAAATATCTCAAATATTTGATGAAAAGAATAACTGATTTTATGCCTGATTTTAACTCACAATAACAACACAAATCAGTTCAAAATATGAATTCCAGAAACATGCAAACTTTTCCAGAATTCATTTTACCCTCAAAAGACTCCAATATATGTTCCCTAACTGATTCTGACTTTCCATAATGAATTCTACCCCTTTTACTGAGAATGCCCCTGAAATTGCAAAACTGCTTATAGACTGAACCGGTGAATTGTTGTGCAAAATCTGATCTCAAGTATGGAAAATTTAGCTTCTCCCGGTTCCGACAGTATATTATAATGCATATTTTGGACAAAAAATGCCCCCTTGGTAGCAGTTTGAAAAATTCAGACCTAGACTGAACTAGAGCTTTAAAAAATGAAAAATTTAAAAAAATTATATAATCTAAACTATATAAAAATTCAAAATATTTCAAATATTTCATCATGCGTTTGAAGCATCTCAATTTTCACCTGAAATTCAAATCTTTACTTTCTCCCTAATCTTTACTTTCTCCCAAAGCATCTCAATTTCCACCTGAAATTCAAATCTTTACTTTCTCCCTAATCTTTACTTTCTCCCTTAACCTGCTATCACCATGTGGCAAGTCCCTATTTGACTATGACCCTTCTTGAAATATTTTTAATTAATTAATTAATTAATTCTTGCTCATAGCACCAGAAGTTCCATTCATTTGGCTTCACGTTTATACACTTTCATCATTTCCTGTAGAGGCATTCATTTCTCCCTTTACGTTCATACGTGAATGATATATTAATATTATATCACGTAGCCCGAGACCCCTTTACTCCTCCATTTCCTCCTCTATGCTTTTAGGTTCATACGCCACTCTTGTACCTTGTGTATTATCGGAAAGGTTTAAAAGTTGTCTTACACTTTCACGTTTATACGCTTTCATCATTTCCTGTAGAGGCATTCATTTCTCCCTTTACGTTCATACGTGAATGATATATTAATATTATATCACGTAACCCGCATTTTTAGGTTCATACGCCACTCTTGTACCTTGTGTATTATCGGAAAGGTTTAAAAGTTGTCTTACACTTTCATGAGGAACCTTTCATAGTCGTAGGCATTGGAGAGGTTCATAAATTCCTCCCGGGCATATGCTGAAGGTGTTCTCGTAGCATCAAGAAGCCTTTGAAATGTGCCTCCCGATCTCCCGAATGACTGCCACGTGTCTCATCTACAGGGCTTACTCAAAATTTTGACCATGTCCAGACCACAACGGACCCCAAAGGTTTTATAAGCCTTACGTATCTTGAAGACACTTCAAGGGTAAGCGCCCTTTAATTTAAACATTGTAAAATTTCAACTAATGACCAATGTGGGACAAATGCAGCAGATTTTCTCTGCCTTCTCCCTGCCATGTAACTCATGCTCAATGCTACAGTGGCCGTGGGCATGGAATGGGATTCTTCTAATGTTGTTATGGTCTCCTCAATATTGATGTGGGTTTCTCCTTGCATACCCTGCATTTTTGGCTTCTTAAAACCTCCTTGCCTACTCACAGCATACGCCTGCTCTGTTCTTTTCATTCTTTTCCCTACGTGGGCATCTTTGACCTGTAGATTCTTCTTGCATGGGTCTTTGTTTGCAAGTTGAAGCTTCTTGAGTACATTCATCTATGACACTTAAGGCCCAATATAATTTATCTTTCACACCATTTATAATAAATGTTGTTCAACCATTTTTCATCGCTGCAAGAGTCCAGTCACCAAGGAATTGTGTGAGTAGAGACTTTTGTCAATTACAGCATGCCACATTTTCCTCCCATTGTCACGAGGTTGTATTGTACCAAACAAAATATTCCTTGTAGTTGAGTGTATCCCATTTGCGCCTATGACCAAAGGAGCTTCTATTGAAATCATTTCATCTTCTCTTTTGAAATGCACAGTGACCCCTTCATCTCCATGGGAAATATTAAAACATTCATATCCAGTGTGCTTGCACTATTTTGGTAAGGCATCTGATAAAATTTTGAGGACATCCTACCAAAGAATGGCGATAAGAGGTTGCCTGTATGTTTCTTCCATATGGGAGCTGAGACTCCATTCTGAGACACGATCACCCTGAGGTCTAACCCCAATAGAAGGCATGTCTATCTTCCTTGGTCTTAGCCGTGGACCTACTCTTTGTCTTTTGGCAGCTTCTTTGACCATGCTTGCATGGATTGTCTTCATTTACACAAGCTTCCTCCTTCCACATGGTTTGAAAATCCCCTGCTACTCTTGAATCTCCCTTAGGTCTACGAATTCTTTCTTGTCAACTAGAGACTTGAATGAGTTACGTATAATTGTGCAGGAAATAATTGAGCCTTCAAGACAATTTTGGCAATTTATGTTGTTTGACAAAATTAATTTTAGCCTATTCATGCACACAACTATCTGTGTTGCCAGAAGGTTTCAAAAATCTCGCCTCTCTGCAGGTGTTGACATTGTCAGATTGTGAAGAGCTCTTCTTCAATATTGGGCACCGTGGGCTGCGTTCTTTAAAACATTCGAAGCTTCCTTATTTAAAAAAAAAAAAACCATAGGCTCCCTTATAATGTGTGAATTTTAATGGCTTTAGCTATCCTTACAATTGAAACATATCCTTCCAAGAATCCTTTCAACTTCATGTACAAAAGAAAGATGAAATACCGGTGTCAGGAGCTTCAAATGACCAAAATGACCATCACAATCATGAAGCTTGTCACTTCCACATGTTTCACATTTATTAGATTTTATGGGCAGACCAAGTCAATCACTTGATGACTGACTCACATGTTGAATAGATGACATTGACACCTTGATCTAGCAGTATGGGCAGTGGGATATAGAGAAAAACTTATATCTTCAGGTTCCTTTTTCATAGCAACACCCAAAACATTATTATTATTTACTCTTTGAACTTATTGGTGTCGCTTCCAATCTTGTTCCAATCAATTTGCAGAAATTAGTCGGGCCCAAAGTGGGTCCGACTAAAAAAAATTTCGTTTTCAAACAACTGAACTGGCAAACTGATCCATTCATCACTCTTGAATTGGTTGGAATCAAATTTGATTACAAGTTCGCCACTAAAACTCATTTTAAATCATTTCCACACCATTGTGAAATATGTGTCAGGAGGCCTGTTGCTTGGCTTTTAAAATGGACTTAAACACCTGGCTGGGCTCTGAAACCTAACATACTGATTCTCTGTTCTGCACTCTTGCACCCTGTCAAATCTTGTCTCATGAAAAATTCAGAGTCAAAAAATATTGACCATCAAAGTTGATATCTCAGAACTACCTGCAAGAAAACATGTCAGAAAACACTAAATTGCATTCAAATTTGGCTTTGAAAATTGGGCAAATGGGCACTTGGGAAAATGAAAACTGGGACATTAGTTCATTGTCATGAGGAGCGTATAAGTATGCGATTTGAGCTCATGACGAATAACAAGACACAAATGGCGAGCAGTCAAAGTAGGCTACTCAGAATTAGCAAACTTGAAACACTGACATAAAACATTTTTTGTGAATGAAATTGACCTGGGAAAGTATGCAAATGGATTCGTCAAGATGTGAAACTTGGCACACTTAAAGTAGTTTTGGAGTACAACACAGTGGTACAATTTATTTGACCTCACCTATCACAGATTTCAAGATATAACATCATGAACAGGGATACTAACAGATTTGCAAATGCTGACACCGGTAAAAAATTAGAAAATTCATTTGGAATCGCGTTTGAAAGCTTATCAAACGGATTTGTCATGAGTTGAAACTTGAAACATAACAAGTCTCTAACCTCTACAATGCAACACAAAAGAAATTTTCACATTTTGGTCAACTGGGTCAAAATTATAACACGTCAAATAGGGCTTTCCAAAATTCTGAGCAATTCACGTCAACATTACATTGACAAACAACCAACTTTGAGGGATTCAAAACTTAGTCCAACGGATTTAAAATGACTCAAAATCTGAAACATAAGCTCTCAGGTATGGACACTAGACACTCCCAAAGCAATGAATCATGAAACATTTCTGGTTGCGAGATATTCATTTGCAAACATGGCCTTATGTCACTGTTTAACACTTAGGATAAAATGCAGATTTGACAAATGATCAAAACAGGACTTCACAGAATGACTCAAAATGACAGTTTATCATTATTGAACAAGTGGACAAGCTGAATGGAAGGTGTTAGAAGCATTAAACACCTCATGAGGCTCAAAGGTACAACCTGGTACATACTCATTTAAAAGCGCTCATAGGGCTCAAATTCTCAATGGTACTCAAAATTGACCATGCAATTTTTAGTCCCAATAGGTCCCATGAGAGGGGCTTGGGCTCTATTTTTGTGGAGCAAGTGGCTCTATGACAATTTTTTAGAGGGGGCTAAATTTTTAATTGGAATCTTTTCTTACAAAATAGAAGCCCCAGATTTTTAGCGCTCTCAATTCGAGCAGGTGAAAATGGGGTGGTGCTAGATTTAGCCCCACCAGCTTAGGGAAGATTTATGCCATTTGTCAACAACCTACTCTTCATTTTCCCACCAAAATGAAATAATCTCACTAAACAAATTTAAGAAGAAATATATTTAAAAAAATTCAAAATTCACGACAATCATCTCCATTACTTTAGGAACTAATTTTTAAAGTAGATTCACATATAAATGCATAGGACCACTTCCTTTTTAAATATGCCTAAAAAATCTCAAAGCATCCGCTCTACTTTTAAGGAAGCGGGTGCCAATAGGACCCCAGCCTAAAAGAACCAAGGTGGCCGCCGCTCTCTGAAATTCCACCTGCCGGACAGAATTCCATTGAAAATGATACAATTAGGGATTGTGTGAGGCACGTGTGTAAGAACAGAGGTGCAGCAATTCCCCAGTCTCGCAGCTAAAGTAAAGCAACCAGACGATTCTAGTAGCGGGTGGAAAGAAACAATGGAGTTCGCTCACACCTTTGTTAAGAAGGACGACGATAGAGACGAGGAAGGTATTTATTAAATTTTCCACTCTCAATCAACAAAGAATCGACGCAAATGCAATATTTTTGTTAAGCTTTGTGGCGATTCGCTATTCTTTTTCTGTAATTTGATTTCTTGATAAACGGGAATCCGAAATTAGGGCATCAATTTATGACATGGATTAGTAACTAAAAATACACATGCCAGACACTAAAAATACACATGCCAAACACCACACTATTGCCGAGCAGTTTAAAAATTCCGTTTAGAAAGAAAATATGTTGGTTTGACATATGAATCAAATTTTTGCCTTGTATCACACTATCTATTGTTTGTTTACTATTCGGAAACCCATTTTGCTGGTTGTTTGTGTTGTTTGCTTATAGTGTTTACTATGCAAAATGACGTTACTGCTTGTAAAAGAAAGGACACAATAGAAATAGTATCATTCAAACGAAAATATCAAATATACTCAGGAAAAAACAGATTACATACTAGATAATTTTTGACGTTTATTGCAGTAATGACTGTATAACGGAGATCACTCAGCTAGTCAACAGATATTTTGATCAGGAGATAAATGCTTTTGTTGGAGGTGGTAAGCATATTTTTTCATATGAAAAATTCCATGCAAACGTAAGGTAAAGTTCACACCAATTGAAGAGAAGCTATTGCTCAAGAAATTAGCTTGCACCACTAATAGAAGCTTCAGAATGTAATAAATAGCACAGTTGCTAGCCTTAACTCAGCTACATGCACCATCATAGATACCCCATAGCTGAAGAGGTGAGAGCCCACACTAAGGAAATGAAAACTTACATTATGAAGGAGCAAATTGGCATCTCCATTTCCTGAAAACTGGACCTCGAATGACACACTTATCTTCCCTCATGACATCTAACAAGTCCAGCACTTAAGTGGAGTGACCTGTTCACAATGAAGAATACATCAAGAGAAAGATTCTCACATGAATGTAAGACCCTCAACTTCTAGAAATAATAGCTAGGCCCAAGTGTAGGATACCCACTTTAAGGTGTGAAAATTCCTATTGCATTCACTGATTATTAATCTCCCATCTTACAAGATTATTTAACTGCTAAAAATTAATTCACAACTAATATTGAAAAATAACACAACCGCAACTTCACCAAAAAATAAATACGGAAAGAAATAAGCAACACACCGAACACAGTATTTTCGGACAAATCGTCCCTGGAAAAATCTTAAGGGAAAACTAGTTCTCCAGATGAGGAATTATATTAAATTTCAACAAATCAAGAGATACAAAATTCCTTGCCTCTTATTGGTAGAGCTTAGACAATCTCCCAATTTCTCCTGCTGACATTTCCCCATTGTGATCCCCAACGCTATCTTCGCGCCCTTGCTACCACTGCAAGACTATTTGCTATCATTGTAAATGCTTCTCAAACTTTGTCTCCAAATGCCCACTAACCCCGTCTCCAAATGCCCACTAATCCCCTTTTATACTACTTTTGTTGGAAAACCAACAATCGAGATTGATTCTCAATCAATGGCTGAGATATTAAAACAAGTTAACAAACCCTAACAAATTAGTTTCTTGTTGTTTCCAAAAGGAGTTAATTAATAAATAAATAATTGTCATTACTCTAACCATTTTGTTTAGAGAAACAATTATTTACTAAATTCTAGCAAGTAGACAAACAATTGTTCAAGCAACCCAATTAACACTCCCTCTTAGTGAGTAAGCTATTTTGCTTGACACCCAACTTATCTTGGAAGAAGATGAATCTTGCCTTCCCCAATGCCTTAGTTAGAAACCTATAATGAAAACTGGATTCTCAAACAACTTGATGCAACTCTGATCGTCACAGTGTATCATAATAGTCTCAACCTTCTGACTAAACAAGGCTACTAGCAACTTCTGAAGCCATATAGTCTCACATGTCGTCATGCTAGCTGCTATGTATTCTGCTTCTGCTGAACTTAGAGCCACCAACTTCTGCTTCCTACTAAACCAAGATACAACTCCTGATCCCAAATTGAGACAACAACCTGAGTGCTCCTTTTGTCTATTGTACTTCCTGCCTAAGCTGTGTTAGTATAGCCTATCAACTTAATTCCTTCACCTCAAACATATTTGATTCCATACTCAACTGTACCAGGGAAGTAACACAACACATGTTTTGCCGCTGTCCAATGCACTCTCTTTGGTTCAACCATGAACTAACTAAGAGAGTTTACTGCAAATGCTATATCTGGCCTGGTGTTGACCAAACACATGAGCAAACTAATCAATTGCCCATATAAGGTGGGATCTACATTCTTCTCCCTGGATATATCTACCTTCCTCCAATTTGTGATCAGAGGTGTAGACATGGCTTTGCAATCCTCCAATCCGAATCTCTTCAAGATTTCAATGCAATATTTCCCTTGACCAAGGAAAATATCTCCATTTGTCTATCACATTTCCATGCCTAGAAAATAGTGCATAAGTCCCAAATCCTTCATTTCGAACTCTTCTGCAAGGTCTTTCTTACAATCCTTTATGAGCCCTAGTGAACTTGTAAGAAACAGGTTGTCCACATATAGAACAAGAATGAGAACCTCACCCCAACCACCAAGTAGTAGAGATTACCATTTGTCTCACTCTTCACAAAGTCCATTTCCTGGAAGTATGTATCAATGCACTCATACCACACTCTGGGAGCCTCCTTGAGTCCGTACAAGGCTCTCTTCAATCTACACATGTAGGTCTCTTTGTTGTGTGCTACAAAGCCTTTCGGTTGTTCTATGTATACCTCCTCCTTGAATTCACCATTACGGAATGCTGTCTTGACATCCATTTGATGGATCTGCCATGTCATCTGTGTTGCAAATGAGATCACAACTCGTATAGAATTATACCTGGCCATTGGAGCAAATGCCTCCTCATAGTCTATTCCCTCCTTTTGAGAGAACCCCTTTGCCATGAGCTTTGCCTTGTATTTCTTGATGCTACCATCTACACCATGCGTTATCTTATAGATCCAGCGTGATCCAACTACTGCCCTATTTGTTGGTCTAGGCATTAGCTCCCACACATCATTCTACATTATTGAGGAATTTTCCTCAACCATAACATCTCACCATACTTGATGCTCTGCAACCTCCTAATAGCTGGAAGGCTCACTATCTACCAACTAACTAACTAATGCCATATAGTCATTGAACTAGGTTGGTTGTCTCCGTTGTCTATTACTCTTCCTAGGAGCTCCTACAAACTCCTGAGTATCCCTTTGTATATCTTGAACCTTACAGTTTCTGTAGCCAACTATAGAGGATGAAATATCAACCTCATTGTCTTCTTCATGCATTTCCTCTTGCACTGGTTGCTCCATATCACGTGAATCTTCACTACCCGAGCCTACACTTGTACTTGTAACTGTACTTGAGCTTTGCTGCCCTTGACTTGGCCTTAGAGCTTCTACTAGCTGTACAATTTGCTCATCTATTGGCAAATCTTTGGACCTTCTAAATGTCTTGTCATCCATGAACTTGACATCACATCTGACAATAATTCTTTTGGTCCCTAGAATAAAAATCTTATATGCCTTTGAGGTTTCACTATACCCAATAAAGTAACCCCTCTTTGTAGTCTGATATAACTTTGTATGTATATCATTTGGAATATGACAATATGCCAAACTTCCAAATATCCTGAAGTGACCAATATCTAGCTTCTTCCCCATGAAAGCTTACTCTGGTGTCATCTTCCCTAGTACCTTGTGTGTGACCTTGTTTTGTATATATACTACTGTACTACACACCTCTACCCATTAGTAGCAGGGCATGTCCTGGTCATGTAGCATAGCCCTTGTGGCCTCTAATATAGAACGGTTCTTTCTCTCAGCAACTCCATCCTACTGTGAATTGCAAGGAACAATCCACTCTCTCTTGATTCCTACTCTGGTAGAAAACTCCTAGAAGTCATTTCCTTTGTACTTGCTTGCTTTGTCTGACCGAAGAACCTTTATCTTCCTTCCTTTTGAGTTCTCCAAAGAGCCTTGAACTCTTGGATTCGACCGAAAACCTCATCCTTGGTCTTCAAGAAGTATATCCAAGTCTTCCTGGAGAAATCATTAATAAAAGTAGCATAGTACTCATATCCTCTGAGAGACTTCATCAGTGTTGCTCCACAAGCATCTGCATGTACTAGATCAACAACACCCTCAGATTTGGTGTCACTCCTTGGAAAAGATGCTTTCGCAAACTTTCCCAACACACATCCCTTACATACATCATCATGCTCTGTGCTCACTTTTGGAACATCTGTCACTATCTCACGAACCAATTTAACTGCTCCATGATGAATATGGCCCATCCTCCTATGCCATATCTCTCCAAGATCTCTAGGATTACTGCTGCTCAAGAGTGCCTTAGGAGTATCGAACTGCAACCTATAAAGGCAACCGCTCCTAACTCCAATAGTTATTGGTGATTTCCAATCTTTATGCTTGATCAATACATGTGCCCCTCTAAAGAGTACATTATACCCCTTATCCTGAAGGACAAATATGGAAATCAGACTCATACCTAAGCCTAGTACATGCAATAGATGATGAAGTGGAATTATCTTTCCATTCTCCCTCTGAAATTGAACAATCCCTTTCCCAACTAAGTTGTGTTTGGACAAGTTTCCCATAGAAATCTGGATATTGGTATTGTCCTCCTTATAACTGGAGACGTACTCTCTAACTCCTATCATGTGAAATGACACCCCACTATCAAGATACCAAACACACTATGAGGTTGAGCTAACCATACAAGATATGAGTGCAAACTCATCTTCCATTCTACTAGAGAGCTCTTCCGCACTAGCTGAAGCTACCACTTGCTTCTTTCCCTTCTTCCTTTGCGAGCAATCATTGACATAGTGGCCATACTCGTGACAACCAAAGTACTTGATCTTAGGTCCTTCTTCTTCTTCTCACTTTTGCTAGACACCTTTGCTTTCCCTTTTCCTGCTAGGGCAACACTTTCTCTTTCCACTTCACTTTTTTGACTCTTGTTGGCCCCATTTACAAGACTTAGTCTAAAATCCTCTTGAGTGAAATCACCCCATAGTTGATCCCAACTCGGTAAGGTGTTTCGTCCACTAACAACTTGAACAAAGACATTCCACTACTTAGTAAAACCATTTAGGGCTATTCGTACTAGCTCATCATCACTGGGGCTATCTCCAACAATTGCTAAGTCATCCTTGACAAGTCTAAGCCTAGTAAGGTAACTTGTGATGTTTTCTCCCTTGTTCATCTGGGTATTCTTCAACTTTTCTCTGAGAGTCATCTTCCTATTGGTGGTAGCATTCTGATACAGATTCAAAATGGCATCCTACATTTTCTTCGCTATAGCTAGCTCCGAGATATGTGGAACAATATGGTCCTTCACACCATCAAGGATTATCCTCCTCGCCTTGGCATTGTCCTTCTTGTATGCTGCAAGCTGTGTTGCATCTGTAGGTACAACTACAACACTGGTAACATAATCCTTGATACCATTCTCTTCCAACAACAAAGGAAGTCTGGCTTTCCAGACACCAAAATTTGAGGCACCGTCCAATTTGTCTTGATCTCTAAACCAAGCTAAAGCCATCTCAAGGGATAAAAGTAATAATAGTTCTAAAGAGATTAAACTAGGTTTTATACACCCTCGATTTCTTTCCTAGGGCAAAACTTTTCTACCCTCAATATTGCTCTAATACCATGTGAAAATTCCCATTGCAGTCATTGATTATTAATCTCCTATCTTACAAGATTATTTAATTGCCAAAAATTAATTCACAGCTAATATTGAAAAATAACACAAATGCAACTTCACCAAAAAGTAAATATGGAAAGAAAACACAATGAACACAATATTTCTAGACAAATCGTCCTTGGAAAACCTCTAAGGGAAAGTCAATTCTACAAATGAGGAATTATATTAAACTTTAGCAAAGTTCCTTGCCTCTTATTGGCAGAACTCTGACAATCTCTCAATTTCTCCCGTTGATATTCCCCATTGCTATCCTTAACGCTATCACTATGCCCTTGCCAACATTGCAAGACTATTTGCTATCATTGCAAATACTGCCCAAACTTGTGTTTTCCAAGTGCCCACTAACCCCCCTTTATACTACTCTCGTTGGAAAACGACCAAGATTGATTCTCAATCGATGGCTGAGATATAAAACAACTTAACAAATCCGAACAAATTAGTTTCTAGTTGTCTCCAAAAGGAGTTAATTAATTAATAGATAATTGTCTTTACTCTAACCTATTTGTTTAGACAAACAATTATTCACTAAATTCTGGCAACTGGAGGAACAGCTGTCCACATTACCCAACTAACACAAAGAAAGAATTCATGCTAGACAAAGAAGCCATGCAAGCAATATTACCCACACCAAAACAAGTAATATAACAAGCAGCCAACAAAGTTTGGAACTGCCTCTCTAGCAAACTCACAAAGAAGCTCAAGGGAATCTGTGCAGCCTTTTTCTTGTTTGATATTTGTTTTGATTCAAAAGATAGCAAACATAATAGCCACCCCCCTCAAAATATTTCAAAATATGGCTCAACTTTCAATCTACCCAATCCAATAATGTTGCAAGATTGAAAATAGATCGCCCAACATTAGGATATTATATAGCTTCATGACCCATTAGATGAGAAAAGTATTTCGGATCGACTCCTATATCACATAAAATATCAACAGATTAATATTTCACCTGAAAGTTACAACAATAAAATATTGGCCAAATTAAATTGTGTTTTCTTTCTTGTATTCTGTATAATCTAATGCTTGCTAATTTGTGAGGGAAATGTATTAACTGGCTCAATGCAGTGTGGGAATTGTCAATATTTGTTAATGGCAGCCAAATGTTGGGGCTGTAGCATTGAATTTATATGTAATATGCACAAGGTCTAACAATGTGGGGTTGTAGCATTGAATTCATGGTTATCAAATATGACAACTATGAAATATTCTCTCAAAATTTGACACCCTTGTAGAGCGCTTTTATGCTTTCATGTGATACTGTGATTTGGTAGCAGACCAGTTTCTTGCAAGTTAGATTCTCTCTTGATCAACACATTTTCATGATCAATTCCACAGGAATGACTTTCTTTAGTATTGTAATTTTTATTCTTGCATGCTTTGTCTCTTCTTTTGTCCTTGCTTATCATGTAATACCACTCGTAATGACCCTTTCCAATAGGCCACTAAACAAAATCCTAGATTTAATACACTGCTGAAGTATATTGCTGAAATAAGGAAATAATAGTGCCAATGTATTCATTCAATGAAAACCAAATGTTTTTACAAATGATATGGCAATTTTCAGCACTGAAACATTATAACGTGGCACATTACAGACAACCCTAACTGGCTGTATACAATTGAGAACTTATTACAACTACAAACTGAAATGAAGAACCTGGATTGATCAGATACTGGAGACTGACTGCTGAAGATGATATGGTGAAAGTGCAACTCCACTTGAAAATCCAAACCAACAATTAAGCACAAGTGAAAAGACTGAAATATCTTTCCCACAGCTGTAATAATTCAAGTGATCTTTCACACCCTCAAAATTGCGTACCAATTGAGAGTTTTCGTTCTCAATGGCCAATTGTGAGTACTTGCAGAAACCCTAGGCTCCACAACGCACATAAGCAAAAAATCAATAATAAATCTCGATGATAGGAAATGAGCCCTCAATGCCTATTTATTCTTTTTTCCTCGATAGGTCGGCCTCTTTTTTTTAATTTTTTCTCCGCTTCTTCCAACAACCTCTAGAAGATTGTTTTATTTAATGACTTTATAAAATATATCACTTTATTAAGTGAATAATTAACTCCTCCAAAAATAGGGACATTACAGGTCCGCCCCTCTTAAAATTGGTTGGCCTCAAGCAATCTTAATGCTAGATGCTGCAAAATCACTTCTCCCTCCCAAGTAGCATCTTCAACAGGTAAATTTTTCCACTTAACGAGATACTCTCTGATTACTCTCCTGTGAAGCTGCTTCTCTCTACTATTCAGAATGGATTCTGGCACTAAAATCAGTTTCCCCTCATCATCCAAGGGAGGTAATACTGCAGAAGGCATCACATTCTAACCCAACGCCTTTTTGAGGCGTGATACATGAAACACATTGTGCACTCTACTATCTGTGGGAAGCTCCAACTCATAAGCCACCTCACCCACTCGCTTGATGATCCTGAATGGTCCATAATAGCGTGGCTTGAGTTTCTTTGCACCACTCTTCTTGAGAGTGGACTGCTTATGAGACAACAAGTCCTCTTCTTGTCTGCATACTGCTTTTGCTGGTTTTGAGCTCTAGCAATGTTGTCTCTGAGAGTAGCAACTATATCCTTACTTTCCTGTAATAGTTCACCTGCACGGGGTACTCGACTGTCTCCCAACAACAAATCTTAGAAACTAGGTGCCTCATAACCATAAAGTGCCATGAAGGGTGTCATTTGTATAGTCATATGATATGTAGTGTAACAATACTCACAGAGATATATCCATCTGACCCAAGCTCGCTGTTGATCTGCCACATAATTCCTCAAATACCCTTCCACCCATTTGTTTACAATCTCCATTTGACCATCGGTCTATGGGTGATAACTGGTGCTAGGTGTAAGCTCAGTGCCACACAACCGTATCTCCTGCCAAAAGTGACTCATGAAGCGGCTGTCCCTGTCACTCACAATGCTCTGAGGCAAACCATGTAATCTAAAGACCTCCCTGAAGAAGACCTCTGCCACCTGAGTTGCTGAGTATGTAGTAGCGATAGGGAAGAAGTGAGCATATTTTGTTAGCCTATCCACCACCACATAAATACAATCGCACCCTTGGGCCTTGGGCAAGCCCGTGATAAAATCCATAGAGATGCACTCCCACTTCCTGTCAGGAATAGAGAGTGGCTGTAGGAGCTCTGCTGGATAAGTGTGCTCTTGTTTATTCTGCTGGCAAACATGACACTCACGCACATACTACAAAACATTAGCTTTAAGTCCCTTCCAAGTGAACTGTTCTCGTACTAACCTGTAAGTCTTGAAATACCCAGGATGGCTTGCTGTAGGTGAATTATGGAACGCTCTCAAAATCAATTGCTTCACTTTCGATCCTGGGACTAAGTAAATCTTGTTCTTATAAATGATCAAATGATCTATGAGAGTGTATCCGGTGTCGATTGTTGTTCCCTCCACTATAGCAGGCCCACGTGTCTTTGGCATATTCTGCTACAATCAAGTGTCGCCAATCCTCTGATATTTGAATCATAGAAGTGAGGTGTGGCCTACAGGATAAAGCATCTGCAACAATATTTTGTGTCCCCTTAACATATGTGATATCAAAATCATATGCCTGTTAACTTACTCACCCACTTCTACTGACGATCATTCAGGTCCCGCTATCCCAAAAAGTGCCTCAAACAATTATGATCAGTTTTAATACAAAATTTGCTGCCCACAAGTTACTGTTTGAATTTGGCCAAGGCATGCATGATGGCCAACATCTCCTTATCATATATGTTGAATGATCTCTCAGGCCCTCTGAGTTTCCTGCTCTCATAAGCTATAGGATGCTTGTCCTGCATGAGTACAACACCAATTCCCTCTCCAGAAGCATCACATTGAAGCTCAAATGGCTTCGTGAAATCGGGCAATGCTAATACTGGGCATGTAGTCATTATTTCCTTGAACCGCATAAAACAGTCTTGTGCCTCCTAAGTCCGCACAAATCCCCTTTTCTTCAACAAATCTGTCATGGGTGCTGCATGTCGTGAGTAGCCATTGACAAACCTGCAATAGTCCACATAGACCAAGGAACCCCCTTAACTGTGTAAGGTTCTCTGGTGGTGGCCAATCAACAATAGCGCGAATCTTTTCAGGATCCATTCGCACTCCTTCTGCACTAATGATGTGTCCAAGATACAATAGTTCTGTCATCCCCAAATCACATTTGGACTCCTTGGCATACAAGGACTCCCTCTGTAAAATGCTCAATACTGTCTCCAAGTGCTCTAAATGTTCCTGCCATGTCTTGCTATAGATCAAAATATCATCGAAAAATACCAGCACAAATTTCCTCAACTGATGGTGGAAGACCTTGTTCATGGTGGATTGAAAAGTGGCAGGTGCATTAGTCAAACCAAAAGGCATGACTATAAACTCAAAATGCCCACAATGACATCTGAAAGCAGTTTTTTCAATATCCTGCTCTCGAACTCTGATCTGGTGATAGCCTGATCTCAAATCAATTTTTGTGAAATAACAAGCCCCATGCAATTCGTCTATCAGCTCATCGATGCGTGGGATGGGATACTTGTTCTTTATAGTTCTCTTATTCAACACCCTATAATCAATACACATTCGTAGAGTTCCATCCTTCTTTTTTACCAAAACAACAGAAGATGCAAAAGGTGACTTACTTGGTCTGATGTGTCCCATTGCTAGCAACTCCTTGATGGTCCTCTCGATCTCATCTTTGAGTCGTTTTGGGTGCCGGTATGGTGTAATCATGACAGGCTTAGCGCCTTCCTCTAGCTCGATAATGTGCTCTATACCTCTGTCTGGTGGCCTACCTGGTGGAATCTCACTGAATACCTTCTCATACTTGATTCTTAATTTCTGAATAGCTGGATGATATTTAGTCTTATGTTGCTCCTCTTGGGTAGGCATCAAGGCGCATATTGCTGCCCACTCTATATTATTATGCCTAGCTAATCTCTCCAACCGCCTAAATGAGATAGTCCTGACATCACCATTACGGATAGCTTTCAACACATGAGTCATGCCATCCACCACGAATCGTATCTCCATATCCTCCAATCTCAAGGTAACCTCCTTCAAAGAATGTAGCCACTACATCCCAAGTACTATGTCCATGTCACCCATGTTGACCACATGATAGTCTGCCTTAAACTCATAGTTGTTTAGGCGCAAAGGTAGATCTCGCACCATCCTGTCACAACGAAGAGTATATCCATCGGCTACCTTGACTCTCAGTCCCTCAAACTCCTCAGTAATGAGTTCACACCTCTCCACAAATCGTGCGTCAATGAAATTATGCGTGGCACCTGTATCCAACAGAGTAATAACCTTCTGTCCTGCCAAGACTCCCCGGAATTTGAAAGATCCTTCTCTTTGAATACTAGACAGACGTGCCTCCTGTAAATGTAGCTCTGGAGCCTCTTTTTTCTCAGCACTATCTACCTCTTGTTCACCCTCTGCCTCATTAGGATCCTCATCATGGTGCTCTGAGATGTCTGAATCTGAACCTTCGTAATAAGCCCACATCACCCGATTAGCCTTCCCTTTAGGCCTCATAGGACAATCATGACCAAACTCATAGGGAACTTTGCAAAAGAAGCATAGCTTCTTCCTACGTAAGTCATTAAGCGTTTCCTTATCCCAAGGTGCAGCTGGCTTGCCTTTTGAGTCACTAACCTTCTGGTTTACCTTTGCTGAATTCACCTTTGTTATCTCTAAATGATGAAGAACCCTTTGAACTAAACCGGTTTGCTGGAGCTGCAAGTTCCATATTGTGGGCTTTCTTCATGGCTTCCTCTAATGTAGGAGGATCAAAGGCCTTTACCACCACCCCTTGAGTGGTTCAGTTAATCCTTTTGTGAATAAAATGACTAGCCTCCTTTCTGAAATGTTAGGCACCATCACTGCAAGCTTTTGGAAGTTATTGATAAATTGTTCTAAGCCTCCTGACTGTCTCAACTGGGCTAACTCCCGGAAATAAACTTCAGGATTTTTTTTATCAAACCTTTTTATCAATCTATCCACAAACTCCTGATTTGTTGCAATGTGATCATGCCATGTGTCCACCAATCATGTGCTGCCCCATCTAAGTGTAAAGTGGCATACTTGAGTGCTTCAAATTCTGTCATAGTCTTCAGAGATAGGAAAGTGTCCACCTTATGAATTCAAGCACGAGCAGTCATTTTTCCATTGCCATCAAATGTGGGTAATACCAACTTGTTGGTGACTTGTTGCAACTCACCGTGTTTATCTGTCTGCTTCTGCTTGGCAGCTCTGTAGTTTAGGTACCTGTCAAAAGTCCATCCATCCTGTACATATCCTGGTAATGAATCCCACTCATTCCTCGCTTGTCAGAGTTCATCTACAATATCTGTTACCATAGCATCAGGAGTGCATGCTGGAGTTTCTTCCCTGAATGTAGGACGTGTGGGTCTGTCAGCTATTCCAGACCATGTCCTATGTTGTCATCCTGCTATGCTCCTGTCATCCTGGTCATTATTATGATTATTTCTCCTATTTTCCCCAATCAAATGTTGCATCATAACCATCATTGCTTGTGTACTTGCCTCTATTGACTGTAGAAGCCTCTCTTGATGCTGTAAAGTCTCATCATCATGCATAGTTCTAGGTGGGCTTTGAGAATGTCTCTCAGCCATATTCTCAGTTATGTTGGTTCTTTTGTAAACTAAATTGGCTACATAAACCCTATTAGGCTGGCAGGAAACCGCTCTGATACCATTGTAATGACCCTTTCCAATAGGCCACTAAACAAAACCCTAAATTTAATACACTGCTGAAGTATATTGCTGAAATAAGGAAATAATAGTGCCAATGTATTCATTCAATGAAAACCAAATGTTTTTACAAATGATATGGCAATTTTCAGCACTGAAACGTTATGACATGGCACATTACAGACAACCCTAACTGGCTGTATACAATTGAGAACTTATTACAACTACAAACTGAAATGAAGAACCTGGATTTATCAAATACTGGAGATTGACTGCTGAAGATCATATGGTGAAAATGTAACTCCATTTGAAACTCCAAACCAGCAATTAAGCACAAGTGAAAGGACTAAAATATCCTTCCCACAGCTGCAATAATTCTGGTGATCTTTCACACTCTCAAAATTGCGTACCAATTGAGAGTTTTCGTTCTCAATGGTCAATTCTGACTACTTGCAGAAACCCTAGGTTCCACAATGCACATAAGCAAAAATCAATAATAAATCTCGATGATAGGAAATGAGCCCTCAATGCCTATTTATTCTTTTTTTCTCGATAGGTCGGCCTCTTTTTTTTAATTTTTTGTCCGCTTCTTCCAACAACCTCTAGAAGATTGTTTTATTTAATGACTTTATAAAATATATCACTTTATTAAGTGAATAATATACTCCTCCAAAAATAGGGACATTACACCACTAGGGTTTAAAAATTGTTTTAGCCAGCTCAGATCACTGAATTATTGCTAAAATATTCCTCACAAGCAAATATCTATCCAACTTCAGCACTTCAATTTACTCCAATAAATTCACAACATGAATTAACAAAGTTTTAGTCATAGAATTATGCACAAAGGTAGAATCAACTGCAGAAAACAGTCTGATTTTTGAATTTTCTGATGTAAATATGAGACCACAACCCTTATAAATTTGTTGCTACAGTCCCTTGAACAGTGTATGTTGCACAAAAAGCCCAGATTATGTTGCATAAAAAGCCCAAATTCTTTGGCGAAGTCACTATAGGTGTCAATGAAGTCTTAGTTGCCTCTTGCTTGCAAACTTCAACCTGGATCAGGTCAAACACAGTGATTCCCTAACCTGCAGATCCATTACTTGAAGTGGACAGCAAGTGATATACATGTGCTGGTATGTGATGGATCTCCAGGAGATGCTCCAGAAAGTTGCAAATTTGTTATCTATTTTGGTGATTGCCGATTTCTTAGGGTTTTTTTAGAGCTGGCAAGGCTCAACAATTGGATAGTTATGCTATTTACTCACATCTGGAATATGGAGGTTGGAGGCTCAATTTCTAAGTGAGTGCATCTAAAGTTTATTAAGGGGAATCCGCATCTAGGTGACAAATCCCAGGCAAGGGTGGTGATCACGTTATGTGGTCATCCTGTAGGTAAAATTTGCAGTTAGTGTTCAACAGACATCATAAACCCTGTGCTGTCTTGTGAAGCTGTTTTCCCAGTTATGGAATCCTTGGTGTATATTAAGCTCTAGCAGCTGGGCTCTGTTCTTTTGATGGAATCAGGTTTCTAACAAGCTCAATAATTGAGAATATAGCTAACTTGCTAGTCTGAAATCTTATGTAATAGTAATCTATGAGTGGAAAAGTTCCATCATCACCTCCCAATGCTCAGCCACAGAGGGTTTCATCCCTGTTTAGAGCAGAATTGATTGCAAAGCAATTTTACAGTCATAACATTTAAGAACACAACCTTCAAATGGTTCATAGGTTTGGATAAATACCTGGCTCTTGTTCAAGTCCCAAGGCCCTAAATTGGGTGCTAAAGTTTTGAAATTTAAATTTAACTTTTTTTATATATTTAAAAAATTGTCGTTTATAATTTATATATCTAAATGTTGTTAATAGGTATTGTTTTAAAAGATGCACTAGGAAACCTACCTCAATAAGGGAGCAGTGTGATAGTCCTCCCTTCCCAAAATTGGTTATCTTCAAGTAATTTCATATGGGTGCTGAAAATTTCCACTCGTTTGCATGTAATGTCCTCAAGTGCAATATTCTTCCATTTCAGCAAATAATTTGAAATAGCCTTATTTCTTAGCTTCTTTTCTCTCATGTTAATGGCTTGACTCTGAAATCAATCTCCCTTCATCATCAAGTGATTGCAGCTCAAATAAAGGTATGACTTGCTTTCCAAGGGCCTTCTTCAATGCAACGCTTGAAAAATACTGTGAATCTTGCTGTTTTCGGGAAGTTCCAGCTTGTATGCAACCTCACCTATCCTCTTTATGACGTTTTAAGGTCCATAAAACTCTGACTTGAGATTTTTCGCATTACTTCTCTTGAGAGAAGATTGTTTATAGGGTCGTAAGCTCAAGAAAGCCGTATCTCCCTCTTAAGAATCTCTATTTGATTGGTGTGATCAGCATGCATTTTTTTGGTTTTGGGACTATTATAGGCTCTCCTTTGAGTGTATTCACAACATTTAAGCTGTATTGATCCAAATCTTTAACTTCAAGAACTCTTCTTTTGAAAATTATCAAATACATAAATGAATTGCATCATAATCATAGAGTGCCTTGAAAGGATTCATACCTATATACATAGTTTGAGTAGCATTGTAGCAATAGGCCCCATGGTGGAGCCACTTGACCTAGTCTGTTTTCCGCCTTGTAACGTGGTTCCTTAAATACCCCTCAAACCTTTTTGTTTCCCTATCTGATTGGAGGTGATATTTGGTGCCTGAAGTCAATCTCGTGCTTGTCAATCAGCAGAAGTCTTGCCAAAACAAGCTCATAAGAAAGTTTGTAAATCAGCCACTTGTTGATTCTTGAATTCTGAAGATATGGCATAAAAGTGAGCATACATAGCATGTCTATCCACAACCATGAAGATGTAATCCTTACCTTGCACTTTGGAAGACTTGTGATGAAATCCATTGAAATACCCTCCCATTTGTGATTTGGAACCGGTATAAGCTATAACAAACCAGCTAGAAATACATTATCTACTTTGCTTTGCTGACAAATCAAGTATTCCCTAATATGTTTTAAGACATCATTGTTGAGCCATCAACAACAATAATGCTCTCTTGCCTCTTTATAGTCTTGTAGTACCCTAAGTGTAATGTCTCCTAGTAAGCTTAGACCAATTAATCATAGATTTGTCCAAGTTTTAATAGGTCGTATTAAATTTATGCAAGTAAGAAAACTATTTATATGTTAATTAAATAGAATGGAGATCTTATTATCCGTGATAATTAACTTTATCTAATCCTTATTAATACTTTAATTTAAGGATGCTTTGGATGTAATCATGTTGCTTAGACACAATCCTCAGTAGGTTCTCCCTCAAAGTTTACAGATCTAGGCTGTTAAGCTTTTCTTGGTATGACGCCCTTAAGGTGCTCGGGGTCGCTGATCCCACCCTATTTTGGGATTAATTAATTGGCTGGAATTTACACTAGCCTCTCCTTGAACACATCCTTGACTTCCCTCCTTAAATACTAAAATAATAATGTCTTTAGCATGCATGACTTACTGTATCTCTTAAAATCAGTATTAACCCATAAATGTATTACAGCATCATTTTCTGTCATACAATGCTTACCCGCATTCCAAATGATTTATTTATTTCTTTATCTCTTCTATATGAAGAGTAACAAATAAATTTTACCATTGCCGATTTTTGAAGAGTACTCATTGATTATAATCTCCTTCTGCATTGTCCTCCACTCTAATATCTATATTTCAGATTATTAATTTGATTGTATATTCATTTTTTTTGTATCCACTCTTCTCTATTCACACATATTCCCCTTTCCAAGGTTTTATTACCTAATATGCAAAGAATATTAGTACCCCATCACTGCTGAATGAGTCACGACTGAGTATCCATCCCCTCTTCTCTAATAATCATATGTAGATTGTGAGCTCTCCTCCTGAATACACTCTTCTATTAATCACTGTGGTACATGCTAAATGGCTATGCTTATAATGGCTCTACCAATGTAGTTCCGTGAATATGCATATGCGTTCTATCACTATTTGAGACTCACCCACTGCCTTGGATGCAAATCAAACAAACTCCATATATATCTTTCTCCCATCTTAATAAGTGCTTACATTTTCAATATGGGATCTTTATTACTCATACTGTTATTGCTCTTCCTATTTTATTCTTTTTATATCTTCTGTTCCTACATGGTGCTGACAATATATGCTTGACTACTTGCATTGCCTATTGAACCATTATTTTCGTATGTATTCATCATGAATTCCCTTTACATTCTTCCTTTAACCATGTCGATAGTTGTCATATTTTCATCCCCTCCCTTGTGAATTCGAATCCCAGATATATACACGGTAGAGAGGTTTCCTTGTTGGAGACATGTCTCTTAATAATCACATCTTCTATGACAATGGATTTAATAGTAATTGTTGTCAGTATACATTTATCATTGTTTAGTTTAAGTCATACCTTTCATAATACATGCTGCGCTAATCCCATTCTTATCTTCTATTGACTCCTCATCGACCGTTGATGTTACCCCTACTTTATTTTATCTTCTTTTTTATATAAATAGTAATAGTATTATTTTTGTCTTATAATATATATGTATTTTGTTCATTTGTTATTATCTTAGTTGCCGATTGGTGAAGCGAATCCGATTCAGGCACATGAATTTGATCTGTGGATTCAGGGTTTTTTTTCCCAATTATGATTTGTGGAGGATTCATGTGTGTGTGTGTGTGTAATATATATACTAAAAAAAAGAGAAATATACATAATTCTAAAACTATGAGAGAGCAAATAAACTTGCATCATGAATAAAAGGGTCATTTTTAAGGTTTGAAGCAAAAAAAAATTTTTAAATGCACTTGGGCCCACCGTTTTTTGTTTTTATGTCTTGCATTGCGCGAATCCGCGCTATATCCGAGCAGGATCCTTGATTTTTCATGTGGATCCGTCAGGATCTGTGGGTAATAATAACCTTAGTTATCAGATTCGTCATATGCAAGTCGGATCTGGCTTGGATTCGTAAGGATCCAGGCAGGATCCTTGATTGGCCGCATGGTAGGATCATGCATAATTGATTAGCCGAGTCAAGTCTTTTTACAATTAACTATGTTAAGATTATTTTGAATAAGTATATTATTGTTATTATAATTATTATTATCAACTATAATAAATACTATTATATTTAGTTAACTCATGTTAGCATATTATTCTTGTCCAATGCATATGTAAATTAAGTATTGGATATGAAAGTAATATATTTGTGTCATTGGCTTTGGCGACAATCAATTTGGTGTTCGCACAAGCTGAGGTAATAGTATTATTTTTATATAAATAGTAATAGTATTATTTTTTTCTTATAATATATATGTATTTTGTTCATTTGTTATTATCTTAGTTGCCGATTGGTGAAGCGAATCCGATTCAGGGACATGAATTTGATCTGTGGATTCAAGGTTTTTTTTTCCCAATTATGATTTGTGGAGGATTCATGTGTGTGTGTGTGTGTAATATATATACTTAAAAAAAGAGAATAATACATAATTCTAAAACTATGAGAGAGCAAATGAACTTGCATCATGAATAAAAGGGTCATTTTAAAGGTTTGAAGCAAAAAAAAATTTAAAAATGCACTTGGGCCCACCATTTTTTGTTTTTATGTCTTGCATTACGCGAATCCGCACTGGATTCGAGCAGGATCCTTGATTTTTCATGTGGATCCGTTAGGATCTGTGGGTAATAATAACCTTAGTTATCGGATTTTTCATATACAAGTCGGATCTGGATTTGAATCTGGCTTGGATTCGTGAGGATCCGGGCAAGATCCTTGATTGGCCGCATGGTAGGATCATGCATAATTGATTAGCCGAGTCAAGTCTTTTTACAATTAATTATGTTAAGATTATTTTGAATAAGTATATTGTTGTTATTATAATTATTATTATCAACTATAATAAATACTATTATATTTAGTTAACTCATGTTAGCATATTATTCTTGTCCGATGCATATGTAAATTAAGTATTGGATATGAAAGTAATATGTTTGTGTCATTGGCTTTGGCGACAATCAATTTGGTGTTCACACAAGCTGAGGTTCTATTTGTCATGCTATTGGATATGCTTGTGGTTCATTGTCATTAGTAATATTTAATGAATTCATGTTTGTCGCTGCAAGAGTATATTAACTTATTCATATCCTGGGATTCTTGAAGGCAAGCATCAAGTCACGGAGGATCACAACTCCCACCTTATGGTTTGCTAAGACTATGTACCGATTTAGCATCATATCCTCACTGTACGATCTTGACTTTGTACAATCATACCTTGAACCCACCCATACGCCATCACTCCACCTCTTCCTGTACATTGTTGCACACACTTCTTTACATCCTTCCACCATACGATCACCCTCTTGATATACGATCGCCTCATACATCATACGCTGATTTCAACTCCCTCATCAACATTGTATAGACACTCAACTCCCACTGTACGACCCTCAATTTGCCACCGTATAACATCTCCCTTTCATCTGCGTGTGTGAGATATCTTTGTACTATGAACCTCGTTTAGCAAAAACATTACAGTGATATCAAAGCTGGTGATCTTGCTAGTTTGTCGGGTATTGAGTTTGAATCATGATGTTGAGTGATGGTTTGGTTGATGAGCTAAGAAATCAAGAAAGGTTTTGCAATCGACAAAGGAAATGCTCAACCTCTTGGCAGGCACAAGGTCGTTGATGACAAATTTCACTCCTAGGGCTGATCGTCATGAATCACAAACAACCACTTTGGCTGAGTCATTGAAGCAAATCAAGCAAGATTGGGTGATTGATGGATGGGAGAGAGATATATCTCTGAAGTATTATATAGAATTGCGAATGAAGTGTCCATCTCAGCACAATATACTCTTCAACAATGGTTTGAAGCGGGAAATTGATATGTGGCTACAGATGAAGGCATGTAGACATCAGAGGACATGGACAAGCAAAAGACTCTTAATTGTCCTTTCAGATGGAGAAGAACAAAAATCTCAAGACAATTAGAAGATTGAAGATGGAGAATCATTGATGATTTAAACAAGGTTGATGCTGGAGAAACATTTGAGGTCGGGGAACAAAACAAAATAGCAATTCTGAAATAGCACGATAATCTAGACAATGTCAAAGTGGATCCTCATAATTATGTCTCGTATGGAAGGAGAGAAAGGCTACAAATCTTCTGGAGCGTATGAATAACAATTTGGAGTTCCATCAAGGGAATCACAAACATAAAAGTGTAGATGTTATCAACACTCATTTGCAGGAACAATTACCACTATTGATTGATTCTGGAGTCTATCCTTCAATAGTGCTCATGGCGTGCATAATTACAATCTTTTTGTGTGAGGGACTTCCTCATGAGAGAAACAAGGCTTGCCTATGCTACGAGGTTCTAGAAGAGGTTGATGATCTTGATGACATTGATGTATTTTATGATGGGAATCTTTGGGATCCTGGTGACTCCGAACTTGACAATGATTATATTAGAGTGTTGCAGCAGAAGGTTGATGCCAATTCATTCATCCTGTCGGTACGGTTGGTTTGTGACCCTGGAGCTGATGGCCTTTTGTTCAATTACGAATTTGTTGAGGGCAAGCAATCTTTGGGCAGTGAGGATTTGTGATGTCCTCGATTTTAATGTATTAATTAATTAATTAATTGATCCCATAATAAAGGACCTTTAATTAATGAATAAATACAAGGCCCAAATTAATTAAGTAATAAAATAAATAACATTGTCGGCCTATTGTAAATCTCTAAATGCTTCTTGGAGGCCTTTATAAGAAGATGGTCAGGCATTGTAATCCATCATAGATTGGATTTGATTTCTTTTTATATTTTCATAGGCTGAAGGTTGAGGGATCATTGTGCGCAGTTTTACTGGTGGAAGACCCTCGTTATTCTCTTGTTGCATTTTTGGTGGCTAAGTGCCACCCTATTTTGTTGTTGGAGGTATCATTCAGAGATCTCATGTGTGCACTAGATGTGCTATTCATCATCATTTGGCTACTGTTTGTATCTGATCGAATCTTGTCCAATGCACTTGTAATTAAAGTATTGGATCTGAAAGTAATATATTTGTGTCACTAGCTTTGGCAACAATCAATTTTGTGTTCATGCAATCTGAGGTTCTATTTGTCATGCTATTGGATATGCTCATGGTTCGTCATCATTAGTAATATTTAAGGAATTCATATTTGTCGCCACTAGAGTATATGAACGAATTCATATCATGGGATTTGTTGGTTCCCAAAACCGCAGATTGGAAATCCAAGAGCTTGCCACTTCTCTAATATGACTTCTCAATTAGTTTTGGCCAACGAATGGAAATACTTCTCGATTCCCCTGCACTTCAAGGTCCACTACACCTAGGCGGGTAGACCTTCTCCTCAAACGCTTATTATCTAGTTCAAGGCTTTTCTATAGCGAATTTAAACTTCTGGAGTTCTCCGATTGGCAAGGTCCTCGAACTCGATCAAAATGAAAACTGGATGTTGGAGAATGGTTAAATGTTTTTTATAATTAAATAATAATTAGTTTGATGCTTATAGAAGGAATATATAGATTTTTTGACTTCAATAATAAAAAGACCAGTGCCTCTGCTCATCCGGGCAATGGAGTCAACTTCAGTGAATTTTAACTTACAACATTATAATAGTCTACGTACTTATACTGACAACAATTAAATAATCAAGATGCGACCGATCAGATATTTATACAATCTTTAATTAGTCCAGATTGAATTTTAACCTTTCTGGTAGGGAGACAAATTGGACACAGATACGGAAATGATTTAATATTTCACAATATTTGCGTTGATCAAATTTAAAATGCTAAATGACCATTTCCACTTATCCGATATTTAAATTGTATACAGAATTCTAGAAAATAATTACAAAGGACGATTTGCCTGTAGTTTAAATCTCCACGCCTTTAATAATAAACAAAGAACATTTTATTTTATTATTAAAATAAAATAAAAGAATTTATATTACAAAGTCATAATGTAGCCCTTATCCCTCCGTACAAGTAAATATAAAATAGTTCTTCTTAAGAATATAAAATGTTCGGATATTGAATCTTGTCTTTTTTGGGTCAATGATCTCCCTTTTATATCTTGGAGAATAAAAGCAACACGACTTTTCAAATTTCAAAGGTTGTGTCTCTCAAATATAAATCACAGTTTCTCATAACATAATTCTTTTAATCATCAACTCTAATCTTCTTTAATATATCTTTCCCTTACATATCATATGTATTGGAACTATGCATTTTATTATTGATTCGTTCAAAGCTGCTCCCAATAGTTGAGTTGCCGCCATTTGTATCATTGTCTTCAAATTTCCTATTGATTCGATCACTTGTATGAGATGAACTTGTACTCGTTCTTTGCTATAAATATATTCCTCCTTGAAGGTATGATATTGCCGCTATGTATGGATGATACCCTTCATACGATGGATGTTTCGAAGATAGATGCGTGGGTAATTTCAACACTCCATTTGTCATTTTATCTTCCGCTGTATTTTGTACTCTTGATTCATACACTTGTGCAAAGGGCGACAGGGCTCTGTTCAGATAATAACATATTCCTTAGGCATGCTGTAAATTCCAGAATATTCATCATTGCCAGTTATCTTTAAACATTTGGAGATTCCTTTTCATTTACTGGATATTGTACGTTTAATAATGATTGCCAATAATAATCAGTACTGTTCACTGATGAACATAACATTGATATTGACGTGATTGGAAAACCAATTCACTTCCTTTACCATCGGGTTTCTTTCTTGCTAATGGGTTAATGATTTTTGCTTTATATATATCACTGGTTTGAGAATTTTAAAATTTATGAGGCACTCTTATTTCTGGCACACTACCATCTCCATCATGGCTTCAGATGATGGATGCTTATTTGGTTAGCCTCTTCATCGGAAGTCTTATGCTCTCCCACAACAAATATCTCTGCACAAATATTCTAATTTGAAAACATCTTTCATGTTTACTTCTATATCTTGCTTCTTCAGACTATACCATCAAATCTCTCGAGCTGTTCATTTTGTCTTTCATCAGGGGAAATCCTCCTCTCTAGACATCCTTGCAACTCACATACCAACTCCATAGTGAAGGTGTCATTCACTCTGTGGAAATTAACATAACTGTTATGCGATTACAAACTGGAATAGAAGTCATAAATCTGAATATCTTCTCCAAATTCTTGCACATGTTACAAGCTCAACCAATAGTGAGTGCGAACTAGGGCATATAATAGATATGATGACATATAAAAGAACTGATTTAGTGGAAATGCATTGATAATTGATGTATCCAGTCACTAATCATTCCTGATCAATCTAGGTATCTTGACCTGGCGCATTTGGATGAAGAAGAACATTCATCATCCAAGAAAATCATATCTTCATCTCCCTTGAGTCTATGTAACAGTTTATTATATCAGCAGTTTCACCTTTAACAAATGTCTAGGGGATAGTTCTAGGCAGTTTTGATTGACCCTTGGTGGATAAAACCAATTCTCCGCAATCTTGGTTCTATACACACCCCTCTTCATGCTAAAACTCGATTTGGAAAGAAGTGAAATTCCAGTGTGCGTATTCTTCCCTTATCAACAATCAGAAGAAACTTTTTCATCTTGCTACAAAGAGTGATGGAAACTTCTTCATCTTGGGTTCTGATTTGCCTTGTGTTTGGATTGCATCTACTAATGCACTCCACAATCAAGTTGACACTATGCAGTTTGCACAATGATAGGGAATCCAGAAGACCAATTTCTACCAATTTTTCTGTGATCGGGTATCTATTAGGCTATATAACCTTGCCCCAGAATTTTCTTAAATTCACATGCCCCAATTTGGTGTCACCCACTTCCAATAAAGCACTTTCTAATTCATTTAAATGATCAAACCTTGGGGTTTAAACCTCATCTTTCCTCCTTTCCTTTTATTTTAAAAATGACTATGATTAACAACTATTCACCCAAGCAATAATCAATTTGAAACAATTAATGACAGGAATTAGAAAGAACTCACTGGCACTAGCGATCACTCCTTGTAGACTCAACTTGCTTGATGCCCTAACTTCTCTCTAGTTTCCTTGGCTCAATCTTTGAAGAGTGATTGAAATTTTCATTACGAATCTCTATTAGATCTCTTTAATTGCATCCTTTTGTGCCTTAAATGTTGAAACACTTTACAGGCATTGGGATTTGTCAGCTTTTTAAAATTTAAAAAACAAGCATTCTTTTTATAGTGTTAGACTCGAATCTTTAAAATGGAACTTCCATTTTGCTTTATAAGAACCCTTTTATTCTTCTATTTACTTTAAATGTTTTGTTTTTGGTATGGGGCGTTGAAGGTCGTTCTTTAACTGACTTAAGGTTGTTCATTCATTTCCATATATATAGTCTATTCAACTACTTAAGATTACGATCCCCACAATCTCAACGGGTGTTTTGGAACTAGGCTTTACTTCTTCTTTGCTTACTTTGTGCCTTTATCTAAGGAACTTTTCTTCAGCCCCTTGCTAGTTCTATTTCTATTATCGGATCCTAATCATACTTCCAGCACCAACCATAGTCTCCTTTGCTTGACTTAGAAACATGAAAGACACAGACTTGACATTTTGAGAAGACAAGGAAATTTTCATGAGAAGAACGAAAAAAGCATAAGGCACAACTACTAAAAGGGTGAAGTTCTAATCGCTACATTGGACTCTGATGGTTGTTCCCGAATTGGTCTTGGGTAAAGAATTTTTTTCATTTCTCAACTCTTAAGTAAAAACACCACTCCGCCAATTAAAACAAATATGTTTCTATCTCTAGATCCATTAAAGTCTACAACTCAAGTGTTATCAACCCTTTCATGGCTTTAGGCTACATTGGGTAACAAGAGAATGGGGGAAGCTAGAAAGTTCCCTTCAAAGGATGCCATGGCTCAAAAATTGCATGCTTCCCTGACTCGTAAGACCAAGAAGTTAAAGATCACCTCTCGTCTCATAGAAGATGATAATTCAGGCCATGTGTTTTTGGCAATTGTTCACACCAAGGTTTACAAAGAGCATAGTATAGCCACCTCACAAATTCCATGTTGATTTTTGGTGGCTTCAGTCGGATAAACCTGTCACTAAACTATTGAAGATATATATATATATAAAATTAAAAATATTGTTATATTAATGAATAGACATGTCCCATGAAGGGACATGTCTTGGTTTATTCTCAATATAAATACAAGTGATCGTTGTACTTGGAAAACACATACCATGCAACCAATGCTAATACATTTGCAACGATCCCCAAAAAATTAACATGGTATCAAAGCCAGTTGCAAATGTAGGAGTTATCAGAGCACTGTTCAAGTTTATCTCAGATGAAAGATCAAAGACTCTTTCATTGACTCAGTACGAGATCTCATTGGAGAAATTTGGAAATCTGCATAAAAATTACATAACTTGAAGAGATTGATCAGTATCTTCGTCATCATCTAATTTATAATAATGGGAGTACAACAACAGATAAACTGAGGAAAGCCACAAATAAGGCATTGAAATAGATGCGCAAGTGACTGAAGAAAATAAAATGTTAATTTAAATTGTTATGAAGAAAATTGGAGGAAATTGCATGGAGAATATCCTTATCTTCGGATAGGTGGGGCATTCTTTTCCTGTAATGACCTAAATTCATATCCTTTAATTGACTTTTATTAACATACAAGAATGAGCAAATTACATGTTCATAGCAAGGGAACTAACTGCTATAACAGACTAAATGTTTCTTGGAAATAGTATAACTGACAATGACAAGAGAAATTGAAAACTAACTATTCCGAACATGATAAAGATCATCAACTAGTTGATACACTTAAATATCTTTTCAATTATAGAAAGGAAAGTAATGCAGCAACAACACAATTAATTATACATATAATTGAATTTAGATACACATGGAAAGGAATAAGATACTTGTTAACCGCATCTGGTTATGAATGAAATCCTAATATGTCTTGTGCAAGTCCAGGCATTGGTGGAGAGGAGAAGCATTCACAAAAGCTTAAGCACCCAACCGTGGACCTAGTGTATCCCCTCTCACTCTCAACTGAGAATGGCCCTACTTTGCATGGGAGAGAGCACGAGAATACCATCACGTCCTGCCACCTGAGCATCCTTGTGTTAGAGTGTCAACCACTTAGTCGGCTAGACTTGGGATACACTCCTGACATATACGCATATGTACATATACATGTATGTAACATGTACAGATGTAAGTACAATGGGTACCATAATACTAGAACATGTTTGCCATTACAAGGAGGATTTGAGATCAACTCATTTTCTCAAAGGTAACATTTGTTTTCAATTCGCTTTATAACACCAATGAATATTTATATATCTTATTGACCTTGTTGACCTAGTTAGCTCATGGTGGTCACTTGACGTATGTTTAGTTTGTCCTAGCCTGCGTTCCCTGGTCATTGTATTTTCCTTGAGTATTACATTCATCTATTAATGGTAGTCTTTCTCTTATTTGTATTTCTATTCATACTGTAAGAGCTATTTGCCTTGATTTTTTTCTTTTCTCTTCGAGCATGTTATTGTAGGGAAAGGGAGACTGATATTAGATTCAGAGGGAGTTTGCCACTTCATCAGAAGCAACATTTGGGTGAGGAGGTTAGAAGATTGATATTCAGAGGGAGTCTGATATCCATTTGTGTGTCCCCATGATTTTAATGGGCTTGCCCACTGTGTACATCATATGGAAGTGACAACTTCCAAATGATTTATCACTTGTATCTGTAGAAGTTATTGAAAGGTGACGATCTTTCAATAACTTAATCTTCTATTATGGTGGACATCTTATGATGTCTATATTATGGTGGGCATCTTATGATGTCTAAGATCATGATAGATGATTACTTGCATGGTGGATTAAGTTCCTTAAATAGACCATGGCCTTCTATTGTAATGGACATCTTATGATGTCTAAGCAGATCATGATAGACCATGAATGTTTCTATGGTAAGTATTACTGAGGATACATTATCTATGGATATTTTTGAGTACTTGATGAATATCATGTGACTTGATATTCTGACGCCACTACTCTTGATGTCACGAGATGATATCTAAATGGTAAATCTTGCCATTCCTGATTTTAAATTGAGGTAATATTGTGTTTATCCTCCCTAGCTAAAAGAGAGTGTTGATATTTTGTAGTTTCAGTTGGATAAACCTATGTGACTAAACTATATATAGAATTAATTTTGTCATTATATTAATGAATAGACATTATGGGACATATCTCTTCTTGGTTTATTCTCAATATAAATACAAGTGATCGCTGCACATGGAAAACACGTACCGTACACGCATATATTTGCAGCGATTCCCAAAAATTAACATCCTGACATGATCAGGAGGAATATACAGATGATCCGGATTTGGATGCAGATATGTTTAATTGGTTGTTTTCAAATAACAGGGTGACGACAAGGATTGGAAAATCAAAGTTAGATGAAGATCGCCCGAAGGCTATGGTGGATTTGCTTTCAAAAGCCTGAGGTCATCACAGACACCTTTATGTACCCAAATTCCAGGTCCTTCTGATGCCATGTTAGATCCCATGTCAGATAAGAATAAATAATTAATTCCCCAATTGCAAATTGATAGCCAGTTTGGGAAAATAACTAGAGAATGGATTGGAGATTTGAAGGCTCAGGGTCTACCTTTCATTGATAGGCTGGAAGAGTATAATAGTGCCTTGATGTTAGTCAGGAACGCTATATTTAGGGTAGCAAAGATGGAAGGATCTACCCTTAAGACTGCCCTGAAATAATTGCAAGAAGCAATTCACATGGGAATAGATACAACTGTTAAACTTGGCATCTTAGAGTCACATAAGGAACCCTATCAGAGATGGATGTTCAGTCCAAGGTATACATGTGAATGTATACAAAAAAGTTTGTCCAACATGAACAAGCTCTTAGAAGAAGCTAAGGAACTGATTGACCAATAATACAAGTCTTAAAAATATCGGTAGTCAATTGCAAAAGAAAGATAATTCTGGAATTGCTTCAGCAGACAATGATCTAAAAAAAGAGTATCAACATAACATCAACATCATTGCAGAACCTCTTTTTTTTGTAAAGAATAATATAAAAAGCTGGTCAGAATTGATGCTATTTTAATTTGGTGCAGTAATCATCACAAGTTTTTGTTGCAAAGTCAGGTGAGATTGGGTAATTGATGGAATTCTAAGCAATTCAGCATGCTAATGTCATATCCCTGATCATGATAAAATTGCAGCTGTTACACAGGCATTACAAGTGTATAACAATCAACAGTCAGCTTAGATAACACTGCCCATGGAAGGTGACAGTTATCAGAGGATTTCTATTTTTAATCACTTTCATCTTGGGTGTTTTTGAAATGTATGCTTTAAAGGCTTTTGTTTAAAATTATATTCAAAGAGACATTAATTATAAGCTGATCTTAAATAGTTTTCTTGGGAGAAGTTGAATATGGAGAACACAGATTCACTACTAAGAGAGAGGGGAGGGAGCGGGGATGGAGGTTGGGGGTGAATTAGTAGTGAATAAACCTTAAACCCAATTTTAATTTTAATTCAAACTGTATGAAGTTACGTCAACTGATTTGATTGAATTAGAGCATCGAATCTAAACATAGTGATAGAAAAGTACCGTGAAATCAAGAACCAAATCACAAGAATATTACATGGAAACCTAAGGCGGGAGAAATCCATGGTGAGAGTCGCTGCTAGGATCTACTGTCCTAATCCAGCCTCACAAATTTTAAATCCAGTTACAATTTTAAGGGCTCCAACCTTAACGAGTCTCCAAACCCGTCTTAGACCATCAACTCTTCTCAAAGGAACTGCTCATTTTTGTCAAAGATCAAAGTTTAGAACTTTGAGCAATTATTCAATCAATTTGAATATAAGTGTAAGTTAATACAAAATGTATGATCAATGAATGAATCTGAGAATCCGGTATGTCAAAAGTTAAAACACCTCTTTCTGTCAAAAGACTTAAAACTGAAATTCACTTACAAACAACAATTTTCATTCACAATCTGAACCTGTGACCAATAATTCTGCAAATTGAATCCAAAAGAAAATAGTGACAATTTCACAACAAATATTCAATCCAGTTTGAGTATATTCATAGCAACCTGGTCATATCTGTTATCTGATGAAAATCTGAATACACACTTGATATCAAAATACCAGAACTACCTTCCAACTGATTGTTTTGACTGAAAATAAGAATTCAAAAACTGCAGTTTTTATTCAATCCAGTTTGAGTATATTCATAGCAACCTGGTCATATCTGTTATCTGATGAAAATCTGAATACGCACTTGATATCAAAATACCAGAACTACCTTCCAACTGATTGTTTTGACTGAAAATAAGAATTCAAAAACTACAAGCAATTACCAGTTCTAAATTTGAGTGGCTGCAGTCACAGAATGATTAAATTTTCAGTTCTTCATGCCTCACACAACCTCTCAGCAGGCTGTTCCTTTTATGAAATCCAATTAATGCACATCTCCCGCTGATTTTACACTGATGAAATTCTATTCATAAATTTAGTTTCTCTTTTCAGAACGCTCTCATTTTTCTTCTCAGAGTATTATTTATCTCGCATCAAATCACTATATTTCATCCTCAGAAAGAATGGAACTATATAAGTTTGATCCCTCTGTACATATAGAGTTGGTTTCAACTAATCCTCAGCTGCCACTTCAACTGCTGTTTAGCATTACGAATTTGAAAGCTGTCGGTCTTCAAACAGATGATTAGGCATTTGGCATTGTTTACTTAATTAAAAAAGAAACCGACAGTTTATAATAATCATTGCTTATATTGCCGCTGTGTTGGACTAGTTGGCCTCTTCACAGTATCATCAATTTGATATCACCATTCACAGTTTTATGTGTTGGAACTCGGCGCAGGAAGTTGAAACAAACTTCAACCAATTAATAAGTTTGCCATTTCTTGAAGCATATTTTCCTATCTTGTCATTGTTAGATAACGGCCCTTCTAGATGCTGTCAATCGCTCCTACCATCTGACCAATAAAATGATTCTCTTAGTTTGCCGACACCAAACAAGTTAAACTTAATTCTTTAACATCAATTCCATATGTGCACTATATAGTCCAATGTTTTTTTTCCCAAAGCAAGCTTTATTAATGTCATGATCGGGCTATTAGGCAGACAGACAGCTTAAGTCAGTTGAGACAAAAACCTCGTAAAATCATTGGGCTGCTGGACACACAGCTAGCTTGCTCGGACAAGAGACAAACAACAATTTCTACTCTGCCTGATAAAAGAAACATCAAAATGCTGCGCAATTGTTTTTTATGAGATATTGACTTATGACATCAAAACCCTTCAATATTTGTTTGAAGGACATGAATTGCATCAGTTTATACACATATTACAGATGTGTCATTTGAACCATACATATAATTGGCTGCAGTCATATTGTCTAGCAATTCAAACACAAACACTTTGAAAATCAAACACACGCACTTCGCATTCATGATTGGATCAAGCGTCTTCTTCGACGTCTCTGTTCAGATTACCGAAAACTGGTAAGCCAAATGTATATATGTATTGCTGTTAGTAGGTTACCATTTATTTGAATGTTACTGTTCTTGTTAAATAGTCTTTTGAAATCATTGACCAATAAAATGTCCAACAGAATAGACTATATATGGAAATGGATGGAAAAACAAAGGATAGACAGTTTTTCAAAATTTCCCCTTTTGTGTTGACAACTGAGTGAAAAGCAAATTTTGATTGCTGTTCAGTAAAGTTGAAATGAAGATTCTCGTTTCTTTGGCTAACAGGTATGAATGAATTTCAGTAGGTAGAAAATTCTTCTTGTTGCAAGTCTAGGCATTCTTTGTGGTGCTTTCTGTTTAATGAAGCTTTTCATTTGTGTTGTTGGTTAAAGGGTTTGTGTTGGATGTTTGAGTTATATTTTCATTTTTTGTGTGAAGATATTAGTTAGAGGTTATACATGTGTGTTTCGTCATTTGAGTTATTCCAATTTCTTATACGCAATTACTTCCTGGTGACGGGTAATTGTTTGACACCTTTCCTGCTTTTTTGTTGAAAGCACACCCCTTTGTTAGGAATTAGTTGGAAGCATAGGTTTCATATCAGAGGAAGGGAGCTGTACCCTCCAAAAATTCAAAGAGGGACTGTTACGAGTTCACTCAACACTGTTGATCATCTTTCTGGAAAATTTTGACAGAGTAGCAGAGGACAGTTTTGTTTGTTGAGGTCAGAGGTTGCTGAATTGCTTTCAGCCGGGATAGCAGTTAGTTTTGGATGCTTATAGATGCTATGTCTATGTTCACAGAAAGAGTTATCAAGTTTTCAGTGAGCTAGAAGATTTACAGAGGACTGGCTGCAGGACAGTTTGCAGGAAATTGTACATTGTTCATGTTGTATCTTCTTGGAGAGATTAAAACTTGTTCTGCAGGCTTGTATTTTGGTCAGAGACATGTTGGTGAAGCTATGTTCCAGATGGTAGAATCTGGTTTTCAGCTTGTGAAGACTTCTGAAGGATAACATGCAGGTTATTCCTTGGAGGTTGACTGAGTTATGTAATTGATTTAATTTGTAATGTAACGTGTTTAACCTAATTGTAAGATCTTGTGACGGTCCTATATTATTCATTATACATTGGGAAAGCCTCAAGGCCGACTCAATTAGTTATTAGGACTTGGTATAAAGGAAATATGTTTCCTTGGTTCTAAGTGTGACAGTGTGTCATATGTGTTGTATGCGAGCTTTGGATGCAAATTTGCTAAGGTTAGAGCAGTATTTGATGCTGAGGATAAGTTGTGAACTTCATAGGAACTGTATTGGCAAGATGAGTTGTTGTTTCAGTCAGTTCATTCTCTTGGAATCAATAGTTCTTAAGCAATTTGAACAATGGGTTCAATTGTTTTCTTATCGACTGCTAATAGGGTTGGAATCTCTTGACAGGGATTCAAAGTCTCGTAATAGGGACTCATATGTACTGATTTTATTCATTTGACTCCAAACAAGGTCACACCCTTTAACAATGAACTTTCTATATTAGTGCATCATCTTGTGGGCATCATTCCCCTGGGGTTTTCCCTCTAATCAAAGGTTTCCCTAGTTAACATATCTTGTGTCACTTTGCATGGTTATTATATTGTGGTTATTGCATCTATTGGCTACATATTTCAGTTTTGTTAAAGTTGATAAAAGTTGTTTAAAGAACATAACTGATTCAGTTCCCTGTCCTCCCCTTCCATCCCCCCCCAACCCTCTTAGTTATATTGGTGGACTTTACTTTCTTACAATATATCGATCAAATGTTCATGGTTGGATGTCAAATATGCTGATAAAAATTCATGACTGGATGTCAAAAGTGCTGATCAAATGTTCATGGTTCAAATATGTGTTGATCAGATATGCTAATTAGTGTTCATGACAAATGTATAATGATCAAGTCATCTGACACGAAGATCATGGTTGGATGTCAAATGTATGTCGTGCCAATTTTGGGTGTCTCTGTCTTAGTGAATTCTCCTGCATTACTCTATCCTTGAAGATTCAATATCATGAATTGGGAGTTAAGTTCACAGAACTGAAAAGTTGACGTATCCAAAGTTTCAAGTCAGGATTCATTATGCAGAGAAACTTAGAGAGCATTATGATGCAGGGGCATTGGGAGCCTCTTAAGCATAAGTTTTGTCATTTTTGGTTTCTAGTTTGTTTGTGTTTTTGAGTCTAATTAGTTCCTTTGAGACCATTTGGGAACATATTGATCTATTTTGGAAAGTTATAAGTCAATTGGTTACAAGTTGTAAAAGTTGCAATATATGTTGTTCAACTTCCTTAGTAATACAATATATGTTGTTTGACTTCCTTCGTAATACACAACAATTATATGCTATTATGGAAACAACATAATCAATAGTAAATACACATATGCAACGAGAAGAATAAGCACAATGATTGAAGTGTAACATGCTGAAATTTCTACTCCTACTTTAATTGATTTAAATAACAAAATAACATTTCTTTTCCAAAAACACGAGAGGACAGTTATAACGGCCATCATATCGTTTACACATGAAATACAATTTCATCCTTTATTTATATATTCAAGTGATAGGAGCAATAGATTTAACTGATTCTAAATCCAATGAAAGAGAAACTAATGTAACTAATTATAACAGTCTAAACAATACATAGATTAGAATGCAGAAATATAAAAGTAAAATACCCGAAATGTTGTTATCTTGCATGCAGATCTAATCCTTGAGTTGTGCAAGCCTTCACATATGGAAGAGAGGAGATGCATTGCCAAGTGCTGAACCTTCCAACCATGGACTGTTAGTATCTCCACACAATCTCTACTGAGAAAGGCCCTCTCTACCTTGGGATTAGGCTTGGGACACCACTCTTTAACCACTAAGCATCTTAGTGTTAGAGTTTCAGCTAGACAACCAACTAGGCTTTGGATAACTTCCATGCACCTATCTGCCAACTGCTAGCAACCTTGACCTCTAGTGATCACAACAACAAACATGACACTAACCTACCATGGCCAAGGATTTGTGTGGGCACTATGTACACAATTACCCACAACTTGACTTGACAACAAAACTTATACAATGGACTACCATGAGTTGACTCAGTTTAAAACACTTTTATTACTTGCTTATTTGTTACTAACTGTTCTTTCTCTTATCATGCAGGGATAACCCATGGTTCAATGGTTATCAGTACACACCCTTCATCTCATCCTTGTTGGTCTTCTTTGATGAGTTTTCTAGGGTGATAGTCTAAACATTGTATAATCATAGCCATTGTATTTTGCTCGACCTAGGCGCTTATCAAAAGATTTATGATAGTTGCAATTTATTCCTAATATTTCATAAGAGTGTTATCTCTTATCTTAGAGGGTATATAGTAGATACCTCTGTATAAGCTTGCACTGTTGGATCTTACTCCAAATTAAGCAATAATTTTGAAAATAATATGTTATTATAGGTTGGCACAATTCGCTCGATCTGGAGCATATTTACAAATCTTACACAAATGAAAACAAATAGTTCATTTCAGATCAAGGCTCTATCTATTATAACATTACCTTCTTAACTCCAAGCTAAAATTTATGAGCCTTATATCAATTGTAAATAACATAAATAGGCAAAAGTATTTCATGATATGATTGTTTTTTATTAAGAAAAATAGGTTTTGAAGGGTGCCTGAAACCCTGTACAAGTCTAAAGATTTTCAATAAGCATAGATGTAAAAGTACAATAGACAAAAGAAGAACCGGTCACCCCCCTAAAAGGGTACCCATGGTGACAAAAAAGCCTATCACCAATCAAAACCAAACATCCAGCTAGGAGGCTAAAAACCAAACAGAGATCAACCTCCAAATAAACCAACCACTACAAGGGAGCTCACGATTTTCCCTTTGATTTAGAGCCTCCCTTGCACGACTGGAGGTTCATTTCTAAAGGAGGAGCATAGGGTTTAGTTTTTTTTCTTTTTATCGCAGTCCAACTGTCCTCCACCTTTGCTGCCTCAGCAACCCAATCTCTAGAAGAAACTGAACAGTGGAACCCAAGGGAATAAGAAGCAACAACATTCTCCCTAGGAGAGTCTATAGACGACTGGGCCCCAACAGGACCAAAAAGAGCATCCGATACAAGGGTAGGGGCAGGAGAGGGAACAGGATCCAGACTTGAAGTCCAGACTTCCTCTGCTACCACTGGCACCAAATGCTCGCCAACAGTGTTCGCATGGGGAGAGTCATCCATAGGTTCTTGGATTGCATCCATGGACTTAGGCATCGTATAGTGCTCAGACGAGGCCCCTGACCACCAAGAGGGTGGTCGCCTTGATTTGGTCTTCACAACAACATAATGAGTAGCTATGTGACCTGTCATGTGACATTTTCTGCAGTGAAAAGGGATACCTTCGTAATCCAACATTTGGATCCAGGAACCCCTCAAGGATTCCAAACAAATCTTCTCTGGAAGGCCCTTTGAAACATCCATCTCTACAAGAATTTGTGCACACGTCTAATGGAAAGTATTCAAAGTGTCTGATACACATAAAAAATCATCGATAGCATCCCCAATAGCTTCGAAAACAAAATCTAGCTAGAGATGCATCGAGAGATTTGGAAGTCGAACCCAGATAGGAACCTCATAAAGGATTCTGTAAGCGAATCAAAATCCATATGTCACGGTTTAGCCATAAGTGGATATCTGTCCTACCATGAAAAACTGTTATCACACATAATAGTCTTCCTATCTTTAGCACTTTCAAACTTTACTATGAAGAATCCTTTTGCATTCGGAAAGATGTGGACATCATAGTCTAAAATTGGTTCCCAATGCTTGAAAATTCAAGCATGAAGATCAGCAAGAGAGGGCCAAAAACCTTGAAAGCGAAAAATAGTAGCAAAAGAAGAGAACTCTTCTGTCGTATTGAAAATATCATCAATTGTATCTGGGTCTAAAGAAATGCTTATAGGGTTTGAGACACTTACAGGGGAAACTTCATGGGGACGAGAGGCCCAGAAAAAAGACCGGCATGAGGGACAACACCATGCAAGCCAACTTCAAAGGCAACCACGTCAGCAAAAGTCCTTCCTCCAGAAGACATAGGAGAGGCAAGGCCAGGAGACCTTGCAACACCTGGATGAGCACTCGATGAAAAAGGGACAAAAGGACAAGAAAGGGTGAGCAAACCAACCCTACCTCTCCCAGAAACTGACGCTGTAAATGAAGAATCTGCAGCATGCTCCACAGTAGCAATGGGTTTGGCTGGAGCTCGCCCACCAAATGAAAGACCACCGTGGATCTTACAAGCATCTCCCCCATCAGCAACAGGAGAACGATGGGCAAGTTTAGCATTTTGAAACGCAGCGTGGGTGGGAGCAGCCGGAGACATTCTCGAGAGCGGCATGATCTGATTGTTATATTGCTTCCTTGAATGCTTAATCGGTCCTTAAGCAATTGCTGGTGGAAGCAAAGACCAAGGTTTCAAACATAGAACAAACAATATTTGAAATAGCCTCTAATCCATCTCACAACACTTTCGTGCTTGTGTCTTCCAGTAGAAAGCTCGACACAGTATTACAAGATATGTGTAGGAGATTTCTAGGTGGATTGGTCACACCACGATGACACTCTATTCAATATTTAAGACAAATGAAAATAACAACTGCATGTGATTGCGAGATATTATGAAGGATTTGCAAGTGAATTGAGATTGTGAAAACAAGACGAAAATGCTATGCAGGCCGTATGAAGTTGTGATAAATCTACGATGATGTTTTGAATGCTACTTAATATGAGCCATCACACAAAATAAGATCTTTTCCTTACTCTGCTGCATGCCTAATTACGAGCAAGAAGTATGAAGGTGGCAAAGACTTATAACCAAAAAGCTAATATACCGATTCGTCCCTAGATTAGGTGGATACTTTCGAATTTCGAATGTGTCCAGATTCCCTATGGATTCTAGCTAGAAGCCAACCACAGCCCTTCGGATGTGTCAAGAAGCCAATGGATTTTGGCCAAAAGCCAAGCGCAGGACTCCGAATGCCTTGCATCCATATGCTTGTGGCTGGCTTCTAGACGCATTCGAAGGCTTGCGGCTTGCTTCCGGCCAAAATCCATAAGGAATCCAAATGCATCTAGAGGAATCCATGGGCCTAGTGCCCAAATTACTGATAAGAAATGCCCAAACTAGTTATTTTGTTTGCATGTGCTCTAAGGAGGATGTTAAATGTTTACATGAAGTTCAAAATCCAACCACCATGGAGTTGAGAGTTGCAGAGAAAAGCAACAACTGGAAGTCAGAAGGATCATACAATGCAATTGCCCATGAAGTGACAAGAAAACCAAAAGGAGATGCACCCATCTGTAAAAGATCAAATATGAGGAATAAGATCGTTGCAAGTAATAGAGAGGCATGCATCTACATTAGCGTCATGGAACAAGCCGTCAAAAGTTGCTCAACAATAAAGAATGGGCTTTGGAAGAGTGTTGTGGACGCAAGAAACCAAAATGCACCATTGTCAAAAAATGTAGGATGGGATAACACACAATATTAACCCACCCGTGTATACCTATAGAGTTGACCTGCGCGGAAAAGATCAAATCTTTCCCTGAAAAAAGGTGGGCCATTGATTAAGATATTCCATTTGAAATGGACGACCCAAATACAACAGAATAATCCCTAATGAGTGCTTAAAACACCAATGTTGATGAAGATAAGCTTTAAATCCAATGACCGGTGCTACTCTACAAGAGGGCAAAAGGGAGCGTTGTGAAATATCAAAAAATGGTTAATGTAGGAAGGTTTTGCTATTTTGCAAAGGACGGGAAAGTCACTCCACAAAATAGAAAAACATGGATAACATAAAATGTTCACCTTGCAATTTTAGCATGTTAACCCACTGTGGAATACAACCCATTGAAGTTTTCTCGGATCGGTTGTATATGATGAGCTGAACGGGGGTGAAAATAACCAACAATAACCAATACTTGTCATATCTCCTTTAGGTTTTTGTGTCATTAGTTTCTCATCAAGTTTATTTTTGCTTGAATATAACTTCTCTAGATGATTCTTGGTTTGAACGAGTTCTCCTTTGACAATGCTATTATACTTCTCAAGTTCAATGAATTTCAACTTAGTACTCTAAAGTTCAAATGCTACCTTGGTAAGTTGCAACTTCAAATTTGTGACCTCAATCTTTAGATTTTCTTCTAGTTTTTGTTCATCTAACATCATACTCATCTTTAATGATGTGATCTCATGTTAATGCTTCAATATTTCATTCTCCTTCTTCATCTTGACGATTGAATATGATTCCTTGACTTGATCAATTAATTCTCTCCTCTTGGATCTTGAATTTTCAATCTAATATTTCATCTTCTTGATGAAATCTTATGCATTTCTAAGCTTGATCTTCACCCTCATTCTTTCATCATTAGCCTTATCTAATTCCTGAAGTGCTTCCCCATAGTTTATTTGTAAATATTTTGTATCCATATTGATCTCCCTCAATCTATTAAACTTCTTCTAAGTAATCAAGCTCTGATACCAATTGTTAGAAATAGAGAATATTGAGAGGGGAGGGGAGGTGGGCGGTTAATTAGTATTCTAATGGTGGGGGGGGGGGGGGGGGGGGGGGGGCGGGGGGGAAGGGTTAAGGTAATTATTATTAAAATACTTTTTTCCCAAATATGGACATAAAAATTGAACCTTAAACATGCACAAACAATTAAACTAAATAGATATGACAAGCATACCAAAAAGAAACTCATAACACTATATTTTGTTAGCTAGGAAACCCTGGCAAAAGGAAAATCTTGATGGGGATGGTACTTACAAAATGATCCACTAATCATAAGTACCTTGTGAAAGGCTTTGACCTTTTAGGAATCTATTACATACATATAGTGTACATTTCCTTGTTAAAACCCTCAACCCTATTAGTAGTTGTAGTCAAAATTGTGAGCAAATTGCTCTTACAACAATATACAACTTTACAAGTATTATAGAGAAATACTAAAAGCTTGGCAAAGTTGATATCTAAAATATCGGACTACTCCTTTATTGCCCCTCACATCTGATCATGCTCATACAACTCTTCTTTTATTTTATCATCAAAACATAATCTATCCAACATAAACAAAGATCGCACATAACAATCAATAAATATCATAAGCATTGGAAACTTTGCTCATCAAAAAAATTGGCTTTATACCCATTTCTTTAACTCTTCAACTGGTCAACTTGAATACCAAGTAACACATTATATATATATATATATATATATATATATATATATATATATATATATATATATATATATATATATATATATATATATATATATTTTTTCATTCTAGGTAATGGTTAACATCTAAGATGTCATCACTTCATTCCTAAGTCTTTGAATTGACAAGTTAATTTAATGCCTTAGCCACAAATAAAAAAATAGTCTCGTGTACTCAATCTATGCAATAAAAAATTGCTAGCTGAATTTCCATCCAAAAAATGTTCCAACTATCATATTAACTTGATTGAACATAGTTTTATCAAGTAGACACCTTAGTCTAACATATCCCAAAGTTGCAGATTTCGCTGACAAAAATAGTATGCCTATACTTTATTTTTCCCTGATGAACTTAAGGCAATTTTTTAAATTCCAATATACCAAACTATGTATCCGTTGAAAATAATTATTCAATTGTATATTGTCTTTGATGTTACACAAAATGTCAATCCTTCACCGAGTAGTTAGTGATAGCCGAGCTCACTTGGACATCAAAGGTGTTTCTTGTGTATGTCAAGCATTCAGTAATAACCAAGTTCAGAGACAATGTTGATTGAATTCAATTGGTTAACAAAGGGAAGACAACATGAATTCAGTATTGATCAAGTTATGTCGGTTAATGTTAGAACTCCTATTCTAACCAAGTTGGGTCGGTTAACAAAGGGATATTCTGTGTTGACCGAGTACTCAATTTTGTATTAGCTGATTGCCAATATATTACATTTGATAAATTTATTGGTTAATACAAGCCGAATTAAGGGATAAAAAATATTTTATTAAAAGAGTATTCAAGCTAACTTGACAAGGTGAATCATATATTGAAAGGTCAAGTTGAGGATTGAAATATGGAATTAAAAAAGATGAATTAAGGAAGCAAATTTGAAGGATATATGTAAAGGGCAAAGCATCCGAGTTAACCGAGTTGCAAAGAACATTCTGATCAAGGAGGATAAAAAATCAAGCCAGAATTGAGATCTGAATCAGCAAAGTCAATTGCATCAACAATCACGTCAAGTCATTGTTACTCTAATATTTGTAGTAGCGATTCAAATCTCTTAACAAAGTTAGCCTAACAACTATTCGGCAAATCCTCTAATAAGGTGGTATTTCTAGATTGAAGTATCTAAAGACCTCTAACAAGGCCACTCCTAACAGGGTGAATTAAATCCTCTAACAGAGTCACACCTAACAATGTGTTTTGTAACCTTTAACAAGGTTGACTCCTAATAGGGCTCACTTCAAAAGAGTGAAAAATAGTAACTAGCTGCAATTGGTGGTTTTCCCAAATTGGGTTACCACGTTAAATCTTGGTGTCTCGTGTTCATGTTATTTCCTTTATTTTTCTGCAGTTGAGTTAATAAAGGCTAATCACATTAATATATTAAGGTCTAATTCTCTGAGCTAATCAAGTGACAACATATTTAGAGTTAACTGAGTTATAACAAAATATTCAGTGTTAATCGAGTTACATCAAGATTTGGTTTTATATTGTGTTGACATCTTAAAAGGCACTTGGATTTGTTTTTGTAGTAATTGATTCACCCCTCCCCTCTCAGTTACTTCTTTCCATTTCCAACAATACCTAAGTGAACTTAGCTTTTCATAGTGTATCTATTGATGACAACATCCAAGTACTTACCTCAACCAAATTTCCAATACAAATATGTTTTTGTTGGATGAAAAGTGTATCATTATGTAATGTATGTCATTAGAAGATGTGAATTTGATCAAAATAGAGTAGAGGATTGAATTATTGTTTGATTTGGACTTCAAAGGAACTATATTAGCAACTAAGTTGTATTGGTTAGTTCAACTTGTGGACATGTTATCTTGAAGGTCTACTCTTTGTTTTTTGACTAAAGCAATTTGGACAGTGAGGTCAGTTATCCTTCTATCAACCTTGTACTCTTAGTTGTGTGGGTGGACTTTACTTTCTAACAGTGTGCTTATTAGTATTTTCCATGGATCATTTAGCATAGTACTACCTGTTTTCTAGTAGAATTCATACCTTCTAGCAAGAATCATCAATCACAGTACACCTTTTTGGCTAGCAGATTCATGGTTTCTCATGAACCCATAATATAACATATAGGTTGCTAGTTCTTGATCATTAGTTTCTTGTTTCTCCAGATAGCCTTTTTCAAGCCTATTTTCTTCCCTTTATTGTCAACTATAGTCATGTGTTCACAATATGATCAAAATATTTGCTCCAAATGACACATTCTTCTTTTTCCATTGTCTCATCCCACCCAATGCCACACTCACCCAAGTTTGGGCTCGAATTTGAAATTGTTAGTTTGATGGTTTACGTTAGTTGTTATTGATCTCAAAATTTGCACATGACCATTGAAGGTCCACCTAATTTATGAAATAAATTGAAAATATATGTAAGAGCATATTTTGTAATTAATTTACATCACTTAGGTATTCCATTCATTCCTAATAAATTCCCATTACAAGCATTATAAAAAAATTTGTTCAAATCTTATCAATAGAGGGTGGAAAGCTACAAGAATCTTCATACAATGGATATTTCTTGCTCAATCTTATTTAGTGGTCTTATCTAAATAGCATTAGACTCATCAACACTATCAAGCTTGAGGTATAATCTTGTCATATTTAGCATTGTTCCTCAAGTTAAGCTACCTTTTAATCATCATTATTTAAGGCAAGGTTGAGTACTCCTAGTGATATAATAATAAAAGTCCCTACAACCCAAAACTATTTTACTCTACTTTTGTGTAATAATTTAGATATAAGAGACAAGAATTACAGATAAGTAGGAGATATTTTCTACAATATAACTTTTGAAGTTACTATCAAGATTCAATCATGTAGCTTTTTGGGTCAAACTCATTGTCCCATGTTTCATTAGTAGTGGTTCACAAGAACCCATCTCTCATGAGAGTGAATGGAACACTGAACATTCATTGCATCTAGGAGATGGTCACAGAGGTGAAGCACTGAGACCTTTTGAGAGGTCACCCATCTTAGTTAGATATAAAAGTGGAAATTTTGAAGTTGTAGATGGCCAAAGATTAGAACACTAATAAATAACTAAACAAATATTTACAAATTCAAGATTTTGTCAAGGACATAATAACTCTAAATTTTTTCATTGCCTATTTATAATATTGTTACCCCAATTTTCATGGCTAGGGGTAAAGTGGAAAATTTATAGATTATGAAATATAATGCTGAAGATTTTTATGATTGGAATAACATCGTGATAGTAAAGAGATGAAAATATCTAGAATTTGGGTATAAATATCATAACCAAGTCACTTATTTGTTACAAATTATGGATAAGTTTGTAGAAAGTATTTGCATATAAGTCACCACTTCAAATGGAGGCATAAAACCTTGTTGGTATTCCAACATTAATTAAACACAAAAGTGGAGCTAAAAAGGATATATTTGCATTATATTTTGATGTAAATATAAACAAAAATTTGAGCACTTGGACTAATATTTTGAAGGGAATGATTGATTCTAATTCATCAACAAGCCAAGTTACTAGTTGGGGAAGTTGTTACCTTAGCATAATTATGTAACAATAGTCCTCATTAAGCATATCTTAGGCAAGGAAAAATATTGGGTCTTGGTAGTAAGGCCTTATAAGGTACCCAAGTAAAATGCTATCTCTCAAAAAGTAGAGAAAGGGAGAAAACCCAATGAAAACAAAATCCCTTCAAAAAAGAGAAAATAAGAGAACTAGAAAATATTTCCTCAAGAAGATGAACTCTTTGAATGATGATTATATGCTTTACATGATGTCCTATTAGAAATAAATTTTAAATGTTCTTTATAAGCATCTTTGGAATCTCATGTAGCAAGAGTCTTGTTAGAAGAATGTCTTTGGAATTTCGTCTAAAGGAGGTGAATAGTGAATTACATTCAATGGCTAGGATTGAGTGGAGAAATATTAAGAATGGGATGAAATTAAATAATAAGAAAATGTAATTGTGATTAATTAGGTTAAACCAGTTTATTCATGTGTATTATCTAATTTCAATTTAGTTCAAAGATTTTGGGGACAACAATTTAGAATTAATAAAGTAAATGTGAATTTATTTAACTAAAGATGAGGGATAATGTTGAAGGTTAGATTGAAATAAATAATTATAAAATTATAGAGTGGGTAATGTAAGTAAATTAAATATAAATCATATATATTCTTAATTGACTAGGATGGGATAAAATCTAATGTGGTTGTGGACAGATTGGGGTTTATACAGGTAGCCTAAAAGTGTCATATAGATTAAAAAATGAGTTCTAAACAAGAATTTTTTGGTAGAAATCAAAGCCCTTGGAGAAGCAACATGAAGGTGTAACGGAGAAGATGAACTATCCATATCAAACATAAAGTGAGAAAATATGAAGAAATAAGAGGAGAAACGAAATCTAATTGCAACAATTTTTATTCTTTTAGAATTTCTAATAAATACTAAAGTTGACAAAAGAAAGTGAGTTGATATACAAAACTGATTTTTTTTGCCAAGGTAGGAATGTGCTATACCCTTAATCTTAGATTCTATGTGTGGTTATGTGTAGTCGACTTGTGGGTACCTTAGCTTCCACTTAAGTCATATTACCATTATTGTTTTGCTATTTATTCAAGCTGGCCTCAAGCTTTGTGTAGTCATTCTTGGGTTACCCTAAATAATATCCTTAAGCATATGTAGGGCACAAGAGGTAAAGTCTTATTTCACCATTACATTGTAAAGTTTTTTCACATTGAAGATATTAGGAGGTTCACCCCCATGGAGTGGCCTATTATCCTCATCTATTATAAAACATTTGTAGCATATTTCATATTGTTTCTTTTTTCATGCAATTAATTTTATAAGATAATGGAAAAGGCCTTATGAATATGTCAATTACATATTTGTATTATTATTTGTTTACTATAAGAAACTAAATATCATCCAACAAGATTATGAAGGTGTTTAAATGACATGGAGAAAGGAAGATTTATAAGTAGGGAGATGTATGATTAGAAGCATTAGAATGAATAACCCATCAATTTATATCAAAAGATGAAGATTTAAAAAATGCAAAAGACACAATGTATTGACATGCTTAATTTGATAGTAGAGAACTCTCAAATTTTTGGTTAGACTAGTACAATTGAAAAAAAAAAGGAACTCTACTATTATAATGCAAAGTTGTCTCCAATGGATTGGACACAAAAAACTATCCACTTATAAAATATACTCAAATTTCAATGGTCAATCAAAAGTTATATCAATTTTAAAATTTGTGCCTATTTGCCAAAAGTTGCATTACAAATGAAATTATAATAGATGCAAAAGAAATTTGAGAGAAAATAATGGAGAAATAAAAGTATGATTTTTAATTTGCAAATGGATGCCCAATTGAATTGCCAAATTGAATTGATAAGTAGGAGACATTTTTCCACACCAGGTCAAATTGTGATATTTATATTAGGATTTAACTGTGTAGTTTATTGAGTCAAACTCTCACCATTTTTCTAGTCTTCACAATGAATGAAATCAGTCGCAAGATTAAATAAAGTCAAGGGTGGTAGATTTGCACCAATTAATTGTAGATCGTCAATTTAAACAACACATATGGTGAAGAGTCCAAGAGGTCCAAGTAAGAGGACTAGGAAGAGTATGAAGAAAAAGATTACTGAAGCTCCTATTTCTGCCACGGTTGATATTATCCATAGTACTGCAAAGGTAGCGAAGATCCTTAAAGAGTTGTAGTAGGAGTTGGTTGGGGTCGCTGGTGTGCTGGTTGCTAGTTCGTGCTGTTTTGTTGGTTATGTGTTTTTATTTCCAGCTTTTTGTTTAAACTTTAGATTCCAAGTCCTTGTAAAACCTGGGTTTGTTCTTGTTTGGTTTACTCTTGAGGTTTCAAGTCCTTGTAAAACTTGTTATTTTGATGTTTTTTTGTTAAACTTTAGGTCTCAGGTTTCAAGTCCCTTCAAAACCTGTTTTTGCATTCATTTAAAAACATAGTTTGAAGATTATATCAACGTCAAAAAGATTCAACCAACACACTTGAAATTCAAAATAGATCTCCAGACTTCCACACAGGCTAGTAGAACTAGGCACAGACTTATTTTCACTTGAGTTCAAATGCAGATTCAAAGTTTCAAAACAGAGTAAATTTTAGCAGATCAATTTAATTTAAACAGGAAAATAAAATCATTTAAAACATTTAAGAAAATCAATACTTCAAAACTCAAACAAACTTCTTTTTTGCACACATTGACAACCTTCTCTTTTGCAGCTATCGAAATAGTTTGAGAAATAGATTGTAAATATTAATTTTTTAGACAAATCAATAAAAAACATACAAAAAAAAAATTGAGGTGATTCAAAATATTCAAGAAAATAAACATTTCAAATCTCAAATAAACTTCTCTTTTGTAAATATGGACCTGGCTTCAACAATAAATTGTAAATACTCAAAATTATTAAATAAAGTTTTGGCGGATCTACTCAATTTAAACCTGAAAAATAAACCGATTGAAGTTATCCAATAAATCAACCGTTCAAACCCCAAATATAACTTTCCTGTTGCAAATTATCATACGCTTTGAGCGATAGATTGTAAACATTCACATAATTTACAAGCCTGAACTGAAGTTCGCAATCAAACATTGAATTGAATGAAGCCTCTTAAATTCAAATCTAACGCTGATATTTAAAGGAAACAGCGAGAGCAAAGATTTATGATTTAATTCAACCACATGACATTCACTGTGAAACCAAAGCAGAGATGAAAGATTACCTCTATTAATCCTCGCTCGATGTACTGAATTGTTGAAGATTTGCTCAACCCCCTCTATTTTCACGCAAATATCTCATCTCCAAAATGAACTTGACCTTTATGATTTCAATTCTAGACACAAAACTTGGAGCCGAACAAAAAATGCCAGAATCTGAATGTAGGAAGTCAAATCATAACCAAATTTGAGCACCTTCAGAGACTTATAGAAAAAGTGAACAATAAATTCACGATCTTCCATAGATCCATACTCTTACTCGCCAATATTCATACAATAAATAAATAAAGAAAGAAATCGCATTCTTACCAGCTCGAATTTATTGCCAAGAAAATGGAGCTAATAACTCTGATCGATTTGTCATATCAATTCAACTCAAAATTATACTAAAAAGGGATTGATCTGAATTACGATTTGAGGTGAATATAAAGTGAAATTTGAGCAGCTAAAGTTTTAGTTTTGGAGGGAACAGTCGATTTAAATTTATTAACCACCCAACTCACCCTCTCGACAAGTTGCTACCAAAGTATCATTATACACCAACGAACATGTATGAAGATAATTTACTATTATTATGATAAGTAAGTAAAGTAGCCCACATTTTTTTGAATAGCAATAAAAAAAAGAACTGTTATTTTAAAAAAGGGATTTATATCAAAGATCAAATTTGAGAGGAAATAATCGAGAAAAAAGGTACTGTTTAGATGTAATAAACAGTTGGCAAACCCATATGATTAAGGGCTTGAATCTTTTGGAGGGACACCTGATTCAATGTGCAAGTGGATGTCAACTGAATTCCCAAATTGAATGTTAATTCAACAATTTTCTGGTCACCAAAATTAATGAACGCACCAGTTGCGGGACTAAATAAAGTTATAGGTTATGGATTTGCACCGATTTTCGAGTTAAACCGCCCTTAGGTTAAGGATTATATCAAATGCCAAAAAAGATTCAATCAGCATAGATTTACGAGTTTGAAATAGATCTCTAAAATTTGCACACAAGTAAGAGAACTACGCACGAAATTTCACCTAAAATTCAATTGCAGATTCAGATTCTTTGAAAACATAGTAAAATTTTAACAGATCAGATCAATTTAATTTAAGTAGGAAAGTGAAAATTATTTAAAACATTTGAGAAAATCAACACATTAAAGCTCAAACAAACTTTTCTGTTGCAAATATTGACACAGTTTGAATAGTAATTATTTTTAAATAAATCAAAAATATATTTCAGCATATGAACTCACGTTAAACATAGAGATTCAGGTAACTTAAAATATTCAAGAAAATTAACATGTTAAAAATGTTGATCTAGCTTGGACAATACACAATAACAATTATATAAAATTTTAGCATAATTATTCAATTTAAACACACAAATTAAGATCATAAAAACTCTTCAATAAAATCAACAGTTCAACCCTCAGATATTGACCTGCTTGGAATACCAGATTGTAAATACTCAAAACTCTTTAACAAATCAATAAAAATTTAGCAGATCTACTCAATTAAACACAGTAATTAAATTGATTTAAATTATCCAATAAAATTAACAGTCCAAACCTCAAATCTATATTTATTTTGTAAATATTGACACGATTTAAGCGATAGATTGTAAATACTCGCATAATTTACAAACGTCGGCTCAAGTTTGCAATCAAACATTGATTTGAATGAAGCCTTAGTTGAATTTAAATCTAACACTGATTTTTAAAGGAAACTGCGAGAGCAAAGATTACTGGTTTACTTCAACCACATGCCATTGACTGTGAAACCAAAGCAGAGATGAAAGTTTACCTATGTCAATCCTCACTCGATGCACCGAATTGTTGAAGATTTGCTGAACTTCCTTATTTTTGACGCAAATATCACATCTCCAAAATGGATTTGACCTTCATGATTCGAGTGAATTGTTGAAGATTTGCTGAACTTCCTCATTTTTCACGCAAATATCACATCTCCAAAATGAATTTGACCTTCATGATTTCAATTCTAGTCACGAAACTTGAAGCCGGATAAAATGTGCCAGAATCTGAATGTAGAAAGCCAAATCAAAATTAAATTTGAGCACCTTCGTAGACTTATAGAAACATTGAATAATAGATTCACGATCTTCCATAGATTCATAGTCTTACACGCCAATATTCATAGAATGAAAAAGAGAGAGAAATCGCATTCTTCCAGCTCGACTTTGATGCCAGGAAAACGAAGCTATTAACTCTGATCGATATTTCATCCATTTAACTCAGAATTATTACCAAAAAGGGACTGATTTGAATTACGATCGAGGTGAATATAAAGTGAAATTTGAGCAACTGAATTTTCAATTTTGGAGGGAACGATTGATTTAAATTTATCAACCACTAACTCACCATCTAGATAAGTTGCTACCTAAGTATGGTTATACACCAACAAACATGTATGAAGATAATTTACTATTATTGTGATAATAGGTGAAGTAGCTTTCAGTTTTTTATAATAATAATATATAATAATAATAATTTTTAAAATAGAATATACCATCAAGACAGTTGCACCTGAAGGATAGGATAGATGTGGAAGTAGTAGATGAGTTGATCGAGTTTAGGATGAGTTTCAAGGAGTTGGATTGTATCTTGAATTATATGAATAAGAAACTAAAATTATCTTGTAAAATGTGTGAAGAGACAAAATTTTGATTTGATTTCTTAAAAGAGATGAATAGTTAAAATGTCACAAGTTGTGTTTGACAAATTACTTGAATAACAAGACAAAGACCGAGTAGTAAGAATGTTTCTTGAGTTGTGGTTTTTAACTTGAATTCTAAGTACATTTTAGCAACATGACAAACCAATGGTTAAATATCAAGAGAACATATCTATATAGAGAGGGGGTCAAGAATCTTATGAAACAATTTCCAATCAGTTAAGATTATCGACCGTAATGACAAAAACATCAATAGAATCAAGCATAAATCATCCACACGAGAGAACATACAATTATATGGAAATCATTTTGTGATAAAACCATAATGAAGGACTAATCTACTATCTATATCTAGCAATCATAAAAACTAATAAAATGATCTTATAATATTTATACAAACATTTAGTGTCATAAATTAGACATCATTATGATTTCACGCTCTTTTTGTGTCCCTCCTTAGGCATCCCTCCTTCTAGGTCATCTTAATCCTTTAAAATGGCCAAATCACAAACTGATTTATTGATATATTCTTATGAGATTACCTAGTTTTATGTCTTGGGCCTATTCACTTTGCAACCATTTTTCTCTAGTCCCTTTCTAGGTGGTCTATTATGTGTAGCACCTTAGTCCTAGTGGATAAGGGTACCTAGTTTCATAGTTGTTAAGAACAAAAGTCCACACACAATTGAGAGTGGGGGTGAGTCGGTTGTGATCAAATATAATTGAATCCAAACTTAATTGAATCCAAACTTATAAATATGATCTCCAACAACTAAAATAACGGTGCACAAAAAAATGATATAGTATGCTAACAAAATGATTTGTTGACTAGGGAAACCCTGGTGGGGATGCTACCACAAGCTAATATACTAATATCTAAGATCCTTATGAAAGGATGTGACCTTGTTAAGAGTCAAATATAATGTGTTTAGTACAACAGTCTATGTTAGAGGACATATACCCATTTGGAGACCTTTGAACCCTTGTTAGAATGTTCCAATCCTATTAGAGACTAAAAGGAAATAAATAGACCCATTGCCTAAATGATCTAATAAATGTGAAATATAAACTTTTAGGATAACTAACATATCCTAAAGCATGAAATAATTGATCTGTAAATTATAAGTTTCCAAAATTGTTCTTTTAAAGTTCACCTTTATCAACCAACATCATCTTTTCTTTGTTAGGATCACCCAACACAAAATATTGTATCATACTCCATTGATCACTCATTCACACACATCCAACTAAGGAAAACATCTTTCCTTGATATACCTTTTACATATATTAATTGGGTCAATCTATTAGAGCTTCCCCAATATAATATTGATCACATAGGATCATGCTAAGGCACACATGTCTTCATAGGCATTGTTAAAATCATTATAATAAGGTTCCCAAATGTCACAATAAAAATATTACATTTTTCAATGAAGAATTACATGTTTCCTTGACAAAGTCAATTGTTACACACTAGTCATTGTTGATCTTTCTAAAATAATTCAAATAATTCTCAATCATGAACATACGCATACAAACAAGTCTTGTATCACCTTCTAAGCTCTCTATGGTGTTGGAAATACAATAGGGAGAGTAAACTCCGAGAGGGGGGTGTGGGGGAGTGGTGGTTAATCAATACTTAAAGACTTCAACCTTAAAATCATTCACCACACATCTATCTCACAATCTATGCATGTAAACTAAAATACCAAATTAAGTGCATAAAGTAAATAACATTCAACACATGTATGACACAAGATATTTGGTTACCTAGAAACCCTCCATGGAGAAGGTAAAACTGGGGTGGGGATGACACCCAAAAATCTCCACTACTACAGTAATAAAGTGTATCCCATGAAGGTTACAATGTTTGATCATGAAACATAATCTACCCTGTGAAAGGTTTGCTTTGTCAAAGGCTTACAAAATTGTTAGATCTTACCTTGTTAAAATATTTCAACACTCTATTAGAAGTGTGTCTGGTAAAAGAACTTTAACTTGCAATGAAGTAAGCACCCTATTCAAGGATTTACAACAAACTGTTAAGACTACTCTGTTAAGAGATTTGATTGATTCACCTATTAGAATGTCTCAGCAATGATCCTTCGGTTAGCACTTAGCTACTAGATAATAGATCACCTCTTTTCTAATGTGTACTTGATCTTCACTAATCAGATACATATCTCTTATGTCCTTTAGCATTCTTTCCTTTGTTCTATAACTGATTCTGCAATGTATCTCAATTCACAATACCTCAGTCACCATGAATGTTTTTTTGTCACATGCAAACTTCTCCCTTTTTGTCCTTTAACATTCATAAAAATTTTAGGGTTTATCCTCCTTAAGAAGACCTAGGTGACTTAGGGTTAGGTAGGAATCAATGATTGTGATTCACCCATATTAACGCTTAATCCTTCCCCGTTTCTGATTTGCTACATGAAATGCATAGGGATCCTCAATAAAGATTCATCCTTATCATGTCTAGGATCACAAAACAATCCTTAAGTTGGATCCAAAATGGTTTACATAGTAGTTTGTGCCATTACAAACAAATATGTCAAAACCGTATTACTCAGCACTTGGAGTCCCTGATGCTCAGCATCAACTGCAACTTTAATGTTATAACTCAATCTCTGAATGACTCAACATCCATTGATTACTCGACATCAGAATGACTTGGCACTTACTATTTGCTTGGCACTTGAGTGACTCAACACTTACTAGTTACTTGACACATACTGTATATCTCTCACTCAACATATATTATCTGGCAACTTATGCCGAACATGTATTACTTGTTCGGCATGAACTAAGTAAATGACTTAAGTATATTGTCACTCATATGTCAAAACCAATCTGAGATTAACAATCTCCCCATTTGACATGAGTGGAAAAATACTTGGTCATGCATGAATAACCTTAGCCTTTCAAGCATAACTTAGATGATATCCATTTAGTATTTATCTTACATACAAAGTTTCAAAAAAAATCAAAATTTTGCAAAACTTGTGACTCATTAGTCATACCTCAAAATTCAATAACTCCCCCTAAGTTGATTGTTCTATTCTGAAACTATACTCTTGCTGAGCGGATTTCACATATGCTGACTCACTGACTCTATCTAATCTCCCCCAAAAATTATCTCTCCATTCATGCATTCTCCCCCTTTATTTATTCTCCCTCCTTTGAAGCTTATGTCATGGGTTGTATACTTATAGTGTGTTTGTCCAAGAAAGTTTTGTGGACCTCAAGCAGTATCTTTAGAGCTACATCCCAATTGTCACAAGCTACCTCCAATAATTTGATTTGGATGGCTAACTCATTAGCAAGATGAACTAAGCCTTCAAGTGTAGAAAGATGGGGGTCTTTCTACATTAATGTCTCTACAAAGGCTAGCTCCTTGTGAAGTATTTCCATGTGTGGGGCCAACATGAATTGGATGTTGATAAGTGTAGCTCAAATATTTGCATCTTAAGCATGCAGAGCTGCCAACTAACCTTGGGAATTCATCAAATTCTTGAAGTTCTTCTAACTCTGAGCAGGAGAATGAGGTAGAGTTGTACCTATTTTCTTCATATCTCCCTCTAAATTGTCAATATGGCACTGCACTTGTTATGTGAACAGAGTCAAGTATCATACAACTTGGTGTAAAGTGAGAAAATATTCTCTAAGACTTTCTTTACATTGCCAATCTTGGTTGCTAACTCAACTTGACTAAGTGCAATAACACTTGATATCTTTTCATTAACTTTTCCTTGAAATTTTCTTTCAGACCATTCAAGTAATTTTACATTGGAATCCAGGTCTACATCATTGAATAGATCTATAATGTTTACCAACTTCTCCATAATATGCTTTTCTTCTTTAGGTACTGGCAGTCTGAATGCATCAAGAAAGATATCCTTGATGTCTTGCAATGCTTGCTTCTACCTAACTTCCCTTTTGAGCAATTCTTGATGCTTTTTCTTTGCAAGTATATCCTGTAGTATGCCCATTTGTTCAATAGTGATTGTTGGAAGGTCAAACTTTGGTAAAATAATCACTTCATCCAAGTTTACATCACCAAATGATGTAGCCTCATCTACCTTGGATGTACTAGGACTAGGCCTTGATGACTAAAGTGGTGTAGCTTCTACACTTGGCCTGTGAAGTGCTTAACTTGGAGGAGTAGTAGTTGCTAGCAAAGCAAACATTGTTTGCATTGCTAATTGCTCCTTGGGCTTTGTAGTCACGTATGACTCTTTAGTCCTCTTCTCTTCTTGTCTTTTAATTTCAATTACACCTTAAACTTGTGTTGTAGGTACAAGAGTATCTACCTAACCTTTTTGAACTTGTGTTCCATCCTGTGCTTCTATAGCAACTTCTGGTACAGACATAGTGTGCACTAATTTGCTAATGTTTGTCATGGATGTATCTTTTCTTTGATACACTACAATGGGTAATGTAGGTTGTATCATAGTAAATTAAGGGGTTTTTATATGTCTTGTGTTTCCACCTCTGTAGATGTCTTCTCTACCTTCTTAAGTTATCTACACTCACCAATATATGATGACTACATAGTTCTGCCTTGGTGGTGGTGTCTAGCAATATTTTCTACATGTCCTCCATTGTTAGGGGATTGATGTTCTGAGTCACATTGTTAGAAACATTCTTGATCTTTATAGTTTCAGGGTCTACTTTTGTCACATGTTGTGGACAAGCACTTGACATTTGTATCTCTAGTATACTCTATTCTATTTGTTGCTCATCTTTAGCTATTACTTGTGTATCTGCATTTGTCTTAGTGCTTTCCACATGTGCATCTTTCCCAGTATTAATTGTAGTAACCTTAGTTACTTCTTGTTCACCTTTTTTATCACCTACCTCAAAAAGTGTTTGCTCAATTGCCTTAGGTGTTGTCAGCCCATAAATTACCTTCCAAATTTGGGTACTATGCTGAACAACATCTTCAATTTTATTTTGCAAAATGTTAAAATCTTGATACTTTGGAAAAAAAATTCTAGTGTGCTTCTTAATGGGCTTTGTCATCTCAGGTTTATCTAAAATTGGCATCACTCTTCCAATTTTGGTTTCTCTTATATTTCTCTCTGTCGTGAAACTATATTTGCATCTTTTCTAAACTCTATCATATAAATTCTTTGGTAGAGAAAATGTTGCCATCATGGCATATGATGACTCTTCTACCTTATTCATATCTAACTTTCCAAGATTATCAAATTCAAAATGTGAAAATCCACTCAAATTTGCATTATTCTTTATATTTTCACATAGATTATCCAAATTAGAAGAAGTGTTGCGACTTACCACTTGGAATTGGTTGTTATCATCATATTCTTTCCTCTCCTCATCTGATTCGGTTGGAGCAATGTACTTTATCCTTTGTCTCTTCTCAGACTCATCAACTTGTATAGCTTTCCTGGCCTTTATTTCTTTAGGCTTTGCCACTTCTTGAGCTTTCTTGGCAATAGCTCTTGTGTTGGTTTTGGTAGTTGGAATTGTAGGCTTAGTTTTTACAAACTTTTTTGGTTTGCTAACTGCTGGAACTTTAGCTTTCCTCTTCTTCTTCTCTTTGGCTATAGGTGCTTCACTAGCTTCGTCTCCCTTGACACCTTCTTCAAGCTCAACTTCCTCTTCACCTTGATCTTCTCCTTGACCTTGGGTTAAGGCTAGTGGAGCTTGAGTAGGAACATCTTCTTCATCATCATCTTCATTGTCTTCCTCTTCTTCATCTTCCTCTGCTTCTTCACCAGATTTTTCTTTAAGCTTCTTCACAATTTTGTTCTTCTTTCTTATCCCTGATGCTATCTTCAAATCCATAGTTATCTTTGATTTTGCAACGTCATAATTTCCAAAGGTAGTAGCCTTATTATCTATTTCTTCTGCAAGAAAAGTTGTGATTGTTGTAGATGCCTCATCCACATTAATCTCATATCCTATAAGTCTTAACCATCTTACCCTTGGAAATGCAACCTGTAAATATGTGAAATCGGTATGAACTAGAAAGAAAACATCATTAAAATGTTTCTCAATTAGTGACACTGGAATCCTATATCTTTGTTTTATAGACTTGTTAAAGTCCTCAAAGTAACTAGTCATCATAGACTCAAAATTCTCTCTCATTTGCTCAATGAATTCACCTATTTGCACTGCAATAGATCCATTTATCACCCATCCAACTCTACCAAAGGAAGGAAATGTGTTCTACACATAGAAAAATATACATACAAGTATTGATCCAAACTTGCATTGTGCACTCTTGATTTTCCTTATGCCTCCCAAGTTTTCTGATAATTATTGCAACTACAGCTTGACAGGGTCATAAGAATGATCCTTCTTCACTATCTTGTAGCCTATGTCAACAACAATACAAGTTACACTATTCAACCTACTTGATTGAAAGAATTTGTGTAAAATAATCCCTATTGCAAAAGCAATTAGGGGATCTGTGATGGTATCAATTGTCATTCCTCTCTTGTTCCACACTGCCCCTATGTTTTTCTCAATAACCTCTTTTGCATCACTTCTCATAATTTTGGGTTTGTCTATGGTTGGATACCCTATTACCCTCTGCACAATTTTCTTAGTGATCTTGATAGGTCCATTCTCTAGCCATACAGAATTGTCATGAATTTTGCTAAAAAAAATCATTATCCACGCTATCTTAAAGACGTTTGGAAAATCTAGGGCATAAGAAACCCTTTTCTTTCTACAATTTTGTATTCCTCCTTCAGTATTCTGCGTTCACATAGTTTTCGATATAGGTCTTTGATTTCCATATCACCTATGCTAGCCACCTTGCATGTGTAACAACATCTCACGTCTTGAATCATTAAGACTTGTGGTGGTATCATGGGTAACGCACCATATGGGTCTTGTTTATAAACAATGTCAGTACTTTCCTTGAAATTTGGTTGTTTAATCTTATTGCTGATTAATTAAACATTTAAAAATTCCTTTCCCTCTTTGACCTTAGTAGCAGAAGAACTAGATGCCATATTTAATACCTAGGGTTTTCACAAATTCAAACAACGTAGCTTGGCACACGATAAATACCTTCACAAATCTGATGAATGGTGTCAAACAATGGTTGAATTCAGTTTACAAATGCTTGGAATAATCTCTTCAATTTTCTTTTTGCTCTTCATGATCTCTCCAATTTTCAATGATGTTAAATGAGTCAAAAATCAATCATATAGACCTTAAACTTTTGCAATTAATGCTCAGTACTTAGACGATTGTAAGCTTGACTTGAATAAAGGTTTCAACTCACTCAGCTTCCATGTAGTTTCCTTTACGCTCAACAACTACCGTGATCTCAGTCAATACTATCACTTGAGATAGCTTGGCATTAATTATATTTCACTCGGCAACCATAGTAAAACTTTTCATTCTGGATTTTCAAAACTTGGAGATTTCTTCTAGATTCTAAACAACACTTTACATATTTCTTCATGCAAATATAATCATTTCAGAACTAAATCCTTGGAAATGATCTATAGCATATCTTTTAAATATCAGTCTTACATATACCTCTTGATTTCTTAATTAGAGGTGTCATGATCACCTAACCCATTGGGTGAAGTGATCCCATCTGAACTTGATGTGATACAATCTTCCTTTCTCTTCCATGGCTTGTTCATATCATCTCTGACATTCTCAACATCTTCCTTTCCTTTACCTTTGTAAAACTCACTACTTTGTGCTCTTGACCTTGTTGGACAATTCTTACTTATGTGGCTAGTCCTTAAGCAACTAAAACATGTAATTTGACTCAACCATCTTTTGTACTCACTTCTGAAATGTGTTCTTATACAATTTTTAGCAATATGTCCATACTCTTGATAATAGTGACAACTATACTTAGTATTGTAATCCCAATTGTAAGAATTTTCGTTGTGTTTTACCTTTGGCTACTTGTTTGATGACCATTTGAGCTTGGATCTGCATTCATATGCTCTATGTCCATACTTCTGATAGTTATAGCAGTATCCTTCAAATCTTTGTGTTCTTATGGTCTTGATTATGCATTCATGTGCTTGATGTCCTTTCTTGTTGCATTTGTGGCAGTGACTCATGAACTTCTACTTAGGATTCTAATTTATAGTCTTACTTCTGCAAGCATTGGTAGTACAACATATCTTACCAAAATTATGACAAGTAAGTTTGGAGTTCTTACCTTTGTTACTTCTTTCTTCACCACTTTTAGATGATTCTCTTTCTTTGGTGCTAGTGTACCCTAATCTAGTAGTATCATTGTTGGATCTAGAAGATCTCATCAGTTGCTCAAAATACTTGATAGCTTCACTAGGTCTATAAAAACTTTCAACAAACTTTTTTTCTCTTTTTAGATAATTTCTCAATTGTTCATTCTATAACTTCAGTGTTGTGATCTCAATATCTTTTCCATTCAATTCATGATTTGTAATCATTATTTAATTCAATGTTTCCAATTGCATGTGGGAAATCCTATTCACCTTTGATGTTTTCTCTTCCAATCTATTGGTCAGTATCCTTTTGTTATCTGCAATCATGAATTCATCTTCTTCAGCTTTCTTTTTCTACTTGATCACCTCACATAACAAAATTGATTGGACTTCTTATTCTATCTTGATATTTTTTACCTCTTCAGTTAGGGCTCCATTTTTTTCTATCAGATCTGCAACTACTGCATCAAATTCACTTGTGTTTCCATCTGCAAATAAGCCAATAGTGTCAATCTCTTCGTAATGTGTGTTAGTATCTTCAATAGCTATCTCTTTCCTTCTTTTTAATGATCTCTTTAACTCATCTCTTGCTTCATTCAGCTAATGTAGGGCAAGATGTATTTCAATCTTCTAGTTCTCAATAGTTTTTTCCAACTTGTAGACTTCCATCTCCAAGATCTTTCCTCAAAGCTGCAAAGCTTTACTTTCCAGAGAACTATTCTCTAATACCAATTGTTGGAAATACAATAGGGAAAGTAAACTTTGAGAGGTGGGTGAATCAATACTTAAAAACTTTAACCTTAAAATCACTCACCACACATCAATCTTACAGTCTATACATGTAAACTGAAATACCAAATTAAGTACATACATTCATAACTAGAAAGTAAATAACATTCAACACTCGTATGAAACAAGATATTTGGTTAGCCAAAAACCCTCCAAGGAGAAGGCAAAACTGGGGTGGGGATGATACCCATAAATCTCCACTATATAGTAATTGATGTAGGAGCATCCTGGGTGTAAGAGCAATCTTGCATCACCCAAAAATATTTTATTTTCCGTCTTTTCTATTTTAATAAGGATTAGTAGACAGGGTGGTTACTATTCATGGGAACTTTCTATTTTTAGTAAGTTTTTCATATAAGCTTGAAATGTTTTCATTTTCTACAAGAAGGTTCATTTTAGAGTTGTAAGCCTACCATAAAAATCTCATTGCTCCAACTTAAGTATCAAAGAAGTTATTGTAGATTTTTGGTGGAAAGTTTTGTAGAAAAATCTTCACACTCACCATTGGAGGCCTTAGAGTACCTAGATGAGGTCCAAAAACTCAATAGAAGGGTGCTTGCACCATTCTATGCCTATAGATCAGAAGCTAACGTTTCCAAAAAGTGGTTATAATAGCCAATCAGAGCAACAGTTCAAGAGTTATGGCCTTCCGAAGTTGGGTTACTCGAAATATCTAAAATAATTGTCAAAGATGTATTTGGCTAACTCTATATGTATTGTTAGGATTTTTGGCCCTAGGTATTAAGTTTTAATGTTTAGAACCTTTTCGAGCGGCATAAAATTACCTATTTAAGAAAGGCCTGAACATTGTCTAAGATAGCTCTGGGTGATAGTTTGCAACTTATCTTACAGATTACTATAATGAAGGTGTCCATGTGGGTTAGTATATTGTACTTATGAATTTTGTAATTCTGCATTTGCAGCACAAATAAGAAGTCCATATTTTGTTCTCGCATTTTCTATTATTTCTTTTGTTTTTGTTATGAGTTTATGGTATTAAGAGAAACATTCTTCATTAAGTGGTATCAGAGCTAGAGTTCTTAAGTGTGCAGATAGATCGCTGACTGTGAGACACTTCACAACAAGACTATGGTTTGGGTTGAGTGTGTAGATAGATCGTCGATTGCGAGGAGTTTGCACTAGAGTTTTAGCAGAAGCATGAAAATGCCTCCATAAAGAGAGCGTGGCAGAAGAGCTATAGGTGTTACGCCTGAGGGTTTCCAAGCCCTCTAGAGACAAATGCAAGCATTGGAAGAACAAATGCGTAGAGGAATGAATCTTCCCATAAGAGATGAAAGTGAGGATGAGAATGAAGTAGAAGAAAATGTCGAAGCAAAGGAAATTCTAAACCCAAAGGAAGAGAGGCTTTTTAGGGCCATCTCCAAGATTGAAAAAAGACCTAGGTTTGAGGTTCCCGTATTTTTGAAAAATATTAATTGAAAGTGTAGACACCTAAATTTGATTACACCACTCTAGTAATCCTATTTAGTTATCTCTAAAGGCATCATTAATTAAATTCTTAATTAATTAATCCTTTGTCATCCCCTAGCTGATTAATTTAATTAATCATCTATAGTTCTAATTGATAAATCAAATAACCTATCATTTATCAATTAAATCCTTTTCTCCTATCTAATTCCAAAAATCCCCATTTATTAAATAAATCTATTTGATAAATAAAATCCTCAAATCTAAAAACCCCTAACCTATCCCTAATCCTCCATTTAGCCTAATCCACCCCATCCACCCATACTAACCTAGCTTAGCCACTAACTCACCCAACCTCATTAATGCCATCCACTTGCACATCTCTAACATCCTTAATCTAATCCTAAACCCAAGCCTAATTCACCCCCTAATGTTGTCACATTCCCTAAACAAGTTTAAGACTTTCCTAAACCAAATCAAAGTCCCCTCTCCAAAATATCCCAATCACCAAGCCATGAGTGCTCTTACAAACCATAAAAGACTCTTACAAGCCCACTCATGACTCTTACATCCCTCTTCCATACTCAATCTCCCTTATCATGCCTTTAACCAACCCCTTATCCTATCCTCTCACACTCATCCTCCTTGTGACAAGTGTCACCTTCCCATTGGTGTTAAACAAGCACAATCCATGTGCTCCGCTTTGAGTGCATCTTAGCCCTCCTTAACCATCTCTCCATCCTTGCATCTTAGCCCTCCATCCCTCTACCCTTTAGCCTATAAATTGAATCCCCTCCCAAGCCATTTCATCACAAGCATTTGAGTAAAGTTATCATGTCCTTTTGAGAGCCAAAATCCATACCCATACCCCTATAATGCCAAATTGAGAGCTCACAAAGCTACCAATTTTCCGTTACCCATCTCCATTGAAGCCATTTTGAGCACTTGAGCATACATCCCCAATCCATAAATAGACACATCCCAAAAACAAGAGAACAATCTCATTTAGAGAGCCTATCCATGGCTCACATTCTCATTTGAGTTTGTCTTCTCTTTGTCTCTCATATATGTTATGTTAGTTTAATGTGTAAATGCTTTTATTAAGTCAGTATTTCTAGCATATTAGATTAGTGTATACATTTTGGCACGCTCGGTGGGACTCCGCTATGGGTCATTTTTTTTCATCCATTTCAATCTATATTTTGCTTTTACAAACTAACAATCTAATGGTTTGTTGTTGTTTGAGTAGGTGCAAGGTGTTTTTGCTTATTTTTGCAAGTTGAAGGATGCACTAGAGAGAAAGACATACCCTTTAAAATTCAAAAATAACCAAGAAAACACAAAATTTTGGAAAAAACCCGCGCCCGTCAGTTCACTTCGCGCAGTGTCGTCTCCGCAAATTGGCATCTCCACCTGTCGTCTCTGCAAATTGGCATCTCCACCTGTCGTCTCCGCAAAATGTCGTCTGCGAAAGCTCAACCGTCATCTCCGCCAACTCAAATTGTCGTCTACAAATTTTAGCGTCTTCACCCGTCTCCTGATAGCCTGCGCCATCAAACTCAAACTGTCGTCTGCGAGTTTCGACGTCTCCGCCTATTTTTGGTAGTTTGCTCCGCTTCTTTCTTTGTCATCTCCGCTGACTGGCATCTATGCAGTTTAGCGTCTCCGCAGATTGGCGTCTCTACTAGATACTTTGCCATCTCTGTCGTCGCCTCTCTTGTTCTATCATCTCCGCTGCCGCTAGCAGTCAAACTATTGTCTTCACTGTCGCAATCCGTCAACTGTCGTCTCCGTCATTGCCTCTCCTATTCTGTCGCCTCCGCTGCCGCTAGTAGTCAAACTGTCATCTTCATCGTTGCAATCCGTCAACTGTCATCTCCGACGCCGCCAGCTGCCTTTTTCATCAGACTGTCATCTGCGAGTTTCAGCGTCTGTGAGTTTCAACGTCTCCACAGATTGGCATCTCCGCCTGTTGTATTATTTTTTCAGATTTGTCGCCTACTTTTTAGCTGTCTTGTCCAAGTCATTGTCTTTGCATGTTTTCAAAACTCTAACAAATGAACCTGTATGTTTAAAAATATATTAAAAAAAAAAAAAAACAATCAAACACTTCATTTGGAGCTTTTAAAATTGAACAAAAACAAATCTCTTTTCCACATGCAATTTAGGCAAAGTTTGATTTTTGGACATTTAAGAAACTTCGTTAAGTTAAACACAAATTTGCAAAAATCAATTTGAGTAGTTCCTTGGACTCACCTCTTTTCTAATCACCCATCAATTTAACCGTTGGTTGCAATCTCAGCGCCATTTATGGGATGGGTCTACTTGAAAAAGGTGTTAAATGTTTCACAATCTAACTCACTCACTTGGTCTTTGAACGTTTGCTTTAACTTTATCAAAATTCTTAAATGACCAAAACTCTAGACTAAATCGATCACATTTCAAAACTTGGATTTTAAAAATTGAACAACTATTTACGTGGAGGGCCTCCGGGCGCGCGCTTGACAAATCGAGTTTCACATATCTTTGTTTTGGGCTTAAAACAAACTCACACTCAATCTTGAATGCCTAACAATCAATGAACATCACATGGTTTTGATGCATTTTCAATGACGCTCGCATTTTTTATGTTGACGATCTCTCGACTTCCATTATGTTGATGACACTGTCAAGTTGAAATGAACATTGTATGCCATAATCACAAGTGTCTTCAATCATAACTTGCAAAATCTAAATCATCAATTGGAATGAATGCGTGTCTTTTAAAACCCAAGATCATGTATGTGGTCTTGTTTTACACTTTTTAGGAGGCCTGCTTGGGGATTTCATCACCCCTTGGATGACCTCAACTCCAGCGTTCCAGCGGAATATAAAGATCGGGAGGTGAATCCAAAGACACCTCTCTTGGGATCAAAATTTTGTCACTTGGGCTAAGCCCCAAGGAACTTTATACCCTTGAGAAGTGAAAGAGGAGAAGGGGGCTACCGCTCCTCTCGACTGTGTGACATCTTTTTAGTTTCATCTACGAATTTGGGCCTCACGTACCTTGGGTGTATCGAGGACTCCCTAGCTAAACCAAATTTCATCCTTGTAGAAAGCTTCCGAGGATGTTGGTGTGTTTGACGTGCTTGCTCCAAAAAAATTTCTGCTTGTTTGTTCATAGCTTTTGAAAGAATGTTTGCCAACTTTGGTGAAAATCCCAGAAAAGCAAAAATCTCCCAGCTCAAGGCATGCTTAGCGTAGTCACTGCCTCATCAGAAAATCATCCAAGCTCCCTTAGTTCTTTTCTTTAGAAAAATCCCAAATCCAAAGTCCATCCAAATCATCCCCCACAGCCAGCTAGCAACCCAATCCAAAATCACACCCAAGCCTTTAGAGAGTTGTTGTCATTCTATCAGAATTTTCTATCCAATCAATCCTACCAATCAATCAATCCCACCAAGGTTATCCCTCTAACAAAGCATTGTCTAGGGTAATCCAGCTTTGTCACTTGTATCCCTCATCACCTTGAGCTAAAGGTTAGGATCCACAAGTGGTCAATCTCATGTCATGCCCATAGGATCATTAGTCTATCCTTAAGTTGACACAATCTCCACCAATCCAGCGCATAGGAAAGCAAAACTCTAACTTTTTGACAGCATGCCCTTGAAGTCTTCCATCCACAGGAAAGACAAAAATCTCTAGCCAATCCTTCTTAGGTCTGTCATACAGCTTTGAATCTGCCTAGGAAATCCTTCATCAACCAATCCAAAATCTGCACTTAATCCAAATCCAACCATGAGCTTCCGTGTTCATCCATATGCAAGACCCCATCCCCATCTGACTCATCATCAAAACATGAAATTCCAAACCTATCATGATGTGTTCGGTCGTATTGTCCTTGCTCCTGCAACCTCCTATTCCCATGATGATGAAAATTTTGTTGACTATGACGGGTATATTGAAAGCCTTAGAAACATTCCCCCAAGCATCCCCCAAAATCCACATATTCTTCCAAACTATCTAGTCATGCCATCTGATATCCCAGCTTCTCCTCCATCACCCAATCAACCAAGCTTCCAATCTTCCAATCTTCCACCCCCATTACGCTAGCTATTCCTGTCAATCCACCTCCACCTCCGACACACGAGTCTCCAAGGAATCTCTTAGAAGAAATACAAGAAAAGCTGCCTCCAGTAGTCGATAAGCCATGTCATCTAATCCAACCATGTGAAGTAGTCAGTGATGAAGCTTCCCCATCTATAATATCACCTCCATCTCCCATTACTATCATCCCCATACCATCCATCCAATTGCTTAAAATCCTTCCACTTCCCACAAGCATCAAAATCCCACCACCTGTCAAATCCCTCCAAATCCTATCCACATCACCTCCAACCATTTCCCAAATCTCCCGTAATGACCCTTATGCATCCATCTTCTACTCATCCATCTCCACTACCGAATCTCCCATCTATCTATCCGCTGCCTTTGAAGAATCCATCCCTTCACCTCCTATCGCACCACCCACTACAAACCAATCCTATCAAGATCCTGCCCAAAAGCATGTTGACATCCCCCAAAGCATAAACAAAGATATCATCATATCATGTCTTCCATCCATAGTGCAGTCACCATCCCCTCCATCTCCAAAACCTCAAGCCATACCTCCTCTATTGTAGGACATCTTTTCATCCCATCAGCTAAATCAAGATCCTATCTTACCATCTCCTCCACTTCATGCTTCCATCTTACCACCTATCCAAGCTATTCCACCATCTATAATCTACCCTCTTGGTTCACTTACATTCATCCATGGTGGCCTCCTCTCAGCAGAAGAATTAAGAACAATATCTCCCTGTTGCAGTACATCTGATAAAGCACTTCCACCATTTTCCGCAAGCAAAAAGTATCCTCAGCTAGTTCAAATGCTCAATCAATGGCATTATCAAGGTCAAGGTTTAGGACCACAAGAGCAAGGAATCAGAAAGCCTATTATTGCACAAAAAAATCTAGGATTTCATGGTCTTGGATATGTATCCAAAGGCTCACCATCTAAAGGTGTTGGTAAACCACACCCCCAAACCAAGCCTATCTCCACACCCACCATGCTAGCCTCCCATCACTCCTTCAAGAAATCTTATGTCATCCCCCCTCCACCATCTTTGCAACCCAAAACAACCTACCATATCCCCCCTTCATTCGCTAAATCCATTTTGGGTCCCTATGTCCCAAAATCTACCATCCTCCATCCTCCTATCAGCCGTCATAAAAATCCTATTCCATCCATTCCTACACAAGATCAACAAAGGCACATATCAGGGCACACCATCCATCATCATCCCCCTACACGCTTTTCCATATCCTTTCCATCTCACAAAGCTTCTCCTAACCATCTTCTCAAAGCTTACCATAGCAATGTAAATGCCAACTTCAAAATGCATAAAGCTAAAAAGCCACATCCTAGGCAATCATATGTCTATCTTAAAAGACATACTCCAAAAAGGAAAAATCCAATCAAAGAATGCAAAAGCCTATGAAAAGAAAGTCCAAAACCATGTGGATCCCAAAGAAAAAAGTTGAAACCCAATGCATAATGGCATCCACCATTGCTAATCCCCCGTCTAGTGACTCGTGTCCCCCATCTCCTAACTCCATCTTGTGTGCCTATATCCCTAACCACACTTCCACACATCCTCCATCAAGCCCGCATCTACCATCTATCCCCCATATGCTCTTTTCACACCTGTCCCAACATGTGCCAATGTTGATCCTGCAAGTATCCCCATCTCATGCTCCTTTCCAACCTTTTCATCCCTCCATCTCCTACCATCAATCCCATCTAATCCAATCTATTGCATAAATCACACATCCGGTGTACCAACAGATAGCAACAAAATTGAACATTCCAACAGCTAGTGAAAAATCCCAAAAAAGCCAAAAATAGCTGAAGAAAGTCAAAATCATTCTAGCTAAGTCCAAAGTCAAAAAGTCAAAAAAAAAAAAAAATAATACTAAAGAAAAATAAAGCATCCACTGGTGAAAACTTGGCAATTCAAGTGCCTTGGACAAGTACCATGATGAAAACTTGGCAAACAAGCGTCATGCATAATCCAACCATCCCCAGCTTAGCCTATCATCCTCATGCTTTTGGTCACATCTTGTCATCCAGCTCCATCTTCCAATCTATCCACCTATCCTCCAGCTCCATCTTCCAATCTATCCACCTATCCTCCACCCTCCAACTTCCATCTCACACCATCCACTTATCTCCTGCAGCTTCAGCCAACCATCATAGCTATCATCCATCTCCCTAGCCCCTTCATCTTTTTCCATCCTAGCTTCAATCCTATCACATCCATCATAAGACCTCCTTCTGCATGTCATCTTCTAACTAGGGGCACTGTATTTCCTAGAGATCTTGCCTTGTCCATCCTCCCTTGTCATTGGTATCTCGCTCTAGGCTATCCTCAATCAAATCCAATGTCATCCTCTCATTAGCCATTCACTCTAGTGCCATCTATTAGCTCAACTACCACCAACCTTAGCATTGTCCCCATCCTTGGTCGCACATCTATCATCATCATTGGATGCATCCTGCCAAATCCATATCTTTTGCTATCACCCCATCCTTAGCTTTCACATCTTACACAACATCGAACCCTCCCGCTATCCTATCATCTTGAGCTTTTGCCTGCTTGTAAATATCTAGGTCTGTCAGCTTGTACATCCTCTTTAGCTTAGTACCATTGTATCTATCTAGCGTTCGTGTCAGTTTGTCCTTGATCGACATCTTGCACACATCGCATATCTTGGTTAGCTGTTCCAATGCATCCTTTAGCTAGATCTCCTATCACCAAAGTGTTATCCTTCTTAGTTCAGCTTGCCAGATGCATCACTCATCTAGATCCATCGGCATAGGTGCTCTCCGATAGATCCTTGCAGGATATAGTTTTCCTCATGTCTGACCTTGGTCTGTTAGTACCTCGTCCTACCCATCTTGTTGGCAAATGGCTCTCTTTTGGATTTTCACTTTCTTTTGATTTGGAATCTTCCCTTTTGGGTCTTGAAGTATCTTTTCCAAGCAATCTTTTTGTTCCCTCCTCAAGGTTGCCACGATCTTCCATATCATGGTATACTGCGAATGGGGCAATCTAAGCGTTAGGTCTTGATCATGTCTTTTTCTTGTTTTCTTTTCTGCTTGTGGGTTACCCAATGTCATTTCCACGCTTCTTCCTCTGGGATTCATGTGTGATACTGGGGCAACCCTTGCGTATTTTTTTTGAGTCAATTCGTCAGTCCTCTGGATAGTTGGTCAAAAAGCCTTGATGTTTTTGGTAACCTTGGCAATTAACCAATAGTCCTATAGCAAATCTAGTGCTCAACTACATGGTGGTACTTCTCTTTGAGGTATCCCCCCTGCTCAAAAAAAGCTTCAATGGATTCCCTTCATCTCCATTATCCCCCATCCATCTCCAACAACTATCACTCCTCCCCCAGCTTATGCATTAGTATCTCTTTGAATCACTCCTCATGCTTAGCTTTAAGGATTCACAATCCTAGTCTTAGGGATCCACCAATCAAATCAATCCACCAAGCCTCATCTTTCGAGATCCATAATCCTAGTCCTAGGGATCTCCGAAATCCATCTTCCACCAATCTAACTCTTTGAAATCCTGTTGCATCAGCTTTATCATTCCATCATCCATCTCCCCACCATGGATTCCATTTATAGCGCTCTGCTCCTCCATCCTCCCCCCTAATCTTGGCAAGTCTTAAGCTTGCTTTACTATTGTGCCTCTGATTCTCCTTTGTCATTCTCCCGTAGTGAGAGTTTGAGCTAATTCAACCCCTCCTCCTTGCCAATCTGTGTCTCTGCTCATCTCGATTTTTTGTACTTTTCAAGAAGCTGTCGAGCCTCATTTCTCTCTTTGCCGCCTTCTTGAGGGGGCATCATCTAAGTCTAGTCTCTCCTCTTCTTATCCGAGACTGGGGCAACCTTGTTGCTAAAACATCTTCCTCATGGCGTCTTCACTTGAACTTCTTTGAAATAGTGTTGTCTCAACACTATGTCAAAGAGGGGCAAAATGTAGACACCTAAATTTGATTACACCGCTCTACTAATCCTATTAGTTATCTCTAAAGGAATCATTAATTAAATTCTTATTTAATTAATCTTTTGTCATCCCCTAGCTGATTAATTTAATTAATCATCTATAGTCCTAATTGATAAATCAAATAACCTATCATTTATTAATTAAATCCTTTTCTCCTATCTAATTCCAAAAATCCCCATTTATTAAATAAATCTATTTGATAAATAAAATCCTCAAATCTAAAAATCCCTAATCTATCCCTAATCCTCCATTTAGCCTAATTCACCCCATCCACCCATACTAACCTAGCTTAGCCACTAACTCACCCAACCTCATTAATGCCATCCACTTGCACATCTCTAACATCCTTAATCTAATCCTAAACCCAAGCCTAATTCACCCCCTAATGTTGTCACATTCCCTAAACAAGTTTAAGACTTTCCTAAACCAAATCAAAGTCCCCTCTCCAAAATATCCCAACCACCAAGCCATGAGTGCTCTTACAAACCATAAAAGACTCTTACAAGTCCACTCATGACTCTTACATCCCTCTTCCATACTCAATCTCCCTCATCATGCTTTTAACCAACCCCTTATCCTATCCTCTCACACTCATCCTCCTTGTGACAAGTGTCACCTTCCCTTTGGTGCTGAACAAGAACAATCCATGTGCTACCCTTTGAGTGCATCTTAGCCCTCCTTAACCATCTCTCCATCCTTGCATCTTAGCCCTCCATCCCTTACCCTTTAGCCTATAAATTGAATCCCCTCCCAAGCCATTTCATCACAATCATTTGAGTAAAGTTATCATGTTCTTTTGAGAGCCAAAATCCATACCCATACCCTTATAATGCCAAATTGAGAGCTCACAAAGCTACCAATTTGCCATTACCCATCTCCATTGAAGCCATTTTGAGCATTTGAGCATACATCCCCAATCCATAAATAGACACATCCCAAAAACAAGAGAACAATCTCATTGAGAAAGCCTATCCATGGCTCACATTCTCATTTGAGTTTGTCTTCTCTTTGTCTCTCATATATGTTATGTTAGTTTAATGTGTAAATGCTTTTATTGAGTCAGTATTTCTAGCATATTAGACTAGTGTATACAAAAAGGAGCTGATCAATTGAGTCAATGAACTAGAGGAGTACTTTGAGTATGAAGATATTGAGGATCTAGATAGGGTCAAGTTTGTAAAGGAAAAACTAAAGGGACATGCGAAGATTTGGTGGTAGGAGGTTCAATTGGAGTGAAATAGAAAGAGAAAGGACAAAATCATCAGATGGGACCAGATGATAGCTAATCTGAAGTGACAATTCATTCTCATGAATTATGTGATTGATATGTTGAAGAAGATGTAAGGAATGAAGCAAGCAAAAAAAATATTGAAGAATATATCAAAGAGTTCTACTGAGTTCTCATTAGAACCAACCATGTGGAAGCTGAGACCAAGCATTCTAGACAAGCTGAATCTGGTTCAAATGAATAGTATTGAGGAGGCCTACTAGTTTTTCCTAAGAGTTGAGGAGAAGTTTAACAAGAAGTTTGACAACACGAATAGTGGAAGAGGTCGCTCTGGAAGATCTGACAGACAATCTTATGGAGGATATAATGATGACCAGAAGAACAAGGATGAGGCTAGAAGTAGCAATCAAAATCATAGTGAAAATAATTCCAATCATTTCCATGATTAGAACAATATAGATCAGAGAGGAAGATGTAGAGGAAAAGGATCTGGAAGAGGAGGCTTTCATGGGAAATGTTTTCACTATGGAGAAGAAGAGCATAGAGCATTTGAATGCACCTAGTGCCAAGGAAGTACAAATCAAAGAGGAGAAGACTAGGCCAAAGTTGCACATGTTGATGAAGATGCTAGATCCTCACATTTTGAAGATGCTAAAAGAGGAGAAGTCTTAGTTAAAATAAGAGTTCTGCTAAATGGTGAGAATGAACTTGATCAAAGGAGGAGTTTGTTTCGCACAAGGTGCAGCTGTGAAGATAAGTGTTGTGATGTGATCATTGATTGTGGAAGTACTGACAATCTAGTGTTAGAAATGATGGTCACCAAGTTAAAGTTGAAGAGATAGAAACACTTGCATCCATACCATATTTCTTGGGTGCAAGATGACCACAAGGTCACGGTCAATGAGTAGTGCTCTGTGAAGTTCAAGATTGGAAGCTACTAGGATGAGGTACTATGTGATATCATACTTATGGACATATGTCTTATGTTGCTAGGTAGGTCGTGGCAGTTTGATAGGCATGTTGTACATAATGGGTGAGCAATTACTACACTCTGACCAAGGATGGAGTGAAACATAAGTTGAAATCATTGAATGATAAAGAAGAAAATGAATGTAGTGCTACCAGAATATGTTTTGTTGATGGAAAATACTTTCTCAAAGGTATGAAGTGTGAGCATGTGTGTTTTGCTATAATTTTGAAAGATAGTAAAGAAGAAATAGAGGAGGTACCTGTAGAAGTTTCAGATATATTAGGAGAGTTTTTTGATATTGTATTAGATAATGTACCTAATGGATTGCCCCTAATGAGGAAGATTAGTGACTAGATGGATTTGGTTTTAGGAGCCAATTTTCCAAACAAGGCAACACACAGAATGACACCAACAAAAAGTGAAGAGTTGAACAAACAATTTCATGAGTTGTTGCATAAGGGGTTGATTTGAGAGAGTCTGAGTCCATGTGCTGTACCAGCTATATTAGCACCAAAGAAGAATGGAGGATGGAGGATGTGCATAGATTCTCATGCTATCAACAAGATCATAAGCAAGTACAGATTTCCATTGCCAAGGATGGATGATATTACAGATTGTTTGAGTGGGACTAAGTATTTCACAAAGATAGATTTGAAGAGTTGGTACCATTAGATTCATATAAGAGAAGGTGATGATTGGAAGACTACTTTCAAGACTAGGGAAGGACTGTACAAGTGGTTAGTCATGCCTTCTAGGTTAACAAATGTACTAAGCACTTGCATGCAACTCATGAATGAAGTACTAAAGGAGTTTCTGGGTAAGTTTGTCATTTTTTACCTAGATGATATATTGGTCTTTAGTAAGACATTGGAGGAGCATTTGATCCATATTCGCAAGGTGTTTGATAAGTTGAGGGAAGAAAAGTTGCTAATAAACCTGAAGAAGTGTAGTTTTGTAAAGGAGTTGGTGTACTTGGGATTTATAGTCTTAGCAAAAGGTTTGAAAATGGATCCAAAGAAAGTGAAGGCTATAATTGAATGGCCTACTTCAAGGAGTATGACTGAGCTAAGATCTTTTAATGGGCTGGCTAGTTTTTACAAAAAGTTCGTAAAAGGTTTTAGCAGTATCTCTGGACCCCTGACTAAAACAATGAGAGGAGATAGGAAATAATTTAAGTGGACTATAGGAGTAGATAAGAGTTTTAATTTGTTGAAATAGAAAGTTACTGAGCAACCTATTTTAGCCCTTCCTAATTTTAACAAGGTGTCTCAAGTAGACTGTGATGCTAGTGTTACTGCAATAGGAATTGTTTTGAGCCCATAAGGTAGACCTATTGCTTATTTCAATGAAAAATTGAATGATGCAAAAATAAAATATTTTGTTTATGATTAGGAATTTTATGCTATAGTTCAAGCATTGAAGAAGTGGAGACACTATCTTCTTCCTAAGGAGTTTGTTTTGTATACAGATCATCAAGCTTTGCAATATTTGAATAGTCAAGAAAAATTAAACCAAAGGCATTTGAAGTGGGTTGAATTTTTGCAGAATTATACATTTATTTTGAAACATAGGAGTGGGAAGTCTAATAGAGTTGCAGATGCTCATAGTAGAAGACAACTTTTGGTGACAAAAATGCAGATAGAGGTGGTTGGGTTCAAGAAACTTGGTACTTTGTATCCATATGATCCTGATTTTGGTGAAGCATGGAAGGTTTGTATAGAATCTATTTACTTGATAGGAGAAACTAGTTAGATTTTATGATCTAGGATAATATGTTGTTCAAAGGAAGCCATTTGTGCATTCCCAAAAGTTCAATGAGAGAGAATCTCATCAAGGGGAAGTAAAGTGAAGGATTGGCATGGACATTTTGGTAAAGATAAAATCATAGCTTTGGTTACTAAAAAATATTACTAGCCAAAGTTGTAGCAAGATGTGAAGACATTTGTACAGATTTGCAAAGTACATTAGATGGTGAAAGGAGTAAAGTAGAATACATGGTTGTATCAGCCATTACCTATACCAGAGAAGCTTTAGGAGGATATAAGCATGAATTTTGTTCTTGGATTACTGAGGACATAGCGTGGACATGATTATATTTTTGTGGTGGTTGACATGTTTTCAAAGATGGCACATTTTATTCCTTGCAAGAAGACTAGTGATGTTGTTCATGTGGCCGAGTTGTTTTTCAAAGAAGTGGTGAGACTACATGGTCTGCCAAAGAGTAGAGTTTTAGATTGAGATACCAAATTTTTTGGGTATTTCTAGCATACATTGTAGAAGAAGTTGAAGACAAATTTGAAGTTTAGTTCCTCACATCATCCACAAACTGATGGACATACATAAGCTATGAATCATAGTTTGTGAAACTTGCTGAGATGTTTGATTGCAGACAAGCCAAAAGGATGGGATATGATTTTACCATAGGCAGAATTTGCATATAATAATTTTTTCAATAGGAGTACTAGTAAATCAACATTCCAGATTGTATATGAGAGTAGTCTCATAAATGCTTTTGAATTGAGATAGTTGGATAAAGGAAAGATAAGTAGTGCTCAAGCAAAAGATTTTGTTGAACGTTTAAAGAATATCCATGAGGAGGTGAGGAAGCACATCATAAAGATGAATACACAGTATAAGGCTAAGGCATACGTGAAAAGGAGGTATAAGAAATTTTAGATTGGAGATGAAGTCATGGTTCATTTGAGGAAGGAGCATTTTTCAATGGGTACATATAATAAGTTGAAGATGAAGAAGTTTGGACCATGCAAGATAGTGAAAAGACATGATTCTGGAAATGCTTATGAAGTGGAGTTGCCTACTAGATTGAATATTTCACCAGCATTTAACATTTTAGATTTAACAAAGTATTATGAAGGAAGTGATGGAGATGAACTTGCAGAAGCACAATGGAGTATTTCAGTAGCTAGTTCAGCTACAAAGGAGATTGAGGAGATACTGGACAATTGTGTTGGAAAAAGTACCAGGAATAGAACTTATGAGTAATATCTAGTCAAATGGAAAGGAAGGCCAATTGTGGATTCATCATGGCTAGCAAAGGAGGAGGTTGACCATCTTGGTTTTCCTCTGAACACCTAAGCACTTCTCAAATTACTTTGCGTGTCTAATGTAGGAGCATCCTAGGTGTAAGACCATTCTTGCATCGCCCAAAAATATTTTCTTTTTCGTCTTTTCTATTTTAATAAGGACTAATAGACAGGGTAGTTACTATTTATGGGAACTTGCTATTTTTAGTAAGTTTGTCATATGAGCTTGGAATGTTCTCATTTTCTACAGAAAGGTTCATTTTAGTGCTATAAGCCTACCATAAAATCTCATTGCTCCAGCTTAAGTATTAGAGAATTTATTGTAGATTTTCGGTGGAAAAATTTGCAAAATTTTTTTTAGGCTTATCATTGGAGGCCTTAGAGTACCCAAATGAGGTTTGAAAACTCGATGGAAGGGCATTTGTGCCATTCCGAGCTAATAAACTAGGAGTTGGCATTTCTGATAAGTGGTTATAATAACCAATCAAAGCAACGGTTCGAGAGTTATGGCCTTTTGAAGTTGGTCTACTCAAAATATCTAAAATAATTGTCAAAGATGTATTTGGCCAACTCTATATGTATCGTTAGGGTTTTTCGGCCCTAGGAATTAAGTTTCAATGTTTAGAGCCTTCCTAGTGGCATAGAATTTCCTTTTAAGAAAGGCCTGAACATTGTCTCAGACAACTCTTGGTGATAGTTTGCAGCTTGTCTTACAAATTACTGTATTGAAGGTTCCCATGTGGGTTAGCATATTGTACTTATGAATTCTGTAATTCCACATTTTTGGCATAAATAAGAAGTCCATATATTGTTCTCACATTTACTATTATTTCTTTGTTTATGTTATGAGTTTATGGTATTAAGGGAAGCGCCCTTCATTAATAATAAAGTGTATCCAATGAAGATTACAATATTTGATCATGAAACATGATCTACCCTGTTAAAGGCTTACAAGATTGTTAGATCTTACTCTATTAAAGGATTTATAAAAACTACTCTGTTAAGAGATTTAACTGATTCACCTATTAGAATGTCTTAGTAGTGATCCTTTCGTTAACACTTAGCTACTAGATAATAGATCACCTCTTTCCTAATGTGTACTTGATCCTCATTGATCAAATGTATATCTTCTATCCTTTAAGCTTCTTTCCTCTGTTCTCTTCTAACCGATTCTACAATGTATCTCAATTCACAATACCTTAATCACCATGAATGGTCTATTTTCGCATGCAGACTTATCTCTTTTTCTCCTTTAACATTCATAAAAAGTTTAGGGTTTTTCCTCCTTAAGAAGACCTAGGTGACTTAGGGTTAGTTATGAATAAATGATTGTGATTCAACTATATTGTTGTTTAATCCTCCCCTTTTTCTGATTGGCTACATGAACTACATAGGGATCCATAATAAAGATTCATCCTTATCATCTAGGATTGCAAAAAAATGCTTAAGTTAGCTCCAAAATGGTTTACATAGTAGTTTGTGCCATTACAAACAACTATGTCAAAACTGTATTACTCGACACTTGAAGTCCCTGATGCTTGGCATCAAATGTAACTTCAATGTTGTAACTTAGCCTTTGAACGACTCAGCATCCATTGATCACTCAACATCTGGATGACTCAACACTTACTATTTTCTCGACACTTGAGTGACTCGACACTTACTAGTTACTCAACACATATTGTATATCTCTCATTCGACATATATTATTTGACAACTTATGTTGGGCATGTATTAGTTGTTCTACATGAACTAAGTAAATAACTTAAGTATATTGTCATTCATATGTCAAAACCAATCTAAGATTAACATATGGTTAATTCATGTTCTCCATAATTATATAAACAAAAGTTTCTTTGTCACCAATTTCCTTTACACTAATCTACTACCTATCTTCATGAAACAAAATATAGCTTAACCAAATCTTCACCAAAGACATGGTGATCATAGATATGATATCTATACTCATTTTGTTGCACATGTATTAGCTTGCATACATAATATTGTCACCAACTAACTACTAATCTTAGATTGGTTTTGACAAGTTATGATAAAACACTTAGTCATTATTTAACAGAATTACAGTGCAAGCCAAGTGATCAGAGCAAGCCAAGAAATCAGTTTGAGCTAAGTGATCAAAGCATGTCAAGCATAACGTGCTGGACAATACATGCCTAGTAATATAAATAGATAGTACCGAGCACTAGTATGTGCCGAGAAGATAGTTAGTGGTAAGTCACTTAGGAGCTAAGTAAATAGTGTATGCTGAGTCATTCAAAAGATGAGTTACAACATTGAAGATATAGTTGATGCCGAGCATCAAAGACTTCAATTACCAAGTGAATAGTTTTGGACATAGTTGTTTGTAATGGCACAAACTTCTATGTGAACCATTTTGGGCTAACTAAATGATTATTATATGATTCTAGAAGGTGTATACAAATGCATATTACAAATCCTTATGTAGTACATGCAACCAATCAAATTGAGGGATGTTCTAAGCAGAAAAATGGATCAACAACAACTATTGATTTTAACCTAACCTTAGCCAACTTGTGTTTACTTAAGGAGAAAAACCTTAAATAGTTTGTATTGCATGAAGGAAAAGAAGGATACACAAGAGAGATGAATGCTAAGTGCATAGAACATTCATGGTGGCTATGAAGGTTGTGATTGTTGGAATTATAAGGGGAAAGAGTAAACTTTTGGTGCAGGGGGGGGGCGGTGGAGGGTGTGAATCAAGAGTTTAAACTTAGACCCATAAAAATTTCACCATTCATTCATAATATGCATTCAATATGTAAACTGAAATAACATATAAAGCTTATGCATCTAAATCATGTAAACATGTAAGCAATCACACAATAACACCAGATATGATTACCCAGAAACCCTCGAAGAAAGAAGGTAAAATTGGGGTGGGGATGACACCCACAAATCTTCACTACTGCAGTAATAAAGTGTATCCAATGAAGGTTATAATGATTTGAACATGAATCATGGTCTACCTATGAAAGGTCTACCTTGTTAAAGGCTTACAAAGACTATTAGGTGTTACCTTGTTAGAGGATTTCAACACCCTGTTAGAAGTGTGTCTTGTTAGAGGACTTCAACTTATAACTAAGTAAGCACCCTATTAAAATATTTCATACAACTTGTTAGGACTACTATGTTAAGAGATTTAACTGCAATCACCTGTTAAAATGTCTTAGCATAGATCCTGCGATTGGCACTTGCCTGCCTAATGACAGATCACCTCTACACAATGTCTAATTGATCTTTCACAATCAGATGTCTCAATGTTGTATCCTTTGCTTTATCCCATGTTCTTCTCTAACTAATTGTATAATTCACTCTTAATTCTAAGTCACCTTGAATGCTCTGCATGTAAACTATCTTGTTCACCCCTCTAATTTGATGATTCACCCCTAAAGAGTTTAAGGCTTCATCCTCTTTAAGAAGACTTAGGTGGCTTAGGGTTAGCTATGAATCTATAGTTGAGATTCATCCATATTGCCACTTAAAACTTCCCATTTTTTGATTGGCTGCATGCAATTGCATAGGGAATCCAAATATAGATTCATCCTTATCTCCAAAAGATCATAATCTATCCTTAAGTCAGCTCAAAAATAGTTTACATAGTTGTTTATGCTATTACAAATAAATATGTCAAAATTGTGTCACTTGACATATGAAGTATTTGATACTCGACATGCACTATTCTGTGTACTATGACTTGGCAACTGCATTAGTTGGCATCCACTATTTACTTGGCTCCTTAATCACTTGGCATGGTCTATCAACTTCGAAACCAATCTTATTTCTTGATTTCCGCATCACACTTTCTGATTTTCTTTGAATTTGTTGTCAGTATGGTCCTGAATTTTGCACATAGTCTTGCATTTCTTCACACGAGAACTCAATTTTTTGCATGATCCAGTTCATGTCTTCATGCGAGAACTTATGTGTGCCCATGCGAGATCTTGCCAAGTGTCATAGTTGAACTTGCCACTTCTTCACGCAACCTAAAGCAACCCTTCACATGAGTATAAATTACTGTTTTTAGATTTTGTGTCCCCTAGTGTACTTTCTTGCACACTTCATAGAGGATCTTCATGCAAGACCTTGTTCTAAAACTATCAAATCATCTTATTCAACCAATCTAAAATTTGTGTTTAGTCTATTTCCTGCATCGAGTTGTCCCTTCTCTATTTGTAAACAGTCCCAAACTATGACATTTAGCTTAACTAAAGATTTGTGATCCATACTTTGACTAGTCTCATCTTTCAGTTGTCTTGATTCCTATTCTTTAGTGCTTGTCATACTTTTCATTATGATAGTCATAATCTTTGGCTATTCTAGCCTTCAAATAAGACTATTCATGCCTTAGTATACAATACTCTTACCTTGTCCTATTGAGACTAGGTTCTAGTGTAGTCCTTGTCTAGGTTCTTGCTTCTTGTCCTTGACTATGATTGTTGCAACAAGGAGCAACAACGTGTTTTATCCTCTTAGACTTAGGCGAGGTCATGCTAGTGGTCATAATCATGGTAGAGGTCACCTTCCTTTTGTTACATAGTTTGCATCTAGCTCGTCTAGTGAGCCATCTTCACAATCTCCCTCACTCATCAGGTCACCTCGAGTCTAGTGAACATTCTCCATAAACTTGCAACAAACTAGGAACCCTTTGTATCAAGACGATTCTGAGACTAGTAGAGGTCCTGTATCCCCAAACAACATGTCAGACTTCCTTTTTAAAGGACCTTTCAAATCACAACATACTAAAATTGAACATGTTCCTACAATGACTAATCGTGAACCTGAACATGGTAGTCACAAGAGACATCAAGAACCACCTAGGAATGACAAAGAGAAAGATAAAGACCATGACACCGATGAGGAATAGGAAGAGGTAGAAATACTTCCTGAACACATAGAAAAATGTTGAAGAGACAAAACTTTCAAAAGGTCATGGGAATTCTGCTTAACGAAGAGAAAGAAAGGTACTTTCTCCAACTTGCCCAAGAGAGAGCTAAGTTACCCTCTCATTTCAATGTGGAAACCATCATCACGCTTGAAGAAGAAACCAAGACCTCTAAAATCTAAAAACAACTAAAAATTATGCAAGATCAATTGGCTCAGATGATGCAAGAGAAAGAAAAACCCACCAAAACATACACATTGGATGCTTTTTGTCCATTTCCATTTGACAAGAGCATAAACATCCCTCCTTTCCCATGAGGAGTAGAAATACCTAGGTACAACAAGTACTTTGGCACCACTGATCCCCAAGATCACTTGCAAGAATTTGGTGCCTTGTCTATGGAGTTTATGCATGACCAGACATACCTCATGCGTTTATTCCCCAAAAATCTATGTGGTCAAGCTTTGGAGTGGTTCCTGTAGACACCTAAATTTGATTACACTGCTTTGCTAATCCTATTTAGTTATCTCTAAAGGCATCATTAATTAAATTCCTATTTAATTAAATCCTTTGCCATCCCCTAGCTGATTAATTTAATTAATCATCTATAGTCCTAATTGATAAATCAAATAACCTATCATTTATCAATTAAATCCTATTCTTCGATCTAATTCCAAAATCCTCATTTATTAAATAAATCTATTTGATAAATAAAGTCCTCAAATCTAATAACCCCTAAACTATCCTAAACCCCCTTTTTAAGCCTAATCGACCCCATCCACCCATACTAACCAAGCTCAACCACTAACTCACCCACCCTCATTGAATGCCATCCACTTGAATATCTCTAACAAGCTTAGTCTAATCCTAAATCACCTCTAATCCCCCCCTAACCTTGTCACATTTCCTAAGCAAGCTTAAGACTTACCTAAGCCAAAAAAAGTCAACAATCTCAACTCCCTCCAAAATATCCCAACCACTAAGCCATGAATGCTCTTACAAAGGCCATAAAGACTCTTACAAGCCATTATGAAAGGCCTTTATGAAGATATTATCCCTTGAGCCTCCTTTGTTGACTCATCCATCCCCTTGCCTCCATCCACTCACCCTATGACATGTGTCACTCCTTGGTTGGTGCTAAACAAGCACAATCCATGTGCTCCCCTTTGAGTGCATCCTAGCCCTCCTTAAGCTTTCATCTCTCCTTGCATCTTAACCCTCCATCCCTCAAGCCCTTAGCCTATAAATTGAATCCCCTCCCAAGCCATTTCATCACAACTTTTAAGCCAAAGTTATAATGCTAGTTTGAGAACCAAAAGCCATCAACCATACCCTTATAATGCCAAATTGAGAGCTCACAAGGCTACCAATTTGTCATTACCCATCCATCTCCATTGAAGCTAGTTTTGAGTATCTTGAGCACACATCCCAAATCCTATCAAATAGACTCATCCCTAAATCAAGTGACCATCCTCATTGGGAGAGCCATTCTATGGCTCATATTCTCATTTGAGGGTTTCACTTTGTCTCTCATATATGTTATGATTTTTATGCTAGTTAATGCTTTGTTCTCTTAATAGATTAGTATTTCTTGCTAACATATTTCTCATATACAGTTCTCACACTTGCCTCCCAGTGTGAAGACATTTGATGAAATTGCCAACTTATTTGTCTAGCAGTATTCTCATAACATTCAACACCCCGTTGATATTCAGGATCTATGTAACCTTAAGCAGAAAGTTGGGGAACCTTTCCTTACATTCTTCTAATGGTGGAGACAACTTTACACTAAGTATTCATGCAAAATTCTAGAAATGAAGAAGCTTGACCATTTCACCGACAATCTCCTACCTGATTTTGAGTATAGAGTCCAACTTCAAGGTCTGCATACCTTTGAAGACATGATCACACATGCTATTTGCATTGAGGAATTTATGGTCAAGAAAGGTGAACTCACTCTTCAGAAGGACACAAAACAAGGTTCCACCTCCAACAAGGATAAAACCAACCATGTCAACAAGAATCGAGAAATTCTACATGATGGGGTTGTTGACAATGTCACTCATAAACCTGCTAAGGCAACATTTAATCTCACAGATAGTCTCAATGTGGCCAAAAATGCAAAGAAGCCTCCTCCTAACAACAAGACGTCTGAGAAAAAACTGAGAAACTCATGGGCCACATGCCCTAAGAAAGAGTATACACCCTTGGGTGAACCTTTGGATGTGGTTCACAAAACATTGCTACAACACAAGCTTATTTCACCACTAGACAACCCTCGTCCCTATGATTCACAACCATGCCCACCATCATAGAATGAAACCTCATTCTATGAGTATCACTAAAATAAGGGGCACAAAACTAGAAACTAAATAAACTTGTGCCACAAAGTTCAAGACATGATTGATGTTGGTGAAATTGTGGTAGATGGACATAACAAGAACTCAGATCACAAGGCCTTCAAAGAGCCTTTTCCAACCTATGAAAAAGGAGAGACTTCAAAACCAAAACCCAACAACAAGGTCAGCTATGCATATTCCAATAATGACAATGTGATTAACATGGTTGAACCTATGTATTTTGAATATTGTGATATCATTACCATTAAGGGCAAACAAGACAATGATAAACCCAAGACACCATTTGTCTTGTAGGGCCCTACTTCAAACACAACAAACAACACACCTTCAAAACATTGTGCTAACACTATCACAAATTCTCACGCCAAGTTGGTGCTTAAAGGCCCTGCACCTTCTATTCTCGATCCTAAATAGCATAAAGACAAAGCCCTTGCTAGTGCATCTGGAAAAGGTGCAAAACTCACAACAAATTCAATAGCAACCAGTTATAGTGTTCTTGATCAATTGAAACAAACTAATGCTCAAATCTCCATCTTTGAGCTGCTTAAAATCTCGCCTGCTCATAGGCAGATTCTGGATAAAGCCCTCACTGAAACAAATGTTCCTCAAGACCTAGATCTTGAGCGATTTCAATCCATGGTAGGTCATTTGACCTCACCTTATTTTATGTCCTTCTCTAAGGAGGATGATAACTCACCGAGTCACCCGCACAATCAACCTCTACACATTGAGGTCATGATACATCAGACTTGTGTTCGTCGGGTACTCATCGATAACAACACTAGCTTAAATATTGTCTCTACTACTTTGCTTAGACAATTGAATTATTCTGAGGACTCTATTGATCCTTGATGCTAGATCACTATCAAAGTGTATAACAAAGTTGAACGAAAGTCTCTAGGTCTTGTGGTCTTACCCATTCACGTTGGTCCTACAGAAAGGGATGTCACTTGTCAGGTTCTTGACATTCCCTTGGCTTATAATATCTTGTTAGGATGTCCATGGATTCATGAGATGTGTGTTGTGCCATCCACATATCACCAATGCATCAAATTTTCTTTTCATGGCTCTGAAGTTATTATTCCTGCCACTACTAGCTATACCTGCAATATGCTCAAAGCTGCTAAAAATTTCATTCCTACTAACTGGGAATCCACTAATTATCATGAAAACAAGCTGAAATAAATTGAGCAATCATTCAAACTAAAATAAATTTTCTTTACAAAGAAGAGACTCCAATAGACTTAACAGAGAAAACTTGAGCAATCACCCCTAAGAAATATGGGCCTAGTCTTAGGCTCATGAAGCATTTTTGCTACAACAGAACTGGCCCTATTGGGTGCAATAAAAATAGCCTTATTGATCCTATCAAGGCAATAGCTCGAAGCAGAAATGATACAACTGGTCTAGGATTTAAGAAGGTTCCTTTTCATTTTGGATCTAATAAATTCATACTAGAACCTAAGAGTTCATTTGGAAATGAGTCACAAGCTAAGTCAAATACTCAAGAGGAACAATCTGACGATGATTATCCCTATCCTTATCCTATTCCTCATGATCTTGCTAAATTCTTTGTTGAGCTAGATGACTTTGTGCCATGTGTTAGCACTGTGGATGATACTAGTGATTCTTCTGAGGACAATATTGATCAACCCAAAGCCCATTCAGAAAAGGGAGAGTCTAGTCAGTCATTGTGTATTGAGTACTAGTATAAGAATCTAGATGATGAAGGCGAGTATGTCCCTATCACTATTGGGGAATTCTATAGTCTCTCTCTAGGTAGCACTAATTCTAAGGAATATGAGTTTGACTCTCTTTCAGACATGACTACTAATAAAGACATTGACCAAGTTTATGTCTATGAAAACCAAGTTGAAGTGGGTGAAACGTCTAGGGTTAGGTCAGATGGGTCTAATCCAACTAGTGTCCTAGAGTCATCAATTGTTGATGTTAGTACTCAGAGACATTCAAACAAACTTGTGGATGAAGTCACCATAGGTCTCAAATTGCTGGTCTAAGCACTTAATGACTATACCATGAATGCGATTGAACCAGTCACTACTCTTTCACTCACACATCCTAAGCTCATAGACTGGAACCCTAATGCATCTAGTGAAGTCCCTATGTTCCAAAATGACTATGCTCTTTCATGTTACCTAAATGCTATCAAACCTATAACATCTTTCACCAATGAATAGAGCATCAACATGATTGAAGCTAACATCAAATATCTCAATCATACAATTAAAAAGAAAAAATGCAAAAGGTACGATGGTGAAAACTACATTGTGGTAGTGTTGGAACCCAAAAAAGTAAAAACAAAAGACATATCCAAAGGTGAAAACCTCTCTGAGGTGCCTACGGATGAGATATTTGATGCGCTTCCAAGTCACTTTCAAGAGAGATCATCAATTTTGATAGAGCTGACAAAACTAGTCAACCTGGGTATAGAAGAACATCCTCATATGATACATCTAGCATAGTCACTGCCCCCTAAAGAAAAGGAATAGTTCATTGCTTTCTTTCGAGAGAAGAAGATAAATTTTGCTTGGACATATTCTGACATACTAGGACTAGACCCTGATCTTATCATGCATCACTTGTCCATCATACCTAGCATCAAACCAGTTAAGCAGAAACTTTGAAAAATGCATCCTCATGTTGCATTGCTCATCAAAGCAGAACTAGAGAAGCTTATGAAAGCTGGTTTCATCTGTGCAATTGATTATGCTAAATGGATATCCAATATTGTTCCGGTCTCCAAGCATGATAAATCTATCAAGGTTTGCACTAACTTCCATGATCTCAACTTGGCATGTCCAAAGGATGACTTTCCACTTCTTAACATTGATATGATAGTGTACATGATGACAGGCTATGAGATGTACTTGCTTATGGATGGGTTTTTTGGTTACAATCAGATAAAAATTGTGCTAGAAGACCAGGAGAAAACTGCTTTCACATGTGCATGGGGAACCTTTTGCTAGAATGTAATACCATTTGGTTTGAAAAATGTTGGTGCAACTTATCAGAGATCCATAACTATAGTTTTCCATGACATGGTGCATAAGACCATGGAGGACTATGTGGCTGATACCTTGGTCAAAAGTGCTAAACGCAATACTCATCTGCAAGATTTGGGACCCATCCTAGATCACATGGAAAAATTTAGTCTTCGGCTCAATCCTAAGAAGTGTGCATTTGGTGTCACATCAAGAAAGTTGCTGGGATACATCATGTCTGCAAAAGGAATTGAGGTGGATCCAAAGAAAGTTCAAGCAATTATGGATATGCCTCCACCCTGAAACATTAACCAAATGAGAGGTCTACAAGGTAGACTCCAACCTATTTGTAGGTTTATCTCACAATTGGCAGATAGATCACAACCCTTCACAAAGACTTTACATAAGGGTGTGAAATTCAACTAGAGTCAAGATTGTGAGTAAAGCTTGACAGAGATCAAACAATATCTTGCCAATCCACCAATCTTGATGCCTCCTATCTCTGGGAAGCCATTGATTTTGTACATTTCAGCATCTGAAACATCTCTGTGAATCCTATTAGCTCAAGAGGAAAATGACAACAAAGAGAGAGCCATTTACTACTTGAGTTGCACACTAATCTCTTATGAGATAAACTACAACATCATTGAGAAAGCTTACTTGGCAGTTGTCTTTGCTTCCCAGAAGTTAAGACACTACATGCTTGCCCACACTACGTGGCTCATGGCTAAAATAGATCCATTAAAGTACTTGCTCAGTAAAGAAACTCTCACAAGAAGATTGGTTAAGTGGGTTATGATACTCAGTGAATTTGATATCCAATATATTGAAAGAGAAGCCATCAAGGGACAAGCGATCGTAGATCAACTAGTAGATGCACCTATGCAAAGTCTTGTCCTATTGAACATTGATTTCCTTGATGAGTCAATTCTAACACTCACACACCAAACATGGGTTATGTTCTTCGATGGGTCCTTCACACAAAAAGGATTTGGTGTTGGATTACTCTTCATAACACCACAGAGATATTCATTGCCCAAAGCATACAAGATTTTGTTTCCTTGTACAAACAACATTGTTGAATACGAGGCTTTGATCAATGGCATGAAGATTGCGACTGAATGAAGAGTGGATTAGTTAGATGTCTTTGGTGACTCTCAGCTTGTAATCAACTAGGTTAATGATGTGTATCAAAAAAAGGATGAGAAGCTAATTCGTTACAAATGCATGGTTGATGACTTGAAGAAGTATTTTGCACACATCACCTTCCAGCAGATTCCTCAGGCAGATAATAAAGTGACTGATGCTATGGCTACTTTGGCCTCCTTGCTACAAAAGCTTGAAAATGATCTTCGACATGAGTTCTTGGTGGAAGCGTTACACTACGTAGCCTACGACAACCCTGATTCTAGGATGATCTATTCTATTGTAGGACAAGAGTCATCTCGCTACCATCACATCTATTCCTATCTTTGTAATCAAACCATTATGGAAAGTCTGACCCAGAATGAGAAATGTTACCTTATTTGTAATGCTTCATGTTATGTCATTATTGCTGACGATATGTATAGGAGAGGTCCAACAAAACACTCCTTAGGTGTTTAGAACCCGAAGAGTCCAAGCACACACTAATTGATGTTCACAAGGAAATTTGTGGATCCCACTCAAATGGCCTGACACTAGCTTGCAAACTTATTAGAGCTAGTTACTATTGGCTTAAAATGGAGCAAGAAGCTATCAAGTACACTAGGTCCTACAAGTAGTGTTAGCTTCATGGGAATCTGATCCATGCTCTAGCCAAAGAGCTAATTCCCTCTACTACAACATGGCCATTTCAACAATGGGCCTTTGACTTGGTGGGTCAGATTCATCCAACCTCTTCTAATGGACATAAGTTCATTATCATAGCTATAGAATACTTCATGAAGTGGGTAGAGGTAGTACCTCTCATAGTCACCAATGGTAAAATTGTAGCTCTTTTTATCACAAACTACATCATCTGTAGGTATGGTATATCATCCTCAATCATTACTGATAATGGAGGACAATTCAAAAATAAAGACCTCAAGGAACTATGCAAACGATTCAAAATTACACAACATTGGTCTTCCATCTATTACCCCCAAGGTAATGGCTAGGCTGAGGCATCCAATAAGACAATCCTCAAGATCCTTCATCACACAGTCAACAAATCTAGGAGAGACTAGCACCTCCAGATTAATCTAGCCTTGTGGGCATATAGGACAAGCATCAAGACTCCAATGGGTACTATGCCCTTTACTTTGGTTTATGGAGCAGATGTTGTGCTCCCAATCAAGGTTGAGATTCCTACCTTGAGAATCTCTATGAAAGGCCTTATTACTGATGAATATTACAGGATAGCTCATCTTGAAGAGCTAGTGTTACTAGATGAATGTCAACAAGTGGCGTGCGATCATCTGTGAGCTTATCAACAATGAATGTCAAGAAGCTACAATCAAAAAGTTAGGCCACGTGACTTCTAGCTGGGTGATCTCATCCTAAGAGAGAACCCTAAGAATCAACAATAGTGAGTCCAAAAGGGGAAGTTTGAACCAAATTGGCTTGGTCCTTACATCATTACTACAATGTATGGATCAAATGCTTACTAGCTTTCCACAATCGAAGGAGGAGTGCTCAAGGAACTTGCCAACACTCTCCACTTGAAGTAGTTTTACAATTGATCTGATCTCAATAGCTCTTTGTATATATCTATATGTCCTAAAGAAATCTTAAAAATAAAAAAAAGTCTTAAAAACCTAGCAATAGGCGCCTTGGTAACACCAAAAAAATTTAAAAAATCCAAAAATACAAAAAAAATCAAAAAGAGAAAAATACAAAAAAATTGAAAAACAAGAAAAGTGCCATTAGTGAAAACTCGAAAATAGGCACCATGGTAACAAAAAAATAAAAGCTATGCCAAGAAGGTGAAAACTTGGTAAACAAGCACGTCTTGTTCCCAATGCTCCATCTTGCAACACATCTTCTGGCTATCTATACAATTGCTTCACTACTTTTCCTATTTTCTGCTCATGTATCCATGGATTGAGTCTTTTCACAACTTGAAGACATTCCCCTTCAGTGTCACAAAATCTCTTGCACAACAGTCACCAGTGGTCCTCACTGTGTTTGCCTACTATTGCTAGTGACCCTCTTTGTCAAGATTCTCCTCATAGAATCTCTTTTGCAACAATCACCAATTGTTTCAGCTATGTCTGTCTACTTTTTCTCGGGTCCCGTTTCAAGATTCTTATTTTGAAGATCTCTCTTGCGTCAGTCACTAGTTGTCCTGACTATGTCTGTCTACTGTCACTTAGTCCTCTTGGGTTCTTCACCTTGAAGATTCCTCCTTGAATTCAGTCACTAGTCATTCTGACTACGTCTGCCTACTATTGTCACCCTACTAAAGAGATTTCTTTCATCTATGTTCTAGACATTGACACTTGAAATGAAGCCCAAAAACATTAACTCAAAATGACATACTTGTTCGGATATGTTGAACATTTTGTTTGTTTGTTTTGCTTTCACTTTCATCATGTCTCCTTGAGCAATTTGATGATGTCATTTTTGACTAGAGAAGTAATAATTGAGGGCATGATCTTTTCTTTGCTTTTTGTTTGTGATTTAGTCCCACTAAGTTGACATATTCCTATAAGAGGGGTGTGCCCACTATAAGATCCTCCATCCCATATTCGATGGTTGGGTGTACCTTGACTCCTTTTATACAAATACATCAATAATGTTGGTTCTTCTCCTTGTCTATTGGAGTGAACTCTTCATGCTACAGTACATATTGATACTCATCTTGCTAAGTGAACATATGGGTCACTACAAGTATACCCAACACACTTCTATCTCAGGTTACAAACGCAAGCGTCATTGTGGACAAAATACTTAGCATAAGATGGATCTCTCGTGTGTTTGGTGTGTCTACCATGCAAGCAACATTTTGGTCATCCTAACATTTATGTTTTGATGCTTATGTTAACTTGCTACAATAAAAGGGACAAATGTTTTGGTCATTATGGCTTCTTGTCCCTCAAATGCTTACATTTAATCCTGACAAACTTATAACATATGTCATATTCATATTCCCTTGATTGCAATGTCAATGTGAATTGTACGACATATGGAATTTCATCCTATGCTCAATGATGATAAATGGTCGAGGCTTGGTAATCAGACCTAGGGTTGCATTTAATATAGTCTTGCATTACATACTTCACTTGCATAAACATGCGATTCAATTACAACTCCGTTTCATCCTTCGTGATGGGGGACTATGGATCTCTACAAACATATTAGGATTCTCCACGACTACACAAGCATTTGATTCTTTGGTTCGTATTTGTGCGCTCCTCAAGGGGATACCTGTTACTGTCAAACAAAAACATACAACACTTCATGAGATATCAGTTCATTTCCATATGCATTGCATCCATATACTTATATCATCTACACTACATAATCATATCACATCAAACCAAACATGCATTCATAACATAACACATGCATCTCATAATCATCACATAAGCATCTCATGTACATCAAAGTAAAGCGCACACACTGACAATGACATGGACACAAGGATACTCGGCTCAAAATCTTGTATATATGTATATCAAAAATGTGTCAGTACAAAAAATGGGTACTACTCGAGCACTATTGATCAAAATGATACAAAATGGTGCTGACACATCAATCGATACATAGCCAAAATCAATATTGGTGTAATAGTAACATGAGGCTAGCTCTGATCCGCATCATCACCCCTAGCAGTCAGAGGAGGGGGAGGAGGCGACATATCTGGTTTGGCAAGAGGACATGCACCCCCAAAATCTTGAGCATACTACGAAAAGGAAGGCACCTGCAGAGCTTCATTGGGCACCACTGTCGAGTATGTTGCAAAGTAATAGGCTACTTGGACTGCCTGTAATCGGACCTTGTCCTGCAACATCTCTACCCTCTGCTTAGTAGCCTATGTTGTCTCCCTCAATCTAAGGATCTCCTGATCCCACTTAGCTAGTCGTGCATCCATGACATCTACCTAGATCTGTAAATATCCCAACTGATACGAGGCCTAACGAATCTGATCCCTGTACCACCACAGTACATCCTGTGGCCCAGTGGGAGGTTGATCATGCATCTCCTCATCTAGTAACTCAGATGCCTACTTTGAGGGTGCTTGCTCCTCTGTCCTTAGCCTCTGTCACCGACTCTGCTCTATACCACTGCTTCCAACACATGTATCCAACCCCATATAGCATGGGGGAATCTGCACCTACTGTGTCCTATGTCACACCTATGGCTGCTACTATGGTGCCTGTTGTTGCTATGCTGGCTACTACATAGAGCCCTAAACTGGTGCTTGATGGGGAGCCTTTGCTACCATCCCCAAGGGATCTATAAATTGAGGAAAAGGGTGGCTAATAAAGTAGGCTTGGTACGTAGGTATCATCCCTGCATCTGCTACATCTAGGAGGTAATCCCATTGTGACACAACTAGGTTGCACACATCTATCATCGATTGACTAGGATCTAATTGTGCTGGCCACCCCCACTCTATATCCTTCACCAACCTAGCGTAGGCACAACAATCTTGTGAAATATCTTATGGCCGACTGTACTGCCACCACACCCGTGTGATGGTGAATCTCTCTATCACCTATGATGCTTAGCCTAATAGTGGCTATGAGCAAAACCTCTAGCCGAGCTCCTTAGGAGCGTCATCCTAATCCTTGGTCTCTCGCTAGGGCTGCCATACGATGGAGACCAGGTCATCGAGACAGGACCACCAATGCTCAGTCTTACCCAGGTCGGCCTGGGTAATATGCCCTTTATATCTACATATATGAGGCTCCATGGGCTCGCTAGCATCCTCATGTATTGGCCTACATACCAGTAGGTGCTCCCACGCCCAGATTTGCAATACATAAACTTTTTCAGGCATGGTCTTCTTCCCATGGTATACTATCTTGTGCATCTTGTGGTACATATGCGCGAGCATGCACTATCCCCACCCAAATTTGTTTGGGGCATCCAACATCTGCTATAGCATCATACCCCAACCACACTCCAATCCATGCTATCCTCTATCAGGCATCACGAAGTAGCTAAGGAATATAGCTAATACTAATGCCAATCTGTGTGTTAGCCCATAAGTATGTACGAGCTCATCCCAGATGATGGCTCGACCACTCGCTAACTGTCTCCCAAAGATGGTGCGTAGTGCCTCTATGCCTACTCGGGGCACCACATCATAAACCACCCTCGCTCCATGGAAAGGAATCCAAAGTATCCTGTAGATATCCTCAGGTGTGATGGTCATCTCTCCCACTAACAAGTGAAATGCATTCATCAGCAAATGGAAATGCTCAACCAAGGTAGTCAGAAGGCCATGATTAACTAGCATTGTTGGGATTTGGCATAAAGATGAAAGTCCCAATCTGTTTATGTGAGCCATATCAACATCATCAAGGCTCCATAATAGCACTCCATATGGTGGATAATGGGACCTGAAAGAGACGTCATCTAAGATCTCCTGCATACACAAACAAAAACGATAAGAAAATGGTCAGTACTCAATCAAAAAATTAGAATGACGAAGAAATGAATGCAAAATTCACTCTAAAACCTAAAAAAATGCAAATTTTAAGTACGCTGCTGTCACCGAATTTTGTGTGAACTTTCAAGTTCTCGCATGAGTTCTCATTTCTTCGTGCAAGAATTCATTTCTTCATGCAAGAAATACAGTTCTCGTGCAAGAAATGAAAAACTCATGAGCAAAGATCGATCTGAGTTTTGTGCTTTTCACATGAGATCTGGGTGTCTCTTATGCAAGAACTCCCACTGACATGCATGAAAAAAAATCAAATGGGTGTTTCTTCGCACGAGAAGAGATTACCTTCATGTGAGAAAAGATAGTCTTGCCCGAAGACTGATTGACCAACTCTAAAAATGTGCTAAAAATGTAACAAATGACATCAAAATATGTCAAAATGAAAATATGAAGCTGGGATATCAATCACTTACCAGAGGTCCATAGTTCGCCGACTAACTATGTCATTAGGAGCACTCAAAACAATGATATCTCATGTTCACTACCATCTTCCTCTCAAAGCTCCTATTCACTAAAGACAACAAGCACAAATGATTTGAAAATGACCCCTTAGGCCCTTATATAGGTGTTGACCTAATTTTTCAAAGTGCTTTGATTTGCGTGAAAATCACCCCCTAGCTAATTTGACTGCTCTAGATCCATTTTAAGGATGAAATTCAAAATTTGACACACCTAAGGACCTCAAAAATGCATTTTTAATTTTTTGGGCCCAACGTGATCGAATGCTTGTGCAATTTGAATTCTTCTGATATTTCAAGATTCCTAGAATCTTTTCAACTCCAAATGCTTTATGTTTTCAAAATTCATTTTGGAAAAAGTCAACTCAAGTCAACTATGCTCAATTTTGGTCAACTTTTGGTCAAAATTGGTCTTTTGGACCTCGAAATCATGCTACTTTGACTCTGATTATTTTCTTCTGATCATTTTGCTCAATCTTATATTCATCTATCTCTATCAACACATTGCTTTATATCATATTTCTGGTGTGTCATCTTTCAATTTTGCTCCCAAGGGGGCAGGATGATTACATCATTGAACTCAAACTTCAACTCATTCTGAATCTCATTCCTAGGGACATCTAGTTCCCATCTTATGTCCTCATTACTCGAGGCATCTTATCACTCGGGGCATTTCATTCCTCCCTTTCTGGCATCTTGGTCATCTCATAAAGAGTTCAGTGGATGGGTATTGGGACAATCTAAACCCTGACTTCTGAGGATCAAGCCTCATTTTGGGGATGATTCTATGACTCATAATTTGATCTTGTTGTCTTTTATCAATTTTAGGTATCTAGATGTTCTATCTGGATCCTTAAAGATTAAGCTCTGTTTTGGAGATGATCTTTTAAATGCTATTCAATTTAGGTATCTAGATGTTCTAATTGGATCCTTAAAGGTTAAGCTCCATTTCAAAGATGATCTTTTAAATGCTATTCAATTAAGGTATCTAGATGTTCTATTTGGATCCTTAAAGGTTAAACTTCATCCTGAAGAAACCTTTTAAATGCTTATAAATATTGGTATCTAGGTGTTCTGCTCGAATTCCTTAGGATTAAGCTCCATTCTGGAGACGGTCCTTAAAAGCTTGTCAATTGGTCTCTAGGACATCAACTTTGGAACCAATCTTATTTCTTGATTTACGCATCACACTTTTTGAATTTCTTTGAATTGAACGTGCTACTCACACATTCATTCAAAGAGGGGCAAAATGTAATACCCCAAAATTGGTTCATTGCCATGATCACCAATTTTGGTCTATTTCAATCAATTTTAAAGTCCTATGTCACTAGACAATTCTTATTATGCTACTCGCTACTTGACTTAATTGTCAAATGTAGAAAACCCTAAATCTACATTTATCATACTCTTTATTTAATTCCCAAAGTATTGACTCATATTAGTTGCATTAAACCTATTGATTAAGGTTTTATTTAATTTGAAGTATTTATACTTCAATCAAATAAAATTATCACCTAAGGCTAATGTACTAAGGGATTAAATCTATTTAATTTAATAATTATGCTTATTTTAATTAATTGAATATGATTATTCAATTAAATAGAAAATGCATTTATGAGATGATATCTCACTTTATTAAATTAAATAATATTTCAAAATCCTCTCTTCAGTTCTAAAATGGACACTCTGTGTGAACTACTTCTCAAAATTGGAAACAATCTAGTTAACTTGCTCTCACACTTATGATGAGTTTAGTTAACTACTCATCACAATCAGATGTGAAATAGTTCACTTCACCTACACAAGGAAGTTTCCATCTTAACTAAATATTCTATCTAATCCTAAGTGTTCATCAAGGTTGATCCTAGTCGTTGATCTATTCTAGGAATTCTATTTAAGAGACTCATAATTCCTCATTATAGAGGTTGAATTGAATTGATATTGAATCTCTACTGAATTGCATACTCATTTAAGCTCATTATTTTCATAAGCTCTCATTTTTCTAGATTAAATGTGATTTAGTTTTAATATGCATACATCTAGTTAATTTTACTCTATATGTTCTTAGATTAAATGCATATCTCAATTTAGAATAATTGCACTCATATAGACTTAATTGCATTGAAACCCTTTGTTCTAGAATGGTCTGATTACATGTACCTCAAATCTGAGAGCATAAGGAGGTAAAATCCAACTAGATAGAAGGCAAAAAGTTGCCTTGCAGGAATCCTCTTGGGTGAACAACCTCATGTTCATTCTAGGATGAATCCACATACAAGGACTGTGTTGAAGTGTGTGTATTAAACAGAGGCCACATTTACACATATACAGGCATGAACTGAGCAAATGGCTTAAGTGTGTTGACACTCACTTGTCAAAACCAATTTGAGATCAACAATCTCCCCCTTTGACATGAGTGTCAAAAACACTTGAATATTCATGATCAACCTTAATCCCTTGAGCATAACATATCCATAACTCGGCTTATATACAAAACTTCAAAATTTCAAAATTTTGTAATAACCTATATACGTCAAAATTGATAACTTCCTTTGAGTTAATATGTCTATTTTGTATCCAAAATTTGTGCTCCTTTCTGACTTCAATACACTATATCTAATACTCTTTCATCTGATATGCTCTCTCTTTGCTGGTATCTATATCTGTTTGCTTCTTTCTCTCCAAAAATGCATATCTATATCTGTTTGCTACTTTCTCTCCCAAAATGCATATCACTTCAATGATGTAACTCTACTACTATGCGCCCCCTTTGTTATTTCTCTCCCTTTTGTTCATACTCCCCTAAATATCTGATGGGGACACAACCCAAGCAAATAATGGACACAACAGGAAAGGAAAAATTTTATTAACTATGAAAATATGCTAGTACACTTAGCGCAGAGAAAACAGACTCCAAAACATGCCCTATGGGCTTACAATAGCATAAATCTTGAGATAATTTCTTCTCCCAGTACCTTCTCTCAAACTCCACTCTGAACTGCCTTTTACAATTCCAGAAATGTCCTTAAATAGACCCCAAAGGGTTAAGGATTAGGAATACATTCTAGAAAGTGCTAGTTGGCATCCACCGCCAAAATGGAAGGCTCTAGAAGTCACTTTAGAAATCTGTACAAAATTAGAAGAATCTAGAAATGGTAGCCAAACTTTTGGGAGGCATAAATTTTGAACCGTAGCTTCGATCGATGAACCATTTACATTTATGGAAAGCTCTCAGAGTACTCTATAGCCCTATGGAACAAATTCACTCGTCCCCCATTTTTTGGCCTTGTATGAGGTCATTTAATGCCTCAAACCTGACTTTGAAGCATTCTTAGGAGGTCTCCAAAAATCAAAAAACTGCAATTACTTTCAAACCGTGCAACCTTTTGACCTGATTCTTTTTTTGGAATATTCTAAATTACAATTTTAATCCTCCCTCCAATTTACACCTTTTGATTCACCATAATTATGGCTCAATTACATAGTCCTATTTTTTTGTTATTTACATGTATCCCAAGGTGCTTAAATACTCTTACCCAGAACACTGATAGTGGAACTGTGAGAGTTGGAACCTTTATTTGACCCAAATGGGTATCCAGAAATGAAAACACATGAAATAGAAACTATATCTAGGTAATTTTTTTGGGTGACACAGGATTGCCCTTATACCTCTGGATGCTCCTGCATCAGACACCCAAGGTAGATTGAAAAGTGACCCTGTCACTTTATGGATGGTAGAGGAAATCCAAAATGGGAAACGTCAGCTGCTGATATCCAAGTTGAGTCCTCGATTGGTCAGCCTTTCCACTTAACCAGATACTCTTCATACTGCCTATTTTTGGTACTCCTGCCCACACGATGATCCAGAATCTCTTCTATCTCCTCCTTTTTAGAAGCAAGAATTGGACATGGCTCTAACATCAGCTCCTCATCTGCACCATCATCATGATACTCTATTAAGTTTGCAATGTTGAAGATAGGAGAAATGTGAATTCTTTTTGGCAACTCCACCTCATATGCATTTTCTGAGTCATGTTTCTTCAAAATTTTGCAAGGGCCAAATTTCTTCATCTTGAGCTTGTTGTAAGTACCTATTGGAAATTTTTCCTTTCTTAAGTGTACCATGACTAGATCCCCTACTTGGAACTCCTTATGTCTTTTCCTTTGATCAGCCCTAGTTTTATACTGTTGATTCATCTTGATAATGTGTGCTTGAACCTCCTCATGTAGGCGCTTGATATGTTTAGCAAACTCTTCTACTTCAACACTTATGCTCTCCCCTTGCTCTATCTTCCTCAATTCTGGTGCAATCCTTGGGCTACTTCCATATACAATTTGGAATGGTGATTTACCAATACTCCTATTTATAGAGTTATTATAAGAAAATTCCACTTGTGGTAGAATGAAATCCCATCCCTTGGGCTTATCCCCAACTAAACATCTCAATAAATTGCCTAGACTTCTGTTTACCACTATTATCTGGCCGTTAGTCTGCAAATGATGTGTGGAATTGAATTTCAAGTATGTTCTTAACTTCTTCCACAATGTTCTCCAGAAATACCCCACAAATTTAGTGTCTCTGTCAGAAACTATACTCTTTGGGAGGCCATGTAGTCTTACCACCTCTCTGAAAAAAAAAGTTTGCAATATGGACAACATCATGAGTTTTATGGCATGGAATGAAATGTGCCATTTTGGAGAACCTATCAACCACCACAAATATTGAGTCATTACCCCTTTGTGTCCTTGACAATCCAAGAACAAAATCCATACTTATGTCCTCCCATGGCTTTGATGGAATAGGCAATGGCTGATAAAGTCCAGTATTGTGACTAAATCCTTTAGCCATTTGAAAAACTTGACAACTCTGTACAAACTTCTTCACATCCTGTGAAATCTGAGGCCAAAAATAATGTTCTCTAAGAATGGCAATGGTCTTATCTTGACCAAAATGTCCTGCCATCCCTCCACTGTGTTTCTCCTTAATCAGATTTTCCCTCATTGAACTCCTTGGAATGCACAATTAATTTCCCTTAAACAACATACCATCCTGAATCAGATAGTCTAACCACTTAGTTCTGTCTATAGCAACAGGTTCTTTACAAGCTTTCCATGCTTCTACAAAATCAAGATCCTTAGGGTACAGATTCTTGAGTTCATCAAAACCAACTACTTCAACCTGTATTACTGTAAGCAACAATTGCCTCCTACTTAATGCATCTACAGCCTTGTTAGATTTTCCACTTCTATGCTTCTGTTGGTGTTTGAAAACGTTACCCATTTCCAATTACCCTGATGAGAATATGACACATCTAGGGGCAGCTAACTCCCATTATCAACACATCCATTTAGACACCAGGCCAACTATAAGGCATGACCCTTCTTCTACTTCAGGCTCTACAAAACCTAGGTGGGTAGACTTGTAGATTCTTTATATGGTACCAAATGTCAAATCATACACTGAATCTAATATGAAGTAGATAAAACCCTTATTTCTCCTAATAACTTATGAAATAACATATATCTATAGTAGCTAGATGCAAAACAATGAAATTCGTAAACTGAGTGAGGGCATTCTGTTTATAGCTCTTCAACATGAAAGGGAAATTCATTTGATTAAAGATGTTGATTCAACAAAACCTCAAAAATGCAACAATATAACCAGTGATCCTATAACTGATTAGTGTCTAATCCATTGGGCAATTCCATGAATTCAAAACATACATCTGTGACATTAGGATGTATCTCATATACCCAGACATCAGATCTATGCAACCACCTTGTGATTCAGACATCAGTGTTCATTCAGGTCTCATTCTCACAAAATATCCTTCTCAAACAACTAGTAACCTTGTTTAAACATATCGAGCATTTACTTGGCCCTTTGGTCCAATAGAAAAATACATCAAACATACAACCTGAAAGGGATGCAAATGGGTCTCAAACCTTTGCTCCAAAACCACATAAGACTTACAGATTGCTGAGATAGGAGACAAGAACCAGAACAAAACTAGTGAAATTGTTGCTCATATGTATTCATTTCCTTGAAACTATACATTCAGATGCATAAAATTAAAACATGAAACAGTCTAATATCTCAGAACTATCTATATTATCTCTACAATGCTGTTCACATGAGAGTTCTGCTGAAGAAAAATGGTGTCACAGTCATGGAAACATGTCAAAATATTGGAACCAATGGTCTCATAGTGTAAAAATTGGAATCCCTAATGGTATCATAGCAATGAACTTTTTCTTCCCAGAAACTGGAACCCACTGGTCTCTCAGTAACAAAAACTGGACTTGGAACCCCTATAATGGAAAAAAGAAAGAATAATATAGGATGAAGATGAATTCCCGGATTGAACCTGCGACTGCCATCTGTTGACTTAGAAATCCATCTCTTGCAACTGTAAAGAGTCTCTCTAACCTCTTTCTTCCATCTGATTTTCTGTTTCATCATTACATTGTAACTGATTTGCAAAATATCCCCAACTGAATGATGAAATCCCTGATTTACTAAATATCTGATTTGCATCAAAATGCTGATAAAACTTCATCTAACTAACTCAAAAATGCCCCCAATTGAATTCTCCTTGTCTTTTACACATATTCAAGCTATTTACCTTGCCAAAAATCAAATCTAAACTTCCTGATCTAAAAATGGTTGCAATCTAGAAACATGGTAGAAAACCTTATGTAGCTCAAACTGACTGATACCTGTGCAAAATTTGACTCCAAAAATGGATAGCTCATCTTTTCTCGATTCTGATAGTATATTGGAGTGCATATCTAGCCTCCCGAAAATGCCCAGAATCTCATTTTGAAAATGACTCCTTCGGTAGAAACTCAAAGTCTGCAACTTTTAAATTTAATATTTGAAAGTTTTAAATTTATCTAAAGTTAAAACTTTAGGACAAATATCCCCATTTGAAATTCAAAATTTCTGACGTGCAAACCAATTTTTGGAATAATAATTTAAAATTATTACTTTTTGCATTTCAATTTTTCTCTATGTTTCATATTGGGCCCACTGAGCGCCACCCGACTGCCACATGGTAGCCCCTGATTGGTTGGCTTATTCGCCAACTCATTACCCCTAGCCTTGCCATGTCACCTACCTTCTTGCTCCGTCGCCACGTGTCAACTGCCCACATTCTCGCATTGTTTAAATTGGGCACAACTTCACATTGCGGGGATGCAGAATGCGTCGGATCCGGACATGTGTCCTCATCTGATCGCATCTTGGTTTTTGACGCCATGTCATCATATTTGAATTTCCATTCAAAATTTTACATTGACCCCACCCCATGTCATGCTGATATCATTAGGCATTTAAGATCGGATTGGATGGGGCCCCTACCACATGGGCTTGGCTTTAGAAGCCATGTCTTCTTAGACGTTAATGTCTTGTATGGATTGGTATTTAAAACACTTTTAGATCCATACCTTCCCGAATGTGGGATAAACAAATTTTCAACTATTCCACTCTTGCTCATGGCATGGGTTATACTCTTTGGTGCAAGGTGTTTTGTTGTTGGGCAGCTTCCTTTTAAAAATATTGATTGCCTGTTCAAACGTGAGCTCCATGGGTTCCTGCTGTCGTTCCAGTTCTTCTCTGTCAATACGCTGACTGCAAGATCCTTCATCTTGACATCTATTCTATTTAGCGTGGGAAATTCAGTGGGAAGTCTGCCCCACCTGCACGGGATGTCCCCTTTCTTCATGCATGGGAGCTCATCATCTACGTGAGCCAGATTCACAGTGAATAGCTTCCTCTAATGCATGTTGAATGCTATATGACGCATGCTCCCTCTGTATCTGTGTGATGCCTGCTTTATCTCAGGCTTGGACTGCACTTTAAATGTATTGGAAATCTTCAATTGACATGAATTCCCTTCCAGTTGATCAGTGACTTTATCCTTTTGTTTTGACTGTATGATTTCTATTTACCTACGGCTTCTCTTTGTTAAAATAAAAAAAACATGATCTTCTTTCCTTGAATATGTCCTCCCCTATGACTGCGGATTTTTCCTTGAGTAAGCCTTTTTAAAGCTATGGGCTACTCTTCTTAACATTGGGCATATTGTGCTTTAAAAAACATTGGTTCCTTTTATGCATGAGAGCTCTGTGCTAACTGCTGCAACCGGCTTCTATGGCTTTGATTTGTTCCTTAATTTCCATTTTCTCTTATGGAGTTGCTCCATAACAATGCTGACTGCCCCATTTCATTTGCATGAATTGCTTTAAATCAGTGGCTCTGGCTTTGTATTGATTGAGCTGACTCCCTTCAAACTCATGCTGCTCTTATCTGCATGTGGAAATTCCTTAAGTTGCCCATGGTTTCCCCTTTTAATATGATTGAAATGCTTTGGAAAACTATATCTACTCCACATAGTTTGATCATTAGATCAAAGCATATCCCAAAGAAATTATTTAACATTGATAATTTCTGACTTCTCCCTTTAATGGTCTATCACATTTTGAAGTTTTAATCATCACAATGCATGATCTCCACTTGCAATGACTGGAATTAAAAACAATCACAAGAACATTACTTTAAAACTCCTTTTTTAATCATTTTCGCACCATTGTGAAAATTATGTCAGGAGGCCCTGCCAGGTGGTCGTAAAAACTAACTTAATCAAGTAACCAGGCCGTAAAAATGGGCATGAGTGTTCAATCCTATATACTTTACCACACTGCAAATTTTTAGATCATGACGAATTTCCAGTCAAAAGATTTTAATTGCCGAACATCCATACTTCAATTACCCTGCAGGCAAACAATGTTAAAAAACATAAACTGGGCTCAGGTTCGGCATTATAAACTGGGATATTGATCACTTGGGGTTCTAAAAACTAGGATATAAGTTCTTTGCCATGAAGAGAATATAATTCCATGTTTTGAGCTCATGACAAATCACAGGGTACATTTGCCGAATTTTTGAAAACAGGCACTTGGAAATTTTAAACTGGCAAATATGTCAAAAAGTAGTTTTTGGTAAATGGACGGACATATCAAAGTATGCAAATGGATTTTTCATGACTCGAGAACTGGCATGCTTCAAGGATTTTTAGGAGACAACACAATGATATAATCTATTCAGGCTCACCAATCACAGGATCAAAGTTATAACGTGCCGAACAGGGGTACGAATCAACTTGGATACCTTAGTCATAACAAAACAATGTAAACTAGGTTTTTAATAATGTTACCAAATTGATCAAATGGATTCGTCATGATCTCAAAATTGGAACATATGAAGTGTCTAACCCCTGGAACACAATGCAAAAAGAATTTCTTCATTTGGGTCAACTGGGTCAAAGATATGATTGGTCGAACAGGGCTTCCCAAAATTGTGAACAACTACACAAATGTACAAAACAGTAAATGACCAACTTTGAGGGGTTCGAAACCTAGTCAATTGAATTCTAAATGACTTGAAAACTGAAACATAGGTTCTCTGTTATGGACACTAAACATCCCCAAAGTGGTTAGTTATGAAACATTCCTGGGTAAAAAATATTCAGATGCAAACTAGGCCTCTGATCACTATTTGACACTTGGGCAGAATTGCAAATTTTGACATTAGCTCAAAATGGGACTTCGCAGACTGGTTCGAAATGTCAGTTTAACTTCATAGGACACATAGATGCACTAAATGAAAGGTGTTAGAAACATTAAACACCTCTTAGGCCTCAGACTGACAACCAAGTACAATCTCATTTAAAAGCATTTAAGGGCTTGATTTTTTCAATGGTTCTCAAAATTGACCATGCAATTTTTAGTCCCAACAGCTTCAACACAAATGTATAGCTCTGCAAGAACTCTACCCACTTCATATGCCCCTGGTTCAATTTACCTTGGCTATTTAGATACTGTAATGCCTGGTGATCAGTATATAAAACAAATTCCTTTGGAAATAAATAATGCCTCCATTTCTTTAAGGCTTGAACTGTTGCATAGAACTCTTGATCATAAACATAATACTTCTTTTGTTGCATCATTTAATTTTTCACTAAAATATGCAATAGGCTTACCTTCTTGGCTTAATACATCCCCAATAGCACTGCCACTAGCATCACAATCCACTTGGAACACCTTGCTAAAATCAGGAAGTGCCAACACAGGTTGTTTTGTCACCCTCTTCTTCAGCAATTCAAAACTTCTCACAACTCCCGTAGTCCATTTGAACTCTTTTCTATCCCCTCTTATTGTGTCAGTTAGGGGTGCACATATGCCCCTCAAATTCTTAATGAACTTCTTGTAGAGACTAACCAAACCATGAAATGATCTCACCGTAGTAGTAGACCTTGGAGTAGGCCATTCCAAGATGGATTTTACCTTCTCTGGATCCATTTTGAGACCTTTAGGTGATACAACAAACCCCAGGTAGACTAACTCTTTTTTAGCAAAGCTACACTTCTTCAGATTAATTAAAAATTTCTCTTCCATTAACCTTTCAAGGACACTACGAATATGCAATAAATGTTCTTCCAAAGTCTTGCTGAAAATTTAAATATCATCCAAATAGAGAATAACAAATTTTCCCAAGAACTTCTTAAGTACCTCATTCATAAGCTGCATGAAGGTGCTTGGGGCATTCGTCAATCTAAAGGGCATGACTAGCCACTCATAAAGACCCTCCTTGGTCTTGAAGGTAGTTTTCCACTCATCTCCTTCTCGTATCCATGTCTGGTGATAGCCACTCTTGAGATCTATCTTTGTGAAGTATTGAGCTCCACTCAAGTAGTCCATAAGATCATCCATTCTTGGCAAAGGAAATCGATACTTGATGGTTATCCTATTTATAGCTCGAGAGTCCGTACACATTCTCCACTCTCCATCCTTCTTTGGTGCCAGTACTGTAGGTATTGCACATGGAATCAGGCTCTCTCGAATCAAACCCTTCTTGAATAGCTCCTAAACCTGTCTGTTTAGCTCCTTAGTTTTAGTAGGAGTCATCCTATGAGTAGCCTTGTTAGGAAAACTAGCTCCAGGGATTAAATCTATATGATGACTGATTTTCCTTACTGGTGGCAATCCTTCTAGAACATTATTAGAAATGATATCTCCAAACTCACTTAATAAATTTGAAACTTCAAGTGGTATTTCACTACTACCTTCTTTATCTTTTCTAAGAATCAAAGCATAGCACATACGCTGATGTTTCATGCCATCTAAAAACTTTCTTCCATCAACAAGACAGATCCTAGCACTGCTGCATACCTTTTCACCTTCCTTTACCATGGGCTTCAGTTTGTGGTGAACTCCATCCTTTGTTAGAGAGTATGTGTTTACATGACCATCATGTACTGCATGCCTATCAAACTGCCACAGTCTCCCCAACAGTAGATGTTAGACATCCATTGGAATAATATCACAGAGAACTTCATCATGTTAACTCCCAATTTTGAACTTCACTAAACATTGTTCACTTACCAGGACCTTATGATCAACCTTTACCCAAGCGATCCGATAGGGCTGGGGGTGTTTCTCCCTCTTGAGCTTTAGCTTAGAGACCATCTCTTCTAACACCAAATTTTTAGTGCTACCACCATCAATCATTACATCACAACATTTATTCTCACATTTGCACCTAGTATGAAATAGACTCCTCCTTTGTCCTAGTTCAATCTCACCACTTAGTAGGACCCTTTCATTTACTAAAGTCTCTCCTCTTTCTGCATCCTCTGATTGTGATGAATGTGCATCCTCATCCACATGAGCAACCCTAGCTTGGCCCTCAACTCTCCTATCTGTCCTTCCTTGTCGTTGAGTGCACTCAAACGCATGATGACCTTATTCATTACAATGGAAACAGGTACCACAAAAACCTCCTCTTCTTGAACCTTGTCCATGTCCTCTACCTCTTCCTCTTTGATCTCCAAAGTTTTGATCATGAGAGTGGTTGAAATCCTCATTCCTCTAGTTCCTGCTAGTACCCACATCTTCATTTTTCCTTTCGGTCTCATTTCAACCTCTAGATGACCTACCACTACCCATTCCTCCTTGACCACACCCTCTTTGTCTCCCTTCAAACTTTTTATTTAGCTTCTCTTCAACTCATAGGGAAAACTAGTATGCCTCTTCAACGTTGGTCATTCTTACCAAACTTAATTCCTCCTGGATGCTAGGTTGTAACCCAGTGATATAATGAGCAACCTTCTCCTTATTTTCTTCTACATGCTTTGCTCTAATTAGAAGTCGGTAAAACTCCTCCATATATTCTTGGACTGATTTTCCTGCTTGCTTTAACCCATGCATCTTCTTAAACAAATCAAGCTCGTAGTCAACAAGAATGAACTGCTTCTTTAGTTTGTCCACCATGCGATCCCACCTTGTGATCTTCTCCTTTTCTCTTCTATTTCTTTCCAATTGAACCTCTTGCCACCAAATTTTGGCATGGCCTTTGCAAACTTAACCCTATCTGGATTCTTGATATCCTCATACTCAAAGTACACTTCTAGTTCATTGATCCAGTCGATCAACTCATCTGGTTTTAGAATTCTTGAAAATACACCCACATCAATTGTAGGTCTTTTCCCAAACTTAGTAATGGCCCTAAAAAGCCTCTCCTCTACCTAATTTAGAACTTCCCCTTCTGGTCCAATTTCTTCTTCTTCATTGTCATCCTCACTTTGGTCACTTGCAACAACATTTGTTCCTCTACGAAGCTCCTCCTGCAACGCTTGAACCTACCTTTGGAGGGCTCTAACCTCCTCAGGATTAATAGCTCTAGCCCTTCCATCACACTCTCTTCATGGAGGCATCTTCTTAACTCAAACCCACAACCATATAGTCTTGGTGCAAACTGCCTCATAGTCGACGGTCTTTTTGCACATTCAGGAAAACCCGCTCTGATACCACTTGATGGGGACACAACCCAAGCACAGAATGGAAACAACAAGAAAGAGAAAATTTTATTAACTAAAAAAAATATGCTAGTACACTTAGTGTAGAGAAAACAGACTCCAAAACATGCCCTATGGGCTTACAATAGCATAAATCTGGAGATAATTTCTTCTCCCAGTACCTTCTCTCAAACTCCACTTCGAATTGCCTTTTACAATGCTAGAAATGTCCTTAAATAGACCCCAAAGGGTTAAGGATTAGGAATACATTCTAGAAAGTACTAATTGGAATCCACCACCAAAATGGAAGGCTCTAGAAGTCATTTTAGAAATCGGTACAAAATTAGAAGAATCCAAAAATGGTAGCCAAACTTTCGGGAGGCATAACTTTTGAACCGTAGCTCCGATCGACAAACCGTTTATATTTATGGAAAGCTCTTGGAGTGCTCTATAGCTCTATGGACAAGCTTTGATCATCTCCCCCTTTTTTGGCCTTGTAAAAGGTCATTTAATGCCTCAAAAATAACTTTGAAAGTTTCTTAGGAGGTCTCCAAAATTGAAAAACTACAATAACTTTCAAACCGTGCAGCCTTTTGACTTGATTCTTTTTCTGGAATGTTCTAAATTACAATTTTAATCCTCTCTCCAATTTATATCTTCTGATTCACCATAATTATGGCTCAATTACATAGTCCTATTTTTTTGGCATTTACACGTATCCCAAGGTGCTTAAATACTCTAACCTAGAACACTGATAATGGAACTGTGAGAGTTGGAACCTTTATTTGACCCAAATGGGTATCCAGAAATGTAAACACATGAAACATAAATTATATCTAGGTACATTTTTTTGGGTGACACAAGATTGCCCTTATACCTCTTGATGCTCCTGCATCAATATCTTAAATATGTTTCTCATAGTATATCTCCCCCTTATATCTTTAAATCTCCCCCTTTATTATATCTTCCCCTTTTTGACACTTATGTCAAATGGGTTATACACCTATGGTGTATTTGTCCAAAAATGATTTGCGAACATCCATTATTATCCTTAGAGCTATATCCTAGTTATCACATGCAACATCCAATGACTTAATTTGGATTGCAAGCTCAGTAGCAAGGTACACTAGACCATCTAGAGTAGAAATATTAGGGTCTTTCTTCAGTAAAGTCTCAGCATAACCTAGCTCCTTATGCATTATCTCCATATGAGGGTTAAGGGTAGCCTGAATACTTGCTAGTTTGGCTCTAATATTAGCCTCATCTATTGTTAAGACAACTAACTGACTCTATGTCTGAAGTAATGTTTTGAAATGCTTCTCACTCTGAGCTAGATTTGATGGTAGTCTTGTACCTAATGTAGATATTTGACTTTCCAGACTCAGAATGTGACTTTGGGTCTCTTGGGTGAAGAGTGTAGGATTGCATAGTTTTGTGTACAGCGAGGATATATTCTCAAGTACCTTCTTCACATCCTCAACCTTTGTTGCGAAAACAACTTGTTGTAGTGCTATCTCACTGGATATTTTCTCATTTACCTTTCCTTGAAAATTCTTCTCAGACCATTCTAAAAGTTTTGCATTTGTATCAAGGTCTTCATTTGTGACAAGATTGCATAGTTTTGTGTACACTGAGAATATATTCTCAAGTACCTTCTTCACATCCTCAATATTTGTTGTGAAAGCAACTTGTTGTAGTGCTATCTCACTGGATATTTTCTCATTTACCTTTCCTTGAAACTTCTTCTCAGACCATTCTAAAAGTTTTGCATTTGTATCAAGGACTTCATTTTTGACCTTTTTCACTATATCAGTCAATTATTCTTTATGTGGCTTGGTCTATTCAGGAGTTGGTAGGCTAAATGCATCTAAAAAGATGTCTTTTATATCTTGGAGTGCTTGCTTCTGCTTGTGTTCTCTCCTAGGCATTTCTTGATGCTTTTTCCTCTCTAAGGCTTGTTGTAAAATGCCTATTTTCTCCAATATCATAGTGTCATAATTTCTTCATCAAGGCTTATTTCTCCATAATGGATTACTTTTTCTACCTTTGATGAGCTGGGGCTTGGCATTAGAATTTGCAATGGAATGGCTTTTGTGCCCAGCTTCTAAAGAGCTTGTGTAGAAGGAGTGGCAGATGCTGGTAAGGCTACCAGTGCTTGGATGACTTCTTATTCCTTCACCTTGGGTGTTAAATTATGCTCTTTAGGATTTCCCTATCCTATCATTATGACTTGAATAACACCTTGTTCCTGTGCTTTAGGTACAAATGAATCCATCTATCCTATTTTCTACTATCCTATAATATCTTTCTCTTTTGCTTGCTTTTTCACAATAGTATCAATTTTAACACTTGTATCTGTTAGATTGTGGTGACTGATCAGGAAAGTACTGTACATACTTCATAAATAGTGGAAATTTTTTTTTGGGCAGTAGCCGACATGGTAGCTGACATATTATGGCCGACATATGGCCGACATGTTATAACCCTAAAGTGGTTTAATACTTGTATAAAAGGGCTTAGGGTTGGGTATTTTTCATATGCTGTGATACAAAATTGGTTCTTGCGGCGGTATTGAGCTGTAAGGGATTACAGATTGTAATCAGGTTGTAATCACTAAATTGTAATAAGATCGAACTTGCTGTTTGGTGGACGTAGCCCAGGGATTGGGTGAACCATGTTAAATCTTGGTGCCTTGTGTTTATTTTTGTGTGTTCTATTATTTTCTGTTATTGGTTATATTTGCATGTAGTTTTTATTTCTGTCCGTGGTTTATCCTAACAAGTGGTATCAGAGCGAGGTTGTCTTTCAGTTATCCTCTGCAGGAAAGTCTCACGGTTAAGTGGGAGTCTCACGGTTGAGTGGGAGCGATGAAAGATGAGGGCAAGTTGAGGGTTGACAGGTTTAATGGGCAGAACTTCCAGTTATGGAAGATGCAAATGGAAGACTATTTATATCAGAAGAATTTATGGAAGCTGTTGGAAGGAAAAGCCAAGAATCAGGAAACTATGTCAGGGGCTGAATGGGATCTTTTGGATAGAAAGGCACTCGGAAGCATTCGATTATGCTTGGCACCATCGGTGGCATTTAATATTACAAAAGCAAAGACGACAGAAGATTTGATGAAAACCCTAGCGACACTGTATGAAAAGCCCTCCGCTTCAAATAAGGTATTTCTCATGAAGTGTTTATTTAATATGAAAATGGCAGAAGGTGGATCTGTTATAGATCATTTAAATGAGTTTAATACTATTACTAGTCAATTATCTTATGTGGGTATCAATTTTGATGAAGAAATTTGGGCTCTCTTGATTTTGTGTTCTTTGCCTGAAAGCTGGAATGGCTTGGTAATGGCGGTGAGTAATTCTGTTCCTGGATCTAGTACCCTAAAATATGATGATGTGATCGGTGTTATTTTAAGTGAGGAAACTCGTAGAAAATCCTCAGGTGGATCTACATCAGGAAGTGCTTTAAATGCACAAAGCAGGGGCAGAACGACTGAAAGAGGAAGTAACTCTGGAAATTGTGGGAAATCAAGAGGAAAGTCAAAGGGGAGGAGGTCTCAATCGAGAGGACCAAATGATTGCTGGAACTGTGGGAAACCAGGGCACAAAAAGAAAGATTGCTGGAATAGAAAGAAAAATAAAGGAGATAAATCAGATGGAGACAAGGAGGCAAATGTGGTAAGTAACAAATCCGAAGAGGATGCTTTGCTTCTGTCTTTAGAGAGTGTTGATGATTCATGGGTTTTAGATTCTGGTGCTTCATTTCATGCTACACCTCATAGAGGTTATTTCATTGATTATGTCTAAGGGGATTTTGGGCTTGTTTATTTGGGGGATAATGAACCCTGTCAGATTGTTGGAAAGGAAAAAATTAAGATTAAGTTGCAGAATGGGAATCATTGCCTACTACATGAGGTAAGACATGTTCCAAAACTAAGTAGAAATTTAATTTCAGCAAGGCAACTCGGTGATGAGGGTTGTGTAGTTACTTTTAATGATAAAAATTGGAAGGTTTCAAAAGGTTCCCTTGTAGTAGCAAAAGGTGTGAAAGTAGGCACCTTATATCTTTGTACAGGTCATATTGTTCCTTCTACTTTGATTGTTTAAGAGAAAAATGAATATTCAGGAACAATTACTGCAGTTGAGCAGGGAGAACAAATAGCTGATGTAGATTCTGATATAGCACTGTGGCACAATAGACTTGGGCACATGAGTGAGAAAGGTATGAAAGTACTTCATTCAGGGAAAGTTTTACCATGTCTAAAATGTGGGAATATGGATTTATGTGAAAGTTGTGTGTATGGAAAACAAAAGAGAGTGAGTTTTGTAAAGACAGGGAAGGAAAACAAAAAGGAGAAATTAGAGCTTGTGCATACAGATGTATGGAGACTGGCTCAGGTATCTTCCCTTGGTGGCTCTTATTATTATGTTACATTTATTGATGATGCAACTAGAAAAGTATGGGTTTATTTCCTTAGACATAAATCTGATGTATTTCAAACTTTTAAGAAATGGAAATGCTTGGTTGAAAATGAGACTGGTAAGAAATTAAAATGTCTCAGATCTGATAATGGTGGTGAGTATTGCAGTCATAAATTTGAAGATTATTGCTCCACTAATGGTATTCGTAGACAAAAAATTGTTCCAAGGACTCCACAGGAAAATGGAGTGGCTGAACACATGAACATGACTATAATGGAGCGCACAAGGAGCATGAGGTTGCATGCTGGGTTACCCTTACACATGTGGGCGGAGGCTGTCAATACTGCAGTATATTTGATTAATAGAGGTCCCTCTACTCCTTTGGGCTGTGGTATTCCAGAGGAAGCATGGACTGGTAAGAAGGGGAGTTATTCTTTTCTCAAGACCTTCGGTTGTGAAGCTTTTGCTCATATAGACTCTGAAAATAGAACCAAGCTAGAAGCTAAATCAAAGAAATGTGTCTTTGTTGGATATGGCATTAATGAATTTGGTTATAGGCTTTGGGATTTTGAAAATCTTAAAATTATTAGAAGTCAGGATGTCATATTCAATGAGAAAGTGTTGTACAAAGATCTGTTGCAGCAACATGAGAAGAAAGAAGATGATTATGTAGTGCTAGATGATACTCCAAAAGCTGATGTTCTAGCCATTCCTCATGATGTGCAACAACTGCAACAACAAATACCACACACACCAATGAATGTTAGATGGTCAACAAGGCAAATTAGACCTCCACAAAGGTTTTCTCCCTCTTTGTATTCTATTTTACTTACTTATGATGGTGAACCTGAAAGTTATGATGAAGTTGTGCAGGTGGATACTAAGATTCAGTGGGAGTCTACAATGAAAGATGAAATGGACTCTTTGCTGAAAAATAAGACATGGGATTTGTGCAAGTTGCCTGCAGGTAAAAAGGCTTTATAGAATAAATGGGTTTATAGGTTGAAAGAAGAGGACGGAGGTAAGAAAAGATTTAAGGCCAGGTTAGTTGTAAAAGGATTTGCACAAAAAAAGGGAATTGATTTTGATGAGATATTTTCTCCTGTTGTTAAAATGACTTCTATTCATACTGTTTTAAGTCTTGTGGCTACTGAAGATTTACATTTAGAGCAGATGGATGTTAAAACAACCTTTCTTCATGGTGATTTGGATGAAGAAATATATATGGCTCAGCCACAGGGTTTTGAGGTCAAAGGTAAGGAGAACTTAGTGTGCAAATTGAAGAAAAGTTTATATGGCTTGAAGCAAGCACCTCGGCAATGGTATCTGAAATTTGACAGTTTTATGCATGAGCATGGATATAATAGGTGTCATTCAAATTACTGTGTTTATTTTAAGAGGTCGGATGATGATAGCTACATTATTTTATGTTTATATGTTGATGATATGCTTGTAGTTGGGTCTAACATGGATCATATTAAGGGGCTAAAATGCCAATTAGCACATGCATTTGCTATGAAGGATTTGGGGGCAGAAAAAAAAATCCTTGGTATGAAGATTTGCAGAGATAGGAAGAACAGAACATTGACGCTATCTCAAGCTGATTATGTTGAGAAGGTGTTGCAACGTTTCTCTATGGAGAATGCTAAAGCTGTCAGCACACCTTTACCTGTTCATTTGAAATCGACTAAGGAGATGTGTCCTAAGACACAAGAAGAGGAGGATAAGATGTCCAAGGTACCCTATGCTTCAACTGTAGGAAGTTTGATGTATGCTATGGTATGCACTAGGCCAGATATTGCACATGCAGTGGGAGTCGTTAGCAGGTATATGAGTCATCCAGGATTTGAGCATTGGAATGCTGTCAAGTGGATTCTCAGATATTTGAGAGGAACATCCAATAAGTGTTTACACTTTGGGGGCTCTACTACTGATTTACAGGGCTATGTTGACTCAGATTTGGTAGGGAATATTGATACCAGGTGGAGTACTACAGGTTATGTCTTTACTGTTGGTGGGGCAGCCGTGAGCTGGGTTTCTAGGTTACAGAAGATTAATGCTTTATCCACTATAGAGGCAGAGTATGTTGCTGCTACAGAGGCAGCCAAGGAGATGATATGGCTTCAGTTCTTCTTGGAAGAATTGGGAGATCCTCAAAAGGATAATTATTTGTTTACAGATAGTCAAAGTGCCATTCATCTTGCTAAGAATTCAGCTCTGCATTCTAAGACCAAACACATACAGTTGCGGTACCTATTTTCTACTATCCTATAATATCTTTCTCTTTTGCTTGCTTTTTCACAATAGTATCAATTTTAACACTTGTATCTATTAGATTGTGGTGACTGATCAAGAAAGTACTGTACATACTTCATAAATAGTGGGAATTTTTTTTTTTGGGCAGTAGCCGACATATTATGGACGACATATGGCTGACATGTTATAACCCTAAAGTGGTTTAATACTTGTATAAAAGGGCTTAGGGTTGGGTATTTTTCATATGTTGTGATACAAAATTGGTTCTTGTGGCGGTATTGAGTTGTAAGGGATTACGGATTGTAATCAGGTTGTAATCACTGGATTGTAATAAGATCGGACTTGCTATTTGGTGGACGTAGCCCAGGGATTGGGTGAACCACGTTAAATCTTGGTGCCTTGTGTTTATTTCTGTGTGTTCTATTATTTTCTGTTATTGGTTATATTTGCATGTAGTTTTTATTTCTGTCCGTGGTTTATCCTAACAGTATCAACCTTAGTAGATGTATCTACTATTGTTTGAACCGAATGTTGTACATTAGTAATTGAAGGGATGATAGAAGGTGGTTGTTGCAGATTTACCTTTTCCCTTGTGACCTTAGTTACTGCATTTTGCAATTCTTCTACACTAACCAAAAATAGATTTTAGCAGAGTTTAGCTTGGAGTGTATATTGGTCTAGGATCTTCTTCAAGTCTTCTATAGTAATTGGATTGATGTTATAAGATGAAGCATAAAAAAAATCCTTAATAATTATGGTTTTGGTGGTCTTGGTTGTGTCATGGGAAGGATTGACACTCAACACTTGTGTGTCTTGCACACTCTGTTCATCTTGCCATTGCTCAGCTATTTGCTTGTCATCATTTTGCTTTTATGTTTCTTGCCCAACTATATTATCTTTCTTATCATCTTCCTTGTCATCATTTTTTTCATCATCCTTATCATCATGTTTACCTTCTGCTTGTTTCATAGTGGTCAACCCATAGATAAGTTTCCATATTTGAGTTGATTTCTTGACCACATCTTCAATTTTATTGTGAAGAATGTTGAAGGCTCTATATTTACGTGTGAACCTAACTACATGTCTTTTGATAGCCTTAGCAATTTGTCCCTTTGTCAATTCTGGCATTACTTGGGCTAATGTTGTTTTCCTAATCTATTTTTCCAAATTCGGACAATAATGCCATTTTTGCTCAACAATATCATATAAACCTTTTGGTATTGAGTTGGCAAATTCTAGTGGAGTGTTCTTAAATTTTGACATAATGGCATATAATGCCTCTTCCACTTGGTTTTTTCTTCTTTTCCAAGTTTATCAAAATCAATATGTTTCAAACCAGATAAATCTGCATTTCTTTTGACATTTTCACATAAGTTTTCAAGATTAGATAGAGGATTGTGACTTACAACTTTAAATTGGCTATTTTCATCCGATTTTGTCCTTTCTTCATCAAAATCTAGTTGTGCCACATATTTTTTGCTCTGTCTTTTCTACTCTTGGCCACCTTATTTTGTTTTCTTGGTCTTTTCTTTGGCCTTTTGGGTAGTTTCACGTGTGTTGGGTCTATTGTTAGGAGCAGTTGGCTTGGTTGGACTAGGTTTGACAATCTTCTTTTCCCTTGCCACTTGCTATGCCTTAGCTTTCCTCTTCTTTGGCTTGGCAGGATTAGGTACTTCCTTGGCTTCTTCTCCCTTGGCACCTTTAGTTTCCTCCTCTTCTTTGTGTTCTTTGATGCCTTGGGTCAATGCAAGAGGTGCTTGAGTTTGTGTTTCTTCTTCCTCTTCATCCTCTTCTTCTTCTTCTTCTTCCTCCTTGACACCTTCTCCAAATTTGGCTTTTAGTTTCTTCACTATCTTATCTTTCTTCTTAATGGCTGAAGTAGTTTTCAGCTCCATGCTAACCTTTGATTTTATCATCTCATAGTTGCCAAATATCTTTGTACTTTTATCTATTTCCTTTGCTAGTAGTGCAGTAATGGCTATTGAGGCTTCATCAACATTAATTTCATACCCAAGTGGTCTTAGCCATCTTACCCTTAGTATGGAAGCCTACACAAAAGTGTAATCAACATCAACAAGAAAAAAATTGTCATTATAGTATTTTTCAACCAAAGAAAATGGTATCCTCATTCTTTCCTTCATCGATTTCTTGAAATCTTCAAAGTAACTTGTCATCAAGGTTTCAAAGTTTTCTCCCATCTACTCAATGAACTCATTGATCTACACTACAGTTGATCTATTTTTTTTCCACCCTATAGTACCAAAAGAGGGAAATTTTTTCTATATATAAAAGAATATAAAAACTAGTATTGAACCAAACTTGAATTGTGCACTCTTGGTTTTCTTGACAGCTCCAAGATTCTCCATTAGTTGTTGTAATTGTAGCTATGCTAGATCATCTGTATGATCTTTCTTTACAATCTTGTAGCCAACATCCATAGCTATGCAGGGTACACTATTCAATCTATTGGATTGATAGAATTTATGTGAGATTACCCTTACAAAAAAATTCAACAATGGATCAACAATAGTATCTATTGTCATGCCTCTCTTATTCCATTTTTCTCTAGTATTCTTCTCAATTACTTCCTTGGAATCACTTCTGAGTGTCTTTGGCCAATCTAGGGTTGGGTAACTAGTAACCCTATGAATTATTCTCTTGGTAATCTTGATAGGTCCTCCCTCCAGCCATAAAGAACCATCATGAATTCATTTTAGTAGAATTCTTATCCACTTAGTTTTAAACACATTAGAAAAATCTAGTGCTTGTGTTAAACCCTTTTTCTCAATAATTTTGTATTCTTCCTTCAAAACACCATTTTCACACAATTTTTTATATGCATCTTTTATCTCCATGTCTTCTATACTTCCTATCTTGCAATTGTAGCACTTCCTCACACCTTGCACCATAATTACATTTGGCAGGATCATTGACAATGCACTAAAAGGATCTTGTTTATAGGTGATGTTATAAATGGCTTTAAATATGGGTTGCTTAACTTCATTACTGACAAGCTGAACATTCAAAACATCTTTCCATTCAACATTTTTTGAACTAGATGCCATTTTGTAAAACTAGGGTTTATGCAAAAGTAAATTGTGTAGCTTGGCTTGTGATAAATACCTTGTGAATTTTTTTGATATGGTAATTAATCTTTGCACAAGTCTTCTGTAATTGCTTCTGACAAATTTGAGGTTGCTATTGGCTCTTCTCGCTCTTTCTTGATTTCAAAATGATGAAGAAATGTGTTCAAGTCAATCATATATCCTTCAAATACCTTGCATTTAATGATGAGTGCTTACATATCTGTAAGCTCGGTAATAACCATTTTTGGGTTCACTCAACATCCATTGATATTTCCATCACTCAGTAGCTACTACAAGTTCGACATCCACTAGATAATGTTGCAACTTGGCATCAATTAACATTCCACTCAACACATATAGGAAGCTTTTCATACTCAGCAAAAACATGAAAAATTTAAAGATTTAACTTGAATTTTCAACATCTTGCATCTTCATTCATGCTAATTTAGTCTTTTCAATACTATATCCTTTTAGAACTGATGTATGAGATAACACTTGAATATTAGTCCCACATACCTCTTGATTGCCTAGTTTGATGAGGTGTGATCACCTGACCCATTGGATGATGTGACCCTTTTTCCATTTGATGTGTTACAGTCATCCTTCTTTTTCCATGTCTTGTTCATCTCATCTTTGATGTGTTCAACAATTGCCTTGTCTTTGCCTTTATCAAATTCAAAACTTGGTGCCTTTGACCTAGTTGGACAATGCTTATTGATGTGACCAATCTTTAAACAACTAAAATATGTGGTTTGATTCAACCACCTTTTTTAGTTACCACTGAAGTGTGTCCTAATACAATTCTTAGGAACATGTCCATATTCTTGGCAATAATAACAGCTATATCTTGTATTGTAATCTTGATTATAAAAGTTTCCATTGTTTCTTACCTTTGTTGGCTTGTTTGATGACCACATGGATTTGGATCTACATTCAAAAGCTTTATGTCCATACTTCTGATAGTTTTAGCACAATCCTTCAAATCTTTGTTTATGCATGGTCCTGGTTCTGCATTCATGTGCCTGATGCCATTGCTTGTTGCACTTATGACAATGAGTAATGTTCTTAGGCTTGCCATTCTAATTTGTATTCTTGCTCCTACACATATTAGTAGTATGTCCTTTCTTACCACAATTATGACAAGTAGGTTTGGAGTTCTTACCTTTGATGTTCCTTTCTTTTGCAACTTTGAATGATTCTCCTTCTTCAGTGCTTTTGTAGCCTAGTTTTGATGTATCATTGTTAGATCTAGGGGATCTCAATAATTGCTCAAAGCATTTGATGGCTTCATTTGGCTTGTCAAAACTTTCAAACAATTCCTTTTCTCTTTTTAGGCCACTTTGCAATTGTTCATTCTGCAACTTCAATGTAGCTATCTCAATGTCCTTAACATTCAGTTCATAATTGACATTCATCATTTGACTTAGAGTATCCAATTGCATGTTAGGAATCATGGTTAGCTTTCTTGTCTTGTCTTCTAGTCTGTTTGCCAAAATTATTTGATCTTCTTCAACCATGGCTTTGTCTTCTATAGCCTTCTTCTTTTGTTTAGTCACCTCACACAGTAGTATAGCTTGTGATTCTTGCTCTAGCTTGAGATTTCTAATTTCCTCAACTTGGACTCTTTTTTTTTTTTCCATTATATTTGTAACTGTTGCATCAAATTCATTGGAGTCACCATCTTCAAATAGCTTAGTAGTGTCTATCTCTTTGTATTGTGTGTCATTCTCCATAATAGCAATTTCATTCCTTCTCTTCAAGGATTTCTTTAGTTCCTCTCTTGCCTTATTTAGTTGATGTAGTATGAGATGTATTTCAATCTCCTAGTTCTCAATAGTCTTTCCCGACTTGTAAACTTTCATTTCAAAATCTTTCCTCAAATTTGTGAAGCTTCTCTTTTAGAGAACTAGGCTTTGATACCAATTGTTGGAATTACAAGGGGAAACAATAAATTTCGGGGGGAGGGGGGGTGATTCAGGAGTTCATACTTGGACCCATAAAACTTTCACCATTCATTCATCCTATACATTTAATATCTAAACTGAAATAACATGTAAAACATATGCATCTAAATCATGTAAACATGTAAGAAATCACACACATAACACTAGATATGATTACCCAGAAACCCTCCAAGTTAGAAGGTAAAAATGGGGTGGGGATGACACCCATAAATATTCACTACTATAGTAATAAAGTGTATCCAATGAAGGTTACAATGATTTGACCATGAATCATGGTCTATCTTGTAAAAATTCTGTCCTGTTAAAGGCTTACAAAGACTGTTAGGTGTCACCTTGTTAAAGAATTTCAACACCCTATTAAAAGTGTGCCTTGTTAGAGGACTTCAACTTAAAACTAAGTACGTGCCCTGTTAAATGATTTCATATAGCCTCTTAGGACTACTTTGTTAAGAGATTTAACTAAAATCACTTGTTAAAATGTCTCAACATAGATCTTGCAATTGGAACTTGCTTGCCTGATGACAGATCACCTCTACACAATGTCTAATTGATCCTTCACAATCAGATATCTCAATGTTGTATCCTTTGCTCTATCCTCTATTCTTCTCTACCTAATTTTGCAATTCTCTCTTAATTCTAAGTCACCTTGAATGCTCTACATGCAAAGTATCTTGTTCACTCCTCCAATTTGATGACTCACCCATAAAGAGTTTAGGTCTTCATCCTCCTTAAGAAGACTTAGGTGGCTTAAGGTTAGGTATGAATCTATGATTGAGATTCATCCATATTGCTGCTTAAACCTTCCCATTTTTTGATTGGCTTCTTGCAATTGCATAGGGAATCTAAATATTGATTCATCCTTATCTCCAAAAGATCATAATCTATCGTTAAGTTGGCTCAAAAATGGTTTACACAATTGTCTATGTCATTACAAACAAATATGTCAAAACTATGTCACTCAGCATATCAAGTCTCTGATGCTTGACATGCACTATTCTATGTACTATGACTTGGCACCTGCATTACTTGGCTTCCACTATTTACTCAACTCTTGAATTACTCAACATGGTCTATCTGCTTGGCACCTAAGTGACTTAGCACATGAGTGACTTGACACTCATTGCAACTCAGCATGGTCTAATGTTTATATGTTGTGCTTGGCATGTATTCCTAGTTTGATATGAACTAAGTAAATGGCTTAAGTGTGTTGACACTCACTTGTCAAAACCAATCTGACATCAATAGTGATAATGTTATGAATTTTAGAATTAGTTAGAGAAGAATAGAGAAAAGTGGAGAGCATAGAGGAGAGGAGACATATCCGAATAGAAGGATCAAGTACACACTAGGAAAGAGAATACTTGACATCTAGCAACAAAGTGCTAACCAAAGGATCACGATGTTGAACATTCTAACAAGTGATGTAGAGAAAATATCCTAATAGAGTAGTCCTAATAGACTTGTGTTAATCTCTTAACCAAGTGCTTGTTTTATTGCAAGTTTAAGTCCTCTAACAAGGCACACTTTTACTAGGGTGTTTAAATCCTTTAACAGGGTGAGACTTAATAGTCTTTGTAAGCTTTTAACAGGGAAGACCATTCACAAGGTAGATCATAGTTTATCAGGAGTAATTGAGAGAGTAGGGGTGAATTTGTTACTACAAAAATAAATCCTATATCCCTTAGATGTTAATACAAATCAAAATATGAACTCTGATTAATTGTATTCTATTGTTATTCAACAAACACACATGCACTTGGTTTACACTAGCAAATGCTGCAAATCAAAAAATACTGAGAATAAACTTTAATTTGGCAATAATTGAATATATTGATCTTAATGTGATTAACCCTAAGTTTTACTTTGTTGCATACACATAAAAGAAATAGCATGAACACAGATGACACCAAGATTTAACATGAAAGCACAATTTGGAAAAAACCACCAATTGCAACTAGTTAGTGATGTTCACTCTTTTGAGGTGAGCCCTATTAGGAGCCAACCCTGTTAAAAGTTACAAAACACACTATTAGGTGTGACACCGTTAGAGGATTTGATCACCTTGTTAGGAGTGGCCTTGTTGGAGGTCTTTAAGACACTTCAAATAAAAAATGCCACCTTGTTAGAAGATTTACAAATAGCTGTTAAGACAACTCTATTAAGAGATTTAGACCACTACTACAATGGTTAGAGAGTAACAATGAAATGACCTAATTTCTAATGAAACTAAATTATTGATTAGAAATCTCAATTTTGGCTTGTATACTTGTTCCTTCTTGATCGAATGTATCTTTGTATCTCAATAAGAATATTATGCTTATCCTTCTAATCTGCTTCCTCTAAGAATGTTCAAATCTTCTATTATGTTTCACACATTCAATCCTCAACTTGAACTTATATTTATATCTTACACATTTTCAAGTTGGCTTGAATATAACTTAGAATACTTAATATTCATCTCCTTAGTTGACTAGAACCAATAAGCAAATCAATTGAACTCAATAAGCCAAAACAAGAAAATCCTTCATTAGTTGACCCTACTCGGTAGGTACTAACTTAGAAATAATTTTTTTATGTTAACCAAGTGAACTTGGTTAACACTGCATATTTGCAAAGTTCCTTTGGTAACTGAGTGAGCTTAGTTCATACTAGTTTCATCCAACATTTCCTTCATTAATTAAGTGAGCTCGGGTAACAGTCAACTTTTGCAAACTTTCATTTGACACCAGAGTTAACTCAGTAGACATCATCTTCTAAACTTGGAAAACTTTGGAATGCTCGACAGACATAGGAAACTATCTTCATCACACGAGTGAGCCATACATACAATGACTAGCAATGATATGACATTTTGTGTAACATCAAAGACAATATAGAATTAATCAATTATTTTTAACAATTGTAACCTTAATTGGATACACTTTATTGTTGCAATAGTAAAGATTTATGGGTGTCATCCCCACCCTAGTTTTATCTTCTCATTGGAGGGTTTCTAGGTAACAAACTTATTGTGTTATTTGTTTCATGCTATGGATGAACATGTGTAGTTATCTATTTTAGTTTACATGACAATTGTGAGACAAACATGTGGTGAATGTTTTATGGTTAAATATTTGTAGTACTGATTCACCACCCCCCCTAGAGTTTACTTTCCCATTATTATTTCTAGCACTAAACTCATTGAAATGATAATCAACTTGTGAAATATAGAGTTTTTTTCTATCATGAGCATACAAGCCTATATTATCAACAATGACAAAACTAGTCATCATATAACATCTCAGCAAGTCATCAAGTGCCAAAAAAGACTTTAATTCGTAAATATATCCCTCTTTGAAATTGATGGAAACATATGGTGAAAAAATATCAATCCAAACACAATCAATAAAATATAATTATTTGAATATCCTCAACATATATAGTCTTCACCTATGTATATACCTTCACTGATACATGTTGATGTTGTCTAAAACATTTCTACATATATATTCTCCCCTTTTAATTTTTAATTGATCTTCTTCCCCTTTGACATTAATTGAAACAGTGCCAATATGCCAAAATATCAACATAACTTAGTGACCTTCTCTCATTCTAAAGTTCACTCCCCATTTGATGATGATCTTCATCAAAGTACCTACATTGGATCAAGTCAATCTACAACCAATAAAATATCAAGTGCCAAAAAATATTGTTATACCAAAAATAATTCCATAACATCTCTAGGATTAGCTCTTCTTAATGCAACCACTCCCCTCAAGGAATAATACCAAGCATTGTGTCTGAATAATTAAATATGATTTGGATACACTATATTGATATAGATTTGTATTAGCTACTATGCACAAGGTGGGGTCACTATGCAATCATACCTCTAAGGTATTCAAAATTATCTTTATCCAATGGTTTTGTGAGTATATTGTTAATTTGTAGTGACTGATAAAGGAAGTACTGTGCATGTTATGAGATTTCATTATAGTTAGGGATTAGGGATTTTATTGCGTGTTATGAGATAATATCTTCTTATGGTAGTATTGAGTTGTAAGGGATTATGGATTGTAATTAGGTTCTAATTGTGTGCTAAAATACTGTCACACTTCTATGAATCATTACATGTAAGAAAGCTCAAGAATGAGCCCTCACAAATCGATCCATAGCTCTCTACTCATAGAGTGCAAGGGTTTGCAATGGAGGCCCTCAGTTTGACCTATTTTTGTGCCCATGCAAGTACACCATGAGATGAGAGATTCAAAGAGGAAAAGCAAGAATGCTAGTCTCCATGATCTTCAAATATGCATGAAAATAAGATCTAATTTATGAAAGCAAAATCTAATCTATAAATGCAAGATCTAAGCTAAAAGCCCATGATGGGTGCAAGAGAGAAAAAGACAAGAAAATAGAAGTTCTCCACAAAAAGCTTTTGTATTCAAACTCCTTCAAAAATTGGTCTTCAAACCTGCAGCATAATGATAGCATAATCATGGGTGTCTAACATGAGGAGAGGGCTCTCCCTTATAAAGGAAATTATGGAGGTGAGAGGCTTCTCACAACCAATATGGGATAATAGAGCTTGATCCATGTGAGAAAAAATTCCACCAATGAGAAAAGAGGAGTGGTTGAGAAGAAAGTGGTGATCCATGTGAGACAAGATTCCACCAATTAGAAAAGAGGAGTGGTTGAGGAGAAAGTGGAAAGATAAATCCCACTTAGATCACATTTTTAAGTGTAGAGAAATTAAATAAAAAGAATTTATTTTATTTCCTTTTTTCATCAAAAGAGATATTTAAGTGAGATTTTTATTTAATTAAAAGGGAGCAAGTTCTTTTTAATTAAATAGAAGATATTTAATTAAATTAAAAGAGAGGTTTTTCTCTTAATTAATTAAATGTGGATGAACTGTTTAATTAAAAGAGAGGTTTTCTTTTAATTAAATGGGGATTTTATTTTATTTAATTAAAAGAGAAGATTTTCTTTTAATTAAATAAGACTTGGAATAAAATGATCAATTTTAGAAATGAAATAAATCGAATTTGATCAAGGAAATTGATTTGAATTGATTTAATAAAATATTACAAACCATGTTGATTTGAATTGATTTAATAAAATATTACAAACCATTGATTCAGAAAATTTGATAAATTGATAAATTGAATAATGCGGGCCCATAGTCTAGGCGACCATTTTTGGGTGCATACATTTGCCCCTCTTTGACTAATGTGTGATCGATTTGGGAACACATGTAGTCAAAGAAAGAAATTGAAGTGTGAGGTCAATTTGGGATCACAAAACAACCCAGATGTGTGGTCGACTCGGGAACACATCAGGACAAAGAATACAAATAAATTTTAACTTGAAAAAGTCGAGGATAAAATTGATAAAACTGAATCAAGGATTGAAATTGATAATTACTGCCCCCTCATGATCGAAATCAAAATGAGATAGAGGAGAAACAAAAAATTGATAAATTTGATCAAATCGAACAAAAGATAAGGTTCTTGATGTAAGATGAAAGATATAAGAATCATAGAACCAAGGTAGATCATCAAGCATGAAATATTATGCCCCAAAGGTGATTTAGAAGAAAAGAAGTGGGGAAAAAGAAAATGGAAGATAGAAGTTTGAAATATATGGAAAGAAATAGAAATAAGAAAAGAAAATGCTCCAAAAATCAATCAACTGTTTAAGATAGAAATTTCGATTGAGATCACGAAAGAAAATAAGGAAATGAAGATCAAAATGTGACCACAATTGATTAAATGTCCACAATAAAGATGAAAGGAGAACCCTCTCAAACTCATAATGCAGCCTCAAAATGCAAACTAACATGAAGTCTAATAATGCAAGCTACATGAAATGCAATGGTGTACTTGCAAAAGAGCAACTGTAACATAGGATTTTGTGTTCATCATTCATTAGAGAATGTAAAAGAACTTATTTTCATCATTGGGCCATTATTAATAGACATCAAAAAATCACACAATCATCACTAGTTACAAATGCAACTATGAAGATATGAATGCGATTTATATTGGATTTAAATGTGGAAAGATTCTAACATAAGCATCAAAGACATAAAGGTCAAGATGACTTCGATGTTAGCTTACCCAATTTAATATAGAAAAACTATACTCGCATCAAGGCATAGATGCCAAGATGACTATAAGAATGGTTGTGCAAAAATAATCAAGGATGATGTCTCAAATCTCCTAAGTGTTTCAAGGGGACAACAAAAGACACTCTAGAGTTCAAGACCACACCCACAAGAAAAATAAAATAAAATAAAAACATGTCTCATGCCCCAAGTCTTCTAGCGATGCATCATGGAGAGACTTATCAGACAAAGACACTCAACAAAAATCAATAACAGTTAGTACATAGAGAAAAAAAATAAAAAAATCATGACATAAGTCAAGCATTAAGTGTTGCGTTTAAAAATTTAAGTGTGTTAACTGATACTGAGTTCTGAGGACAAGGATCAAATGCTTGCAGGAAGGTAAGATCACATGATGATATTGGGTAAGACCAAACCAATAAGTGTTGAAAAACACTCGATGTCAATGGGTGTTGAAAAACACCATTTGCGAGGTGTCCTAAAGACTCACACATCTAAGAAACCAAAGCTAACATAGTTATGCCCCCTAGACAAAGACCAATTCCAAACCAAGGTAACAAGGACAAGGCATGGTGGAGAAAGGCTAAGTGTCAAGGACATGTGCTAAGAAACAGGGGTGCAAAGGCCTCAAGTAGCGCCTGTTTCCAAGTTTTCACCACTTGGATTTTTTTTTTTTTGTATTTTTGCTACCAAGGCGCCTGTTTCCAGGTTTTCACCGAGGCACTTTTTCTATTTTTTTGAATTTTTGAATTTTTTTTTTTTTTTTTTTGTATTTTTGGAATATATAATTTTTTTGAAGATACATCAAGGTGCCTTTTGCTAGGTTGTCACTAAGATGATCATTTTTTCAGGACATTTTTCAATTTTTAGAATTTTTACAATATATCATTTTTTTGGATTTTTTAAAATATATCAATTTTTTTTGGATTTTTTTCAAGATCAATAAATATGTACAAAGATACCCCTAGACAGAATGGGCATTAAACTCTTAAGAAAGATCACATCGTGCAAGTCCCAATGTCTAACAAGGTGGAGGACATGATGAAGCAATAAGCTAATGGATATTATGGATAAGCAAGGAGTGTATGAAGCAAGTGAAAGTGATCTTCAAAGGTTGACTCCTCAAGAGTACCCAAGCTAGGGAAAATTTTTCATGTAAAGAACATTTGGACAAGAAATGAAAGGCTAGTATAGGATAATTCAAGAAGGCATAATGTAAAAGTGGGAAAGATGCAATCCAAAGAAGTAGACATGTCAAGATACTTTATAGCATCATATTTTACTCTATTTTATTAGATCAAGACCAAAGGGGTAAATGGGAAAAGGGTAGCAAAAGACTAAAATGAATGGAGGAAAATAGATATGAAGGCTAAACATGAAAGGAATGAAAACAAGATCATCATAAGATATCTCACAAGATAGCCAAATGTTTGTCTATAGGTCAACATTGTCAAGATCAAAGAGAGAAGACGAAATGAATGAAAGATGTAGAAGAACTACGCATGATGCCTATTTGTTAGGTTTTCATCATGGTACTTATCCAAGGCACCACAAGGGAGTGGTTTTCACCACAGGATGAATTTATTTCTCTTTACTTTTGCTACCAGGGTGCTTGATTACCAGGTTTTCACCAAGGCACATTTTCAAATTTTTCATTTTTTTTCTTTCTTTTTTTTTATCAATCTTTTTCAATTTTTTTTTTTTTTGGAAGAAGTCAAGCTTTTGAGATAATGCTCTTTGAATATTTAAACCATGATATAAAAAGGAATTCAAATGATATGCTCAAAGATGCTAATAGGGAAAGGAAGATGGGAGACAAAAATGGAGGATATGGCTTTATGCGAAGTGAGTGAGATTGAAAAATGGAAATGAAGGCAAGATCAACGTCAACACACACCTTGAAGGGTGGCGAAAGGATGGAGAAAATGTGAATGAAGGAATATGGTGAGTGGATAGAAAAGGTTGTAGTTTAGGCACATGGAATGGAAGAATGCTTTTGGAAGAAGATGAAGTGGAAGTCTTCGGAAGCTTGAATGTCAACTTCAATTGTTGTTCAACATTAGACTTTCTCAAGAAAGACTTTGGAATTCATATAGCCATAGGCCTCTTTTCATTTCTTTTTGATGATGTAGAGATAATATCTTCAATGATGGATTTTGGAACCCATACTTGTCTTATAATTTTTTTCTTAGATATCTCTTTTGACTTTATGCCCCCATGTCGATTAGATGAGACATGGTGGTCTACCTTTTTATATGGCTTCTTGAATTGCTTCTTTTTCTTGTATTGAACATTCAAGTTACTTCCAAAAGAATTAGGACTTGTGGAAGAAGAAGGATGATATGACTAGTTTAGGTGAGTGGGTGGATGAAAAGGATTCAAGGATATGCATCTACATTGATCTTGAGGAAAGATAGGAGAGGGAGGGACATAAGGACCCAAAATGGATGAAGAACTAGGAGAATTGGGCGGGAAAAGTGAAGGGACATAAGGACCCAAGATGGAAGGAAAATGTGAAGGATTTAGTATTGTTGGGGGAGGTCCAAGGATGGATGTGGAAGATGCAAAAGGATAATCAATAAGTTCATTAAAATCTATATGACAATCAAGGACATCATCATCTTTAGAGTGAGCATCAGGATTTTCAATAGGAACATAAACATCTTTAATAGGAGAAACTTCGTTGATAGGAGAGCTTATAGCTTGAGAAGACTTGGGAAGAGTAGAAAGTGGAAGGGAACATGGAGTGGTAGAACAAGAAGATGGAAGACTTTGATCTTGACAAGGATCTTTGGATAACATAAGCATAGAATTGTTCTCTTGATTTTCAATAGGCTCAACATTGGAAGTAATAGCATCATTTTTAATAACCTTAATGGAAGTATCATCTTTGGAAGGAGAAAGTGTACTAAGGCCATTTTTATTGTCAATAGGCTCAGTGGTGCAAGCAGTATCTTGACCTTGCTTAGGAGAAGGCTTAAGACATGGTGGAATGAATGAGAAAGGGTGTAAGGGATCAAAAGAACCATGAAATGTATCAGAAACATTGTCAAAAGAATTGGATGACATGGAAGGTTCTTGATCTTGATCTTTTTTTATATTCTTTTCTTTATCATTTTTAGAGTCCTCTTGACATGAAGCCAGTGCTAAGGAGAAGGAAGCATGTTGGAATTGTATGGAAGACTTTGGAATAGATGATGAAGGACTAGCTGAAGTAGGCATTATAGTGCATGAAGGCTTAGGCTCCTTAGGTTTAGCATTGTCAAAGGTATTTGTAGCCAAGTGAAGGTTAGCTTGAGTTTCTTTAAGAGGTAGCCCTTGAGGATAACTATAGGGAATTGCATGAAAAGCATTAGGATCTTTGTTGGATGAAGGATTGGTAGGAGATTTGAAAGACTCTGAATCTTTAAGAGATGTATGGATAGTGGAGGAAGTAAAAGATGGAAGGGGAGCATCAGAAGACAAAGGTTCAACATTAACATGATCTTGCTCAAGAGTGTAATCTTTATTTTCAGCATGAGGGTTCTTAGAAGAGGAACTCTTATCCCATTGATGTTGTATTTCAGCACAAAAAAATGCTTTCTCTTCGTCAAAAAATGCAGATTTATCATTTAGGTATTGTTCACAAAATTTATCAATGTTGTTTTCAAGATTTGATTCATGTGAATTACCATCAATATCTTTTCGTGACTCATCCCCTTTAAGCACAAGCATAGGACTAGGAGGACTTTTAGGAACTGTTGGAATGTAATAATCATCCCTATCATAATCATTATCACTAGAAGAATTATAGATAGGCATATCACAAGACTTTTCATGTTGTTCATTATCATATGTCTTAATAAGAGGAATACGACTCTTGGTAGAAGTAGAAGAAGAATGATATCGTGAAAAAGAGGTAGGTGAAGACCTAGATGGATGATATCTAGAAGAGTCATGGTAAGATTTAGAAGATGAAGTATGTGAATGATATTTAGAAGAATTATCGTAAGACTTAGAAAATGAAGAATATGAAGGATATTTAGAAGAATCATGATAAGACTTGGAAGATAAGGAATTTGAATGATATTTAGAAGAATCATGATAAGACTTGGAGGATGAAGAATCTGTATGATATTTAGAAGAATCATGATAAGACTTGGAAGATGGAAAATATTTGGAAGAAGGATATTGTGTTTTGATCTTGCACATGATCCTAGCAAAAGTGTCTGATTTATCCATTTTTTTAATCATTTTTGTCGCAATGTTAGCATCCATGTATCTATTGGAGCGACAACACTTTTCAAATTCAAGAAGGAGGTGGATTTCATCTGAGCTCAAATGAGGATCCCTAAAAAGATATCCAAGATCCATGGTTCTAGAAGAAGAAGAATCAAGTATGGAAGAAGAGAAAGAATGAATAGAAGAAGGTAGACTATATGATAATAAGAGGAAAAGAATCAAGAAGACATGAAGAAGAGGAAGAGTGGAAATGACAGATTAGAAAGACATGGAAGATAAAGAAGAAAGAAGACCAAGAGTCATTTTGGAAAATTTGATACCATTTGAGATCATTTGAATGTTGAGCAACATGTAATAGCACTTGTAATCAACATGAAAGAAAAGGTACTAGTTGATAGGATAACCCTAAGAAACATTGGTACCAAACTAGGATAGTAAAAGCACTAACTTGTCCAAAAGAGATGTGATAAGATAGAATTTTGCAATAGGCATAAATCAACACTGCCACAGAGGTGCTCACAACTTTGGGTGAATACCCTAGCACATATGGACCAGGAGGATGATTTACCCAAATTATAAATAATTAAAATTGAAATTTGATGAAAGTGAATGGACAAGAGATTACTAAGACTCTCCAAGTGTAATATCAAAGGATCCAAGTGTATATCTTTCTCAATAAGGACGGTTTCTAACTTACCAACTCCAAACAATGTCTCTTGTGAAATCAATGATTACTAATTCAAGAGGTCAAAGCACAATAACCCATGGTGCAAAAAGGCTTTTAACAATGAGAAAAGTAGCCTAATCCAAATAGGACCAACCTAGGGAGACTAGAAATAATGGGATAACAAAGTTATTCGATCATAAAGTCTCAACTCAAGAACTCAGATTTTGTTCATTTTAAATATCCAACTAGATGTATCAATAGATTCTTTATCATAAACCAAGCATGCAAGATAGAAAACAGGGATTTCAAGCAAACAGTCTTCAAACAATGAACAAGGGGCAAAGCAACCTTGCACATGAGCAATCAAGTGACTTAGTTTATGCTAATCCCTAGGAGAGCTAATTGTGTATGTTCTCAAAAAGTTTCACAATCATTGCATACATCCCTAGAAAATAAAAGTTGGCCTCTCTAAGGTTTTTAGTAATGGTTTGACTCTGCAACTTTTATGATTCACAGGGGTGACCTCCAATCCCGGTGCACAGAGAATTTGACACAGTCTGAGAACTTAATCTTCAAGAGTTGCTAGGGAGATCTGACAACCCACAATGAACCATACCCCATGGAGATTTCTTCCATGAAGACATGTATATAGCGATTGTTGCAACCACGATAGAAGTAGCTATTACCGCTTGAGGTTTCGTCCGTAGTTTGCCCTGTATAGGGATTGTCTGCTATGGTTAACCCTCTCTAAAGGTGACCGACTCACAATAGTGGACCACAAGGGGACTTAGCTTTCAGATCCAAGATTTTGACACCTTTTCACTTTTAGCCCAATCAAAGAAAGCAGATTAATCTGACACGCTAACTAAGATTATCTCAAGATCTATGATATCAACCCCTAGTGATCTATCAACCTCTCCAGAGAAAGGATGCCTCAATCAACAAGTTGAAGATCCATCTATCTAAGAGATTCTCAAAGTATCCTCCCCACCTACAAGGAATCCGTCTTTGAGAGGAGTTTCACTAGAAACTCACTCCCTCAAGATCCACGAATAGTATTCATGGGGCCTAATTACTATGTGTGTACAGATGTTAATTCCCCAAAAGAAAATCTATCCAAGAATAATCAAAAAGCACAAGGTGGTACACTTAACACTTTAACTAATGCAAGGCGAGTCCAAAGATGTGGAACACTTAACCCCTCACACAAGCCCAAAATGAGTCCACAACTCAAAGATTAGTGAGTTTTAGAAAGCACAAGAGGTTTGCCAAGTGGAGCACTTAACGCTTCTATCCTGTAGACCCCTCCCCTTTAATGTGGCACTGATCTTGCAACCATGGGGTGGAATGAGGGGCCGACAGATTCAGCGAGTCCAATAACCCAATATAGCTATCTAAATCTATCACTAATAATAAAGCTTGCTAAATAAAAATCAATGGAGATTAAAACCTAGTATCAATCATGCATGTGTTTGAAAAATAAAAGCATAAGCAAAACAAACAAGCTAGACACATGAGAGGTTCATTTTAAGGTTCCAATTCAAAGTGTTATTAGCCAAAGAAGAATACTTGAAGTCCTCGCAACACGCTTAGTAGATCTTACCTATTTTTAACAACTTTAGCATGTTTTTCCAATGAAATCACAACTTGCTGCTATGCTGTTCCAAAAAAAATCAGAAAACACAGAAAAACCTAAAATAGTGAGCAGTTAGCAGAAAAAATCAGCAAAACACGAAAATTCCTGCAAAAAAAATACGAATAACCTAGTCAACATGATTAGACCATTTTTTTGCTATGATTTCGGACCCAAAAATAAAATAAAAAGAAGAGACCCCTACTAAAAACTAAAGAGCTTTCCAAAAATGTAAGAAATTCAAAAAAATCTCTTCATTTGTGCTCTAGGGACCCAATTTTTCAAAATAGGACAGATTCATCAAATCGAGTTTTTGGTCCTTAATACGATCTCAAAATTCAAAACACAAAGAAAGAACCCCCCTTAGAATTCAAAAAGATTTCTAAAAATGTAAATTTTTCTAGCAAATATGCTGATTTACGATCAGAAATAACTTTTTATGAAAAATAAAGAGAAATTCATAACTCACGCAAATAATTTCAAAATGCTCTAAAAATCAAACTAGGACATATTGGGCACATACCCAACCCACAAAAAAAATTTCAGAACCAAAATCTAAGTGGTTTAAAAGATATGATTGAATCTTTAAACCAACTAGATTTTTTTGCCTGCAAACCAATCTATATATGGGTTGACCTTAAAACCAAAGTGAAAAATTTACAAAAGCACTTGATTAGATCCAATATGCTGCTGTAAAAAACCAGAGATGAAAAATAAAAGAAAATGGAGCTAAAAACTTGATTCAAGCCCCACGGTGGGCGCCAAAAATGTGTGCTAAAATGTTGTCACACTTCTATGAATCATTACATGTAAGAAAACTCAAGAATGAGCCCTCACAAATCGATCCATAGCTCTCTACTCATAGAGTGCAAGGGTTTGCAATGGAGGCCCTCAGTTTGACCTATTTTTGTGCCCATGCAAGTACACCATGAGATGAGAGATTCAAAGAGGAAAAGCAAGAATGCTAGTCTCCATGATCTTCAAATATGCATGAAAATAAGATCTAATTTATGAAAGCAAAATCTAATCTATAAATGCAAGATCTAAGATAAAAGCCCATGATGGGTGCAAGAGAAAAAAAGACAAGAAAATAGAGGTTCTCCACAAAAAGCTTTTGTATTCAAACTCCTTCAAAAATTGGTCTTCAAACTTGCAGCATAACGATAGCATAATCATGGGTGTCTAACATGAGGAGAGGGCTCTCCCTTATAAAGGAAATTATGGAGGTGAGAGGCTTCTCACAACCAATATGGGATAATAGAGCTTGATCCATGTGAGACAAAATTCCACCAATGAGAAAAGAGGAGTGGTTGAGAAGAAAGTGGTGATCCATGTGAGACAAGATTCCACCAATTAGAAAAGATGAGTGGTTGAGGAGAAAGTGGAAAGATAAATCCCACTTAGATCACATTTTTAAGTGTAGAGAAATTAAATAAAAAGAATTTATTTTATTTCCTTTTTTCATCAAAAGAGATATTTAAGTGGGATTTTTATTTAATTAAAAGGGAGCAAGTTCTTTTTAATTAAATAGAAGATATTTAATTAAATTAAAAGAGAGGTTTTTCTCTTAATTAATTAAATGTGGATGAACTGTTTAATTAAAAGAGAGGTTTTCTTTTAATTAAATGGAGATTTTATAAGGGTGAGTGAGTAGCCGAGTTGGTGTGAAGGCGAGTCGTGAGGCGTAGTGTTAGGCTAATGATCCCGGTGCTACGCATCAACTCCGGTTCGAGTCACACTAGGTTTACCACAAACCCTTTTGCCAATAGTGGCATGTTGTGATGGTTAAGTTGTTGCGTTGTTATCCTTGCCATCCAAGTTCAAATCTCATGGGGATGAGGTCCCCCATTTATGGCCTCACTGGTTCATAGCTCCAGGTCAAAGCGTTGGTGGTACCAGTGGGCGTGTCGCGCCAGCGCTACTGGTCATGTTAAAAAGTTTACCAGGCGCATTTAAAAAAAAAATAAAAAAAATAAAAAATAAAAAAAATGGGGATTTTATTTTATTTAATTAAAAGAGAAGATTTTCTTTTAATTAAATAAGACTTGGAATAAAATGATCAATTTTAGAAATGAAATAAATCGAATTTGATCAAGGAAATTGATTTGAATTGATTTAATAAAATATTACAAACCATGTTGATTTGAATTGATTTAATGAAATATTACAAACCATTGATTCAGAAAATTTGATAAATTGAATAACGGGGGCCCATAGTCTAGGCGACCATTTTTGGGTGCATACACTAATCACTTGATAATATAATATTGGACTTGTTGTTGGTGTACATAGCCAAAGGATTGGGCGAATCATGTTAAATCTTTGTGTCTTGTTTTCTCTTCTATGTGATTTATTATTTTTTGATATTGGTTATATTTGCATGTAATTATTATTTCTATCTCTCTAAATCCTAACAAGTAGTATCAAAGTCTAGCTATTTCAGTTATCCTTTGTAGGAAAATCTCACGGTTGAAGGGAAGTTTCACGTTTGAGTGGGAGAAATGAAAAACGAGGGTAAGATGAAGGTTGATAATTTTAATGGGAAAAAATTTCAGCTATGGAAAATGAAAATGGAGGACTATCTTTATCATAAGGATTTATGGTGGTCATTGGAAGGAAAAGCCAAGAAATAGGGAACTTTGATGAATGAGGAGTGGAAAATTATGGATAGAAAGGCACTTGGAAGTATTCAATTATGCCTTGCACAATTGGTGACATTTATGAGATTTATTATTTTTAAAATATTGGTTATATGGGTATGTGCAGGATCATGGTCAATAAAACTCGGGCTTAAGTGACAACGAAAAACCAACAAATCATGGTTATGTCAACTTGACACATAATTTTAAAGTAGTTATGTACTTCATATCAAAAAGTTTCAAGAAAATAATCTATAGGAAATTGAATGTAGCTTCTAAACTACCAGGCCTTATTTAGAGAAAAGATATTTGATTGATCAAAATTTTGGATTTTAATGCAATACTACAAAAAAATTAGCATAAAAATAGAAAACTAGGTGTATGTCTTACCACCTTAATGAAAATCAAATGATAATTTTTTAAAATATAATTATAGATATAAAAAGTAGACTCATGTCAGAATGTGACACATATTTTTGGTTATTTTTAAATAATTAAATATTAATTTTATACTATACCATTTTAAAGTTATAACTATTTTTCAACTAGTATGTCAATCAGTAGTTTACTGACATCTTCATTAGTAATTAACTAATAAATACTTATCAAAATCATAATTTGACAACAATTATATTGATAGAATCTTGAGAGTGTTGTCAAAAAACCTTTATAGTTTCATTGAATTTGGATGAAAAAATATTGTCAGATGGCTAGTCAAAGTATAAATTTCACGAAAATATGGCTCAAACAAATTTTTTGAGTTGACCAAAGAAGTTTGGTAAATACCAAGCCTAATGGGGTACCCGATGTAAAATTGGATACCCAAGATGTGGCGGCAAATTACAAAATTTTAAGTTCAAGATAGTGGGAACCAATTGTACATTTTAAACCAAAACGCTTACAAACATATTTAAATATGTATTACATTTGAAAATATAATGATATTTTAATATAAATATTTTTAATTTTATTGCGATAGATTATAAAATAAATTTTATTGTTATAATGTTATATATGATATCAAATATAAGTAGATACTATCTTAGGATTATAGTACTATATATTATTATTATTATTATAAATAATATTATCAAATATACTATAATAATATATATTTTAACATGGTATTAGAGATTTTTTTTGGCAAAAGTGGACAAGCGACTATACATACATACATACATACATACATACATACATACATACATACATACATACATACATACATACATACATACATACATACATACATACATACATACATACATACATACATACATACATACATACATACATACATACATACATACATACATACATATATATATATATATATATATATATATATATATATATATATATAAACTGACTCAAGAGCTCAATTGGGAAAGAACTAAAAAAGAAAACTCAACATCATCACTATATGTACAAATTACAAGCATCGATATTGACAATCATAGCTTATTGATGGAAAAAACATAATTTTGCCAAAATTCAAACTTTATTGAATTTTGCATTTTGAGCATATCAAAACAACAGGCATAGGGACTCAATACAAACAAAATTTTCAAACATTTTACAAAACATGCCTAAAGTTTAGAAGAAAAGTCTAAAAAAGAGAAGAATGTCAAAAAACTATTTTTCTTCCATGTCCTTGACACCCTTTGTAGAAGTGGATGTCAAACCAGTTTGTACCGAGTGACCCCATCCAAAATTTGAGCATGGTAGTGGAGCCACCTTCCATCTTGAGCTCGAGCCTTCAACGAAAACATGTGAAATACCACCCTAGAATGTTGGTTTGGGATGATCCAAATAGGGTTTTTGGACAAGGTGTCCTGAGCCAAGAGCATTTAGAGTAAGAACCTACTAGTCACTAGGTTCACGAACCGACTGAATTGAGGGAGCCATAGACATCTTCTTATGAGTACATATTGCATGTGCATAAGAAATTGGAAGACCCAAGATGTCAAGTAGTGATAATCCAATTTTCTTCACACCCTTAGACATTTGAAAACCTAGAGCTTTTGCCATGACTTGCAGGGTCTTGGTCAAGAGTCGTGAGTTGTTCTTTGCACATAACTTCTATAATGCCTTGAAAATCACCAAAACTTCATGTTTTTACATGAGCATGGTCCTTGAAAATAGTCCTCCCACCAAGGCATTTCTAGACCACAAGTCATAACTCTACATAGCCCACTTCAATTTATTTTGAGCCCAAAACTCTAGTCTAACCACTTTGTAAGCAATGATTTCTAGTCTTGATGTTGGCTTAAGAAGATCCATAGCATTAGATAGAAATATGGAGACCAAATTTGAAGGGTATAGCACATGTCTAGAAGTTGCAGAGAAGAAGACCTCTCTAATGACATTCCAAATTACATGACTGGTGGAGGAAGAAAGCATAATGAACATAATATCCAACACCTCATCATCCAAGGGATGAGAAAGTGCATCTTCATCCACCATCGGTTGAAGAAATTTTTTGTAATTTTTGGGTAGGATGCTTCTATGATACTGATGATAAGAGTCACTTTTCACACAAGCATCCAATGAGAATGACATCCTAGAAATATAGAAGGCAAGCAAAGGGAGTAGGGAAGAAGGAGTCATAAAGAGAAATCCATTGATCGCCTATAAAAATCCCCCACCAAACAAGCTCAAAAGGTATGACACACCTGCTCCCATGTGATTCATAAATAAGGTGCCATTACATCAAAGCCCAATTGCAACTATATAGAGCGAAGAACAAGACTGACAACTGCAAAATTGAATAAGGAACAAATATTCTGCATCTGTATGTACTGGAATAATAAAAAGCCTTATTACCATCTATTAATGTCATCCTTGATCAACTTGAGACACACTTTTGACTTAAATGCAGATTTGATCTTACCAAATGTAAAACTACACAAGGTACTCAAGTGATGACAAGAAAAAATAATACTGAGTAGTGCAGAAAGATTTAGTATGACTTCACCATAATCTCCCACATGTGAACCTCATCGATCATCAAAGTAGCTCCATGCCACTACAATTCCTCTTTAATACCTTCACAAACTTGGATACCATACCACCATGTGGACCTAGATCACTCAGCAAGATTAGATAACTTGGTCAACATACCCATGAGAACTCGGTAAGAACTATGGTCAAATAGCCCAGCATGAGTCTCTTCCTTGTTATCTTGGCAAACACTTGGCTAGAAGTCAGTCAATACCCCACCTGGGGGAACTCAGTAATTAGTAAACTAAATAAATTGGTAAGCCTCAAGAGAAATTATTACATAGTATTATATAGTTTATTAAATTACAATATGTCCCAAGGTGTCATAGGAACCTTAGGGACATATGTTGTGATGATATGGGTTGAAGCGGCTTGTAGGTTACCTTCAACCCATATGATCAATTACAGTATGTTCCAAGGGGTTGTAAGATCCCCAGGGACACATCTAGTGATCAAATGGGTCGATCCCCTTTGACCCATATGATTGATTACAATATGTCCCTAGGGGTCCTAGCACCCCTAGGGACTCATGTCATTATCAAATGGGTCAAAGGAGGTCGTAGGTTTTCCTCTGACCCCCTTTGACCCATAGGATCGATTATGATATGTCCCTAAGGGTCCTAGGACCCCTAAAGATACATGTCATGATGAAATGGGATGAAGGGGTTCATAAGTTAACCTACAAACCCCTTTGATCCCCCTTTAAACCATATGATTGATTACGATATGTCCCTAGGGGTCCTAGGACCTTAAGGGACATATGTCATGATGAAATGGGTTTAAGGGGGTCATAGGTTAGCTTACGACCCTCTTCAACCCATATGATCAATTATGATATGTCCCTAGGGGTCCTAGGACCCTTAGGGACACATGTCGTGATGAAATGGATTGAAAACAATCGTAGGTTACCCTATCAACCGCTTCGACCCATATGATTGATTACAATATGTTCCTAGGCATCTTTGGACCCCTAGGGACACATGTCATGATGATAGATTGAAGGGGGTTGTAGGTTAGCCTACAACCCCATTCAATGGGACACATGTCATAATGAAATGGGTTGAAGGGGGTCATAAGCTAACCTACAACCCCTTCAACCCATACGATTAGTATGATATGTCCCTAGTGGTCCTAGGACCCCTAGGGATACATGTCATGATGAAATGGGTCAAAGACAATCATAGGCTAGCTTGCAACCCCCTTCAACCCATACAATCAATTATGATACGTCCCTAGGGGTCTGATACATGTCATGATGAAATGGGCCGAAGGGGGTTGTAGGTTAGCCTAGGACCCATATGATCGGTTAGGATATGTCCCTAGGGGTCCTAGTAGCCTTAGGGACACATGTCATGATGAAATGGGTTGAAGGGGGTTGTAGGTTAGCCTACAACCTCCTTCAACCCATATGATCAATTGCGATATGTCCCTAGGGGTCCTAGGACCCCTTGGGACACATGTCACGATGAAATGGCTTGAAGGGGGTCGTCAGTTAGCATTCAACCCCCTTCAACCCATAAGATCAATTATGATATGTTCCTAGGGGTCCTAGGACCCCTAGGGAGACATGTTGTGATGAAATGGATTGTAGGCTGCCTTACGACCCCATTCGACCAATATGATCAATTACGATATGTTCCTAGGGACATATGTCATGATGAAATGGCTTAAAGGAGGTCATAGGTTAGCCTACGACCCCCTTTGGTCCATAAGATTGATTACAATATGTCCTTAAGGGTCCTAAGATCTCTAGGGACACATGTCTTGATGAAATGGGTCGAATGGAGTCGTAGGTTAGCCTAGGACCCCATTTGACCCATATGATAGATTATGATATGTCCCTAGTGGTCCTAGGACCCATAGGGACACATGTGACAATGATATGGGTTGAAGGGGGTCTTAGGACCCCTAGGGACATATCATGATGAAATGGGTCGAAGGGGGTCATAGGTTAGCCTACAACCCCATTCAAATCTAGGGGTCCTAGGACACTTAAGGACACATGTCATGATGAAATGGGTTGAAGGGGGTCATAGATTATCCTAGGACCCCCTACAACCCATATTATCAATTATGATATGTCCCTAGGGGTCCTAGGGTCCCTAGGAACACATGTAGATATGAAATGGGTCAAAGGGGTTCGTAGGTTAGCCTATGAGCCCATTCGACCCATAAGATTGATTACAATATGTCCTTAAGGCTCCTAGGATCCCTAGGGACACATATCATAGTGAAATGGGTCAAAAGAGGTTATAGGTCAGCCTATGACCCCCTTTGACCAATATGACCAATTATGACATGTCCCTAGGGGTCCTAGGACCTCTAGGGACACATGTCATGATGAAATGGGTAGAAGGCCCTTCGACCCATATGATTGATTACAATATGTGCCTAGGGGTCATAAGACATCTAGGGACACATGTCGTGATGAAATGGGTTGAAGGGGTCATAGGTTAGTGTACGACCCCCTTCAACCCATATGATTGATTACAATATGTCCCTACTAGGTCATGATGAAATGGGTCAAAGGGGGTCGTAGGTTAGCCTATGACCCCATTCAATCCTAGGGGTCCTAGGACCCCAATGACACATGTCATGATGAAACAAGTTGAACATTAACCTATGATCCCCTTCAACCCATATGATCGATTACAAGATGTCCCTAGGGGTCCTACGATGCCTAGGGACACAAAACATGATGAAGTGGGTCAAAAGGGGTTTTAGGTTAGCTTACTACCCCCTACGATTGATAAAATTAATTGTGATGAAATAGGTCAAAGGGGATCGTAGATTAGGCTATGACCCCCTTTGACCCATATGATTGATTATGGTATGTCCTTAGGGGTCCTAGGATCCCTAGGGACACATGTCATGATGAAATGGGTCGAAGGGGGTTGTTGGTTTTCCTAATAGCCCTTTTGTCTTATAAGATCAATTACAATATGTCCCTTGGGGTCCTAGGACCCTTAGGGTCAATGTCATGATGAAATGGGTCAAAGGGGGTCATAAGTTAGCCTACAACCCCCTTTGATCCATATGATTGATTATGACATGTCCTTAGGGGTCCTAGGACCCCTAGGGATACATGTCATGATGAAATGGATCAATGGGGGTCATAGGTTAGCCTACAATCCCCTTCGACCCATACAATCAATTATGATATGTCCCTAGGGGTTCTAGGACCCTTAGGGATATATGTCATGATGAAATGGGTCGAAGGGGGTCGTAGGTTATCCTACAACACATATGATTGATTACAAAATAATATATTATAAATGCATATAATAATATATAATATATAATAACTATATTATATGATATTATATAATAAGTAAATTCTATATATTTATATAATTATTCTCAACTATATAAATATATGATTATTTAATAAATAATATATATGATTATAAATATAATATTATATAATCATAATATATATCATTACATAATAATAATAATATATTACTATATTATATAATAATATGATGCAAGAGCATTCTGGGTTGCACTGTTGTCCTGCATGTTTTCAGTTTTTCTAGTTTCTACCAAGTTGCAATGTCTTGCATTGCTGAGTTCTCAATTGCTCCTGAGTGCTCTTTGGTTGTTGAGTCATCCTTTGGATGCTAAGTTAGTGTGGTTGGTGAGTTCATTTTAATGTCAAGTTTCAATATTTTGTGGTGGCTTCATTTGCCGAGTGGTTTGTGTTTGGTTTCCTTTCGAGGTCGACCTTTGCATTTCATTTAGTGTTAGATATTTGTTGTGAGCCGACTTGTGGCTTGTCCTAGCATTTAATTTGAGAGTTTAACTTGTTATATTTACAACATGCCAACTTGTGGCTATGCATGTATTTAAGAGACCTTGGTTAGAATCTTAAAGTAGAACTTAGAGAGAGTAGGAGCAGAATGTGAGGTTGGATCATCAAAGATTGTAATTAAAATTGATGCATGGTTGTAACCTAGAAGGCCTTACATCTATGCATGTTATAGAGCTTTGGATGAATATATGAATGAAGGCATTTTCTTCCTCTATTTTCTGTGTGGTTTATTTTCTTGTTATTTCCACTATATTGACTCTATGCAGGTGGTTTGATTAGTTGGGTGTGCCATTGGCCCTAGTTCTTCCACCCTCCCCATGTCATAATAATACTATATTATTATATAATAATAATGATATATTAATTTTCTCAAGTAAATAGTATATATATGATTATAAATACTATATATTATTGTCCTCACCTTATTTACCTCCAAGTTTTGGGCATGGATTTTGGGTACTTGATATCATATCAGGTATTTGATTTGGAATCACATACCTGATATGGGAGCAAGTACCCAAATCTATTTACTATGAGACTTTTACCAAAATATTCTATCACTACAAACCTGACAATCACTTTTTTTTTGGCTTTTTCATGGGGTTCAACAATGTTTTGTAGAAAAAACTTTGTTTGGGGCCCATTGTTTGGAAAGGTGGCTACAAAATTTGAATAGGTGTTTAGTATTGTTTTCTAAATGGGGAGCTATAGTTTTTGAAAGGCTAAACACAAAAGGAAGGTATCGAATGAAGACATTGCAACATATAGGAAAAGAGATAGGGTAAGTTATCAAAGGAAGAGACAAGGTATGTTAAATGTCAATCAAGTTGATGATTTATTGATCAAAGGTGAAATTTTAGAGTTAGAAAATGAATATGTTCAATTGGGAAATGAAAATGTACTAATTGATAATAACAATGCCGAGATTGTCAAAAATGAAAATGCACATGAACATTACATATCTCCTAATTACAACTGAAATGAAGGTCCTAAAACACCAAAATGGTTAATTTAAATTGATGAAACAATTATTACTAACTTGGAAGGGACTAAAACACAAAGAACCATTTGGTGATGGGCTTCAAGACTATATAAGATGTTTTTTGGAACAAGACAGTGGTGGAGCAATGTCAACTTTTTATGCACTCATTAAAGATGCAAAAGGTGAGACCTATGTTTTCTAAATTGAAGATTCATGTCAATAAGAAAAGGGAAAGAAATTCCATTATTGTGAAGAATCTTTTTAGTGCTCTCAATAGTATTGGGAAAATAGTAGGGAGCAAAATAAGAGAGATTCTCGAAGGGTAAATGTTATTTGGGTTATGCCTATACCCTATAAAGGTAAGGTTTTTTTGTTTTTCACTAGGGGCTCTCCTTTCTAATATTATAAAGATGATCTCTGTAGTTATTTTGCTTCTTGCTCAACAAAAATCTCCTATGTCAGTTAAGTTTGTGCACTCTTGTCACCTCACTTGCTAAATGTATTTTGACAATTGCAATATCATATGATCATGTTCATCTTTGATCTGATTTGATTAAGTGAATCCACTATATTCCTTCTCTAATTATGTTATCTTCTTGGCTTATCTAGGATATTGAGAATAAAAAGGTGTAGATAATGGTATATCTTGAGAAATTTGTTGAATTCTAGTGCATATTACTAGAAAGGAAGTAGACCTATATACTATTTGGTGTATCACCTCCTCTAGATTAGATTAGGTAGTTTTCTATCATGCATTCCTTCTTCTTTTTCCTCTCAAAGAGTAGTTAGGTGCACCCTAATAGTAAGGAATCCAACCTTCTCCGGAGACTCAATCTCAAGTTGCAAAGTCCCACACTTTTGAGATTGTTTCCATGTTACACGAGGCTGCTTTTAGATAAGACTTTAGGTAAGGGTGAAAGCTTTTGTGTCAAAAATCTTTGGCACATCTAGTGGGACTAACATTCAAAACATTCTTAAGCCTATTGGTTCACTAGTGTCAAGTGAAGAATTTCAAACACATGTTGAGAAGATAGTGTTGCTCTGAGTAATTTTCAAGCCTTTAAGAGGCTCATTTTCAAGTACTTGGTGACTCCATCTCTACATTTTGGTTTCCAAACCAAATTTTTTGTGATTCATGCCCAAGGCTCATAGAAGAGCATATTCTAGAGGTAATTTTCAATACACTGAGCTTTCATTTTCAAACCTTAGAAGAAAAAGAAAAATATTATCTCTATTACTAGTTAGGAGTGCAAAAATAGAAAATACACTTGCAAGATCTCTATCCACTCCTCTTGTTGATAGATCATAGCCTAGGTTTCCATATTTTCATTTAAATAGGTCATTATTCCATATGGTCCAACATAGAGCACATGCATTTGCCACCTTCAATGGTGAAAGTCCCCTTGTTCTGGCTCAAATACATGATATTCTAGTAGCATCTCTTAAAAGTATACCTAAGTTTATTGGTGAGACTTCCATTTCTCGAACAGAACACATCCAAGAAGTATCAAATGTTTATAATATACATCATATTGTAGAAGATGATGTTGTTGTTAGGCTTCTAGCTTCATCTCTAAAAGGGAAGGCCTTACAGTGGTATAGAGGTTTGGCTTCTAACTCTATTACTGATTGGGATGGGTTAGGAGCTTGTCTTTGTAAGCACTTTGAAGATAAGAGTGATCACTCATCACTCCTGGAGTAGCTAACAACTATTAAGAGATCCCCCCATGAGTACATGCCTAATTTAAATTATAGATTTAAGAAAACATGGGATAGAATATGTACTACTATAAAGCCTTCCCCTAGTAATTCTTTCTTGTGTTACCTTACAGCCTTTAACAATGATATTGCCACCACTCTACAATCCATGGGATGGGACACCTTTCCTGATGCTTATGAAATTACTGTAAGGGAAAAAAATATTCTAATACAAGGAGGAAAATTATCTCCAAGACCTCTAATGCCTTTCTTTCCTAATATGCCCAATCACCAACCTGCAATAGCCCCTATCCCTACTTCTTCCATGAGTCAGTCTCTTGCTATAGTTCCAATAGCTTCCACATCTTCTAATGGAGTTGATAAGATTGATGACATGATGAAAATGTTGATACAAAATATAGACAGAAGTTGCAAGATCAAGAATGGAAGATGGAGGAAAAAAGTGTAGTGATGCAAAAAATGAGTGATGAGTTGGTGACTATTACAAGGCAACAAGATAAAAATAATAACCATCCCCAACTCCATTATCAGGGTCCTATATACAATGGACCTCCAAATCAAAATTAGAGTTATACTCCACATAACCATAATAGACCTATTGGTACTACCCCTATTGCACATAAAAATACAAACCGAAATAGAGCATTAGTCCCTCAAAATAATCTTGCTCAAGATTAGGAGTTTTTTCCTTGTTGCAACTATTCATATGGTTATTGTATGTGCTAGAATGTACAGTATTTATTAGCATTAACTAAACAAGAATAGGCACTAGGGAAAGCAATATAATGCTAGTCAACCTACTAATGCTTCCCATCTACAAAAGAAGAATGATTATTCTTACATGAACCATCAACCAGAGGAGCATTTCCATAATAATCAAGATAATCATGAACCATCAACCAGAGGAGCATTTCCATACTAATCAAGATGCCATAGCTCATAAAACTAGAAGTAAAAGGAGAGCTATTGAGGATGCTACATCTCCCCTACCTAATCAAGATTCAACTTTAGATACTGCTCCTTTTGTGTTAGTGATGAATGCACAAACAAATGTTGCCCCTCAATAGAGGCAAGATATGGGCAATAGGAAATTTACTAAACCTCAGACTTATCAGTCTTAGCCACCAATCTCTATAGCTCCCAACACTCTAACCAAATTAATAAGTGCCCCTTTGAACATTGTAGATCAAATGAATAAGACTACCATTAATATCTCTATATGGGATTCTGTTGATACTATATCATCATAGAAGAAGCTACTGCAACAAGAGCTAGAGAGCATAGAGATGAAGGAGTAGCCATCTAGAGAAGAGAATACAACAAGCCTAGTGCAACCAATAAAAGAAGGAGAAACAACTAAGAAGATCATGCCTCCTCCCTTTTATGTTTCCTTGATCGTAGGAGATAAACTAGTCCATAATTGTATTATAGATTTAGGGTCTAGTAGTTTTATAATACCTAAAAGTATATTTTATCTCCTTAGCATCAAGTATGATCCATTGGTTAGGGATGTGCTCTAGTTGGATGGTAGCTTTTTCAAGATGGTAGGAATCTTAAAAGATGTGAAAATGGTGTTGCATGCTTGCCCTAGTTGTACTATCACCCAAGACATATCAATAGCTAAGGTCAAACCACATTTTTCTATCTACCTCTCTAGGGATTTCACTACACAAATAGGTGGCTATACTGCATCTGACTGGTCATATATGTTTTTTAGAACAAGATATGGGACAAAATCTTAAATAAGGGTAGAGCCCCTAGCCCTTAATCATATAGAAACCTACACCCCTAGTCCCATAAACAAGAATTATGCTATCTATGAAGAAGAAGATGGAGACATAGTGAATGAGCCTACTACTTCTTTGGAAAAGGTGCCTGACTACCTCTTGGATGAGTGGCCAACTACTTATCAGTTTGACACAATACAAGAAGCTAGAGAGATAGGTCTTGGGACCTATTGTATATTGGAAGAGAATGTTCCTATCCCCAATATTTAAAATAAGAAGAAGATAAAAATGGATTGTGGAATATGTTCTTTGATAGCTCAAGGAACAAAAAATTTCAGGTTACTAGTCTCATGCTGATTTCCCCTAAATTGGAGAAGTTCTATTTTTATTAGAGATTCTAGTTTAGTTGTACCGATAATGTGGCAAAGTATGAAGCTCTGATCCAAGGTCTCCAACTTGCACAAATGAAAGGTATTAGGCTCTTGAGGGTATATGGAGATAGTGCATTAGTTGTTAATGAAATTAGAAATCCGAATATCACAAATAAAAACCTTATCAAATCATACAAGCACAGAGTGTGGGATCTACTTGAAGGTTTTTAGGAATTCAATATCCAAAGTGTTCCTAGGAACAAGAACAAACATGCTGATAGACTTGCAGCCACTGGTGCTCATTATGATATACTAAAGCATGTTGCTAACAAGAGGGAGTAATAGATCATAATTTTTGTAAGGCTTGTTGTTCATGATAATTGCACAAATTGATAGGTGTTTTACTCTAATGTGCAAATTGTTAATTTCTTGCAAAATGAGGTAGAGTTGTCTACAAAAAATTAGTCTAAGCTCCAAAGTCAATATTGGGACCAGATCATAAGCCTAAACTCCAATAAATTACCTAAAGGTCTAATCACTTTGGAAGGTATTTTCAACTTTGATGATCAAGAAAGGGGCAAAGGTTCAAATTTGACTACAAGTAAGGACAACTACAAACCTATCGTTGTTGTTGATGGAAGGACTCTCAACTTAGGAAATGTATGTACTAAAGCTGAACAAGGGGTTTTTATTAAGTTATGTCAGCAATTTAATGATGTTATTGCCTAAACATATGAATTCTTAAAGGGTTTTGATCGAGGCTTATTTCAACATACCATAGATTTAAACCATGATGCTAAGCTTGTTAGATAGAAACAATGGCCAATCAACCCCAAGATTGAACCATTTATGAGGAAAGAGTTGTCAAAAATCATAGAAGCTAATATCATTTTCCCTATCAATCATTCCTCATGGATAGCTAATCTTGTCCTAGTTAGGAAAAAGAGGAGAAATTAGACTATGTGTAGACTTTAGGGACCTTAATAGGGATTCTCTTAAAGATCATCACCTCTTCCTTCCATGGAAAAAATCATATCCGAGGTTAGCAGTTTAGAAAGATTTTCCTTCTTAGATGGGTTTTTTAGGCTATAATCAAGTACTTTTTCAGGAGTGAGACCAACATAAGACAACCTTCACTACCAAATGGAGTACCTATGCCTATTGTAAGATGTCATTTGGACTAACCAATGTAGGTGCCACATTTCAGAAGGCAATGGAGATGGCTTTCAAAGGTGTACTAGAGAAATTTGTGCTAGTGTATCTTGATGATATAACTATCTTTTCAAAGAATGCAATAGAGAATATGGTGTTTCCTTGAATCCCAAGAAATGTGTGTTTTCCACTAAGAAAGGAAAACTTCTAGGACACATTGTGTCAAGAGATGGGTTAACAATAGACCTAGAGGGGATAGAAGCAATTATTTCTCTGCCACTTCCTACCCACAAGAAAGGGCTGAAAATTTTCCTTGGTATAATTAACTTTGTAAGGAGATTTATTCCTAATCTTGCGACCATGGTCAAACCTCTTAAAACCATCTTAAAAAAGAATATGATTTAAACCTAGACTAGGGAAGGGAGGACTAGTTTTGAAGAAATTAAGAAATCAATTGCCCTAGCTGCTACTCTTGTCAATCCCAGGTTTGATAGAGACTACTTTACTCCCTTAGAGGAGGGTCAAGTATATAAGTTTTTCTAGCATAGCTAAATTATGAAAATTTGGAGTAGCCCATTTCTTTCTTCAACGAAGGGCTTAAGGATTATGGGGGAAGATACAATTATGTAGAGAAAGAGGTTTTTAATATCATAAGGGCTCTTAAATAATTTAGACATCTCTTATCTCATAAAAAAGTCAAGCTTTTAGTTCCACATGCAAGTGTGAAGGATTTCCTCTTGAAAATAGATATCAATGATAAAAGGGTTGGAAGTATTACTAGAGTCATGTAATATGACATTGATATAAAAATCTCCAAGTTGGCAAGAGGTAAGGGGCTTTGTGAGTGGATGGATTCATCTTTTGAGACACCTAAGGAGACTACCCTATTGATTCAAGGTGAGAACTAGTAGAGAATGAAGGTCAACCCAATTGGTTGCATGATATGAAAACCTTCTTGTTAGAAGGAAGATATCCCCAAGGCCTAGATAGGGAAAAGAGAAGACAATTCAGATTACAAGCTATTCCCTATGTCTTGGTGAATGGAATATTATTCAAGAAGGATTTAGATGGACACCTATTAAGATTTATACAGACTAATCAAATTAGCAGGTTGTTGAAAGAATTTCATGATGACCCTACTAGTGGCCATTTCTCAGCTAGAGTTACTATAATGAAGATAATGAGGGCTGGCTATTATTGGCCAAACCTATTTAATGATTTTTATAAGTATATAATGAAATGTGAGAAGTGTTCCTTCTTCTCAAGTAAACAAAGGTTAGCAACTCTTCTTCTGTATTTGATTTCAGGTTGATCAACCATTTTCCTAGTGGGGGCTAGATTTTATTAGTCCAATCAATCCTCCTTCCAACTCTAGTCACAAGTGGATCTTAGTTACAACTAATTAGTTTACAAGGTGGACAAAGGCAGTAGCTTTGAAGGATACCACAAAGACTTCAGTGGTTGAATTCCTTGATGGAATTGTAACTAGGTTTGGTGTTCCTTCAATCATCATATTAGACAATGCTAAGTCTTTTGTTGGGACTCATATTTGTTCTTGGGTATTCCATCCTCAAATTATTATCATCAAGGAAATGTCTTGGGTGAGTCCTCTAATAAGAATTTGATTAGAATCATGAAGAAGGCTATTGAAGATAACTAGAGGTGTTGGCATTCAAAATTAAAGATTGCCTTTTGGGCTAATAGAATTACACCTAAGAGAGTAGTAGGAATTCACCCTTCATGTGGGTATATGGAAGGGAGGCCAAGATTCTTATTTCACTGGAGTTCCCATCCCTTGAGTTAGCTCATCAATTGGAGTTGATTAAAGATGATGCCATGACTATCAGAATGGCATAAATAATGGAGCTAGAAGACAAGAGGCAACATGCTATGAAAACTCTTGAGATACATCAGCAATAGGTAAAAAAGAGCTTTGAAAAGAGGGCCAAAGTTAGGGTTTTCAAAGAGGGAGACCTTGTCCTTAAGTGGAATGCAAATAAAGCTAAACTAGGTAGGCACTCCAAATTTGATGCCATTTGGAGTGGGCCTTATGTTATCATCAGTTGCAAGCAAGCTAATGCTTTTTAGTTATCGAGGTCTAATGGTGATGCCCTACCAATTCCAATAAATAGGATTTACCTTAAGCCCTACTTCTAGAGAAGATTAGGGTCTTTTGTACATATTAGAGTACTTTCCAATTTTCCAAGAAGTGTTGAGCACAAACTATTTCTCTGAAAAATGGTCAAGTTTTGAAGTCTTGTAGTTGCAGAGAAGACAGAGGTAGAGTTATGGTTTCACAATGTACATGGTTCATTTTTCATGACTCTATAGCCCAATGGATGCTTAAGGTCACTAGTCAATAGATAATAGGCTTGATTCCCTCTGAGTCACTATAATTGTTGGCCATTTTTTCCCTTTTGCCAAAAATTTGAGTTTTTCTTGTCAAGCATGGCCGACAATAATATTTTCAAATACTCAAATTATAAAATGTTCTTAAGGACATAGAAACCTTGGCTTATCTTTTATATCCCTGGGTCCCTAGGCCTTCAAGACCTTTTATATTTCATGGCATAGCCTTTTTAAAGTTTTATGTCATGACCCTATGATTTCTTTCATCACTAAGTCATTATGGTTATAACTAAGCCATCATTTTGTTTGTGACAGTGCAAACAACTATCTCAAATAGTTGGTTCTCTTTTGATCTCTTGGTCATGAACAATTTTAGCTTAGTGTTTTCAAACCATGACTACACAAAGTTAATCACAATTTTTTAGTTATGTCTTTTCACTCAGTCGCAAGTGGTTCATCTTAACTCAAGGTTTGAATAGCGAGGTAGTTAATGCCCTTGTGTGCATGGTCATGGGGTTAAATGCTTGACCCATGGTTTTGTCTACAAAATAGCAAAAGCTTATTGATCACATAGTCATTAGGTTAGACATCAAATTTAATGTTAAGTTGTGACTACACGATAATGGTTAGTCTATAGGTTTTTCTTGGTCACAATGGTTGATGGAGAAGTGAGGCTGGTAGTTGCAACTAGGTGATCATGGTTAAGAAGTGATAGTTGCAGCTTCATCGGGTTTGGTTTGTAGTTAGGATAGATAGCCATGAAGCAATGAACAAATTATTTCATGCAATTAAGTCCCAGCATTGCTAGATCAATAGCATTTCTTGCCTTTGGAAAGTAAGTTGCGACTGCACGAAGGGGTATGCTAGTAGTTAGGCTCTCAGAAGTCGCATGGTCACAAAATAAAAGGCCTAAAAGAAATTAAGGTATGTGAAGCCATGACTTCATAAATTAAAGGCAATAGCATGGTCACAAATGTTAGGTCCAAATGTTAGTAAGATGTGGTGACCATGCAATTGAAGTCATATTAGAGGTCAATTCATGCATTCACTGGGTCACAATAGTTAGTGAATCAAAGAGAAAGAAAGCTATGAAGCAACAATTATGGTTTGGTCATGGTTTCATAGGAATAAGAAGGGTAATGAAGTTAGAGGTTGCAAAGGTGTGATCATGGGTAGTCAAGGTCAAAGATAAAGGATAGAAGGATGGTTGGTCTACGTGATAGGATTAGACAATCAAATCTAGTTGATTGATGACATGGCTGATTTGTCATGCTAATAACAAGAAGGAATGCTCTTTAAAGGAAAATTGGATCTTTTTGATTTTCCACAACCACTCTTGAACATTCTCTATGTCTGGTAAATGTAAAAAGGCACTCTATCACCACCTGGTTATCCATCTACTTGGTCAAGGCATTAATGACCACTATTTCTATCTTCTTAGGGCCATTCTTGGTGAAATACATGGATTTCCTACATCTAAAAATGTAATAGAATCAAATCTTCATACTTGTAGTGATTGTTCTCTATAACTTTCAATGCAGTTTTTGAGATTTTCCTTAGGGTAAAAGTTATTTGGGATATGCCTATACCCTATAAAGGAAAGTTTTTTTTTGCTGTTGTTTATTGGGGGCTCTCCTTTCTGATCTTATATAGATGCTCTCTATAATTATTTTTCTTCTTTCTCAATAGAAATCTCCTTTGTCATATCCATTCTCTATCAGTTATGTTTGTGCACTCTTGTGGTCTCACTTGTTCAATGTATTTTGATAATTACAATAGCACATGATCATGTTCATCTTTGATAACTGATTTGATTAAGTGAATCCACTGTATTCCTTCTCTGGTTATATTATCTTCTTGGCTTATCTAGGATATTGCAATTAAAAAGGTATAGATAATGGTATATGTTGAGACATCTGTTGAATTCTAGTGCATATTATTAGAAAGGAAGTAGACCTATATACTATTTGGTGTATAACCTCCTCTAGATTAGATTAGGTAGTTTTCTTTCATGCATTCCTTCTCCCTTTTCCTCTCAAAGATTAGTTAGGTACACCCTGATAGTAAGGAAGCTGAACTTCTCTAGAGACTCAATTTCAAGTCACAAAGTCCCACACTTTCAAGATTGTTTCCATGTTACATGAGGCTGCCTTTAGGCAAGACTTTTGGCAAGGGTGCAAGCTTTTGTGTCAGTATGTATCACAAAGGGATTTTGAATCCTTGAAGCCATTTTATTGTGTGCCATTTAAGATTTGAAATACATGTTGTAAATATCATGTGGAGTTTTCTATGTACCATAAACTATTATGCTCCATCTGTTCTACTTTGCATAGTAATGAAATGTTGGAGAACTATGGTGCTAGTGGGATTTCAAAGTCATCAAGAGACTTGGTAGATCAAATTTTATGTCCTAGAGGTGATGGTTGTTTCATTTATAGAAATGCTTTCTTAAATGAGAAGTGTTTAGAATGTGGCGGCTTATCCAAGTTTGACACATGTTTCTATGAGGGGTGCAAACAAGATCTTAGGAGGAAAATAGTAAAAAAAAAGGTATATGAAATGGTGAAATACACATTGAAGAGTGGAGAGTGGAGGTGAGGGCTCTAGATGTGAATTGGTTGCAAAATAAATAAGTGTGGCTAGTTTTATTTTAGATTTCAACACAAATATTTTCTACAAGTATGAAAGGCATAGTCATAGGTCTCAGTGGTTGGATCAACAATCTAGAATGTGTAAGGAGACTTTTCCCATTGGCACTATTATATTAGTTATTGACTTTGTAGAGAACTACACATTGCAACCCCAAAATGAGACACAATCTCAGTATTGCAACTCTTTTTAGATTGCTTATTTTGTCAACATAACATATAGACATGCCCCTAATAGTGTAGAAGATAATCATAATATTATTAGAGAGTACCATTTTTACATGAGTGATGATAGATCTCACTCTCACAAGTTTTTGTAACATGATTTCAAGAATTATTTTGAGTTCTTTCAAGAGCATGACATTTCTATGGATAGACATATCATTTGGTTAGATAATTGCACAAGTCAATTCAAGAATGCTCACATGTTTTATTGGTTGTGTAGGATATATATAGATAGGAAGGTTTCTCATATTTGGAGTTTTTTTGAGTCTGCCCATAGAAATGGGAACATGATGGAGAAAGGGCATATTTGAAGAGAGCTCTAGTTAAGAAGCAATTGAAGATTTCAGGAGAAGAGCTTCTTGATGCTCATAGTATTGTTGATTGGTGTAGTTTATCATTTCACATGGGGGACTCTTGATTTAGCGATACACATATTCTTTTGGTTGGTTGAGGAAGGGTCTATAGGTGATAGATTAGATTGTGCTACTATTAGAGATTCATAAAAAATGCATTCATTTTGGAGCTCCAGTTCTAGTACATAGACCATTTGGACATGACAAACAGCTTTCTTTTGTCTTAGTTGTTTTTAGTGTGATTTGGATCACTATGAGTCAAGTGAGTGAGTGGACACATGAGCTCTACATTATCTTTTTCCATTGTCTATCATACCCTCTATTAGAAATGATGACATGGAAAGTTTAGTTGAGTATAACCATCTATCAAATCTTCTTCAACTAGGACATGTATTTACATTGGTTGCACCATAGGAGAATGATGAGAAATTAGATTATTCATTAGCACATTGTGTAAGAGGTAAACAAAAGCTTGCACAACCAATTATAGATGATGATGGACTCACATATCCTATTGGTTCAGTTGTTGTTGTTGGAACATGGTTGTAGACATATATGCTTAGAAGGAATGAAATTCCTACATTTGAAGATTATCACAAACACAAAACAATTATCATATATTTACATCTTATTATAGTAGAAAATATGAAGTTGTTGAAGCATCAAAGAAGACCAAAAGTAAAATAACTTTTAATAGTAGTAATGCTGATCATGAAGCCCTATTAGAGACCCTAAAGTAGAGAGAGGACCCTATAGGAAGACTCAACTAGGTATATTTACTTCTTATGTTCTTTTTTTCATAACGATTTGGTGAAATGATGATTATCTTCTATAATATGATTATATATTGATATTTTTATGATATTGGAATGTAGTTACATAATGAAGAGTAGTTGTGCATGAAGACAAAAACTAAATAAGGAGTAGAATGAAGGCACATTTATTATATTTTTTATACTACATTTTCTGACACTATGATTTTTGGTAGTTGTGTATTGATGTAATAATGATGAAACACTTGAGATATTGTAAATATAAACTTGTTCATTTAATGTAAGTAACAAAGATGCTTTTACTTTTTGTAATTAATATGAAGGGACTTAAAAAATGATATTTTTACTTAATGCTAACACCAAACTTGCATTGTGCCTGATGCCAAAAACTTGAGGGAGATAAAAAATAATGTTTTTACATCATACTAACCCTATTTACACCCTTTTTTTGATTGCAAAGAGCCTAAATCATTCATGGCCACCCCATACTGAAGAGTTTCTAAGATGCTCTAAGTGTTTTTGGAGATCAATCTTCTAAGGGTCCTAACTCGGAGCTCATGGGGGCTATCAATGGAATATGGAACTCTATAGGATGGTGATGCTGAGGTCTACAATAGCCTATCTCATTCTGTAGAGATCACATTTCATTTGGATTTGGCACAATGAGCTCACTTGATGCCAAAACTTGTAGTGTGCCTCAATTCATTGGTGCATCATTGCATAACTTCAAAACCACTGATCTTGGCATTGAATCATCAATTCCATTAGCTCTAGATGGATGGGTGAACCCTAATGACACCCTTGTTTTGATTATAGAGAATCTACAACATTTGCAACCACCCTGTACTGAAGAGTCTCTAAGATGCTCTAAGTGTGTTTAGAGATCGATCTTTTGAGGGTTGTAACTTTAAGCTTGTAGGGGCTATCAATGAAAATTCAAATGCTATAAGATATTCATGTCAAGGTCTAAAATAACCTATCTAATTTTGAAGAGATCAAATTCCATTTAGATTTGACACAATGAGATCAATGCCAAAATTGTAGTGTGCCTTAATTCATTGGTGCATCACTATGTAACTTTGAAACCATTGATATTGGCATCGAATTGTCAATTCCATTAGCTCTGAATGGGTAGGTGAACCCTAGTGATACCCTTGTTCTAAATGTGGAGAGCCTACAATGTTCAGGGCCACCCTATACCAAAGAGTCTCTAAGATGCTCTAAGTGCATTTGGAGATCAATATTTTGAGGGTCATAACTCTAAGCTCGTGGGGGGCTATTGGTGAAATGTCAAATGCTACAAGATAATGATGTTAAGGTCTACAATAGCCTATCTCATTTCAAAGAGATTGCATTTTGTTTGGATTTGGCACAATGATCTCACTCAATGTCAAAAAAAATAGTGTGCCTCAGTTCATTGGTGCATCGCTATGTAACTTTGAAACCACTTATCTTGGTATCAAATCATCAGTGGCATTATCTCTAGATGAATAGGTGAACCCTAGTGACACCTTTTTTTTGATCATGGAGAGTCTATAATGTTTGTGGCCACCCCATACCAAAGAGTCTCTAATATACTCTAAGTGCGTTTGGAGGTCGATCTTCTGAGTGTTGTAACTCAGAGATCGTGGGGGGTATCGATGAAAAATTGAATGTTATATAATGGTGATGTTGAGGTCTACAATAACCTATCTAATTTTAGAGAGATCACATTCTATTTGGATTTGGCACCATGATCTTGCTCGATGCCAAAACTTGTAGTGTACCTTAGTTCATTGGTGGATCATTGCGTAACTTTGAAACCATTGATGTTGGCATCAAATCATCGATGCCATTAGATTTGGATGGGTAGGTGAATCCTAGTGACACCCTTTTTCCAATCACAAAGTGCCTACAACATCTATGACCACCTCATATCGAAGAGTCTCTAGGATGCTCTAAGTGTGTTTGGAGATGAATCTTTCGAGGGTTGTAACTCAGAGCTCGTGGGGGATATTGGTGAAATATTGAATGCTGCAAGATGGTCATGTCAAGGTCAACAATAATCAATCTCACTTTAGGGAGATCACATTCCATTTGGATTTGGCACAACGATCTTGCCTAATGTGAAAACTTGTAATGTGCCTCAGTTCATTGGTGCATCACTACATAAGTTTGAAACTATTGATCCTGGCATTAAATTGTCAGCACCATTAGCTCCATATGGGTGGGTAAACCCTGGTGACACCTATATTTTGACCATAGAGCCCCTATAATAAAGTATTTCATAAGACCAAAGATGGGCTCCTAAGACCAAATTGGCCATGGATTTGGCTAATTGTAAACAACTCAAGGGATTCTAGAGATCATTTCAAATTAAAAATTGCATCAAAATTTGATATAAAGGTTGATAAAATGTTCTTCAAAAAATGATTGCATTTGAATTGAGTATAAAAAACATGATCAAAATGAATGATATTCCATAAACATGAACAATACACATGATCCATGATAAATTGAACAATACTATACTAAATTTATATGTATATGCTTGTGTACATAAATGACAAAAATATATATCAAAATACATGCATCCATACACAAATTATGCAAATATACATTAAATTTCATGTATTCCATAGACAAATTACACAAATATATATCAAAATACATAGATCCATATACAAAATGTGGCTGATCATGCCATCAAAATGTATATAATATCAATGTTTCTATATACAATGTGGCATATGCCATCTCAAAATGTCTCATGATGCCTCCTACGACAACTATACTATCCTATGTTGCTAGTGGATCATCAAAATACAACATCTGCACTGAACTAGGTGGATCAAATGCCTCCTACATAAACAAAAAGGGAAAACCCAAAGTTAGACTATTGAATTTATATGATTTTATGTATCTAACATTGAATTACTCAAATACATAATGATCCTTTTTTTAATGAATATTTATAGTTTTAACTTTCATCATAAATACCTCTTTTGTTGACCTCCTATAGTGGTCAAGAGTCCTCTCATATATGTCCTCAGCAAGGCTTGAACCTCATTGATTGTTGCATGTATATGTTCAAGTATTGTTGTCATATGGATCTACAACTTAAACTATAACATTATAATTTATAACATACTAAATTTATAACATATAATAAATAATTCAAACCAACTTACCTCTGTCAAATCCTCCTTTGGATATAATGGCTACTTGAACAAAGATACAAAATTCTAACATCTAGCTTCTTGCGCAGTAGGTGTTTCCTATGAGATATAAAAGCCTAGTTTTTAAGATCTTGGAAATCAATTTATTTTTATTTATATAAAAATAAGGAAAGTAAAAAATAAATGATACTTATACATATTATGGGGCTCTCACTACGAATAGAAATGCTAGAGGGTCTATGATGTCAAATCTATTTGGACTCATCACCAGTAGCCATGCCCTGTAGCACAATTTTTTTACAAGAATGTATCAATATTTAATCACTTTAAAAGCACCTAATTACCTTTCCCTTGTCAATGGGTTGTGCCTCACTCCCCACACTCTGCCCTTGACTGATAGGTAATAGCTACAAGAGAAAAGAAAGGTTAGAAACAATATATGTTCCAATATCAAATAGAAAAACATTAAGAACACAACCTAATGCACCGTAGATGTCTCAAGGCCTATTTGAAATAGTGAAGAGTGTGACATCATCAACTTGTTTGAGCTCCTCCTCAATCATCAACTAACAATTAATGAAGATAACATACATGTATAAGTCAGTATGTGTTAAAATTAATATAATATAAAGATTGACTTTAAATTACATATGCTATAACAAAAAAGTGTATACATGTATCGAAAAAGAAGGATTCCATGGCTCTACATGCCCCCCTCTCTCACATTAGGGTGTGTAGTCTCTATAGGTGTGTCTATTGTATCATACTCCTCAAATAAAAATCGGTACTCATAATGATCACAAATAGGACCTAGACAAATATTCTTGCACGTTATGCAAGTATGGGGCACACAAGCATGTGATGATCTCACCAATGATGAACTCACGTTAGCATCATCAATATAAGGAGGCAACACTAACCTAGCATGGGATATCAATAAGATACTCAATCTATGGATGGCTCTAATAGTCTAAGAGCTAGCCTCTGTAATGATATCAGGATGTTGCATTAGAGGAGGGGGGTAGACATCGGTAGGGGAGAAAAAGTGTTAGCTTTCTTCTACTAGGAAAAGGGTCTATCCTAAGGAGCTCCTCCTCCTACACCCATGTTGGGCCTCATGCTCCAGTAGGTCACCTTCAGGCCCAAAAAAAATTCAACATACAATTTTCTAATAAAATAGAATGGGACCTCTAAATTGTTGTGTAGAGGTTTGTCAAAAACCATCCACCAACGATCCCAAAAGTCCACACACATAGCCTCATTTATGCACCATTTAATTGATAATTTGGGTTTTGTGTGGTCTACTTTTAAACTAGTTTTTGGGTTCACAAAAATGTTAACTATATCATCTTTACTTATGTTTAGGGCTATAGCCTCATCATAGTCCAACCCAACATCAAACATGGCATGCATTTGCTCACGCCAGTGAAGAGGAACATTTTGTTCATTGGTAAGTGTCTGAATATTATCCACTATGGTGTTTAATGTGGATAACATGGGAACTAATGCAAGTATAGTGTTATATGTGGTTTGGAAACCCCTTAGCTCAATAAGATTTTCTTGTATCAAATCTTCAATTTGAGGAGGTTTTTGAGGGGGTAGTGGATTGTTTGGTGGTCAGTTTTGAGGGTGTACTAGATCATTTGGTGGAGGGTTTCAAGGAACATTGTTTCATGCCTCAGTGTTATCAATATCATTCAGGTCATCCATGCCTATTAAGGTGCAAAAATCCAAAAATTACTATTTCTATTAATAGTTTTTAATTAAAATAAAAAAAATTAATGAGTTCTGTTAAAAAAAACCTAATTTTATATATAATTCATTTAAAACAATCAAATGAACAAAAAAAAATGCTTGAAATTACCAATATCATAATACTCGTTTTGCTATCAGATACTTGAAATGGGGAGAAAAAATTTGAAAAAATTTGAAAATGATTTCTCTCAAGTTTAAAAAAGAAAATTGTAGTTGTAGGTTTTAGGTAGTGGATCCCATATCAGGTACCTAATATGATATCAGGTACCTAAACAGGGTTGGTCGAAGTTTTTTGCTAGCAAATTTGAAACACTTTTAGATGTTTTAAAACTCTATTTTTTTGCACACCATGATCTTTCACATACCCATATTTGCATGTGATTGTTATTTTTGTCTCTCTAAATATTGGTTATATTTGGATGTATGTGATATCAAAATAATGTTAGTTGTAAAAGGATTTGCACAAAAATAGGGCATTAATTTTGATGGGATATTCTCTCTTGTTGTTAAGATGACTTCTATTCACACTATTCTAAGTATTGTGGCTACTAAAGATTTGTATTTATAGTAGCTTGATGCTAAAATGTCCTTTCTTCATGGTAATTTGGATGAAGGTGTGTGTGTGTGTGTGTGCGCACGCGTGAGCGCGCGCGCGCGCGCATGTGTGTGTGTGCGCATGCGCGTGCGCGCGCGCGCGCGTGTGTGTGCGTGTGTGTGTGTGTGCGTGAACATGCACGTGCATGTGTGATTTACCAATGCTTCAATGATGTCCCTGGTTTCATCAATATTGATCTCATAAGGGAGAGGTTTCACCCATGCAACTCGGGGCCTGACTGCCTGAATGTATACTCTATCATAGTCAACCATGAAACACACATCATCTTTATAATCCTCAACAAGTTTAGGAGGAATCCAGAACCTATTGTTCATCCTTTATTTGAAATCTTCAAACTAATTGTCCATTATGCTATCAAAATTTACACCCATTTATGAAATAAACTCATTTATTTGATACAAAATGGGAACATCCTTTCTCCATGCAAAAAAAACCTTTGGATGGAAAGAATTTTTGCACATAAAAGAAAAGGCACGTCAAAAAAGAACCAAATTTACAAGGGTTCTTCTTTGATGTTCTGATGCTATCCATATTCTTGTTTAATTGTTTGAGTAGTAACTTTGATAGATCAAATTCCATGTTTTTCTTCATAACTTTAAATGCTAAGTCCACTACCTCATATGGCATGCTGTTTAAACAACTAGAATTGTAAATCTTGTGGGCAATTACATGAATACCAAACCTCAACTCCACATTAGAAACAATGCTGATTTTCAAACCTCTACTGTCCCACTCGGCTAGGGTTTTCTTCTGGAGTTTATTACAATCGAGGGTTTTGGTAGATTTTTCTTTGCTTAGTATGGGAAGGCCATTAATCTTGTGAATCATCTTTTTGGTAATCAATATGGGCTTCTCTAACCATAATTGACCATTGTGTATTCGGCTAAGAATATATCTAATCCATTTTATCTCAAAACTTCTTGGCAGGTGTGCGATATGTGTCAACCCTTTTGTTTCAAGATGCTTGTGCTTGATTTTCAATGAGCCATCAACATGCATTTCCTCTGAAGCACTATCCATTTCTAGGGTTCCTATCTCCTAAATTGAATAGTTAAAGTAAGTGTAGATATTGTTAATTAGAAGTACCTTTGGTGGAATTTGAGATTGCGCACCATTAGGGTCAAGTGCCTCTGCCACTACTGGAACTAGTTTGAAATTCAATGCTTTCCACTCTACACCCTTGACCAACATCTCTGAACCCCTTTTTTCCTTGTTGCTGCTAGTGCTTATGGATGTCATTGTGCTCAGTAAGTCATGGAAATTTTTGAACAAATTCCTTAGCTACAAATTTTCTCAAAATCACTTGGAATTGCTTGTGTGCACTTGGAAATCTCTTTTCTCTATGAATATTGAAGATGTGGTGAAAAATAGAGTTGAATTCTACCCCTTTTGATGAAAATTCACCATTAATGCTAGGTACCATACTAATGTAGTGCATGATAGACTGTCATCCACTCACTAGCTCAGTAGAAACTTGAGACTCGGCGATCAAACAAAACTTTCATTACTCTTAACCTAGCTCGGTATGAACTGAACTCATGTGATCCTTCTGTATCTGAAATACTGATTTGGATCTTCTTCTTTCTTCCATTTGGAACTACTCGAGATATAGCTTGAAGATGTAGTTACAATCCCTCCTTAGAAGAATCTAATTGGAAATGGTGGAGTCACCCAGTTGTTGAGTGACATTGCCATCATTTGAATTGTTCTGCTTGGTAGATTTAGGAATCCACTGCTATCTCATCTAGTTCCTAATGTTGTCAGCTTTATCTTTTTTCTCATCTTCAACTCTTCCTATGTTCATGAAATTTTTAGCTATATGACCAATTTCAGTGCATGTATATCATCTTACCATTGAATCTCTTTTTCTTAAGTGATGCATTGAGCAGTCTATGCCAATGTGTCCATATTCTCCACAATAGTGACATCTGCACCAAGTATTGTAATCCCAACCAAATATTTCTTTAACAATTTGTTCAGCTGGATTGAATGGTTTGGATTTGCATTCAGATGCCTTGTGACCTTGTTTCTTGCATTTGTGACACTTACCTTGAAATTTTGGTTTCTCCTTGCATTCATTAGCTTTATGACCATGTTTACTACAATTGTAGTATTTTCCATTGAATTTTTCTTTTCTATTGCTCCAACATTTGTTTGATGTATGGCCTAACTTACCACAATGATTGCAAGTAGGTCTTTGATTCCTTTGGGCACCTTGTTTGGAAGATTCACCTTCTTATTTATAGCCAAGTCCTACTTTACCTTTTTGTTTATAGAGATTCTGCTCACTTTGTTGATTCAATTGATCCATATTTGCCTATGATTTCATCATCCTTTCATTGAGTTGCTTTTCAAAAATTAGATCAGATTTTAATCTCTCATTAATCTGTCTTTCAGTGATTAAATCATTCCTTAAGCTTTCATTTTCAGATCTTAGATTCATGATTTCTTCATTTGCATTGGAGAGCTAATTGATAAGACATTCTTGCTGAAGGGTTTGATTTTGATTTGCATTGTTCCTTGCCTCCAAGTCTTCACTTGCCTTATTCCTTTGTTCCAAGATTTCACACATTCTTATTGACTGAACTTCTTGTTCTTTTTTCATTTTTCTTACCTTTTCTTGCAGAGAGCCATTCTTTGCTAGGAGTTCTTTGATTGCCTCATTTGCTTCATTTGAGTTGCTTGATGGGAAAAAATCTTTAATCTTTTCTTCAACATACTGATGGTCATTCATTTGTCTTGCAAGTTCCTTCCTTCTTTTCAGGGATTGGGAAAGATGCTCTTTTTCTTCCTTGAGTTGAGCTATGGCCATTTCCAGATCTAGCTTTTCATTCTCAATAGCTTTGTCAAGTCTGAATATCTCCATTACCCTTGATCTTTACTCAAGCCTCAGAACCACAAAGCTTTGATACCAATTGTTGGAAATAATCAAGACTAGCTAGGTTACTGAGAGGGGAGGGGTGAATCAGTGACCTCAAAATTTTTAAATCAATTCAGCACTTAACCATATAAATTATTCACCATTCATTCATCTAATCTATTGCATGCATGAGAAAAGATAAACATTCATAACACATGAGCACAATATTTTGGTGACCCAGAAACCTTCCAAATAGAAAGTAAAACTGGGGTGGGGATGGTACCCACAAAACTTCACTATTGTAGTATAAAGTTGGCCTGTTAGGGCTTACATTGACCACTTCTAATGATCTACCCTGTTAAGAGCAATTTAGACTGCTAGGTCCACCTTGTTAGAGGTTTTGCAAACATACAATGAAGTATGCACTCTATTAGAAGATTTATACAAAGACTATTAAGTCTACCCTGTTAAAGGATTTGGAGAACTGATTCACCTGTCAGGATGAAACAATAGATTTGACTTACAACTTGATTGCTAAATAGATCTTGAAGTACAAATCACCTCTTGTGATTGATATGTCTTTGTTGCTCCTTAATGACCTTGTTGAATACTTTTCTCTGCTACTAATTCACATTCACTCTTCTCAAAACATTACATGTCCATTCCTTAACATACTCATGATAATAATAATACATTGCAAATGATACAATACATTACATATATACCATTCCAATAATTACAATTGCAAAGTCGGCTAAAAAAGAAGTAAACAAAATACTAGTGAGTCAGCCAAATAGTAGAAAACTTGGGCTCTTCAAGCTAACTTGGTGACCTTTTGATACTCAGCATCCTCTGCATTACTCGGCATCGTCATGCACTTGGTAGAAGTAGAAGCACGGTCCATAGTAATGACATGATGTAGCTTGGAACTTGGTAAACATTAGAGACTCAGTAGATATCGTGTCACTCAGTAAATACTGAAACCTTTGTTTACCTTGCCATCACTTGGTAAAAACTACACATTCATTACTCGATAGAAACTAACTTCATATCATGCAAAATGATGACTCAATAGATACTGTGAAGTTTGGTGACCATTATCTATTCGGTAAACACTATTGAACTACATATTCACTCTATAGCTTCAAGAATACTCAGTGTGAACTGCTTAACCACTAAACTTACAAGGTAACCACTAGATGCTCGATATAAACTATGGACTGAGTGATGAGCTTGGTAGCCATTTAGAATCGAATAAGTGTTGTCACTATTGACAAATAAAACATAATGCCAACAATATATATATATATATATATATATATATATATATATATATATATATATGTATATATTACATGAATTTTAGTCAAAGGTAAGGAGAACTTAGTGTGCAGATTGAAGAAAATTTTATATGGCTTGAAGTAAGCACCTTGGAAATGGTATCTAAATTTTGATAGTTTTATGCATGAGCATGGATATAGTAGATGTCATTCAGATCATTATGTTTATTTTAAGAGGTTGGATGATGACAACTACATTATTTTATGTTTATATGTTGATGATATGCATATAATTGGGTCTAACATGGATCACATTAAGGGAATAAAATAATAGTTAGCACATTCATTCGATATGAAGGATTTGGGGGTAGCAAAATAAATCGTTGGAATGAAAATGATTAGAGATGGGAAGAATAGAAAATTGAAATTATCTCAGGCTAATAATATTTAGAAGGTGTTGCAATGTTTCTCCATGCAGAATTCCAAAGCTTTCAACACACCTTTACCTAGTCATTTGAAGTTGACTTAAGATGTGTCCAAAGACACAAGAAGATGAGGATAAGATGTCCAAGGTACCTTACGCTTTAGTTGAAGGAAACTTGATGTATGCTATGGTATGTATGAGGCCAAATATTGGACATGCAGTAGGAATTGTTAACAAGTATATGCATCATCTTAGAATTGAGCATTGAATGCAGTCAAGTGGAATCTTAGATATTTGAGAGGAACATGCAATAAATGTCTACATTTTGGGGGCTCTACTACTGATTTACAAGGCTATGTTGACTCAAATTTGGTAGGGGATATTGATACTAGATGGAGTACTATAGGATATGTATTTACTATTGGTAGGATAATAATGAGTTGGGTTTCTTAGTTACAGAAGGATAATGCTTTATCCACTATAGAGGCACAATTTGGTGGTGCTATAGAGGAAATTAAGGAGATGATATGGCTTTAGTTCTTCATGGAAGAATTGAGACACCCATAGAGGGATTATTATTTATTTATAGATAGCTCGAGTGCCATTCATGTTGTAAAGAATTCTGCTATTTACAGTACCATTTCATTTAGCTAGTTTTGGATGATGGATAGTTAAAGTTGGACAAAATACATATAGATGATAATCCAACATATATTTTTATAATGGAAGTGACAAGGGAGAAGTTGAACCCCTCTTTAACTTTGGTTGGTCTTCTTGGCTAAATAGAATAAAGGTACAACTAAGTCTAAAGTGGTTTGATCCAGTGGGAGCCTCATGGAGTAGTGACATTGCTACATGACCAGTCTCCAAGTGGGAGATTTTTGCTAGTGTGGACCCTGATCAGTCCCCAAGTGGGAGGTTGTTAATTTGTGGTGAATCATACTCCATAATTCCTTGATAGGGTTCAAGGTTGGACTAGACCATGTCCATGGGCTTAGAGGTAGAGCCCTTGAGAAATTTGTTTTGGGTGGTACTTTATTTGCATTTTTGGGGCCAAAATGTTGTAACTTATTTTAACCCTAAAGTGAAAATTACTTGTATAAAATGGCTTAGGGTTAGGGATTTCATTATGTGTGATGTGATAATAACTTCTTGTGGTGGTATTGAATTGTAAGGGATTACATATTGTAATCACTAGATAATAAAATATTAGACTCACTATTGGTGGACATAGCCCAAGGATTGGGTGATCCACATTAAATATTTGTGTCTTGTGTTCTCTTCTGTGCAATTTATTATTTTTTGATATTGGTTATATTTGCATGTAATTTTTATTTTCTCTCTCTAAATCATAACATATATCTATTACATGCTCTTTTATTCTCATATATTCCAAGCTAATTTCCTTCTTGATGACTTTATCTCTCATACAATGATATTTAATTTTAATATGCTTAGTTTTAGATTCTTAGACATATTAATTGTACTTGTAGTATCACAATACATGATAATAGGTACATAGAATGTTATACCAACATCCTTTTACATTTGTTTCATCCACACTAATTGATTACATTCTTTTGCTACCGCTACATACTCTTCTTCTATTGTAGACTGAGAAATGCAATCTTTTTTTACTCTTAACAATGATACCAATCTTCATCCAGGAAAAAATAATCCTCCACTTGTTCTTTTCATGTCATCTATATTTCCTATCGAATTAGCATCAATATAGGCATACAATGTAAAGTCATTAGATCTATCATGCCACAAACCGTATTCCAAAGTTCCAATCAAGTATCTAAACATTCTTTTACTATTGTAAGATGTGATTCCTTAGGATCTACTTGATACCTTGCTACAATCTTAACTACACTATCAATATTAGGTCTACTATGAGCCAAATAATGTAAGCAATCAATCATCGATCTATATCTTGTTTAAATAGTGCTAGGGGAATCATCATTATTTTTTAACTTGCATCATGTTCTTATAGGTTTTCTAACCTATTTACAATTTCCCACACCAAATATTACCAAAAATTCCTTAAGATACATACTTTGAGATATAAAAAATTCAATCCTTTATTTGTTACAATCCCAAAAAGTACCTTATCTCACTAATCATAAAAATCTCAAATTCACTTTTCATTTCATTAATAAATTTATTACTTATTTCTTCATTTCCTCCAAAAATGATATCCTCCAAAAATACCTCAATAATCAATAAACCACCTGGATTAACTATGAAGAAAAAATTATTGTCTACATTACTTTTCTTGAATCCCAAGTTTATCATGTTAATTATCCAACTTCGCATACCAAGTTCTAGGTGTTTGCTTCAGTCCATAAAGTGATTTCTCTTACTTACATATCATATCCTTTTGTTCTATTAACATAAATCCATCACGATGCTCAATGTAGACTTCTTCTTCAAGTTTTCCATTTAATAAAGTAGATTTAACATTCATTTGATATACTAAGAAATTTGTGTTTGATGTATAAGCTAAAAAATTGCTACTTCTAATATTTCTATTGAAGAAAAGGTTTCTTCAAACTCTGTACCTTCCTACTGAGGGTAACCTTTACACTGTAGTATTTCCTTATTCGTTAGCACTTCTCCTTTCTCATTCATGTTTTTTTTCTAAATACTCATTTTGTTCCTATAACATTCTTATTTTTAATCTTAGGGAATAATTCTCATGTATTGTTCTTCTCAATCTTCTCAAGTTCTCCCTTCATAAGATTAATCTAAGATTTGTTTTTGCATGCTTCATTAGTATTCTTAGGTTCAATACTCCACTACTCTAACCAATAATATGATTTTTAGGATGATTTGAAGAAACATACCTTGGTGTTCTCTATTCTTTTCTAGGTTCATCAAGTTAAATTTGAATTCCATCATCAATCTCAAAGAATAGTTCTTGTTCTGTATTCTAATTTTGAACAAATCTCTGAGTTATACTTGCCTAATTTGAATAATTTTCTAAATCATATTCAAAAGTTCTTTCTTGTACCTATAATCTTTCATCGACTATGAAATTTGTTTTTTTAATAAATCTCTTCAATCTCAAGTTATAACATTTAAAAGCCTTACTTTTACTAAAATATCTAAGAAATATACCTTCATCACTTCTAGGATCAAACTTCCCCATTTCATCATCTCTTTTGATATAACATTTACTTTCAATTTTTTTCAAATAGTTAAGTATAGGTGTATTAGCAAACCGAATCACATAAGGTGTTTTACTTGTTCCTTGTCTAATTTGAACTTAGTTTATGGTGTATATTATTGTATTAACTACTTTTCTTGAATGTATATGTGATACCTAACTCTAAAGCAACATCTCTCATATGACCTTACTAATTGCTCTATTTCTTCTTTCTACTATTTCATTTTATTGTGGTACTTTCAATGCTAAAGTTTGTCTACAAATTCCATGATCCTTATAATATGTATTAAAATAATTACATGTAGTTTCTCCTCCTCTGCCAAACCTTAAATATTTCACCCTTAATCTAGATTAAATATTTCACCCTTAATCTAGATTCAATATCCTGAATATATCAAATGCTTTAGGCTTTCCCTCAAGAAAGAAACTCACACCATCCTAGGGAAATTATCAATAAAAAGAATAAAGTTTATCTCACCATATAATGTTCTTGTCTTGGTAGGCCCACATAAATATGTGTGTACAATCTCCAATTTCTCTAAAGTAGTGAATTTTTTAAATCTGAAATGTGCTCCTTTTCTATTTAACCATTACACATTCCTTGTACATCATTTTAAAAGGTTGTAAAATCTTAGGTGGATTTCTAACCACATTATAATTAGTCACTTTCACTATATTATTAAATTTTATACGAAAAAATCTCCTATTCCATAATCAAGTGTTATAAAAATTTACAACAAAACAACTTATCTCAATGGGGCTCATGTGAAATACATTACATTTACTCATTGTACCTATGAAAATCTCATTTCCTTATGTATCCTTAATTGAATATTTTTTATCATTGAATTGAAAATGATAACCCTTGATAACAATTTTTCCAACACTTAACAAGTTACGATGAAGGGTGCTCCACTTAATACCATGAATCCATAACAGAAACAAAGAAACAACAATAAATACAAGAACAAAATATGGACTTCTTATTATCGCAACAAATGTGGAATTACATTATTCACAAGTACATTATGCTAGCTCACATGGGCACCTTCATTATAGTAATCTATAAGGCTAAGCTATGAACTACCACCCAAAGCTATCTTAGACAAAGTTCGAGCCTTTCTTAAATAAGCAATTTTATGCTGCTCAAGAAGGTTCTAGATGCTCAAACTTAATACCTACAACCAAAAGACCCTAACAAAACATATAGAGTTAGTCTAATACATATTTGACATTTATTTTGGAAATTAGGTAGCCCAACTTTGAAAGGTCATAACTCTCGAATCGTTTCTCTGAATGGCTATTATAACCACTTTTTGGAAATACTAGCTCTTGATCTATAGGCTTAGAATTGCACAAGCGCCCTTTCATCAAGTTTTCAAACCTCATCTAGGAACCCTAAGGCCTCTAATGGTGAGCCTAAAGATTTTTCTACAAATTGTTTCCATAAAAAATCCTCAATAACTTCTCTGATACTTAAGCAAGAGAAAAGAGATTTTTATGGTAGGCTTATAACTCTAAAATGAACCTTCATGTAGAAAATGAGAACATTATGAGCTCATATGAAAAAATTACTAAAAATAGCAATTTCTCAGAAATAGCAACCCCTTGTCTACTAGTCCCTATTAAAATAGAAAAGACTAAAAAGAAAAATATTTTTGGGTGATGCAAGATTTCTCTTACACCTCAGATGCTCTTGCATCAGACACTTGGGGTAATTTGAGAAGTGACTCTGTCACGTGTTAGGTGTTCAGAGGAGAACCAAAATTGTTAACCTCCTCCCTTGCTAGCCATGATGAATCCTCTACTAGCCTCCCTTTCCATTTGATCATGTATTCCTCATAAGTTTTGTTCCTTGTACTTTTGCCAATAAAACTATCCAATATCTCCTCAATCTTCTTTCTAGCCAAACTAGCTATTGGAATACTCCACTACACTTCTGTAACTTCATCTCCATCACCTCCTTCATAATACTCTATCAAATATGAAATATTAAATACTGGTAAAATATTCAATTTAGTAGGCAACTCCACTTCAGAAGCATTTCCAGAATCATGCCTGTTTCACTATCTTGCATGGTCTAAACTTCTTCATTTTCAGCTTATCATATGTACCCACTGGAAAACACTCCTTTCTCAAATGATTCATGACTTCATCTATAATCTAAAATTTCTTATATCTCCTTTTCACATCTGCCTTAGCCTTGTAATATGTATTCATCTTTATAATGTGCTTCCTCACCTCCTTATGGATGTTCTTCAAATATTCAACAAATTCTTCTACTTTAGAACTACTTATCTCTTCTTTATCCAACTACCTCAATTCAGAAGAATTTTTGGGACTACTCCTGTATACAATCTAGAATTGTGATTTACCAATACTCCTATTGACAAAATTATTATATGAAAATTTTGCCTATGGTAAAATCAGATCCCATCCTTTTGGTTTTTTTCCAACCAAACATCTCAACAAGTTTCCTAAACTAAAATTTATAACATCTATATGTCTATTAGTCTATGGATGATGTGATAAACTAAACTTCAAATCTATCTTCAACTTCTTCCATAATGTATGCCAGAAATATCCAACAAATTTGGTATCTCAATACGAAACTATACTCTTTGGTAGACCATGTAGTCTCATCACTTCTTTGAAAAATAACTCTACTACATGAACAACATCACTAGTCTTCCTACAAGGAATAAAATGTGCCATCTTTGAAAACTAGTCAACCACTACAAAAATAGAATCATACCTACATCGTGTCCTCGGTAATCCAAGAACAAATTGATGCTAACGTCCTCCCACAGCTTCTCTGGTATAGGTAATGACTAATATAACCCTATATTCTGCTTCACTCCTTTCGCCATCTAACATATTCTACAACTATATACAAATTTCTTCACATCTTGCTACAACTATGCCTAGTAATAATTCTTAGCAACCAAAGCTATGGTTTTATCTCTGTCAAAGTGTCCAGCCAATCCTCCACTAATCTTCCTTTGAACAACATACTATCCTAGATCATGAAATCCAACCACTTTGTCTTGTCAAGTGTAATAAGTTCTGTACAAGCCTTCCATGCTTCACCAAAGTCAAGATAATCTGAATACAAAGTATCGAGTTCTTGGAACCCAACCACCTCTATCTATATTTCTGTCAGCAAAAGTTGTCTTCTACTAAGAGCATCTACAACTTTTTTATACTTCCCACTCCCATGTTTCAAAACAAATGTATAACTCTAATAAAACTCAACCCACTTCAAATATCTTTGGTTTATTTTTCCTTGACTATTCAAATATTGCAAAGCTTGATGATAAATATACAAAACAAACTCCTTAGGAAGAAGATAGTGTCTCCACTTCTTCAATGCTTAAACTATAGCATAAAATTCTTGATCATAAATAGAATATTTTCTTTTTGTATAATTCAATTTCTCAATGAAATAAGCAATAGGTTTACCTTCTTGGCTCAAAATAGCTCCTATTGCAGTACCACTAGCATCATAGTCTACTTGAAACACATTGTTAAAATTAGGAAGTGCTAAAATAGGTTGCTCAGTAAATTTATATTTCAATAGATTAAAACTCTTATCTGCTCCTACAGTCCACTTGAATTTTTTCCTATCCCCTCTCATGGTTTTAGTCAGGGGTCCACAAATACTACAAAAACCTCTTATGAACTTTTTGTAAATACTAGCCAGTCCATGAAAATATCTTAACTTTGTCACACTCCTTGGAGTAGGCCATTCAAGGATAGCCTTCACTTTCTCTAGGTCCATTTTCCGATCTTCTACTGAGACTACAAATCCCAAGTACACCAATTCCTTTTTTACAAAACTGCACTTCTTTAGGTTTATTAACAACTTTTCTTCCCTCAACTTATCAAACACCTTTTAAATATAAATCAAATATTACTCCAATGTCTTACCAAAGATCAAAATATCATCTAGGTAAACAATGACAAACTTACTCAAAAACTCTTTCAATACCTCATTCATGACCCTCATGAAAGTGCTTGGTGCATTGGTTATCCCAAAAGGCATGACTAACCACTCATACAATCCTTCCCTTGTCTTGAAAGTACTATTCCATTCATCTCCTTCTCCGATGCGAATCTAATGGTACCCACTCTTCAGATCTATCTTTGTGAAATACTGAACCCCACTCAAACAATCCATAATATCATTGATCATTGGCAATAGAAATCTATATTTGATTTTGATCTTGTTGATAACACAAGAATCTATGCACATCCTCCATCCTCCATTCTTCTTTGGTGCTAATATGATTGGTACAACACATGGACTCAAACTCTCTCAAATCAACCCCTTTTGCAACAACTCATGAACTTGTTTGTTCAATTCTTCACTTTCTGCTCAAGTCATTCTATGTGTTGCCTTGTTTGGAAAACTAGCTCTTGGAACCAAATCCATTTGGTGACTGATCTTCCTCATTGGGGGAAATTCATCAGGTACATTATCTGATATAGTAACAGAAAACTTTCCCAATATATTTGCAACTTTTGTAGGTACCTCCTCTACTTCTTCTTTACTATCTTTTGGAATTATAGCAAAACACATATGCTCATGCTTCATACCTTTGAGAAACTCTTTTCCATCAATAATACATATTCTAGCAGCACTATATACCTTTTATTCTTTATCTTGTAATGGGTTCAACTTATGCTTCACTCCATCCTTAGTCAGAGTGTTGATATTTTCTCACCCATCATGTATGACATGCCTGTCAAATTGCCATAGCCTACCCAACAACATATGACATATGTCCATAGGTATGATATCACAAAGTATGTCATCCTGGTAGCTTCCAATTTTGAACTTCATTGAGCATTGCTCATTGACCATGACCTTGTGGTCATCTTGCACCCAAGCAATACAATATGGACGTAGGTGTTTCTACCTCTTTAGCTTCATCTTTGTGACCATCATTTCTAACACTAGATTGTCAATACTTCCACTATCAATGGTCACATCATAACACTTATCTTTACATATGCACCTTGTGTGAAACAATCTCCTTCTTTGATTAGGTTCATTCTCACCACTCAAAGTAGGACTTCTCCTCTTTCAAAATCTTCATACTGTGATGATCTAGCATCTTCATAAACATGTGCAACTTTGGCCTAGCCTTCTATTCTTTGATCTATCCTTCCTTGCCACTGGGAACATTCAAACGCTCTATGTCCTTCTTATTAGTAGTAAAAACATTTCCCATTGAAGCCTCCTCTTCCAGATCCTTGTCCTCTGCCTCTTCCTCTCTCATCTTTATTATTATGATCATGGAAATGATTGGAATTATTTCCCCTTTGTTTTTGACTACTACTTCTAGCCTCATCCTTGTTCTTTTGATCATTATTATAGCCTCCATAAGATCATCCACTAGTTCTTCGACTGTAACCTCTTCCACTATTCTTGTTGTCAAACTTCTTGCTCAGTTTGTCCTCAACTCTTAGGGAAAATTGGTATGCCTCCTCAATAGTGTTCACTCAAACTAGACTTATCTCATCTTGAATACTTGATCTTAACCCATTAAGATAATGGGCCACTTTCTCCTTATCAACTTTTGCATGGCCAGTTCTAATGAGAACTCAATAGAACTCTTTGGTATATTTTTGAATAGATTTTCCCACTTGTGTCAACCCTTGCATTTTCTTCAATAGATCAAGATCATAATCCATAAGAATGAATTGTCATTTTAGTTTAGCTATCATCTGAACCCATCTGGTGATTTTGTCCTTTCCCTATATATTTTGCTCCAACTGAACCTCCTACCACCAAATCTTTGCATGTCCATTCAGTTTCACCTTCACAAACTTGACCTTATTAGGATCCTCAATATCTTCACACTCAAAGTACTCCTCTAGTTCATTGATCTAATCGATTAGCTCCTCTAGGTTAAGATTTCCCAAAAATGTGGGAACCTAAAACTTAGGTCTTTTTTCCAATCTTGGAGATGGCCTTAAAAAACCTCTCTTTCTTTTTGCATTTGTTCTTCCAATGCTTGCACTTGTATTTGGAGGGCTCTAAAACCCTAAGGGTAACACCTATAGCTCTTCTGCCATGCTCTCTTTGTGGAAGCTTTTTTGCACTTTCACTAAAATTCTAGTGCAAACCTCTTCAGAATTGGTGATCTATCTACATTCTTAGCCTAAACCATGGCCCTAGTGTGAACTGCCTCATAGTCGATAATCTATCCACACATTCAAAAAATCTAGCTCTGATACCACTTGATGAAGGGTTCTTCCCTTAATACCATAAACCCATAATAGAAACAAAGAAACAACATCAAGTGCAAGAATAAAATATGGACTTCTTATTATTGCTGTAAATGCAAGATTACAAAATTCACAAGTACAATATTTTAACCCATATGAGTTCCTTCATTACAATAATCTAGAAGACTAAGCTATGAACTATCAACTAGAGCTGTCCTAGATAATGCCTTTTTTAAATAAGCAATTTTATGTCACCTAGGAAGGTTCTAGATGCTCAAACTTAATACCTAGGGCCAATAGACCCTAACAAAACATACAAAGACAATCAAATACATCTTTGATATTTATTTTTAAAATTTTGGGTAGCCCAACTTCGAAAGGCCATAACTCTCAAATAGTTTCTTTGATTGGCTATTATAACCACTTTTTAGAAATGCCAACTCTTGATCTATAGGCTTAGGACATTACAAGTGCCCTTCCCTTGAGTTTTTAGATCTCATTTGGGACTCTAAGGCCTCTAACAATGAGCCTAAAGATTTTCCTTGCAAATTGTTTCCACTAAAAATATGTAATAACTTCTCTAATACTTGAGCTAGAGCAATCTGATTTTTATGTTAGGCTTATAACTCTAAAATGAACCTTGATGTAGAAAATGAGAACATTCGAAGCTCGGATGATAAACTTATTAAAAATAACAAGTACCTAGAAATAGCAACCCCCTATTTACTAGTCCTTATTAAAATAGAAAAGATTGAAAAGAAAACTATTTTTGGTTGATGCAAGTGTTGAGATAATGGGTGTTGCACACATTGCATAATATTGTTATATTTTATTTTGTTATGTAATGTTGTACCTAGATGGACGTGCAACATGTAAAGATTCCCATGGAATATTTTTGATGAGTTGTATTGTAACATTGTGATAATATTTTATGTAATTATTTAATATTGGGGAAAAGAATTAAATGCCCAATATTAAATGTGGGGTCAGTGGGTTAGGTAGCACATGGTTTTAGCACATGGTTTATGTAATACCACTTGGTGGTTTTGTGGGACTTGCTACTATATAAGCAGCCACAAGGGTAGTTGTTGTAGAGAGATAGAGAGTGACAAGGAGAAGACAAAAGGCAAGAGTCAAGCGGGACAAGGCTTGACAGGTTAGCCAAGGGAGCATTTGTGAAGGTTGAAAGCATGGCATGGGATGTGTGGATTCATGCTTATTCACATAGTTTTCTTGGTTGTGGCTATGGCCATGAAGGATTCCATGGTTGTATGGCAATGGTATTTTTGCTGAATAATACATGATGATGGATGCTTTTGGAGGCTGAGTTTTTCCCTCAATGAGGGTTTCCCAGGGTATATCTTGTGTCACAATTTTGTGAGTATGTTGTCTTTTCTCTTGCATGTGGATTTTAATTCCGTGTTTATTTTAGATCTATTATGGGTTATGTGGAAACAGTTATATTCTTTGTTGCCAAGTTTTCTTACAGCAAGATTGCTCTTGTTGTGATGTGGAGCCTAATCAGAGTTAAAAGTTTATTCAACATAGTTTTCTCCCCATATTATTTCTATGAGCGTTTGGGGGCAACACCCCCAAGATGAAGTCAAGGGGTAGTGCCCCAGGTGTGCTCCCTATCATAGTATAGGGTGGGGTCGAGGGGCAACACCCCCAAGATGAAGTCAAGGGGTAGTGCCCCAGGTGTGCTCCCTATCATAGTATAGGGTGGGATCGAGGGGCAACACCCCCATGAGGATTTTTAGGGATAGTGCCCTTGAAGCAAAAAATGCCCTTATATTGTAAAAGGTGTTGACTGCTATTTTTCCTATTGGACAACTTATTCTAGCCCTAATTTTGTAAGTGGCAAAAGCTTGTATAAAAAGGCTTAGGATTAGGGATTTCATAATGTAATGGTGATATTGTAGCTTCTTGCAGTGGTATTGAGTTGTAAGGGATTGCAGATTATAATCATTGGATAATAATAATATTGGACTTGTTGTTGGTGGACATAGCCTAGGGATTGGGTGAACTATGTTAAATCTTGGTGTCTTGTGTTCACTTTTTTATGATCTATTATTTAAAGATATTGGTTATATTTGCAAGTAACTATTATTTTTGTTTAAGATAAATCCTAACAACTCTTACACCCATGATGCTCCTACATTAAGTTATGTTTCAATCCATCAACAAATAATACATTATCAGTGTTAGTCAAATAATACATGAAGTAAAATAATACATGAACAGATATATAACCTTTTTTCTTTTATCAAGAAAGGTGCATTGTTACCAACTCTAACAACACCTCCATCATAGCTCTTTAATTAAAAAATCATATCTTTTTCACCTATCATGTGATTTGAACAACCACTATCTATGATCTATTCTTTTTTCTTTTTTCTCAACATGTGAAACTTAACAAGACTTTATTATGTAATAGAAACACATCCCTTTTCATCTTCATCACATCACTATCTTTGAAATTTATATCCTTGAATTCAACCTCATCATCCCTAACATAAAGATTTTCTTTAGGAAATTTTGATTTGTAAGCTCTATGTTTCACCTTAGGTTCTATTGTAGGACATCTAGAAGAAAACTAACAACTCTTCTTATAGTAATAGAAAACAAAGGGTAACTTGTTTTTGAATACTTCCTTAACTTTAAGATTCCTCTTTGCAACCAAAGCTTCAAATTCATCCATCCTTCTTTCTTCTTCTTGAATTTATGCCCATTCACTTGCATATCCTCCATGATTTTTACCACTAGTGCTTTCACTCTTTGTTAGTACTCTTTTATCTTAATGTGTACTATCTCTAAAAGCACTCTCAATGCTAGGCAAAGCATCTTTTAATATTCTAGTTTTAAAATCTTTCAACTTACCAATTAATGTTTCCCTATGAAAACCTTTAATAAGAGGAATGAATTTTTCAATTGCATTTACCTTGTTTTCTTAAACTAGTGTTAAGGACATGACAATCTTTTGAACAAATCCATATTTTATCATAGTTCCTTATAATTTTTTTTATCCCTATCGTAATCTCAATAAACCTCTAAATATATGATCTAACTCTCTCATCTTGCATTATAACATTTTTTAACTTAGTCTTCCAATTCTACACCTTTACTTCCTTTGTAAAAATATCACCTTCATATCGCAAATAGTCTAACTTAGTCTAAATATCATGTACCAGGTCAAGTTCCTTTACCTCAATAAACTCTAATTTAGATAGGCATTGCTAAGTGCTTCTCCTACAATAATGTTGTATTAGAATATCTTACTTTCTTCATCTGTGCATGAAGATAGCTCATTCTATTCTTGACATCGGTTTCATTCTTTGTAATCAACCAGTAATAAATTTCCATATAGATCAAATGTGTTGACATCTCACTCTTCGTATTTTTGTAATCATCACCATAAAATTTAGGACTTTTCTTCTTGTAAATAATTGTAGATCTCCTCAAGCTATCAATATTCCTTCTTGAAGAGGACCTAATGCTCTGATACCAATTAATAAGAAGTAAAGTCTAAAAATAATGGGGGGGAGGGGATGAATTAGTTGTGACCAAATATAATTAAATGCAAACTTATAAATCTGATCTCCAACCATTAAAATAATGATGCACAACAAAAACAAAAACATAAATGACAACACAATGATTTTTTGACTAGGGAAAGCCCATGTAGGGATGGTACCCACAAGATAATGTACTATATATAAGTTCCATTTTTAAGGATGTGATACTATTAGGAGTCAAATAAAATATGTTTAGTATAATAGTCCATGTTATAGGAAAAATTCCTATTAAAAGACTTTTGAACCCTTCTTAGAAGGTTCCAACCCTATTAGAAGTTGAAAGGAAACAAGTAGACCTACTGTCTAAATGCTCCAACAAATGTGAAAGGTAGTCTTTTAGGATAACATATCCAAAAGCACGAACTACCTAATATGAAATTTGCCAAAATATTTCCTTTGAAGTTAACCTTGATCAACCAACATCATCTATGCTCTTCTATAATCATCTAGCATAAAATCTCACATAATACTCAACTAATCACCCATTAACACACATCCAACCAAGGAAAACATCTTTCCTTTATACTCTTTATAAATAATTAGTCAGGTTGTTTTTTTGAGCTTCCCCAATGAACATTCAATTATATAAGACCATGCTAATACATACACAAGGTTCATGAGCATCATTATAATAAGGTTCCAACATGTTATGCTAATAACATTATATTTTTAAATAAATAATTATATGTTTCCTCAACACAATCGGTTGCTAGTAAAATATACCACATGCTAATCATTAGTGACCTTTCTAGAATAATCCAAACACTTCTTAATAAAAAACATAGGCACAAGAACAAGTCTTCTATTATCTTCTTAGATCTCCATGGTTAATTCCTACTCACCAAAAAGATATATCCAAAATGCCAATGACTATCCATGTCATTGTTTCTTGTAGACTAGTTTGCTAACAATCTTCATTAAACAAACTCTAACTTAACAAAATTTTCACATAAGACATAGAGGAAATATATACAATATATATAATCATTATATTACACACATGTAAGCTCACATGCATAATATTGTCACCAACTAACCTCATTGTACTGATAATCAACTTGTAATATATAGAATTTGTGTATACCATCAATATGCAAACATATGTTATCATCAATAACAAAACTAGTTATCAAGATAACATCTTAGAAACTCATCCAAGTGCCAACAAGTACCTCAATTCCTAACAATAGTGCCTCCAAGAGAGACCCAAATTTGAACATATGGAAGTGTCAATTCTCACCATTTGTAATCTAATCTTGATATTTTGATGTGAGCATTAGAAATAATCCTAAATATTAAAATACCTCAAGAGTCCTATATAAGGCAACCATTTATCACTCACAAAGGTTAATATTTTAATTTGAGATTTTTAAAATAATTTCTTTAGTCAAGAGAAAATCTAAGTCAAGTATTATCGAGTTACACCAACTTATCTTTGGAAGAATGTTTACATGATGGATTTTGTTATGATTTTCCTTTTAATTGTATCAATTCTTGGAAGACTTATCTATATATATGAATGTATCACTACCATTATCAATCCCAAGGTAGTATAATTTCAATAAAAAAATAGTTTTTACCCTACAAGACATGAGCTATATTTTCATCATCATAGTCATAGTAGAGGTGAAAGAACTAACATGTGGTTAGACTTATGCAAGATCCTACCCACTGCAACCATGTTTCTCTCTTTTGTGATGAAAGTTAAATAACTAACATCAAATTTGTATATTGTATATATAATATACAAATTAAAATAATTTTAGACTTTGAATAGGCAAAAAATCTAGGTATATATCATTAGCTCAAGTGTATAAAAAATTTAAGCTATATTTAAGAGGGAAAGATTTATAGGGAATCCTAACATGAAATAGAAAACCTTAGATGACACAAAGACCTTCACATTTTAGGCACCTAGCTCACTTGGCCAACAATTTTAGTTGTGGATCCAATACCAAGTTCCTCTATGCATCTCTTTTTGAGACATGAATTTATATATATTTTATTGTTCTATAAATTTCATTTTGTGTTGAATTATGCAAATTTTGCATCATTTTACCCAATAATTAAATATTCAATGTGAAATTAGAAATAGATGACATTATGCACAAAATTCAAGTATGTTTTGGGATTGATGTTGGATCTCGATGTGTATTTCCTCCAATGCATTATACACACACACACACACGCACACACACACACACACACACACACACACACACACACACACACACACACACACACACACACACACACACACACACACACATAGATCTTATTTTATATATGGAAATTAGGATTCCATTTAAATGAATTTCGACACCTAGATGCACTATAGACATGAATCTAATAAATTTTATAGGAACCAACATACTAGCATCTCCAACCCACACAACTAAGCATTAATGAACAAAAACATGTAATCATCTCTTTGAAGAAAGGCTATAAGAATTTTCCTTAGGGAAAAATTGCCCAAGATCAAGGAACTCAAGCACACACACAAGAATAGATCAAAAGAGTATGATCAGAATAACAATATACTATTCAATTGATGTACATACGCACTAGGAATGCCTGAATATAAACGGCTCTAGAATGCTTCTAGAATGCCTAGGAGTCAACACACTAATAAGTCATACAACAAGGCACATGTCCACCAGGAGTGGATTATCCTTCATTAAGTATAGGAGTAAGTGTGATGATGAGAGGATAAGCCTACACAGGTGTAGCACATAAAATTATGTTGTAGGCACCATGTGCTAAAATAGGAGTGTGAATAAATGTGTTTTCAACATGACAACTCAATTAATTATAAAAACTCCAATTTTTTTGACAACATTTGCTAAATTAGAGTTGCTTACTCCAGTGTTGTCAACATGACAACTCATAAGAGTGCATAGAATCCTAGGTGTCTCACCTAATAAATAATAAAATAATGCATTGACCTAAGTAAACTAAAGTAAAGTGTAATAAGTAAATAATTATTTACACCAAAACTCCCCCTTAAGTGCAACTTAGGGGAATGCACTTAAGCTTACGAAAAGTAGGATGAAAATGCATATTGGGTCCTAGCTACTAGGCCATGTTAGGTACCCATAAACAAAATACAATGTAATCTCTCATAAAGCAAAGAAAGAGGGAAAATCCCATGGGAAAAACCCTCCCCCAAAAAGAGAGATGAAAAATCAAGATGCATGGATGGATGGAGTAATCAAGACCTCATGCCCCACCCCCCTCATTATGACATAGATCAAGTATATACAATAGAGAAGTATGAGAAGAACACAATCCCAATAGAGGAAAGGGTCCTCCCCACAATAGAGAAGAAGAAAGGAGACAAGGTAGTCAATCCCCCCCTCCCACTCAAATGTAGAATGTTGATCAGTGATAGCTACTCCAATGTAGAAGCTAATCCATGACTGCTGAATACTGTTCCTCCCCTTTAGAAGAAACAATATCATTGGTACAAATGAGATGCTTCCCCAATGTGTGGAAAGAATCTTGATGATGAATGGTGTCTCTAAGACCTAATAAACTATCCTTGTGTCGATAGTGAGTGTTGCCCCTTCCAATGCTGTTGAAAAGAACAATGTCAGATTTAGCAAGGATGTATATAGAACATGTTCGAAAGAACCAATTGTCTCCTCAAATGATAAAGAGACCTCTTGCAACTGTTGTACATAAGGATCCACAATCATATCAACCTGTAAAGACTGATCATGTAGAGAATGGACAAGAGGGTTTTAGTGTGCCCTTGTGACAACTAAAGAAGGATCTTCCTCATCAAAGAGAAGATATAGATCATTAATGATGTCTCTCAAATTTTCTATGTATGATTCCACAAAAAACATGAAATATCTGTCAAGAAGTCATCCCCTAATGCTAGGACCTGAAGACAAGGTGTACCCTACTGTGCTAGACCTATCACTATGGTGATGTATGTACGTGGAATGTGCTAATGTTGTGACCATGTGCTATAATTGTCAATAGGATCCCACATATCTAAGCCTGTTGAATCACTATCACTATTGTCACTATCAGTTTCCACAATGTATGAAGTACAAAGAGGATTAGAGGATAAGCTAGGTGAACTTTCCTCAAAGTGAACATTTCTCTCTATAAAAATCTCATGAGTCTCAAGATCCATAAGTCTATATGCCCTAACAATTTATTCATATCTAATGAAAGTACGAGGCCTTGTTGGTGGTGCCTTGCATTCCCTTGAAGATATGTTTGCCCATGCTGGACAACCAAAGACTCTGAAGTGTTACACAACTGAGTTTTTGCTACAATATGCCTCAAAAAGAGTCTTTCTATCTAAGACCTTATGAGGAGACCTATTAAGTATGTGATTGGCACTACTGATAGCTTTGACTTCAATTGATGGATCAAGATACTTGGCTTGAATCATACAACTTGCCATAGACTTAAGAGTTCTAATCCTCATTTCTACAACACTTGTCTTTTGTGGTCTGAAGATCAATACCCTCAAGTTTGAAAAAGTCTCTAAGTCTTGAGTTCACATATCTACTTTCATTGTCCATACAAAGAACTTTGATGGCTTTCATTGATTTCTTTTCAACATGACTCTTGAAGGCTAGAAACTTATCAAACACTTCATTCTTGTGATCAAGAAAATAGAGCCATGTGTAGCATGAAAAGTCATCAATGAAAGTGAGGATGTAGTGACCCTTGCTAACTGAAGTTACTACAAAAGGACCTTCTAGAACTATGTAAACCAACTCAAGAGTGACTGATGCTCTCCAAGACTTCCCTTTATCAATATTCTCTTCTAGATGCATATCCAAGGAAAAAGTTAAACATTTACCCTTAGAAAAGTTGATTGTAGGTACACCTTTGACCATATTGTTGGAGCAAAGTTGATGAAGATAGAAGAAGGCAAGATGACCATACCACACATGCCATAATGTACTTTATGAATGAGATTGAGACAACAAGGCATGTGAAGGAGACTTAGCCACAAGGTGGGAGAAAGAATAAAGCATTTTTTGATGATTGACTTTACCCATTGCAACCAATGAATCATCTTTAAGATTGTACACCATTATTGAATCAAGAAGGAACTCAACTTTATTACCATCTCCATAGTGAGTGATCTGGTAGATTGAGAGGAGATTAGGGCTAAGGTTGGGAAGATAGAGAACTTCTTTGAACTCCCCATTTTCCATCTCAAATTCTCCTTTTGCTTCAACCTATATTTTTGTATCATCTCCTACAAAGATATATGGTACCTTAGACTACTTCAATGAAGAAAAGTCTCCTTTTGAAGAACCCATATGATATGAGACACTTGAGTCAAGAATCCATTCCCTTGAAGAACTGGAACTAGCCATAAGTGCTTGCCGTTTTCCCTTTGAAGTGAGTGGAGTTGAATTATTGGAAGCATTTGGCATATTGATTCTGCTCATCCTTAGTAAGTTTTCCAACTTATCAATTCTCTTAGTCTTGCAATGATGCTTATCATGATTTGGTTTCTTACAATATGCACAAAATAATTTTTCCTTCTTATCATTGTTTTCATTCTTGTTGGAAGAAGAATTGCCTTGCTGTGAGGAAGAAGATTGTTGGGTCTCTAATTGTGATTTTTGATTCCACTGCTTCTTCTTGCTATTGGTAGAACTTTTAACTTGTTGAGTTGATTAGTTCTCATTAGTAGCCATCAATTCCTTTATCTTTGATGACTTGAGAATTCCCACATCTATCAACTTGGATTGTTCCAACATCAACATTTCTACGAATGTATCAAGTGTAGGCTTAGTGAAGGCACTTCCCATGGTCAATTTGTGAGTGTTGTAACTTGACACAAAAGATGCATACTATAAAGGTAGCCTCTTCAAAATGTGATGAATCAATCAATCATCCTTCATGGGATTACCGTAATCTTTAAGTAGTGCTCTCAATTCATTGGTTTTGTTGATTTAATCTTGAATTGTGTCAAAATTCTTAGGATCCACGAGAAGTAGATAATCCTCAATTTGGTATCCCTTTTCCTCATCCACCTTACCATACAACCCTTCAAGTTTGTCCCAAGTAGGCTTGGCTTCCTTAAAGCTAGAAATGTGGAAGAAGAGATCTCTATGTACACAACTCCTGGTTATTCCTAAAGCTTGATTGTCTTTAATTTTCCAATCAATTAGAGTTGTACCATCAGTGGGTTTGGTAATTGTACCATCAACATATAGATTTAAACCCTTTTCCATTAATCTACTCCATACAATATCTTTCCATGTAATATAATTGTGTGAAGTTAGAAGTGGAGTTTTAGGTGAATGATGATGTAGAAAAAAAAAAAAGAGAACAAAAGAGAGACACAAGAACATAAGAGACACCCCCTATTCACTCAATCAAAAGACCCCCCCAAAAATGATGCTTTTGGTACTTTATATGTAGTGCATGTACAATAGGCCACTTGTTAGAATGTACAAAGTGGACTTCTAATTTTACTATTTACAATTGGCTTTTGAGGCTCAAATATATCACTAAGCACTGTAGCTCAGATGTACAACAATTTTGAAAAGTAATCAAAGCAATACAATGCAGAAAAAGCCCTAAGTCTAAAAGTGATATTTCTGTCCACACAACCCTATAATTTATCTGCAGATCTAGAAAGTAGACAAAAAATTAAGCATTTAAAAGAAAAAATGAAACCTAAAAATGTGTTTAGATGAGCCTATATAGAGCATTTGAAGTTGCAAAATGTAGGATTGGATAGGTATAGTCACCAAAAATGCAATTTCTAACAAATTCGTGCACCAAAACTAGAAAAGAATTGCACCACTAAATTTTTTAGGAAACTCTACCCAAAATCAAAAAAATTGCACCTAATTTAGAGTCTAGATGATTGAGTTATGGCCTTCCAAAGTCAGACTATCAAATCAAAACTACATCTGGAGAGGGGTTTGGTCAACAAACTGCAAGGTTAAATTTGACGATCAAATGGTCATCACAGTACTTCAATTTTTCCTAGAAATTATAGTCAGACAACTATCAAACTTAAGATAGTAAAATGCTGATGTTAGCAAAAAAATCCCCCTTGCTGAAGTGGCAGGGCCATACTATACAAAATGTACGGACAACCTAACATGTCAAAGGTATGGATTGGGTATAGTGGCTAAGTCACCCTATGATGTGGCAAAGGGTGACATGTCACTCTGCTAGCAGAAGGTGCCATGGGGGCTCTATGCTAGCATATGGAGGAGTTCAGGCAGGTTGCTACAAAATCACCATGTGGACTTTGGCTAATGTGGACCTCAGCTAGGGAGTCCACGTGGGCAAGGAACATGGAGGGTTACAATCCATGCTAGAGGGATGTTGTTTTGGATGACATGGAGTACTATAGCTTATGCTGTGTGGTGAGGTGATCAATAGGTAGCCAACAGATGAATCCGGTGCTAAAATTTTGTTAGGAAACACTAAGAGTTGAAGACTAGCTAGCTGGTGAGGTAAGCAATGGCTGAATGTTTCTTTTTTGGAGTTGGAAGTCTTCACAGTGACCAGATAAAATGCAGTAGGAGCTGGAGAGTTGTTCCATGGTGTTGGAGTTCAAAAAAGGTCCACTAGGAGTGGTCTTCTCTCATTGGGTTGGCAAAACATGGGCCAGTGGACTGAGTTCTAGTGTGGGTTAATAGTCCCACATAGACTATGCAAAGGCTTTGCAAAGATTTTAAAACAAAAGTCCCTTCGGAGTATCAACTAGAAGGAAGTTGTTGGGTTTGTGAGTTGTATGTCACTCGACGGTGAGTAGTGTTGGATTTGTATATGTGTAAATGTGGCCTCTATTTAAGACACATACTTCAACATGGTCTTTATATGTGAATTCATCCTGGAACGAAAATGAAATTTTTCACCCAAGAAGAGTCCTACAAGATGACTGGTTTCCTTCTATCTAGAAGGATTTTGCTTGTTTATGCTCTCAGAGTTGAGATGTAGGCAACAAGACCATTCTAGAATTAAGGGTTTAAATGCAATTAAGTCTATATGAGTGTGCAAGTAATCTAAATGAGATATGCATTTAATCTAAGAACTTATAAAGTAAGATTAACTAGATGTATGCATATTAAATCTAAATGACATTTAATCTAGGAAAATGGAAGCTTATGAAAACAATGAGCTTAAATGAGTGCACAATTCAACAGAGATTCAATAGCAATTAAATTCAACCCTTATAATGAGGAATTAGAAGTCTCTTAAATAGAATTCCTGAAATCCATCAACGGTCATGATCAACTTTGATGAACGATCAGGATTAGATAGAATATTTAGTTAAGATGGAAACTTCCTTGTGTAGGTAAAGTTAACTATTTTAGATCTGAGTGTGATGAATAGTTACCTAAACTTGTCATGGATGTGAGATCAAGTTAACTAGATCGATTCTCATTCGAGAGATAATTCACTCAGAGTTTCCATTTAGAACTGAAGAGAGGATTTTGAAGATATTAGTTAATTTAATAAGTGAGATATGACCTCATAAATGTCTTTTTCATTTAATTGAATAATATAATTCAATTAATTAAAGTGGGCACAATATTAAATTAAATATTTTAATTCCCTAGTACATTAGCCTTAGGATATAATTTAATTTAATTGAAGTATAAATACTTAGAATTAAATTAAATTATAATTAGTAGGTTTAATATGATTAATGTGAGTCAATACTTTAGGAATTAAATAAAGAGTATGATGAATGCAAATCTAGGGTTTTTTGCATTTGACACTTAGGTCAAGTAGTGATAATCAAAACTAGAATTGCCTAATGACATAGGAGTTAGGATTGATTGAAGATAAAATAGAATTGGTGATCATGGCAATGAGCCAATTTTGGGGTATTACATTTTGCCCCTCTTTAAATGAATGTGTGAGTAGCACATTTGATTCAAAGAAAATCAGAAAGCATGATGCGAGGATCAAGAAATGAGATTGGTTCCTAAATTGATGATATATAGACCAATTGATAAGCTTTTAAAGATTATATCTAGAATGGAGCTTAATCTTAAGGAATCCAAGTAGAACACCTAGATACCTAAGATGATAAGTATTTTAAAAGTTTTCTCCAAAATGAAGCTTAAACTTTAAGGATCCAGGCATAATGTCTAGATACTTGAGATTGATAGCATTTAAAAGATTATCTCTAGAACAAAGTCTAACCTTTAAGGATCCAGATAGAACATCTAGATACCTGAAATTGATAAGCATTTAAAAGATTATCTCTAGAATGGAGCTTAACCTTTAAGGATCCAGATATAACATCTAGATACTTGAAATTGATAAGCATTTAAAAGATTATCTCCAAAATGAAGCTTAACCTTTAAGGATCTAGATAGAACATCTAGATACCTAAAATTGATACAAGATGACAAGATCAAATTATGAGTCATAAAATCATTGCCTAAACAAGGCTTGATCCTTAGGAGTCAAGATTTAGATTGTTCTGATACCTATCCATTGAACTCTGATAAGAAATACTGTAAAGTGTGATCAACTGATGACAAAGATGTCAGATAGAGAGTAATGAGATGCCCCAAGTGATGAGATGCCCTGGGTGATGAGGACATAATATGAGAACAAGATGCCCTGAGCAATAAAGATTTAGATTAATTTGAAATTCCATTTCAATGATGTAATCATCCTACCCCCTTGGGAGTGAAATCGAAAGAAATATGATGTAAAGCAGTAGATAAAGATATGTAGAAGAAATTTGAGATTCAGTAGAATGTAGAAAGGATCAGAATGATTAGAAGAAAATATGAAGAGATCAAAATGATTTGATGAAATTTAGAAGTCAATCCGAAGTGATTTTGAGGTCCAAAAGACTAAGTTTGACCAATAGTTTACCAAAGTTGACTTTTTTTGAGAATTAATTTTGAAAATTTGAAGAATTTTGAGTTGAAAAGATTCCAAGAATCACAAAGTATTAAAAAAATTTGGATTGCACAAGCATTCGATCGTGTAGGTCCCAAAAATTTTTAAATGCATTTTTGAGCTACTTAGGTGTGTCAGATTTTGAATTCGATCCCAAAAATGGATTCAAAATAGTCAAATTATCTAGGGGGTGATTTTTACGCAAATCGAAGCACTTCTTAAAATTAGGCCAAAACCCTATATAAGGGCCAAGGGGTCATTTTCAAATCATTTGAACCTTTTGTCTTTAGTGAATAGGAGCTCTGAGAGGAAGATGACAATCAATGTGAGATATCATCGTTTCGAGCACTCCCAATGACACATCCAACTGACAGACTACAAACCACTGGTGACTGGTCAATAATCATCCTTTATACTTTCATTTTCACACATTTCAAGATCATTTATTGCATTTTTTAGCATGTTTTAGGAAGTCTACAATCGATCTTTGTGTGAGACTGTCCTTTCTCGTGCAAAGCCAATCTCTTCTCACACAAATATTTGCCAACTTGGTGTTTCTTTGCATGCATCAGTGGGAGTTCTCGTGCAAAAAGCATAAGAATTTGGGCAAACCTCGCTCAAGTTTTTTGTCACCTTTCACGTGAGAGAGTATTCCTTCGTGTGAGGACTTGATTTCTCACTCAAAGATGCACAATCTCGCATGAAGAAATGAATTCTCACCCAAGGAAATGCATCTTCGCCCAAAAATTCGTTATAGCATGTTAATGAAAGATTGCATTTTTGATGCTTTAGCTTCAATTTTTTGTTGATTTTGTCATTGTTTTGACTTTCCATGTGAGTACTAACTATTTGTACATTGTTGTTGTTTGTGTGTGCAGGAGGTATTCTGTGATGTCTTGTTCAGATCACATTATCCACCATATTGAGCTTTTTTGCAGAGTCTAGATGTGGCAGCATGGCTCATATTGATAGATTAGAGCTCACTTCTCTATGTCAGATCCCAGCAATTCTGGTGAATCACGACTTGTTGACTGCCTTGGTTGAGTGTTTCCACTCAGAGACGAACACCTTCCACTTGGTGCAGGGGGAGATCATGATCACTCCTAAGGACATCTACATGATTCTATGGATCCCCTTCCATGGGTTGATAGTGGCCTATGACATGGTGCCCCAGGCTAGTACAAAGGCCTTGTGTGCCATTTTCTAGAGGTAGCTAGTGATTGGACAAGCCATCACCTGGGATGAGCTCATTCATACATACAAGCAGACACACAGGTTAGCTTCAATTTTGGCTATATTTATTAGCTATTTCCTGGTACCAGATAAAGGACAATACATATTGGATATGGGTATTATACATCAAAGGATGCTCAATGCTCTAGAGAGATTTGGGTGGGGCTAGTGCATGCTTGCCCATATGTTTTATGAGATGCATGAGATAGTATACCATGAATGGAAGAGTATGGATGCTAGTGTATATGTTCTTTATATCTAGGCATGGGAGTAGCTGCCAATAACATGACCTATTTTTAAGGATGCTCGGGAGCCTGCAGAGCCATACATATGTAGATATGGGGGGTAGATTACCTAGGTAGGCCTGAGTAAGACAGATCACTGGAGGACCCATCTCAATGACTTGGTCTCCATCACATTGCGGCCTTGGTGAGAGACAGAGGATTAGGATGATGCTCCTAAGGAGCTAGGGTGGATGTTCTACTCACGCTCACTAGTGGGCAGGACCACACAGATCATTGAGTGGTTTGCCATTACATAGGTGTGGAGGTAGTATGGGAGGTAGCAAGATATCTCTTAGGAGTATTGCACCTATGTGCAGGTAGCCTGAGACCTAACATGAGGATGGCTGTCATGATTGGATGCTAGGAGATCCATGACTAATGTGCACAACCTAGTTATAGCATAGTGGGACTACCTTCTAGAGGTAGCAAATGCAGGGGTGATGCTAGCATATCAGGCATATCTTATAAGTCACCCCTTCCCATGGTTCACAAATCTCCTAGGGGGAGTAGCACCAGCTCCCCAACAGGCACTAGTACAATAGCATCAACCACCATAGTAGCAGCCACAGGTCCACTACCAGAGGTGCAACAGAGGGTCAGATAGGTGTAGATTGCTGCACAATAGATGGGGTCAGACCTAGGTGTAGGAGGTAGTGTCAAAGAGTAGACTTAGTGATAGAGGCTGAGGGTGGAGGAGCAGGCACCTGAGATGCTTGATGAGGAGATGTAGGAGCAGCCTATGATGGGATCCTAGGATGTGTTGCAATGATAAAGAGAGTGGATCTAGCAGGCCTCCCAATAGATTGGAGAGCTATAGATATAGGTAATAGTCAAGGATGCACATATCTCTAAGCGAGATCTGGAGATTCAAAAATTATAGGATTGAGTGTAGGCTACTGAGTAGAGGGTAGCGGTGTTGTGGGATGAGCTCTGATTGCAGATGGCCCGAGTAGCCTACTACTTTGTAGCATACTCAACAATGGTGCTTGATGAGGCTCAATAGGTGCTTCATTTCTCTTAGTATGCTCATGAGTTTGGGGGTGCATGCCCTCCTGCTAGACTAGCTATCCCACCTCCTCCTCCTCCTGCCACTAGAGGTGATGGTACAGGCCATAGCTAGAGACATGATACATTGAGCACCAATTTTGATTCTAGCTATGTATTAATTGGTGTGCTAGCACCATTTTGTATCATTTTTGATTGATAGCACTTGAGTAGCACTCATTTTTTTGTATTGACAATTTTTTTGGATATATATATATATACACACACACACACACACACACACACACACACACACACACACACACAATTTTGAGCTATGTATCATTGTGTTCATTTCATTGTCATTGCTTGTCTTTTCTTTTGATGTATATGAGATGTTTTATGCTTATGATTATGAGATGCAAATGTGATGTTGATGTATGGATTTAATTCATATGAAAATGAATATGAGATTCTTATATAATGATTATGAGATGTGAAATGTGATGTAATTGATACATGTTTGATGCGATATGAGTTGATTATGTAATGCAAATTATATGAGTGTATGGATGTAATGAATATGTAAATGAACTGACATCTCATGAAGTGTTGTATGTTTTTGTTTGACAGTGATAGGTATTCCCTCAAGGAGTGTGTGAATATGAACCAAAGAATCAAATTCTTGTGGAGTTGTGGAGAATCCTAGTATGTTTGAAGAGATCCACAATCCCCCATTGTGAAGGATGGAAATAGAGTTACAATTGAATCTTGTGCTTATGCAAGTGAAATATGCAATGTGAGACTTATGTTGAATGCAACCCTAGGTCTAGTTACCAAGCCTTGACAATTTATCACCACTGAGCATAGGACACAATCCCATGTCATACAATTCCCACTAACATTGCAATCATGGGGATATGAATAGGACATATGTTATAAGTATTTGTCCCTTTTATTATAGCAAGTTAACATAAGCATCAAAACATAAATGTTAGGATGACCAAAATGTTGCTTGTATGGCAGACATTCCAAACACACGATAGATCCATCTTATGCTAAGTATTCAATAAGTATTCTGTCCGTAATGACCCTTGTGTTCATAACCTAAGATAGAAGTGTGCTAGGTATACTCACAGTGACCCATACATTCACTTAATAGGATGAGTATTAGTATGTGTTGTAGCATGAAGAGTTCACTCCAATAGACAAGGAGAAGAACCAACATTATTGACGTATCCGTATAAAAGGAGTTGAGGTACACCTGACCATCCAATATGAGATGGAGGCTCTTATAATGGACACACCTCTTATAGGAAATGTCAACTAATTGGAACTAAATAGCATATCAAAAGCAAGGAAAATATCATGCCCCCAGTCATTACTTCTCTAGTTAGAAATGACATCATCGAGTTTCTCAAGGGGACATGATAAAGCAAAAATAGAAAAAATAAAGAAAATTCTTAGCATATCCAAACAAGTATGTCATTTTGAGTTCAATGTTTGTCATAGGATTGATGTCAAGTGTCAGTGTCCAAAACATGGATGAAAGAAATCTCTTCAGTAGGGTGACAGTAGTGGACAGACGTAGTTAGAACGACTGGTGATTGAGGTCAAAGGGGAATCTTTGAGGTGAAGAACCTAAAGAGGACTGAACAAAAAAAGATAGACATAGCCAAAATGACTAGAGACTGACATAAGAGAGATCTTTAAAATAGGAATCTTGAAATGTGACTTGGACAATAGTAGGCAGACATTTCTGAAACAACTGGTGACTATTGTAAAAGTAATTCTATGAAAATAATCTTAACAAAGAGTGACACTAGCAACAGTAGGCAGACATAGCCAGAATGACTAGTGACTATCACACAAGAGATCCTATGAGGAGAATCTTGAAAAGAGTGATACTGGTGATATAATAGGTAGACACAACCAGAATGACTGGTGATTGTCACAAAACAGATTCTATGGCACTGAAGGGGAATGCCCCTGAGTTGTGACAAGACTCAATCCATGGATACATGAGCAGAAAGTGGAAAAAGAAGTAAAGTAACTATACAAATAGCTAGAAGATGCCCTGCAAGATGGAGCATTGGGAACAAGAGGCGCTTGTTTACCATGTTTTCACCTTCTTAGAAGGGCTTTATTTTTTATTTTTCTTGCTACCATGGTGCATGTTTCCAAGTTTTCATCAATGGAACTTTTCTTGTTTTTCAATTTTTTTTGTATTTTTCCTCTTTTTTTATTTTTTGGGATTTTTCAATTTTTTTGGTGTTACCAAGGCACCTATTGCTAGGTTTTCTCCAGGGTAACAATTTTTTTTTCAGGACTTTTTTTGATTTTTAAGATTTTTTTAAGGATGTATAGATATGTACAAAGAGCTGCTGAGATAAGATCAACTGTAAAACCACTTCAGGTGGAGAGTGTTGATAGGTTCCTTGAGCACTTCTCCCTTAGTTGTGGAAAGATGGTAAGCATCGAATCCATACACTACAGTAATGATGTAAGGACCAAGCCAATTTGGTTCAAACTTCATTTTTTGGACTCACTACTATTGATTCTTAGGGTTCTCTCTTAGGACGAGATCACCCAACTAGAAGTCACGTGGTCTAACTTTCTGATTGTAGCTTCTTGACATTCATTGTTGATAAGCTTGCAGATGATCACATGGGACTTGTCAACGTTCATCCAATAACACTAGCTCTTGAAGCCAAGCTATCTTATAATCTTTATCAGTAATAAGGCCTTTCATAGAGATTCTCAAGGTAGGAATCTTGACCTCTATTAGAAGCACAACATTTGCTCCATAAACCAAAGCAAAGGGCATAGTACCTGTCAGAGTCCTGATGCTTGTCCTATATGCCCATAAGGCTAGATTAATCTAGAGGTGTCAGTCTCTCCTAGATTTGCTGACTGTGCGATGAAGGATCTTGAGGATTGTCTTATTAGAAGCCTCAACCTAGCCATTACCTTGGGGGTAATAGATAGAAGACCAATGTTGTGTGATTTTGAATCATTTGCATACTCCATTGTTAGTAATGATTGAGGATGGTACACCATACCTGCAGATGATGTAGTTTGTGATAAAGAGAGCTACAATTTTACCATTGGTGACTACGAGAGGTACTACCTCTACCCACTTCATGATGTAGTCTGTAGCTATGATAATGAACTTATGTCCATTAGAAGAGGTTGGGTGAATCTAACCCACCAAGTCGAAGGCCCATTGTTGAAATGGCCATGTTGTAGTCAAGGGAATTAGCTCTCTGGCTAGAGCATGGATCAAATTTCCATGGAGCTAACATTTCTTGTAGGACCTAGTGTACTTGATAGCTTCTTGCTCCATTTTACGCCAATAGTAACCAACTCTAATGATTTTGTGAGCTAGTGTCAAGCCATTTGAGTGGGATCCACAAATGCCCTCATGAATGTCAATTAATGCACATTTGGACTCTTCGAGTTCTAAACACCTAAGGAGTGTTTTTTCGAGACCTTTCCTATATAGGTCATCAGTAATAATGACATACCACAAAGCATTACGAATAAGGTAATGTTTCTCATTCTGGGTTAGACCTTCTAGAATGGTTTGATTACGAAGATAGGAATAGATCTGATGGTAGCAGGATGAGTCTTTTCGTACAAGAGAACTAATCATCCTAGAATCAAGGGTGTCATAGGCTAGGTAGCGTAACACTTCCATCAAGAAATCATGTTCGAGATCATTTTCAGGCATCTGTAGCAAGGAGGCCAAAGTAGCCATAGCATCAACCACTTTATTATTTGTACAAAGCATTTGTTGGAAAGTGATGTGTGCAAAATACTTTTTCAAGTCATCAACCATGCATTTGTAAGGAATTAGCTTCCCATCCTTTGTTTGATACACATCATTAACCTAGTTAATTACAAGCTAAGAGTCTCCAAAGATGTCTAACTGATCCACTCTCCATTCAGCCACAATCTTCATGCCATTCATCAAAGCCTCATATTTAACAATGTTGTTTGTACAAGGAAACAAAATCTTGTAATCTTTGGGCAATGAATATCTCTGTGGTGCTATGAAGAGTAATCCAACACTAGATCCCTATTGCGTGAAGGACCCATCAAAGAACATGACCCATGTTTGGTGTGTGAGTGTCAAAATTTACTCATCAGGGAAATCAATTTTCATTGACAAGAGACTCTGCATAGGTGCATCTGCTAGCTGATCTACAATTTCCTATCCCTTGATGGCTTTTCATTCAACATACTGGATGCCAAATTCACTGATTATCATGACCCATTTAGCCAATCTTCCTATGAGAGCTACCTTATTGAGCAAGTACTTTAGTGGATCTATCTTGGCTACCAGCCATGTAGTGTCTCAACTTCTAGGAAGCAAAGACAACTACCACACAAGCTTTCTCAATGATACTATAGTTTCTTTCATAAGAGATCAATGTGTGACTCAAGTAGTAAATAGCTCTCTCCTTGTTATTGTCATCTTCTTGAGCTAATAAGATTCCCAGAGGTGTTTTAGTTGTTGAAATGTAAAAAATCAATGGCTTCTCAGAGATAGGAGGCATTAAGATTGGTGGATAGGCCCAAGATATTGTTTGATTTCTATTAAGCTTTGCTCACAATCATGACTTTAGTTGAATTTCATGCCCTTATGTAAATTCTTTGTGAAGGGTTGTGATTTATCTACCAACTATGAGATAAACCTACAAATAGATTGGATTCTTCCTTGTAGACCTCTCATCTAGTTGATGTTTCGAGGTGGAGGCATATCCATAATTGCTTGAACTTTATCTAGATCCACCAATTGCTTTTGTAGACACGATGAATCCTAGCAACTTTCCTAATGTGACACCAAATGCACATTTCTTAGGATTGAGCCGAAGACTAAATTTTTTCATACAATTTAGGATGGGTCTCAAATCTTGCAAATGAGTATTACGCTTTGCACTTTTGACCAAGGTATCATCCACATAGTCCTCCATGGTCTTATGCATCATGTCATGGAAAATTGTAGTTACTGCTCTTTGATAAGTTGCACTAGAATTTTTCAAGTTGAATGACATTACATTCCAACAAAAGGTTTCCCATGCATATGTGAAAGCTATTTTCTCTTGGTCTCCTAGCATAATTTTTATCTGGTTGTAACCAAAAAACCCATCCATAAGTGAGTACATCTCATAGCCTACCATCATGTCCACTATCATATCAATGTTGGGGAGTGGAAAATCATCCTTTGGACATGCTAAGTTGAGATCATGGAATGCAGTGCAAACTCTGATAGAATTATCATGCTTGGAGACTAGGACAATATTGGATATCCTTTTGGCATAATCAATTGCACGGATGAAATTGGCTTTCAAAAGTTTCTCCAATTTTGCTTTGATGAGCAATGCAACATGAGGATGCATTTTCTAAAAAAATTGTTTAATTGGTTTGATGCCTAGTGTGATGGACAAGTGATGCATGATAAGATCAGGATCCAGTCTTGGCATGTCAGAATACATCCAAGAAAAGGTAATGAACTCTTCCTTTTCTTCAGGAGATAGTGATTGTGCCAGATGTATCATATGAGGATGTTCTTCTATATCCAGGTTGATTGGCTGTGTTGGCTCTATAAACACTGATGATCTCTCTTGAAAGTGACTTTGAAGTGCATCAAATATCTCATCTGCAGGCACCTCAGAGAGGTTTTCACCCTTGGATACGTCTTTTTTAAAAAACTTTTTTGGGTTCCAACATTGCCACAATGTGGTTTTCACCATTGGACCTTTTGCATTTTTTATTTTTAATTGTATGACTAAGATATTGGATGTCAACTTCAGTCATGTTGATGCTTTGTTCATTGGTGGAAGATGTTATGGGTTCAATAGCGTTTATGTAGTAGGCAAGAGCATAGTCATTCTAGAACATGGGGACTTCACTAGATGCATTAGGGTTCCAGTCTATAAGCTTAGGATGTGTGAGTGAAAGAGTAGTGACTGGTTCAATTGCATTCATGGTATAGTCATTAAGTGCTTGGACTAGCAATTTGAGACCTAGGGAAACTTCATCCACAAGTGTGTTCAAATGCCTCTAAGTACTAATGTTAGAAATTGACAATTCTAGGACACTAGTTGGATTAGACAAATCTAACCTAATCCTAGATGTTTCACCCACTTCGATTTGGTTTTCATAGACATGAACTTGGTCAATGTCTTTATCATTAGTCACTTTTGAAAGAGAGTCAAACTCATATTCCTTAGAATTAGTGCTACCTAATGAGAGATTGTAGAACTCCCCAATAGTGATAGGGACATACTCACCTTCATCATCTGGGTTCTTACATAGGTACTCAATACATAATGACTGACTAGACTCTCCTTTTTCTGAATGAGCTTTGGGTTGATTAGTATTGTCCTAAGAAGAATCACTAGTATCATCCATAGTGCTGACAGGTGGCACAAAGTCATTTAGCTCAGCAAAGAATTTAGCAAGATCATGAGGAATAGGATAAGGATAGGGATCCTCATCATTAGATTATTCCTCCTAAGTGTCTAACTAAGCTTGTGACTCATTTTTAGATGAATTCTTAGGTTTCAGTATGAATTTGTTAGCTCCCAAATGAGAGGGAACCTTCTTAAAGCCTAAACTATTTGTATCATTATTTCTTCAAGCTATTGACTTGATAGGATAAATTAGGCCATTGTTATTGCACCCAATAGGGCCAGTTCCTTTGTAGCCAAAACACTTCATGAGCCTAAGACTAGGCCCATATTTCTCAGGAGTGACTTCTCAAGCTTGTTCTATTAATTCTATTGGGGTCTCTTCTCTATAAAGTCATGCAACAATGGCTTTCTTTTCACTTCCATCCTCTAGGGGAACTATAGCCTTGACAAAAGTGCCATTATACTTGGTTTGAGGTGTCAGCACAAATGGCTTCTTTGCCTCTAAGGGTCTCCCATAGTGATGAGGAGACTCTGGAAGAGATGTTAATGACAACATTGGTTCAATATGGTACTCTCCCATGCTTGTTTCTTTCAGTTTGAATTATTGCTCAATTTGTTTCAGCTTGTTGTCATGATAATCAGTGGATTCCCTATTGGCAAGGACGAAAGTTTTAGCATCTTTGAGAATATTGCAGTAGTGGCAAGAATGTTAACTTTGGAGCGATGAAAAGGGAATTTGATGCATTGGCGATATGTGGATGGCATAGAACATATCTCATGTATCTATGGATTTCCTAACAGAATGTTATAACCCAAAGAAATGTCGAACACTTGACAGGTGACATCCCTTTCTATAGGACTGATGCGAATGGGTAATACCACAAGACCTAGATACTTTCATTCAGCTTTGTTATACAATTTAATAGTGATCTTGCATTGGAGATCATAGATTCCTCAAAATAATTCAATTGTCTAAACAAAGCAATAGAGACGATGTTTAAGCTAGTGCTATTATTGATGAGTACCCGTCGAACACATGTCTGATGTATCATGACCTCAATGTGTAGAGGTTGATTGTGTGGGTGACTCAGTGAATTGTCATCCTCCTTAGAGAAGGACATAAAATAAGGTTAGCTCAGGTGACCTACTATGTATTGAAATCACTCAAGATCAAGATCTTGAGGAATATTTTCCTTAGTGAGGGCTTTGTCCAGAATCTACCTGTGAGTAGGCGAGATTTTAAGTAGCTCAAAGATGGAGATTTGACCATTAGTTCATTGCAATAGATCAAGAACACTATAGCTAGTTGTTGTTGAGTTTATTGTGAGTTTTGCACCTTTTCCAGATAGACTAGCAAGGGCTTTGTCTTTATGTTGTTCAGGATCAGTAGTAGAAGGTATAGGGCCTTTAAGCACAAGCTTGGCGCGAGAATGCGTGATAGTATTAGCACAGTGTTGTGAAGGTGTGTTGTCTATTATGTTGGAAGCAGGGCCTCTCAAGACAAATGGTGTCTTGGGTTTATCATTATCTTGTTTGCCCTTGATGGTAATGATGTCACCATATTCATAATCCATAGGTTCAACCATGTTGATCACATTGTTGTCATTAGAGTATGCATAGCTAACCTTGTTGTTGGGTATTGGTTTTGAGCCGTCTCCTTTTTCATAAGTTGGGAAAGGTTCTTTGAAGGCCTTGTGATCTGAGTTCTTGTTATGTCCATCTATCACAAGTTCACCAGCATCAATCATTTCCTGGACTTTTTGGCGCAAGTTTATGCAATTGCTAGTTTTGTGGCCCTTATTTGGATGATACTCACAAAATGAGGTTTCATTCCAACATGGTGGGCATGGTTGTAGATCATAGGGGCAAGAGTTGTCCAGTGTTGAAATACGCTTGTGTTGTAATAATGTTTTGTAAACCACGTCCAAAGTTTCTCCTAGGGGTGCATACTCTCACTTAGGTCATGTGGCCCATGAGTTTCTCAATTTTTTTTTGGATGTCTTATTTTTAGGAGGAGGCTTCTCAACATTTTTGGCTACATTGAGATCATCTATGAGATTAAAGGCCACCTTAGCAGCTTTGGGAGTGACATTGTCAATAACCCCATCATGTACAATTTCTCAGTTCTTGTTGACATATTTGGTTTTATCCTTGTTGAAGGTGGAACTTTGTTTTGTGTCCTTCTGATGAGTGAGCTCACCCTTCTTAACCAAAAATTCCTCTATGTGGATAGCCTATGTGATCATGCTTCAAAGGTACCTGGACCTTGGAGTTGGACTCTATACCTGAAATCAGGTAGAAGATTATCAGTAAAGATGTCAAGCTTTTCCATTTCTAGAATCTTGCGTGAATATTTAGTGTATAGTTGCCTCCACCTCTGGAGGAATGTGAGGAAGGGCTCCCCAACTTTCTGCTTCAAGTTACATAGATCTCAAATATTGATAGGGTGTTGAATGTTATGAGAATACTACTGGACAAATAAGTTGGAAATTTCATCAAACGTCTTGATACTGGGAGGCAAGTGTGAGAACCACTCCAAATGATGATTCGAAATGTTGATGGTAAAAAAGTGCACACAATAAAATCCAAAAGATAAATTATTTACAAATGGATTGTGGAAATTTGATAATGTTAAACCACTCCAAAGCCTGACCACCTAGACTTCTAGGGAATAAATGCATGAGTTATGTCTGGTCATGCATAAACTCCATAGACAAGGTGCCAAATTCTCGTAAGTGATCTTGGGGATTGGTTGTGCCAAATTACTTGTCATACTTAGGTAGCTCTACTCCTCATGGGAAAGGAGGAATGTTGATGCTCTTATCAAATGGAAATAGAAAAAGAGCATCTAATGCATAATCTGAGCCAATTGGTCTTGCATGATTTTTAGTTGTTTTTGAAGTTTGGAGGTCTCAGTTTCCTCTTCAGGCATGATGATGGTTTCCACATTGAAATGAGAAGGTAACTTAGCTCCCTCTTGAGCAAGTTTTAGAAAGTACTTTTCTTTCTCTTTGTTGATTAAGATTTCAATGACCTTTTGAAAGTTTTGTTCTCTTCGACATTTGGCTATGTGTTCAGGAAGTATTTTGACCTCTTCCTATTCGTCATCTAGGTCATGGTATTTCTTTATCATTCCTAAGTGGTTCTTGAATTCTACTATGACTACCATGTTCAGGTTTGTGATCAACCATTGTAGGAATGTGTTCAATTTTAGTATCTTGTGATTCAAAAGGTCATTTGAAAATGAAGTTAGACATTTTGTTTGGGGATATGAGACCTTTGCTAGTCTGATGATCCTCTTGATACAAAGGGTTCCTAGTTTTTCACAAGTTTATGGAGAATTTTCATTAGACTTGAGGTTCCCTGATAGGTGAGGGAGATTGTGAAGATGCCTCAGTGGATGAACTAGATGCAAACCATGTATCGTAAGGAAGGCAACCTTTGCTGCAATTATGACCCCTAGCATACCTTGCCTAAGTCTAAGAGGATAAAACACATTGCTGTTCCTTGTTGCAAAAGCCATGGACAAGGAAAAGAAGTAAGAACTTGGACAAGGACCATACTAGAACTTAGTCTCAATAGAAAAAAGTAAGAGTGTTGTATACTAAGTCATGAATAGTCTGATTTGAAGGCTAGAACAACCAAAGATTATGACTATCATAATGCAGAGTATGACAAGCACTAAAGAAAAAGAATCAAGACAACTAAAAGAAAAGACTAGTCAAAGTACGGATCACTAATCTTTATCTAAGCTAAATGTCACTATTTGGGACCATTCATAGATAGGGAAGGGACAACTCGATGTAGGAAACAAACTGAATGTAGATCTCATATTGGTCGAATAAGCTGATTTGAAAATTTTAGAAATTTTTTTTTGCACGAAGATCCTCTATGAGGTGCACGAGAAAGTACACTGGGGGAAAAAAAATCTCATAACAACAATTTAAACTCACATGAAGAGTTGCTCTAGGTCACATGAAGAAGTGACAGGTTCAACAAAGACACTTGGTAAGATCTCGCATGGGCATATACAAGTTCTCGCACAAAGATTTAAACTGGCTTGCGTGAAAAAGTGAGTTCTCATGCAAAGAAATGCAAGATTGTGTGCAAAATTTAGGTCTAGACTAACAACAGAGTTAGATTTTGAAGAGATTTTCAATAATTTTGGACAGTTTTGGATAGATTGCAGGTTTGTTTGACTGATAATAGATAGAATGCAAGTTGATATCTAGATTTGTGAAGGTGATATTGGGTTTCGAATAAGACAAAGTGTTTTTAGTAGAATGTGGGAAGCAAGCAGTAGTCGAATACAATCCAACTGAGGGGAAAGCAACTTAGAGGGACAGAGGAGTCTTGACTTGTAGTTTTTTTTAGATAGGTTTGGACTGTTTATGACTCAATAACAAACACGCTTTATCCCTAGAAATAGAAAATGGTAGAGAAGGAAAAACCTTTGTCCCACATCTTATGTGCATGCGTGTACCTCACACAACTATGTCACCCCCTAGAGGGTGCCTGCATTTTTGGTATATTCAAAGGACTCAATAGTATACACTAAATAGGCATCCTTGTGGCAGGGGACAAGCATGTATACCACCTTCCAATGTCTAGTAGCATACCTATGGTGAGTTCTATAGGAGAGATTCTTCCCCCTCCTTGTATAAATATTATGCCTCCTTTCGGAGGTGAACTAGGTAGCTTCTAACTAAGAGGTTTTTACTTGGCTCTACAAAGCATCTTGATTATAGTGAGTTGGAATCTTTGGCTAAAGGAGTCTGCACACTTGGGTCATTCTCGAAGGTTGGATCACTCTAGTAGGCCCTCTAAAGGATTGACTCAAACTGGTAGTTCGAATGCAAGGGTCAAAGTTTTTGATTTCCATCAAGGGGAAAGAGCATACTCTACCTTACTTTCTCACCCAAATACGAAGAACAGGTTAATCACCAACTTAGTTTAATCAATGTAGACTTATTCTTCCTAAAGATTTTGATTCACTTGAAAGGAAACCATCATCTCATCATAGAAAATAATTAGCACTAGAGAATCACTAAGTTGTTTGCCTTCTTTGGAATGTCATCTTTCAGAAGCATCTAGGTTTCTGATTCACCCTTGGTCAGGACCTCTAAGTGGCGAAGTGCATAATCTTCTATTCTCTTATCTTGCACCCTAGGAAGTTCACAAGCCCTAATTAGCCTATGTATTGAAAATAGGAAAGAAAACACATTGTTTTGTGGGTTTTACGATGTGATCTTCGACAAACGTATCTTTGAAAATCGTCCTAAAAACAACAGTCAATTCATGTTTTGAATGGTTCATGTAAAGGAATCTTGGTCAAATGTCTTATAGACAACTGTTAAGCTATAGAAAACCAAAAAAATAGGACAATATTGCTTTAGAGGAAAACACATCAGTAAAAGATAATGAACAACATGCTGAAAATAACAAAATAAACTTCGCTATTTCAGAATTTTATGCAAAATCTTGCATAGGACCACGTGAAATCTTTCACCAACCTACATGAGTAAATGAGGTGTCACATGAAGACTTGCACAATCAAACACTTTTTCACGTGAGAAAGTTTTCAGACATGTGCAAAACCCTTCAAATCTTCGCGCAAAAATGAAATTTCTTGCATGAAAATTTGAGAATCTATAAGAAATAGTATAGATAGAATAATAAAAATGACAAGAAATGAAATAAATGAGGCCAGAAAACTATTTTTTTGAGCCCCACGATGGCTGCCAGAAATATATATGTGTAAATGTGGCCTCTATTTAGTACACACACTTCAACATGGTCTTTATATGCGAATTCATCTTGGAATGAACATGAGATTGTTCACCCAAGAAGAGTCCTACAAGATGACTTGTTGCCTTCTATCTAGAAGGATTTTACCTGTTTATGGTCTCAAAGTTGAGATGCAGGCAACTAGACCATTCTAGAACGAAGGGTTTAAATGCAATTAAGTCTATATGAGTGTGCAAGTAATCTAAATGAGATATGCATTTAATCTAAGAACATATAAAGTAAGATTAACTAGATGTATGCATATTAAATCTTGTTAGAATCTGAAAAGATTAATAACCCAGAAAACTAGTGCAAAGAGTAAATATCTAAACTATGAATGCAAATGATACAAAATCAAAATAGCATCATAGAGTTAGTCTCCAAGAGAGTAATGCAAATGCTGGAAGCAAAATAGCATTAAGACGATGCAAAAACAAGAGATGCAAATACAAGCTAGGTAGCATGCTTATATAGGCTAGGAAGAGGGAGGAGGTGTCAACACCTACCAATGAGGAGCAACCATCTATCGGACTAAAGATAGCAAAGTATCTTCCCAAGATAGCTAATGGATGCTCACATGTAGGAAGGTGATGCCTCACAACCATTCACCTAATAAGACATGCTTTATTAACCTAAGCGAGATTATTAAAAAGTGTAGGAAAAACCTAGCAAAATAGGAAAAATAAAAAACTACACTAACACCCCCCCATAAGTGAAGCTTAGGTGGATGTAGAAATGGGTCCCAGCAAGTCAAGCCTGATGAGGTACCCATGTACATAAGATTTCTCAAAAGAGAGAGAAAAGAGAGCCCCCCACAAAAAAGTCAGGACTCCGAGTGAGAGGAAGAGGCCCCCCTAGAAGATGAAGCATCCCGCACCCCCAGCAAAGCTCGCAAATGAAGGAACTTGCTCTTAGTGAAGGGTTTGGTGAAGATATCAACAACTTGCTCAGAAGTTGGACAATAGAGAAGGTCAATGACATGACCATGGATGAGCTCGTGGATGTAGTGCATGTGGACCTCTATGTGTTTGTTCCGTTGATGATGAACTGGATTTCGTGAGATCTAAATGGCACTCTGGTTGTCACAAAATATGACTGATGTTTGTCTGATATGGATACCAAACTCAGTGAGAAGATGTTGAATCCAAATGGCCTCAGTGGCGGCATTTATAGCCCCCCGATAATTAGCCTCAGTAGAAGACAAAGCAATAGCAGACTGCTTTTTGCTCGACCAACAAACAGGACCTGACCCAAGTGAGAAGCTATACCCTGAAGTAGACTTGCAATCCTTAGAATCACCTGCCCAATCTGAATTTGTGTAGCCCACCAAATCAAGCTCAATACCTGCTGCGTAGTGAATCCCACAACTATGAGAACCCTGAATGTAGTGAAGGATTTGCTTGGTTGCTTTCCAGTGTAACTCATGGGGCTCCTGCATGAATCGAGAGACCATGCCTATAGCATAGGAGATGTCAGGTCTCGTATGAGTCAGATAAATGAGACTCCCAACAAGTTGGCGGTACAAAGTGCCATCAACAAGTGGAGAAGAACATTGAGCCTCAAGTTTGACTCCAGAAAGGAAGGGAGTCAGAGCAGGCTTACAGTCAGCCATATGAAACCTCGAGAGTAAATCTAGAGCATACTTGGATTGTGTGATGGTGATCCCAGAAGGAGACTGAAGGATCTCAATCCCGAGAAAGTAATGTAACAAGCCCAAGTCAATTATCAAAAAACTGTCTTGAAGGGCCACTTTGACAGCCTTAATGGTGGGTGAAGAACTTCTTGTGATCAGCAAGTCATCAACATACAAAACCAAAAATAGAAGTGAATCACCCTGTTGCAAAATGTACACATTAGGATCAGAATGGCACCGAGTGAACCCAACTGATAGAAGGAAGGAGTCCATCTTGGCATACCAGGCTCGAGGAGCCTATTTGAGGCCATAGAGAGACTTTCAAAGACGACACACAAGTGAAGAATCCTGAAGGAAGCCCTGTGGCTGCTCCATGTAGATCTCCTCATGAAGATCACCATGAAGAAAAACACTCTTCACATCCATCTGATGTACTTCCCAATGATTAGCGGCAACAATGGCAAGAAAAATTTGAATGGAATTCATTCGAGCAACTGGAACAAAAGTCTCAGAGTAGTCAATCCCAAGAACCTGGGAGAATCCTTTGGTGACCAAGCGAGCCTTGTGTTTGTCAACTGACCCATCTGCTGCAAATTTTGTCCGATAAATCCACTTACATTGAACAAGTTTTCTTCCTTTAGGAAGAGGGACAAGATCCCAAGTGTGGTTCCTCATCAAGGAACTATACTCTTCCTGCATAGCTATATCCCACTCAAAAATACCAGAAGCCTCATGAAAGGACTGTGGATCTGAGGCAGTAGCAATGAAGAAATGTGGAGCATCCTGGAATTGTGAATGAGTTCACTTGGTGTCTGATGGATCCCCAACCCAATCACCTGCAGACTGCAAGGTCTGTCTAGCCCAAAGTGGGCAAGAAGATGGAGAATCTGGAGGGGAATCATTAACCTCTGAATGATGACTAGGAGAGGAAGGAGGTGAGTTCTCTGAATCACTTTCTGCATCAGAAGTAGAGGTAGAAGACTGTTCAGGTGAATCTGACTCATCAGAAGATCTGTCATGTATTCCAAGTGACTCTAATGTCAAGGTAGAAGGAATTGGAGAAGTGATAGAAAGTGAGCTTGAAGATCCCTCCTCAAACTGAACACTCCTCTCAATGAATAACTCATGTGTAGTAGGGTGGAGCAGTCGATAACCCTTCACACCATCAGGATAACCTACAAATATGCAAGGTCTGCTTTGCGGATCCAAGGCCTTATGTTTCTCTGTAGGAATGTGGGCCCATGTAGGGGAGCCAAAAACTCAAAAGTGCTTAACTGATGGTTTTCGACCGCACCAAGCTTCAAAAGGAGTAACTCCCTTCAAGGCTCGATGAGGAACACGGTTCTGGATATAACAAGCACAGTTAATGGCTTTTGCCCAATACTGTGGTGCAAGAGATCTAGAGTGAATCATACAGTTTGCCATTTCCTTCAAGGATCTATTCTTCCGTTCTGCAACATCATTTTTCTGAGGATTGTATGGAACTAAATGTTGTAAATCAATCCCCTCTGAAGTGCAAAATCTTTCAAACCGATGGTTGACATACTAACCACCATTGTCTGTGCGCAAAACCTTGATGGATTTCCCAGATTGCTTTTCTACAAAATTTTTGAAGTCTTGAAAATGATCAAATACCTCTGACTTTTGTTTGAGAAAGTACACCCATGTATATCGAGAAAGGTCATCAATGAATGTGAGGACATATCGGGCCCTGCTGAAAGAAGGATGTTGAAATGGACCAGCCAAATCACTGTGAACTAACTCTAGTATCTGTGAAGCTCTCCATGCCTTACTTTTGTCAAACTTTTCCTTAGGATGCTTACCAAGAATGCAACCTTGGCAAACACCTCCTGAGAATTGAATTGAAGGCAACCCTGTGACCATGCTCTGCTGGTTGAGCTGATGCAAATAGCAAAAGTTAAGATGGCCAAACCGCTCATGCCATAATTTATGCACATCATTAGAGTGAGTGAGCAAAACAGATGAAGGAGGATTAGGAACAAAGTGAGAAAACAGATAGAGCCGTGACTGATGATCTGCTCTCCCAACTACAACTACAGAATCACTATGCAACTCACGTATCTCCACTGAATCAGGAGTGAACTCAACCCGCTTGCCTAAACCTGTGTGAGTGATTTGGTATATTGATAGGAGATTAGTTGATAATGAGGGTACACAAAGAACATCATGGAATGTGCCATCCCCCACATCAACAGACCCTCTCCCACACACCTCAATAGGAGTGTCATCACCCATCAAAATAGAAGGCATAGTACATGGCTCCAAGGATGCAAGTTCTTCCTTAGATGAAGCCATGTGGTATGAAGCACCCAAATCAAGAATCCAAGTGGATGGTGAGGAAGCAACTGCAACAAGAGCTTTTCCCTTTCCCTTCCCCTTGTTGTTTTCTTTTGCCTTGTTAGACTCTTCATTAGAACTTTTTTTGATAGACTTAGGAACACTAATATTATTCTTCTCAAGAATGTATGTCAAGTGATCAATTTGTTTCTTCAACCATTTATGTTCATCATGACCAGGTCTTTTACAATAGGCACATTTAACCTTTTCTTTCTTAGGCTTATCACCCTTAGAGGATGAGGTATCAATAGTTGCTTTTGAAGCAGTTGGTATCTGATCCTTCTTTTCCTCACTATTATTTTGTTTCTCATCCTTACTATTGTTGTTACTACTTTGTCCTTTTTGTTCTTTTGTGCCTTGGTTGGTTGCTAAGGCATGTGACTTAGAGGACTTAAGAGTGCCCATTTGGATTAGCTTGTCCTGTTCTCAAGTGAGATTGACAGCAAAATCATCTAGAGATGGCATGGTGAATTGAGTACCAAGTGCACCCTTAGTAGCATAGAAGGTAGAGACAAACACATAATATTCTAAACTTAGCTTAGAGAGAATACTGAGAATCAGTTGTTCATCTTTCTTTTTCAATTCCACATTGTTTTAACTGCAACCTTGGTGATTTCAATTTGGTGAAGAAATCTTGGATTGTGTTGAAATTGCCTGGACTCAAACTAATTAATTCATTTTCCAACATATGACCCCTCATTGAATCTTGTGTGCCAAATAATGTTTCTAGCTTTGTCCATACTTCATTTGGTGTATCCAAAGACTCAATGTGAAATAGCATGTCAAGAGAAATAGACAAACATAATGTTCCATATGCCTCATCACATTTGTTAAACCACTTAGGCTTGTCTTCATCTTTAGCAGGTTCAGTTTCAAGTCCCATAGTTATCCTATTTAATCCAGCTTTCCTTAAGTGAATTATCATGCGTGATTTCCACTCAAAGTAATTTTATGGAGTTAGGATGGGCATATTTGTTTGATCCATGATGAAGGAATGCAAAGAAATGCTAAAAAAAAGAGAACCCAGCCATGACAATGCCCCCCCCTTTTTACTCAATCAAAGAACCCCCCCAAAGAAATATGATTTGGCACTTTATTTTAGTGCATTTACAACTACCACTAGAAAGAGATACTTAGTGGTCTTGATTTCAATGCATTACAAACCCTCATGAAGAGCATATGCTAAAAGTGAAACTTGGGCACAATAATCAAGGAAAAAAATAACATAACTGCGATCTACTCAAAAAATCATGCACTTTCAAAAAAAGAATCGCCTCGATACGAGGTCGTGTGAGAAAGTTATGATCCTCCGAAGTTTTCAAAACGAGAACTATGCACAGTCACGGCTAAGAATCTGCAATTTTTGAAGAATTCATGCATGAAAATCAAAAAATAACTCCACTAGTGGATAGAGCACAAAAAAATAGCCAAGTTCATAACAAGAATCATCAAAATCAGAGTCCGTATGAGTAAGAACGAGACATTTGAAAATTGCATTTAAATCTGTAGCTGCCAACGGAGAGGGGTATGGCTGTAGCTTTGCATGCTCGATTCTGAAAAATATACAGCTTCATGAAAAATCTAAAAGATATCCAGATGGTTTTTCGGGGCTGCGAACAAAACCCAGAAAGCATTTTTCTTGCTGATGAACAAAAGATGTTGCTGTAGTGTAAATTAGATGCCTTTAATAGTAAAAAATGGCTCCAAAAATCAGAAAACGACCCCAGCAACCAAAATTTGACATGCAAATGCTGGATTAGCTTCTTAAGTCCATCAATGGCATGCTGGAACCTGCAAAACTGATTGAAAACTCCAAATATGCAAGTTGGTTGTCAGATTTGAGATTGAAACCCCAGAGAAAAACTATATTTGTCAAAACTTTTCTGATTCTCAGGATCATCCAAAGATGCAAGAGAAGAGCATACTTCGTTTTTCAAAAAACTACAATAAAATTTATTTGCCCCTCCCAAATCTCTCAAATAAGGAAACTAAAATCTACTCTTGCACATAGAAAAGCTCTGATACCATGTTAGAATCTGAAAAGATTAATAACCCAGAAAACTAGTGCAAAGAGTAAATATCTAAACTATGAATGCAAATGATACAAAATCAAAATAGCATCATAGAGTTAGTCTCCAAAAGAGTAATGCAAATGCTGGAAGCAGAATAGCATTAAGAGGATGCAAAAACAAGAGATGCAAATACAAGCCAGGTAGCATACTTATATAGGCTAGGAAGAGGGAGGAGGTGTCAACACCAACTAATGAGGAGCAACCATCTATCGGCCTAAAGATAGCAAAGTATCTTCCCAAGATAGCTAATGGATGCTCACATGTAGGAAGGTGACACCTCACAACCATTCACCTAATAAGACATGCTTTATTAACCTAAGCGAGATTATTAAAAAGTGTAGGAAAAACCTAGCAAAATAGGAAAAATAAAAAACTACACTAACAAATCTAAATGACATTTAGTCTAGGAAAATGAAAACTTATGTTCAAGCAATGAGCTTAAATGAGTGCACAATTCAGCAGAGATTTAATAGCAATTCAATTCAACCCTCATAATGAGGAATTATAAATCTCTTAAATAGAATTCCTGGGATCCATCAATGGTTAGGATAAACTTTGATGAATAGTCAGGACTAGATAGAAGATTCTATTAAGATGGAAACTTCCTTGTGCATCTAAAGTTAACTATTTCAAATCTGAGTGTGATGAGTAGTTAATTGAACTTGTCATGGATGTGAGATCAAGTTAACTTGATTGATTCTAATTTGAGAGATAATTCACTCAAAGTTTCCATTTAGAATTGAAGAGAGGATTTGGAAGATATTATTTAATTTAATAAGTGAGATGTGACCTCATAAATGCCTTTTTCATTTAATTGAATAATCTAATTCAATTAATTAAAGTGAGCATAATATTAAATTAAATATTTTAATTCCCTAGTACATTAGCCTTAGGATATAATTTAATGTAATTAAATTATAAATACTTAGAATTAAATTAAATCTTAATTAGTAGGTTTAATATGACTAATATGAGTAAATACTTTAGGAATTAAATAAAGAGTATGATGAATGCAGATCTAGGGTTTTCTACATTTGACACTTAGGTCAAGTATCAATAATTAGAACTAGAATTTCCTAATGACATAGGACTTAGGATTGATTGAAGATAAACCAGAATTGGTGATCATGGCAATGAGCCAAGTTTGGGGTATTACAAGATTAAGTTGCTGGTAGGAGATGGGAATATTCTCTTGTGGCAGTCAGGGTTTGACCACTTGGTTCCTGGAAAAAAAATTTCTCCGTAGGCCCGATGAGCTAAAAAAAAATTCAAAAAATTTCCATGAAAAAGAAAATGGAAATTGTAAAGAGAAAATAAATTTGATCTGAAAATAAAATTGCAGATCTAAATAATGATCATACTATACTTGCAAAATGGGCCTTAACGTGCTGGTTTGCAAATTTTTTTTCTCAAATTTGACTATGGCCTAGGGTAGGCAAATTTATAGTCAGTTTTCACCAAATCAACATTTTGGATGCAATGACAAGGTCCACTTTAGCTCTAGACACTCCCAATGATTGTAATATTCTAGATTTGGGTCGAGGTGTCCTTAGAGAGGTGAAGCAAGATTGGTCTCCAATGGCTATGTGAAGAGAATTTCCCTTAGCTCTGATACCATGTAAGAATTTTCCTTAGAGAAAAATCACCCAAGATCAAGGAACTCAAGCACAAGCATAAGAATAGACCAAAAGAGTATGATCAAAATAACAATATAGTATTCAATTGATGTACATAAACACTAGGAATGCCTGAATATAAACTTCTTTAGAATGCTTCTAGAATGTCTAGGAGTCAGCGCACTAATAAGTCTTACAACAAGGCACATGTCGACCAAGAGTGGATTATCCTCCATTAAGCACATAAGTAAGTGTAATGATGAGAAGATAAGCCTACACAGGTGTAGCACATAAAATTATGTTGTAGACATCATGTGCTAAAATACGAGTGTGAATAACTATGTTCTCAACATGACAACTTAGTTAATTATGCAAACTCTGGTGTTTTCAACATGACAACTCATAAGAGTACTCAAACTCCTAGAAATAATAAAATAATGCATTGACCTAAGTAAACTTAAGTAAAGTGTAATAAGTAAATACTTATTTACAGCAACAAAGGCAAGACACCAACATATTTTCTCTCTCTAAATTTTCATGTTTAAATGGATAATGAACATCAAAATATTCTTTAACATTTTCTACAATTCTAATCTACATTGAATGCATTCACTTAAATGTATATCTTATGCCCTATTTTCTAGTACCTTATCACTTTTTTAATGAAATCTATGAATGCATGTAGGAAAATTATAAAACTACCAAAAAATGATTAAGTGGTGCATCTATTTAACAAATCTATGAATTATTTTGACAAAGTATTAGGAATTAAATAAATATACAAAGAACTACCATTAAAAATTTAGTAGATACAAGAGATAGCAAGGTTTTTTAATTTATAACAAACAATATTCTTAAAGGATAGTAAATTGAATTAAGGAGTTGGAAATCTAAGAATATGAACTATTCTCAAGGACAAAAAATTGAGGAGGATTATATGGAATTTGGAATATGTATAGATGGTAGAATTTTGTGTATGAATTGTCTAATGAAAATGTTTGATAATAGAAATCAAATATATTTCAACATGGCATGAGAATAGTAACTAGATAAACTTAGTTATATACCAATCCTATCAATATCCATACCAACTTTTTATTTGAAATTTTAGTGTCATTTGGCTATATGGATGCAAATTCTAATTTTGTGAGAGGTTGCATATTAATGCACATAAAGCCTAATCCAATTATATGTATAATGTATTTTTCTATGAGCTAACAATTTTAATGGTGTTATCTAACATGAAAATTAATTATTGTGAAAGTTCCAAATCCAATTGCAAGGGGTGTAATTGAGCCTTGGGAAGGTGGAACCCTATCCTAAGGTGCTTATGCTACTTAGATCATTAATTCTTTATTGAAAATAAATACTCCCATTTCCATTTCTTTTGAAATATAAAAAAATAAACTTATAACTACTAAATGATTTTTTTGATAGGTATACTTTTTATATTAAATATGATAATATAAAGATTGGATAATGAGTTTGTTAGTGTAAATAATTAATTATTATTACAATTAAGTTTACTTAGGATAATGCATTTTTATTAGTTTTCATGTAGACACTTAGGAATATGCATAGTCATATGAGTTGTCTTTTTGACAATATAGGAGTTAGCAACTTATTTGAGCACATGGTGTCTACAACATCTCTTTATGAGATACACCTATGTAAACTTATCCTCTCATCATTGTACAAACTCCTATGCTCAATGGAGGATAATCCACCTGATGTACATATGCATAGTTGTGATGTTTATCTCTTTGCTAACTCCTAGTCATTCTAGATTCCTTTATATACATGCACTTCTAGTGTATATTCATCCAATATCCATTCTCATTATTGTTATTATGATCATCCATTATTGATTCATATTGTGCTAGTGCTTGAGCTTCTTGATCTTGGTGTCATTTTTCCCTAAGGAAAATTCTTACATGGTATCAAAGCCAAAGGAGATCTTTTCGCATAGCCATTGGAGACCATTTTTGCCTCACCCCTCAGAGGGCCATGATTCATATCTAGAGTATCTATAGAAATTGGGAGCGTTTTGAGTAAGATCTGACCTCACCATTGCATCCAGAGGATTGATTCAACAAATTTTGACTATAAATTTTCTTACCTTTAGTTTTAGTCAAATCTGAGGAAAAATTATTTTTTTGCAAACCAAAACCCAAAGGCCTGATGTGAAATTAGTGTAATCACTTTAGATCTGTACAATTAATTTTTTAGATCTATACATTTTCATTTGCATCTCCTTTTAGATGAGCATTTTTTTTGGATTTGCATTATTCTTTCCAGAAAATTCATCAAAAATTTTGCCCGTTAGGCCGGTTGGGTGAATTGGGAAATTACACATTGACCCCTATGGGTTACAATAGGAGGTTAATTGCTACCAGTCTCATAAGTGGCACTGCAAACCATGCAAGTTAATACAACACAGAAAGATGTGCTTCACACAACCGGGCAGGAACATGCATCGTGTCTCTTAAACCACTAGGCACTCTATGACCTCCACTTTTAAAGCCCTCTACACACATAAATAGGGTAAATGTGGGATTAAAAGTCCCACACTCCCTACTCCCTCTACTCAAATCTACACCCAGCCACCACCCCACCAATGTTGCGACACCACCAACTCTATCTTCCTTCCACCATGTGGTCAATTCTCTTCTAGACATGCAACAACACAAAATTCCATGACTACCATATGTGCAGCCCGTCAGCAACCATCAGCAACACAATCAGCATGATACGTGGACTACCATGTCATTGTATGGAACTTCCACATCGACATCTATAGAATATAGTCATCACTTGATGAGCTTTACTTTGATGGTCATTTGACTATCACAAGTAGGCCAAATTACACTACAAACACAACTATTTTGATGTCAATTTTAGTATAGTGTTTTACTAACATCATCAGGGTAGACCCCTCACCATATGCAATTTTGATTTGATAATCCAATTTTGGGAGGCCATATCTTAGTCATCTGGACTCGAAGTTAGGTGCAATTTTTTTGATTTATGCTAGAATTTTCTAATTTTTTTAGTGGTGCTATTATTTTCTAGTTTTGGTGCACAAATTTGTTAGAAAAAATATTTTTTGGTGATTGTACTTGTCCAATCCCGCATTTTACAACTTCAAATGCTTCGTATGGGCTCATTTGGACACATATTCAGGATCCATTTTTTTTGAAAGTGCATAATTTTTTGTCTACTTTCCAAATCTAAAATTAGATTATAGGATTGTGTGGAAAAAAATACCACTTTTAGAAATAGGTTCTTTTTTGCATTGTATTGCTTTGATCAAACTTCAAAATTGTTGTATACTTGAGCAACATTGCTAATTACCATATTTGAACTCCAAGAGGAGGTTGTAAATAGAAAAATTAGAAGTCCACTTAGGCCCTAAATTGGCAAGTGGCTATTGTAATCACATTAAGTATAAAGTGCCCAAAGCATTCATTTCTAGGGGGTTCTTTGATTGAGTGAAAAGAGGGGGGGGGGGGGTGTCTCTTGGTGTTGTGTTCCTTTCTTCTTGTTTTTATCTTTCTTTCCTTCCATTATTGGAAACATTAAGGTTCCAAAGTTAGTACACCATAATTATGCCACATGATCAGTTAAAAAATGGTGTGAATTAATGAATGAAGAAGTTTTTCAATATGTCAATAGATATCTTCCCAAACCCACAGGTGATAATGTAACTCAAAGTGATATTTGTGCTTGGGAATTGGAAAATAGAAAAGCCCTAGGAATCCTTAGGTTAGGGGTTGATGAAAAGATCCTTTATCAGATCATAAAATATGATACATCCAAGGGAACTTGGGATGCCCTTAAAAAGCTATATGAGAAAGTGACTGAGGAGGAAGTCTACAAGATTGAAGATGAACTTATCTCCCTAGATCCTTACAACTTTGATTCCATCTATGAATTTATCATTAAGGTGAATGAGTTGAGAACAAAACTTAATGATTATGGTAGTCCCATTAAGGACAAAATGTTGATTTATCTAATTCAAAATAAGTTTCCATCAGACTACTCCACATTTGTCTCTTCTTTCAAAACCTCTGAGGCTACCTTAGGGGCTTCTTATCAGAAACTCACTTTTGATGACTATGCCTAGTTGTTAGAGGATGAACAAGCTAGGTTGATAACAATGGGGATTCTCAAGTCTTTAAATTCTAAGGCATTTGTGGCTAACAATGAGAGCTCTAAAAATCCAACTAGTGAAAGTTCAAAGAAAGGCAAGGGCAAAAAGAAGAAGTGGAAAGATAACAGACAAGGGGACATAGAAAAGTCACCACCTAAATCAAATAAAAAATAAGGCAAGTCTTCTCCTAATACCAACAAAAAGGGGGGACAATAATCAAGAAAAGAAGAAGTGTGCCTATTGTAAAAGAATTGGTCATGATGAACATCAATTTTATCACAAGCAGATTGATGAATTGAAAAACATCATGAAGAAGCATAATGTTCCATTGCCTAATGCTTATAAGGAAAAGGGGTCTTCATCTTTAGATTCTAAGAGTAAAGAACAAGATTTACTTACACATGCTCTCAGTCAGGGGGAATGGATTATTGACTTAGGTGCCACACATCACATGGGGGCTTCAAAGAGAGATTTTTCTTCAATGACACCTTTAGAGGTACCTCACATCTTTGTAGGGGATGATAATAAAGTAGAAGTTGAAGGAAAAGGTGAAGTTGAGATGGAAAGTGGAGCATTCAAGGATGTTCTCTATGTTCCTAATCTTACCTCCAACCTTCTTTCATTCTACCAAATCACTCACTATGGAGGTGGAAACAAGGTTCAATTTCTTCTAGATTTAATTGTTGTGAAAAGTATTAAAGATGATTCTATGGTAGTAATAGGTAAAGCTAAACATGATTCAAGGATTTACACTTTCTCTTCCTTTGTGCCTAAATCTAATGCACAAGCCTTGTTAGTTCATTTGAATACAAAAAGAAAACTATGGCATGAGAGGTTTGAACATCTAAACTACAGGTATCTTCAATAGCTTAGCAACAAGAACATGGTTCATGGTCTACCTCAAGTCTAGTTCTCAGATGGTGTTTGTTTAGGTTGCACACTTGGGAAGCATCAAGAAAAAATGTTTAACAAGGGGAAGTCTTGGAGAGCACAAAGTGTTCTTGAACTACTTCATAGTGATGTGGTGGGTCCATTTCTAGTGCCATCATTTGGAAAGTCTTGCTATGCACTCACCTTCATTGATGACTATTCTTTCTATACTTGGGTATTTTTCATGGCTCATAAGAATGAATGTTTGAATGATTTCTCACCTTCAAGGCACATGTAGAAAAGAAGTTAGAGAAAGCCATCAAGGTTCTTCGACCAAATAATGGAAGGGAGTATGTGAACTCAAGACTTATAGATTTTTGTACTCAAGAGGGAATTAACCTTCATCATTCAGTACCATACACTCCACAAAAAAATGGTATTGTAGAAAGGAAGAATAGAACCCTCAAGGTGATGATCACTTGCATGCTACTACATAAGTCTCTTGATCAAGCTTTTTGGGTTGAAGCAATGAATTGTGCAAACTACATCTAGAATAGGAGTCCTCATAAAGATTTGGATGGTTTAACTCCTTTTAAAGCTTGGAATGGAAGGAAACCTATTGTAAAGCACTTTAGAGTCTTTGGTTGTCTAGCATGGGCACGAATACATCCACAGAAACACAAGGCATTGGAACCTCAAAGTAAATCTTGCATTTTTGTTGGTTATGTAGACTTTCATAAAGCTTACAAGTTAATGGATCTAGAGACACATGAAATTTTTTAAGAGAGGAGTGTACACTTTGAAGAAAGTTGTCCAAGCTTTACTTCTTCAACTCCTCCTTCTTCCTCCTTTATTGAAGAGTGTGATGGTGATGACAGTGACTTGGAAGATGTTCATCCATGCCCCAAATAGAGGCATCAGACAAATGAGGTTGAGGAAATCCCTTCTACTTCTACATCTTCTTCCACTAGACCTAAATGGGCTCAGTAGACATTGGATGTAGCAGGACCATTGACAGGGAATCCTTCAGATACTAGGAGGAAAAAATCACAATACAACTCATTCCCTCATGCTTATATTGTAGTTGCTTCTAATCCTCAATCATTTAAAGAAGCTTCAAGAATTCCATAATGGGATAAAACAATGTAGGAAGAATACAATTCTCTTATGAGAAACAACACATGGAAATTAGTCTCCCTTCCTAAGGGAAGAAAATTGGTTTGGTATAGGTGGATCTATTGGACCAAGTTTTTAGTAGATGGAAATATTGATAAATATAAGGAAATAATTGTTGCAAAAGGTTTCTCTTAGGTGCTTGGTATTGACTACATTGAGACCTTTTCCCTAGTTGCAAAAATGAACTTCATTCATTTGATAGTAGCTATAGTTGTAGCTTAGAGATGGGTTGTTCATCAAATGGATGTGAAGAGTGCATTCTTGAATGGTGATCTTTATGAGGAGATTTATATGGAGCAGCCACAGGGTTTCATTTAGGATTCTACTTTGGTTTGCAAGTTGAAAAAGTCTATCTATGGACTAAAACAAGCTCCAAGAGTTTGGTATGCCAAGATGGATTCTTTCCTTCTCTTAGTAGGGTTCACTAGATGTCATTTAGATTTAAATGTCTACATTCTTCACTGGGATGATTCTCACTTGCTACTTGTGCTTTATGTTGATGACTCAATCATTAGAGGGAGTCAACATCCATCATTGTTAGTGTCAAGTCTATTTTGTAGGATAGATTTTCCATGACCGACTTGGATCTACTTCATTAATTCCTTGGTATTGAGATACAACGGTCTTCATTAGGGATCATATTAGCACAATCATGGTATGCTCTTGATCTACTTCCTCAATTTCACATGACTAATTGCAAGGCTACATCTACTCCATTTCTTTCAGGTGTTAAGTTAGAAGCCAAGTGTTCCACTCCACTTTTTGATGCTACTTTGTATAGATAGTTGGTTGGAAGTCTGATCTACTTGACACATACATGCCCTGGAATATCCTTTGTAGTTGGCATGGTTTCTCGCTTTATGCAAGAGCCACATGAACTTCACTAAAAGGAAGCCAAACACATCTTACACTATATCCATGGTACACATAAATATGGGATATGCTATGCAGCTAGTACTAGACTATAGTTAATGGGTTATATAGACTCAGACTATGTAGGGGATCTTGATTCTCATAAATGTACTTCAAGATACATGTTTCATCTTGGTTCTGGCCCCATTTGTTGGGAGCATAAAAATTAGAACAATATTGCTCTTTCATCTATTGAGGTTGAGTATCAATGAGCTATCATTGCAGCTATAGAAGCTATTTGGTTACATTATATTATGAATGAGTTTGGTTTTGACATACCTAGATCCATAGTCATACATTGTGATAATCAGAGTGCCATTGAAATCTCAAAACATTCAATGTAGCATTAACGTACAAAACATATTGAGGTTCATATGCACTACATTAGAGAGCTGATTCATGAGCAAGTCATTGCATTGTAGTATTTTCCTACAATGTAGTAGATTGTAGATATCTTCACCAAGCCCTTCACTAAGGTCAAATATCTTCATTTGTGAGATCTCTTGGGGGGTCACATTACTCTTCTCTTCTTTATTGTACTTATCTCTCTTTTTGGGGGAGGGTTTTTCACATGAGTTTTTCCCTCTTCCTCCATTTTTAGAGAGATTGCATTGCATTGCATAGCATTGTATGTAGAGCATTGTATTTGTACATGGCTACCTAACATGGCCTAGTATTCAAGACCCACATTGCATCTTGCATTTAGCTTTATGAGCTTAAGTTCATTCCCCTAAGTTGCACTTAAGGGGGGGTTTTAGTGTAAATAATTAATTATTATTACACTTTACTTAAGTTTACTTAGGATAATGCATTTTTATTAGTTTTCATGTAGACACTTAGGGATATGCATAGTCATATGAGTTGTCTTATTGACAACATAGAAGTTAGCAACTTATTTGAGCACATGGTGTCTACAACATCTCTTTATGAGATACACCTATCTAAATTTATCCTCTCATCATCGCACAAACTATTGTACTCAATGGAGGATAATCCACTCTTGGCGGACATGTGCATAGTTGTGATGTTTATCTCTTTGTAGACTCCTAGTCATTCTAGATGCCTTTATATACAAGCACTTCTAGTTTATATTCATCCGATATCCATTCTCATTATTGTTATTATGATCATCCATTATTGATCCATATTGTGCTAGTGCTTGAGCTTCTTGATCTTGGTGTCATTTTTCCCTAAGGTAAATTATTACAAAGTTCTATGATGGGTGCAAATCAAGGATGGTTTTAATGAGCTTGTTTTTCTCTTTTTTATTTGAGTAAGTTAGGATCAAAAGTGATGGATGATATACAATGAAAATGATCTATAAAGAGTAGCTTTTAAAATCAAGAAAGCCCGCCATTGAATAGTTATTGTATGCTCATTTATGGAAAAAGATGCAGAAATAATTGTTTCTCATTAGTGTTCCAAAATATGTTGTAAGGACCAAATCTTAGTGATTTAATCTCAAAGTGAATACTTTGAAATATCCTTTTGCAATTATAGCCAAAATGTGAATATATTTTGTTTTCCAATATGTATCTTTAGGAGTCTTATATTCTTATCATTTTTCTATCAAATTATATTGAGCATGACATTACACTTTTTGAGTTTGCTCAAATAATTTCTTCACTTAATATTTTTTTTTCCCTTTACACTAGATTTTAGAATAGAAAGCTTTCCTAAAATAATGTAAAGAGGTATTGAATAATCCCTATTTTGCAGTGGATAACCCCTATTTTGTAGCAGATACGATTTAGGATGAGAATTCAAGCATAGTATACTCCCCAATGCATAGATAATTGACAAAAAGTAGAGCAGATAACAATGGATAACCCGCACAGATACAACATTAGATAGTAAAAGAATCCTGTAGAGGATAAAGACTACTCTACTTTTTCAAGACCGAATAGTCCTATAAAAAATTACCAACTAAAACCACTCCAATTCACACTTCTTCATCAGGGAAGGAAGCACAACCACAACTCAAGAATGAGGTTCTATTAATCATCATTATGAAATGGTTGATATTTTGGTTGGCCTTATCTCTACCACAACTCAAGCACATGAGAGGAGAGACCAACTTTTTCTCCTTGGTTACATCCTATGTTTTTGGAGTTTAGGTTGTGAGTAAATTGTGTTCGCTTCCACCATCCAACTGTATTTTCTTGCATGATCCCTCATTCCATCTATTATTTGATCCAAAAGTATTCCTGGGGGGGGGATAGGATTCCCTTCAAAGTTAGGGTAGGGATTTCAATTTATATGCCATCTAGGGGCTATTTCTCAAATAGTTGGGACCTATGTTCCATTCCCTTATTGTGTAATGTAGTACAAAGAGGTAGTCTATTATGCATGGAAAATAATTGTAGGGGGGCTTGAGATAGATTCTGTAAGTAACATACCCCTTTAGAAGAGTTAGAGCCATCGTCAGCTAGCATGAACCCTGCTGGTGAGTCATTAAACATTATATTATTTTATCTAAAGACATCACCTGCCCACTAGAATAGACAAAGGTGTAGTAAACCAACCCTTTATAGCTCATTTGTAGACACCAAAATGTCTCTCCAGACACCATAGATTTGAGATAGATCCTCTTCTCTTTCTGTTCACTTCAATAACAGCACCTTTCTCACCCCTCTAGTTACTCCTACCAACAATAGCTCCTACAACTACCTATCCATTCATAGAGAGCTCGCTCCCACAACCACACAATGGGCCTATTGGAGGAAGTAGAATTGAACCCTACAATTCTATGGCAGGCAATCACTTTAGCAATCATGTTTGCAAGCCCTTTAGAATAGTAGGGTATCAATGGCTATTTGGTCCCAAAGTGCTAATTCTCATAGGGGTCATAGGGTCACTAAAGAAGTCATATGAGAAAGTTTAACTCTCAATTTCAAGATGGTCCCAACCTAGTGAACCTTACCTCTCTCTCAGGGCCATATACCTCCCAACCTCTAAATGAATCTCTCATTTTTTTCAGCAGGATGGATCAGGATTAGGACCTTACTCCCTATAGGGGTTTAAGGGTAAGAGGGGTAGGATAGCATAAAAGTGGGTATAAAGAGGATGGGCCTTTTTTCCTACTAAATTTATATTAATGTCATTGAATATATGAAGAGTGCTTTTCCAAAGATCAAGGGTTAGAGTTTTCATATATTTGTAGAAATAACAAAAGTATGAAATTAATTATTTCAATTTTTCTAGATCTATATGAGGATATATTTTTTCCCTCTTTGAAATTATCTAGCCCAATTTTTGATAAGTCTTGCTAAAAGTTACTAGCAAACTATATATTTTAATTTGATACAATAGAGAGACAAATGGCTAAGCGTAATTCAATGTTAAATTTCTTACACTCAACTGTGATAATGTTTCAGTAGACATAAATAATAAAAATAGACACAATTCTTTTGATGTTTAGTCATTGGTGGCTAACATAATACTTTATGGTGATATATTTTTGTTGGTGTAAATAAGTATTTAATATTTACACTTAAGTTTACTTAGGTTAATGCATTATTTTATTATTCTGCATTATTTTATTATTTTATTTTGTGACATACGTTCAACACATCGTGTCTACAACACTGGAGTTTGCATCATTCACTGAGTTATCATTTTGACAACATAGTTATCCACACTCCTAATTTAGCACATGTTCTCTACAGCTCTAATTTGCATGCTACACCATTATAGGCTTATCCTCTCATCATTGCACTTACTTTTGTGCTTAATGGAGGATAACCCATATCTGGTGGACATGTGCTTGGTTGTATGACTTATCATGTTGCTGACTTCTATGCATTCTAGAAGCTCTCTACAAGCCTTTATATATAGACACTCCTAGTGTACTCTTGATATGACATATTGGCATATTGAATGAATATATCATCATTCTGATCATACTCTCTCTTTTCTCTATTGTTTTGCTTGTGTTTGAGTTCCTTGGTCTTGGGTTAATTCTGGCTTAAGCCTAATACTTACATGGTATTAGAGCTCTCGAGGAGATTCTCTACACATAGCCATTTGAGACGGATCATGCTTTAGCACTTTGACCCAAATTTAGAGAATCTGCAAAAATTGGGAGCATCTAGAGCTAGATCTGACCTCACCATTACGTCTGGAATGTTGATTTAGTGAATATCGACTATAAACTTTCCTATGTTGGGCAAAAGTTGATTGTGAGGCAAATCTTTTTACAAGTCAAAACTCGGAGTCCTCGATTTATAGTTCAAGTATGATCATTTAACTGATCTAATTATTTATTTTAAGATTTGTACTTTAATTTCTCTATATTTTTTGGAATGATTTTTCAAATTTTTTGCCCAGTTGGGCTAGTTGCAAAGAATTTTTTTTTTGTAGAACCGAGCTATCAAATCTTGGCTCTGCAATTTCAAAATATTATTATTTATTTCATAGGGTTTTAATCAATTTTCAGTGGGCATTTTCCTTTGAAATTTGAGCACAACATTATAACTAGCCATACTGCGCATTAAATTCGGCAACAATGACTGATGTTGACAAATTCTGACCAAGTTGCACATAAACTAGCGAACTGGTCACTATGTGGCAGAGTTGCTTTGATATTTATCTACGGAAAAGGTTTATTATTAAGCTGTGCATATAGTGTAACTCCCACAAATGTGGGATAATTCCACATAAAATGGATAACCAAAGAATAGAAATTTGATGTCACTAAAAGGAAACCCGGTGAACAAAAAGATAATAGTCTAGTTCTAGTGTCCTCCTCACTTGCAGCCAGGGACATGTGGCATCCTTTAAAGCTACCATGCAGACTCATAGATTCGCATACATCTGTACATGTAGACATGCCACATTGTACAATAGTCTCCACCACATCACATAACTAACTCAACAAACTGCGTCAGCATCCATCTGACTCAACTGACACATGGCACCCAATCGACTTGTATAGTTAGCAACCAACTTAGCTGACCCATGTCAACATGTCCATATAGTAGCCATACCAGACCGTACAATTCAATACAATGCTGACATCATCATGATGTCATGTTGACATCATCAGAGGGGTAGTTTATGCTGATGTCATCAGTTCACTATTCTAAATTTGATGATCATCTAACCATCATTCTTGGCCAAATTTGAACTACTATGATGGTCATATGAGCTTCAAATTTAACCCTGTGTTTTGCTTATGCAACCCCTCTCCAGATTAATTTTTGATTTTGTAGTCTGAATTTGGCAGGCCATAACTCAATCATTTAGACTCTAGATCAAGTGTGATTTTTTAAAAATTGGGTAGAATTTCCTAAATTTTTTAGTGGTGTAGCTTTTTTCTGGTTTTGGTGCATGGATTTGTTAGAAATTACATTTTTTGGTGACTCTACCTACATAATCTTGCATTTTGCAACTTCAAACGCTCCATTAGGGCACATTTGGACTCAAAAATAGGTTTTTATTTTGTTGAAAGTGCATTATTTTTTGTCTACTTTCCAAATCTATAGTTAGATTGTAGGGTTGCGTGGACAAAAGTGTCACTTTTAGCAATAGGGCCTTTCTTTACTTTTTATTTCTTCAGAATTGTAGCACATTGTAAAGTTCCAAATTTGTAACACATCAAGAAGTTGTAACAAGAAAAATTAGAAGTCCATGAAGGCCAAAATTGGCAAGTGGCCATTGTAATCACACTACTGATAAAGTGTCAAAAGCATCTATTTTGGGGTGGTTTCTTGATTTAGTGAAAACGGTGGGGGGGTGTGTGTTCTTGGTGTTGTGTTCTCTCTTTTCTACACTTTTTTTTTCTCATTTTTTGCATTATAGGAAACTTTAAGTTTCCAAAATTAACTCCACATAACTATGCTACATGGTCCATAAAAATGTGGTATCACTTAATGCATAATGGAGTTTCACAATATGTATATGGTACTCTTCCTAAACCAATAGGTGATAAAGTATCAACAAGTGATATTTCAGCATGGGTAGCAATGGATAGGAAAGCCCTTGGTGATATATGTTTTGGGGTTGATGATAAGATCATGTATCAAATTAAGAAGTGTTCTGCATCCAAGGAAGCTTGGGATACCCTTGAAAACCTTTATGGTAAAGTGTCTAAAGAGGATGTTTTCAAAATTGAAGATGAGCTTGTCTTCTTAGATACTAAGTCATATGATTCAATACAAGATTTCATCATCAAGGTGAATGAACTAAGGACAAAGCTTACTGATTGTGGGAGTTCAATCAAAGATGACAGATTGATCTATCTCATACATAACAAGCTACCATCAGAGTATTCCACATTTGTCTCTTCTTTTAACACCTCAAAGACTACATTAGGGTTTGCCAATAAGAAAGTCACTTCTGATGAATATGTTGATCTATTGGATGTAGAAGAAAATAAGTTGAAATCAATGGGGATTCTCAAATCACCTAAGTCTAAAGCATTGGTGGCCAATAATAAGGGTTTTCAAAATTCAGCTAGAAAATATTCAAATAAAGGAAAGGGTAAGAATAAGAAATGGAAGAAGGACAAATTAGAGGATGCAAAAAAGACAACACCACAATCCAATCAATAAGGCAAGTCCTCAAATTCCAACAAGAAGGGGGACAACAACAATCAGGAGAAGAAAAAGTGTGCCTATTGTAAGAAATCGGGTCATGAAGAACATGAGTGTTATCTTAAGAAGATTGATGAATTGACCAACATCATGAAGAAACATAATGTTCCATTGCCTAATGCTTACAATGATAAAGGGTCTTCTTCAAATTCCAAGGGCAAAGGGCAAGAACTCATGGAAAATTCAAACTCTTCAAAGTAATGGATATTTGACTCAGGTGCCTCTTATCATATGGGTTCTTCAAAGGAGGATCTTTCTTCATTGAAGCAATCTAAGGTACCACACATCTTTGTGGGAGATGATACAAAAATGGAAGTTGAAGGGAAAGGAAATATGGAGATGGAAAATGGAGAGTTAGATGTTCTCTATGTTCCAAACCTAAGTTCAAATCTCCTATCAATCTACCAAACCACTCACCTTGGAGATGGACACAGAGTTGAGTTCGTTCCAAACTTAGTATAGGTGTATAGTTTAAAATATGACTCATTGGTTGTAGTGGGGAAAGTGAATCCTAAGAAAAGGTTGTACTCTTTCTCCTATTTTGTGCCCAACTCTCCTTCCAAGGCCTTGTTATCTCAATTAAATTCAACAATGCAATTATGGCATTAGTGGTATGGTCATCTTGAGTTCCGCTACCTTCAACAACTTTGCACAAATAGGATGGTCAAAGGTCTACCCAAAATCAACTTTTCTAAGGGTGAATGTTCAACAAATTTAGTGGATATGCATCCAGAGGGGAAATTATAGAAAGGGAAGTCTTCAAGAGCACCAGGTGTTCTATAGATGGTTCACATGGTATTAGCAGGTCCTTTTGCATTTGGCTAGGGTTGCTATATACTTACCTTCGTTGATGACTTTTCAAGATACACTTGTGTCTATTTTCTTCATGGTAGGAATGAAGTGTTGGACAAGTTTCTATCCTTCAAGACTCATGTTGAACAAAAATCAAGAAATGCCATCAAAGTTCTCTGCATGGACAATGGAAGCATGTATTTGAACATAAGACTTAAAGACTTTTGCAAACTTGAGGGCGATGATCTTGAGACTTCACCAACATTTAGTCCATATAAGAAAAATGTTTCAGCTTTGAGGATCTACACTCTTAAATCTATGGCAAGTTTCATGATAAAAGCCAAGTCTCTAGATCCATCATTAGAAGTCGAAGCAATCAGTAGTGCCACTCACATTCTTAATAGGTCTCCTCATCCAGCCTTAGATGACAAGACTCCTTTTGACACATGGTGTGACAGAAAACCTATTGTGACACACTTCAGAGTCTTCGATTGTCTTGCATGGGCAAAGATATCTTCCAGGGGATGCAAGGCACAGTCACCTTGGCCTTGTACTTTCATTGGTTATGAAGACAGTGTGAAGGCATATAGACTATTGGATCTAGAGACACATCAGGATTTTGTGGAGAAGGATGTACACTTTGAGGAAATTTCTCCAAGCTTGTCCTCTAATAGTGCTTCAATAGATTCAGACATGTGGGGTTCTATCGACAGTTGTAGAGAGGAACACCATTCTACAATCTTGGATTAGCTTCTTCATCAAAGCAGTCATTGGTAGGTATTCTTCTTTTGGGGGGGGGGGGAGCCTATTTTATCTCTCTTCCTCTTCTCATCATTCTATTATGTATATACTAGATGTATGTCATAATGGGGGAGTCTTGATTACTCCATCCGTCCATACATCATGTGTATTTTTCATCTCTCTTTTTGGGGGAGGATTTTCCCATGGGGTTTTCCCCCTTTCTCCACTTTATGAGAGATTGCATATCATTATGTACATGGGTACCTAACATGGCCTAGTAGCCCAGAACCATCATCCATTTCATCCTATATTTCATAAGCTTAAGGGCATTCCCCTAAGTTGCACTTAAGGGGGGGGTGTTGGTTTAAATAAGTATTTACTATTTACACTTACTTAAGTTTACTTAGGTTAATGCATTATTTTATTATTTTGCATTATTTTATTATTTTATTTTGTGAGACACTTCGGAGTTTGTGTACTCTCATGAGTTTTCATGTTGACAACATAGAGGTACACAACTCTAATTCAACACATGGTGTCTACAACACTAGAGTTTGCATCATCCACTGAGTTGTCATGTTGACAACACAGTTATCCACACTCCTAATTTAGCACATGTTGTCTACACCATTGATTTGTGTGCTACACCATTGTAGGCTTATCCTCTCATCATCGCACTTACTTTTGTGCTTAATGAAGGATAAACCATATCTAGTGGACATGTACCTAGTTGTATGACTTATCATGTTGCTGACTTCTATGCATTCTAGAAGCTCTCTAGAGGCTTTTATATACAAACACTCCTAGTGTACTCTTGATATGACATATATGGCATACTGAATGAATATATCATCATTCTGATCATACTCTCTCTTTGGTCTACTACTGTGCTTGTGTTTGAGTTCCTTGGTCTTGGATGAATTCTAGCTTAAGCCAAATTCTTACAATTTTAACACTTTAGATGAAATCAGATGAGGTGTATATAGGTCTAGTTTGCAAGTTTCATTATGAAAATGCTACATGGAAAACATAGAATGGAAGACATATTATATACAATAAAAAAATAAAAGATCCCTTTGAAGAAGAATAGATAAGAGGAGTTGTATGTAACTAAACCAACAACATTATGAAAAGAATAGATGCATTAGAATATTTAATTTAGATACCTAAGATAAGGAAAGAATTTCAATTAGCAAACAAGGAAAGTATGAATAGTACAATTTGGATTAAGAATGTTAAGAAAGAATATATTCATTGGAAAGACTTGTTCACTATGAGAAAATGAATAATTACTAAAATTTCTTAAGGAATACATTGATGGCATTGCATGGAGATAAAAATAATAAAAAATATTTGATACATCTATTATCACTCATTCCATATTCCTGAATTCCAACTTGATTTTTTATTTACAAATAGACTTTGCACAATTACTTTATAGAACCTCAAAGCTTCAAAGTTCAAAATTTTCTCTATGAAGATTTTATTTCATGTAACATACTCTACTTAGATAGCTAACTTTGTACTAGTCTATAAGAATAATGGTGAAATAAGATTTTGTATAGAATTTTGAGACTTGAATAAGGCATTAGAGAAATATAATTACCCTCTTTTATCTATAGATGAAATATTACATATGGTTAATGAATAGAAAATGTTTTTCTTCTTAGGATAGGTAACCAAATATCAAACAAAGAAAATAATGAATTAAACTTTTGGAGATCCTAAATTTCACACCAAAAAGTATAGGGATGAGAGTTTGAAGCACATAAAAATAGACGCAAAAGATGACATAAAATTGTGTTAATATATAGATGACATAAAATTGTGTTAATAGATATTTTTCAATACCAATAAAGGTAAGAGGATTTGGTAGCTTTAGTTTAGGTTCATTAATTTTAAAAAGGAGGGGGTAGTGTGGGAAGGTATGGGGATTTGGCTAGGAAAACTAATGAAAATAATATTGAATGTTCACCCCTTTACTTTTCTTCTGACCTACATAACCATACTCTTCCACCACTCCCATCCACCATGTGACATATATGAGTCACCTGACTCAAATTGGATAGAAAAAATATTGTTTGACAGAGGGCGATTGTAACACTACATGATTGAAAATTAGGAGGATATAAAGCTAAATTCCAAGATCAAAGAAATAAGATCCCTCTACCCTATTATAACTTGCAAAAGTGTACTAATTTTATCAATTATATTATCCCAAAACACCCAAAAAAATGTTCACAAAAAATCCATTTTCTTACAATATGTATCTTCAAATGACAAAAAAACCTTATAATGATAACTAAATTTCTTGAATAACCCTATCATATTCTTCTTTTATGTCAATACCTAGGCATTTCATATATCACATTCTTGTTGGGATCAATATTTATAGTCTATAGACTAGTGGTATCTAGAATATTAATTGATTATAAACCATATCCACACAAGAAATGTTTCTAGATAGTCATGGGTTGGTGATGACTAAAAAAGAGTTGTTATTATACACCATGAAGTTTCAAGAGGGATCACAAAATATATGCACTTTGGTGGTATGAAGTGAATGGAATAAATATTTAGGGAGTGTACAACCACAAGCTTGTATTGGTATAAATGACTTGAACCTCAAAGATTGGCTGGTAGACCAACTAGTGAAATCAATTATCAAAGTTATTGTCATTGATGTGAAGGCACAAGAAGGAACTAAGACCAATAGGGAGAAATGACTAGAAAGGCACATCAATCTAAGATGTGAAACTCTAGATCATAAGGGTGGTAAGAGAAAGATGAAGTAAAAGACTATTAAAGGTGATGATAGAGAAGATCCACTTAGATAGAAGTATGCTAAGTGAAGAGAGAATGTGCAAAAGAATGCCAAGTAGAAAGGAAACAAGATCAACTAGTGACCATATAGGATGGTTTTCTTGAGTCAGCAAGGAAAGAGTGAATTAGGATACTCATGATTACCACATCATGAGGTGGGTAGAAGTGTACTCATTATTGAGCTTTATGGTGATGGGTAAACATATCAAAGAACAATCGAAAGAATTCAAATTTGAATTCTTTCCAAGAGAAAGTCATTGAGGACACAATACACCTGTGATTCCTATATGAACATGCTTCATCTAACAAGAGCAGTGCACTACTAGTACAACGAGAAGTTGAGCTAGAAGTAGGCTTGAGAATTTAAATTTTGAATTTGTAGACTAGGGTTTCAAAGATAAGAAAGAAGAGAGTATAAAATGAAATATAGTCAAAAGAGAAAAGGTTAGATTACTAAGTGATTAGATAGAAATCCAAGAGAGATGAAATAATTATAATCTCAAAGTGTGAAGAAAGTGAAAAAGAGAAGCCATAGCTAAGGAGTTAGTGAATGTGCTAAGAGAATATAGTGAACTAGAACAATGCAAGTGTGATCATGTGTAAGAGAGAGCAAAGCCAAGAACACGAGTGATCATATCTAAAGTTGCAGAGCCAAAAGAAGGATAAGCAGAGTTCTAGACAGGTTAGAAAAGATGAAGAAGGATCTATTTCCAAGCTAAGTGTAGTAACTACTTTGTTATATCTTATTTCTTGTTATTTACTAATCTCTACAATAATAAATCTCATTGAGGGTAAACCCTAATAAGTTATTTCTATTAAATCCCTTAACATGGTGACACTTTAACTTGTGTTCAGAAGTCCTTTAACCAAACTACTCCTAATAGGGCAAGACTTTAGCAAGTCTCTTCAAAATCCCTCACTAGTACATTTGGTACTAAATTTTGATGGAAGTCCCATCGTAGTTATGTCATTGCAACCTGTCATCGTTGCAATTCCAATGACAAACTGTCTAATATTTGCAAGGATAAATATACATACCATAGTTTCTACCCTAGCTTCAAGAGATAAATAATGTCTTATGTGTTTCTATGCTAATTTTCTTTATTTTTACTTAATCCTAGCCGATTAAGTTGTAGTTAACACAAACTTGTAGTCTAGTGTGATGTGCAATATAAGCTAAAAAGTTGAACTTAGTAGAGAATATTAATTCACCCCCCCACTCAATATACTGACCAATGTTTGGACCAACAATGTTAATCCCAAATTTGTTTTAACAGTTGAGTGTCTATACGCTTTATTCATCTATAAGTTATGTACTTAGTCCATGTTGAACAAGCAATAAATACCTCAAATAGTGGATGCTTAGTCACTCAAGTACCAATCAACAATAAGTGTCGAGTGAGTCAAGTGCCAAGTAACTAGTAAGTTTCGTGTCACTCAAGTGCTGAGCAGATAGTAAGTGCTAAGCTATTCAAATGCCAAGTGATTAATGGATGCCAAGTCATTTAGAGGCCAAGTTACAACATTGAAGTTATAGTTGATGCCGAGCATAAGGGACTTCAAATGCCAAGTTATATAATTTTGACATAGTTGTTTGTAATGGCACAAACTTCTATGTAAACCATTTTGGAGCCGACTTAAGGATTGTTTTATGATCTTAGATGATAAGAATGAATATTATTATGAATCCCTATGCATTACATGCATCCAATCAGATAAAGGGAAGGTTTAAGTAGCTAGATGGATGAATTACAATCATTGACTCATACCAAAGCCAAAGTCACCTAGGTCTTCTTAAGGAGGAAAAACCCTAAAAAATTTATGTGTGTAGAAGGAGAAAATAGAGAAGGTTTGCATGTACAAATATAGCTTTCAAGGTGAATAAGGATTTATGACTTAATATACATAGCAAAATTAGTTAGAGGAGAAAAAAGGAAAGGAATTAGAAGACAATAGAGATACATCTAATTAGGAAAGAGGTGATTTGTCATCAAGAAACATAGTGCTACCTAAAGGATCATTGTTGAGACATTCTAATAGGTGAACTAGTTAAATCTCTTAATAATGTAGTCTTAATAGGCTATTGTAAATCCTTTAACAAGGTGCTTACTTTATTGTAAGTTGAAGTCCTTTAATTAGGCACACTTCTAATAGGGTGTTGAAATCCTTTAATAGGGTAAGACCTAACAGTCTTTGTAAGCCTTTAAGTGGGAAGACCTTTCATAGGGTAGATCTGTTGGAAGCATGAATGTTGATGATATTTCTATGGAAGAGTACTATAGAAACATGATTAGATCATTAACATGATGATATGTTACATTCATGATTGTGTTTGTTATTGATGTCAACATAAAAGTTTTATGTGGTATTTGACAAAAGAACAATGATAAAGATCAAGTTGGTAAGGACATATCATTGAGTACTTTTAGTAGCAAGGTTCAAGGAAGATTATACTATGTTTCTAGGATATGCAACTAATCTTCGAAGCATAAGATATTAAGTTTGGAAGAATTTATGCAAGTTTCGGCGAAGACTATTCTGAGATAGAGTTTACAGAAGCATGTTCTAGTAAACTTGTTATATCTCTTAGTAGATTTTTTTATTTTGAGAAGCCAAAGTTAAAGATGAGAAGAAGACATGTTGATAATGACATGACTAAGCATGCTCATCATAATGTTACATGTAAAAAAAGTTATTCAAGTTGCAAGGTGAAAGATTAGTGTTATCTCTAAGTCTAAAATGTTTTTAATGTGGCCCTATAATAATTAATTGAGAAGGTGTAATAGCCAACTCGAGGAATTATTTTATGGATTTAGTATAAAGGGAGGAAATTTTCTTTTATCATGTATGGAGGAATGTGAATGATTATAAGTAGCATAAAGAGAGGAATGCAAAGATAAGCAGAGCATAGTGAAAGTGAAGGAAACTTCATTATTGAGGTTTTATTGTGTGATCTAAAGTTTAATACTTGGATCTGAGGTTCATGACCTAGTCTACAAGGTTTGATAGTGATTGGTCTAATTGATGGGATAGAGGAAAGAAGTTAAAATATAGTACACACAACTATTCTACAAGGAATACTTGAGAGATCAGTTAGACAGTGAGTTCAGTGATCTTGCCTTAGAAGTTGTTTGGATAGTGGGTCTTTCTATCTTCTACAACTCCTAATAGGGTTGGAATCTTCTAACAGAGTACATCCTCTAATTTTTTTAAAAATATTAGTACATTATCTTGTGGGAATCTTTCACACAGGGGTTTTCCCTTTGATCAATGGTTTCCCTAGTTAACATAGCTGGTGTAATTGTCTATGTGCACCTCGTTATGGTTTTTGTTTACTTTAGTTTAAAGGATAAGATTGTTTAAGGTTGATAGATGCTTCAATTTTTGGATAACTCATTCAACCCACCCCCCCCAGTTAACTTGGTAGACTATTTTTTCTGACAATTGGTATCAAAGCATCAGGTTCTTGAAGATGAAGTTTAACAACTTTGGGAGATCCATGGGGAACATATTTAAGAAAGATAGTCCCAAGTCTGGTAGAGTAAATTTTGACGCTCGGATGGTGGAAAATTCTTGGTGAGTTATCAGATTTGTGTAAAGATTAGAGCATGAGAGGTGTATGAGCCATCAAAATAAAGTTTCCATGGGGGTTGTTCTTCAATTAGACAGATATGCTCATTTGGAAATTCTGTGATCAAAGGACATGCATCTATTAGAGGTGCATCAACTAGGTGATCTGCTATAGCTTGCCCTTTGATTGCCTTTCTGTCCACATACTGGATGTCAAATTCACTTAGTAGCATAACCCATTTTGCTAGCCGTCCTATGAGTGCTGTTCTAGAGAGCATATACTTGAGAGGATCAATTTTGGAGACTAGTTGGATGGTATGACTTAGCATGTAGTGGTGAAGCTTTTGAGTTGAGAAAACAACTGCCAAACAAGCTTTTCCATAGGAGTATAATTGAGTTCATAACCAACTAGGGTTCTATTGATATAGTAGATGGATCTTTCTCTACCGTAGTCATCAAGCTGTGCTAGAAGTGCCCCTAGAGTAGTAGGTGTTGCTAATATGTATAAGATCAAGGGACGACCAGGAACTGGTGGAACCAAGATAGGGGGATTGGTGAGATACTGCTTGAGATGATCAAAGCTACGTTGACATAAAGGATCCCACTTGAAGTTCTCATCCTTCTTTAGTAAATGTGAAAATGGTGTACACTTATCTGCAAGCTGGGAGATGAAGCGCCAAATGGATTGGAGCTTTCCTTGAAGAGAGCGAATCTGTCGCAGTGTCTGGGGAGGAGGCATTTCTAAGATAGCCTTGACCTTCTTGGGGTCGATCTCTATACCTCGTTTAGAGACTATGAAGCCTAGAAGCTTGCCAGATGTGACCCCAAAGACACACTTCTTGGGATTCAGCATGAGATGATATTGGGCTAACCTATCAAAGACTTTCTCCAGGTCAGCGAGATGATCCATGAAGGTGTGAGATTTGACTAGGATATCGTCCACATAATCTTCCAAAATGCTATGGATAAGATCATGGAAAATGGATGTCATTTCTCTTTGGTAGGTAGCCCCAACATTCTTTAGGCCAAAAGGCATCATGGTGTAGCAAAGTTTCCCCAGGGGGTAGTGAATGCTGTCTTATGCTGATCCTCTTTTGCAATCTCGATCTGATTATACCCAAAAAATTCATCCATAAGAGACAAAATTTCATGTCCAGCTATAAGATCTACAATCATATCTATGTTGGGCAAGGGAAAATCATCCTTTGGACAAGCTTTGTTAAGATCTCTGAAATTAGTGCAGATTCTAATGTCACCGAAAGGCTTAGTAACAGGGACCATGTTGGAGATCCACTCTGAGTAGTCGATAGGTCAGATAACCTTAGCAGCTAACATTCTTTCTAATTCAGCTTTGACCAGTAATGCCACCTTGGGGTGCATTTTTCCAAGCTTTTGTTTGACGGGCTTGATCTTTGGGTCAACTGCAAGATGGTGAACTACAAGCTTTGGATCCAATCCCGACATGTCCTGATATGACAATGCAAATTGGCCAATATTCTCTCTTAAGACCTCAAAGAGGAGGTCGGCTTGGTCTTGTGATAGGGATGCAACAATGTGAACAAGTCTAGGGATCTCTAAAGAACCGATATTGACTTCTCTAGTATCCTCTATTAGAATAGATGACACCTCTGGACAATTATCTTGAGGAGGCAATACTAAATCCTCATGTTCTGCTTGTGGCTCTAGATTTTCTTGCTGAGGGGCTTTCTTCGTTGCATTAGCTAGTCCTGGTTTCACCTTAGTTCTAGTTTTGGGTGCATTGGAACTAGGTTGGGGATTTTCTCCAAAATACCCCTTGGGATCTAGCTTATAGATATAGGCAGAATCTAGCTTTGTCTGCTTGTGAGGTGTTTCAGCTCTCATGAATCTTAGAAGTGCTTCCTCTGATGTGAATTCATCAATGTGTATGACACTTGGTTGGTCCCAATCTATGAGTTGTGGATGAGTGAGTGGTAGGTCAATGAGATGGATGGATAGTTCTCAGAGAACAGAGTCCCCTAGGAAGATTTGGTCTGGGATATCATCGTAGGCTCTCTTTTCAACTTCCTCAGGAATGTCTTTGATTTTGACAAGGTCGCAGTAGATATTCAAAAAAGCATGACCGTTCTCGTTGGTGCCCCCAGTTGTGGGTATGCCAAAGCCAAGACCTGACTTTGTTTCCCACTTATGTGCTTCGATGGGACATTGGATGCCCCTTTCTTCTGGTCCTAGTCCACCACCTTGATAGTTCCATTTTTTAGTGATGAGCTTATGTTCTTGGGGATACTTCTGGCTGAAGTGATCAAGGCATGCTTGATTTCTTGGAGGTGCATCCTTATGTAACCAATTGTTGATATCTGGAGTGAGCTCCTCATGAAGAGGGGTTTTTGAGGATACAAAGGTTGTTGGGCCAAACTGTTTGTATCGAGGAGGTGGAATCTCCTTAGCTTTGTGATATGTCAGCCGTCCATGGGTATGTGGATCAAGTGGGATTACTCCGACAGCAAATGCATCTGACAGACTATATTCTCCACAACCTTTGCTGTTGATCTTTAGGGTAGATAAGGTGGAGGCGAGGATGGTTTCTGCATCATTACAAGTGTGGGATGAGCTGGCAATGGTTGTGCCGATGTCTATTCCAGGACAATGATTTGTATATGAGGCTTCAACTACATTGCAGTAAGCAAAGGGTTCTGGATCAGCATGGATGGTTACCTCAGTGCCCTGATGCAAAAATTTGATGCACTGATGGTAGGTGGATGGGATGGCATTCATAGCGTGAATCCATGGGCGATCGAGGAGGATGTTAAATGGTAGGTTTAGATCAACAACATGGAAAACTGTCTCTTGGATGACTGGCCCAACCTTGATTGGTAGCAAAATAGTCCCTTCTTTGGTTCTTTCCAAGTTGCCATAAGCTTTGATGGTGATAACTTCACTGATCATATCTGCCTCAGTATACCCAGCTTGTTTTATGAATTTTAGGGTGCAAATGTTCAAGGTTGATCCATTATCTATCATTACTCTTTTCATAGCAAAATTGGATACCATGATGGCTATGCGAAGTGGAAGGGTGTGAGCTGGCTCGACTGTAGGTATGTTGATGGGTTTGAAAGATAGGGCACATGAGGATGAAAGGTGTCCAACAAGATTACGAAAATTAGTAGCATTGATATCAGAAGGGACACGAGATTCTATGAGAGCACTGTCAAGGATGTCTTTGTACACAGGACTAGTGCAGAGAAGGTCTAAAATGGAGATTTGGGCTAGCATGTTCCCAAGGTGTTCTAAGATATTGTACTGACTTTTTGATGGAGCTGATGAAATTGGTGGGCCTACGATGTTAAATTGCGCTCTTTGAGTGGTGACTGCACACTCATTGTTTGGTCCTCAGATATTGATAACATTGACAGAAGGCTCTTTCTTGGATATACAACCTATAAGGCTACCATAGTCTATATAGGATGAAGTGTGGTCATTGTTCTTCCCATGCTGTTGGTTTGGCTAGTGGTTGTTGGTGTTGTTTTGGATAGGTGCTTTTCCAGGATTTTAGTTGTTGTGTGGAGGAAAAGCATTTTGATAAATCTGTAAGCCTGCATTGGGAGAGGTTTGGGCACCAACAGTGATTTCTTTCGGATCAATGAGGTCCTGCACATAATCTTTCAGTTTCATGCATCTGAGGGTGGTGTGACCATTTACCCTATGGAACTTTCAATACTCATTGTCTTTGTACCATGCATCTTTGGATTGGCTTGGATCAATTTGCTGGGTAGGAGGAAATTTGATGAGGTTTTCCTTAGCCAATTTCTCAAAAATGAAATCCAATGGCTCACCAAGGGGCATATAGTTTCTAGGTGTAGGTTGGAATCTAGGTTTTTGCCCTGCAGCTACATTGATGGCATTAGCTTGATTGTTAGACCATTGAAAGTTGGGTCTTGTATTGTGGTTTTGATAGCTTTCGTTGTTCCGTTGTTGGTAATTAATAGCTTGTTGGTTGTTTGTTTGATATGGTGGGTTAGACTCATTTTGAAAAAGACCAACAATATTCACATGTCTGGTGTCAGTAACCCCATTTGTTGCAACATGCTTGTTTTTGTTCCAATACCTAGACTTGTCATTGGAATGTGATTGATTTTGGTTGGCCTCTTTGTAAATCTTGACCACACCATCTTTGATGAGTCCTTGCTCAAGGATCATTCCTTTCTCTTTGATATCTTTATAGGTCTACAAACAGTTCATGGTCATGTGGTGAGCCAAGCTGGGATGGGCATTATCAATAAACATTTTCACCACATGACGCTCTGGCAAGGTGCAATATATGCAGGTGGTACGGGTTTGCCATCTTTGTAGGTATTCAGCAAGTCTTTCTCCACCTTTTTGCTTGGTGTGGACAAGATCAACTATTGATAGCTCTGTTTCAACAAGATGGGCATATTGGGCTACGAATGCCTCAGATAATTTTGCAAAGTTTTTAATTGTGCCATAGGGGATTCTATGAAACCATTCAAGAGCTGGTCTAGCCAAGCTTTTGGGAAAAAGGCGCAAGAGGAAGACATCATTGTATGCCATGTCCTGGCAGTGCATGTAAAATTCTTTGATATGTGTGACAGGGTCTCCTTTTCCTCTGAATTTGTCAAATTTGGGTACCTCAAAGTGTTTGGGAAATGGTGTCATGGTAATGGCTTTGTGAAAAGGGTAAGGACACACATTCTCAAACTTGAATGTCTTCGGATCATTCCCTTCTTGGATGGCTTTTAGAGCTGTCTTCATTTGCTCCCATTCTGAATTGATAGGTGATGGCTGGGGTGCCCCCAATGTAGGAGTGCCTTGAGGTAGGTATGTGCTAGATGGGGCCACTGAATATGGATGGCTGTGAGGGATTGTACATTGTTTGGGCAGCTGCATGGTGGATGACGAGTTGTTGAGGGGGAGGTGGCGCATATTGTTGCATGTGCTGCGAGGCTTGCTGTTGATATGGGATTTAAGGTTGGGATTGAGGAACATAAGCTAGCTGTGGGATAAATGAATGGCTTTGTGGAGGTAAGGTATAAGATGGTTGTGAAGCTTGGGGAAAGGATCAGGGGGCTTGTGGGGTTTGACCAATATATGTGGGTTATGCCCCCATTTGGGATGGTACCTGCAAATAATTAGTGGCTGGTTGGATTGGTGGATTGCCTCCTAGAAGTGGCATTGAAAAGTAGTTGGTAATAGGAGGTAATGGATTAGTTGGTGGTGGAGGTGGCGGGAATTGAAAGCTTGGGAATGGAATTGATGGGGTTTGATAGCTTGGTGGCTGGATTTGGAAGCTTGGTAGAGTGCTGGCAGGAGCTGGGGTCACTTGAGAGCTTGGCAAAAAATTGGCAGTAGCTTGTGGGATTTGATAGCTTTGTGGAGTGAAGGTAGTATCTTGTGGATTTGTGGCTGATGGTATTGAGCTCCCAAGACCTAATGGAAATGATGGGATTGTGCTTTGGGCTGTGGTGAACAAGCTTGGGGTAATGAAAGGTTGATTACTTGGCCCCATGGGTGGCATCCCTATTGTATATTGCTGAGGTTGGCCAAAGATGCTAGCACTGATTTGGGAGATGGGTGGATTTGGAAGGCTGGGTTGGGGAGCAACAGCAACAATAGTGAAGGGGGTGAACGGTGAGGTGTTTTGGGTAAAGGGGGTTTGGAGTGGAGAGGTATGAACCAAGGATGGAGTGGTGGTGGCTGGGTTGGCTTGCGGCACAGAGATTTCAACTTGGGTGGATGATGGTATGTTTGGGTCTGCTGGATCATATGGATTGGCTGGAGGCTCTTCTTTTGGCATATATTGAGGATAATTTGGATCATAAGAGCCTATGGGTGATGGCAGCTACCCAAACAATGGGTGAGATGGATCTGATAATGGAGGGGGTCTTCCAAAGTCAAAGGTTCCTACATTGTCCCTTCAAAAATTAGCCATGATTGTCTCTTTGTTCTTGTCTATAATGGCGTTTACGAATACTGCATTTCTTGGTTGGTTCATGAAAGCTTCAATGTCAGTAGGTGATGGCATAGCTTTCTCTGGGCTGAAGGATGGCTGAATGCTCAAGGGGGGTGAGGCTGTTCGATCCAAATGATAGGGCTCCATTGTTGCTTTCTTCTTGGCTAAGCGAGTGATGGGTGGCGTGAAAATGCTCCTAGGGATGAGATGCAACAAATGCTGGTGGATGCAAAAAGGGGGGAAGGCTTTTCTATGGAAATGATTTCCTAGGTTGAGGCAAAGCTATATGACAAAACCTAAGGAGGATTGGGTTGGGGACTCTAACTTCAAAGATATGTTGCCAAAGCACGAAAGGTCTGCTTTCCTATGTGCAAGCTTGGTGGTGATTGTGTCAACTTAAGGATAGACTGATGATCCTTTAGGAAGAACACGAGATTTACCACTTGTGGATCCCAACTTTTAGCTCAAGGTGATGAGGGATAACAAGTGACAAAGCTAGATTACCCTAGACAAAGCTCTGTCAAAGGGATAACCTTGGTGAGATGGGTGGATTTGGAAGATTTTAGGAATGGCAAACTTTTGGCAAGGTGACAAAAAATTTTGAAGGCTTGGATGTGAAGATTTTGGATTGCTGGCTAGATGGTTTGATTCTAAATGAGATGGACGAGCTAATAATGCTTAAGGGGATAACCTAAGATGGTTGGCTTTTCTACAAAGATGACTCTAAAGTGAAGCTTATCCAAGAAGATGTGGAGAAACAAGGGTGTTTAATCATAGAAATCATGCCTAGTTGGTAAGGCATAGGCAGGATTAACTCCTGGATGTTGGCTAAATTTGATGGTGCACTCTAACCAGGCCTCTTGAAGTGCTTCGTCAGTAGCTTTGTCCTCTGCTTTGTGGAGTTTGGCAATTCATGGGCTTGGTGTTATTTCTTTTCTCTTGGCTGAAAGTTCTTGGTATGCTAGAGATGGCTTGAGTTTGACCTTGTGAAACTTCTATTTGGGTTTGGGTTGTTCCAACATAAATTCCTGAATTTACTTGGCTTTGAGAGATCTCAGTTGTTTTGCTTCAACTTGTTCAACTTCTAAAATAGACAGTGACTACGCTAAGTGTGCCCTAAGCTAGGATTGACCAAGTTTGGCAAACATTCATTCAACAAGTAAAATAAAATCAAGCAATAAATAGGAACACCCAGATAGAAGTTTGTGGTTCTTAGAATGTGATACTTGTGCCGAGGAGTGTGTATGTTCTACAGATGTTTCAATCAGTCACTCCAAACACATTAACACCCTAAATGGTTTTCTGCAAGGCTAACAGTTGGTTTAGCTAGGGATTCCTCGATATACACAAGGTATGTGAGGCCCAAATCCATAGATGAGACCAAAAAGATGTCACACAACCGAGAGGAGTGGTAACCCACTTCTCCTCTTTCACTTCTCAAGGGTATAAAGTTCCTTGAGGCTTAGCCCGAATGAAAAAATCTTGATCCCAAGAGAGGTGTCTTTCGATTCACCTCCTGATTCTTATACTCTGCCGGAACGCTAGAGTTGAGGTCATCCAAGGGGTGATGAAATCCCCTAGTAGGCCTCCTAAAAAGAAACAAGGTTTTGGATCCTAATCTTATGCACCCAAGATGGCCTCAAAAGACGACAAGGGGAGAGAAGACTTGGATGACCTTGGGCTAAAAAATGCGCTTGTTCTTTTAGCAACTGACTATTATGTGTGCTAATCTAGACTTTGCAAGCACTCATGTTTAAGAGACAATGTTCAATTCCAACTTGAAGCACCAACAAAAGTAAATCGATCGAAGAATGCAAACAATAAGAAGAGTTAGGGTCAACAAAAGCAAACTCGCGCACCCGGAGGCCCTCCACATCAAGTATCGATTAATTTTCTTTAAGGCATTCAAGATTGAGTGTGAGTTTGTTTTAAGCCCAAAACAAAAGTATGTGAGATTCGATTTCAAGCGCGCGCCTGGAGGCTCTCCACGTTAGTTGTTCAATTTTAGTGCCCAAACTTGAAGTGTGATCGATTTAATCTAGAGTTTTGGTCATTTAAAATTTTTGATAAAGTTAAAGAAAACCTTTAAAGACCAAGTGAGTTAGTTAGATTGTAGAACATTTAACACCTTTTTCAAGTAGACCCATCCCCATAAATGGCGCTGAGATTGCAACCAATGGTTGAATTGATGGGTGATTAGAAAAGAGGTGAGTCCAAGGAACTACTCAAATTGATTCTTGCAAATTTGTATTTAACTTAACAAAGTTTCTTAAATGTCCAAAAATCAAACTTTACCTAAATTGCATGTGGAAAAGAGATTTGTTTTGTTCAATTTTAGAAGCTCCAAATGAAGTGTTTGATATTGCAATGGTTAATTGATCCTTGGCATTCAAGATTGGATTTGTTGTTTTAAGCATGCATTTCAAGAAAAATTAATTTTAATCCATGGCCTTCAAGAGTGTGTTTTGAGCAACATTCATTCAATGAAAAATGTGTTTAACCATTAAAGTTCATTTTAGCAACATGCATTCAAAGACAAATGGTTAAACATTCAAGTTCTTTTTTAGCAACATGAGTAGTGGTTCCATATGTGCTCCAACCTGCAATGAGACAAAAAAAAGCAACTTAGTTAGTTACCCAAAATCTTCAAAAATGAGAGCTTAACTATGGAAAAAAAATTTTAAACTTTTTTTGCTGTTTTTCCTATGCGTAAAAATGCTTAAAATGGTTTAAATCCTACGGAACCACTAAAAGTCAAATTTTGATTTTAAAACAAAAGTGCAATAGAGACAGGCGAAGATGACAGTTCATCAGGCGCAAATGGAAAAATGCAGAGACGTTGATCAGCAGAGACGCTAATCTGCCGAGACAATAAAGGAAGAGGTAGAGACGACAGATTAAGTTGGCGGCGGTGGAGACGACAGTTCAGGTTGCAGAGACGACAGAGGCGCTAATCTGTGGAGATGACAGTCCAGGATGCGTAGATGACAGTCAGAGACGCCAAACTGCTCAAACAAAAACTTGGTTGTAGAGATGATAGTTTGCAGGTGCAGAGGCCAAACTGCGGAGACGACACTGCGCCAAAAAAAAGCTGAAAAATGCAGATTTTTTCCATAAATTTTTTTTTTCTTTTTTTTGTTATTTTCAGATTTTTGAGGGTATGTCTTCTTCCCAAGTGCGTTCTTTAACCTACAAAAACAAGTGAAACACCCTACAACTCAAACAACAAGAAACATTAGATTATTAGAAAAAACAACATATAGATGAAAATAGATGATTAAATGACCCAAGTGGGGTCCCACTGGGCGTGCCAAAATGTAGAACAAAATTTTAGTGTGCAAGGAACATTAGCAATAAGAGAAACATTCACAAACTAAAACTAAATTCACATATAAGCTTAGACAAAGAAAAGCAAACAAAAAGTGCAAACCTCACAAGAGAAAACACTCCATGCTTTCTTGATTCTGTAGATGTCCTTTTGATGTGGATGTATGCTCATGATGCTCAAAAGCTGCTTCAATGGAGGTGGGTAATGGAAAATTAGTAGCTTTGTGAGCTCTCAATTTGGCATTATAAGGGTAAGATTAATGGCTTTGGTTCTCAAAATAGCATGGTAACTTTAGCTCAAAGATTGTTGATGAAATGGCTTGGGATGGGATTCAATTTATAGGCCAAGGGGTAGAGGGATGGAGGGCTTAGATGCAAGGATGGGGAGATGGTTAAGGAGGGCTAAGATGCACTCAAAGGGGAGCACATGGATTGTGCTTGTTTAGCACCAATGGGAAGGTGACACTTGTCACAAGGAGGATGAGTGTGAGAGGGTAGGGTAAAGGGTTGGTTAAAGGCATGATGAGTGGAGTTGAGTATGTAAGAGAGATGTAAGAGGAATGAGTGTGAAAGAGGGAAGAGTGTGGAAGATGGATGTAAGAGTCATGAGTGGGCTTGTAAGAGTATTTTATGTTTTGTAAGAGCACTCATGACTTGGTGGTTGGGATTTTTGAGGGGAGACTTTGGTTTGGTTTAGGAAAGTCTTAAACTTGTTTAGGGAATGTGACAACATTAGGGGGTGGATTAGGCTTGGGTTTAGGATTAGATTAAGGATGTTAGAGATGTGCAAATGGATGGCATTAATGAGGGTGGGTGAGTTAGTGGCTAAGCTAGGTTAGCATGGGTGGATGGGGTGGATTAAGCTAAATGAAGGATTAGGGATAAGTTAGGGGTTTTTAGATTTGAGGATTTTATTTATCAAGTAGATTTATTTAATAAATGGGGATTTTTGGAATTAGATAGAAGAATAGGATTTAATTGATAAATGATAGGTTATTTGATTTATCAATTAGGACTATAGATGATTAATTAAATTAATCAGCTAGGGGATGGCAAAGGATTAATTAAATAAGAATTTAATTAATGATGCCTTTAGAGATGGCTAAATTAGATTACCAAAGCGGTATAATCAAATTTAGGTGTCTACATCCAGGAACAAGATGAATGAGCAAGGAGATGTTATAAGAAATAAAGAAAGATTGGTATGTAAAAGTTACTCATAGCAACAAGGAATAGATTATGATGAGACTTATGCTCCAGTGGCTAGAATAGAAGTAGTAATATTATTCTTAGCCTATGCAACACAAAAAAAGTTCAAAGTAAATCAAATGGATGTCAAGTCAACATTTCTTAATGGAGAACTTGAAGAAGAGGTATACATTGAGTAGCCTGAAGGATGTAATTTGATAGATAATAGGGACATAGTATGCAGATTAAGAAAAGCATTGTATGGTCAGAAGCAAGCATCCAAAACTTGGTATGAAAGGTTAGACAAACATTTGACAAAACTTGGACATAGAAAAGGTATGGTAGATAATAATTTGCATTGGAAAGAAATTGATGATAGTTTAATGATTTTGGTAATATTTTTTGATGATATCATATTTGGAGGAAATGAAGAGGAAAGAAAAAAGTTTTCTAAATAGATGAAGAAGAAATTCAAGATGAGTATGATAGGAGAGATGAAATATTTCCTAGGATTGTAGATTGTGTTAGAATCTGAAAAGATTAATAACCCAAAAAACTAGTGCAAAAAATAAATTTCTAAACTATGAATGCAAATGATACAAAATAAAAATAGCAACACAGAGTTAGTCTCCAAGAGAGTAATGCAAATGCTAGAAGAAAAATAGCATTAAGAGGATGCAAAAACAAGAGATGCAAATACAAGCTAGGTAGCATGCTTATATAGGCTAGGAAGAGGGAGGAGGTGCCAACACCAACCAATGAGGAGCAACCATCTATCAGACTAAAGATAGCAAAGTATTTTCCCAAGATAGCTAATGGATGCTCATATGTCGAAAGGTGACACATCACAACCATTCACCTAATAAGACATGCTTTATTAACCTAAGCAAGATTATTAAACGTGTAAAAAAAACCTAGCAATATAGGAAAAATTAAAAACTACACTAACACCCCCCCCATAAGCGAAGCTTAGGTGGATGTAGAAATGGGTCCCAGGAAGTCAAGCCTAATGCGGTACCCATGTACATAAGATTTCTCAAAAGAGAGAGAAAAGAGACCCCCCAAAAAAAATCAGGACTCTGACTGAGAGGAAGAGGCCCCCCCAAAAGATGAAGCATCTCGCACCCCCAAAAAAGCTAGCAAATGAAGGAGCTTGCTCTTAGTAAAGGGTGTGGTCAAGATATCAACAACTTTTTTAGAATTCAGACTATAGAAAATGTCAATGATATGACCATGGATGAGCTCCTGGATGTAGTGCACATGGACCTCTATGTGTTTGGTTCGCTGATGACAAACCAGATTTTGTGAGATCTAAATGGCACTCTAGTTGTCACAAAATATGATCGATGGCCGTCTTATCTGGATACCAAACTCAGTGAGAAGATGTTGAAGCCAAATGGCCTCAGTGGTGGCATTTACAACCTCCTGATACTCAACCTCAATAGAAGATAGAGCAATAGCAAACTGCTTTTTTCTTGACCAACAAACAGGACCTGACCTAAGTGAGAAGCTATACCCTGAAGTAGACTTGTGGTCCTCAAAATCACCTGCCCAATCTGAATCTATGTAGCCCACCAAATCAAGCTCAATACCTATTGCATAGTGAATCCCACAACTATGAGAACCCTGAATGTAGTGAAGGATCCACTTGGCTACTTTCCAGTGCAACTCATGGGGCTCCTGCATGAATCAAGAGACCATGCTTACAGCATAGGAGATGTCAGGTCTTGTATGAGTTAGATAAATGAGACTCCCAACAAGTTGGTGGTACAAAGTGCCATCAACAAGTGGAGAAGAACATTGAGCCTCAAGTTTGACTCCAGAAAGGAAGGGAGTCAAAGCAGGCTTATAGTCAGCCATATGAAACCTCAAGAGTAAATCTAGAGCATACTTGGACTATGTGATGGTGATCCCAGAAGGAGACTGGAAGATCTCAATCCTGAGAAAGTAATGCAACAAGCCCAAGTCAGTCATCAAAAAATTGTCTTGAAGGGCCACTTTGACAACCTTAATGGTGGGTGAAGAACTTCCTATGATCAACAAGTCATCAACATACAAAACCAAAAATAGAAGTGAATCACCCTATTGCAAAATGTAGACATTAGGATCAAAATGACATTGAGTGAACCCAACTGATAGAAGGAAGGAGTCCATCTTGGCATACCAGGCCTGAGGAGCCTGTTTAAGGCCATAGAGAGACTTTCGAAGATGGCACACAAGTGAAGAATCCGGAAGGAAGCCCCGTGGCTGCTTGATGTAGATCTCCTCATGAAGTTCACCATGAGGAACAACACTCTTCACATCTATCTGATGTACTTTCTAATGATTAGCTACAACAATGGAAAGAACAATTCAAATGGAATTCATTCGGGCAACTGGTGCAAAAGTCTCAGAGTAGTCAATCCCAGGAACCTGGGAGAATCCTTTGGCAACCAAGAGAGCCTTGTGTTTGTCAACTAACCCATCTGCTGCAAATTTTTTTTGATAGATCCACTTACATCGAACAAGTTTTCTTGCTTTAGGAAGAGGGACAAGATCCCAAGTGTGCTTCCTCATCAAGGAACTATACTCGTCCTGCATAGTTGTATCCCACTCAAGAATACCAGAAGCCTCATGAAAGTACTATGGATCTGATGCAGTAGCAATGAAGACATGTGGAGCATCCTGGAATTGTGAATGAGTTCACCTCATGTCTAATGGATCCCCAACCCAATCACCTGCAGACTACAAGGTCTGTCTAGCCCAAAGTGGATAAGAAGATGGAGAATCTAGAGGGGAATCATTAACCTCTGAATGATGACTAGGAGAGGAAGGAGGTGAGTTCTTTGAATCACTTTCTGCATTAGAAGTAGAGATAGAAGAGTGTTAAGGTGAATTTGACTCATCAGAAGATTTGTCATGTATTCCAAGTGACTCTAATGTCAAGGTAGAAGGAGTTGGAGAAGTGATAGAAAGCAAGCTTGAAGATCCCTACTCAAACTGAACACTCCTCTCAATGAATAAATCATGTGTAGTAGGGTGGCGTAATTGATAACCCTTCACACCATCAGGATAACCTACAAATATGCAAGGTCTTCTTTGTGAATCCAAGGCCTTACATTTCTTTGTAGGAATGTGGGCTCATGCAAGGGAGCCAAAAAGTTGAAATTTCTTAACTGATGGTTTTTGACCGCTCCAAGCTTCAAAAAAAGTAACTCCCTTCAAGGCTTAGTGAGGAACATGGTTTTGGATATAACAAGTATAGTTAATGGCTTATGCCCAATACTGTGGTGCAAGAGATCTAGAGTGAATCATACAGTTTGCCATTTCCTTCAAGGATCTATTCTTCTATTCTGCAACACCATTTTGTTGAGGATTGTATGGAACTGAATGCTATAAATCAATCCCCTCTAAAGTGCAAAATATTTCAAACCGATGGTTGATATACTCACCACCATTGTCTCTATGCAAAACCTTGATGGCTTTCTGAGATTTCTTTTCTACAAAAATTTTGAAGTCTTGAAAATGATCAAATACCTCTGACTTCTGTTTGAGAAAGTACACCCATGTATATCGAGAAAGGTCATCAATGAATGTGAGGACATATTGGGCCCTGCTGAAAGAAGGATGTTGAAATGGACCAGCCAAATCATTTTGAACTAACTCAAGTATCTATGAAGCTCTCCATGCCTTACTTTTGTCAAACTTTTCCTTAGGATGCTTACCAAGAATGCAACCTTGGCAAACACCTCCTGAGAACTAAATTGAAGGAAACCTTGTGAGATGCTCTACTGGTTGAGCTGATGCAAATAGTGGAAGTTAAGATGGCCAAACTGCTCATGCCATAATTTACTCACATCATTAGAATGAGTGAGAAAAACAGATGAAGGAGGATCAGGAACAAAGTGAGAAAATAGATAGAGTCATGATTAATGATCTGCTCTCCCAACTACAACTACAGAATCACTATGGAACTCACATATCTCCACTAAGTTAGGAGTGAACTCAACCTGCTTGCCTGAAATTGTGTGAGTGATCTGGTATATTGATAGGAGATTAGTTGATAATGAGGGTACACAAAGAACATCATGGAATGTACCATCCCCCACATCAACAGACCCTCTCCCACACACTTCAATGGGAGTGTCATCACCCATCAAAATAGAAGCCATAGTACATGGCTCCAAGGATGCAAGTTCTTCCTTAGATGAAGCCATGTGGTGTGAAGCACCTGAATCAAGAACCCAAGTGGATGGTGAAGAAGCAACTGCAACAAGAGCCTTGCCCTTTCCTTTCCCCTTGTTGTTTTCTTTTTCCTTGTTAGACCTTTCATTAGAGATTTTTTTGATAGATCCAAGAACACTAATATTATTCTTCTCAAGAATGTATGTCAATTAATCAATTCGTTTCTTCAAACATTTATGTTCATCATGACTAGATCTTTTACAATAGGCACATTTAACCTTTTCTTTCTTAGGCTTATCACCCTTAGAGGATAAGATATCAATAGTTTCTTTTGAAGCAATTGGTATTTGATCCTTCTTTTCCTCACTATTATTTTGTTTCTCATCCTTACTATTGTTGTTACTACTTTGTCCTTTTTGTTCTTTTGTGCCTTGGTTGGCAGCTAAGGCATGTGACTTAGAGGACTTAAGAGTGCCCATCTGGATTAGCTTGTCCTGTTCTCAAGTGAGATTGATAGAAAAAATCATCTAGAGATGGCATGGTGAATTGAGTACCAAGTGCACCCTTAGTAGCATAGAAGGTAGAGACAAACACAGAATATCCTAAACTTAGCTTAGAGAGAATACTAAGAATCAGTTGTCCATCTTTATTTTCAATTCCACATTGTTTTAACTGTAGCCTTAGTGATTTTAATTTGGTGAAGAAATCTTGGATTGTGTTGAAATTTCCTGGACTTAAACTAATTAATTCATTTTCCAACATATGACCCCTCATTGAATCTTGTGTGCCAAATAGTGTTTCTAGCTTTGTCTATAGTTCTTTTGGTGTATCCAAAGACTCAATGTGAAATAGCAAGTTAGGAGAAATAGACAAACACGATGTTCCATATGCCTCATCACATTTATTAAATCACTTAGGCTTATCTTCATCTTTATCAGGTTCAGTTTCAAGTCCCATAGTTATCCTATTTAATCCAGCTTTCCTTAAGTGAATTGTCATGTGTGATTTCCACTCAAAGTAATTGTATGGAGTTAGGATGGGCATATACCCCCCCCTCCCCAAAAGAAATATGATTTCACATTTTATTTTAGTGCATTTAGAACTACCACTAGAAAGAAATACTTAGTGGTCTTGATTTTAATACATTACAAACCCTCATGAAGAGCATATGTTGAAAGTGAAACTTAGGCACAATAATCAAGGAAAAAAATAGCACCATTGTGATCTACTCAAAAAATCATGCACTTTCAAAAAAAGAATTGCCTCGATATGAGGTCATATGAGAAAGTTATGATCCTCCGAAGTTTCCAAAGCGAGAACTATGCAAATTTATGACCAAGAATCTAAAATTTCTTAAAAATTTATGCATGAAAATCAAAAAACAACTCCACTAGTAGATAGAGCACAAAAAAATAGCTAAGTTCATAACAAGAATCAATTAAATTGAAGTCTATATGGGCAAGAATGAGGCATTTGAAAACTGCATTCAAATCTGCAACTACCAACGGAGAGGGGTACGACTGTATCTTTTCGTGCTTGATTCTGTAAAATATGTAGATTTCATGCAAAAACTAAAAGATACCTAGATCATTTTTTAGGGCTGCAAACAAAACTCAGAAAGCATTTTTCTTGCTGATGTATAGAAGATGTAGCTGTAGTGTAAATTAGATGACTTTAACAATAAAAAATGGCTCCAAAAACCAAGAAACGACCCTAGCAACCAAAAAATGACATGAAAATGTTGAATTAGCTTCCTAAGTCCATCAATGGCATGCTAGAACTTACAATACTGATTGAAAATTTCAAATATGCATTTTGGTTGTCAAATTTGAGATTGAAACCCTAGAAATTAAAAACATTTTTGTCAAAAAATTTCTTATTCTCAAGATCATCCAAAGGGGCAAGAGAAGAGCATACTTCATTTTTCAAAAAATTACAATAAGATTTATTAGCCCCCCCCCCCCCCCCCCCTCAAATCTCTCAAATAAGGAAACTAAAATCTACTCTTGCACATAGAAAAACTCTGATACCATGTTAGAATCTGAAAAGATTAATAACCCAGAAAACCAATGCAAAGAATAAATTTGTAAACTATGAATGTAAATGATACAAAATCAAAATAACAACACAGAGTTAGTCTCCAAGAGAGTAATGCAAATGCTAGAAGTAAAATAGCATTAAGAGGATGTAAAAACAAGATATGCAAATACAATCTAGGTAGCATGCTTATATAGGCTAGGAAGAGGGAGGAGGTGGCAACACCAGCCAATGAGGAGCAACAATCTATCGGACTAAAGATAGCAAAGTATCTTCCGAAGATAGCTAATGGATGCTCACATGTAGAAAGGTGACACCTCACAACCATTCACCTAATAAGACATGCTTTATTAACCTAAGCGAGATTATTAAAAGTGTAGGAAAAACCTAGCAATATAGGAAAAATAAAAAACTACACTAATAGTTTGTACATAATAAAGAAGGAATCTTTATTTCTTAGACTAAGTACTTGAAAGATTTACTGAAAAGGTTTAGTTTGGAAGCATGTAAACCCATTAGAATACTTATGGTGACTGGACACAAGTTATCTACAAAGGATGAGACACCTACTATTGAGCAAAAAAAGTACAAATCTATGATTGGAGGATTGCAATATTTGACTAACACAAGGCTGGATATAGAAAATGTTGTTGAAATCATTGCAAGATTCTAGGCTGATCCCAGAGAAGCACATTATGCAATAGTGAAAAGGATATTTAGATATCTAAAAGGAACATTAGAGTATGGATTGTGGTATGACAAATCTAATGATTTCACTCTAAGTGCTTAGACTAATGCAAATTGGGTAGGTAGTATGGATGACAGAAAAAGTAGCAGTGGTGGAGCTTTCTTTCTTGGAGGAAGATTGGTTTCTTGGTTAAGCAAGAAGTAGGATCATACATCTCAATGTACAACAAAAGTAAAGTATGTTTTAGCAACAAATACTTGTAATCAAGTTATTTGGATGAAGCAAATGCTAAAGGATATAAAGATCAAAATAAATGAACCTATTTTCATAAATTGTGACAACACAAGCACGGTAAATATGTCTAAGAATCCAATGTTGAATTCAAAGACTAAGAACATTTCTATCAAGTATCACATTTTAAGAGAGAAAGTTGCAGATAAGGAAATTAGATTGGACAATGTGAGCACTAAAGAGTAGATTGTAAATATATTCACTAATCCTCTTCCCAAAGAGACTTTTGAGTATTTATGAGGTATGCTTGGGGTTATGCCCCTTCCTAAATTGGAGTAGAAGATGCAAAAGTGTATCAGTCTAGAATAACTGAGCACCATTGTTGTTTAGACTGAATGTTGATGCTTCCTATATGGGGGAGTATCTGTGATGGATAGAGTCATCTAAGACTCTTTTTGATATTATTTTTAATAGTGTCTTTTGACACTTGAGCTAGTAAGTATCAGTTGTTGCAGAGTTTGATGTAGAGATATTGGTTGTTGAAGCCTTTGACATTGATGTCAATAAGGGAGAATATTGCATGAAAACATTATGCTAAGGAAGATGTTTGGCATAAGCACAACATGGAATGATAGTTTGATAGAAATCACATTGAGGTATATCATTGGAGGAAAATGATTGATCAAAGAGGATTTGAAATAGAAGATTAATAGTCTTTTGTTGGTTTTCTTGGAACTAGATGTTTTTCATCTATGTTTCCATTAATGCCAAAGGGGAAGATTGTTAGAAGATTGGTTGTAAGCATGAATGCTAATGATATTCCTATGGGGAATTATTGTAAATATGTTACTATGATGACTTGTTACATTCATGATTGAGTTTGTCATTGATGTCAACATAGCAATTTTTCATGGTATCTGACACAAGAACTTTGGAAAGATCAAGTTGGTACAGATGGCTAGTTGAGTATTATAACTATCTAAGGTTAAAGAAAATACTTCTAAGTATCTATTATATGTAGTTAACATCATAAGAAGAAAGGATAAGTCTAAAAAATGTTATGTAAGTTTTGGTGATGTTTGTTCTAAGATAGAGTTTACAAAGGCATGTTTTGGTAAACTTGTTATATCTCTTAGCAGAGTTGTTATTCTGAGAATTGAAGTTGAGGACATGAAGAAGACATGTTGGTGATGATGTGGCTAATCTCATTTGTCATAATATTGTGTTTATGGAAAGTTATTCAAGTTGCAAGGTGGAAGATTTATGTTATCGCTAAGTGTAACACGTTCTTAATGTGGTCATATTATAATTAATTAAGAAGGTCTAATAGCCAACTCAAGGAATTGTTTTAAGGACTTGGTATAAAGGAAGGACATTTTCCTTTGTCATGGTATGGAGTGATTTTTTTTTATGATTGATGATAGGAAACAGAGAGTGTGGAATGTGAAGTTGAGCAGATCAGTATAGAAGTGAAGGAAACTTCATTGCCGAGGTTTTGTTGAGTGATCTGAGGTTTGACATTTGGATCTGAGGTTTATGACCTAGTCTACAAAATCTGATAATTATTGGTTTGGATGATAGAAAAAAGGAAAGAGGAAGATAATAGTAAATTACTTTTTTGAGAAGTGAGCTCTTCCTATAGTTGAAATTGTATGTTTGGGTAGTGGGCTCATCTTGCATATATTGTACTACAACTCCTAACAGGGTTGGAATCTCCTAATAGGGATTTGAAGTCTTCTAATAGGGACTCTATGTACTAAATGTTGTAATGTACTCCTAACATGGTCCATCCTCTAACAAGGAATATTTATATTAGTACATCATCTTGTGGGCATCATTCCTACTTGGGTTTCCCTAGTCGACATATTTGGTGTAATTGTCTATGTGCATTTTATTATGGTTGCTACTTACTTGGTTGAATGGTTAAGTTTTTTTAAAGAAGATAAATGTTTTAATTTTTGAATAACTAATTCACACCCACCCCTCCCCCCCCACCCCCCCCAGTTATCTTGGTGGACTATTGTTTCTAACATGTTTCATGATGAAAACATTGTAACCTTCATTGGATACACTTTATTACTATAGTAGTGAAGATTCACCCTAGTTTTATCTTCTCCTTGGAGGGTTTATGGGTAACCAAATATCTTGTGTCATATATGTGACTAAATGTTTTACTTTCATACTATGGATGTATATGCTTAATTTGGTATTCATTTTATATGCATAAATTGTGAGATGGATGTGTGGCGAATCTTTAAGGTTAAAAGTTTCAAGTGTTGATTAACCACCACCCCCCCGCCTTACCCATAGTTTGCTTCCCTATTTTATTTCCAACAAATAATTGGTATCAAAGCCTAGGTCCTTAGAAGTAAAGAGTTAACAACTCAAGGAAAATATCAAGATGTTTGAAAGAGATGCACCAAAGTTTTCTATGGAAAACTACACCTTGTGGTGTAGAAAGATGTGTTTACATCTTGTGAGAACTCTTGGTGATGCTTAATAGACCCATGTAGAGGTAAAATATGTTGAACCTTCTAGTAAACATAGTTTGGACCACTTAAAGGAGAATGAAACAAATATGGTGAAATCTCTAGAAAGCACCCTTTCCTACTCTAAGTACAAAGATGTCGAAGAACTAGGAACAATATATGAGATGTGAGAGGAGCTCAAAATTGTCTATGATGGTGATATGCATGTTATGAAGGATAAATTTGAAAGCCTTAGAGGAAAGTTTGATGATATGAGGATGTAGGAAGGTAAAGACATTGAGTTCTATGGAAAACAAGTGTAAGATGTGATGCTAGCCATTAAAGCATTTAGAGGAGTGCTACAAGAAGATGAGTGCATAAGATAGATACTAAGAGCTTTGCAACCAAAATATACCATAAGGGTTTCAACCATTCAAGAGATAAGAACAGTAGACAAGATGAAGGTATCTATTGATGCCTTGGTAGGAAAGCTCATTGCATTTAAGCTTAGCAACTTCGACAACAATCAACGGCCTAAGGTTAAAAATACATTGAAAACCTTAGTTGCACCAACAAAAATGATAAAAGGAACCAATGAGGAGAGCATATCTTGATATGGAAGAAAAATAGAGAGTCTATATGTTGAATAAGTCAAACGAGAAGAGTTTGAGGCTTTGTTCATAAAAATTTTGGTTAGATGAAAAAGGGAAGTACAAAGGTAAGCTTCCATTCAAATTATTTGATTGCAAGAAGGTAGGAAACCATGCTACTAGATGTCTAAAGAATGTAAAGAAGGACACCAAAAAAAGGCGGTTAAACTCCAAAGTGAAGGAGAAGAAGAAATGCTACATTGTGAGAAAAAAGGTGTGATAGATGAAGAGTCAACAAGTGATGATGATAAAAATGAGGATAAAGTATCTTTTTTTTTAACAAGTTCTAGATCTAGTTCATACTAAATTGTGTTGTCCTATGAGGAGCAAAAAATAAAAAGAATATTGTTATCTCCCATGACACCTCAACAAAATGGTGTTATTGAAAGAAGGAACATAACTGTCATAGACTTTGCCTATACATTGAAGACATTAAAAAGGACAAGGTTTCCATTGCACCAAAAGATCAACTTGTCAATGCTTGATACAACCAATAGTATTATAGAACTACAGGAGATGGTTAAGCCATGTCGTTAATCCTACAAGGGACGTTGACCCACTACCAACAATCCCTCTCCTAGCATCACTTGTTGAGGCTTACGAGATTCAAACTTGTGACCAAGCTCTGATACCAATTGTTAGAAAGTAAAGTCCACCAATATAACTAAGAGGGGGGTGGGTGAATAATTATCTAACTATTAAAACACTTATCAACCATATTAACCTTTATGCATGTGAACAATATAATCAAAAAGCATAACAAGATGCTCATACATAATGACACTAGAAATGTTAACTAGGAAAACCCTTGATTAGAGGTAAATCCTTAATGGGGATGGTACCCACAAAATGATATACTAATATAAATATTCCTTGTTAGAGGATGGACCCTATTAGTAGTCAATAAAATACATTTAGTACATATTAGTCCCTATTAGGATACTTTCAATCTATATTAGGAGATTCCAACCTTGTTAGGAGTTGTACAAGGTAGATAAACCCACTATCCAAACAAATTTAGGGGTAAGATCACTAAAATCACTATGCAAATAATCTTTGTATTATTACTTGTAGAATAATAGAATGATCTATACTTGTACTTCCTCTATCCTATCAACCAAAATTTCTCTTCTAATCTTCATACCAAATCACCAACTTTGAATCCAATAATCCCTTGGGTTACTTACTCACATTTACCACATACTTCACATATCACACTTGAATTCATGCTTCACATAGATTAAATTCACACTTTACCAAAAAGAAAACAACATTCCTTTATACCATGTCCTCAAAACAATTCATTGAGTTAGCCCTGATGCTTTCCTAATTAATTATAATAGGACCTCTTCAAGATTATTTTACAATTACACAACAATATCAGCTCACAATATTTACAACTTCTCACATGTGTGACCTTAGAACTTGTGTGCACATCTATGTCATCATCATGCTATCTATTAAGACCATCTAACTGCATGTATCACAATTCTATGTTTGTTAGGAGATATAGTCCAAACATCAGGAACTACTTCTCAGGTACTCTATCTATAATTTTTTCTCTATAAATCAACCATATCTTTTGCATGTCTTTAACTCTCTATATGTGCATTTAACAACTTCATAAGGACACATTGTAGAACATGTCCTTAACTGCACTTGATGTGATCAATACTTCATCCACATGACCTCGTTCTTTGTTTGATACTCTGCCAGTCTTCACAGAAAAAATGCTATGTTGAGGATACTCCCCAAAAGGAATACCATCAACATTCATGCTAATAGAAGATTCAAAAAAAAATGTTGCAAAAGTCTACTAGAGAGAAGGTATGAGCACAACTACATACAACTTCAATATGGTACAAGAGAAGAAGGGAATGAAGAAGAGTCACTATGAAATATGGTTCGAGTTCTCATCATCTGCGAGTTATTTCAAGGTATGTAGAAGCAAATGATACATCAAGAGAGATAAATATCAAGGAAAGTTTGAGCCTAAAAGTGATGATGGTATCTTTGTGGCATACTCTATCAAAAGTAGGGCATACCAATGTTTGAACCTATGAAAAAATAGGATTGTGGAATTTTTTAATACAAGGGTAGATGAGTTCTAATAGAAGAACAAGGAAAAAAGAAACAAAGAACTGGAAGACTACAAATAGTCTGAATACATCCCACTAAGTGATATGGTTGAGAGAGCATCAATAGAGGTGGACCTTGTACAAGAAGTTGCATTATCTTAGGACGAAGGTATTTGTTGGTGTAAATAAGTATTTACTATTTACACTTAAGTTTACTTAGGTTAATGCATATTTTTATTATTTATTTATTAGTTACTTAGGAGTATGTGCACTCTTGTGAGTTGTCATGTTGACAACACAGGAGTTCGCACCTCTTTTATGCACATGGTGTCTACAAAATAGGAGTTAGCACACTAATTGAGCACATGGTATCTACAACATCTCTACTTGACATACACCTTGTCATTCTTATCCTCTCATCTAGAATGATGGATAAGACATGTGCTTAGTTGTCATGCTTATCTTATCTCCTAGCTCTTTCTAGAGACATTCTAGGTGCTTCCGAAGAGGCCTTTATATACAAGCACTCCTAGTGCGTTTGGACATACAATATAGAGCAATGTATGAGGACATACTCTGATATATTGATCATACTTTTTTGGTCTACAGTTGTGCTTGTGTTCGAGTTCTTCGATCTTGGGTGAATTTTTCCCTAAGGAAAATTCTTACATGGTATCAAAGCTCTTGGACAAATATCTCTTCACATAGCTGTTCAAGACCATCTTCTTGCTTCAACACCTTAGCCAAAATCTAGAGTATCACAAAAATTGGGAGCATCTAGAACTAGATCTAACCTCACCATTGCATTTGGAGCATCATTTTGGTGAAAATTGGCTATAAAGTTGCCTACCCTAGGCCAAAGTCGATTGTGAGGAAAAAAAAAAATTGCAAACTGGCACCTGAAGGATCGATTTGCAGAATTGGTATGATCATTTCAGATCTACATTTTTTTCATTTGCATCTCTGCTATTTTTTTTGGATTTGCATTATTTTCTAGAAATTTTTTGGCCATTGGGCCATAGGAGAGATTTTTTGCTAGTAAAGATTGGTGCTTGCTAGTGCAAATCAAATATTTTCATCACATTTAGAAGGTCAAAAAACCCCCAAATTGAATTTTCTTTCATCCAAATCAGAAATTTGAGGCAAAATCTAGAGCCATTTGATTTTTGGAGGTGTGATGGCAGTGATTTAGAAAAAATAATAGCAGCAACGATTTTCATACGACGATATCTCTCTCATACGAACTCCTTTTTGCAAGCAATTTTTTTTTGTTTTGGGGTAGAATTTTGTGATCTACACATTGGTGTAGGTAGTTTGAGATCTCTATTCCTAAATTTTTCTACAACTCACAAATCCCAATTTTGACCACTTAAAATGCTTAGTACGGGCTCATCTGGACTCCAAATCAGGTTCTATTTTTTTTTGTCTACTTTCTAGATCTATAATCATTTTATAGGTTCTGTGGATAGAAATACTACTTTTAGAAATAGGCCCTAAATTGGCAAGTGGCTACCAAGTGCCTAAATCATTCATTAGGAGGGGTTCTTTGATTCTTTGGGGGTTCATTGATTAATCTCATGGAGTCTTGTCATATATGTCAGTCTAGTATTAGACCATAGTTGAAAATAAGGAACTATCACAAATGGAGTGTTTTGATACTTAATCATCTAAGAGACCATCCAAAATTGCTTCCTTTTCTCTATTCATTGCCACCACATTTTAATTGGACACATTTGGTGCACCTTCATTGCTTTTTGCATAATAGTATGAGTAAGGAATCTTTTGCTCTTCTTAGAATGACAAGTTTTTCTTATGATATTTGGATGTCTATTTGGGAAGCATATGGAGATCCATGTGTTCCTCCATCTCAAGAGGACATTCTACATTTTCTCACTCTATCTATGGTTTCTTCAACTCCAAATGCAATCACACCTCTGGATGCTCCTGTTACTCCTACTGATCCTGTTTAAGCCACATATGCTTTGGATTTAATGTAGCAAGACTCTTTATGTCTTCCCACTTTACCTTCATGCGATGACTTCCTTCCTGCCCTTGCAGGCCTATTCATGGAGTCATTAAAGATGTGGGAGACATCCTATATGATATTCATCTTCTCTTTGAGGAAAATTCTTCATTTGTTGCTGCAATGATAGATTCATGTACTTCAACACAACATCGTACACTTCGTCTTCTAGTTTTAGCCTTAGGTGATGACTTCTTGACTGACATTTCAGGTTTGTTTGTGGAATCACACATCGTAGACTTGGGAGACTTCTTTGATGAGGATGATCCTTCTATAGTTGTTGTGAGGGCTCACTCTAATCCTTATGTCCATTCTTTACATGATCAATCTTTATAGGTTGGCATGATTGTGGATACTTATGTACAACAATTGTCAGAGGTCTCTTTGTCATTTGAGGAGATAGATTGTTCTTTGAAATAGGTTCTACAACAATCCTTGCTAGATTTGCACTTCTTCTCAATAGTTTTGGAAGTAGCTATCATCAGTGTCAACACAGGGACAGTTGAGCAGGTTTTAGAGATACCTTACATCATCGAGATTCTTTCTACGCACAAGGGAAGAATCTCCCCAACACCACTACCATTGTTTCTTCCTAAGGGAAGGAACATCATTCAACAATCATGGATCAGTTTCTACATTGGAGCATTTCTCACTGGTTGGCACCTTACTTTTTAGGGGGGGGACTACCTTGTCTCCTTCTTCTTCTCCTTTTTGGAGGGGACTTCTTCCTCTTAGGGGATTTTGTCCTTCTCCCATTTCACTTTTTTATATACTTGATGTATGTCGTAATGGGGGGGGTCTTGATTACTCCATTCATCCATGCATCTTGTCTTTTCATCTCTCTTTTTGGGGTAGGGTTTTTCCCACGAGGTTTTTCCTCTTTCTTCAATTTATGGGAGATTGCATTTTCATTATGTACATGGGTACCTAACATGGCCTAGTAGCCATGATCCATTATGCATTTCATCCTAATTTTTTGTAAGCTTAATGGCATTCCCCTAAGTTGCACTTAAGGGGGGTGTTGGTGTAAATAAGTATTTACTATTTACACTTACTTAAGTTTACTTAGGTTAATGCATATTTTTATTATTCATTTATTAGTCACCAAAGAGTATGTGCACTCTTGTGAGTTGTCATGTTGACAACACAGGAGTTCGCACCTCTTTTATGCACATGGTGTCTACAACATAGGAGTTAGCACACTAATTAAGCACATGGTGTCTACAACATATCTACTTGAGATACACCTTATCACTCTTATCCTCTCATCTAGAATGATGGATAAGACATGTGCTTAGTTTTCATGCTTATCTTATCTCCTAGCTCTTTCTAGAGACATTCTACATGCTTCCTGAGAGGCCTTTATAAACAGGCACTCCTAGTGTGTTTGGACATACAATACAGAGCAATGTATGAGGACATACTCTGATATATTGATCATACTTTTTTGGTCTACATTTGTGCTTGTGTTCAAGTTCTTCGATCTTGGGTGAATTTTTCCCTAAAGAAAATTCTTACAATATTCAACCTAAAAAACAAAAAGAAGAAGGACCTAAAGAGGAATTGGAGTGCACCACTTAGCCAACCAAATCATTGGAGACTAGGACTTTAGAGTGATAATTGAGAGAAAGGTGGGAGGGATAGTATGTCTACTCTCACACATGGAACCCAAAGATAGAAGGGAAGCTCTAAAATATGAATATTGGAGAAAGCCCATAGAGAAGAAGATTGGTAAAATAGTAAAGAATGATACGTAGACCTCCATTTCTCGACTAGAAGACAAGAATGTCATTGGTACAAAGTGGGTGTTCTAGAAATAATTGAACAAGGATGGAGAGGTAATTATAAACAAGGCCAAACATGTTTGCAAAGGATATGCATAAGAAGAAGGCATAGACCATGGAGAAACTTGTGCATTAGTGGCTAGATTGGAAGGAGTTATTATACTCCTATCATCCATAGCCTATTAGAACTCCATAGTGTACCATATGGATGTAAAGCCTATATTTCTAAATGGAGTTCTAGAGGAGGAAGTGTAAATTAAGAAAACCAAGGGGTTTGAGAATGAACAGGAAAAAAATCAAGTATATAGATTGATAAAAGCCTTGTATAGATTGAAATAGGCACCCAGAGCATGGTATGAGAGATTACACTCATACTTGATAAATATTGGGTTGATAAGAACAAGTAATAATAGAAATCTATACATGAAGAAAAAAATAGAAACAAGTTTTTTGACTACAGAAATCTTTGTTGATGTCATCATCTTTGGAGGAGATGATAAGCTAAGTGTCAAGTTCAGTAAATCCATGGAGAGAGAGTTTAAAATGTGCATGATCAAAGAAATCAAATTCTTCATCAGACTTCAAGTATCCCAACTAAAAGGAGGGATATTCATAAGGAAAAATTTTTTTTTGAAGGAAATCCTGAAGACATTCAGAATGGAGGAAGCAAAACTAGTGGGCACTCCAATGATGATCAGTTGCAAGCTATCAAAGGAGGACAAAACCCATGAAGTAAATGAGACACTTTATTTATCTATGATTGGTAAACTACAATATGTTGTGCACAATAGACTAGGTAAAAAAAATGTAGTTGGAATAGTAGCCAAATTATCTTCCAACCGAAAGGAGTCACACATGGTAGCTATAAAGAGAATATTCAGATATCTAAAGAGTACTAAAGACTATGGCCTATGGTATTCTAAAAAGGGAAACTTCAAGTACAATATCTTTATTGACACTGCCTAGATAGGAAATATAGATGATAGAAAGAGCATAATTGGTGGTGCATTCTTTCTTAGAGGAAGACTGGTTGCATGGGCCAACAAGAAGCATAACTACATATCGTAGTCAACAATTGAAGCAGAATATGATTCTATAGTGACAAATTGCAATCAAGTTGTTTGGATCAAAAAAAATGCTCCAAGGAATTCAATAGAAAATATAGGAACTTGTAGTTATCATCTATAATAACACTAGTACGATCAACATATCCAAAAATCTTGTGATACACTCAAAGACAAAACACATATCAATCAACCATTTTCTGAGAGAGCAAGTGCATAAAAAGAGGAAATGTTGGAATATATACCAGCAAAGGAGAAACTAACTGATATCTTCACAAAGCCGCTTCAAAAGGATACTTTTGAGTATCTGAGAGAGAAGTTAGGGGTATTACCCTTATCTAGCTTGAACAAAATTAGACATCAAACATCAACTATTATTAGGAAGCATACAAATCTAATGGTGGATTGATGTGAGTAAGGGACTAGTTCACAAGGGACCAATTACAAAGGCCAAGAGATGCTTTCCTTTAGCATTGTTTTCAAAGGGGAAGAAGTTGAGAAGAGGGAAAAGAAAAAGAGAAACAAAGGGAGAGTCAAACAAAGAGAAGTTGAAAGGAAGAAGATGAACACCAAAAGAAATGGAGTCTTAAGTAAATCCACAAAGGACCAAGAATGATCAAAGAATATGGATGTATCATCTCAAGTAGAAATGTTGAAAGAAGAAGAGAAATAGAAGGCTAGGCACCAGAATGATGATGAAAATGTCTAAGTATTACCATCGATGGAAAAAGGGGAGATTGTTGGCATAACTAACTTGAACCTTGAAGACTGACCGATAGACCAACTAGTGAAATCAATTATCAAAGATTTTGTCATTGATGTAAAGACACAAGAAGGAACTAAGATTAGTAGGGAGAAACAACCAACAAGGCACACTGACCTAGAATGTGAGACTTTAGATCAAATGAGTAATCAAGATCAAGTATAAGCCTAATAGAGGAAATGATATAGGAGACCCACTTAGATGGAAGTATGATAAGTGAAGAGAGAATGTGTAGAAGACTTCCAAGAACAAAGGAAACTAGATCAATTGGTGAACATATAGGATGGTTTGGCCAAGTCAGAAAGGAACGCATGAAGTAGGATACCCATGACTTCCATGTCATAATGTGGGTAGGAGTGCAATCATTGTTGCGTTTAATGGTGATGGGTTAACATATCGAGCAATAGTTGAAATAATTCAAATGTGAATTCTTTCCAACAAGTGAAAGTCATTGAGGATACAAGATACTTGTGAATCCTGTATGAACATGCTACATCTGATAAGAGAGACACACTACTAGAATGGGAAGTCAAGAAAGAAATAAAGGTGATAGTTCAAATTTTGAATTCACATACTAGGTTTCAAGCCAAGCAAGAAGATAGTATAAAAGGAAACATAATCAAAAGAGAAAATGTTATAATTCTAAGTGATTAGCTAGAGAGCCAAGAGAGTTCAGTTAAGTATAATCTTGAAGTGCAAAGAAAGTGACAAAGAGAAGTTACAGCTAAGGAGTTAACAAATGTGCTAAGGAGAATCTAGTAATCATTGTGCAAGAGTGAGTAGAGCCAAGTGCACAAGTGATAGTGTATGAATTTTTAGAGCCAAGAGAAGGCAAACGATAGTTCTAGATAGGTAAGTAGAGCTGAAGAAGGATCTAATTCTAAGAAGGTTCTCATCGAGGGTGGACCCTAATAGGTTCTTTCTATTAAATCCCCTAAAATGGTGATACATTAACTTGTGTTCAGAAGTTCTTCAACTAAGCTACTTCTAACATACAAAGACTTTAATAGGTCTAATCAAAATCCCTTAACCAGGTGGTACCTAACAATGTGTTTGTAATCTTTTAATAGAGATAAAAAATTGATTGGGCACACTTTAGGAGAGTGAAATATTTGTGAGGATCAACTCACACACCATGGTTTTTACCCTAGTTGGGTTTCCATGAAATAAATATTCTATTATGTGTTCCTATGTTTATGTTCTTTGTTGTTACTTAATCCTAATCGGTTAAGTTGTAGTTAGCACAAACCCGTAGTCTAGTGTGAAGTGTGATAAAAGCTGAAAAGTTGAAACTAGTCGAGTATATTGATTCACCCCCCTCCTCTCTAAGTATACTAGGTTTTTTTTGGACCAACATTTTGGGAGACAAATAGTTACAATATGGACATATAATACCATGAGTCATCACACCACCACTAGACACTCACAATGATAGTTGTATTTGAGTGTTAGGAATTTGTGGGGAGTGTTGGCAATATGGCTAGGTAGATGTGATAGTGTTTTCATTTATGGAAAAATATATATTTTGGTATTTCATTAAGTAATCAGTGTTAAAAAATTGTCTAAGTATTGGACAACTTGCAACAACATAGAGATACTTTTTGTATGTATGAATGACAGAGTTTAAGTTAACTGTTGTGTAGTTGAGGAATGATTGACAATAGTATCAAGATGATGCATGTCAATGCGAAGTCTACACAGACAATATGACATTAGTTATAGAGGAATTACTAGTATAGGTAATTAATAGAGAAGAACAAAGCACATCAGTAAATTGAATTGTATGATGTAAGTAATTATTTCGGTAACAAAATAATTACTTAATCGATCACAACACTTCTGCTCTTCCAAAGTCATTTTATGATTAGCCAAGCATGTAGAAGCTGTAAGGTTGACTGATCATGAGTTTTGTTAGATTGCAAGGTATAAGTAAAGATCATATCTTGCACAGCTAATGGAAGAGCAGAAGTGTTGTGATCGATTATGAAGGAATTTTATATGATATGCAAGCTTTGTATGATGTGAGATCTAGTTTATGATTATAGGATTCACAAAGTGCATCAGTGATACAATGTTGTATGTATATCTATTCTTGTGAAGAAACTTATTTGTACATTGCATGTTAGGGCAATGGGCTATTCTTGCATATGTTGTATTTGTTTCACCAACTCCTAATAGGGTTGAGGCTTTTAATAGGGCCTAGTCCTCTAACAAGGACTCGAGACACTATATGTATTTGATAGACTCCTAACAGGGTCAATATCCTTAACATGATTCTTTGTTTTAGTGGATCATCTTGTGGATATCATCCCCACTGGGATTTTCCCTTGGCCAAGGTTTCCCTAGTTAACAAGTAATGGTGTTATGAGTTATCTATGTGTATGGTTTTATTTACTATTCAGCATTGTTGCTTTACTTTATTATGCAAGTTATAAAATAATTAACAATATCTAGTTGTGGGAAAAAGTTTGTAGAATACTAATTCACCCCCCTCTCAGTATTATCTATTATTGATAGGGAGTTATTATTTCCTTTTGTTGGACTTGAATGCCTTATATTTCTTTCTTAATCTCTTGAATTTGTTTAGCCATGGAAGCCATGGGAATGCATAATATCTTTAATCTTCACCTAGGACAAGGAAACACATTTTTATGAATAAAAAAATGTAGGTATACAAAGAATAAACACATGTCTATGAATTTTCAATGCTAGAAAGAAAAGCTACCACTCTATGGAGAACTAATCTAATTTTTTGAAAAAAAATGCAAGAGTATAAAAATTTAGGTTCTAGTCATAGAAATAATACTAGGGTAGTAGAGATGTAGGTTTGGGGAGTTAGGCTTTTGGAAATGTTATGACTAATTTGACCAATATTGTGAGTTCTTTGGGGTCTTTTGTGACAAGAATACACTTAAAACACAAAAATATGATACTTGAAATTTTGATAGGAAGTGTGATAGTGTGTATTGTGTATGTTCAAGAATCCTAAGCCCAATTTTACAAGTCTTATAAAAAATTCAAAGCACATGAAGATAAATCCTACTCTATATAAGGCCAGCTGGATTATAATGTGATATAATGTTGGTTCACATGCATGGATGTTGCCTTCCAAAATTGATGTTTCATGATATGCATAATTTTTCTCTCTGAGAAAGAGGTAATCACTTGTGGAGAATAAGAGAAGTTGACACACTTTAAATGATTTATGAGGATCTTGATAGATAGGTTATTCCTATTTGGCTAAAAAATAATAGTGTAAGTAATGTCAAGGGATGATGTAATCCATTTGTACCACAACTGACGCATCAAAGATAACAATGAGGGGTTCTAACCTTGATCTCAATTAAATATTCAACATGATGCCCAATAATATAGATATGTCTTCCAACCATAAAAGAGAACTTCCCCCTTGTCATAAGGTATGATATATTTACACACTTTGAGGTAATTCCATTGGGTGAGTAGTTTTTTTCCCACAAGAAAGGCCTCTTAAGGGGAAAAGATAGATTCAAATTTCTGCTAGATACAAGATCCATTAGAATACAAGAGAAGATGATACTTCTTTTTGTATCTTTTCATCAATGATAGATGCACTTTATCTTATAGCCAAGATCCATAAAAAGGAAAGAGGAAAGGACAATTGTGTTGAGGGACTCAAAAAATGAAATATTTGGATTATTTTGCTGCACCAAATCAAAATATTTTCTAATTTAACGAGTGTGAACAAGATGCCCCATTCGTTAGTCACATAGGGTTAGCCAAAAACTAAACTAAATGAAACCCTTCTATATTTGGAACAAAACATAGGAATAGAAAGAAAAAATGTAGGTATAGATTCATAAAATTGCATAACTAGTGAAACATGGGCATAGACCTATTAAAGATATACAATATAGTAATCAAAGATCACAAACATAGGTATAAAAAGTAAATAAAAATAAAAGGTAATGAAAAAACATAGGAACTTGTAAAAAATTGTAAAAAAAAGATTAAAAAATGCAGGTCTAGGGTTTAGAAACGTAGATATGTAAACCAAAAACATAATGAAAAAAGAAAGACATGTTTTGTTAGGAACAAATGTCACTTAATTTGTTGCAAAATGCCACTCTAGAGGAAAAAATTCCACACTATATAAAAAATAAAATTTTGTGGTGTTAAAATGCCACTCTACCTATAAGGGACCCTAGAATGACATAAAAATGCACAACAAGGTAGAGAAATGCAAGACTAGGTGTGTGTGAATGCAAGTTTTCAACATTTGACAATTTAGGTCTGTGCGTAAAAAATACTTCTAAAAGGAAAAAGTAAAAGGCTAGTAAAGGGAGTAGGTTTCCATTGGGCATGCCAAAATAATGACATGCAAACTTATGAACCCTAATCAATCCCAAGCATAAGCAAGATATTTTATAAGCATTCAATCATCATATCAAGAGAATATTATTTCATAAAAATATAAACATGTGTTATACCTAAAGATAAAAAATAAGAAGAAACCTCTAATGAGATGCTCACCTTCTCCTCCTATTGACTGAGATCTTATGTTGATAATGAAATTTGGGCACTCCCAATTTTCTAGCATAAAATATAAGAGGCTATGATGAATTGAAAGAGTTAATTCATAATTGGATTATAATGAAAGTGATAGTGTGAATGATATGATCATTATAGTAGAAAGATGTTGATGATTTAATAAACATAGAAAGTAAGAAAAATGCTCAAGTTCTCTCCAAGATTAGCTAACTAGATTGCATGATTAACTAAAAAATAAGGAGAAAATATCTTTCTAAAATTCTCATAAAAACCAAATATTGAGATTAAGAAGTGTTAGGAGATTGCATAGACTACAAGGTTGGGTATTATTTGGTAGGAGTGATAAGGCTAAGAGGAATCATAAAAGAAGTGTCTAGGATTAAAGGTTAGGTAAAGGTGTATTGAATTTCCAAGATGTGTTGAACCTAGAGTTATGCAAGGTGGGAAAGGTTAAATGAAGAGATAAGCAATGAGTGACACAAGGATTAATTTTAGGAGTTGATCCACATGATTGAAAGTTGAATAATTAAAAAGAAAAGGAGATCCTAATAAATGAAGTCATAAAATAAATATAACTTTTTATTTCATAAATATGAGGAATAAAAAATGGTAAAGGGTTTGATTAAATCAATGGGAATTTATTTAATTTTTGAGATAGAAAAGGTTGACGAATTATTTTAATAAATTAATTTTTAAAAAAAAAAAAAAAAAGGTGAAGAGGCTAGAATTAGTTAAATAAATACAAATGATTATTTAATTAACATTCAAATTTTCTTAATTTTATGATGATATTTTTAGGTGTCTACACTTTGATTTGAACCATTAATCTATTTGTTTATAAATTTGAGCAATCTAGCACCACGTGTTGAGGTATCCTTTCAACTTTGTAGGGTTAAGTTGTCTTCATGCATTAGGATCTTGTCAATGAGTGAGATCCATTGAATCTTCTTCCTTTTACCAACCTTAAGTCATGGGTAAGGTTCATTGATGGATGACTAATGCCTCATTCATACAAGTTTGCGAGGGTGACCTAGGTCGATCTTTGTTGCTTCACAAACTTGAGTAATCATTGATCTTTAAGTGTTTAATCTCAACCATTCATTAAGTAATAATTCATAGTAGAACTTAGTGATCATCTGCTGACCTTTCTTGTAATTCCTCAATATGATTAAGAGAAAGGTAAGATAGCTCCCATGAGACTTTAGGGATAAGGAACAAGACCTAGAATATTTAGTACCAAAGCACATAAGGGCTTCCCTCCCCACCTATGAGGTTTAAACATAAGGACTAGGATCCTTTTAGGAATTTGGGGAATGATGTAGGCTTCCAACAATACCTTCCATAAAGAGCACATGTTTCAATAGAATGATAGAGAAAAACTATCTATGCTTTAGTGCCTTCAATAAGACAAACTATTCTTATCTCGTTATGCGATTTGGGCATTTATTTCTTCATTTGTATACTCCAACAACATTTCCTTAGAAAATATTTTTATTTTTATGCTAAAATAAATGTATAAAACTATTTGTTATTCAAATTGTTAGGAACCTGTGTGTTCCTTCTGTTTATTTTGTTACAGTAGAGTTGTTGGACGCATATGCTTTGTAAGTCGTCCCGTGAGTTTATTTTATCATCCCACATGCATAGGTAGTATTACTTTTCTAGATCGTACCCAGTATATAAGAATAGGTTGAGGCCCTTGACGGGCACGGACGAATTTATTGTATTGAGCTTGCTCAAAGGAGGTTACCCCCTCGAAGTGGCCTGCGATCAGTAGATTTATTCTGAGTTCTGCTATCACTTTGTATTCTATTATTTCGAGCATTCTCACGATATTGCTATAAGGAGGTTCTTCTCATCTGGTATCAGAGCACTCTCTTGGGCTCGCTGGGTGGAAATTACATCAAATTTTTTTCTGTCGTGGCCTTCAGGTTCCTCTCACTTCTAATATCTCTTGTTATTGCAATAACTCTTTTCAGTTGTTCTGTCTGTGCGTGAATTTTTCTAAGTCGACTGTTCAGAAAAAAAAAGATTTAAAAAAAAAAAAAAAAAAAAAAAGACCTTGTTTTATGGTTGTTACGCGTACAGGAGCAAAAATCATGGAAGAGGAAATTGCATCCCTCAAAACCAGACTTCAAGATCTGGATGACAAAATTCTGGGTCTTAACTTTCAGCAGTCAGCCATGAGCCGAAACCATTCAGGAGATACTGGGTCCTCTTCTGGAAATTTCCGTGGACCAAAGCTTGATTTTCCACGCTTCGATGGTTCTGATCCGACTGGATGGATCTATAGGGCAGAGCAGTATTTCAGCTTGCATAATACTTTGGATAACCACAAAGTCTCCCTTGCATCTTTTCATTTGGAACATGAAGCTCTTCAATGGTTCCGTTGGTACATCAAGGCTAATGTAGGCCCAACGTGGAGCGAATTGTGCACCCTCATTTTGGAGCGCTTTGGCCCTAGTTCCTTTGATGATTTCACAGGAGCACTCACTAAACTACGTCAAACAGGCACTGTAAGAGAATACCAGACAGAGTTTGAAAAATTAGCTAATCACACAGAGGGCTTGTCTGATGAATTCTTCCGTAGTTGTTTTGTCAGTGGTCTGAAGGATGCACTTCGCTCAGAAGTCAAAATGTTTCGACCTACTACAATGATGGAAGCCCTTGGGTTGGCTAAGTTAGCGGAAGACAAGATTAGTGCTCTACAACGCTCCAGATCTAATTTTGTTCCATTCAGAAATACAGGTTCTCACAACCCTCCAGTCATACCAGCTCCCAGAACTACTCCGATCAAGCACTTGTCTGAAACAGAGATGCGAGTTAGGCGAGACAAAGGGCTTTGTTATAATTGTGATGAGAAATGGTCTCGGGGCCATAGATGTGTTCAGCAAAAGCTCTATCTCTTGGATGTGGATTCTCCACCGGAACTGGAAGAATATGTAGATGCTCAGGAAACAGTGGATGCTGAGGTTGAGCCTCACCAGCCTGAACCTCCTTCCCCAGAAGCTCCACCAGAGATATCTGTCCATGCTTTGGCAGGAGTCACTACTCCACAAACCATGCGGGTCCAGGGTTTCTTCAAGAAGATCCCTCTTACTATACTCATTGATTCTGGTAGCACTCATAACTTCATTGATCCACGAATAGCCAAACAGGCTGATTGCTTTATCCATCCCTGCTCTAGCTTTGAAGTCATGATTGCCAATGGGGGCACTTTACCTTGTAAAGGGAAATGTCGCAATGTGCGTCTCTCTATTGGAGCTTATAACATGCGCTCTGACATGTTTGCCTTACCCTTAGGTGGTTGTGATGTGGTTTTGGGTGCCCAATGGTTACGCACTCTTGGCCCCATTCTCTGGGATTTTGCTGAACTTTGGATGCAGTTTTCCGCCGAGGGGCACCAACACACTTTGAAAGGCTTACAACCAGGGTCTCTCAGCATCATCAGTTCACACCGTATGGAAAAACTTCTTAAGAAGAATTCACATGGTGTCATCGCTCAGCTCCATTCCATTCAGATGCAGCCATCAGCAGTCTCTAGCACTCCTGCCGATCTCCAACACATTTTGGACAAGTATTCTGGTATATTTGCTGAACCTGTGGGATTACCTCCTTCTCGTCCAGAGGACCACCGTATTCAGCTCCTTCCTGGCAGTGTTCCGCCCAACATCAGGCCCTACCGCTACCCATTTCATCAGAAGACCGAAATCGAGATACTTGTCCGTGACTTACTGAAGCAAGGTATTATTCGCCCTAGTACCAGTTCCTTTTCTTCTCCAGTTCTGCTTGTTCGCAAAAAAGATGGGTCATGGCGACTCTGCATTGATTTCCGAGCACTTAATCATCTCACTATAAAGGACAAGTTTCTCATTCCAGTTGTTGATGAACTTCTTGATGAACTTCATGGGGCTCATTTTTTCTCCAAGTTAGATCTTCGTTCTGGGTATCATCAAATTCGGGTTAATGCGGAGGATATACCTAAAACTGCCTTCCGCACACATGATGGTCACTATGAATTTTTAGTCATGCCCTTTGGCCTCACGAATGCTCCTTCAACATTTCAGGTAGTGATGAATAACATATTTCGACCATACCTCCGGAAATTCATTCTGGTCTTCTTTGATGATATCCTCATATATAGCAAAACTTGGGCTGAGCATCTCCATCATCTGGAGCTTGTCTTGCAACTTCTCTCTGATCATCAACTCTGTGCAAAACTATCTAAATGTGTGTTTGGCCAGGAGGAAGTGGAGTATCTCGGGCATATTGTTGCACACCATGGAGTGCGGGTGGATCCTACAAAAATAGATGCCATGAAAACTTGGCCGCATCCTAAAACTCTCAAGAGCCTTCGGGGTTTTTTGGGGTTGACTGGCTACTACCGCAAGTTTGTCAAAGATTACGGGAAAATTGCAGCACCATTGACAGCTCTGTTAAAAAAGGATGTCTTCTCCTGGACCCCTGTTGCTGAGACTGCATTTGAACAACTGAAACAGGCTATGTGCAGTACACCTGTTCTCGCGATGCCAGATTTTTCCAAACCCTTCACTATTGAGAGTGATGCTTGCGGCAATGGATTGGGTGCTGTTCTCCTGCAAGATGACCTTCCTATTGCGTTCACTAGCAAAGCCCTCTCTGGTAAGAATCTAGCCCTCTCTACTTATGAAAAAGAAATGATGGCTATTTTGCATGCTGTACAGAAGTGGCGGCCATACCTCTTAGGGAGTCATTTTTGCATCCGAACCGATCACCAAAGTCTGAAATACTTCCTGGAACAACAGGTATCCTCTCCTACACAACAGAAATGGGTCAGCAAACTCATGGGGTATGATTATGAGATCACCTACAAGAAGGGTAAGGAGAATATTGTGGCAGATGCTCTTTCTCGCACATTTGATAATCAAGCTTCCCTTTCCGCTATTTCTAAGCCCATTCCCAATTGGTTAGCGTCTGTTCAGCAGGGCTATGACAGTGACTCTTCTTTATCTCAAATCATTCACCAGCTAGCCAATAATCCTTCTGCTATACCACATTACTCTTGGGATGGTGCTTCTCTTCGATACAAGGGTCGGCTAGTGCTTCCTCAGAACCCAGCTCTACATCAGGCTATTTTTTATGAACTCCATGCTTCTCCTTCAGCAGGGCACTCAGGCTTCCTCAAAACTTATGAGCGAGCAAGGAGAAACTTCTTTTGGCAAGGGATGAAACAGACGATTCAACAGATGGTGGCTGAATGTGATACTTGCCAACGCCACAAGGGTGAAACGACCCTCCTTCCTGGCTTGCTCGAACCATTGCCCATCCCTACACGGATTTGGACTGATATTTCTATGGATTTCATTGAAGGGCTTCCTAAATCCGGTGGCAAGACAGTGATCTTGGTTGTGGTTGATCGTCTCTCGAAATATAGTCATTTTTGTGCCCTCAGCCACCCCTATACTGCCTCCTCTATTGCACAAATCTTCATGGACCAGATATTTCGTCTTCATGGACTCCCTTCTTCCATTGTCTCTGATCGTGATGCAACTTTTACCAGTCATTTTTGGACTGAACTGTTTCAGAAAACTGGCACCAAACTGAAGATGAGTTCGGGCTATCACCCACAAACTGATGGTCAAACGGAAATTGTCAATAAATGCTTGGAAACTTATCTTCGTTGCTTCACTTCCGAACAGCAACATCAGTGGGCCAAGTGGCTCCCTTTAGCTGAATGGTGGTACAATACCTCTTACCACACTGCCTCTAAAATGACTCCATATGAAGCAGTCTATGGTCAGGCACCTCCAGTGCTCCTTCCCTACACTCCCAACAGCTCACCAGTCCAGGCAGTTGACATAGTTCTCCGCAGCAGGGATCAGATTCTTCGTACCTTACAGGATAATCTTCACATGGCCCGTAATCGGATGAAACAACAAGCAGATCAACACCGTTCTGAGCGCTCATTTCAAGTTGGGGATATGGTTTTTCTTCGTCTACAACCATACAAACAATCCTCCCTAAAGCTGAAAGGGCGTCATAAGCTGGCCCCAAAATTTTATGGGCCTTATCAGGTTCTGCAGAAGATTGGTTCAGTTGCTTATAAACTGGAACTTCCTCCTTCTTCCCGCATTCATCCAGTCTTTCATGTTTCTTGTCTAAAGAAAGTTCTGGGTACCACTGTCAGAGCACAAACTACTCTCCCTGAAATGGATACGGAAGGATCCATTATCCTGGAGCCGGTGGCAATCATTGACCAGCGCACTCGCCAGCTTCGCTCTCGCTCCATCTCTGAGGTCTTGATTCAGTGGCATGGCATGCAACCAGAGGATGCTACCTGGGAACCCCTTCTTCAGATTCAACAACAATTTCCACACCTTAAGCTTTGAGGACAAAGCTTTTTTCTAAGGGAGAGGGGATGTTAGGAACCTGTGTGTTCCTTCTGTTTATTTTGTTACAGTAGAGTTGTTGGACGCATATGCTTTGTAAGTCGTCCCGTGAGTTTATTTTATTATCCCACATGCATAGGTAGTATTACTTTTCTAGATCGTACCCAGTATATAAGAATAGGTTGAGGCCCTTGATGGGCACGGACGAATTTATTGTATTGAGCTTGCTCAAAGGAGGTTACCCCCTCGAAGTGGCCTGCGATCAGTAGATTTATTCTGAGTTCTGCTATCATTTTGTATTCTGTTATTTCGAGCATTCTCACGATATTGCTATAAGGAGGTTCTTCTCACAAATCCACACAACTAGTCTCTTAATTACCTTTATTAACACTTTCGTAAATAATAATAGATTAAAATAATTTAACTATTTATTATTTATGCTTATTAACAAATGAAAACTAGATTTGTCTTACAAAACAAAACAATCATTAAAATTAGTAGGAAAAAACAAACCAAATACTCTATTTTCATATAAAACCTTGCCAAATTAATCTTGTCTTCATCAAATTAGTGAGAATTTTATTTAATATAATTAATAATTATTATTTAACAATAGTAGCAACTTTCATATATTTTAAATCTAAAACTATAAATAACTCTTAGATATTCAATAACTAATTAAATAGAAAGAGAAGACTTATTAGATAACTTTACCACTTGAAAATGAGATTATGAATTCCAATTTTGTCACATATTTCTCTCATATGATTTTTTTTTAAAACTCTAATCTATAAATCTCTTTGTACTAGTATTATATTATAATAATTATCATTTTAATAAAAATGCATTAATCAAGGGAAAAAAATCTGAAACCTTACTTTTACTTAATTATATATGTTAAAATAAATATTTTTCAATATTTTTAATATACGTAATTAAAAGATTTATAATAACTTGGTGCACTTTTTATCATTAAGTTAATGGAAAAGGTTGAAAGTTCCAATCACTTTTATTAAAAAGTAAATAAGAAGTAAATAGATGTATTAATAATATATTATAATTATAACAATAAAAATTGAATTTGGTACAGATTGGGAAGTCAAACAAATGCTAAAACAAAATATATAACCTAAAAACAAAGTAGCATTCCACTTCATATTCCACTTGTTTGTCGTGCCTCGTAATTTCGAGTAGTGTCGAATTGTGTATCGATTGTTTTGGCCGTCTATGCTTAGGATTATTATTATGTTTGTAGAAATTGAAAACGAAAATACCGACTTGGTGGAATGTAGTGTGGGAAACAACCAAATCAGCTTAATTTTTCCACGAGACATGACTGTACTACACCCAACATGGGTGGTGGGTTGCCTAGATTTGATTGAACCTCTCTTCTATCTCGCACCACAAAATGGAAGTGTTAATCTAATCAACTGAAAACAATACTCACATGGTGATGTTTCCTTCTTGTAAACCGAGATCACTTTGTATACATCATTGCTTGTACAAATTACCACAATGGTTGCCTCACCCATTGATGATAACATCCAAAAGGTGGTGGTAGTCTTAAGATTCAATCAAAAGATGTATGTGGTGGGGGAATTTAGATCATTTTATGATTTTGTTTGGTTATTTGAAACATTTGCTCACATCTATGTTGAGAAATTAAGAATTGAAAGGTGTTTATATTATCAAAATTAATTTTGCTCTTTCGTGTTTTACGTCATGTTTTTTAGAGTTTGACTCTTAGCAAAATATGTAATCAAATAATTAATAACTCTTACTAATTATGTTCAAACATTTAACCTACAAATTAGAGTCAAATATCTCCTTTTCCCTACTTTTCAAGATAAAAATTGAGAAATAGTATATAGAATCAATTAAGAAAAAGAATAAACAAGATGTATAGATACTAAAAGTATTGAAGAAGTTCTTTCTATGTACTTTTAGAACTTCAAGTTCTTGATAACTATCAAAGTAATATTTTAGAAGAATTAATAGAAAAATGTTGTTGAAAAATGCATTCCAACCAATACTAGCAATTAATAACAATAATTTAGTTCCTAGATAGACATTTATTATTGACAAGTTTGACACAACTTTAAATTCTTTGTCCACATGAATGAATGGGCTTATGGCCAAGTTTTTCAATCTTGTGTGCTCTTACATTAGTTTGGATTTCATTTTCATGCACCTAAAGCCTTTCAAGATGGCTCCCATAGGCTTAAGTATTAGCATACATATATACTAAGAGATAGGATGAATTAGTGTGTGGCAAATCTCAATGTTAAAACCATTTCATCATTAGGAACATTACTAAAACTTACTTTACCATCAATGTAATTAAATAAATGATAAACACAATCACACATTAACAAATGAGAACAATAAATATTGTGCATGGAAATTTTGAAAAAAGGAAACCCACAATGAGAATGGCTACTTGGATCTATTGCCCAAATCAAACCTTAAATAATAAAGAACTTAACATATTTTGTAGGCCTCAACTCATAGGAATTGTGTTCAAATTACAATTAAACATGGAGACACCAATCCCCAATTGGATTTGTAGGCACTAACTTACATGAAACACCAATCTTTGAGTCCAAAGAACTGAGCACCAACTTAGTTTATGAGGAACCAACCTCAGATACAATACAAAATATATGCTATGTGGGCCTCCATAGCTCAATCTTCAATATTTGTTTGATCTAGTCTATATTATAACACTTAGTGTGTCTAGGATCACACCTTGATTTATACATTTTGATTTTTTTTTGCTTCTTATTGAGTATATATATTGAAGAACCTTTTTCACTTATCCAAACTCAATCACATTGGAATGAGCCTATATGAAATATTTATATGCATTACACCATTGGTTACATTCGCTGAGCATCATAAATTATAACTCTATACAATTCACACCATGCTTATGGTGATTTGAGTCATTTTCTCAAACCAGGGGAACATATGGTGCATGAGCACCAATAGAGCAAAGGAGGGCCTATGAATTTTTTTGCAATCAAGAATTATATGCAAATATAGTTCATGGAAACAATGAAGATGATGCAAGTATGATGGACATGTTGAGACATTTTAACTAGACTAGAAGCTATGGAAACTTCCCAAATAAGATGAAGACATATTGAATATCTTAGTGAATATGAATTTTATGAAGTTGCAATTGAAGTTGAAGAAATTGTACTTGATCATGGAGGTGAATGATTTCTTAATTCCCTAACAAGAGTGAATGTCAAACCTCATGTCAACCCTACTAACTATGATGTCAAGCTAGATTTCAATGAATTACTTGATTGGATCACTAAGATGGAGCAATATTTTGAATATGAAAGCACACATGTAGAAAAGAATGTGAAGTGTGCTATTACCAAGTTGAAAGGACATGCATTGTTATGGTGGAAAAAATGCAATTGGATAAACCAAAGAGAGGAAAGGAGAAGATCAAGTTATGGAATAAGAGGATGAATTTAACTTAAAATCCAAGTTCTTACAAGGGGACTACCAATTTAATTTGATGAGGAAATTTCAAAACCTATAGAAAAAAGGATTCTAGTGTGAAGGAATACATTTAAGAGTTCTATAAGTTGGATATTAGGTTTTTTCATACTAATGACAAGGTTGAATCGATTGCAAGGTATTTAAATGTTTTAATGATGTTGATTCAAGATAAAATTAGTTTGGTCAAAAAGAAAAGTATTGAGGAAGCTTATCAATCTTCCCTAAAGGAAGAATAAAAGGATGTGCATAGACATAGAGGAAGATGTGGAATATTCAAGAGAGCTAGATCTTTTTTTGGAGGAGTAGATCTTTACCTCATAAAGTCAAGCTAGAATGGAAAGAATAAAGTTCATTTAGAGGAGGTGGAAGAAGCTACCATACCTACGTAATGAATCTAGTAGCTACAGGAGAGAGGAAAAAAGATTGTTTAAAGGAACTTGTTTCAAATGTGAGGAAGGACATTGAGCTTTTTAATACACCCAAGGAAAGAAGGTGGGTAGCATTAGTTGGAATTCCTTTGAGGAAGAATAACCAACCAAATCTATGAGCCAACCTAAGGATAGTGAAACTATAATAGTTTAAATAGCCCTATGTCAAGATGAACCAAATAAGGAACTAGCAATAAGGAAAATTTTGTTGAAGAGGTGTAAAATAAAGGGAAAGTATTGCAAGGTCATCATCGAAAGTGGAAGTTTAGATAATCTAGCATTAGAGGGTTTAGTTACCAAGTTGGAGTTGCCAAGGTTGAAGCATCTGGAACCCTATCAGTTTTCATGGATCAAGGATGAGTATAAGGTTCTAGTAGGTGAACAATTTCTTGTGAAATTGACAATTGGATCTTATCTTGATGGAGTTCTTTTTTATTTTATTGCTACGGGTATTTGTCAATATCACTCCTACACCACTAGTGTATAGGGAAATATATCCCTTAACCAATCCACAATCGAAGAAATAAACTCTCCACATAGATAGCACTTGATCGAGGTAGTCATCTAGGGATAATTTCCCATGTTATTCTCAAGAAACTTTTTGTAACATGGAAACAACCTTCAAATGTGGGACTTGTGCTTTGTGGTTGAATCTTCAGAGAAGACCATATTCCTTACAATCAATATGCTCTTAAACTACAACTTTAAGGGAAAAGGGAGAAGGAATGTGTGTAAATTGAATGTTGAAAGGGAAAGGGGGTGATAGACTAGATTGAAATATAGATACTTATTGCCTATAACTACATAAAACATTAACAAAATGCCTCAAAATACACAAATCTTAACTCTATTTGTCTTCCAAGGACTCACATGAAGGTTACAACTTATCATATGTTGCAAGGAAACTAATTTTCATAATACAACAACTATAAGAAAATTTAACACAACATATAAACTAGAAAAATAGAAAATAAACATTAAATATAAGGCAAGAAACATGCACATATTAATGAATGGAAAGAAGACCTATAAAAAATAGGGAATTTTATTAGTATAAGGAAAAAGGGAGTTACAGTTGCAGAGAATAATGTTGTTGGAAAGAAGCTGAGAAGAATCCAAAATATTTACAAAGGATTCAAGTATAACTCAAAAAAAAAAACTTGAAGTTCAAGCTCCAACTATGGTGGGGTTAAAGTTACAGAGGATAAAGGTAAAAAAATATTAGAATAATTATGATCTTGTATGCAACTTTCTCTCACAAGTGATAGGAAAAGTGAAATGAATACAACCAAAAAATGGAAAGATAAATTTGATAGAAGAAAAACTATGTAGATCATAAAGATGCGTAGGGATGCACCAACATTGTCATATCAAAGCCAAAGAAGTAACTTCACATTAAATACCTGTAATTCCCCACTAGGGAACCCAAAAGAAATAAATCTAATATGTTACAAAGTTTACTAAACTATTTTTAATAAAAAGTTCAAACAACATCAAAGTAACAATGTGGAAGCAATATACACATACACATCAAGTACACATAAGAAACTACCAAGACAATTTTCCATTCTTCAAGGGTTCCTTCACTTGAGTCACATTTAGGAAGTTTATAATAATTAGTTTAAGTCTCAAGTACAAAGTCTTCTGATCATAAAGAAATAACAAATACATTATCACATAAGAAAATGCATAAGTACATCTAATGAGTAACATCCACTACACATGTCATAGGGTATGTGAAAATAGATACAAGTACATCAATATATAATAAAATATCTCACAGGGTCTCAAAAAAATGATACATAGATACCTCAAATGAATAGAAGTCTTCAAGATAAGAGGAAGAATGATAATGGTGCACTGTATCAATGAGCATCCACCAACTAGCAATGTAAGGGGACCCAAATGGTAAGAATACACTACCTCTTGACCACGTGGTCACCTTGTCAAGCTCCCACTCCTACCATGCAGGAGATAATGTACGATCCACACACAGATATTCAAATCATAAAACATATTAAGCAAGCAATCCTGATAGCCAAATCTACCTCAAGGGTACACAAGCTACTAAAGAAGAAAGATAACCAAGTTGGAAGAAAACTCATCCAATACTAACATCTCATACCAAGTAAACATCTAGATACCATATATAAATCAAGTATCAAAACCCAAAAAGATACAACCTCCTCCAAACCAATGTCAAGTGTCACAAGCACAATAACCAACAGATAACAACTGTCATCAATAAAAGTAAACTACCAATCACTAACTTTGACAGTAAAAACACCACCAAGGAATAATTCATCATTCATTAATAAAGTCAATTGTCAACAATAAATGGCATACAATTACTGAGTAACAACTCACAATAAATAAATCATCAAAAGTAATATCCAACAAGTACACTATTAGAGGCTCTCAGGACCCTGACCCCCTAGTGACTCTATGTGGAACTAGAATACCCTCTCGTGATGAAGAGGAAACTAGTCATACCTCTCACTAGGTATCATCCCATTCCCATCCTTAGCCTATACAAGCACTCAAGGGATGGGCGAGGCAAACATTCCTAACTTATCTTTTTAGTGTATCTCAAGGAAAAGGGCTAGGAAAGATATTTTAATTACTCTATTATCACTTGTTACACAACTTATAATGAGTTACCTTGGCAACCACTTTGGGCCTCGACCCCCATTGCAAGTCACTCCCATAGACATGCACCTAGACTACCTTCCCAAAAATTGCAAACCACAATTGTGTCACATACCAAAAGAGTAATATTGATTGAATTTGGCTCTTTAACAAGCAACCCAAAAATATCATTGGTTCTCAAAACCCAAGTTCTCATAAATGCTCAATAGCTAAAGCTCATAAAACATAAATCTCAATTCAAATCATAAATTTCATCATGACATGCAGTCAAATAATCATAAAAGAAATCTAAAAAATGCCTCTAGTTCGCATCCTAACTTGGCCAACTAAACAACCCACAAAGAAAAACCATCATGAAAATAAACATCACAAGACTATAAATAGGTTATTAGAAAACACATAGTTTTCAACCACATGATTTAATTCCATCAATTTCTCTTGTTTAGTTTGGGTCATAAGGATGTGTTTAGAAGTAAAATAAGACTATACATTTAAATTTTATGCTAATATACTAATTTAAACCAATAAGTATTTAACTATCCAATCTCTTTGCATATAAAATATCATGCAATATTATCATATTTTTAATATAAGCAATCTTAAATCATAGATGACTTAATTAATAACATAAATGTATATTATTAGATTAGATATTAATATAAATTTCATTTCTAAACTATTAATTTGACTTCTATTTAAGTCTAATATTTTTATTTACTTTTCCTTTAATTCATAATGCAACTACAGATAAAACTAGCATACCTAAAAATTTAATTAATTGTTTTTGTAACTTAAGTTGAAAGATATCTAATTTCAAGACTTGTAAAATTGAGAAATATAAGTAATTAATCAAATTATGTATTGAGAAAATAAAGAAGGTTGCAAATAAAAAAGGTTATTAAAATTATCAATTCTACAATTTTATATCTACAATATATTTCAAGTTCATAAGATCCAACATTTTTTTCTCTTATGAAGGCTCCATTGCTCAAAATTTGGATATTCTAACTTACACATATCCAAGTATTTTATTTGAAATATTTGAAAATAAATTTAGCAAGAAGAAAATACATAAAATAAAATAAACATAGTAGAACTTAGGAATCATTAATTGAATCTAACAATACTTTTCTTTCAGATGTGTAGTCAAACTTTTCTGCTTTGATGACATGAGAATTAATTGTTTGTTCATCATTGTAAGTCTTTTCTTTCATGTGAATTTTAAATATGAATTTATTGAAAATGTCCTTGTGTATGATTTCTCCTAGCTTGACATCATCTTGTTCTTCATCCTTCAATATCTTTAATTCCTCTATTGCAATACCTAGTTAGAATATATAGTCTGCTAATATAAAGGTGGGCGGGGGGGTGGGGTGGAGGGGGGATGAATCAGTTATATGAATAATATTACCAATAAAAACTTTAAACAATATTAACCATATGAGTAATGTAAATTGAAACCACAACAAGATGCACATAGACAATTACACTAGATATGTTAACTAGGGAAACCCTTGATCAAAGGGAAAACCCCAGTGGGAATGATGCCCACAAGATGATGTACTAATATAACTATTCCTTGTTAGAGGATGGACCCTGTTAGGAGTCTATTACAACATTTAGTACATAAGAGTCCCTGTTAGGAGATTCCAACCTTGTTAGGAGTTGTGGAAGATAGTTAGACCCACTATCCAAACAACTTCGAGTGCAAGACAAATGAACCCACTGTCCAAATGAGCTCTATATTATTCCTTGCAAAATAATAGAACTGAATTATACTTCCTTCCTTTGTCTTTTTCATGTCAACCAAACTTTGTCTCCTTCTAATCTTGTAACCAGATTATGAATTATGCATCCAATAACCCCTTGGATCGCTTACACACATTCATTCAATACTCTACTCCTTTTAGTAATTCACACTTCAACAAGGATCTCAATACTTTAACACATATTTCAATTAATGAAAACATCTTTCCTTTATACTATATATTCATAATAATTCCTTGAGTTGGCCTTAAGGCTTTCCCAATTCATTAAAACAAGATATATAATTAATTACAATTACAATAGCAATGTCAGTTCACGGTCTATGCAAAACTTTACATGTGTGACTCTAGGCCTTGCACACTTGCTAACGTCGTCACTTGACTTTCCTTTGTTACTATCTGATTGTGCATCACCTCATTATATATTGGCTGAAAGATACAATGCAAACATCAGAAATTGCCAACTAGATGCTCTATTTCTACGCTTCTTACAGTAAATCATATACAACTATTGTACATCTTTGATTCATACTTCATCCTCTTAATCACGTCATCGAGACATTCATAGGAATATGTCCATAACTACACATCACTTAACTCTTACTTAGTTACTATGCAACATAAGATCTCTGATTGCTATTCTTGTAGTCTCAATAGAAACACTACTATGTTGACATCAATGAAAAACACAATCATTAATGCAGCACATCAATACTTTCCAATGCTTAGGATTCTCTCCCAATGTAGTATCATCAACATTCATAATAAAAATCTCCCCCCTTTGGCATTGATGGAAACATAGATGATAAACTATCTAAGTTCCAAGAATACCAAGTAAACTTCTACTGTTGTGTATTCCTGCATCGTTACATGAATCTTTCTAAATCTCTCTAAAAGATATCTTTCCCCCATTACTTAGGAGTAATTCTCATACACACTATCCACTATGCCTTAGGAGATGTTTGTCATGCCTATCTCTCCCGCATTGACATCAATGTCAAAGGTGTCAATCACAATCCCAATTGTTAATCAGTTGCTCAAATCATAAACCATCTCGAGTGTCCAAAGACACTGTTCAATACCATAAACCAAATACCAAAAGTCCTTAATGACTCAGTACATACTAGATACTCCCCAGTTTAGGAAGAATCATCATTCAGTCCAGTCAAATAACAGTGCTCTTCACCACTAGACTGATGCACTCTCTGCATCAACTACTCAGAAGTAGGCAAGGGCATAACCCCAAACATACCTCTTAGGTACTCAAATGTATCTTTAGGCAAAGGATTTGTAATGATATTTTCAATCTAAACTTTGGTACTTACATGCTCTAATCCAATCTCTTTTTCTATTGCTTTCTCTCTTAGCACACGATACTTAATTGATATATGTTTAGTTTTAGAATGAAATATAAGATTCTTATACATACTCCCTTTACTTGTTTTATCATAGTAAATGATAATAGGTTCTTCAATCTCAATTCTAATATCCTTCATCATTTGCTTCATCCACATAACTTGATTATAGTTATTTGTTGCTGTAACATACTCTGCCTAAGTTGTACTTTGTGAAATACAATCTTGGTTTTTTCTTAACCAAGAAACCAATCTTCCTCCAAGAAAGAATGCTCCACCATTGGTGCTCTTTCTATCACCCATACTACTTGCCCAATCAGCATCAGTATATGTGCAAAGGGTGAAATCATTTGATCTATCATACCAAATTCCATAATTAGATGTCCCTTTTATATATCTAAATATTCTCTTTACTATTTCAAAATGATATTCTTTAGGATTAGCTTAAAATCTAGCCACTATCCCAACTGCATTTGCTATATCTAGTCTTGTGTGAGTTAGATACTACAAACATCCAATCATTGATCTATACTTCTTTTGTTCTATTGTAGGTGTCTCATCTTTGCTAGATAAGTTATGATCAATTATCATGGGTGTACCAATAGGTTTACAGTTTTCCAAACCAAACCTTTTCAACAAGTCTTTCAGGTACTTAGTTTGTGAGATGAATATACCATCATTATTCTGTGAAATCTACAATCCTAGGAAAAATTTCATTTCTCCTATCATGCTCATTTCAAATTCATTCTTCATATCTTTAGAAAATTTGTCACTAGCTTCATCATTGCCTCCAAAAATTATATCATCAACAAATATTACAATAATCAATAAACCATCTTCAATTTCTTTTAGATACAAGTTGTTGTCTATCGTACCTTTAGCAAATCCAAGCTTTTTCAAGTAACTATTCAACCTTGCATACCAGGTTCTTGGTGCTTGCTTACCATAAAGAGCTTTCTTCAATCTATATACCATGTCTTTGTCTTTTGATAAGGGAAAACCTTTAGGCTGCTCAATATAGACTTCTTCTTCTAGTTCTCCATTTAGAAATGTAGACTTGATATCCATCTAATAAACCTTGAATTTCTTGTTCACTCCATAAGCTAGGAACATTCTTATTGCTTCTATTCTTGCTACAGGTGCATATGTTTCCTTATAATCATGCTTCTTGTTGTGAATAACCTTTACAAACAAGTCTAGCCTTGTTTCTCACAACTTTTCCTTGTTCATTCATCTTATTTCTCAAAACCCATTTAGTTCCTATCACATTCTTGTCCTTTGGTCTAGGAACCAATTCCCACATATCATTCTTTATTATCTGATCCAATTGTTCCTTCATTTCTTGGATCCAATGATTATCCTTGACTACTTCATCTGCGCACTTTGGTTCAACTTGAGATATCAAACATATCTCCTCATTTACTCTGTTCCTTGTCATTACTCCTTTGTCCTTACTCCCAATTATCTACTCAGGAGGGTGATTCTTTGTCAGATTTATGTAAGGGGTAGAAGTTGACATCTCAACTCTTATCTATTCTCTAGGTTAAGATCTCTTCTCTTCTCCTTGTTCAATAATTTGCACATCATTCTACAAGTCATTGTTAGTCTTAAGGAAAACTTCAACATTTTATCTAATAGTTCTAGAGTTATCCATTTCTACATCTAAATTGTAATCTATCATCTTTTCTTTGGTTCCAAACTTCTCATAAATCCTTACATTTGCACACTCAATTATTGTCTTAGTTCTATAGTTAAAGCATCTATAAGCCTTACTTTTCAAAGAGTAGCCAAGAAACATATTGTCATCACTTCTTGAATCAAACTTACCAATGTCATCATCTCTCTTAATATAAAATTTTCTCCCAAATATTTTAAAATATTTGACTGAAGGTGAATGTCCAAACCATAGTTCATAAGGTATCTTATCCATATCTTTTCTGATCTGTACTCTGTTCAGAGTATACACTATTGTATGCACTGATTCTTTCCAAAATGTCTTAGAAACATCATTTTAAAATAACATCACTCTAGTTTCCTTTGATATAGATTTATTTCTTCTCTCAGCAATCCCATTTTGCTCAGGTGTTCTAGGTGCTAATAGCTACTTTTTTATTCCATTTTCTTCACATAATATGTTAAATTCTCTAGAAGTAAATTCTCCTCCTCTATCAGATCTCAAAAATTTAATCTTAACACTAGATTCATTCTCAACTCTATTCTTAAATATCTTGAAATTATCAAAAGCTTCATATTTCTCTTTAAGAAATGCTACCCACATCATTCTAGTGAAATCATCAACAAAAATCATAAAATACCCTTCACCATAGAATCCTTTGGTTCTTGCAGGACCACTCAGATTTGTGTGAACAATCTCCAACTTCTTGCTAGGAAAAGACACTTTCCTTTGCTTAAGCAAAATGCATTCCTTGCATACAACGTTAGTAAGGCTTAACAATCTTAGGTAGATCTCTTACTACAAATGTACTACTAACCTTCATAATATTATCAAAGTTTATATGATAAAATCTTCTATGCCACAACCAATTGTTATCAACTTTTTCTGCTGGACATGTCATCTTAGTAGGATTCAATTGAAATACATTACCTCTAGATCTATTGCCAGTTCCAATCATCTTACCATCTCTATCTTTAATAGTGTAGGTGTTCTCAATAAACTGCAACCGATAATCTTTGTCCATCAACTGTCCAACACTCGACACGTTATGCTTTAATCCATCAACAAAATAGACACATGGGTTTTAGTTTTACTATCAAGAGTAATGGATCCAATCCATGTCATATGATAGGTTGCATTGTTATCAACTCTAACAATTCCTCCATCATGATTCTTGAACTTACTAAACTTATTCATGATAGGCTTCAAGACCAATGAACCCACTATCCAAATGATCTCTATATTATTCCTTGTAGAATAATATAATAGAATTATACTTCCTTCCTCTGTCATTGTCCTATCAACTGGACTTCTTCTCCTTCTGATCTTGTAACTAGATCACAAACTATGCATCCAATAATCCCTTGGACCACTTACACGCATTCAATCAATACTCTACTCCTTTTCGTAATTTGCACTTCAACAACAATCTCAATACTTTAACACATATTTCAATTAAGGAAAACATCTTTCCTTTATACCATATCTTCATAATAATTCCTTGAGTTGGCCTTAAGGCTTTCCCAATTAATTAAAACAAGATATATAATTAATTACAATTACAATAGCACTATTGGCTCATAATCTATACAAAACTTTATGCCTGTGACTCCAAGTCTTGCACACTTGCTAACATCATCACCTGATTTTCCTCTATCATTGGCTGACTATGCATCACCTCATTATATCTTGGCTGAAAGATATAATGCAAATATCAAAAACTGCCAACCAAATGCTCTGTTTCTATGTTGCTCACGATAAATCATATACAACTGCCATACATCTCTGATTCATACTTTGTCCTCTTAACCATGTCATTAGGACACTAATAGGAACATGTCCATAACTGTGCATCACTTAACCCTTACTTAGTTACTACACAACATAAGATCTTTGACTGCTATTCTTCTAGCCTTAGCAGAAATACTGCTATGTTGACTTTAATGAAAAACACAATCATGAATGCAACATATCAATACTCTCCACTACTTAGGATACTCCCCCAATGTAGTATCATTAGCATTCATGCTAACATACCCATAATCTCTTCTCTTATTTTTCCAAAAATAGTAACCCAAGTGAAACTTGTGTGATCTTGCACTGTACATTGAAGCATGTATATGTAATCACATTAAAAAAAAACTCTTATCACATCTTTGACAATATCATTTACCATTTCCATCATTGCTCACCTTCTTTTTGCATGTCTATCTTCAAATTTTAAGGGACAGCTTGAACTATTTAAAATTATCCACCTTTACAAAATATAGGGTAGTTTTTATCACACCCCAACCAGGTGCATTAGATCTAAGTCCCCAATCATTAAATATATTATTAATAAAGTTTAGTTGAAAAAGGATAGAGCCTAGAATATAATGAAAACTTGTGAGCCTCTCATGTGGGAAGTATGTGAGAGGTATTGGGTTTGAGTCTTCTCAAAATATACAAATAATAAATTGTAATAAATAATAATAAATAATATAGTATGTGGGAGGTCTTGGGTTTGAGTCTTCTCAAAGTGAACACATACAAATAATAAATTATTATTATTAATCTAGAGTTGTCATAGAGAAAGAAATGAAGGATGAATTTCACATTTAACAATTATTTTATAAACTTTGAACATTTGAAGATTACTGCTATTGTTTGGCAATATTTGGATGAAATTATATGTAACATCATAGTTTTGGTCTTGTTTTTAGCTCTTATGTGTTTTGTTTGAAAATTTAGTTGCATTAGTGGTAAAATAAAAAAGCATTCATTTTGATTGGATTTTATGCATATTAGAAACACATGATTCATAATTTAAGTTAAATGAAGCAAGTTTCACTTCAGGTAGAATTAAACAACACTTCAATATTATATCAAGTCCAACATACAAAATCAGATTTTTATGAGATTAAAATAAATTTAAAAATAAATCAAAATATCAAAATCTATGAATTAAAAAAAGGAATAAAAACCAAATCAATTGTGTATGAAATTAAAATAGAATCACTTTTCTATAAAATTAAAATAGAATCTTTTCATAACTATTAATTTAAAATAGAAACTTTCCATTAGGAGTATTAATTAAAACTTTCCATTAGGACTATTAACTAAAACATTCCATTAGGACTATTAATTAAAACTAAAAGATTAATACACCTTAAAATGAAGCATCAGAAATTGAAAATCTATATTTCATGAAATGTTATCTATTTTCTCCTTAATATTTTTGAAAGACTCGTTATCTACATTATTCATTTATTTATTTTAGCATTCTGTATCAAGGAAGCATGATTACAGATCTAATTTATGTGTGGACAACTTCATATAATTCCATACATTTTGGTCATTCAAAGTAGCCCAAGTCCTTGTAGCATTATTCCAAAACTCCATGAGTTAAAAATCTCTTAAATAAATTTGTAAACCTCAATATATCCAAATCTTGTGCAACAATAAAATATTAGAGAGTAAATTACCAAAACAACATGAACCAAGATTAACTTTAAGCATTCCATAGAAAATAAAATTTCATCTATATCTTCATCAATAAATGCCACAAATCCTAAAAGATTCTATCTCTCGACTTCCACGTCACAAAACTTACCAAGGCCAAAGATTTGAATATTTTGACCACAACTTGTTAACCAAAAGCTCCATGTTCAAACCTTAGAACCGTCACCCTTCCACACAAAGAAGCACAAACCCACAGATGCCAAAACCCACCAGTAAAACATACTCAACAAAATATCATCAAAAATGTCACCTCAGGGCTCCATAATCTGCATAAATTCAATAGTTTACTAAAATTCTTGTCCACGAAGACAAAAACTGACAAACAACCATACCACACTACTACATTACAAAAGATCAACTGATATTCAAACAAATAAACAAATACACACTTATTGAAAACCCAAAGAATTGAATCTTTAATTGCAAAACAAACCACAAATCCACAACTCACACTTCAACTCCAAATATGCCCCCACACAATGAAAACTCACAGTTGAGGAAAAGCCAGTAAAGTTTTAAAAAAATACAATATCTAAACCATAAACCCCATTAAAAACTAAATTCAATAAAATAAAAACCACAAATACACATTGCATATATACAATATGCAGTGACAGATTTATTACCACTCTACAAATTCATAAATCAGTACCTATTATATGTAAAGTGCAAGCATAACACCCACCCTAATTGCATCCATATATTTTGATAGTAGAAAATAATCCAAATGTTAACTCGTACAAAATCGAAATGAAGGCAAAAATCTCATGCTCACAATTGATGACGATGAAGGACTTAAATAGAGTGCAGTCATGGCTTCACATGTCACAGGTGGAAGAATCCATCTCTCCTTGTTTGTTAGAAATGAATTGATTTCTCAACTAATAAGCATAAAAGATTAGTTAGAAAGTCACTTCATTGTCCCTTTAGTTACCTCTTGTTGCATGAAATGAATGCATAGTGTTGCATCAAATAGTTACAAATTTAATGACATGGTAAAGCTGATTATGCCAACCCAACATATGACTTCCAAAAAAATGTCATTTGTAACTACCACTTTCTATTTATTTTATATTAAATATTTTTAATCATTGGTCAATTCTTCAATTATCAACCTAACTCAATATAAGATGATTGTGGTTTATTATAATAGGGATAATGAACAACTACACAATAACCATAAATTTGGGAGTCCACTATTAGAACTATCATATGCTTGTCAAATTTTTCAAAAAAGGCTATTTTTTTACATTGATGAATGCTTCCACTATAGGAAGCCTCTTGGCTTGATTATAATTATAATTGAATTATTTATAATTTCTTTCATAAAGTCAAATAGTTATTAACTAGATGATTACAAAGTGAACTCTACCACAACTTCTCTTAAAATATAATAAAATTATAAAATTTATTTACTAACCTCTCTCTTGTATTAATAATTATAAAATCATTTATATGCAACTAAGAGTTTAACTAGAGTCCAAGAATTACTAATACTAACATTCACTTTATAACTAAATGAGTAGTGTTAATTTAATTTTCAAAATTAATTATTATTATTTTTTTTTTCCAAAAACATTTTAAATTTTTTTTGAAATTAATAATTAATCGTAATTTTTTTAAATAAATAAATCTGAAAATTAAATTATATTTTTATAAAATAAAAATACAAATGCAATTAGTATTTTTGCATGCCTTTGATCTCTCAAATCATCCAACCATACTATACTTAGTTTTCTATTTTTAACATATTTATTTTCACATGCAATATACGTTTAGTTACAACATGCTTTCCTCTCAATTAATCTTTTGTTTTCCAAATAATTATTGCAATTAAATTATTTTAGATGTAAGAAGAATATTAATCTATATTTAGAAAATTTATGATAATCACATAGTTCTAATGACAAATTTAAAGTTGAAACCCCAACTGTTCAATTTATTGTTTTCCTCTAGTTTTCTATAATTGATTTTTTCCTATATTAGAAAGGGTTTCAAAAGAATATAGTCATAATAAATTTCTACAGCATTTCCACTGCCAAGTTTTCTTAATCAATGAGGTTTTCCTTTTCAAAATCTACAACATAATTCTTTATCCAAAAATTAATATATTAAATTAATAAGCATTATGCAAGCACAGAAGAAGATATGAAGTAGACAGATCTTTCAATAAAATTCTATAATGGGTTTTCAAACCTTACCTCAAAATCAAAACTAAAATCTAAAACAACTTGTGAGCACATGAAAATCCAAACCCTAAACTTAAAACAATTTTTTTGATCCAATTCTGAAATTTGCTCCCCAAAACTTGTGTAGAAATGAGCTCGAATATCTTAATAAAGAGTTTAACTCTATCTAGGGTTTTTGGTTTTCAAACATGCAAAGGACTCTCATTAAAATAAACTTTTACTATTTAATCCTTTCATGCACACTTTAAGAACTTTTTAAATTAAAATATTCTTTTATATTTTCTTTTCCTCCAGTTTATTAATTAGTACAATCACTAATTAAAGTGTAGTTTATTATTTAAATTAATGATAATAATTAAAGTCCATTGTTTAAATTTAACTCTAATTTAATTACTACTAAATAAATAATAATAAAGCAATCTTAAATCTTTAATGTTTTAATATTTTAATTCTCTTTTTGTCCAACTTCTTAAATTAGACTTTTAAATTAAATCTTTTAAACTGAAGTAAATATTTTATTAATTTATAATTGATTAAATATCATCATATTCTAATTTTTCTTTAACCAATTTTCTAAATTTAGACTTCTAAAGTAATACTTTTTAAATAAAAGCACATATTTAATTGGCTTTTAATTCAATTAAATATTCTCATACTTTAATATTTTATTTTTAATCAAATAATATTTATTAATTTTTGATATTATATGATTAACCCAAATATTATAATTACATCAGTTACCAAATAAATCACATAGCGAAATCCACATAAAAGAAACATTACCAAAACAAACCAAAACTCAAAATCAAATAACACATGCAAAGATAAATTCATGGGCTTAAAAAGGGTGGAAAGTTAGTTACAAGTCCTCCTTGTAGGACAAGTATTTAGGCTATGGATGAGATTGGACCTGAACATTATCTCCTCATTCTTACCATTGAGTTATTGTGATAGGGCACACTCATCTTGGCAATTCAGGGAAGTTGATGCCTGGTACCTACAATCTACATAAACAATGAGCATGTATGTATACATATATGTCTAAGCTAAACAAACAATGGTAGGGAGTGGTACATTGTGTAGATCCCAACAAGCAGGTAACTACGACTCCCTCCCTTAACCACATCAGACATGTAAGACAGAAAAGTAAAATAAACACACATACCATACACATGAAAGTATGAGGTAAGTACTATAATAAGTCTTGAGTACAAATCATCATATATTGAAACATGAAAAACTCATCATTTGATATGATCTAAAAGTAATCATATTTACTAACTAAGAACCATTAAAGCATCATTAATCTGCTAGTAATCATAATCATCAATCAACATGTGAAATATAATCAACTAATTAATTCTTTATTGATATGCATGTAATCAAAGTCATGAAATAGTTTCATAATTATAAATCCAACACCCTTGAAACTAACACATGCATGAAATAGGCATAAAAGAGTTTGGCAAATATAATGGAAAAGAAAACTATGGGTAGGCACTACAATATGCATCTCTGAAAATGTGTCATGGCTACAAACAATCAAATTATGTCATTGTAAAAATGTGTTGGTATGGGATAACTTAAAGTGTTAACCTAAATGTAACATTAACCCATTGATCATCACCATTTTGCAAGGACCCTCAATAAGTTGTTGCAAAAATATGAACGAAGCTTGAGTGTTTAATCATTAGAAATATGCATGACATACAAATTGATAAAAAATGACACTAATGAGGACCCATAACACCCCTCAGTCAAACAAAAGGAAAGCATTTGGAAAAATTGGCTTCACCATTTTACAAGGGGAAAAAAGGGAGCCCTACAAAATAGAAAAATTGGAGCAACACAAAGGTTACCCTCAAACATGATGTGTTAACCCACTATGACAAATTTTAGTTCATTAGAAATATCTCAGATTGGTTATGCGTGATGGGTTGAATGGGGAAAAGATATCCAACATGTACTAAAGTGGATGCAAGAAAGACAACAATGGGAATGCATGTACCTAAAAGAAAGAAATGAAGAAAATACTTGAAGACTAATTTTATGTCTATTGGAATCCTATAATTACATGATTTTTTCTTGTAAACGTCTAGAATGTGAAAATCTAAAATGTGTAGTTCCCAGCTCTAGTCTAGGAACATGTCAATTTTGACCACCATATACCGGGATAGATTAAATTTGGTGACCTATAACCAAAATGGACAATGTAAAAAACTAAAAGTAGATCCAAAATGTTCATCCGAATGGATATCAAAATCCGAATTTGAAATTGTGCTCCAAACCTATACCTAAACACAAGAGAGAAGGGAAATTACTGGGTGAAAGGGGATTGCCTTAGTCAAGCCCCCATTTAGAAATTAATATTGAAATGTAATTAGAAAGCATGAGGAAATATAATTTAGATATGAAAAATAGATTATCATATACCTCAATGATGTTATGCCACTTTGGAGATGATCACAAGTGTTGATGCAACAACTTGAATTCACCAAAAATCCAATAGAAAATCATGAAACCAAACCCTTGAATGATGAACTTTTTATTTTCCCACAATATTTAATTAAAGAGGAAAGAGAAGAAGAATACATGATGAGTAAATACAGATCTCTCTCCTTAGTAGAAAACTTCTTTATCTCCTATGGAGAAAGAAGCTAGATCTATAGAAATAAATGCGTGAATGATAAATTCATTTAAGGAATGCTTTCTTGTTTGAACTCCTTGAATGCACAATATCTTTCTTGTAGGAATTCTCATAGATTTTGGATGTGTAAATGAGAGGAAGAGGTCTCTTTTTTTATAATGATTTTGGGCTCAATTTCTAAATGCACAGATTGCACTCGGAATGAAAAGAAAAATCCTTTGCATCAAGCCTCAAAATACCTCAAGAATAATTTCTTTGAGGTATAGTTTCCCCCTAGGAGACCTATACTAGTATAGGTTTCCCCTACACAACCTATACCTGACATGGGAGGTTCTAAGGAAAAATATGTGATATTTTAGAAGACTTTTAAGTTTTAAAAAAACATATATAAGGAAGAAAACCAAGTGTAAAGACTAAAATGACACCAAGAGGAAAATTAAATTAGATAAAAGAATAGATAAATGGGAGATTAGGCATAGAAATTAAAGTCAACATAGAGTTTTGAGAAGGTAATGTTGATCTCAAGAACACAAATGAACTAGGAAGAGATGAAATAAAAGTGGGAACCCACATATTACTAAAATAGAACAAAAATGAGCTCCTAATAAATATGCTCATTTTTAAAGATGATACGATAATATGTATTATTTAAGATTTATGATATTCTAAATTTATAAATAAATAAATACATGTTCAATACTTTAAAAATGCATATATAGAAAATTTAGATTTTGATTAAAAAAACCTTCAAACATATTGGCTAAGTTTTGTAAACTATCAGTACCATTGAGATATTATACTTGTAGTTGAAGGCTCAAATTTATGTTTTCAAGTCTATTCCTAGCCTTAAATTGAAAAAAAAAAATTCCTAACCAAATTTCCTTCTAAAACTAAAAATGAACTTGCCTTTTTCTTCTCACTCAAATAAATAGATGATGGATGTTATAAGCAAAGTGACGTGTCATAATATAGAGCTAAATTGTGTTTCAATTGGTGAGTGTATCACAAGAACAAAAGAGTGTACTACATTCATGCATTAAAAGTCATCCATACAAAAATTAATATAAATAAAATGAGATAATCTTTCAAAGAAACATTTTAATTAATAGTATCACACTACATTTGTTTGCATGTAAGTGGTCTTATAATAGCTAATACTAAAATAAATCTAATCATTATTAAATTATATAATTATTATGACATTCACGATAATAATATGATATATTGTTGTGTGATTTACCATTTCAATATTATGTTAGAGTATGGTTATAAATATGAATATGAATTATAGTTGTAAAATGACAAGTCTCGATTAGTAATTGATAAGGAGGCTAGTTTGTTAATGTAATAAGTACCAACAAAAAATTGATAAGATATTAGATTAATTATCAATCTTTGTCACATTCATAATATAATAAAGAGCCAATTAGAATTTTTAATTGAGATGATTTTTTTATTGATTGAGCATATAAGGACTAGATCATGCATGTATGTTCAATGCAATCATTAACTATTTACAATGTTTTTATCTTTATTTTCCATGCAAGTTGTAGCACATGGATCTATTGGACATCAAACATTTATTTGATGATTGCGAAAAAATATTCAATTTGAGAAAAATGTGTAATAATGATGCAAGGGCATCCTAGGGTAGTCAGTTAGGGATATGTTCAAGGCACATTAGGGAACCTGGGCATAAAGTTTGGAGTAATCATGTTGGAGTTAGAGTGATTTTGGTGGCTACTGGTAGTGTGTTCCTAATTTCTTGGACATACTTTGGAGATTGTTTTTGTGAGCTTCAATCCATGGAATTCATCTTATGCACTCTTAGATTTGGATCATTGGATGACATGTGAACCTATGCCTAAGGGCATGTACTCCTATGTTATCATAAGAGTTAGTTATGCATTGCAAACTTGGGGCTTGTCCTAAGTGTTAGTTAATTTAGTCTATCAGGCTGACTTGTGGCTTGAGTGTGTATTTAATGTGAGTGTTTATTTAATATAACTTTCTAGGTCAACTTGTGGCTTCATTTAGTATAAGTAGAGGGTCTTGTGATGTCTTGGGTCATTCAGTTCAACATGGAGTAGCTGAGAGGAGTGAAGTTGAGCAGAGATAGTAGCTAAATGTGGTCTTGGAAAACAAGAAGGTTGTTTGGTGGCTTGCGAGAACAAGTTTAGACTCTTCTTGGGGTTTCTACTAGATTGTGGGTTTGGACTAGCTAGGGGTTGGATCTTGCGAGGTCTTGTAGAATTGTTACTATAATTTCTTTGTATTTGGCCATAACTCAAAAGGCCTTACATCCGAGCATGTTGGATAAAAATCTTATGATTCTATTGTAAGAGTATATGTTGCAATTGATCCGAATATCTATGTTATTGTTTATCTTCCATTGTGTGGTTATTTTTTGGGGGCTAGGACATCTCCTTTGGAGATTTTCATGCCTTGTACTACATCAAATAAAAACATTATTTGATCAAATAGCAAAATCTTTTCATTAAAACAAATATTAGTGGAAGATTTAAAATGGATTAAATTGATTTTTTCACTATTTACTTAATACTTAGATTCTCCCTCACTTGTTATTAATAACTATATATTTTAATTATTTTTAGGATTGCATTTGTAAAATATCTTATATAGAATTAAGAAGTGGATAAATATGGCTAGGTATATGGCAGTTAGTAGGAGTTTCATTTATACATCTTGAACAAAGGCATATTAGTAATCAATGATTAAAAATTAGTTATCGTGACAATTTAACAAGCTATTTGCACTTTTTAGTTGGTAATTAGTATTTCACAAGTACTCAAAATATTTTGTAAGTCAAAATCCTACAACTTCCATATCCTTTTAAAACATATACATAATAAGGAACCTTTGTGTGCACATTATTCTAATTTTGGGAATCTTTGCCTACACATTAATATATAATATATGGTAACATAATTTACTTTATTGTATTGAAATTAAACCATCAAACCTAATAATAATCAATATCTTCGTGTCATAAATTGACCCTTGGTCTATTTGTGAAGTTGCATTTGAAATAAGCCCACCAAGAATCATTCTTGCTAAGTGTAAGGCTCCAACATCATAAGGGATGAAGCCGACATCATGCCCCATGAGAATTTAGTAGAATGGATATCCCTCAGTCCTTGGCTCTTAGCTTAAGAGGTCAACCTATAAAAGGTTGGGTTGATTTTCTCATAGGCTCTGTGCCTCAATAGAAAGCCTTACTTATAGGTTTGAACCTCCATTAAAATTAATAAAACTCCTTCATGTCATTTTATATTTTTTCTTTTCAATCTATTAATAAATTAAAAAATACTCCTATTGAATAATATAATTTTAAAAAGTCAGAAAAGAGTTGCATTTTTTATTCAAGAGAGTATACTAATGTAAGAGACACCAAGTTTAATGTTACTACATTTGACATGAGGGGGCTTGGTAGCTTTTAGGGAAGAAGTATATTATCTCTTGTAAAGAGGAAGAATATTGTCTATATCTTTAGAGTTATATACTTGAGGGGTTTGTCTTATTCAAAGAGAGTTTTATTTTGTTAAGATGGGATTTTCTCTCATGTTATGTATTAGGTTTGATACAAACATTTAACATATCTCCTTGTATGTTCAATTAATCATCTAAATTAATTTGTAGTAATTAATTAAATTTGTATATAAATTCTAATCAATAAAATGTTTGTTTAAATGTTCATATCAAATATAACATTTGTAAATCTTTTTTTCAAAATATTTTTATAACAATAGATAATAATTAAAATTAAATTAAATTATTGTTAGTGGAACAATGCGATGAAGTCATGATCATGTTGATGTATCCTTTAATATTCAAATTTCTATTGGGAGGCATTACAATTATAGGTGTTGTGCTCTTAGTGATCCATGTGACCACTAGTTTGAACTACTGTATTAATGTTCATACTAGTTAAAGTTGTATTTTTGAAATCCACATTAATGACCTCATCTAATTTAAACCAAAGTAAAAGTTCTCAAAATATTGTAATATAAATAGTACATTTATTATATAAAAAATTCGTAATAAAACATAACATTAGTACAAATTGTTTTTCTTTTGTATAATAGAAAATGTGATCTCAAATCCAATCTAGATGTATTTTAAAACTTTTATAACAATATTATTATTTGTTAATTATTTAATATATGGAACTTATACCCAAACAAATCTTAAACTTTGTACATATAAAAAAATGATTAGAAACAAACAAATAGACAAAAAAATGCAAGAGACAAACCAACTCCTATAGCTTTAAGACCCTTGGAGAATTCAATGCTCACATGTGTTGTTTTTCTCGCTATTTTTAATATTAATAATTATCATCATCGATAGCCGGCCCAACTAAGAGTCGCAGGAATATTTCCTCTTTCTCCCACAAAAGTATTATATGCATATATAGGCGTGAAAGTTTTCCCTTGCATGACAAAAGGAGTACAAATTATAGACTGGCAACATCCTTTGCAAACCAACAACCATTAAAAAACACTAAAAACGTAACAGAATTTCTTTGTGCTAAATTTAAAGTGTTTTTTGGGCAAAGGTTGCGTAGGTCGTAAGAGAAAGTCGGCAAAGAAAACGTATTCAGTTATGCAAACGAGGATAAATTGAATTGAATAATCTGCAATCCCTGAAAACAAGCCGAATTGCATTATTATAACGAAACGAAACGTCCCATGAAGTTGGAATGCAAAGTCGCCCATAGAATTAATAAAAATAAAAATAGCAACAATAAAGTCTGACAAGGTTTCAAATCAGATATCATTCATTTTCACGTACAAGTGTACCCGTTTTCAAACTGGATGCCGTTTTGAAATTATTCGTTTTGTCTGTTTGCCCACATTCTCTCATGACACGGTTGAAACCATTTCAACCACGCCCTCACAAAACCAACCGAAATATCTCAATTTCAGTTCGCACAAAACAAAACGGAGTTCTCCGCCTCCTCATCCGTTTTCGGTCAAAATCACAAATGGCACATAGATTTTTAATTAAAACTATGCTAATTCATATTAAATTATGTTAGATTTTACATAGAATTTTTTTGAACTCATCAAACAGCGATTCTGTAAATAATTCTATTCTAGTACCAGAGACCCATTACTCACAAATATAAAGAAAAAGAATGAAGTTAAACTTCAGTTTTACATTTCACCTTATCAGTGGTAATATTTGGTATCTCTCAACTTCTTTTACATACATTCCTTTCTTCATTGCACTTAACATGAATTAAAATAGAACGATTCTAATCTATATTTGAAGTCAACGTACAAGGAGAACGTATACACAAATATAGATATGCTGATCCATATCTAAGTTAAAGTGCAATTAGAATTCTCAAACTCATAAAACAGAAATTATATCCTTTTTCAACATAAACTTCTCTCAACATGATTTGATATCTTTAACCGATTTTACATAAAATCTTCCAAAAACTAACAATTCTAACCCGTAGTTAGAACCAAGAGTCGAACTGAATTCTGAAACCCATCAAGACACTGGTTACTCATGAGCAAGAAAATGAACTAAAAATCTCAGTTTTACATTAGAAAACCCACAAGAAGACATATAAGGTATACCGTATAGCATGATGAGACGCAGACATTGAGAACATATAAGTAGAACATAGATGGCCTATTGGTGGCTAAACTAATTATTAAGGTGAGCGAGTCTAATTGAGTAAAAGATGTAGTTGGGGGTGAGAATGAGGGAAGTGTTTTATTTTTCTATGGGGAGACATCTCTGACTTCGAAGAAGGACCTGTTCTTGACGACGATATCGTACATGTGCATGGACTTGAAGTTGGAGAAGTGAGTGGGGAGGGAGATGAGGTGGAGGGGAGAAGAGGGCTTGTGGAACTGGATGAGGTGGGGGTGGTCCTCGTTGGGATATCTCTCCCACCCGAGGGAGAGGAGCTTCTGCTCGAGATCCGCGTAGGAAGAGATGGTCTGATTGGAGGGCAGGTGGACGAGGACCTTCCGCTTCGAACGCCACTCGTTCTCCTCCGTTGCGTCTATTGCGTTCGGCACCAGCCTCGCCACCCCGTTCTTGAAGATCCACACGCCAGACATGATTCGGAACGGGATTCAACTCTCAATTTCTTCCTTCTTCTTCGCAGAGAGGAGAATTCGCTTTGATGCTTGATTGTCTCTGCCCGCTGGTCTCCGGCTTTTATTCTTCGCGTAAGGCCCTGTGTTGGAAGTGGGGGTGGATTCTAATCGAATAAATGGTGGAAAGCGGAAAAGAACGTGGAAAGTGGGAGATGGGAAAATAGGGGACACAGGGCACGACAGGAGAGGTCGTGACAGGAGGATGGGGCAGGGGCAGCACCGGGCAGGGCCGGGCAAGGGGGGGGAGTGGAGGGAGTGGGGGAGTGAAGAGGAGATGATGGGGGAAGGGGTAAATGGGATTACATGCAAGTGGGAAACGGAAAAAGAAGGGGTGAGCGTCGGACGGGACTTACGAGGGTGATGCAATTGTAGGTCCTTTCTTTTCGACCTCCTTGCTGACGGGGATTCCTATGCTTTTTGTCCCTCTCTCTTTTCCTTTATTGTTGCTGGCCTTGTCTCTTTTCCAATTGCGCTAGAAAACTAACTTATGTTTGTTTCTTCTATTTTTAATATTTTTAATTAGTCAATCAATTTGGGGTGGAATAGGGAGAGATTACGATTATTATTATTATTTCTTATGTTTAATTATGTAAGGGATTTGGGGCGGAAAAGTTCTATTTTTAATTAGCTCATCAATATGGAGGTGGAATAGGGAGAGATTATTGTTTTTCTTTATATTTTTCTGAGCTGGAATAAGGAGAGATTATTATTTTAATTTATGTTTTATCACAATTTAGAATTGGTGGAGTAACAATAATCTTAATGCATTCTAATAGTTGTGTAGTACTATATTTTGCAAATTAATAATCTTTTAAAAATTAACTAGGAATTGAAAGTTGTCTATTTTTTAGGGGAAGAGTGCTAATACATCATTCTAATATTAAAGTAGCTTTTAGTTTTCTTGGTTGATTTATGTACAACTTATGAGACATTTGTTCATAATTAAGTGCAATATTTGAGTAAACACTTGTTGGGACATTATTAACTAGAACCCTCCAGATTCTAAATGGAACAGACTTAAAGAGCCCATATGCCAAAAAATATTTTTGAAGTAGCTTGTAATCTAATATATGATTAAGACAAATTTGCACAAGTTAGTTATAATGACCACTAGTCCACTTCCTTCTTCTAAAATCTTTCGAAAATATTTATTATTTTTCTAAATTAAACTTGTAATTTTTAAAACTTAATGTTACTCAATTTTAATTACATCACCAATTTGAATATGCAACATAGTCTTTTTGGAAAAAGAATTATTTTCTAAAAGTATATTTTAAAACTAAAATTAAGACCTAAGAGCTTTTCTTTGCTTAACATAATATTTTCCAATTTCTTGAATGATATGGTTTCCTTTTTTTCTCAAAATAAGATATAGTTTTTAAAGTGTGCTAAAAATTGTGAGAGAATTTTTTAGCTTTTATATTTTCAAATTAAATTTTGCCACCAATTTAGCCTTTTTTCCATCAGGTTTGTTTCTTCTATTTTTAATATTTTTAATTAGTCAATCCATTTGGGGTAGAATAGGGAGAGATTATTATTATTATTATTTTTCCTTACGTTTAATTATGTCAGCGATTTGGGGTGGAAAAGTTCTTCTATTTTTAATTAGCTCATCAATTTGGAGCTGGAATAGGGAGAGATTATCATTTTTCTTTACGTTTTGATCACAATTTAGAATTGGCAAAGAGTAACAATAATCTTAATGTGTTCTAATAGTTGTGTAGTAATATATTTTGCAAATTAATAATCTTTTACAAATTAACTAGGAATTGAAAGTTGTCTATTTTTTTAGGGGAAGTGTGCCAGTGCATTCTAATACTAAACTAGCTTTTAATTTTTTTGGTTGATAATTGGTTGATTTATGTACCACTTATAGGACATTTGTTCATAAGTACATGCAATATTTGAGTAAACATCATTAACTAGAACCCTCAAGATCTATAGATCTAACAGATTCTAAGGAGCCCATATGCCAAAAAATATTTTTGAAGTAGCTTGTAATCTAATATATGATTAAGAAAAATTTGCACAAGTTAGTTATAATGATCACTAGTACACTTCCTTCTACCAAAATCATTAGAAAATGTTTATTATTTTTCTAAATTAAATTTGTAATTTTTTTAACTTAATGTTTCTCAATTTTAATTACGATAGGGTCTTCTTGATTTTTTTATTTAAAAAAAAAAAAATACTTTATAACTAAAATTAAGATCTAACAACTTTTCTTTGCTTAACATAATATTTTCTAATTTCTTGAATGATATGGTTTCCTTTTCTTTGAAATAAGATATACTTTGTAAAGTGTGTGCTAAAAATTGCAAGAAATTTTTTTAGCTTTTATATTTTCAAATTTATTTTTTCCACCAATTTGGGTGTACAATAAGACCTCTTCAAAGCTAGCATCTTCCCTATTTAGTTTGGATTTTTTTCTCCACTTGTTGTCTTAAAATAAAGCATAGTCATCTTATCAACTTTGGATATGTGGAATAAAATCCTTCATAAAACTTTTATATTTTTATATTTTCCAATGAAAATAAAATTAACAATTTAGAGTTTTTCCTTTTTATTCAATATTTAATAATGTTTAATTATGTAATTAATTAAGGTTTGCAATAAGGTCTTTTTATAAAGTTTCATTGTTTAAAAGTTTTTTATTTTATTTTTTAATAAAAATAAAATAAAATTTTAAGGGGAATATCCTCCAATGTAGTAAGTTGTAAACATCTCATTTGGAAGTGTTGGGTTTGAGTCTATAAGAGTCCCATATTGATATCAACCAATCCAAAAAAAAAGAATTAAATAAATAAATATTGCGATGTGAAAAATGGTGATAAACAATAGACCACCAAAGTTCCACATACATTGGAATTAAAAACTCTAAATAAATAAATTTGATTAGCACAACCAAAAGAGTAAGGGTATAAACTTGTGGTCCATACAATGGTGGGCGGTTTTTGTGACTCTTTATATAGGGATGATAATGACATGTAAATGAAAGCAATGTGGATCCAATATGTAAAAGTAAGTGAAAGAGGAAAATAGAAGGAATGAATTCACCTTGAAGGAGGAAAAGCTGAAGTGAACTTTAGATCTAGTTGCAAAACTATCACAATAAAAAATGTTTCTAGATCTAGCACTTTGACAACTATAATTTTTAATCCTAAAAATTCCAGATTTAAAAGGTAGTATCAGGTAAATAGACTTTGTCTAGAAAATTTATCCTTGTTTTAGAAACTCTAAATTAGATGAAATTTGTAAAGGATTTGCAGCTAGTTCTACAATCCCTAAAATTTGGATCCAAAACTCTAAAAACCTATTGCTACATAGATAAAAGAAGGGAAATAAGGTTGAAGGGAGGGGTTTTCCTTATCCAAACCCCTACTTAGGAATCAAACTTGAATTAAAATATTGAAATAAATGTAATCAAAAGAATGTTCATATGTAGCAGAGATTAGATCTAAAAAATGGAGTATATCATACTATGTAGATGCAATTGTCTCCAAGTATATCAATTCAATAACTTTGAACACAAGAAACCAAAAGGAATTCATGTAAGACAAAACCTCATGTAGCACATGTTGTAATTCACTATAATGTTGAGGGAGAAGAAAAACTGGCTAAAGAATGAAGATCTTCTTGATTGCAATCAAATTGCTTAATATCCAATGAGGAAAAGAGCTCGATCTATGGAATAAAATTCCTTACATGCATAAGAGGAATGGAGCACTCGAATCGTTAGTGCTTGATAATGGATGTCTTCAATGAATGTGTAATGCCCTGCTAGGGAACCTAAGATAAATTAATTTATAAACGTATTACTAAGTTTACCAAACTTTTTTTTTCTTAAAATATTTATAAAAAATTAAAGAATATCAACATGGAAGCAATATATTAAAACATATCACATACACATTAAGAAATATATTTACAAATTAGATGTCTCAAGGGTTCATTCATGTTGAATTTTATTTTTATAAATTTATAAATTATATTTAATTATACGTACAATGCTCACATCCATAATGAAATAAAATATACATGATCTCATTATTGAATATGTAATTATAGTTTTGATACAAAAAAGTACTTCCAAATCTATAACATCTATTGCACATGCCACAGTGTACATGTATTGATAATACAAGTAAAATATATAACACAATACATCATCACAAGAGACCTAAAGATACAAAGTATAAGATAATGAATACATTCATTAAAGATAGAAGTAAGTCTCCAAAAGATAAGAAATAGAATTATACAACTACAACAATGGAACATCCAACATTGGTGTAAATCTATCAAACCTAAATGGCACAAGAATCACTACCACCCAACCTTATGGTAGCCTAATTAGACCCACTCCCACCATGCTCAGGAGATAATGTTAGGTCCCACTTGGATAATCATACCATAAAATTAGCAACATAATCCTAGGCAAAGGATCTTGAAATTTCTCTATCTCAAGTGGTAGTACTCATACATAAAAGATTCTTGCATAGGGAATTGACACAAATACACAAATATTTATTCATAGGAAACCTAAGATGTATATGGGGAAGTGTAATCACATAAGCCAATGCCAAGGTTTTCTTAGTAGTCTCTGTGTATCATGACCACCTAGTGACTCTATGTGGCATAAATAACCTCTCATATACACAAGCCTTATTAATTATACAAGATCGCAAAGATCTTCTCGAACCCCTATCCTTGCATGTACAAAGTATGAGAGATGAATACAATTATCTTATTAAATTTTTAAACCCATTTCCAAATTTTTATCAAGTTATCACTCATTAAGTTACAATGAGTTTTCTTGGCATCTACTTAGGGTCCTAATGCCTATTGCAAGCCACTCCCCCCTATACACTTAGATGATCTAACCCAATGCTCAATTTAAAAGAAACCAAAAGAAAAGAATAAAACAATTGCACAAAAGATTCTCATAAATCCACAATCACAAAATTCACTAAGGTATAATAATGGAGCATAAGAAAGAGTATTATGTCCATAGAAGGATCCATTGTCCATCTCAATATAAAATCTCAAAAGATCATCCATCCCATAATGGATATCTCACAATGATAATAAAATTCACAGTCTTATAACACGTGAACAATGATATACAAGCATCAATATCATTCAACTCCAACATGGAGTGCATAACCCATATAGATAACCATCCAGATCATAGAAAAAACATAAAACAACATAATCCATGAATACAACCATCCAGAATATAGGGCAATATAAATGATAACACAGTGTGACTAGGTGAATTAGACTTAACAAGATAATGGTTGTCACGTACCTTTTTCTTTTAAGATATATAATGATTAGAAAAAAAAAATATTACTCACAATTTCATCCAAAAAATAAGACATGGATTGATTGTGACATAAGAATGGTTATAAATCCAAGATTAACACATGGACTGATCAGGGCACAAGAATGTTATAACATTTTTACACATAAAATTAATCCCAAATCCCTTGGATCTTAAATCCTAAGGGTAAACCTCAAACCCCAAATAACCATTAAATGAAAATCCAAAAAAACTAGATACAAAGAAATCATAATAGTAAAACAAGTTTAATTTTGGAATAAAATTAATTTATATTATGAAGTTCATTTTTACTATAAAGGTTTATGTTCAATGACATGCATGCATACTTGTGGTATATAAGTGTAAATTATTTCTTGTGTATTAAATCATTATGTGTTCAATAAGATTAATAGTTTTCCCAAATATAAATAACATTTATAAAATCTTGTGTATAAGGATACCATAGTATTAACCAATATGATAATGATACTATTTCTTATCATTCATTGGATAATTTAATACTCAACTCAAAAATTAACTCTTAATTAACTATCATTTTATTAATTTTGACTATATCATATTATTAATTTAAAGGATCTTAAATCATAAATAATTTAATTAATAACATAAATTAGTAAATTAAATATCAAGACTAATATCATTATTAAAGTATTACTTTAACTCTCATCTAAGGGTGAACCCACAATAATGGGTTCCACTTTAGTGGAAGGAAGAAACTTGAAAAAGCTAGCAAATTTTTGGATCCTGATTTACCATACGTTCGTGCGAACAACTTGGACATGTTCGCGCGAACATGTACAATGCGCATGTTGAAATGATTTTTGATGGTTTAAATCGACTTTTTAACTTTTCCAAAGTCATTTTCACGGCGAGTCTTGTTCATTGAGCGTTCGGGCGAACGTGTGGTTTGTGCTACTTCCAACGACATCATCTTGTTGTTTCTGTTCTGATTTTTGTTATCGGGTATGTCAAAATATTATTAATTTAATATTTTCAATGTTTTTGAAGTATTTTTTATATTATCAAAGTAGATTTTAATGTTTTCAATGCATTTTTTTATGTTTTGAAAATATATTTGAATGTTATTTACGTTTTTAATAGTTTTGAAAACATATCTAATTGTTAATTTAATATTTTTATTGTTTATTTATATTAATTTAGAAAACAGAAAAATATTATATAGAAAACATTAGAAAACATTAGAAAAAATAGTAAAAAATTTAAGAAAAACATTACGAAAACATTAGAGAATTTATAATTTAATATAAAATTTAGAAAACAAATTTAGAAAGAAAAAAGTTAAAAAACATTAAATAAATATTAAAAAATTTATAAAAAAAATTAGAAAATTTAGAAAAAAAGCATAACAAAAATATTAGAAAATTTAGAAAAAAAATTACAAAAAAATTAGAAAATTTATAATTTAATATGAAATTTAGAAAACAAATTTATAAAAAAATATTTTAAAAAATTAGAAAATTAAAAAAAAATTTAAAAATTAGAAAATTTAGAAAAAACATTAAAAAGAATGAAAAAACTTAGAAAAAAAATTGCAAAAACATTAGAAAATTTAGAAAAACAAATTTAGAAAAAAATATTACAAAAATATTAACAAATTTAGAGAAAAATATTACAAAAATATTAGAGAATTTATAATTTAATATAAAATTTAGAAAAAATATTTTAAAAATTTAAAAAAAAAAATTTAAAAAAAATTTAAAAAAATATTAGAAAATTTATAATTTAATATAAAATTTAGAAAACAATTTTTTGAAAAAACATTAGAAAATTTAGAAAACAAATTTAGAAAAATAATTAGGAAAACGTTAGAAAATTTATAATAATATAAATTTTAGAAAACTAATTAAAAAAAAATTAGAAAATTTATAATAATATAAAATTTAGAAAAACATTAGAAAAATATTTTTTTAAAAATAGAAAAACATTAAAAAATTTATAATAATATAAATTTTAGAAAAAAATAAAAATAAATAAATAAATAAATAAAATTTAAAAAAAATTATATATATATATATATATATATATATATATATATATATATATATATATATATATATATATATATGTTAAATGTAGACATGTATGTTTTCAATATTAATGTTTATATATATATGGAAAATTCACTTTAATTTCTTAATCTTAGAAGTTTAATTAAATGACATATCTTAAGGGTCTAGATCCTAAATTGTACATGTAAAAATATAGATTAGAATGTATAATTTTTTTATTTTGAACATAAATATACATGTATATTTGTTCATGGTTAAAAGTAGATGTATGTACATGTTTTTAATAAATTCACATTTTTATATGTATAATTTGTGTATATGTTAACAATTGATCTTAATTTATCTTATAACTAAGTGTAATTAACTATATTTAATAACACATGTCTTAAGGGGAGATCCTAAATTATACATAAGAATGTAGATTAAAATGTATATTTTATTTCATAAATGTACATGTAAATATGTTCATGTGTTAGATATAGAGGTGCATACATATGTTTTCAATATTCATGTTTAAATGTACATATGTTATTATTTTAATGTCTTAATAATTAGAAGTATATAATTAACTATATAATTCAAAGACATGTCTTAAGGGGAGATCCTAAATTATACATATATAAGAATGTAGATTAATTTGCATATCTAGGTATGAATATAACATACATGTACATCCAAACCCTAACCCTAACCTAACCAAACCCTAACCCTAACCATTATCCAAACCCTAACACTAACCTTGATCTTAAAATTTAATTTCTAAACCCAATATTATAAATGATAATAAATACCCTAAATCATAATCTTGAACCAAATCATAAACTTCATATGCTAAGTTCCCTTATCCTAAATTCTTAACCATGGACTTTAATATTAACCCCTAAATTTAATGCTAGAAATTATGTAAGTTTGTGTAAACCTTGACAGTGTCATAAGGTCTTAAATCTTACCCTAAAATTGAGCCTAATTACACTAAAACCCTATTTGAAAACCTAATTGAATCCTAACTTACATAAAATTAAAACAAGTTGACCCTAATCCTAAATTGTTAAAAATTACATTTGAGATACATGCACATACATTCAAACACATGTACATACATGAAGTATGACCCTTGTTTTAAATGATATATATGTAACCCAACTTGAAACCTAAACCTTGAAGCATTATGATTTAAGAGTAATATAAATAATCTATTACCCTTTAATTGAATTCTCTAATAATACCCCCCAAAGTATAATAAAATCTTAGAACAACAAATTAACTCTAACTGTAACCAAACTCTCAACTTTAAAGTTATCTTATACTTATATGCAAATTAATCTAGGTCTGGATGTGTTACAGATTATCTTGGTCCATGATGTGTGATGTATGTTTAATAACATGTGTATAATTTTTAATGTTAAAAATAAAAAATTGTGTACAACAGGCAGTTTAGCTCTTCATACATTTCTACAGATATGGCTTCACACGATATGCTTGATGTGGCTTCTGGTGTGACACCTGATGTAGTTCCTACTGTGGCACAGGTTGATGCAGTTCCTGTTGCAGCACCTGATGCAGTTCCTGATATGGCTCCTCGTGCAGCTCATGGTGGGGCTCGTGCTGCAGCTTCTGATGGGGCTCCTTGTGTACCTTGACTAGGGCTCATCGTGCAGCTCATGTTCCAGCTCCTGGTGCGGCTCATGTTCCAGGTTAGGCTGCACCTGCAGCTCCTGCTGGAGGTCCTGCTACACCACCTCCACACATTGATATCGATGCTTTATTTGCATTTTCAGAGCATGAGGTTGCTAGACTGCAGCACTCTATATTGACCTCTGATGATGGTCTTTATAGAGACATATGTACTACGATATGTAAGAGTTTACAGGATTTGATAGCTAGGTTTAGAGGTCACCATTCATTTACTCCTGCCATATTAACTTCCATATCTAGGGAGCTTAGGGCTGAGGTTTTAGGAGATGCATCATTCGATGACGTCAAGAGGGTAGCCCCCAAAGATGTTATCCAGAGAGAGCTATTTTCAGCTTATGAGGGGACACAAGGTAGGGTGAGAGGCTACAGAGTCACATGATGCAGAGACCCTATTATTGCTAGCATGATCTATCCACGATTTTTAGCTACATATGGTCATTATCCTAATAATGACCAAATACCCCTTTATTTTGCACAACAGCTGTACGCTGAGTTTCGTATAAGGCTCAACGTCAACTACTTGGATATTCCTGATTATTGTGGATAGGGGTGTGGTCGGATCGTAGATCGTGACCAGTATCACAGTGTAGATCGTCTGCCACCTATAGATCTTAGATAGTTTGTTGGACCGAGGATGCCTCCTGTGATTCCTACACATGCGCCTATTGCAGATAGAGTCGTCATTGCTTCCCAGAGGGAAGCAATTGACACTATTAGGCATATTGCATCTGCAGTGGCTAGTATCACATCAGATTCTATTGGTCATTATCTTCATAGTCAACGTCCTTGTCCACTTGGTCGACCATCTTCACAGGCATCTAGTAGCACTTTAGGTGCCTCCTCTGATGATGCATATAGAGCTACTAGGCTACCACTGCCAGGTGATATTCGTGGTCTTTCAGGACAGAAGACACATATGGATATGGCACTATATTTTTTGGAGGATATGTTGCACTTTATTAGCTATATTTTTGATACATAGAGGATTCCAGTACACGTCATGATGGATGTTGTTAGACAACATCAGAGCCCTGACACAGTTCCATAGACACAGGCCACCACACCAGTGATAGATGATACACCTGTGCATAGCTCACATCATTGGGCACCAGACTCACGACACTCTATAGATGACTCAAGCATACGAGTTGGAGATGTCCATATCACAGTTGAGGGCCTTGATGATTTTGGTGAGCAGTTGCGAGGCCTATCTAAGATTGGTACTAGTTTGACCCTAGGTATTTCATCATACATGGACTTGTTATTCGGACCTGGAAGCACTAATTCTACACCAAATGTACCCAGCCAGTTACACAGTCCACTTCACTTAGATTTACTAGCAGTTGGACATGGAGTTTCAGGCTCAAGTGCATCAGTAGATGATATGATGGAGTCTGCTGATCATCCTCCACCTCCGGAGACCCAGGTACATATATAATTTATTTTTAATTTTAAATATATATGAAATTAAAAAGTATGTTCATTTATTGAAAAATTTAGTTCAAATATATATGTAGATATTTAATTTAATCTTTAACTCGTAATAAATCATGTAGGCACAGGTCGCTGAGCACATGGTTACACATATTGTTGGTTCAGGGCATCATATACATGAGAGAGATGATTCTATTGAGGCACCTGGTAGTGCTCAGGTACTTGAGTTTTAAATAGTTTGTTTAAAGTTATTTAAATATTTTGAAAACTAGATATATATCTATATATATGCAAATTTGTATTTAATTTGAATTATATGTACATGATGCACATATGTATATATATGTTTTAAAGATAGAACTCTAACACATATATGTATATATTTATATATATTTGTAGGGCTTGGTTGATGTGCCTCGGTGAGAGGATGTATAGGAGACTCGATCAGAGGGTCTTTCTGTTCATATGCGTCTTGAGGGGTCCTTCTAGTAGTAGATCATATTTATATATTTTTTGATGCATATATATTGGAGGTCTAGTTTACATGTACACATGTGTATTTCAGTTCCTTGATGACATGCATGTACTTTCACTATTTATTTGATTATTGAGTATTTCAGAGTTAGATACCATCACATGTACGTATATATGACTTTTTATATTTTGCTACATACGTATATTTATTTGAGATTTATAGTTTGCATTTCAGATACATATTGATATATTAGATCTATAAATGTTTATTCTTGAGACGTGTATATGTGTACATATGTGTATTTTTTTGTGGTATATCTATAGAACATGATCTTGAGACACGTGTGTACATGTATATCAATTATCAATTAGCAAGAAATTAGAAAGATACATATTTCTTAAATTATCAATTACTAATCGGCTAAAGATAAATATTAGTTTTATGTGGATAAAAATATGTTAATTAGGTAAGCCAATACATTATTTTAGAGAACTTTTAAAAATATAATATTAAAAAAACATATTAATTTAAACTAATTTAAACTTTAAGAGTACATGACCATAGATGTAATAAAGTAACATTAAAATATATAGTTTTTTAATAAACTAACCTAAATGATAACTATGAACTTATAATCTTACAATTTTAAAAACACATACTTTAATTTTCACTTATGAAATTCAATCTAGTTTGAAAAAAAGTTGATAAATGAATTTAAATTATTAAATTCATCCATGGTACAATTAATTTAAATTATTAAATTATATAGTTTTTTAATAAACTAAATTTGATAATTAAGAACTTATGATCGTACAATTAAAAACACATTTAATTTAAGATGAAATTCAATAGTTTGAAAAAAAGTTGATATTTAAGAATTGAAGCATAGATAATGAAATTGTGTAAGTTCAAAATTGTAACATAGATAATGAAAGTGTTGAAGTATGAAAAATACATAGAGGGTATGCAAGACAAGCAAGCAATGTTTGAAGTATGTGATGCAATCCCTAATTTGTGTCCCAAGGAACTAATTGGTTTTGGAGTTCCTGGGAAGGCTATTGGCTAGCGTTCAAAGGAAATCAATGCGTTCATACAAGGGCCACCTTTCTTCTACTATGAGAATGATGCTTTTGCATCGAAGGATATTTGGAAGACAATATTTGAACAATTTAATAGTGTTGAACTAGAGTTGGTGGACTCAATGTTGTTTTTAGCTTCCAGAAGAGCAAGAGGGTATGTGCATAACGTTCCAATAGAAGAGCGATTTCAAGAAGAACCTCTCCCCCCATGACTATTCAGGAAGCACTTTCGCAAATAAAAAAGTATTGGCCTTCATGGGATCTGACGATAAAAAAATTTCCATAGACTCAAGATGATGTGGCACTGTCCTTATTGATCAACTGAGAGTTATGATTCAGAATGCACAAGGGCAACTGCAAGATAGTGCGCAGAAATATATACTTCAAAAGTGTGAAGAGTGGAATTTGGTATGGGTGGGGCTAGGTGACCTCGTCCCTCTAGAGCTCCATGAGATAGAGCTTATATTAAAATTTGATAGAGATCACACTCGTGAAACTTCTTGTCCAACTGACCGCTTGTATTGTTTGGGTAATTCATTCCAAATAGATACAGTTGTATATCATTTATCAGTCTTGAAAGCATTATATCCTGATGGTGTCAGAGTACTTTCTCTATTTTTTGGTATTGGTGGAGCAGAAGTTGCTCTTCATTGATTTGGAATACATTTAATTTGTGTTGTATCTGTTTTAAATTATGAGTTTCCTCGCATTGTGATGGAAGTGAGAGAAATAATGCACTCAATAGCCTCAGCTAATAATTTTTCTTGATCAATGTGTAGGCTCATTTTTTTTGTAAATAACTCAATGTTAATAGACTACTTGAAAAATGGAAAAGGATTTTAACCAGAACAGAATGTTCTCTACTGATTTTAAATTGTCAAATCAAAGGATTGCATACCCTAACTAAGAATAGTAATTTTTTTCTTTTTCAAATTAATTTTATAAAGGTCTACAATTAGAAAATACTTTTTTTTTAACGAGAGTTCAATTTTCAATCATCCAACGAATTTCTTTGAACTGACTCTAAAGTGGTTTGTCATGGAAGCTTATCGTAATAATAATGTTTATGATCTTCTTTAATGGATGGTTTTTAATTATAACTTTTGGAGGACCTTTGTGGGCTTAGAAAGTATGCGTTCTATTTTACAATGATACAAAATCATCATATTTATTGTTTGCAACTACTTGAATTTCCTTGGAACTTTTAAAGGTGGAGTATTATTAAATTCATCCATGGTACAATTAATTTAAATTATTAAATTATATAATTTTTTAATAAATTAATGAAAATTAAGAACTTATGATTGTACAATTAATCTAAACACATTTAATTCAAGATGAAATTCAATAGTTTGAAAAGAAGTTGATATTTAAGAATTGTAACATAGATAATGAAATTGTGTAAGTTCGAACTAACTTCTAGCTTATTTATATCGAGTTGTTAAATTATTAAATTCATCCATAGTACAATTAATATTATAGTTTTAAAATAAACTAATGATAACTAAAACTCAGATATTCAGATTAAAAACATAATTTCACCAAAGTTGATATTCAGATTATTATAAAATAAATCTCAAAGTTCTAATCAACCATGATGTACACTTATAACATGCAATATTTTTTCATGATCTTCACTGTCTAGTCTCCACTTGCGACGTACACGCTTAAGTTTGACTGGATGCAGACAAAGCCCTGTAGCAATGACCAGGTGGCTGTATTGTAAAACTTTGTTGTCAGGTTGATAATCAACAAAGTGTATTCCATGCTGGACTATTTTCTCTTACTTCAAATATGTTCTCTCTATCACAACAAAACCTGTACCACAAATTTAAGTGTTTTAAAATTTGATAGATATGAAGTTACCTAGATATATATATTTATTTAAATATATATGTGCATGTACATGTATATGTATAATTTACCTATGGGGAACAACATTCCATCACTTTCTTTAGGGTCATATAACTTTGTCCTCTCTGTAGTACATTGCAATAAATAATAACTGACACACTCATGATTTCTAGGCTTAGCAATCACTGCAAAGACATCTCCTGCATAACAAGTATACATGAATGCATGTGTACAATATATATAAGACAGTTGAAATTGATAATTAAATAAAAAGTTGAGATTATTTTTTATGATACTCACCCACTTTTACCAATCCAGAGATATGATTATAATCATCATAAATCAATGGAATATCATCAAAATTTTCATCTTCTTTATCAAATGTATTGGTAACATCAAGTGGTACCGAAATCCATGCACCTGTATATCCATGTGTCTGATTGATGCATTCTTCATAGTTTTCATCAATGAAACTGTCACAAAAACATGAGTATTCTCTTGTCTTCAATGTCCAATTGCAATTATCTGTACTCATGACTGAATGTAAGGAACGTGTCTTTTCTATCCTCTTGCAACCATGCATGTTTTTTCTATTGACACTTGAAAGTTTGTTAAATTGAAAATTAGAAAAATTAAATTTAAACTTCAACAAATTCAAAAATAAAACTTAACAATAAAATTTTATAATTTAATTGCATAAAAGTTAAACAGACGTACACATCCATACCTGTTATCTCCTAGAAGACTCTATATGGTGCTCGTCGACTCATTGTTGATGATGTCCCAACCTCATCTAATGAAAAATGAGTCTTACACCATTCAACAACATCATGTGCATCATTTACACAAACTCCCTGATAATTCATTTGATACTTTCACAAAGCATGTTTGATGCAAGCTCCAGCACCATCATGTTCACCTTTTCCATGGCCACTCTCAAAGAAATTCCATATGTGTTTTATATTCTCATTGCGATGATATCTACACAATGCATAAAATGGTCTAGATTTTTTAAACTGCGCGACACATCCATCAGACCAAACATAATGTTTATCAACATTTATGTTTCTTTCTTTCAAATAAGAAAAGAACGTATTGAACCAATATTCTACATAGTGAATGTCATGTTCTTTATCATCACTTATATAAAAATTATATTCCTTTATAATTAATCGTGTGTGAACTGTACTCTGAACACCATCCAAATCTAACTGTGCATGTCTATAAAAAAACATGTACCATAATAGTGACCTGCTTATTAAAGTAATAATCTGATTGAATTTCTTTTTGATGAAAAAATGAATAGTTCTCTGCAAAATCAACAACTGATACAATTGTTCCAAGTGAAAAATTATCTCTCATAGTTTGAAACTGTTGTGCTTGCCACTTTGCAAAAAATGCATGACAAATATAAGGTTGAATCAATTTCTTAAATCTGTCCATAAGTGTTAGAACATGCAACTCCTCTTCAACATATTCCAACCTTTTTGTTTCTTTCCCCAACTTTGTTTCATTCTTGACATACTTGTAACTTTTGCAATTCAATATTTTTGTTACATCAATATTTTCAGTTTTCAAAGAAAATAGAGCCAATTCACCACATGTTTCACATAATCCTTTGATGCAATTTATTTTACCAGTTGGATCATCTATGTTGTCACACAAAATGGATGATATAAACTCACTTCTCCTACTAGGAGGAGCAATATGAAAACCATATGTGTCTTCTATAGTCTTTCAAAATACCTGATAGTGGAGATCAAACTCAATATGCTGACGACAACAACAAGTTTCAAACACTTTGTTTGACCTCACAAAGTATGGCTTCAATTTTTCAAACAATGTTTGCCCAACTTTTAAATTAGGATGTTCATTACAAAACGACACATATAACTCATGTTGTGTTGTGTCCAACCAATGTTTTGTATGATGTTCATATTGACCAGGTACAATCTTATGCCTGATAACATCTCTACTATTTGATGAAGGACGAGTGTTATCAATCCAAAATGATATGACTAATTTTTTTATAACTCTTCAATTCTATCAGAAAAAGGTGCTATACACATGATTGCCCAGTTGCCCTCCATAGTACTGTCATCCACAATTAATCTTCTCTTAACATATTGTCTCGTTGTTTTCCTACTAAAACCCATTTCAGATGAAATTGAAGATATTTGTCTATTTTGAGACATATTTTTACTTACAATAGACATCAACATCACTTTTCTTCCCAAAAACTTATCTTTAGTTCGAGAGTGTTTTCCTCTGTTTCTCAAACCTTGTTTAACATTTTCAATCAAATTAGTTTGCATGCTAGAAAATCTTCTCTTCTTTGATGTTGTGTTTACACCTAACAATTTCAATGCCTCTTGCAACTTTTTTTGTGTAAGAAAAAGTGAAAGCAATTGAGCTTGTTCAAGTGTTTTAGTATTATCAAATTGAGTCATAATTTCTCTTATCTTCTTCTTCATTGAACTTCTCTTAGACAAACTCAATGGTTGAACAATAGTTGCAAGTTTTCTTAATTTATCTACATCCATTTTAAGTAAATGATCTAAATTCTTATGAGAAATACCATACTTTATAGATTGGACAATATTTAAGAGTTCATCCATACCAGTTCCTGCACCTGATCTCGACCCTTCTTTGATTTTTGTTACTAGAATTTCTACAAGGACTGATCCTGAGCCTTCTCCAACATCCATTGTTTGAGATTCAACAGGGAAAGATTCTAATCTTTCTTTGACTTCTATTATTTGAACCTTTGTAGGGACTGATCTTGAACCTTCTTCAACATTTATTGTTTGAGATTTCGTAGGGAGTGTTCCTGACCTCTCTCCCGTACGCACTACTTCTACTTCTGTTGAGCCTTCTTCAAAATTTCCTTCACCTTGTTTAATTCGATGATAACGCGCCACAGTCTTTTGAATATTTCTTTGTTCTACTTCATCATATCTTTTTCTTGCATATTTGTTTTGCCTTCCTTTCTTGTTTCCCATTATAAAATAAAAAATAATAATAATTTATCCCTTTCCTCAAGATAAATTTTGCACAATAACCAGATAAAAAAATCACTATATAGATTTGTCTGTCACTGTTGGTACTTTTAAATTGTTTGACAGAAATCAATAGAATGTAGTCATCTACAACAAAGCATAAATATTCTTCATTATAATATGACTAAAATCTGTGAGTCACATTCTTTACAAGTGAAATCCTTCTTAAGCCATCATTGAATCACAAACAAATAACATGGTATGAATATTAGAATGTTTCTCCTAAAAAATAAATTGCTTTTCATTTTATGAAAATATATCAGTCTGTTTTTTCAAGAATAAATTGCTGCATAAAAGACAATGGCATTGGCTATCAAAAGAAGCAAACATAATTTTAGAAATCCCCTCTTTCATTTGTAGCTCTCATGTCCTTCTTTCTTCTCCAAATGATGTAGCTCCAAATGATGAGTCCTAAAATCAAGTCTTAACGTCCTTTTGGGATATTTAGGAATTGGTGATATCTCATCAAACAAGGGATTAACATTTATGTGTTCAAATGTACCTTAGATGATTTTGATGGTTGATTCTTGATGAGACCTTATAGGTGTCATTATTGCATTTGATAACTCCAAAGGTTGTGTCCTAGTGAGTGCTAGCATGATACCTCAGAATGCAGATGCAGTGGAAGGAAACTTAAATGAGCTTTATGCCTCTCAAGTGCATACCTAGACTACCAACTGCGCACTTGAAGTGTGCAATTGATAAAAAAAGGTTGCAATTGGTAAAATAGAGTTGCAGGGTGCCTAAAATGCAAATTTTGAGTGTTTTGAATAATTTAGAGTGTTTCCTAAGGTCTTGGGATGCAATGCAAGGTGTGGAAGTGTAGATTAGGGTTCTTGAACCTAGAATAAAACACCTAATTACCAAGTGCACCCTAAAACTACCAACTGCACCTTGAAACTACCAACTTTGCCCATGAAGTGTGCAGTTGGTAAAACAGGGTTGCAGTTGGTAAAAGAGGTCAAAACTTGATAATTAAGATGTGGGTATGCAAGATATGAGTGTTTTTGATATTTTTAAGTGTTTAGAGATGTTATGCAATGTGAGGAAATGCTAAATGACATAAGGTTTTGATATGCAAAGTGAAAATGTCCTATTGATGTTATGCAAGTGCAAATGCAAGGTGTCATTTTGAAGGTATGCAAGATGAAGATTATGATATGCAAAATGAAAGTTAGGGTTATGTTTTGGACTTGGTAAAGATGCTAAAGGTAGGTGTACGCAAAGTGGACTATGTAGGGGATGGTTTCCTAGGGTTGATAATGATGTTTAGGAAATGCAAAATGAGGATAGGTGATCAAGAAGACAAGTTGGTTGATGGACAATTTGATAGGGTTTGATAGTGAAAATGATGCTAGGGTTTGCACAATGCAATATGAGGGGGATATACCACTAGGGTAAGTCAAAAATGACATTTAGGAATATGATTATGCTAATGATAGAGGTATACATAAGGTTTTTTGAACTTAGGTGAAATCTTGACAAGGTTTTGCAAGTTTCCAAGGTGTAAATTTGAATGTTAGCTTTTATCTTGATTATGTTTTACACACACGCAAGACACATTAAGACAAGAATAGCTATTATTAAAAGTGAACAATCACACCACAACCAAGGTTTTAGGACTGTATCCATTGAATTCCTACTTGAACCAAAGTTCAACCACGCTTATCCAGAGCAGACAACTTAGGACCTTAGCACCACAGGCTCCCCCTTATAGTGCACTCACTTCTCGGGGCTACCAAGATCTGCATCTCAAGGGGTATGACTTTCCAAGGGACTGTTGTCTCTACTAAGGACCGCGAGAATTTAGGATGTCTTCACAGGCATGGGTGACCCCTTGAGCTAGTGGATAGAAAGGATTTTGGCCACTAAAACATGGTTTTTAGTAAGGGCATTCTGTTCAGCAAGTGAGTGATAAACTTCCTCAGAAGGTCTCCTAGCCTCGAGAAGTGGGGTTTGACGCACCATAAGGGTACTGGAGGAGAGCTATCACTCAACAATATCGCCGACATGGCTTTCACCGTAATCGAGTTTTATATAGCAGTTGGAACGTTGACCTAGCTTTTGGCCAATTACTGAGGTCATCCCCTAGCATACCCAATATCGAGTACTTGGTCCAAGGTAGGCCTCCTATAAAAGTTACATGGATTTCTCTTACACCCAAGATCCACGAATGACGAGGGGAAAGGATACGTCCAATGCAACTCTTAGGGATTTAAATAGTGTAGACACACCAGACAGAAAATAAAAAGTTCATTTTAAGCACCAAACGAAGTGTTATTTAATCTAATAAATCCACACACATGGTTTTGACAAATACAAAATGGTCTTTGACAACGTCCTACAAAACAAGCATTAGTTGTTTGTTATGATCATGTCTTTATTCCATGATTACCACATGTTGCAAGGAGACCATTAGTAACACAATAAGAATATACATTTTTTAACACCATTAATATGTTACTAATTTTTAATTTAACTTCAATGCATCCATCAAACAAATTCACTAATGAAAGAAATAAATAATTTAAATGTACAATATTTTTACCAAATTGATGCTTTCGATTTTGCGAATGAAATTCATGGCAAAGACAAACAATGCATGTAGATCAGGTTGATGGCAAATAGTTATACAAATGGCAACTTTTTCGAATTTTTTTGAGTGTTCTCAAGAACATGTTGAATTACATATGTTTAGGCGAACATATATGCCCAAACTTTTCTGGTGGCTGCAAAATTTGATGGCGCATGTTCGCGCGAACATGGTAAACATGTTCACGCAAACACCATGTTCGTGCGAACATACAAAATCACAAAAAATTTCACCTATTTTTCATATATATATATATATATTGCTCTTTTGACTTCCATAATTGCAGGAGAATGATCTCCTATTGTAAAATTAAAAATGTCAAAATGTGCTGCTCGGAGCAAGCTTTCCAATGACTATAATTTTAATACATAATTTAATCATTAAGACTTTCAAATATGAGTTTAACTCATTATATGTTCATTATTGATTGAACATCAACTGACTTTGACACCTCGAAAAAATTAGTAAACTAGGTCAAATTTTTTTTGAAAAATATGGAGGAATTGGCTTATTGAGATACCTTTCTATTAAAAAAAAAAATGGTTTATGATAAATTGACTTCAAATTATCTGTGTCAAACGGAATGTATGTCTGAATTACGGTTCATGTCACTTCAAAACTTCATAATCTATACAATATTCGATCAAAGTAAATAAAACCAAATGCATCTTCTGGATATTGATGTTACAAATCTAATGTCAAAAGAATTACTTCATGATCATTTCTAGAAAAAAAGTTGTGTGTCAAACAGACTATCACTTTTAAAATATTGAATTTTATTATGTACCACTTTTCGGAGGAGATAAAATAAATTGACATAAATAATTTTTTTTTTAGATTAAAAAATATGGTTATAAAGTAGGAACAAAGTACTCAAAATCACTAGTTTATGTCATCTTGAAATTATTTATAGTTTTGGAGATATAGTCACTTGAACATGACGTTTGTTGCAAAAATATTGATTTCAATGTCAAAATTGGTCAAAAAGTGGAACCCATTATTGTGGGATCACCCCTAAGTCCAATATTAATATTTAATTCTCCTTTAATTTAAAGTGTAATTATAAATAACTCCACTAGGCATGAGTGTACATCATAGTGGTAAATTGTGAGCCTCTTATCTAGGAGGTCTTGAGTTCAAGTCTACTCAAACTAATTTTGATTTTGACCTATTACCAATAAAAAAAGAGAGAGAAAACTCCACTTAAATTATTTATAATTTTATCCATATTATCAGTTATACATAACTAAATGATTATAAGGCAAACTCCACTATAACTCTTCTTAAAATACAACTAAATCATAATTATATCCAACCATTGATTCTAAAACTTGTATAAATAAAAGTATTATTATTAGAATCCACTTCTAAAAAAGGTAATAACTATTTATTTATATAATTTTCAAAATAAATAAATAATAATTTTAAAATTTTTTAAAATATAATTTTAAAAATTAATATATATTTTAAAAAATTAAAAAATAAGTCTAAATATAGAATTGTCATATGCTTTGGTACTTTTAATGCATGCAAGATTGATATATCTTCTTTTTTCTAATGTGCATGTATTTATTTATAAATATATTTTGATATATAATTTTTTAAATTTTATTCTATTTTCACGTATTGAATTTAACTTCTAATTTGCATAATAATGTCCAATTAATCTTTGACATTCATTTTGGTTTAATTTTATAAATTATTTACAAAAGAATTTAATCAAACTTTGAATTGGATGAATATTCATATTTTATAATTATTTTGCTTGTAAGTTCTCTCAAGAAAAAGCCCAGGGTTTTAATAGATTTCATGCAACACTATTTTTTTCTTATTTTAGTACAAGGGTTTCTAGATTTAACTTTTCATGATAATTTTCTACATAAAAATATAGTAAATATTTTTTTTCTAATTTCTCAAAAATAATATAACCCTAACACTAATTTCTCCTTTAAATTCATAGACAAAATTATTTAAAAAAATTCATAATCACTATAGCACAACCTAATAAATACAAGAAGACAATCTTTTTAAAGGAAAGATTTTCATGGTTCTCAAACCCTACCTCAAATCTACCAACAAAGTTTATAAGATAGCATAAGCTCAAAACACATGATCCAAAGTACTCCTAAGTTCTGAATTTATTCTTTAACTTTAGCATGCAATCAACCTGAACCAATAACCCTGATAATTATAATTTTTCATGATGGCTCCAAGAATTGTGTAACTTCTAGAAAGACCAAAATGAAAATAATAAAGAAAGCCTAGCCCTTCAGGATTTCTAGCATGCAAACCTAAAAGGAAAACTCAATTTAAGATTAAATTAAAAATATTTTAATTAATCAAATTCTTCCTTATGCACATCAATTAATTTTTAATAACTTTATTTAATAGGTATTATTTAGTTAAGATAGTTAACTTTGTCACTTAGATTTAGAACTCTCAAATCAATTTTCTTAACTGGTGTATACTATTTATAATATTTAATAATTATTAATTTACTTTCTAATTCACTTCAACTTTCCATGCACCTTAGCTTGCATAATTATTATTTTAATTCATAATTAATATTTCTAAAATTTTAATTACACACACCTCATAATTAATTATTATATTTATTAATTATACATAAAGCACTCACTTATCTTTATAATTTACTTAATTTCTCCACTTTTATAATTTGACTTTTAAATTTAGTTTTTAAATTAAATACGTACGTTTAATTAATTTCTAATTAATTAAATACTCTTATGTTTTAGCATTTCTTTATTCTAACAAATATAATAATTTCACCTTTTTATTGATCTAAATTATTTTTCTTAGCTAATATTAAATCACATTCCACAATAAAATACATGACACAACCAACAAGAAATTTAATAAAAGCCAAAAACATACTCAAGGGGTGAGTTTATGAATTCCCACCACCTTAACGAATTCAAATGGAAGTAAATCAAATACTTATCCTCCTTCTTAAGACACTAGTAGATTTGAGATGAGATTTTGAACTGAACATTATCTCCCCTCTCTTACCATTGAGATATTGTGATAGTGCACACTCATCTTGACAATTTAGGGAAGTCAATGCTCATTATCTTCAAACCTACATAAAAGATAAACATGTACTATTATAAATTAAACTAAATATGTGATGGTGGGGAAAGTTGCATCATGTAGACCTTGACTCATATGTGACTACAATTCCCTCTCATAAAACCACATTGAGCACATCAATAAAAAATGTAGAGCACATGCATACACACATGCAAGTATGGAATAAATATGACTAATAATCTATGAATATGAATAACATAATTTCCTAACATATGAATTCCATCATCATGAGGATTATGGTAATCATCATTTGGAAGCACATAGTATAACATCATTATAAAAATAACTCTAACCTTCAACTAAAAGCACACAATATATCATTATCATAAGAAAGTACTTATCACTATCAACTAACATACTAAAATCAAATATGCTATATATCAAGGTATTGCATTGCCAACATAACTAGAGAACTAACATATTCACATAAAAGGTCTGGTATAGTTTTAACAATAAAATCTACAGTGGTAGCAAAAGATGGGTATTACAAAATGTCTACTTGCTTGTCTTAGATGCATAATGACTTGCTCATATGAATGATTAATTACTTTATTCTTGTAATTATCTATATCTCATGATCATGAATTGTATATATGAAAATGAGAGTAAGAGACCTCTTTGTATACACATTTCATGGCTCAAGTTTCACAAGGCCAACTATAACTAATTGGTTAGAGGAGAAAGAAACTTGCATCAAGCCCAAAGTCTATTAAATCATAATACCCTAGGAAAAGGCCAACTTAGGAAACCTTATATAAGACAAAGAAAACATAGTCAACCTAATTTAGACACATTTAATTTATTCATTGTCAATACTTAAGGGTTAATGCCAAGAAAGGTTGTTGAAAAACATATCCCACCAAAAAAGTAGAGAAAATTATAAATTCTAAAAATGAATGTAAAATACTTAGGTAGGAAATGAATTAAGTGGGTGAAAAAATGAGAAATTGTGCATATAAATTAGAGATACTATTGGTATTCAAGGAGAAAGATGACCTTTATTTGAATTAAATATGTATTTAAGTACAATATAATGTCCTACAATAAGAAACAAAATAAATTAGGCTAAGAATAGTCTTGAAAGATGAACAAAAATTTCTTTCTTTCTTTTTAGGATGGTACATTTATCCCCCACTTTAGTGAAAGTATGAGATAATCTCATGCTCATGGAAAATGAAGAGATAGAAGAAATAAATGATGATAATACTTGATGATAGAAAAATTTCAATGAGATAAGACATCACTAAGTTCAAGGAAATAAACCCTCAAACCAAGGATCTTAACTACAAATCCATGTATAAGAGAATGAAAATAAAGGAAAAAAATACAAAAATACAAAAAGGGGTTAGTAATAAAACAACACTCCAAATCAAGTAGTGAAAGATGAATTGATTGAAAATATTCCATCCACTAACATCACATCTAGAAAGCTATTATAGAAAGAATAAGAGAATTGCTAAAGGTGATCCCAAATCCATGGTCTAATCATTGAAGATAGTTTTCTATGTCTTCTGAGCATTCTAGAGTTTGCCTAGTTCAAAAAATAGTATCTACCGAGTTCACTCGGGCATCAAAGGAAAGTTTGTGAAAGTTGAGATTTAACTGAGCTCCCTCATTAAATGAAGGAAATACTAGATGGAACTAGTGTTAACTGAGTTCACTCAGTTACCAATGAAACTTTGTGAATATATAGTATTAATCGAGTTCACTTGGTTAACATAGGAAAATCACTTTTGAGTTAGTGTCTACCAAGCAGGGTCGGCTAACGAAGGATCTTTTTGTTTTGGCATATTGAGTTCAATTGAATTGTTTGTTGGTTCTAGCCAACTGAGGAGATGAATATTGATTATTCTAAGTTATATTCTAGCTGATTTGACAATATGAAAGATATAAATATAAGGTCAAGTTGATAATTAGAAAGAGAGTATGCATGGAAGATAATTGAAGATTTAATGATCCTAAGAAGAAGCAAATTAGAAAAATAAGTAGAATATCCTTGTGGAGTTGAAAAGATACATTCAATCAAGAAGGATCAAGTGTACAAGCCAGAATTGAGATCTATAATCAACAATTCAATTGTATCAAAAATTAGGTCATCTCATTGTTACTCTCTAACCATTGCAGTAGTGATCTAAATCTCTTAATAAAGTTGGATTAATAGCTATTTGTAAATCCTCTAACAAGGTGGCATTTCTATTGAATTGTCAAAATAACTCTAATAAGGTGATTAAATCCTCTAATAGAGTCCACCTAATAGTGTGTTTTTTAACCTTTAATAGGGTTGGCTCCTAACAGGGCTCACTTTAGAAGAGTGAAAATCAGTAACTAATTGCAATTGGTGGTTTTTCCCAAATTGGGTTTACATGTTAAATCTTGGTGTCAAGTGTGTTCATGCTATTTCTTTTATGTGTTTGCAACTAAGTTAAAGTAATATTAATTAGAAACAATATCTTAAAGATTTTCATGTTATGAATTTATCAAGTTATTCTAGTGTTTATTGAATTACAACATTTTTCTGTGTGTTTGCCGAGCATCAACAGAGTTCAATTTTCACAAAGTTATTTTGTACTAACATTGAAGAGATCTGAGATTTATTTTAGTGATAATTGATTCACCCCTCCCCTCTCAATTAATCCTCTTATATTTCAAAAAATTGGTATAAGAGTGTTTGGTACTTGGAGAGAAGGTTTTAAGGACCTAAGCTAAAGATCAGGATGTCTTACAGAAAAAAGATTCCCAAGTTGAATCGAGACAACCTTGTAGCATGGCAAGGACTTATGATGTTGCATTTGACAACTATTAGTGATTCAATTTGTAAGTATCTTGACACTGAATACAAGACTTCTAACTGAACATTATTAGTTGAAGATATTGCTGAAAAGAAAATCATAACATCATGATGACTAACATTGCATTTGCTCGTAATTACGCTGAAATTAATGAAATCAAAAGCTATATTATAGCTCATGATATGTGGATCAAACTGAAAGCCATCTATGAAGGAGATGACAATGTAAGAAGTTCAAAGCTGAAAGTCTCAAAGGAAAATTTGATTAGATGAAGATGAGAGAAGATGAAAACATTGCAAAATATGTTGAAAGAATCAAAGCAAGTGTGAGTGCAATCAAAGCATCTGGAGGAGACATTGATGACAAAATAGTTGTAAGCAAGGTGCTGGGAACCCTTATTCCTATCTATGCAATTAGAGTGTTTTCTATTCAAGAAATGAGGTGTGATCCAAATAGCAATATAAATTTGAATGCTATAGTTGGAAGATTGACATCTTTTGAGTTGGATAACTATGATAACTATGTTCCTAGTTCCAAAAATATTGAGTGTGCATTTGAAGCCAAGCTTTCACTCAAGAAAAGGGGTAGGAAATCAAAGGCCAATCAATCAAGAAGTGAAGAAGAAGAAGAAGAAAGTTTAGACATTGATCTATAAGTTGTTGAAGCCCTACTTGCAAGGAAATACTCCAAAGGAAGAGGAAAGTACAAGGGTAAGATTCCTTTAATCTGCTTTTCTTGTGAAGCAGTTGGTCACATTGCTGCTAGGTGCCCAAGCAAAGAAAACAAGGATGAAATGAAAAGTAATAAGTACAAAGGCAAGAAGGAATTCAAAAACTACAAGGACTACAAGGACAAAGGTAAGAAATCTTGTTTTATGGCTAAAGATTCTGATAACAATGAAGATGAAATGGTATATATTTCTATGAAAGATGAATTTGATGATGGAGGAGATAAGATGACACTTATCTCTCATGTTAGCAAAAATGATACATGGATTATTGATAGTGGCTACTCACATCATATGACTAGAGATAAAACAAAGTTTGAGCACATGGAATATTATGATGGTGGTAGTGTGAGATTTGGAAATAATGAACCTTGTTGCATAAAAGGAAAAGGATGTATCTCATTAACCAATGAACTTATATGTGACAATGCTTATTGGGTTGAAGGACTAAAGAAAAATCTAATGAGTGTGGTACAATTGAATAATATTGGATTCAAGGTAGAATTTATGAATGGGAAGAGCCAAACCACTAGATGGAAAAGGAAATTTGGTTGGATCTAGAAAACAAACAAAAGATAATCTATTCTATCTAGATCTCAGTGAAAGTTCATGTTTTGTTGCTCAAGTAGAAGAAAGATGGTTATGATAGAAAATATTATGTGATGTGAACTTTGATAACCTAGTTAAGATAAACAAAAATGAAAGAGTAAGAGGTATTCCTAGCTTGAGGAAACCTGATAATGGTCTATGCAAAAACAATCAAATTGGTAAGATGGGAAAGACTAGTTTCAAAAGCAAGAACTATCATTTTGAAGAAGTCTTAGAGCTTGTTCATACATACTTATGTGGACCTATTCGAATAGAAAGTTATAGTGGAGATAAGTTTTTCATTCTTTTTGTTGATGACTATTCTAGAATGATGATTGTACTGCATCTGAAAGAAAAATATGAAGCTTTTTAAAAATTCAAGTGGTATCTAGCAAGAGTAGAAAAAGAAAATAGAAAGAAGCTGAAATGTTTGAGAGTAGAAAGAGGTGTTGAATTCATTTCTGTTGGTGTAAATATGTATTTACTATTTACATTTACTTAAGTTTACTTAGGTTAATGCATTATTTTATTATTTTATGTTGTGAGACACTTAGGAGTTTGCACACCTTTTTGAGTTTTCATATTGACAACACAAGATTACGCAACTCTATTTTAGCACATAGTGTCTACAACACTTATTTGCGTGTCACACCTTTGTAGGCTTATCTTCTCATCACTGCACTTATTTTCGTGCTTAATGGAGGATAGCCCATATCTAGTGGACATGTGCCTAGTTGTATGACATATCATTATGTTGATTACGAGGCATTCTAGATTTATCTAAGAGGCCTTTATATACATGCACTCCTAGTGTACTTCAACATGGTATATTGAATATATCATCATTCTGATCATACTCTCTCTATCTCTCTCTCTCTCTCTCTCTCTCTCTCTCTCTCTCTCTCTCTCTCTCTCTCTCTCTCTCTCTACAGTTGTGCTTGTGTTTGAGTTCTTAGTTCTTGGGTGAATTTTTCTCTTAGGAAAATTCTTACATGACGTCAGAGCTGAGAGATTTTCTCATCACATAGTCATTCGAGACCATTGTTGCTTCAACACCTCAGCCTGAATCCAGAGTAATGTAGAAATTGGGAGCATTTAGAGCCAGATCTGACCTCACCATTGCATCTGAAATGCTAAATTAGTGAAAATCGACTATAAACTTAGCTACCTTGGCCCAAAGTCGACCATCAGGAAATTTTTTTTTGCAACTTGGACCCCGAAGGCCTCAATTTGCAGTTCGAGTATGGTCATTTATAGATCTTGCTAATTCATTTATAGATTTGTTAATTTTTTTTTTCTCTGCAATTATTTCAACGTCTATTTTTTTGAATTTTTTTTCGCCCTTTGGGCACCTAGCAAATAATTTTTTATAGTAGAATTAGGCATTCACACCCCTGCTCTATGATTTGGAGGTATATTCCTTTTGTTGCACAGGTCTATTGTGGGCATTTAAATCAGATTGGGTCATACCAAATTTGTAGTGGCACTGTACAATTTCTGGCCGCTCACATGGATTTTTGACAAGCATCAACAAATTTGGCATAACTATCTGACCGACGACATCACATCCAATACTGCCAAAGGGAGCCTCTAAACATGTTTTTGATTTATATGTGCTGTGGGTTTCTTTTTAAATAGTCTGTAGACTGACCCGCTATTGATGTGGGATTTTTCACATTAAAAGCTGGCCAACACTTTTACATTTTCCAGCCTTCATTTTTGAAAACCCAACAATGATTTAACTGTTCCCAGCATGGACTGTTTGCATCGTAGATTTCATTTATCAGCCCCTACAAGTCTTTGTCAACATCTTTGTTCGATGCAACTTTTTGTTTAGAACTTGGTACTACTAGGTCATTTTATGACGAAGTTCTTTTCGGCGACGAGGATATACTTTTCCAACAAACGGGGAATGCAACTTATTTTCCAGCACTGCAATCCTCATTCTTGGCAGACTTTTTCAAAATAGTTAGCCATTGTTTTTTTCAAATTCTCACCTACTATGACACTTGGCAACCATGCATATACTATACTCGACCACATGGCCTCATGTCAGCAACTGACGCATATGCCATGTAAGCCTACCACATTGATTGTACGATCATTGACATGCAGGCAGCTGTACATTCGTACCCTATGACAGGTGTACTCACTACCACATAAGTTGGAACTGCCACATGCCACATGCCACATGTGGAATCTAGACTTCCTACTATGTTAGCTATACAGATCTATATGTTTTGTACCATACGAACAACATGTCAGCAGACATGTTAGTAGGGGGCTCTTTTTTGCTGATGTCAACCAATCACTAGGTTAAACTTGATGGCCATTTGACTATCAAACCTAGTCATTTTAAAATTGCCGTGACAATTGTTTGACCATCAAATTTAAGCTTGCATTTTTTGTTCCAGACCCCTCTCCAGATTGCTTTTTAGTTTGGTAGCTTGACTTTGTGAGCCCATAATTGGGACATTTGAACTCTAATTTATGTGCATTTTTTTTGAAATTGGGTAGAATTTCTTGAATCTTCAAGTGGTGGTGTTGTTTTCTAGTTTTGATGTAAGGACTTTGCAGAAATTGCATTTTTTGGCAACTATACATGCATAATCCTGCGTTTTGCAACTTTAAAGGCTTCGTACAGGCACATTTGGTCACTTTCTCAGGATCCATTTTTTTGGTCTACTTTCCAAATCTAAAGTCAGATATTAGGGTTGTGTGGACCAAATTCTTACTTTCAGAATTAGGTCTTTTTTTGCATTGTAAAGCTCTGATTCTTTTTCAAAATTGTTGTAAATCTGAGTTATAGTGCTTAGTGACAGATTTGAGCCTCATAAGGTAGTTGTAAAATCAACATTAGAAATTCCACTTAGTTCATTTTGACAAGTGGTCCATTGTACACACTACTTATAAAGTGCCAAAAGCATCTTTTTTGGGGGGGTCTTTTGATTGAGTGAAAAGGAGGGGTGTGTACTATGTTCTTGTGTCTCGCTTTTGTGCTCTTTGCATTTCTGCATCATGGGTTTAAAATGTCTTCCTCTAACTTCACGAAACTATTCTACATGGAAAGATATTGCATGGAGTAGATTAATGGAAAAAGGATATAGTCTTTATGTTGACAGTAAATTTCCTAAATCTATTGATGCTAAAGAACTCATTAAATTGCAAAGACAAGACCAAAAAGCTTTAGGAGTTATTAGGAATTGTGTACATAAGGATCTCCTCTTTCACATTACCAAATGTTCAAAATCTAAAGAAGCTTGGGACAAACTTGAAAAATTGTATGGTAAGGTGGATGAAGAAAAGGGATTTCAAATTGAGGATGATCTACTTCTCTTGGATCTGAAGAATTTTGACACAATTCAAGATTATATCATCAAAGCCAATGAGTATAGGGCACTTCTTAAAGATTGTGGAAATCCCATGAAGGATGATAAGTTGATTCATCACATCCTGAAAAGGCTACCTTCAGAGTACGCTTCATTTGTTTCAAGTTTTAATACTCACAAGTTGACCATGGGATCTGCTTACTAGAAGCCTACAATTGATTCATTCATAGAGATGTTGATTGTTGAGAAATCTCACTTGATGGACTTAGGACTTATCAAGTCATCAAAGACCAAAGTCTTGATGGCTAGTGATGAGCACCAATCAAGTCAAGGAGGGAAAAGAAACAACAAAAAGAAGCAACGGAAGTAGAAAACATAGTCTGAGACACAACAATCCTCCTCACAACAAGGTAATTCTTCTTTCAACAAGAAGGGAAGTAATGAAAAGAAGGAAAAACTCTTTTGTGCATACTGCAAAAATCCAAATCATGATGAGCATCATTACAAAACTAAAAGAATTGATGAGTTAGAAAATCTACTCAGGAAGAACAATTCAAGTGGCAGGAACTTCCAAGGATTCAACTCCAACCTCTTCAAAGGGTAAAGGGAAAGAACTTATGGAAAAAAGAAGTTCTTCTTCAGAATGGATACTTGACGTAAGTGCCTCCTATCACATGGGTTCTTCAAAGGAAGACTTTTCTTCATTGAAGCAGTCAAAGGTACCACACATCTTCATGGGAGATGATACTAAAATGAAAGTTGAAGGGAAAGGACATGTGGAAATGGAAAATGGGGAATTCAAAGATGTTCTCTATATTCCAAACCTTAGCTCCAATCTCCTATCAGTTTACCAAATCACTCACCTTGGAGATGGTCACAAAGTTGAATTCCTTCCAAATTTAGTGATGGTGCAAAGTCTTAGAGATGATTCATTGGTTGCAGTGAGGAAAGTCAATGATGATAAGATGCTTTATTCCTGTTCTCATTTTGTGCCTAAGTCACCTTCTCAAGCATTGTTGACTCACTCTACTTCATAAATCACATTATGGCATGAGCAGTTTGGTCACCTTGACTTCTGTTCTCTTCAGCAACTTTGTTGAAAACATATGGTCAAAGGTCTACCAAACATAAACTTTTCTAAAGGAGAATGTTCATCTTGTTCAATGGATATGAATCTCAAGGAGAAGCATGATAAAGGCAAGTCTTCTTGAGTTCCAGTTATTCTTTAGTTGGTTCACATGGTTTTACCCAGACCCTTTGCAGTGACTTCAATTAGCCAAGGCCACTACATCCTCACATTTATTGATGACTCTTTGACATTCACTTGGGTCTACTTGCTTCATCAAAAGAATGAAGTAGTTCATAAGCTTCAAGACTTCAAGACTCATGTTGAACACAAGTCAAGGAAAGCCATCAAGGTTCTTAGGGTGGAAAATGAGAACAAATATGTAGACAAAAGACTTAAGAAATTTTTAAGAATTGAGGGGATTGATCTTTAGAATCCATTAGTATTCAGTCTGCACAAGATAGATGTTGTAGCTATGAGGATTAGGACTCTCAAAACCATGGCAAGTTGCATGATAAAAGCCAAGTCTCTTGATCCTACACTTGAAGTTGAAGCCATTAGCAGTGCTACTCACATACTTGACAGGTCTCCTCATAATGTCTTACATAGGAAGACTCCTTTTAAGGCATGGTGTGGCAGAAAATCAGTTGTGAGTCACTTTAGAGTCTTCAGTTGTCCAGCATGGGCAAACCTATCTTCCAAGAGTTGCAAGGCAATAGCACCTAGGCCTTGTACCTTAATTGGTTATGCAGACAATGCTAAAGCTTATAGACTAATGGATCCAAAGACTCATAAGATCTTTGTGGAGAAGGATGTTCACTTTGAGAAAAGTTCACCCGGCTTATCCTCTAATTCTCTCCACACATCATACACAATGGAAATTGATAGTGACATTAGCGATAGTGCTTCAACAAATTCTAACACATGGGGTTCTATCGATAGTTGTAGTGAGAGGTCACATCATCAGTACAATCCACATGCTTACATTTTTGTAAAAGGTCCTACATAGCATGGTACAAGTCTTCCAATTCTAACTTTAGCTAATTTGGGAGCTAGACTTGAGGACTTGCATCTTCTCATTGATGAAGGTGATCCTTCTATAGTTGTTGCAAGGGCTCACTTTGACCCTCATGTCCATTCTCTACATGATCAATCTTCACAAGTTGGTATGATTGTGGATCCTTATGTACAATAATTGGAGGAGGTCTCTTTGTCAATTGAGGAGACAAATAGTTTAGTGGAACAAGTTCAATAGACATCCTTGCTAGATCTACCTTCATTCTTTTTAGCACATTTGGAAGGGGTGAACATCAGCATCAGTACAGGGATACTTGAGTAGGTTTCAAGACCACTATACATCTTCAAGATTGTACCTTTGTGATTATTTCTTCCTAAGGAGAGGAACATCATTCGACATTTTTGGACTAGCTTCTTCATTGGAGCGGTTTTCACTTGTCAGCATTCTTCATTTTGGGGGGGGGGGACTACCTTGTCTCTCTTCCTCTTCTTGCTTATGGGGGGGACTTTTTCCTCTTTTGAGGTTCTTGTTCTTCTCCTTCTTCACTGGATGTATGTTGTAATGAGGGGGGGGGGGTGGGGGGTCTTGATTACTCCATCCATCCATGCATCCTTATTTATCTCTCTTTTTGGGGGAGGGTTTTTCTGATGAGGTTTTCCCTCTTTCTCCACTTTATGAGAGATTTCATATCATTATGTACATGTGTACCTAACATGGCCTTGTAGCCAAGACCCATCATGCATTTCATCCTAGTTTTCGTAAGCTTAATGGAATTCCCCTAAATTGCACTTAAGGGGGGGTGTTGGTGTAAATACATATTCACTATTTACACTTACTTAAGTTTACTTAGGTTAATGAATTATTTTATTATTTTATTTTGTGAGACACTTAAGAGTTTGCACAACTTTTTGAGTTGTCATGTTGACAACATAGGAGTATGCAACTCTATTTTAGCACATGGTGTCTACAACACTGATTTGTATGTCACACCTTTGTAGGCTTATCCTCTCATCACCACACTTACTTTCATGCTTAATGAAGATAACCCATATCTGGTGGACATGTGCCTGGTTGTATGACATATCATGATGCTTATTATGAGGCATTCTAGATGTATCTTAGAGGCCTTTATATATAGGTACTCCTAGTGTACTTCAACATGGCATATTGAATATATCATCATTATGATCATTCTCTCTCTCTCTCTCTCTCTCTCTCTCTCTCTCTCTCTCTCTCCTAGTCTATAGTTGTGCTTGTGTTTGAGTTCTTAGTTCCTAAGTGAATTTTCCCCTTAGGCAAATTATTACAATTTCCAATGTATTTAATGAATTCTTTATTGAAAAAAGAATTAAAAAAGACAAGTATCAACCCCTAGTACACCTCAGTAGAATGGTATAGTTGAGAGAAGGAACAGATCCATCATGGATTTTGCAATAACACCGATGATAGAAAATAATGTTGTAATCAACTACTCGAAGGAAGCAACTGACACTACAATGCATACCTTGAACAAAGTACAACTAAAGAAAGACTGAAATCAAACTCCTTATGAACTATGGTATGGTTACAAACCTAATGTAAGTTACTTGAAAGTATTTGACAACAAATGTTATATCTTGAAAGAATCTAGGAAAGGTAAATTTGATGTCAAAGGTGATGAAGGTATATTCCTAGGATACTTGTGCAAAAGTAAAGCATACAAATGTTTAAATTTGTCTACTCATAAAATCATAGAAAGTGCACATGTGAGAATTGATGAGTTTGTAGAAAAGGGTGAAGAAGAAAGCAAGAAAGAGCCTAAGGATTATAGAAGATTTGTTTACTATGATAAAAATGTAATTGGCACAAAATGGGTATTCAAAAATAAGCTAAATGAAATTGAGTAGTTTCCAGAAACAAAGCAAGGTTAGTATGTAAAGGTTATTCTCAAGAAGAAGGTATTGATTATGGTGAAACTTTTGTTCTTGTTGCAAGATCAGAAGGTGTTAGAACTTTACTAGCATATGTAACTCACAAAGGTTTTAAAGTTTATCAAATGGATTTAAAATATGCATTCTTGAATGGAATTCTTAATGAGGAAGTCTACATAGAGCAACCTAAAGGATTTGTAGATCCTAGCAAAAGAAACATGGTCTATAAATTACACAAGGCATTAAATGGTCTCAAGCAAGCTCCTAGAGATTGATATGAAAGACTTCATAACTATTTGGTATAGATTGGTTTTCAAAGAACAAATGATAACAATAGTCTGTATATCAAAGAAGGACCAAACAAGAAGATTGTGTTGGCATAAATATTCATTGATGATACTTTATTCATAGGAAATGATGACTTATGCAAGGCATTTTTAGAAGAAATGAGTAAAGAATTTGAGATGTCTATGTTTGGAGAGGTAAAATTCTTTGTTAGATTGTAGATACAATAGAAGAAAGATGGTATCTACATTACTCAATCTAAATATATCAAGGAGATACTAAATTTTTTTGGAATGGAAGATTCAAGACTAGTTGGAACCCCTATGTCTATTGGACACAAGCTTTTCAAAAATGATGATTCCAAAGAGGTAGATTAGACTACATATAGATCAATGATTGGAAAATTGTAGTATGTAGTGCATATAAGGCCAAATATTGCATTAGTAGTCAGTATGGTCGCAAGATTCTCAACAAATTCCAAACAAAATCACATGATTTGGCAATCAAAAGAATCATGATATATCTAAAAGGTACCGAAGAATATGGTTTATGGTAAAAAATAGGAGGCAATTTGGATTTAAAATTATTCACAAATGCTAATTGGGTAGAAATTATTGATGACTAAAAAAGAACTAGTGGTGGAACATTCTTTCTTGATAAAAGACTAGTTTCATGGACAAGTAAGAAATGTAATTGTATTTCTCAGTCTACAGTAGAGGTAGAATATGTGGTAACAATAGTTAATTGTTCTACTATTGTTTGGTTCAAACAAATATTAGTAGGTATGAAGATAGAGATTGAGGATCCAGTGGTTATATACTGTGATAACACTAGTACAATTAATATATCAAATAATCTAGTGATTCATATCAAAACAAAACACATTGCTATAAAATATCACTTTTTGAGAGAATTGTTACAAGATAAAGAAGTAATATTGGAATATGTAAATAAAAAAGAACAAATTGTAGACATATTCACCAAGCCATTACCTAAGGATGCATTTTTATATCTAAGAGGTAAGCTAGGGGTCATTCCCCTATTTGAAGCTCACTAAATGAAGTTTAATGATGCATCAACTAGAACATGTTAAAGATCAATCAATTGGTGAAATATTGGCAAGGGCATATTGCAAATGAATCAGTACTTGAGGTACATGGATACTCATTAAATATTGTCTTTGGCATGAGATGTCAAAGAGGGAGAAGTTTTCTGTCATATCTCATAGAAATTTTGTAAAGAGAAAGAGAAAGAGTTGTCAAAAGGGAGAATGAACTCAGTCTGATATCAAAGACAGAGTTTGCTATCAGAAGTTTTCTAACGAAGGGAGAAACTAAAGGTAGAAGGAGTTCACACCAATAGAGGGAGTTCTCATGGATGAGAATATGAATGAAACTAAGGATATGTCCCTTAATTTATTCTTACTCTACAAATTTCATTGCATTATGATATGTTGTGTTTCCATCAATGCCAAAGAGAAAGATTGTTGAATAAAATTGATTAATTGTGTATTGGCGTTGATGTTACACAAAATGTTATATCATTACCAGTTAGTTTATGCTGAAGTCACTCAGGCATTGAAGATAGCTTTTTGTGTCTACTGAGCATTCTAGAGTTTTCCTAGTTTAGAAAATAGTATCTATCAAGTTCACTTGGGTGTGAAAGGAAAGTTTTCAAAAGTTGAGTGTCAATTGAGCTCACTTGGTTAATAAAGGAAATGTTGGATGGAACCAATGTTAACTGAGCTCACTTGGTTAGAAAAGGAACTTTGTGAATATATAGTGTTAACTGAGTTCACTTGGTTAACACACGAAAATATCTCTGAGTCAGTGTCTACCAAGAAGGGTCAGCTAACGAAGGATTTTCTTGTTTTGACATATTGAGTTCAATTGAATTGTTTGTTGGTTCTAGTTGACTGAGGAGATGAGTATTGATTATTCTAAGTTATATTCTAGCCGACTTGACAATATGAAAGATATAAATATAAGGTCAAGTTGAGAATTAGAAAGAGAGCATGCATGGAAGATAATTGAGGATTTAATGATGCTAAGAAGAAGCAAATTAGAAGGATAAGTAGAATATCCTTGTGGAGCTAAAAAGATACATTTGATCAAGAAGGATCAAGTATACAAGCCAAAATTGAGATCTGTAATCAAAGAATTCAGTTGCATCAAAAATCAGTTCATCTAATTGTTACTCTCTAACCATTGTAATAGTGATCTAAATCTCTTAATAGAGTTGGCTTAACAACTATTTGTAAATCCTCTAACAAGGTGGCATTTCTATTAAATTGTTGAAATACCTCTAACAAGGCCACTCCTAACAAGGTGATTAAATCCTCTAATAGGGTCACACTTAACTATGTGTTTTTTAACCTTTAATAGGGTTGGCTCCTAACAAGGCTCACTTCAGAAGAGTGAAAATCAATAACTAGTTGCAATTGGTGGTTTTTCACAAATTGGGTTTCCACGTTAAATCTTAGTGTCAAGTGTGTTCATGCTATTTATTTTATGTGTTTGTAATTAAGTTAAAGTAATATTAATTATAGATAATATCTTAATGATTTTCATGTTATGCATTTACTGAGCTATTTCAGTGTTTATCAACTTACAATTTTTTTTTGTGTGTTTGTTGAGCATCAACAAAGTTCGGTTTTCATAGAGTTGTTTTGTACTAAAATCTAAGGGATCTAGGATTTAGTTTAGTGGTAACTGATTCACCCTCCCCTCCCAGTTACTACTCTTATATTTCCAACAATGCTAGTAAATTCAATCTTTTGAAAAGTGTGTTCCTATTAGTGGCTTAAAAATATCTTTACACCTATTAATAACTAATGGGGATTAGTCTTATAGAAACCATCATATCTAGGTCAATCCATGTTTGTGAATTAGTCTTATGGAAATTCTCTATGAATCCATGTTTAAGAATTTTTCTTGTGAAAATTCTATATAAATATTTGTCTAGGGATAATCTTAGAAATTCCATATGAATTTATGTACATGGATTAGTCATTATGGAGATTCTATATGAATTTGTGAAAAATAATTAGTACATGGACCACTAAATGAAAAAATTATATGTAAAATACAAGTGAGGTTATATGTATCCCCGTTTATTATGATGGAACATAGGAGACATTATATGAAAGAGAATCATGAATACCTACTTCCAACTACATGTAGATTTCTTGAAACAAAAAATATATGCCATAAACTCAACTAAAAGAATTGACTCTTTTGACTTAGGAAAATAGATAATTATGAAAGGATAGTCCACTTCTATGAAGAGACCCTTGGAAGGAATAGACCTTGGATAGAAGAAATATACCTTCAAGAGGAGGTCTTTAACAATGATAACTATTAGAAATAGGGAATATTGAGAGGGGGGGGGGGGGGGGGGGGGGTGGCCGGGGGGTGTGAATTAGTATTCTACAAACTTTTGTCACCAATTTGATATTATTTATTACTTTGAACCATGAATAAGGAAGTAAAAAAGTAATGCTAAACAATAAAAGTAAACATGCATAGAGCAAACTCATAACACCATATCTTGTTAATTAGGGAAACCTTGGCCAAGGGAAAACCCTGGTGGGGATGATACCCACAAGATGATGCACTAATATAAATGTTCCTTATTAGAGGATGGACCCTGTTACGTGTCTATAAACTCATTCAATACATGTGAGTCCCTATTAGGAGACTTTGAATCCTTGTTAGGAGATTCCAACCCTGTTAGGAGCTGTGGTACAATGTGTACAAGAATAGCTCACTACCCAAACATGCACTTTCAATTACAAGAAGAGCTCACTACCCAACAAGTAATTAAAGTTCATCAAATAAAAAAGTATAGATGGTGTACCTTCTTTCAACTTATCTTTGACCTTAGCTTGATCTTGGATCACAAAATTAGGTTATCAAAAACTTGATTTTGTATATGATACAAAAATTTGCATTCACAACTTTAACATATCTCTTCAAAATAATCTTGCAAGATGTCTTTGCATAAATACCATGCCTTTTCACAAATTGCTGCTAGGTCGGGTAGGACCAAAATAGACTTTCCCAACTTAGAGAAAACATCTAGGATGTCATCACTAATTGGTCAAGTAATTATTTTGTAAACAAAATAATTTCTTTACCTTTCATTTTGTTGTACTATAAATCTTAAATATCTATTTTTTGTACTATCTGTACTGTTGTCTGAGGTTATACACATCATCATCAACATCTGTACTATTCCTTATATCTTCTCTCTCAAGAATAACATCATTAAAACAAGTTGCATATAAAACAATACACTATTGTAAACCATTTTCATACTTAGACAATTTTCTAAGTACCAAAAAACTAAGTATCTTTATTTTTGAGGTTTTCTAAAAGAATATACATCATGTGTTGCCATTAATGACAACATTTACATATCTACATATAGCCAATTGTCAACAATCTGCACCTTTGCCATTGATGGCAACAATGTAGGAAAATTGGCTAAGTATCAAAAGCTTACAACATTACTACATTTACCATCTATTACAAATGCTTCATCTTCATTCATTACCATTGCTCCCCATTTTGATATGACAAAAAAAAAATATCTTACTTACAATTTTCTCATACAACTTCTCCCCCTTTGACATCAATGTCAAATGTCAAAATGTCCAAAAGTTGTCAAAACTTGTCAAAATTATCTGTCTCGCTGCCTTGAGATGATATCATCTTCATACAATCATCAAAATTTTCCTTTAGACTATCCATACCTTTCTCCCATGTGCCCATGATGACTTCAATAGTAGTGAGAATTGCTAATAAGGCATATGATGCAATCTCAACTACATTAAGGTTGGAATATATGAAATTGGAATAAGTGTCCTTTTCTTTAACACATTCCTCCAATTGTCTCTCAATGGTTGATAGTTTTAGAGCTATAGGTTTTGTAAAATTTGATAATCTTTGCAATTTTCTCTTTTTTCAAGTTGTAGTTTCTTGATGTTAGTGTGAATAGTGACAACTTGTCCTTCACAATTATCAACTATGGTAGAGGGTTGTTGAAGCTGACTTGTTAGAGCTTCTAGCTCACTCAACTTCCCTTCCATCTCATTATCCAAATAGTTCTAAGAAGATTAGCATCATGAGAAATTTGAACCTTAGACTCTGTAATAGTTAACAAATCTTTAAATTCATCATCAAAATATTTTACTACTACTTTGGCTTTCTATTTAGGGCCTACTTCTGTATGTTTGGCTACCAGAGTGCTATGCAATCTATCAGTCACCTCCATTAATATCCTTTTTAGACTCTTGACGTTCCTACTCTTCTCAATAAACTTGGTCAAAGATGAGATCAAGTCAGATTTATCATCATCATTGTTAGAGTAAATAATTAATAATTAGTTATTTATTCTATTACTTAAGCTTACTTAGGTAAATACATTTCATTTATTAGTTGTAGTATAGGAGTTAGTTATAAATTATTGACAATAGGAGAGTTTGTTCTCTGTTAAGTCATACTTATCCTCTCACCTTGTTCGAGGACTTTCCACCTCATGTGGATGTATGCTTAGTTGTCACACTTATCTCCTAGTATCTTATAGCTTGCTCTAGGAGATTCCTTGAGCTCTCTATATTCGAGCTCCCTCATTGTATTTCATAACTCATATCACATTCTTGCATATTGTAAATACATATTTTCTTGTGTTTGCATATTTTCTCTCTCATATCCATTTAGAGTTTTTCCCTAGCTCCATGCTCTTCCTTCCTTGGCTTCCCTTTGACAGGTTTTTGCATGTAGGTGATCTTGGACATCTTCGAAGTTGGATTTCATCAACTCCAACATGGTATCAGAGCCTTCCTACTGCTACTTCATTGAAGGATTTTTGAAGCCATGATTCAGAGACACAAACCCTAGTTTGTTTGTGCTCTTTTCTTCAAATCAGGGGTAGAGTGACTTTTTGGAGCACATTGGACCCAAATAGAAGTTGCCATTGAATCTAGCAGGCCATTTGTCATTAGGATTCATATAAAACTTTTCAATTTTGGAGACAAAGCTCTGCAAGGAAAATTTTTTTTAGGTCAGAGGGCTTCCGTATGGTCATACGGATGATTGGCATTAAAAAAATAAAAATAAAAAACATAAGGCAGGTGCCGTCGCTACACCACTACAGGGACCCCACCGCACCACCTACGTGTAGCCCGCAACGCTACCCTGGGGTCCATCTCAAGCAAAACCTCACCAACTTGCCACCTCCGTAGACTCTTCACCGACATTTTTAACCGGTGCACCACCTCCACCAGGTTGTAGCCTCCCTTCTGCTGCCAGTGATAGCACAGTGCTAGTCAGCAAACCAACATTGGACATGTGGATATTTGAGCCAAGTCAATGCTTCATGTATCACCTAGTTAGCATCTAACCTATCTAGTCTGCGTGGAGTCTCCTACCACCTTGGTAGTTCTAAGCCCAATTCGAGTGTGACACGTGGCAAGTTTTCCACATGGCCCCTGCCATGTCACCCCTCTGCCATGTCACCTGTAGACACATCAGTCATATGCCATGTGGCCTCTTTTTTTGCATTGATGGCTGATTGGCTATCAAATTTAAGCCAGTGAGTTGCTGATGTCAACATGATGTCATCCTACATCATCATCCTTCTTGCACCTCTCCTAGGTCCTTTTTGACCTACCTATAATTTTTTGGCCATAACTTGAGCATACGGAGGTATTTTTCTAATCTAAAAGAAGTTCCAGAAAGTTGGTTCTAGGACAAAGAAATTTGTATAGGTATTTTAAGGTTTTGATGCATTTTTATTGCCCATTTTTTTAGTTAAAGTTTGAAGTTATATTTTTGACTTTGGCATGCATATCTTTCGCGTCCCATGTCAGTTTCTTGAAAACGTTATATTTTTGGAAAGCTAGTTTTGTCATCTTTTCAGAAATGTAGTCCTTCTCTTTAGATTTTGGCTCATACTCTTTCTATCATGTTTTTTACATTTTTTTCTCTATGGTGGATATCTTGGGTGTTTTAGGTCTAAGGATCATTTTCCTGGCATGGTTTCTTTTGTTTTAGGCTATCCTATCTTTTGTGTTAGATTTTTCCTTGTTCTAATCATTGTAGACATCATTTGTAAGAACTTTTGTATATGCATTGAGATAAAGTGTCACTTTTTCATTTTAGGTTCATGAATGTTGTTTTTGGGTCAGTTGTACATGCACTATTTTTATAAAGCACCATGGGGGGGATAATTGTTTGTTATTTTAGGAATTCTCCCTTTGTCCAGTGAGTGTCCCTTCCATGACATTAGCCCCATGTAGCATCAGTGTGATCATGTCTTTATAGGTGTTTGTACCTCTTCCTCTCTCATCATTCTTGGTTCGTCTACAGGAGATTTTTGGCCCACCTTCTCAGTTACCTATCATCTCACCCAATCTGCATTAAGGGGGGGTTATGCTATTTTTCTAATACATCTGTGGTTTGATGGTTTGATAATGTGAACTATGTATTCAGTGGTTGATCCTATATACAAGGCAATTATAGTGGCTGGCTACCTATGCATTTCGGTGAGATGGATCATCTACCATATAGTCACACTTAGTTCGTGTCTTCTTCTTCCATGGAGGTTTTTCAGATCAACAGTTTCTTCTAATGGAAAATTTATGACTTCTTCATGCTTCAGTGATGCTCTTCATGATCACTGCTTGTTCTTGTTTTAGGAGACATTTCCCTAGTTGGAGGCTTCTTTAGTTCTTCACTAGGTTCTTACCTCTTTTTGGGGGAGGGTTTTTTCCATGTGGTTTTCTCTCTTTCCCCATTTTCAGAGGTTGCATCTTTTGCATTTGTACATGGGTACCTAACATGGCCTCGTAAATGCATGACATTTATTAGTTGTAGTCTAGGAGTTAGTTATAATTTTTTGACAATATGAGAGTTTGTTCTCTGCTAAGTCATACTTGTCCTCTCACCTTGTTCGAGGACTTTCCACCTCATGTGGATGTATGCTTAGTTGTCACACTTATCTACTAGCGTCTTCTAGCTTGTTCTAGGAGATTCCTTGAGCTCTTTATATTCGAGCTCCCTCATTGTATTTCATAACTCATATCACATTCTTGCATATTGTAAATACATATTTTCTTGTGTTTACATATTTTCTCTCTCATGTCCATTTAGAGTTTTTCCCTAGCTCCATGCTCTTCCTTCCTTGGCTTCCCTTTGATAGGTTTTTGCATGCAGGTGATCTTGGGCATCTTTGGAGTTGGATTTCATCAACTCCAACAATCATCAACTATAAGGTCAACAAGAGATAGTGGAGTGGATGAGCTTGGTGCTTTAGTCTCATATTCCTTTTGTTTCTTCTCTACTATCTCCCTTGTTTTCTTACTCTTTTTCTTCCTTCTCCCTTTTTTCCTTCTTGTTTGGATTTACCCATGGAAAGAAATAACAATTACATGAAAATATAAACAATACTAGAAAACAATAGATCACATAGAAGAGAACATGAGACACTAAGATTTATAGTGGTTCACTCAAACCTTGGGCTACATCCACCAAACAACAAGTCCAATATTATTATGATCTAGTGATTACAACCTAATTACACTTTGTAATCCCTTACAGCTCAATATCATTGCAAGAAGTAATTTTTGCATCACACCTTATGAAAAACCCCTAACCCTAAGCCCTTTTATACAAGTATTTTTACCACTTTAGGGTTATAATTAATAATTACACATCAACCCAAAATCTTGATAAAAAGAATTATGAAGTACGTATGGTACTTCCTTGATTAGTCACTACAAACTAACACTTCCTTTCCTTTTCTTCTTCCTACTTGTTCTTTTCCTCCTCAAGAAACTTTAGCTTGGCTTCTTCAATCTTTCTCTTTTCCTCTTCTAACTATCTTTTATCCTCTTCAATTAGTTTTAACTAATCTAGAATGTTTTCAGAATGAGACTCATGTTGATCACAACTTACAAAAGGATTATCTACAATATTAATAGTAGCATTTGTTTGATCAATTTGTATTATATCACCACTTATTGATACTTCCAAAGTTTTCTCTGCAGTGGTAGGTGTTATCTTTAGCTCAATCATCATCTTGTTTATGACTTTAGTTGTTTCACTTCTTATGGAATTCTTCTCACCTCCCATAAATAGAAATAGCCTCATCATACATCATAAGTAAGGTGCTAGATTGTTCATCATTTTCTTGATTTCTTCTTCATCATCAATTTTGCACATTGTGCTTACCATGGATTTTCAAAGTTCCATGTCTTCTTCATGAACTAGTGCTTTCTTTACTATAAGTTTTTCATAGACTTTCTGATTCACAATGCCTTTAATGTATTCAAGTTTTGAATTGTTAAGAATCATATATCTCATAGTAGAAATATCAATATTCTCTTTCTCAATATCATTGTACAAATCATAAAACTTATTCATTTGCACAAAGTTCCCTTCATTAGCAATAGCTATGTTAATATTTTTTATCTTCAGTTTCTAGGGTTGCCTCATTTTACCTATTGGCTACTTAGAAATAGTAACCTTTTTAGCTTATTTGACTTCTTGTTCCTCTTCTTGTTCCTCACTAGAATATGCAATTCTCAAAAATGTTTTCTTCCTTTTCTTAGGTCTAGTGGCTTGTTTCTTAACTCTTTTTGACTTATGAGTCTCAACTTCTACTAGCCTTTCAGACTTCCTTTTGGGTTCACTAGGTTGCTTAGCTGATATAACAACATATGGGATGATTTTCTCTATAGGAGCCATTATAATGGTTACATTGGATGCTTGACCAACTAATAGAGGTGGCACAAACACCACACCTTGTTCAGTAGTTTGTTTTAGTATGAAGATTGTTTATCCGATTGCCTATGATTCTTCTTCTAACATACCAACCTCAAACAATGCTTTCTTCATCATAGTCTCAACATTCTTATGAGATTATTTTTTCTAAATATGCTTGGTAAGCTAAGTGAGTTAGATCTCCATATGTTCTAAATCTACATGAAGCTTTGTCCTTTCTTTTTTGGAAGTAGGGTTTTTCTCAAAATTCACTTTGAGAAATTGCTTTTGAGTACTTTAAGCTTTTGAGACAATCACAATGTGGAAATAATCCAGTTCATGCTCTATTTATTTATCCAAGTTAAACTTGCATTACTTGCATACTTGATAAATCAAAAAGATGATAATTTCATTCTGAAATCAAATATCTACTCAAAATTATTTGTCTGATTTTCAAATGCTACTTGAGGTTAACCATAGCTTCCTTTCATCATGACAATTCTCCACAAAAATTTTCTCCACAAAATTTTCTATAAAAACATAGATTTCATCTTCTATCATAGAATAAACTTTCTTTGTTATAACATTAACTCTTATTTCCTTCGTAACCTTTTCTAATAAGCTCCAAATTGCAAGTGAGCTTAGCTATAGTATAAACTCATCTAGTTAATCCCTTTACACATGTCTTATCAAGTTCTTCTTGAAGTTCACTAACTACATTTCATTGATCTTCATTGTCTTTGTTAGTTCTAAAGTTCCTTTCATGATTCCTTCTATCATTTCTAAAGTTTCTTTCATTGATCCTTCTATTTTTGAAGTTTCTTCCATTGTTCCTTCTATCCATTCTATGGTACTTTGCTATATGTCTGAAGTTGTTGCATAACTAACATACTAGGGTTCTGCTTCTAGGATTCTATTGATCAATAGGTTCTTGATAGTTTTTGGGCTATGTGTCCAAAGTTGTTACACTTATAACACATAATCTGCTTTCTTTCTTTAGAAGGTCTTCTTTCTCTTCTTGCCCTCACATTATATCTTCTTCTATCTTTAGTGTTAGTATTTTCATATATTCTACTATTCATTTTATCATTATCATATTTAGGTTTCTTACAATCAATTTCTTTATGACCAATACCATTACAATTATGACAATACAAATTTGTAACATGATTAAATCACTTATTTGCAAAATCTCTTTTTATATGAACTATTTCATTACATAAAAAATACTTACCTCTAAATTCATACCTGATTTCTTTAGGAGATTCCACTTGCTTTGATTCATCCAATTTCTCAGTTTCCTTGTCTTGTCCAATTTCTTTAGGTTTATTAGAAGATTGATTGGATTCAATCTTATCATATAATTTATCTTTTTCTTTCAGATCTGATCCACTTTCAAATTTCTTTGCAGATAAGTTAAATAGGTAACTAATACCAATCTTATCATAGGTAGGTCTTTGTACTGACATTTGTTCATCAAGCTTTTCTTTGCTAGAATAAAGTTTTTCAAGCCATAGCTTGCTTTGTGTTAGTTCACCTTTGTAATAGCATTGTACTTATTAAGTTCTTCATGATCTGCTTTTAATACTTTGAGTTTAGATGTTCTTTGTGCTAGATTGGCTATAAGATCTGAATTTTTAGTCTTCAAATCAGATTCAATTTTGCTAGGATCATTCTTCAAACTTAATTTTAAATTTATAATCTTCAGTTCATGCTTCAAGATCTTGTACTCTATTTTCAACTTTGAATATTCATCATCACCAATTTTAGATTTAGTAGATTCAAGCTTGGATTTGAGATGTTCAATCTTGTCCTTCAGTTGTCCAATTTACACTTTGGATTCTTCATAGCTACTTCTCAATTTATCTCTTTCTTTAGTAAGGGGATCAATTTGTTCAAATTCCTCTTCAAGGTTCTTCATTAACTATTCCATATTCATAGGGATCTTGCTCAAACTATTAAGCCTCTTTTGAGTAACTATGCTCTAATACTAATTGCTAGAAATAGGGAATACTAAGAGGGGGTGGGTGAATCAATATTCTACAAAATTTTGTCACCAACTAGATATTATGTATTACTTTGAACCATGCATAAGAAGGTAAAAAAGTAATGTTGAATAGTAAAAATAACCATGTACAGAGAGAACTCATAACACCATATTTTGTTAACTAGGGAAACCCTGGCCAAGGGAAAACCCTAGTGGGGATGATACCCACAAGATTATGTACTAATATAAATGTTTCTTGTTAGAGGATGGACCTTGTTAGGAGTCTATAAACTCATTTAGTACATATGATTCCATGTTAGGAGACTTTGAAGCCTTGTTAGGATATTTCAACCCTATTAGGCATTGTGGTACAATGTGTGCAGGAAGAGCTCACTGCCCAAAGAAATAATTAAAGTTCCTCAAGTATAAAAGTATAGATTCTATACCTTCTTTTAGTTTATCTCTAACCTCACCTTGATCTCAGATCACAAAATTAGGTTATCAAAAATTTTCTTCTGCATATGATAGAAAACTTTGCATTCACAACTTTTGCATATCTCTTCACAACAATCTCGCAAAATGTCTTTGCATAAACACCATGCCTTTTCACAAATTTCTGCTAGGTCAGTTAGGACCAAAATAAAATTTCCCAACTTAGAGTAAACATCTAGGATGTTGTCCCTAATTGGTCAAGTAATTACTTTGTAAACAAAATAATTCTTTTACCTTCCATTCTGCTGTACTATAAATCTTAAATATCTCTTTTCTATACTATCTATACTATTGTTCAAGGTTATACACATCATCATCAACATGTATACTATTCCATATATCTTCTCTCACAAGAATAAAATTGTGTAAAAAAGTTGCATATAAAATAATACACTACTATAAACCATTTTCATACATAAACAAATTTTTGAGTACCAAAAAGATAAGTATCTTTGTTTTTGAGATTTTCTATAAGCATGTACATCACGTGTTTCCATTAATGACAATATTAACATATATTCATATAGCCAATTTTCAACAATAAAATCTTCAAGAAAATGAGGGGGAAAAGAACAAGAATGCACCCCATTTATCCCACTATCACTAGGTGAAAAATGGATTGTTTATGAAGAATGAAAAACCTTCAAACCCCAAGTAATGGAATTCATTTATAATAAACATATTTTTGTAAATAAAGAAGAGCTTGTGATCAAGGATACAAACCTCTGTTTTAAGAGAGAATCCTAATCAAAACAATCAATACCTTATAAGAAAGTAATTTCAAATAGTAAAAGAGTTCCACTATACTATCAAAAGAAGATCCTTAGATAAAAGAGAAAGCATATACATGAAAATTTTGATCAAAAGTGTGAATGAAATATAAAACATATAATACACCTTTAATGATAGTCACTTCATAATAGAGATACAATTTGAATAAAAATACATTGTAAACTAAAGAAAAATCCTAATGTAAAATAAGCGCCCACGCACCCACCCACCCACACACACACACACAAACAGACATATATCTTCCCCCCTCTCAGGTAGCATTTGATGAACCTATTGTTGGTATTCATATCAAAGAGTCCTCCTCAACACAATTTTTTTAGTAGTTCAGGTAGTTTTTAGAAAATTGGGCAAGGGATTTATTATGAACACAGACTGGTATCAGGTCCTTAGCAACATCCCAAAAATGTTCATAGGCATGTTGAGCATGATTGACATAGATAAGGGTAGTATTGTTAGTGTAAATAATTAATTGTTATTACACTTTACTTAATTTTACTTAGGATAATACATTTTTATATTAGTTGTTATCAAGACACTTAGGAATATGCATAGTCATATGAGTTGTCTTATTGACAACATAGGAATTAGCAACTTATTTGAGAACATGGTGTCTACAACATTTCTTTATGAGATACACCTATGTAAAATTATCCTCTCATCATCACAAAAACTCCTGTGATCAATGGACAATAATCCACTCTTGGTGGACATGTCCTTAGTTGTGATGTTTATCTCTTTGCTAACTCCTAGTCATTCTAGTTACCTTTATATAGAAGGCACTTCTTTGATGTAATCATCCAATTATCTAATATACAATCATTTGATCATCATTAGTCTCTCTTGAGCTATGCCAAATTCTTACATGGTATCAGAGCAATGGGAGCTTCATTTGTGAGATCTCTTGGGGGTGTGATATATTTCACTAGGGGGGTCACATGACTCTTCTCTTCTTTATTGTAATTATCTCTCTTTTTGGAAGAGGTTTTTCCCATGAGGTTTTCCCTCTTTCTCCATTTTTAGAGAGATTGCATTGCATTTGTACATGGGTACCTAACATGGCCTACTAGCTGGGACCCACATTGCATCTTACATTTAGCTTTGTGAGCTTAAGTGCATTCCCATAAGTTTCACTTAAGGGGGGGAGTTAGTGTAAATAAATAATAATTATTACACTTTACTTAGGATAATGCAATTTTTATATTAGTTGTCATGTAGATACTTAGGAATATGCATAGTCATATGAGTTGTCTTGTTGACAACACAGGAGTTAGCAACTTATTTGAGCACATTGTGTCTACAACATCTCTTTATGAGATACACCTATGTAAACTAATCCTCTCATCATCACACAGACTCCTATGATCAATGGAGGATAATCCACTTGGTGGATATGTGCTTAGTTGTGATGTTTATCTCTTTGCTGACTCCTAGTCATTCTAGCTGCCTCTATATAGAAGGCACTTCTTTGATGTAATCATCCAATTATTTGATATCCAATAATTGGATATCCATTATCATTTGATAATAATTAGTCTCTCTTGTGCTATCTATTGAGCTTCTTGATCTTGGTGTTGAATTATTGCCTTAGGAAAATTCTTAAAAGTATGAACATTATGGTTAGACATTTATTTAAGCCAAAATATTTAGGAAATTTGGAGAAATTTTTGGCTAACTTGAGAGAAGATCTCTTGATTTGTAGTTCATGTCACTATGATATACTCTAGCATGGAAGCCACCTAGTTCCACTCTACTTGATATTGTCCTCTTTTGATCCAACTAGGATGATTGAATGGTTTTCAATCATTCAAAGGAACATTTATTTTCTCCTCTATTTTTTGCATGATAAGAGAACCAGAGCAAGTAATTGGTTAGAAGATTATGTGGCTAAGGAGCACATTGGAGCTTGGGAAAATGAGACTGAGGTGAGCATGGAGTGTTTGGAATTTCTACCACCAGTAGAAGAAGAGGTCTTGAAGGTGGAGGATCCACCATCTCCATCTCATATGCCTATTGATTAATTTGATTTCCCTTTACTGTCTCTTCTTAGACTCAAAAAAAATGTTTATCTTATTTCTAGATTGTAATGTTTGGATTCTTGGAAATAATCGTAGCCTAGTTTGTATGTTTGAAACATTAATATTTTTTTTGTCTTTGGATGATGACCTCCATTATGAGTTCATTATGATTTTTCAAATCTGCATGGATGGTAAATGTATTTCAATATTTGATTGATGTATGCTTTATTTTAACAATTTTTTTTTTCTATAGAATAGCTTTATGACTATATAAGGTTTTTGTAGATTCTCTAATCCCTAACAAGAAGTATAGAGTTTCCTATTCAGATGGTGGTTTTTGTGTCTTTTTAGGTCATTCAAAAAGAAGGGCTATACTAATAGAGGAGTTTGAAGGTCTTTGATCCTATGGATTTGGATCTGTTTTTTTTCTTTTTAGCAATGGTTATGGATTGATATTGGGTAATACTAAAGGACTATAACCCAATTCTATTCTCTCAGTGCCACTTGAGTTGGGTTGTACTTACCTTTTTCAGTTTGATATATGGCTCCAACCTCTTGCTTATAAAAAAAAACATATATATGGTAGAAAAGACATTAGACCAAAAATTAAGAAAGTCTCATAGGAAAGAAATAAAGATGATGATATTGATGATTATTAGTGATAGACATTTTACTTTAGACATAAAAAGGTTTGCTAAGAAAATGTGTTAGTATCTTGTGTGAAACAAAAAATCTCATGCCAAAAATATTATACCATCATGGAATAATACAAAATCATAAAGATGAAAGAAAGAGGAGGATTCCACATCATGTCTACTTGGTGGTAACCTCAATTAGACAAAATATGCACTTCCAATAAAGAAAGAAAGAAAATGTAAGGAGAATACTAATAAAAAACAACTGTACACATGAGTACATCACAATAAAATAGAGATGAATAGTAATGAGATAATGAAACCTAGGGAAAAGGGGAAAGAGAGAAAACCCAATATGTTCCCAAACTGGTTGATCTTTTACAGTAGATAAATATTTTTAAGAATACGGTTACAAATTATGTGAAATAAATATATTCATATTAGAGAGGTCATCATAGTAAAAAATATGTGAATTCACAAGGGATATTTGACGCAAAGAAAGTTAAAAAAAGAACATTAATATGAGCCCTAATTGTCTTCTCATGTATAAAAGAAACATGTTTTCAAAGGGATAATATGGATCCCTAAAAAGAAGGAAAAAATGATGACCTCTTTCTAACATAGCTGAGAGAGAAAAACTGATTGATTACTATCATGATGCCCCAAGGTTGTTAGACTACAAAGTTTGCATAATGAAGAGAAACATAACAAGGGGAAAAATAACTAAAAGAGGATCTTGAAATAAAAATGATATATGATATTTTGTGTTAAAGAAAGGAGACATCTATAAAACAAATTATGAAAAGATATGTCTAAATGTAAAACAATCATGAAGAGAATGATTATTAATATAATTAAAAGTACATATATATTCACCTTAAATGTAGTTCTCATGAAGCTATATCCAAGATTTATACTTTATATTGAAATATAAATTTGTTTGGCCAAATAGTCATATTCATCATAGGGTGAAGGATGATGAGAAGGTTTTGGTCAAATAGGAGGTTATGGTGAGAACGGTAAAGGAAAAACATGAGTAACATGACATTTTATACAATAATCAAGGGGAGTTTTAAAGTGTAATGCTAGATCCTTCTCTCTCTTAGTGTGAATATGATTAATCTTGATTTTGATGGGTAGAATGAGGATTATGCATTAGTCTAAGGGATAAATCATTTAAGAAATGCTTAACATCTAGATTAGGAATTAATTTTTGAAGTGTATCAAATGAATTATCAACCTCCTTGAAAATATATATGATATAAGGTTAAGGAATAGAACATATAGGTTTTGCATACATAGTATCATTAGGAAAGTGATCTCAAGGTGGATTGGTGGGAATTTGAAATATAGGATTAAGAGGCTTAACATTATCATCTGCTTAATTCATAAAGGACTCAATGATATCTATATAATCAATACATTTTATTAAGACTTGGATAAGAAAGACATTTAATATATTGATTAATATCTTTGAATTGGGTTTATAATTAACATATATATTAGTTAGGCTCATTATATCTCATTAGTTAACTATATGCTATTGAGTTCTTGTATATGGTATAATGAGGTTAACTAATGAAGTTTTGGGATCTTTGCAAGACTTCCATACATTTGGGATCTTTTATTGGTTAACCATATGCTATGGAATTCTCCCATAACATGTGGTTAACTAATAAGATTAACTAATGAGAGAGAATGGTTTGATGATCTAGCTTCCATTATATGGAGACCATATGTGTAGTGTAAGAGATGGGAAAAGGAGTGGAATGATATCTCATATGTTATGTAGAAGACCACTATTAGGGAGGAATTTGGGCCTTGTGGAGAGGTTTTTCATTACCTAAATCTAGCTATTATTTAGCACACAATAAGAGGTCAATATAGAGTATACAAACTATGTTCAATACCTAGGAGAGAAGGAACTAGGATAGGGTCATATCTTATCATACAAGGAGAATATTAGAAAGATGAAGGAGATTCATATTCCACAATGGGATCTACTTCCTAATGTATTAGATGCTGGGGTAAGGACTAATTACTAGAAAGAGGTGTAGGTTCATCCATTTCCCCAATTCAAAAATCCTATAGAGCATATGCCCTAGGTTGAGGATCTTAATGAGGGTGGAGGTGGAGATGGTAGATGAGGAAGGGGTGCTGGAGGTATAGATAAAAAATGTGTAAGAGGGAGTGATCTAAGCAGGGGACCCAATGCCCCAAGTAGCATTAGTAGAGAACCTCCATAGTAGAGGATCCACCATGGAAGGGGGAAGCTTCAATTTAGTTATTATTATAGAATCCATGGAGAAGGATTGTCTAGTGTGATTCCACAATGACATGGACCTATGATAGAAGAGGTTCCAAGAACAAACTAGAGGGAAATTTGAGTAGAGAACATAGGAGGTAAGAGAACCTAATCAACCTGCATATAAGGTGGGAGGTTAGAGCTCTTCAAGTGGAGCTCTATCAGGAAAGGATCACGATAATATTACATGATTATACTATGAATGATCTAATTAGGGAGAAAGACTAGATAAATTAAGAGAGAAATTCATCTTGACAAGATACAACACATTGTGATCACCAGTTCATATACTATTATGGTGCATTCATTGTAGTGGTGCCCCTAAGAAAGAGAGTTTTTGGATATTCCTAGCAAGAAAGAAACTGAATGGGTATCATACAGGCCCCAAGACAAGGGTAGGTTACTCTTCCTCCCCTATCATTGAATTAAGAAGGAAGTATCTAGGCTTGATATTTTTAACTTTAGACTATATTTAGGACATGGTCTAGATACCCATATTTTGGTCATGATGTATTTTGACATATTTGATCTATCTTGAGACATCTTGTACCTAGTTTTTGATATCATCTAGATTTGCATCTCATTTTATTGTGTACTAATGGCATTCATATATATAAATGATATAACTACATCCATGACTATTTCTATGTTGATGTGTACTTTGACTTTGCTTAATGCTTTGATGTACATATCATGGATGCATTTTATTTTTTGTATCTTTCATTCATGTACATGTAATATTTATATAGATGGTATTACCTGTATACTTACTTCTCATTACTATAAATGTGGTATTTAATGATATTTATTGTGATGTTTATTTAAATGATTTTAAAACTTAGCATTTGAGTAGATAGATTTGATGATTATGATGACTAATAACTTGATTATAGGATGAACAAAATTGAGATAGAAGATTTGATGATGAGTGATGATTTTAGTTGACTATTGGGAGACACTCATCTAATTGTGATGAGATGGAGGCATGCCTCATTTCATGCAAAATGAAAATACTAGAATGTACCTAGCATGAAAATGCAAGTTGAATTTTCAAGATCCATCACATTGTTATTTTAGTATCATCATAAATTTTTTATCGTGGGACATTGTGAGATCATAAAACCATCAGTGGTTCCACTACAACCATTATGGTATAAATATGATCATTATCAGATAAGATATAAGAAACTAATATTAGAAATAGGAAATAATAAGAGGGGGATGAATCAATATTCCACAAACTCTTTTCCAATTATGGATATCATAACAATCTTATAACTTGCATGAATAAATTGATTAAGCTAAATAACAATACAACCATAAACCAATGCAACAAAAAACACCATATTTTGTTAACTAGGGAAATCCTAGCCAAGGGAAAACCTTGGTGGGGACAATACCCACAAAATGATCTACTAATCAAAAGTATATTGTGAAAGATAATGACCATGTTAGGAGTCTATTACATCTATAATGTTTATTGATCCTTGTTAGATGATTGCACCTTATTAGAAGATTTAACCTTGTTAGGAGTTGTTATTAAAATTATAAAATGTATGCAAGCTGAGCCCACTACCCAAGCATGCAATATACAATGATATATACTATACAAAAGAGTAGATATAAAAACCTCTTTACAATTGCTGATATCTTCAATATCTGATATGACCTTTGTAGCTTGTTGTATCAACTTTGTATACTTTAAGTTTTACTACTTTTCCATCAAAGTTCACATTAAAAAATAATCACATTACTTATCACAATAACCATTAAATTAATACCACACTTATTCTTCTTAACTTTGTTTTATAAAATCTTTCCTTTGTACCAGATTGCTTGTCTAGCCAACTTTCTTTTCTTTACACATTGCCAAAAATAAAAAAATACCTTTTCCACTTAGGGTTAAAATATAAGATATCATCACTAATTAGTCAAGTCATTTTTTTGGTAAAAAAAAATATTTCTTTAACACAAAATATCTGATTCCTTAATTCTATCATGTTCAGTCAACTCATTACTACAACTGGAGAAACTACAATAATTCTATTTGTATTGCCTTTTGCTCTTAGGTATGGTATTATGACATATAGTATTATCACCAAGTAAGAGTGCACATGCCTATAATAACTCTGTGAACAATGCAAATCAAAACTCTAACTATACTGCTAGATAAACTTTATGATACTTTGATAATTTTCTAAGTTAGACTACCAAAACTTCATCCCCATACTTTTCTCACTTAACATTGATTATATGTTTCCTTAAATGGAAACTCTAACCTATCTACCTAGCCATATTTCCAACAAGTAATGTATGCATTGAGGCATAGATGTTGAGATGACTTTGGTTAACTTTCTAGTTGATATTGCAAGATTACACCAACATCAAGGCATAAGTGTCAAGATAACCATGAGTGTGGTATTGTATAAAGAAACACATTGATAACAAATAAGGAGATAGTTCAAATTTACCTAAGTGTTCAAGTGAATAAGGTCAAGGTATATATGAAATTTGAATTATGAAAAAGGATTTTTTAATAAACACTTGATGCATCAAACATGTAGGATAATCAAAAACACACCCACAAGAAGAAGTCAAAAACAAAATCATGCCATAGACCCCTAATTGTCTATTCGAGTGACATCCTAGAGAGAATTAAGAGGGTACCTAAGAAAAATATGAGAAATAATAGAGAACAAAAAATAATAATAATTCATAATTCATCCCCTTGTGAAGGAGGTATGATCAATCATATCTTAGTCATTTTAGTTTAAGCATTTGTGTTGAAGACTTTGTTCGTATTTTAGACATTTGTACTTGTGATTAGTTAGGTAGGTAGTGTCAAGATACACAATTTGATTGAAATCAACATAGTTGTTCAAGGTATTTTGTCTGATAAGAGTTGAGAAATATCGATGTCTAGGGTGAGGGTTGAGAAATATTAGTTGGGGTGGCATTAAGAAACATCTATTTTCCTGAAGATAGACATGGTACAGATTACCCCTAAGTAAGATTTAGAAAGAGACCAGTTCCAAACCATGGAGAGTGTTGTGAAAATCAACTAGGTTATAGCTGAAGCAATGATACAATAGATGGTGTACATATTTTACAAGTAGCACATGTTTACTAGGTTTTCACCACTTGGCAGAGTATTTTTTTGCTACCATGATACCTATTTACCATATTTTTGGTAAAGCAGTTTTCTTGTTTTTTGATTTTTTGTTCTATTTTTCTTTTTTCCTCCACATTTTAGTTTTGTTTGTATTCTTTGAGAATTTTTATTGTTTTTGGATGCATCAAAGTGCCTATTTTCTAGGTCTTCACTATGATGATCATTTTCAAGACTTTTTATGATTTTTTTGTTGGAAGAAAGGTGCATCCTGAGAGATGGATACCAAGAAAATTTTTTTCAAAAATCATGAGTTGATTATTCTCAAGAATATTTTAGAATTTTTTTGGATTTTTAGAGGTTACCAATTCTAAAGAAAGATCAAATTTATTTTCCCCTATTGTCTAGTAAGGTGTAGGACATGATGAATTAGCAAATTGATGGATGAAATAGATAGGTAATGATGCATGAAGTAGGATGCAATCCTCAAGGATTGCCTCCACAAAGATTACCCAATCTAAGAAAATGGGGAAATAGCCATAAGAAGCATGTTTTGGATAAGAAATGGAAGCCAATGATCTAGATAGGATATAAGATAATAACCTAATGTCATGAAGTCATGTGGACCCAAAAGAGTGGACATGTAAGGAGGCTTATAAGAATTATATTTTTCTTTCTTTTATTGTGATTAATACCAAGGGGTCTATTGGAAGAGATAGTGATAGGGTAGAATAATCAAGACGAATATTTTTTATAGAGGCTATGGGTGAATGGTTTGGAATAAGAAAGATCACAATAGGGTAGTTGATAGATAAGATAGCTAATTGTCATGAATATCTCAACATTATCAAGATCAAAGGTGAAAAAGGGAATAGTTAGATGATGGAGGATTACACATGATCCCTATTTGATAGGTTTTCATCATGGTACTCATCCAAGGTTCCACAAGAAGTGATTTTTTCTATCTAGGATGAATTTATTTCTCTTTACTTTCTCTATCGAGGTGTATTTTTACTAGGTTTAACCAAGGCTCTTTTCTTCTCCTTTTCATTTTTTTCTTTTTCCGTTTGAATTTTTGGAGAGAGTCAGGTATACGATGAAATATGAAGAAATAAAAATAGGTCTCAATTACTTCTCATTTCAGGGGGTTTGACAACCTTATACCTCAAAGGGAAGTTAAAGAGATTGATAAGTTTAATTCTAGTTCTAAGGTAACTAAATTTAAGAATATTAGTGTGATACAAATGACTAAGGAGCACTAATGCAAACAAAAAAATCTAACAGTTATAGAATTAGAGAAAGAATATAAGACCCTTAAAATCTTAATGTAGCAAGAGCTATGAAGTGAGTTTAAGACTATAGATACAAAAATTAAATGTTCTAACATGCAAAATAAAATAAAAGGACTTACCTTGAATAGTGGGGTAGAATATTCGATCTCATTCTTTGGTTTCTATGCAGCTCCAAATATAAAACAATTAGGCCCCAAACTTGAAACACTAAAATCTCTAAAACCCAAAAATATTTTATCTTTCTATTAAATTTGACCTAAGGTATAAGGGTTGGCCTAGGAAAATAGGGTTGACCTAAGGTAGCAGGGTCAACTTGGAAGGGTCATAGCACACCCCTACTTGGAAATATTCAAATGTTTGAAGTTATACAAAAAGGTGTTTGAATCTACACTCTATTTTTCCTTCTAAGTTTTGACCCAACCAGTCATATTGGCATAATGAAGAGTAGTTGGTCTAAGTGTGTTGTCATTGATGGCGAACTGATCAAGAACTATACACCACCTCATATGAATCAATAGACATCTTCATTAGTGCACAAAAGAGATTGAGACAAGGCTATCATAGTCAACATAAAGAGTCATCACCATGACATGGAAGAGAAGGTATGTAAAAGATTCAAATTTGGTTTGTATTCTGACAAAGAAAATGAAGTGCATAAGGGAAAACTAAATTAAGGTGAGATCTAGATTAGATAGAAAGCACTATTAGTCTAAACCCTACATTGTAGGTGTCACAAGTTTCTCATGAACCACTCAACTTAGTTTGAATTTATTGGTTTGAGTGGGATAGTATCCTAGGGTTTTGACACCCATATATCAAAGGAGACTTCATGCATTCAAAAAGTTATTCATGTATATATGGAATGATGCTAAAGAAATAGAAAGTTTTGGTGCAAACAAAGGTGAACAAGTGAAAAGAAAAAGTGAAGAGCAAGAATGATATACTAAGCTAGTTAGAAGGAAGAAGATAAAGAAATTTGAAGGCTATTAAGTAGAATATTGAGTCAAAATCTACATCAACCCAGAAGAAAAAGTATTCACTATGGATAGGGGTAAGCAATGAAGTAAAAAATTGAAGTGATATTGAAGGATATCATAGAGTGTACCCAAGCGACAAGAAGAGATGACATCATCTCAAAAGGTACTCATTGGAGATCTATAAAGAAAGAAGTGCTATACATTTTAGATCAAATTTGATATCTCTCTAAAAATTGTAATCATCTTGTAAGATCTTAATTGAGCATGTGTTAGTGATAAGCATAGCATAAATCCTTTAACAAGGTGCCTCTTATAAGGAGTGCTAAATCCAATAACAAGGTAGCCTTAGTAGGTTGATTGTAATCCTTATAGATTAGTAACATTCTTGAGAAAATGTGTTCTAAGAAGGAACAAGCTATAGCTCTTAACTGAGAAACCTTTTACCTACAATAAAAGGCTAGTGGGTATATTATCTACATTGTAGTTTTCATCCTCTGATCAAGGTTTTCCATTTACAAAATTTATATCTATTGATGAAGGCCTTTGTGTGTGAATTTACTTATTTCTATCTTACTATATTCATAATCATGTTAGCATTCAAGTGGTTGTTAGTTAGTATATTTTAGAGTTGGTACTAGTTCACCACCCTCTCAATATTTTTTGGGACCAACACTAAGATTCACAACCATTAAGATATATATATATTTTAAATTTTTTTTTTTTTTTTTTTGGGGGGGGAGGGGGTGGGTTTCTTGGTAAAAAATTAGTTTAGGAATTAACCTTGAAATTGAAATAATTAAAATTATGTAAATGTAAATTAAATACATGAATGTAAATACAATAGTATGGTATCTCATATCAAATGTATTGAGAACACTTTATTTATTGAATGGACCAAGAAGATATGAGTGTAGAAGGACACATGTAGAAGCCCTCTCTTGATTACAAGCTCTACTATCATCAATGAAGGGAGATTTATTTTGAAAGGTTGTACCATGAAGGAAAATCCCCCAAATGAACTCATTGATTCTCCTTGAAAGAACCTTGAATAAAAGAGATCTCCTCTCCAATTTCTTGCAAAAGGATCTCCTTGAATTTTCTTAAATGCTTGAATTCTTGAGTATCTTTGTGTATATTTTGGATATGATGGATTTCTTGTGCATATGAATGATGAATTCAAAATATGGAAAATGGATGAGCTTATAAAGGGATCATGCTAAACTTTCTCTCGCTAGTCATTTGGATTTACAATTAATGTCTCATATCAATCTTGATAAAGAGCCCAAGGAGGAGACCCAAATAACAGTTCACTACTAGGGATGGAGGGTGTCCTTGCTAAGCATGGATACATATCTGATAACCAAGTCCCAAAATATCCAAGATTCACTCAGGGTCCCAAAATAGGTCTCAATTTTGGTAAATTAAGTACAAATTATGAGAAAACCCAATTTTGGAGTAGAAAAGATATTTTGAGGGATTGGAGGAAGAGAAGGAGGGATCTAAGTGAACAGGTCCTACCTCAATATTTGTGCCATGAAAAAAGAATACTGAGGAGGATCTGATAGGGATCCTAGGAAAAAAACACAACCCTCTTAACAAGATAGGGGTACAATCCTATATTTGACTTGGTTTACAATATATTACTCCACACTACTCTAATAGGATAATCCCTCACACTAACCTCTAAAACCTCCAAGAACATCCCTCCACTTGAATGCTCCAAAATGACTTACACCTAGACAAGTCTACACACCCTCTTAGGGTAATGTAACATCAAATTTACTTCCCAACACCTTCATGAGTGGATTGAGTCCCTCTTACACCCTAAATGATTAAAAAAAAATCATTTGGATCCTCGAAGACACTCCCATTAAATTCTTTGAAAATTAGACTATTATGTCCATGCAATTAGGCCTAATTCTAGTAGGTCTTCATAATAATTTTTTAGGGCTTAGATCCAAAGCTTTCCCAAGGACCCCTAAAACTAACCACATATTTGAATATCCTTTTTTACACTCTATCAGACTCACAAGTTTCAAGTCTAGGTTCCACTTTTGAACCACCAAACCCAATAGGGAAAAAGGGCTATAACCCTAATTAGTCTCACTTTACAAAAAACCTATGAGAAAAATAGAATCTTGTAAACTTACCAAATATGTAACATCTCCAAACTACCTCACATAAATCTAGGCTCAAACTTGACCCATCCACTCACCATCATTCTCTGCAATCAATTTTGCAGTATATCTCTACCCATGCATACAAAGATGTAGGGATAGGGCATCAATTTTCTCCTCATTTCTTTTAGATATCCATTTCAAAATACTCAAGTCTTAAAATACATCCTATTAACTTGTGATTTCCAACTAGTTGTAGATTTCCAACTGTGGATCAATAAGCTAGAGGCATATTTGTTTGAAACCCTAGCAAATAGATCGTTACTAGGTTAGAGACCTAAAAGTTTTCGTAACTTTTGAATGAAAAAAAGAGAGCTAAAACTAGATGCATAAGAAGAAAGAAACAAAAATCTATCTAATCATGCCAAAAATCCACTCATGCCAACCCAAATATGTACACTAGAGGTCGTACACAGAGAAAATATGAAGACAATATTTCATAGTTTATTGCCTTTATCTCAAACATTCAACAACCAACCTTACATCCTCTTTCTAGAGGCATTTTCATTATTTTTCTACCTATTCCTCAACTAATCCAATCAATTGAATAAGAACTTGGTCTTTGTATGCCCAATCTTGCAAAGTTATAATAGTTTGCAACAAAAGTTGCATGACAACTTTTTGTCAACATTGTGACCTATTAATTTTTTTTTGAAAAAAGACTTCCCATGAAAGTGAAACATCCCTAAAAGTCACCTTGAGGTATTCTAAGGTCCTTTCACATCTCATAGGACTCCTAGGACCATATACATTTAAATTTTCTACATGAAAGTAATATTTATTGTATTTGCTCAATGTGGACCTTAAAATCCCTAATGGTATTACAAACCACTAAAACATGAAACTAGGATGACCCCTTTTCTGATCCAAATATCATTTTGAGAGGTAGTCCTACACTAGGATCTATTAGACCCTACCCCAGTTTCGTATAGAATAAAAAAAAAGAGATGAAAAGAAAGAGGAGAATGAATATTAAATGAAAGCCTAGAATTAAATCTCACTAAGTAGATGCTAAACCATCACTAAATTCAAGTGATTCTAATTTAAGGTATTACATTTAGCATCCACTTTAGTGAGAGTATGGACTCGACCCAAACTTATAGTAAATTAGAGCACATGACATAAGATAATATTATCACAATTAAAGAGTCAAAGAATCTAGTAAGCCCCTAAGAGAGTTAAGTCTTTGGTAAGTCCAAGATCATAATAAGAAAGAAATATCTAACCAAGAGAATCAGAGAGAAAGGGGTGTTATTAATTTTTACAATGAGAAGTGTAGATCTCATTGTTAATCACACAAAAATAAAAAATAAAAAATGTTTTTGGAAGATTTGGAAGACTATTGGAAGATTGGTTGGAAGCATGAATGCTGATGATATTCCTATGGGGGAGTACTACTATGATGATATGTTACATTCATGACTGAATTTGTCATTGATGTCAACATAGCAAGCTTTCTATGGTATTTGACAGAAGAACAATAGAAAGATCAAGTTGGTATGGACAACTAGTTGAGGATTATAACCACCCAAGGTTATGGGAGATACTTCTGAGTATCTGGTATATATAGTTAATGTTGGAAGAAGAAAGAATAAGTATAGAAGAAGTTATGTTAGTTTTGGTGATGTCTATTCTAAAATAGAGCTTATAGAGGCATGTTCTGGTAAACTTTTTATATCTCTTAGCAGAGTTTATATCTTGAGGATCAAGGTTGAGGACATTGAGAAGATATGTTGAGGATGACATGGCTGAGCTCACTCATCATAATATTGCATGTATAGAAAGTTATTCAAGTTTCAAGGTGGAAGATTTGTGTTATCACTAAGTGTAACATGTTCTTGATGTAGTCCTATAATAATAATCAATTAAGAAGGTCTAATAGCTAACTTAGGGAATTGTTTTATGGACTTGGTATAAAGGAAGGAAACTTTTCCTTTATCATGCAATGTGATGGTATGAATTTATGATCAATGATAAGCAATAGAGAGTGCGGAATACAAAACTGAGTATAGAAGTGCGAAAGTGAAGGAAACTTCATTTTTGAGGTTTTGTTGAGTGATTTGAGGTTTGTTATTTGGATCCAAGGTTCATGACCTAGTCTACAAGGTTTGACAATGATTGGTCCAGTTGATAGGATAGAGGAAAAAGCAAAGGAAAGAAGAAGATAATAGTAAATTACTTATTTGAGTAGTGAGCTCTTCTTGTAGTTGAAATTTCATGTTTGGGTAGTGGGATCTTCTTGAATACATTATACCACAACTCCTAATAGGGGTGGAATCTCTTAACAAGGATTCAAAGTCTCCTAATAGGGTCTCATTGTACTAAATATTGTAATAGACTCCTAACAAGGTCCATCCTATAACAAGGAATATTTATATTAGTACATAATCTTGTGGGCATCATTCCCACTAGGGTTTTCCCTCTGACCAAAGGTTTCCCTAGTCAACATATCTGGTGTAATTGTCTATGAGCATTTTATTGTGGTTTTTGTTTACTTTGGTTGAATGGTTAAGTTTTTTTAAAGAAGATAAATATTTTAAATGTTGGATATTTGATTCAACCCCTCCTCTCAGTTATCTTGGTGGACTATCATTTCTAAAAAATGTGTCATCCATTTATGGAATCTAACATATTGAATTTGAATGTGTTACCTGTATATGGGATTTATCATATGTTTGAAAGTGTTACCCATGTATTTGATTTAGCACATGTTAATGAACAAAATAAAGAGAGACCCTATCCTAAGGATGCTTACTTCCTCAAAGGAAAAGGTGCACATAGAATCCATTCTTTAGGATTGTTCATAATCCATTAAGGAATTCACAAGTGTACATGTAAGCTATTAGATAAGTAAATACATGCAAAAAGTGAGAAGAGCGTATAATTGCATGTTAAAGTTATTTTTAACAATTTAACAAAAGTGATGGTTTTGATAGAGTATATGTACACCCACTTAGACACATTTTCACTATGAAATGCTCCCAAGGGAAGACAAACCAATGGAAATTACCAGATAAGATATAGAGAAAACAAAAGAGATCTACTAAATTTGGGGTTACTATGATCATGAGATGATACACACACACACAAACGCACACACACACACACATACATATAAATACACATACATATGTCTATACATTTATACAAAAATATACATATATAAATAATACATACACGCACACATATATATATATATATATATATATGTATATATATATATATGTATATATATATATGTATGTATATATATATATATGTATGTATATATATATATATATGTATGTATATATATATATATATGTATGTATATATATATATATATATATGTATGTATATATATATATATGTATGTATATATATATATATATGTATGTATATATATATATATATATGTATGTATATATATATATATATATGTATATATATATATATATATATATATATATATATATATATATATATATATATATATATATATATATATATATATATATATATATATATATATATAGGGTTACAAAGAAGAACCTTTTTGGACTACCATCATGGAGACTAAAAAGAATTAGTGCTATAATGAATCAAATCTAAGAGGAAAAACACGAGGACATATATACAAAAATTAGCATATATTCCTTTATTACCTTGTGCTAATGAAGAAACAGGGGTCATTTAAAGAAATGTATACAAACATATAGTAAACACAATACAAGCTAGGAAGCACATCAAAAAATGAAAACACACAAAAGGTATGATGCTAGAGTGATCACTAAAGAACAATGTCCACCTCCCTAATCTCAATCTAAATCATTTAGGGAAGGTAGAAAAATTGCAAGGGGAGTAATAGGGAGTTTGGATGAACCAATCATAGGTTCATGATACTAGTCTTCTTGAAAGGATTCTAGGGTTTTTTCACCACACCACTTTCCACCTATAGGATCTTCAATGCCTATGGATCCCCTGTGTTGGCCTGATTTTTCACTATGTAGAGGTTAAAGGAAAATCTTGTGAAAAATCATTTAAAATCTTGAAATTTTGAAAATTAGGGTTTTATTCCTTGTGTTTTTTCAAAGTCATCAGATTGCCCTAGCTTTAGAATACCCTCAAAATTGTTTTCAGAAAAATGTTTTCAATGACATTTTTCCCTAAGGGAGGGCTTGCATAAGCATGAGGTCATTATATTTTTGTTTAATCTTACATGACTGTGCTTAGCATACAAATTAATTAATCATTCTATTAGCAATTACCTCTGATGATGCAAAGTCTTTTTAATCATTGATCCTGTTCAGATCAATGAGTATCACATACCTGCAATTTCAAGATGCAAGGCCTTTAACTAATGCGGGCATGTGACTTGGTGACATGTAGCGTTTACATTCCTAAATTTTGGTGAATCATAAATTGTCAGGAACTTTTGCAAGTTTGTCAGTACTTTTGCGCAGGTCCTAATTTTCCCGCGATATCATTGGTGGATTCGCCTGCAAAGATATGCAGTTTATCACCAAGAAGTGTCATCCATTGATTTCATCTAAATCAAGGGCTAGCACTTCCCTACAAGAAGAATATTCTTGATAGGTAAATAATGCGGGGAAGTGAAAGTTGGAGAAGTAGCACGGTCTAACGAGATGGGCCCTATGTTAAAAGAATAATGGTGAGATGTCCTCCGTGGTGTGTGTCAGATGAGTTAGAATAGGTGGAGGAACATCATTCATCACTATTAGCCAATATGCTACTCAAATGGTGAAGTTTATATAACTGTTGATCTATCAGAGATCAAAGGCCAGCACATGCCCGCAATTTGAAACTGCATAGGAAATAAGTAATGCAGGCAAGTGGATTTTTGACATGTGGCAAGGTGGGGTCAGATATTTGTAAAGCAGTATGCCAGTCTGTAAAAGATTGATGAAATGTATTGCTAGATGTGCCACATGGAGGAGTTCAAACTGCTGGATGGAAATGAAGTCTTATCTATGAAGTTGCAAGTTAGATAAGAAAAGTGGGAATGCACCTTTGCGATGTTTGTCACAGTGGGACCAGACCATGAAGAATGCAGGAGTCACACCACAGCTTCTGCCAAATGTGCTTAGCTAGAGCTATTTATGATCTAGGCCAGAAAGGTGTCAGAAATAAAAACAATAGTTAGAACATGCATGTTAAAAGAAGTCATGTCATTGGCCCAAGTGGATAATGCGAGCATAAAATGAAGAGTTGTTTCTGATTGTTGATCTTTATCCTGATCAATGAAAGGTGCTTCCCCGCATTTTGAATTTGAGCGATGTTTAAACAAAGCGAGAATGCACCTTGCAGACACATATCCATGGTGACATCAAAATTTTTTTTTAGATGCCCTCCAAGGTAAGATCAGCATGACCATTGATCTTTCAAAGATTGACGACTGGCGCAAGCCTACAAATTGAAAATGCTTGTTAAATAAGGAAAGTGGGAATGCGCTAGCATGACACGTGTACTAAATGATGCCAAGTACTTTCTCACCTAGAAGATGATATGGGATCTACTAGCATGGAATGTGGTCAAAAAACATGAGCTCATATGGCAGTTTCTTATTGGTCAGTGCAGCTAACTGGTTTTTATTAGAAAGTGGATTAGTTAGATCATCGATCTTGTCTTGATCGACGAATGGTGCTTCCCCAAAATTCTAAGATGAAGGGATTTTAAATAATGTGGGGAAGTGGAATTGTGGCATGTAGCATTGTTTTAAAAGTCGTAATGCTTGTTACTTTTTAAATCAGGACCGTCCGATCCGGTGAAAATCTATGGATGGGATTCAAACTTGGATGCAAATTGTGGGTAATGGTTACTGAGAGTAAATATGATTCAAACCTTATGCATGCAATTTTATTGTATGGTAAGAGCCCCTAATTTCACCATTAATGAACCACTAAAGCACAGAGAGAATATCAAGGCATACCAAATTTTCAGAGCTAGGGCACAGAAACTCTTGATTAACAATCCAGTAAAATTGCAGAAGTTATCACATAGTGCAGAAGTGCAAATTTTGGCGGGTAAGTACTCTGTGGTTTTCTAAGTAAATTTAAAGTATCTGCTGTTGTGAAATTTCTAGGGTTCATTCAAAATGCCTCGCTGAAAAGAGTTTACTAGGAAAACATATTATTTGAAACATTCTGTGCATGATGACTTTCTTGAACAATTCCCCTTATCAGTGCATGAAATAACTAAGGGGAGGGAACTCATCCTGAAACATCCCAGAATAGTTGTAGCAGAGGGTTTTTATGACAAAACTAATTGGGTAAGAGATGCCTAGGTTTCCATAGGAGGCCTAGAGTTATTTAAGAAATGGTTTTCAGAGCAAAAATTGGACACTCCTATGAGCAACGTTTGGGAGTTTGATATTGGTAAATTAACAGTCCCCACTATTTTCTTTGATAGTGATTTATTGATGGACCTGGCAAAGAAATATGATCCTATTACGGTATGGGTAAAAAATAATTTTGGAATCAATCTTTTTAGGGTTTTCCCTGAGCTGTTTAGTGAGGTTTTCAACCTTAACCCTAGCCATGTTGTGCATGAAATCATTGATATGGATGATCTACAAGCCAGATATGATGCACAAAAAATTTACCTAAGAATAGGGCCACTACAGGAGCATGCTTCCAAGGTTGGTAATTTGCCTATGATTACAGCCAGTACCCCAAAGCCATTGTTGAGAAGACATTTCAACTTGAGAGCTCAAGCACTGTATTTTTATCTTTGCAAGATTTTTGGGATAGATGAAGGTTATCAAATTCTAGGTTCTATTGTCCTTATAATGTTTCAAACCCTTCAATTTGGAATGAGTAACATTATGGATTTTGCCACTTTTCTATCAAAAGAGATTCACAATGGTTTGGTTGGCATAGCAAGGGGAAAAGTAAACAAACCATTCTGTTGGTATTCATTGCTGATGCATGTATGCTTATACAAGGGATACACTTTCTTCTCCAAGGGTATGGAGTTGGAAACAACCAAGGATGGAGAAAGGAATTCAGTGTAGTTATGGAGTGTGGATATGACTTTAGAAGCCACAGATGCTAGTTATGTAAGGTTTGATAGATTTTTCGCATCTAGGTTGAGATTTCTTTTGAGAGGGGACAACCCCAGAATTCCACAAGCATTGTTGGAATTGGTTAGACCTAGAGATCATGCACAAGGGCTGTTGGTTAGTCATAATTGGGGGGATATAGTCCCTTCTAATGTTTCAACTATAATAAGGGTATATGGTTTTGTGGGAAAGCCACATGTGTTTCCTTTTCATGTGCCTTTGAAGATTGGGATTGCTGAGCTCTTATGGCAGATAGGTACTATAGATGAGAGTGAATTGATTAGGAAGGGCACTTTCTTTCCAATTGTTACTATAGTGCATGATTTTGTCTTTGTCAGAAAAGGGTAGAAGCACCTAAATTTGTTTTTGGATACATATAACATGGTAGAGTCTCATGCCAGATTCATTGACCTCGAAGGATTCTATGACCTTTTAAAACAAAGGGTAAGAGCTTCCCATATGGTACATCATGTTTACTATCCAAAAGATATAATCAGAAATATCTTCACATTGTAGGAACAAGAATTGAGAAAAGAGAAATGGATAGTTTTCAGTAAGACCCTAGAATTTATTAATGCTTTTGACCCCCAGTATGACCCATTGAAAGATAAGAAATATTGGGGAGCTAAAATACAAGCATTAATGAATAATTTTGCCATAATAATTCAAACCATGAATGAAAAGAAAGCTATGTATGTTGAAACACATCCAGACAAGGCTGCAGAAGTACAAAGAAGAATAAGCAATAGAAATGTGGTAGCTCCTGGCCAATATACATTGCAGAAGAGGGCAGGTTATGTTATGATTCAAAATGTGCAACAAGCACCCTCTCATCAGAAGAAAAGGTCAGGAAGCCCATCTGCAGCCCACTCTACAAAAAGGAAAAAATTAGAGCAGGGGTCTTCTTCTTCTCAAAAGGAACAATACTCCCCATGCCAATCCCCAATCCATATAGATGATGAAGCATCTCTAAGGGAACAACTTAGAAAAATGGGTGGAGAAGGGGATGTGATTGTCACTTCTATAGACTTGGATGTTGGAGAGCCACAAGAACCTCCTACACCTTCCTTGGACCTAACCATTGCTGATTACCACGGTAAGGAAATTGAGCCAATAGTTGCACAGGCTTCTAAACAATTTATTAATGATGAAATTTTTGTAAGATCTAGGGCTTTTGCTCAATTTTTGTGGAGATTAAATATGGGAAATTTTGAGAAAGCTTGTGAGAAAATCAAAGCTGAGCAACCGGATAAACTTGACTTAGTTATTAAGGGAGAGGTGAAGTCAAATTTTTTGAATGATTTTTCCTAGTTTACTCTTGAAGTTGGGAGGCAAATAGTTAGATAGTCAGGAGTTCTCCTTCTGCCAGAATGGGATATAGAAAATGTAATTGTTTTTGATTCAGTAAGGAAGCATAAAGATGTTCAACTAACAATTGCTGAAGAAATATTACAGGCTCATAGAGGAGTCAAATTTAGTGATGACCACCAAGCCCTTGTTATATGGTCTATGGAAAAGAGGGAAAATACCAGGATGCATGAGTTTCCCACTGTAGAGCATACTGGTACATTGACAGTATACAGGGCTGGTGAATTAAGTAGTAAGAAAATAATGGGAATGGCCTTAAAAGTGCTAAAATTTGGTGGTGTTGTATCTGGCCAGGAAGAAGATAGGTTTAACCAACTCAATGCTAGGTTTAAAGAAGTTTTAAAAGCATATGAGGATAGGGGTATATAGATTTAGTCACTGGAAAACAAAGTGTCTCAAATAGAGAAGATACTTGGGAAGAGAAAGGTGGGAGAATCCAGTGCACCTAGAATTACATACCCTCCATAGTCATTTGATAAAGCAACCCCTATTGTTGAAATACTAGACACCCCTGAAAGGCCCCAAATCTATACTGCAGAGGACTTTGAAGAAGAAAAAACCAAATTACATGAGTTGCAGGTAGAATTAAAAAATCAATATGAAGGAAAATTAAAGCAAGGTGTGATGTATTTAAGGGATAAAATACAATGGTCAACCTTCTTTGATCAGTTGACAAGAATTGCAACCCTCATGGATGAGTTGAATAGAGATAAGGATAAATTGACTCCCCTTGCACAGAAGTGGAGGGAGAGGAATAATGATATCATAATTATGTGTATATCTACCGTCCAAATGCATTATCATCAAGTAGAGAAAATTTTTGATTTGTTAAATAAACTAGAAGATTTTGATGATAAAAGGGATTCTTTGGAGAAGAGATTAACACTTTCTTTTTCCCAGTATATTGCTGAAAAATTCACTTTATTTCCTTGTGCTTTAGAATCTGTTGATACAATAAAGGAAAAGGAAAAGTGGAAAAAAGAGTTGGATGAAATATTTTATGAAAGGATCAAGAACATCATGAGTGAAACTGGCCACTGGTTCTGGGCAAGGACAAACAAAGAGTTAGTAAAGATACAATTATTTTATAATGCCATGAGGAAAGAGTTTGATGATTTAGAGGAATTTTCAAATTCTTTAGTGATTATACAAAGAGTGGCTCTAAATTTTGATTGGCCATATGATGCTGCTTATAATAAATGGAAAAATCAGTTTAAAGAACAAATGTCAAAAGATGATGAACAGGAAGATGCAAAAGTAAAAGTTACCCTCATAGTTAGTAATAAAGACATGGAAAATCCCTAGATTAAAGTAAGTTTGTAGGTAGTTGAAGATGATACGTCACTTTTTAACCTCATGGCCACTTACTCTGAGGATGAACAATAAATGAAGAATCAGATCATATTTTCTTGTCTCAACAATTGAGAAGCATTATAGAAAGGGACCCACCAAGGAATGTTCGATGTAATAGCCTTTCCATTATTTGCTTTTGTCTTTTATGATAGATATATGTCAGTATCTTTTAGAAGACACCTATCACTTTCTTTTAGCCTAAAGCTTGTTGCATCTCACACTATTTAAGTGAGATTCCAAGGTTAAAGAATGGTCCGAATTCTAATTTTCTAAGTGATATGCTTAGTCTGTCTTTGGTCCAAATTTTTGAAAGCAAGTTTATGATGTATTTTCTTTGTCAATTCTCTGAGAATACATGAACATAGAATGAGTTGTGTTTCTTTCTGAAGGTCATTCTGAGTCTATTGTAAATGATATACAATTTTCAAAGAAAATGAATACAAATTGTGAACTGTCCCAATATCAGTTCTTTCTGAATCTTGTCTCCTTCCAATTACTTGGTTATCTTAATATTGTATAAGTAAAGGCTGATGCAATTGAATGAAATCTAGTTAGGTTGTATATCTGTTTATCAATGCTATTAATTCAATGGATTAAATAAAAGATTTGATGAATGTGATAAGGTTTCTTTAGTAATGGAAAGGGTTTTGAATGATAAATTATGAAAAGAATTGCTGATAGAATATGTTTTAAGGCAATAAGTTAGATCTAAGAATTTGTTGCAGACTCTGAACCCCAATGGATTAGGCACTTATCAAATTGATTCAACTGAAGGAGAAGTATGTCACAAATGGTTGTCAAATATGCATAACTAAATCAATTTTACTTTTGTTTCCTATAGATCTTCAAAGCTGGCTAGTACTTGTCTGCATGGAATGTTTTAGCTTCATTTAGCCACTATTGTTAAGAACATCTACAGATCTGTAGAAGAAATTTTGGCCATATCTGTTGTATGGGATGTGTTTATCAAGTTATTAAGAATTACGTATGTGTTTGAGAGTTTTGAGATGAGAATAAGAATGAAACTAAAAATACTCCTCATATAGTTTTCCCAGTCTTGAATCATCCTTGGGTATACCCACCCTAGTTTTGTAGAGCCAAAAGAGTAGAAAAGCACCTTTGGTTTTGTTGAAGTTGGGTCCAAATCCTTTACACATGCAATTGTTAACAAGAATTGGCTGACCTTTAGATTTTATGAGTATTATCATTTTGGTATTAAGAATTTTGTTGCTTAGTAGTTTTAGTCCTTTCAAAAACACCAACACCCTAGCCTCTTTAGCCAACCCAACTACCAAGAAAGATTCACCAATCAAACCAAAACTTGATGCATTCTTGCTTTATTAGTCTTAGCCTTTAAACCACCTTAAAGGATTGTAACCTCCATATTATTGAGTTTATCTTATAGAGGTGTGAAGGATTTTTTTAATACTTAAATGCAACCAACTAGGGTTATTAGGAGTCCCACCTAGTTCAACTCTTCATCATTTTTCACCAATTCTTCATAAGACAGGCCTCAAAAGGCTACTAGCCCAATTAGGTCTCCTACTTTGAGAAAATAGGGATTTTATCCTAATACTTACAAAGAAATCCTATATATTTTCTTGGAATTATTGAATCATGTTCCAACCCCTCAAGGATTTTTGGGGGTCTTGGGGTCACCATCTTCCTTACAATACCCTAACTCAAATTGAGGGCAAATTATGAGTTTTTGCACTCTCATTGGCTCCTCTACAAGATGACAAGTTTTAAGATAGTAAATGTATTGGTGTGACCACTTCCTCTTCAAAAAATATTGGAAATAATCCTATAGTCATATTATTAAAGGAATTTTGGCTCTAGCTATTTACCTCTACAAGTTATGTTGTCTACAACTTAGTCTTTCCTAGCTAGGCTCACCATAGGCTCTCCTAGGGAAAGACATTAAAAATATATCCCTTACATTTGAGGGCTGAAGATTATGTAGAATTTATTTAAATGATTTATACTTACCAATATCAAGAGGCCATTTAGAATGGACATTAGGATAGTGAGTTAGAACCTCATCTTTGCAAACTGCCTAGACAAAACCAATGACAGTGCCAAAACAAAACTATTTACAAAAGGAAATAAAATATACCAAAAATTCGTAATGAAGGACACAAAAATCAAGAAAAAATCTAAAATAGTCTAAACATGTGTTACAGTGTCAAATTCAATGTTCTAACCACCCATTGTCACAAAATTCCACCAAAATGCACACAAAAACCACTTCAAATCTTTATTGCTCAAACTTCTCTCCATACAATGGGTGCTCAACCCTATAATTAGGTTAGGGCATGTATTATGTAGGGTGGTTAGGTGGTTAGTTAGCTCTTAGGTCTCTTTGTAATTGAGTTTCCACATATGGACAATGTTGTCCAAGCAACATTGCAAAATTATAAAGTTGCAAAAATGTAGCTTTTACATCTTTTTGGCAATTTTTTACAAAACTAACTAAATGAATTCCAATGCTCATTAAACCTTAACAAAGACCTTAACCATGATTGAAAAATGGTCCTAACCCATCATAGACCCTACTGACCTTATGCTAATGTCATCATCAACTTTGTGTCAATCAGGAGCTTTTACATCTTGCTAATCCCTAATTATACCTACAAGTGTCCTAAGACCCTTCAAACAAAACCCTATTGCACTCCTACCATGGTCCACATGACCTTAAACGAAAATAATTCCAAAATTACCTAAAGGCACACCAAAAAAAACTTGAATTGACTAAGCAATCCTTAGGTGCTCTTGCACTAGGGAGTAGCATCCAACATAGCAAGAATAATAGCTAAGCTTGAATAAGGACCCATTCGAGAGTCACTATGCCCAAGACTAGATGTAAGTAATTTTTTTTTTTGAAAAATTATTATGTAAATCATTATCAAAATCAATAGTATCATATTCATCTATCTTTTTCATCAAGATAAATAAAAATTGAATCCAAAATATGAATACCATATCTATCTATCTCATCAATATTATTAAATTCCTCCATAGACATAGGTTGGTCAAAGGAAGGAGAAGAAGAATGAAAATGATAAAATAATGCTTTAGCTCTAGATTGACAATTCTTTTGATGATCACATGTGTGTCATTTATGTTTAGTCATTCTAGAAATTGGTTGAGAATAAGAAGGATCCATAGATATTGATTCCTTTCTATCTTCTATTGAGAGATTAGAAGGGATCATGATGAGTTGAGATGTAGAAGGAGGAATCACACTAGGTATTCTATTTGATACAAAAGGTGGATTCTCATTAGAAATTGAAGAATTTAAAGAAATAGTTGCATACTGTGTAGTAAAAATACCATGGATAAGATACTTAGGAATACTCAACTCGAAAATATTTTTGAACTCATAAGATTAACATGATTAGAAAAAATAACTATGGTAGTAGGAATGGAAGGAAAAAATAATTCAAGTATAGCACAATGTTTATCCGTAGAATGATGATAAAGACTATCATTAATCATCTTAATCTCAACATCATGACAAAACTTGATGCATTTATGAATATGAGAAGCAACAAACTTCATATAAGTCAACCAAGGTAATCTTAACTTTTCTTAGAATTAATTAGAAGTAGGAATGACAACAAAGGAAATATTCATCACTTTACCAAATTTTTGAACAAAGTAACTAGTGGAACCATGAAGTAGATACAATAAACCATTACAAGTCTAAATATGAGTATCAGTTGAAACATAAAAGTCAAGATGCAATCATTTTAAAAAAATATGTTCTTCAATGACAACATTAACCAAGGAAGAATGATCAACAAGCCAGCCATAAGAAGGATATTTAGCAACCCTAGAAAAAATTTAAAGAGGTCCATAAGGAGCATTAAAAGTGTCAAACTTATCAAAGGTAATGGTAAGGTCTCTATAACACTTATGAGAAGGTTTAGGATTAGCTGAACTTGAGGTGGAGGTTGAGCTACATGCTCCATGGTGTTAACTATATGGTCATCCTTTTCCTTCAACTGATCATAAGGAATATTTATAGAAAAGGAAGAAGAATGTCAAGAAATCAAATTAGTAGTGTGTTACAGTAAAGGATTGGTGTAGATTTTAATATTTTTATTAGTAGGTGAAACATATTTGTTACCATTATCATGATTATCAATATAAAAAGAATTAAAATCAATCAAGCCTTGAATCTAATATTTTAAGGTATAAAACTTCTTAGTATCATGACCAGATGATGATGATATTGACAAAAGGCTTTGGAATCAAAGTGAAGACTTGAAATGGTAGAAGGAAGAAGTTCTCTAATAGGATGGAGTATAATAATATTTGAGCTCACCAAACTTCCTTTTATGGAATGGAAATATTTAGAGAGAGGAGTAAACTTTGGCTTATCCAAAAAATAGAGAAAGAAGTAGTAGCACCTTTGGATGTAGTAGCTATTTGTTCATTGATTATATTTGTATTTTTGTTGATATTGACATAGTCATTAGGTTTCTAATTTTTTTTTTGGTAGGTGAATTATCACTCTTATAAAAAAATCTATAGGGTCCATTGGAGTGGTGCTGTAAAAATGGCTCACATGTAATTGATAATGATGAAGCATTGTAAAAAGTTGTGAGAAAGAGGTTTGGTAAGAATAATATTATCTCTAATGTATCTTTTTAAATTAGCAATAAAAATATGTTGAAAACCAATATCAGGCACATGATAAGAAATCTAAACATGCAAATGATTAAATTGACTAATAAAATGAGTCACTTTTTCTTAGGACCTTGTCTACGATACATTAAATTAGTCAAGGACACTTGAGGACCTATGTTTCTCTAAAATTTTTGGATGAAAGAATTGGAATGTGTGTGAAAGGAATGAATGGAATAAGGTGGTAAGGTATAATGTCATTACAAGTCCTTGTCATGAAAGGTGCAGAAAAAAACTTAGCTAAAATCCTATGTTCATGGACATAATTACCACATAGGACTCAATTTTCTTTTAAGATGATTCACAAGATCAACCTTAGAATTATAAGTATAAAGACAAGGCATATAAACTTGTTGAGGGGAAATGGAATGGATAATGTCTAAGGAAAAAGTACTACCCATATCACATGTAGTAACTTTGAACTTGGATTGAGTTAAGGAAGAAAATTATTATTGAAAAGAAGAAATTGTTTGAGAAAGGCTAGTGATAGTGGAATCATTGGAGGAGATAGTTGGAAACGACACATTTGACACAATAGGAAGAGTGTATGAATTACTAGAATGTAATGTTCTACAAGTGGGACACTAGGAATCATAGGAGTAGGAAAATTAGGATAAGTGTAAGATATACTATTGTATGAATATTTTGAGGTAGGGAATGAAATAGATGGAACAATCACAAGAAGAAAAAGAATAGGAATAATCATGATATGAGGATTGGATGGTTGAATATATGTAGACACAATAGGTGGAACATATGTAGGAGTGCTAGATATAGGAGTAGAAATATATAAGTAGGGATCAACACTAGTGTTAGGTGGAACCATTCTCATTTCAAATACAAATTGAGTCAATGAATTAGCATGTGAATGGAAAAGGTGAGTAAGACCATACAAAATATTAACACCATGTTCATGATTATGTATCCCTTAATAAAGGGCATCAAATACATCAATAGTATCATTATTGTGATTCTCTTGAATAAGAAAATCACCTTCATCATGAGATGAATAGGAAGATTCATTCTCCATATAAGGATTAGTCTTATGGGAAACCAAAGAGTCTCCTAGGTTCCTAAAGAGAGGAGAAGATTATTCTTGATCAAAGGAAGCCATACGCCTATGACTTTTGCTAACATGAATATTATAGGTAGGAGTTAAGGCAATGGATTTCATTTACAAAGAAAGGTAAGAGGAAGATCACACAAAGGTAATCTAACCTTGATGTATGAACCAAATCATAAAGCACACTATGTAATCCAATTAACGTAAATACATACAATATAAAAAAAGAAAAGAAGAAGATATATTTAACAAGATAACACAATCCAACTATGAAATACAATTAGGATGCAATAATCTAACACAAAAGCCAAAAGAAGGGGTCAAGAAGTTAGGTTTAATAAAATGTAAAATGTAAAATGTGGAGATATAAAAAAAGGTCTCAATTACTTAACATTTTTGGGGGTTTTACAACCTTATACCTCAAAATAAAGTTAAGGAGATTGATCCTTTATAATGTAGGATCATCAAAATTAGATTTTGTGGACCCTATATTTTACAATATTAGGGTTATGTTTGAGGCATATCTTTTGACCTCATCCTATATTCACATGATGATTGGATTGATCATCTTAGAGTTAGAGCTCTTTTGGTCACTTCTTGTAACATGCTTTTTATTTCTTGGGTAGACTTTGGAGATTATTTCTATGAGCTTCAAGTTGTGGGAGTTAGCTTATGCGATCTTAAATTTGGATCATTGGATGATGTGTTGGCCTATGTCTAAGGCCACATAATGTTATCTTATTTATTAAGTTAGTTACAAATGTAAAGTCGGGGCATGTCTTAAGTGTTATTTAATCTATTAGGCTGACTTGTGGCTTGCTAGCTATAAGTATAGAGTCTTGAGATGTCTAGAGTCATTCAATCATTTAAAACCTTGAAGTAGCTAGGAGTGTATATATGAAATGTGGGCCTCGTATCCTCACACACACTTCAACATGGTCATTATCTGAAAGATCGTCTCAGAATGAATATGAGATTATTCATCTAAGTAATCCAACAGTTTGACTTGTTGCCTTCTAACTAGAAAGATTTTTCCTTTGCTCTCAGAATGAGAAGCAGACAACCAGACCTCTAGAATGAAGGATTTTAAGCTATATGAGATATGCAAAATTAATCTATATATATGTAATATTGTTCTAAGAATAAGAAAAAGAAATTAATCTAAATGGATGCATTATTAAACTATATGAGATTGATATGCAAGGATATTCAACTAAGAATGCAAGAGAAAATGAGCATATATTCTAACATAAGTTTGATGCAAATTCAAATCAACCTTCCTAATGAGGAGTCGAAGGCTTCTTAAATAGAACCCCAGAATCAACTGATGATCGAGATTAATCAGAATGGACGATCCAAATTGAAGGTGAGGCTCTGTCATAATGGAAAATTCCTTAAGAATAGGAAGTTAACTAGTTGCTATTGAGTGTAAAAAGGAGTAAACTAATTTAATTTGAAGTGGAATAAGGAGTTAACTAATTTAATCCCTTTTCTAATTTTAGTTCACCTAGAGTTTCCATTTCTGAACTAAAGACAAGATTTGGAGAGAATATTTAATTTAATAAAATATAATATGACCTCATAAATGGATAAAATTTAATTAATTGTATAATTAAATTCATTATTTAAAAAGAGGAAATATCTTATTAAATCAAATATATTTAATTCCTTTATACATTAGCTAAAGGGGTGTATTTAATTTAATTAAAGTATGAATACTTATAATTAATTAAATTCAATTAAAAGGTTAATTTAGCCAATTTAATGAATATTCAAGAATTAATTAAAGTAAGTGATCAATACAGATTAATGATTTTCTACATTTGACACTTAAGTCAAGTAGAGCCTATTAGAATTAGAATTGCCTCGTAAAATAGGACTTAGGAATAATTGAATAGACCATAACTAGTTTAGCATGACAATATGCTAATTTTGGGGTATTACAAGGAGCATCTTAAGGGATGAGAGATAGGAGTTGGATCTTTACATATTAGGATTGCATTGTATTCTTATTTGTAATGACCATAACTAAGAACGCCTTATAGCTCAACATATTGTATGCAAATATTATGATAATATTATGAGAATATATGTTGTTTTGGATTTGAATTTATATGTTATTATTCCTTTTCTACTATGTGTTTATTTATTGGGAGATAGATCACCTGCAAGGGGGATATGAACCTTGCACAACATCAAATGGTATCAAAGAAGAATTTGATCTTGTGCTAGTTGTGTGGTGGTTTGATTGTCTATGGAGCCCTAAATTTATTTATTGTGAGGTGATAGATCACACTTCTAGATCACAATTGTAGAGGACTTTCTAATGAATTTTTTTGGTTGTGAAACCTTGATATAAGAAGATGGATTTTTCCTTGAGTGAATAGATCATAAAATTATGGTGGTTTCAAACTATGGAAAGTAGATCATCAACTGTGAGGCAATTGGAGTCTTGCAATCAAATTACCGATGTGAGGAAGTTGCACTTTGAGAGGAACTTGATGGATAACTTGGATCTATTTTATGTTAATCTCAAATCAGTTTTGACATATGAGTGACAATATAATAAAGTCTTACTTAGTTTATTTTGAACAATTAATACATACCAAGCATAAGTTGTCAGATAGTATATGCCGAGAAACATATATTGAGTATGTAACGAGTAACTAGTAAGTGTCGAGTTACTCAAGTGTTGATTAGATAGTATGTGTTGAGATATTGAGATGTTGAGTGATCAGTGGATGCCAATTCATTTAGAGACCAAATTACATCATTAAAGTTACAGTTGATGCTGAGCATCAGGGACTTCAAGTACCAAGTTATACAGTTTTGATATAGTTGTTTGTAATGGTACAAACTTGTAAGTAAAACATTTTTGGGATATTTTAAGGATTCTTTTATGATCTTTTGTGATAAGAACAGATCTTAATTGTGAATCCCTATGCATTAAATGCACCCAATCAAGAAAACGGAAGGATTAGGAAGAAATAAGGGAAGGATTAAGTAGCAATATGGTTGGATCACTATTGTTAATTCATACCTAACCCTAAGTCACCTAGGTCTTCTTAAGGAGGATGGACCCTAAATTTTTTATAAATGTGTAAGGAGAAAGGAGAGAAGTTTTTATACAAAAACAAAGAATTCATGGTGACTAAGGAGTTATAATTTGAGTTACATTGTCTTTTGCGTCCCATGTCAATTTTTTGAAAACATTATATTTTTGGAAAGCTAGTTTATTCACCTTTTTAGAAATGTTACCTTTTTCCTTAGATTCTAGCCCCTGCTCTTTTTATCATGTTTTTGGCATTTTTTCTCTATGGTGGATATCTTGGGTGTTTTGAGTTTCAAGATCATTTTCCTAACATGGTTTCTTTTGTTTTGGGCTGTACTAATTTTTATATCATCTTTTTTTCCTTTTTGATCATTATAGACATCATTTGTAAGAACTTTTATAAATACACACTAAGATAAAGTGCCACTCTTGCATCTAGGGTTCATGAATGTTGTTTTTGAGAGAATTGTACTTGCACTCTTTTTATAAAGCACCATGGGGGGATAGTTGTTTGCTATTTTTGTCCTTCTTCCTTTGTCAAGTGAGTGTCCCTTCCATGACATTAGCCCCATGCAACGTTGGTGTGGCCATGTCTTTATAGGTATTTTTACCTCTTCCTCTCTCTTTAATCTTGATTCTATTTGTAGAATATTTTGGCCCACCTTCTCAGTTGTCTATCATCTCACCTTGTCTGCATTAAGGGGGGGTTATGCTATTGTTCTAATGCATCCATGGTTCAATGGTTTGATAGTGTGAGCTATGTATTTAGTGGTTGATCCTATATATGAGTCAATTGTAGTGGCTGGCTACCTATGCATTTTGGTGAGATGGGTCATCTATCATATAGATACGCTCAGTTCATGCCTTCTTCTTCTATTAAGGTTCTTCAGATCAATAGTTTCTTTATGATGGTAGAATTTTTAGTTTCTTCATGCTTTAGTGATGCTCTTCATGATCACTCATTGTTCCTATTTTAGGGGTCATTCCCCTAGTTTGAGGCTTCTTCAGTTCTTCACTCGGTTTACCTCTTTTTGGGGGAGGGTTTTTCCCACATGGTTTTCTCTCTTTCCCCATTTTTAGAGGTTGCATTTCTTTGCTTTGTACATGGGTACCTAACATGGCCTCATTACCAAGACCCATTCTACATTTCATCTTAGTTTTTCAAGCTTAAGACATCCCCCTAAGTTACACTTAAGGGGGGGTGTTAGAGTAAATAAATAAATAATTATTAATTATTAATTATATTTACTTAAGCTTACTTAGGTTAATGCATTTATTTAATATTTAGTATTTAGTAGTTGTAGTGATGAGTTGTTGACAACATGGGAGTTTGTTCCCTTCTAGCATGTTCCACCTTTTTTTGGAAGAGTGCTTAGATGTCAACCTTATCTTCTATCTCTTTCCAGCTTGTTCTACAAGCTCCCATGAGGCCTTTATATTCAAGCTCTCTCATTGTATTTTCTCATTGCATTTTCATTGTAAATACATTTTCATTGTTTTGCAATATGTTCTCTCTCATGTCTATTTAGGGTTTTTCCAAGCTCCATCTCTTCCTTCTTGGTTTCCCTTCGATAGGTTATTTGCATGCAAGTGATCTTGGTGAGTTGTGAAGTTGGATTTTATCAAATCCTATAGAATACACTTTATTACTGTAGTAGTGAAGATTTGTGGGTGTCATCTCCACCCTAGATTTACCTTCTCCTTAGATGGTTTATGGGTAACCAAATATCTTGTGTCATACATGTGGTTAATGTTTTACTTTCACTTTATGGATGTATATGCTTAATTTGGTATTTCAGTTTATATGCATAGATTGTGAGATGGATGTGTGGTGAATGATTTTTGAGATTGAAAGTTTTAATTTTTGATTCACCCCCCCCCATAGTCTACTTCCCTATTGCATTTCCAACATTTTGGGCTAAGTTTAATCACATGATTGAAGAGTTGATGAATTATTGTTTGATTTGACATCTACCTATCATCAAGAGAGTTTTCTAGATGATTATAATGACTATTTAGAGAAGAAGACACTTTACTAATGAGGAAGAGGTAAAGGTTGACTTCACTAAAGTTTATGAGGTTTGTGTTGGTTTTCATGAGAAGATGGATGGACCTAGAATTCAAATTGCAGAGAATTGATGTTGAGATGTTTTTTGTGGAAATGTGCTCTGCTAGGGTTTGTGCAACTTCTATTTGACCCCTTGCTAGTTTGTTGCCTTGACCTTCTTTGACTCAGTAGTTGATGCTAGAGCTAGAGTTGCTACTATGGGAGAGAATGGCACCACTGAACAAATGTCTGCACAAGTTTTTTCTCAAGGTGTTCCATGAGGTAATTCCTCTCATAATATTATTTTGAATATCAAGGATTTTGATAGTACATGCAACTAGTTAGAGCCAAAAACCCTTATTTAGTATTTTATGGGCCGCATTCCTTCTGAAAGCATGTTGTGAGATTAAGTTTCCAAGGTCTGGACACCTCAGCGTGTTTTCCTTGAAGGCATGCAAAGTCTTACCAAAGGATTTTTCCTTTTTTTCTTTGGCACTTTAGGCCAAGCTAAACATGTGTTTGTTCAAGGTTCCTAAACTATTAGCTCCTCCCTCTTTGTTTTTCAATGTTGGTCATGCAATTTTTCCATTTTAGATGATAACAATCTTAAGGTGTCTATTTGGGTGGAATTCCATGGCTTGCCTATCCATGTTGGTCCTTTTTGTCAATCATTATGCAAATTATCGACAAGGTTGTATGCCTTGAACCTGACAAGTTTTTCAATGCTTGGTCCCAACAGAGGGTTTATGTTGAGGTCAATCTCTCTTGGGACCTCAAGGGTTCTGTGGATATCTAGATTGGTGGTACCACCTTCACTCAAAAGGTAATTTACCTTAACCTTCTAAATACTTGTTATTGGTGCCAATTTATTGAGAACAAGATTAATGACTACCCTTTGTTGGACTGAAACCACCCACCCATCATAGAAGCCAAGCCAGTTGTAGTTGTGGTGAAAAAAAGGTAAGGGCTCAAATGTAGCTAAGGTAGACCCTTTTCTTGTGGATATGGATTGACCAAGCCCAAGAATTGTTCAACCAGAGCCTTCAATTTTTTTGCTCCCTTTGCCTCCTATTTTGAACCCTACCATGTAGGGGATAGTGGGAGGTCACACTCCTAATCCTTGACTATTATGGATTTGAGCACCAAAAGTGGAATCAATGATGTCAAAACAAACTCTTCGTAGGTCTCGCAACCTAGATGGCCATGATGAGTATTTTAATAATGGGAAGGAGATCCGAAGAGTAATTTCTATTGATGAATCTTCATTTGATGCTCCAAAATATTTGCATAAAAAATTCTCCTCTCTTGGAGATGAGGATGACGTGAAAGCTAGTTTACAATGAATTGTCTCTCATGGAATGTGTGGGGGTTGATAGACCTACTTAGAAAATATTCGATTTGTGACACCAAGCATAGGCTTGGTAATATTGATGTTCTTTATATTCAAGAAGTTAAATTTACTAGGTTTTTACTCACCTCATCTTGTACTATCATATGGCTAGATAGCACCATATTTGCTTCCCAACATTAGGCTAGTCGAGGTGGAGTTGTTACTCTTCTCTCTCTTTGTTTACTTTCTTATGTTATTTTTCATGGTTCTAACCCATTGCATAGGTGGTTTAGATTTTTATATCTCTTCAGAATCATTGTTTTGGTATTGCTAATGTTTATGCTCCTAATGATGTTTTTGAATGATCATACTTGTGGTGCTGGTTGGAAGATAATTTTTCATTTGTGACTTGTGTCTTTTATGGAGATTTCAACATGGTAGAGCTAGCCACTAACAAGGAGGGAATTTTGCCTTTTAGATGGGTAGTTGGCAAACATGAGGCTTAGTTTTATATGAAAAACAAGCTAGGTATTTTTGATCCCAATGCTAGCCACTGCCATATGGATGGGGTTTGGCATACATTGTCCAATTTTTAATTTGGGTCTAATAGAGTTTCAAAGAGACTTGATAAGGCTATGATTTATGTGCAGTATTTTTTCTCTTTTTCCCACAAGTATGCCTTACCTATCACTCCTTTTCCAAATGTGACATTGTCCAATCACTCCCCTGTTATTTTTTCTATCACTTGGCAAATAGCTCAACCCCATCTTTGTAAAACCCATTTTTTCCTCAAAACCTCATTCTAATCCCATCCTCCCACTATTGCCCACATTCTTCAAGTGCGAAATCTTGAGACTCAAACCCATACAAATATTGGGTGGATTCAATGGTGGAATGATGTCATTCTCTGTACTGCAAGGTTTGTTTGCATTTACAATAGATAGTTGGAAAATTACCATAGAAAATCTTATGAAGCCACTACCAAAGATCTGCATACGACTTCCAAAGCTCTTTCCATGAATCCATTTGATGCAAATCTCTAGATTAGGCTTGGCAGTCTTCAGCACTAGAAGCAATTTGTAGAGAGCTACACTGCTAGAGGAGCTTAGATCAAAGCCTCTCCATTGGTTAGAGGTTAGCAATAAGGCTTCCATGGAATTTTTTAATGTTGTGCGGGATCACCATTCTGCACTTGGTATCAAGCACATCCATGAAGATAATCAAGTCTTTACTAATATACCAAATATTCTTTAGGCTTTTGTGCACCATTATGAGTAGGTTTTCATGGCTCAAGGGCCTTTTGTTGTGCATCACAAAGCTCTTAAAGAATTCCTTGTAGTTACTCCCAATTGACTTGCTCCTAAATAATATGCCTTTTTTGATAAAAAATTAATGCTTGCAAACTTAAAGGAAGCTATCATTTCCAGGGCTACTGACAAGGTCTCTAGTTGTGATGGCTTTCCTTGTGAATTCTACAAAATCTTGTGGGATGATATTGGTCCTAATTTGCTTTAGGTTTACCATAAAGCTTTCAATTCTAATTCCCTAAGAAGCATTATCTATAAGGAAAATATTAAATTCATACCTAAAGTTGGGGATCCTGAGAAAATTTACAATAGGAGATCCATCACATTGTTGAATATCTCCTACAAGATCAGTGTCAAAGCCCTCTCTCTCAAAATTCAACATTTTCTTCCTTAGATTGTTCAGCTAGAATAAACTAGTTTCATTAAATCCTGCTATATTTTGGACAATGTCATTGTTGATTGGGAAGGCATGCAATGGGATAGGCAATCTAAGTAGTAGGTCTTATTTCTCAAAATTGACTTTCCCAAATCCTATGGTCAGATCGAGTGACCCTTTATTTTGGCTATGTTGTAAGCTTTGGGGTTTGGGCTAGTTTTTTTGTAGCATGTGTAGATGCTTTTTGGGGATGCTTCTACTTGCATTTCCATTAATGGGAAGCAATCTAAAGCTTTTGGGATTTACAGATCTATTTGTCAAGGTTTCCCTCTTGTGCCTTCTCTCTATGTGCTGGTAGCTGAGGGATTTGGCTATCTTCTTGACATGCCATTTCTCACAGTGTAGCTCATGGTATTTCTCTTCCATAACCTTCTATATAGCTTTTTAATGGCCATTTTTTTGATGACTCTTTCCTTACTTTTCTTGAGGATGAGGATAATATAGCCAATGCCTTGTAGTGCTTGGATACTTTCTACCTTGCTTCTAGGTCTACTATTTAATGGCATAAAACCCTTTGTTAATGACAATCCTTCTTTCCAGGCCCTCAGTGGCTTCAACAACACGGGTGGAAATGGGTCCAACATGGGGAAATATTCAAATTCTTGGGCATTCCTTTCACTTTTCAAGCCTCCCCTATGGAGTTGTGAAATGCCGTCCTTGCCAGGATTGAGAAGAAGCTAGAATATTGGATCACTAAACCACTTTCTCTTACAGGAAATTTTCAAATTTTCTCTAAAGTGCTTGTTGCCACCCATGTGTACTATTCTTTGTGGTAGACCCTTTCCAAACTTTCTTATCTCAAGCTGGAGCATCTCCTCCAGGACTTCCTCTAGGGTGCTAATGCTATGCATTATGGCTTTCACAGAGTTGCTTGGGATTATTACTGCTTACCCACAACCTCAAGGGAACTCAGGTTTCTTTCCACTCAAAAATAGGGGTTTTTCCTCTCTGCCAAATGGGTCATTTAGGATCTCATTGGAGATGAGGCCTAGCAAATTCTTTTAAGTCACTGCATTTCTTCAAGATTATGGGTTAGCTGACCTACCTGGAATGGTATTATTTATCAGACCCTTCTTCTGACTCCTAAACTTGTTTAGATTTAGGGTACTTTTTTTTAAGAGTGTTTGGGAAGCCTAGGGAGCTCTCAAACCATGGCTTTTTTGGTCTAGTAATGGGTTCAAAGATGGGCTCCCGATGAAGTAGCAAAACCTTTGGTGGTCTCCTTTGTTAGCCACTCAAGGTGTTCCTTTAGCTAAGATTCAGGGAGCTAGTGCTTAGTGTTTATTCCTCAGGGGTATTAAAACTCCCAAGGAATTATTTTTCTAAGTTACTATGAGCCTTCACACTTGGGAGGATCTGTAGGTTTAGTTCAAGCTCATCCATACAGATCAACAGATAGTTGATCTTCTAGTTTTTGTAGTGCTTCGTAATCTATTAGACAAGATTGGTATTTACTCATCTCGCCCTTGGCAGAAGGATTGGAAGTGGTATTCTAAAACTCCTATGGCTGAGTACAAGCCCAAATTGGGGTATCGATGGTTGGTGCCCCATGTTTTGATGGTTGATACCCTCAACTAGTGTTGGCATTTGTGTTCTTCTCATAAGACTTGGAGTCTTAGATTTACTACTATCTAGAGTGCCATTATGGAGCCAAAAATTTCTCACTTTTCCTACTGTCTCCTCTTTTAGGGCTTGTCTTTGGGCCCTTAACTTTGGTATTTGGGAGTTCTAGATCCTAGATGCCCCTTTTGTGGCTAGCCCAAAATCTTCTTGCACATTTTTTGGTTTTGCAGGCAAGCTTAGAGATATTGGGTCTGGATTCATGACTTTCTCAAGCCTTTCCACCTCGAGGAGTTCACCCTACATATGGTGGTGCTAGGAGATCTACCCAAACTTCCTTTTAGATATGCCTAGATTTGGCATGCTTTCAGAATGGAAATTTTGTTTACTATTTGGATGGACCAAAATGTAATTTTATTATTTCACAACTTTCTTGATATTCATATTTCTATGTACTCTAAAGCACGTATTTGTAAAAATGTCATGATGTAGATTCAAGTGTAGAATGAAAAAGTCATTCTAGAGGTGGCTCACCTATAGGAGCTACTTTCTCATTGAGGAAATGTGCCATGTACAATTTCTCATGTGCCTTTGGATTTAATTTAATTTTTGGTGATCGTACTCCTCCTCATGGTCATCAACAAAGTTGGAGCAGATCTACATGCTTCTTGTACACTCCCCAATTATAGCCACATCACTACTCTCCTAGTGGTGGTTTTGATGGTGGTCATTTCCACTTAGCCTCACCTCCATGGAGGTTGGGCTTAATCTAGTCCCTGATGGCTCCCCCTAGCGCCTTTGTTACAAGTTGGTCATTTGTAAATTGCGATCCTAAGTGGACTTTCCCTTAACTAGAATTAGTTATCTCCCCATCTAAGCCTCAGGGAGATAAAGATGATGATATTGATGCTACTACTACTGATGATTGGGCTCCCCGTAAGCAAACCATTAATGTCAAGTACTTATGGGGTTCTGATGATAAAGACCCTCCTTTGGCTTATACTACTCTCACTGCCTAAGCCTTTATGCTTTTCTTTAAACAAATTTTTTTTTATGACTAGTTTCTAATTTGGCCTTGTGCCATTTGAACTTGTAGGGTGATCATGAATATGCATCTTAATATTATAAATTAATGGAAAGGTCTATTTATCAAAAAAAAATATTGTAGAGCACCTTATTGTGGACAATGATATTATTGATTATGAGATTTGCATTTGTTATAATGTAGACTTACATATGGATATGGACTTGGATATCATTTTTGATCTAACTTTAAATTATTTTACTTATATGGTTGAGGAATGTATTATTTTTTATGTGCATTTACTTACTGTTACATGGTTTTCATGTTTGAGGATATCACTAATGTTGGTTGTGATTAGTTATATAAATTATTTGTGGAGCATTATGTTGTTTAGTATGTTCCTATGAATGAGCATGTTGATTGGGTTTTTGAGGTTCATATAATTTTGATATTTGAATGGATGAAGTATAGATGGTTGATGTTCATATTTGTACTTTTGTCTAAGAGGTAATGGAAGCCTTTGGTGAAGATGAAGTTGAGTGCATATATTTCTATTGGTATCAAAGTGCAGGACACATTTTTCTATTTACCCTAGAGTCTAATGTATGAGAATTGAGCTTAGATTTTGTGGATTCTATGTTCTACAAGCTTAGGGTTATGTTTGAGGCATATATTTGGACCTTGTCCTATGTTTTCATAATCATTGGATTGATCATTTTGGAGTTATAGCTCTTCCAATGGATGTTGGTAACATGTTCTTTATTTCTTGGGAAGACTTTGGAGATTATTTCCTTGAGACTTGATTTTTTGGAGTTATCTTATGTGATCTTAGGTCAAAATCATTGGATGATGTGTGGGCCTATGTATAATGTTGCATAATGTTGAGTTAGATATGATTGTAAACCTGTGGCCTCTCCTAAGTGTTATTTAATCTACCATGACAACTTATATCTTACTAGGCATAAATATAGAGTCTTGAGATGTCTAGAGTCATTTAATCAGTTGTAAGTAGAGTAGTTATGATCATCTTGAGGGATAATAGATAGGATTTTGACCTTTTCATATGAGGATTTAGTTGTATTCTTTTTTTTAATGGCCATAACTAGGAAGGCCTTACAACCTGACATATTGAATGTAAATCTTATGATGATATTATCAAAATATAGGTTGTTTTCGATATGAATTTCTCTATCATTATTCTTTTTTTCTTCTATGTGGTTGTTTTTTGGGGCTAGGTCACCTCCAAGGGGGTAAAATTGACCTTTTATTGAATCAATTTTAGTTCCAATTCTAAGGTAACTAGATCTAAGAACATTAGTATGATCCAATGATGAAGTAGAACTAACACAAATAAAAAATCTAACAATATAGAATTAGAGAAAGATTACAAGAAATTTTAAACCCTAATGTAGTAGGATATATGAAGTGCAATTATGAATATAGATATGGAAAGTAAATGTTGTGAAATGAAGAAAGAAAATAAAGGACTCACATTGATTAGTGAGGTGGAATATTTGATCTAATTTTCTAGCTTTTGTAAAACTCCAAATAGTAAGTAATCTGGATCCTAAACCTAAAACAATGAGATTTTTCAAACCCATATATTTCTCAGCATTATGGTAAAGTTGACCTAAGGCAATATTGTTGAATTGGAAAGGTCCTAGTGCATACCTACTTGATAGTGTCCACATTTGGAATAGTATATGAATCTCCAAATTTTTGTGTAAAGGGTGTTCAACATTATTTTTCCTTTCAAGATCCATAGGTTGCAAGAAAAATATAATTTCTTGTTGATGGGGGGTGGGGTTTGCTTGGCAAAACCATAGATTAGGAATCAATATTTGAATTAAAAAATTAAAATGATGGAAATATAAATTAAATGCACAAATTCACTTTACAATAATAAGATATCTCTGTTAGCATGAATGCTGATGATACTACATTGGGGGAGTATCCTGAGCATTGGAGAGTATTGATATGTTGCATTCATGTCTTTGTTTTTCATTGATGTTGAGATAGCATCACTTCTATAAAGACTAGTAGATTAGTAGATAGAGATCTTGATGTTATAGACAATGTTTTGATTGTCTAGTCATGTGTAGTTATGGACATGCACAACACTATGTCCTGATGACATTGTTGAGTATGCAGAGTCTAAGTCAATCATGTATAAAATTTGTACCTAATTTATAGAGAGTGGTTCAGATATAGAGTATTGGGAAAGAAGTTCTTGATGTTTTTAAATCTATCTTACATCCCAAATGTAATGAAGTGATGTGTAGTTAGGTAGTGACAAAGGACAAACATGTGATGATGTCAGTGAGTGTGCAAACCTTGGTATCAGGCATATGCTTTTTTGTATAGATAGTAAGCTAACAGTGCTATTGTAATTGTAATTAAATTAACTATCTTATTTTAATTAATTGTGAAACCCTCAAAGCTGAATCAAGGAATTATTATGAAGATATAGTATAAAGGAAAGATGTTTTCCTTGATTGAAAAGTGTATAGAATATGATTAAGATCATTATTGAAGTGTGAATTATGAAAAGAAGCAGAGTGCTTATTGAATTCATGTAAGAGATCCAAGGGATTATTAGATATGTAGTTCAAGATATTGTTAGAAGATATGAAGGAGTAGAAGTTTGGTTGATAGGACAAAGACAGATGAAGGAAGTATAATTCTATTCTATTATTATGCGAGGAATAATAAATAAAGCATTTGGAGAGTGGGTTCATTGGTCTTTGAAGCTATTTGTGCAGTGGATCCACTTGTCTTCCACAACTCCTAATAGGTTTGGTATGACTCCTAATAGGGTTGAAATCTCTTAACATAGATTAAAAGTCTCCTAACAAGGACTCATATGTACTGAATGTTGTAATAGACTCCTAACAGGGTCTATCCTCTAAAAAGGAATATTTATATTAGTACATCATCTTGTGGGTACCATCCCCACCAAGGTTTTCCCTCTGATCAATGATTTTCTTAGTTAACATATTTGGTATTATTGTGTATAAGTATCTTGTTGTGGTTACATTTTACATTACTCATATGGTTAAGATTGTTTAAAGTTTTTATTTGTGATATTACTTGGATGTTTGATTCACCCCTTGTCTCAATTATATTAGTGAACTATATATTTTAACAATTGGTATTAGAGCATTAGGTCCTTGATGAAAAATCTTAATAGTTTTGGGATATCAATGGAAAATATGTTCAGGAAGGATAGTCCAAGATTTGATGGGGCCAACTATGATAGTTAGAAGGAGAAGACGAAGACTCATCTATTGTGCACTGGGTCTAGGATATTGGACCTTGAAAAAATGTTAGAAGATAATCATTAAAGAAGATGAGCTTGAAGGTTGCAATTAAGTAGAGAGATATCTATTCATGTGTAACATGAGAGAAAGAGAAGCCCTACTGACAACACTTCTAGAGAATGAGTATAGTAAGGTAAAATCACTTGTAACATCTCATGAAATTTGGAAAGATATAGAGTCTACTTTTGAAGGTGATGATCATGCAAAAAGAATGAGATTATAGAATTGGATATGCACATTTCAAGATGCTAGAATAATGGAAGATGAATCTATAAGAAGTTATATTGGTAGAATATCAGAAATGGTTGCAAGTATTTTGTCTCATGGTGGAACCAAAGAAGATGATGAATTCATATGGAAGATCTTGAAAAGTTTGACACCATCATTCAAGCCAACATAGTAGATGATTCAACTAGTGATGCATTGCACTAAGGATTTTACTAAGGAAACATTACTTCGAAGATTAGAATTAGCTAAGTAGATCTGAGACAATCTAGAGAACTTGTAAGGGTCAAAACAATATTTAGTGCCCTAAACATTTGACCTAATTTGACAAGGAGTGCAAGGACTCATGGAGATTTTACTGGAAACAATAGAGCTAATGAAGAAAAAAAGATTGAGGAAGGAATAGCCCTTCTGGTGAGAAGAGAAAAAGATGGTAAGAAAATCTTTAAATGTTAGACTTGTAATGAATTTGATCATTATGCATCTAAATATCCTAAAAGAGAGAAAAAGTATAAATATAAGTTTAACCCTACAAGAGATAGAGATATAAATTGTTTGTATGTAAATGAAGATGAAAAATTTGATGAGAAAGGTCAAAGTGAATCTGATGATGAATTAGGATTTGTGGCTATCAAGGAAGATGATCTTGATAGAGAAATTAGAGAAGAAAGAGATCTACTTACCCAAGTGGAAAAGAAGTTTGATTGGATAATTGAAAGTGGTTGTTCACATCACGTGACTGGTGATATGCATAAGTTTTTCAAGTTTAAGAATCATGATGGAGGTATTGTTAGAGTTCGTAACAATTTAGCCTATCATATAATATGAATTGGTGATGGTAAAACTAAAATTGATGATGTCTATTTTGTTAATGGATTGAAGCATAACTTGTTGAGTGTTGGACAATTGATGGACAAAGCTTGTAGTTTACTGAGAAGACGTATACTATCAAAGACAAATATGGTAAGATGATCATAACTAACACTAAATCTAGAGGTAATATATTTTAGTTGAATCCTATTGTGATGACATGCTTGGTAGCTAAAGTGGATAACAGTTGGTTGTGGTATAGAAGATTGTGTCACATAAAATTTGATAACATTGTGAAGGTTAGTAGCACTTTTGCACTCATAGACTTGCCTAAGATTGTTAAGCCTACTAATGTTGTGTGTAAGGAATGTATTTTGGCTCAATAGAAGAAAATATCACTCCCTAGAAAGAAGTTCACTACCATAGAGAAGTTGGAGATCATTCACATGGATCTAAGTGGTCCTTCTAGAACAAGAGGATTCTATGGTGAAAGGTATTTTATGATTTTTTTTGATGATTTCATTAGAATGATGTGGGTAGCATTTCTTAAAGAGAAATCTGAAGCTTTTAAGAAGTTTAAGATATTTAAGAATAGAGTTGAGAATGAATCTTGTGTTAAGATTAAGTGTTTGAGACCTGATAGAGGAGGAGAATTCACCTCTAGAGGATTTAATATGTTTTGTGATGAAAATGGAATCAAAATATAGCTATCTACACCTAGAAGACTTGATCAAAATGGGATTGCTGAGAGAAGAAATAAGTCTTTAGTAGAAGCAGCTAGAGTGATGTTATTTGAGAATGATTTTCTAAGAAATTCTAGAGAGAAGTAGTGAATACATCAATACATACTTTGAATAGTGTTAGATTATGGTGACTGATCAAGTAAGTACTATACATACTCCATAATTCCTCAATGGGGTCTGGGGCTAGCTTGAGCCTTAAGTGGGGGTTTGGAGTGGAGCCCCTAAGAATTTATTTTGGGGCTACTATATTGACATTTTATGGTTGACATGTTGTAACTAATTTTAACACTAAAGTAGAAAAACTACTTGTATAAAAGGGCTTACAGTTAGTGATTATTTCATAAGGTGTGATGCAAAATTGCTTCTTGTAGTAGTACTAAGTTGTAAGGGATTACAGATTGTAATTAGGTTGTAATCACTAGATCATAATAATATTGGATTTTTTGCTTGGTGGACGTAGTCTAGGGTTTGGGTGCACCACATTAAATCTTGGTGTCTTCTGTTCTCTTCTATGCAATCCATTATTTTCTAATATTATTTGTATTTTCACATAATTGTTATTTCTATTTGTGGTATAATCCTAACAAGTGGTATCAAAGACAGGTTTTTTTTAGTTATCCTTTGCAAGAAAGTTTCATGGTTGAGTGGGAGCAATGATAGATGAGGGTAAGTTGAGGGTTGACACGTTAATGGGAAAAACTTTCAATTATGGGAGATGCAAATGGAAGACTATCTTTATCAGAAGGATTTATGGAAGCCATTAGAAGGAAAAACCAAGAATCAGGGATCTATGAAAAATGATGACTAGGATCTTTTAGATAGAAAGGCACTTGGAAGCATTCGATTATGGCTAGCACTATTGATGACATTTAACATTACAAAAGTGAAGATGATAGAAGAGTTGATAGAAACCTTAGCAAAATTGTATGAAAACCCTCTACTTCAAATAAGGTATTTCTCATGAAGCATTTATTTAATATGAAGATGATAAAAGGTAGATCTATTACAAATCATTTAAATGAGTTTAATATTGTTAGTAGTAAGTTATCTTTTGTGGGTATTAATTTTGATGAAGAAATTATGGCTATCTTGATTTTGTGTTCTTTTCTTGAAAGTTGGAATGGCTTAGTAATGAATATGAGTAATTTCATTTATGGATCTAATACTCTAAAATATGATTATGTAATTAGTGTTATTTTTAGTGAGGAAACTTGTAGGAAAACTTTAGATGGATCTACATCTAAAAGTGCTCTGAAGATGCAAAGTCGAGGGAGAATGACTGAGAGAGGAAGTAATTCTAGAAATTATGGGAAATCAAGAGGAAAGTCAAAAGGGAAGATGTCTCAATCAAGAGGACCAAATGACTGCTAGTACTATGGAAAACTAGGGTATAAGAAGAAAGATTGTTGGACTTGAAAGAAAAATGAAAGGGAAAAGCAAGGAGACAAGGAGGAAAATGTGGTAAGTAACAAATTTGAAGGGGATGATTTTCTTCTGTCTTTAGAAAGTGTTGATGATTCATGGGTTTTAGATTCTAGAGCTTCATTTCATGCTACACCTCATAAAGTTTATTTCATTGATTATGTCCAAGTGGATTTTGGACTTGTTTATCTGGAGGATAATGAATCCTATTAGATTGTTGGAAAGGAAAAAGTTAAGATTAAGTTGTAGAATGGGAATCCTTGGCTACTACATGAGGTAAGACATGTTCCAAGACTATGTAGGAATTTAATTTTAGTAGGGCAACTCAGCGATGAGGGTTGTGTAGTTACTTTTAATGACAAAAATTGGAAGGTTTCAAAGGGTTTCCTTGTAGCAGCAAAAGATGTGAAAGTAAGAACCTTATATTTTTGTATAAGTCATATTGTTCCTTCTACTTTAACCATTTAAAAGAAAAATGAATGTTCAAGAATAGATGCTGCAGTTGAGTAGGGAGAACAAATTGGTACTATAGATTCTGATACAACATTATGGCACAATTGGTTTTTGGAATACTTTAGAATAACTGATATCCAAGGGGGGGGGGGGAGGGTGTCTAGATGTATAAATAGAACTTTTGGCAACTTAGTGAACCCATAAAACATTCATAACCATGCATGCATCCATAACGTAATCACTAAAACTTGTATGTTACTATCAAATCAACTTGCAAAGATGAAAATCATAAAACATAATAGATTCATCAACATAGTTGATGCAATGATTTACGTAGAAACCCAATTTGAAAAAAAACACCCATAACATGCTACTTATTTTCACTCTTCTAAAGTGATGCCCCATGAAAGGCCAACCTTGTTAAAGGTTACAATACACACTATTAAATGTGACCCAGTTAAGGGATTTCAATCACCCTATTAGAAGTGAGCCTTGTTAGAGGACTTTAGGCCATTCACTTGGAATGCCACCTAGTTAAAGGATTTTAAAATGACTATTAGGTCAACCTTAATACAAAGGATTTACCCTATACTAATACAATTGTTAGAGATTAATAATAGAGCTTTGATCTGATATAGCTTACAACATCTCTTGTAGATTATAGATCTCTATTCAATCTTCCATTCTATTTGGCTTTCATACTTTGTAGCTCTAACAACTTGTTCACCCTTCAAGAATTCATCTCATTAAGCCTTCTTGCTTAACATGCCATTGAAGATTTTTCTCTTGGGTCACTTGATGAAGCAAAACCCTTAACTCCTTCTTCTCCTTGGGTTTTCACACATGACAACTTTGCTTCATGACTAGACATTCCTATAAATAGAAAATTTAAGATATTTTCCCACTCATTTTCCATCATTCAATTTAGATTTTTAGATTGATTAGGTAGGATACAATGTATCTACCCCATATCTTGTCTCCTCTAGAAACTTCTCCTAAAATCCATTTGAGTTTGCCTAAAAATTGGTTTACATAAATTTTTGTGTGACTAGCTCATCAACCTTATCTTCCTCCTAGGTCACAAGTTTCAAGAAAAAAAACTTGTCGGCTTAGATTCGATGAATCTTTGATCTTTACCAAAATAAATAGCTTGACATTATCAAGCTTCTAATGCTTGACACATACTACATTGCTCAACATCAACTGTAAAGTCACTCATCATCAACTATAGTTTACTAATGCTTGACATCAACTAAATTTTACTCGAAATCAACTGTCTTGCTCAACATCTGCTAAAATTTTCTTTCACTAAGCTCCAATTGAATTTCTACTTGGCTTACACTAACTTTTCTCCACACCTACTATCCACTTAGTCAAGCTTGGAAGACAAACTTTGTGCAACTTGTTCTTCTAAAATTTCTTAGTGTAGCCAAAATTTGTAACCTTAAGTAGATTATCAATACATCATGTCACCACTATCTTAACTGATCCATGTACTTCATTACCTAATCATAACTCAAAATTTCCTCTAGGTTCTTTTGTTACCTCTTATTGATCAAATCATATTCATCAATCAACTAGGTGATAGTACTTAAATCTTCTAAGTAGTTGTCTTACCAAAAATGGCAGGTTTGAAATCAATGAAAAAACAATGATTGAAACACATAGTCTTCTTCAAAAATTTCCCTCTTTCAACAATCTCTCTAAACAATGATCCTTTCTATCAAATTTATACAATCTCCCTCTTTGGAATTGATGGCAAACCAAACTGATCAACCAAGTCAATCAAATGGTGAACATTTTGTTCAACCAAAATGACTAAGTTAAAATAGTAAGACAATACCAAAAAGAAAAAATTATATCAAAATTTTTCCCTCTATCAACAAATTCCATCTTCTAATTAGGTTACAAAACTCTTTCTTATAACTCCCTCTGTGTTTCTTCTTATTGTAGACACCTAAAAACCTTTAGAAAATAAAATATTTTTATTTTTTGAAAAAGTCCTGATGACATCATCATTTATTAATTAATTAATTATTTAATTAATTAATTTATTTTTATGCCATTAAATCCCTTTATCTTAATTAAAAATATTTAATTAAGGAATCCCTCCCAAAAATTTTTAAATCTTATTTAAACATTATTTCCTTATTTATTAATTATTTAATTAATAAATTGACCAAAAAACCCAAAATAAATAAAAAATTTATTTTTTGCCCAAAACTTGGCCAATTTCCTTAAGACCACTAACCTCTTCCAAAATCTTCTAATCCTTCTTTAATTTTGATTAAAGGCTAATCCCATCATTTCCTACCCCTAATCCCAACTCAAAATATTTAATTAAGATTAAATATTAATCCTCATGTTTATTAAAAAAAGTTTTAATAAATATCTCCTCAACCCAAACCCTTGAAATAAATAAAACTTTATTTATTTCCTAAAAATCTAATTTATCCTCATCCTAAGAAGTTCTAGACTCTTCTAGAAAGTCTTCATCCTCATCCTAGGAAATTCTAGACTATTCTAGAAAGTCGTTATCCTCATCCAAAGTCTAGACTCTTCTAGAAGATGTCTTTAAACCTAATCCTAATCCCCTCCTAACCTTGTCACATTCCCTAAAAATGGGTTAAGACTTACTAACCCAAGCCAAAAGTTAACAAATATCTCCTCCTTCACCCACCCTCATTAAATGCCATCCACTTGCCTATCCCTAAGCTAATCCTAAACCATCCTAATCCATCCTCTAATCATTTGCACAAGCCTAAGCAAGCTTAAAACCTTCCTAATCAAGTCCAAGTCAAAATTTCTCTCATCACCCTCAAAATATCTCAACCATAAAACTTTATGAAGTCCACTAGGCCATAAATGACTCTTCCAAGCCCTTTTATTGCTCTTACAAGCCATTATGAGGGTCTTTATGAAGATTTTATGCCTTGAGCCTCCTTTGTTGACTCATCCTTCCCCTTTCCTCCATCCTCTCACCATGTGACATGTGTCACTCCTTGATTGGCTGTAAGGAAGCACAATCCATGTGCTCTCCTCTCATGCAATCTGAGCCCTCCATTAGCTTTTTCCCATCCTTGCATCTTAGCCCTCAATCCCTCAAGCCTCTTGCCTATAAATTGGATCCTTCCCTTTTGCAAAATAACACAATCCATGAAGTAAAGTTATAATGCTATTTTGAGAGCCAAATCCATACTAAAGCCATCTATCCACACCAAAAATCCACAATCATCCATTGAAGCCTTTGGAAGCATATTGAGCATACATCCTATCTATTTAGACAAAGCTACTCAACAAGAGAGCTTCTCATTGAGAGAGCCCATTAATGGATCATATTCTCAATTGAGAGCTCATCTTAGCCTATCTTGAATTTTATGAATTTTATTTAGTTTGTAGAAGCTTTATTTAAATTTGGTTTCTATTAGCATACTAACATTGCTCATATACACTTATATCTCCCTCTTACTAGGTAGATTAGGATTTCTCCCTCTTTCTTTTGTACTAGATTGATTAATAGAATATCTCCCTTTATGATTATACATTTTGGCTCTCTAATCAATGTCCCTCTTTGTTTTGACTCGAGTCTTGATATATTTCTCTGAAATACTTTCTCCTTTTCTGATCAGTAAGTCTCTCTATTTATTCTAACTCTTGACCTATGACTCTTGTCTAGTAGAGTATCTCCCTCTTTATTAGTAATCTCTCCCTTCTAGCCCTTGATCAGTTAATCTCTCCCTCTTTGACAACAATGCCAAAGACATATACCAAAAAATTTATCATCTTAAAATATGCAGATATAAGCTTTTGGACTTTCTTTAGTTTCTTCCTCTATCACCTTGTTTGTGACTAATTTGAAGTTTCAACTCTGTTATTACTTTAGGCAACTCTTAAATTAAGATCCTCTACATCAATTTGTATTATATGAACATTATCTTGTTTGATGTAGGGTACTCCTCTTGTTACTTAAATAGCCTTTGATAGGGATATTACCCCTTGCTTACTTCTTAGATGTTCATAAGCATCCTTAGGTAATGGTTTTGTGAAGATATCAACAATTTTCTCCTTTGTGTTAACATATTCCATCTTCACCTCTTTATCTTGAACTAATTCTCTTAAGTAATGATACTTAATTGCAATGTACTTTTTCTTTGTGTTCATCACTGGATTCTTTGATATATTGATAGCACTTGTATTATCACAATAAAGTATCACTAGTTCTATGATCTCTTTCTTCATTCACAACAACAACATATTCAACTTCAGAAGTAGATTGAAAAGTACACCTTTGTTTCTTACTAGTCCATGTTACTAGTCTCTTGCCTAAGAAAAGTACACCTCCACTAGTGCTCTTTGTATCATCAATATTTCTAGTCCAATCAGCATCATTGTAGGCTCTCAATTCAAACTTTTCATTCTTCTTGTAGTATAGACCAAACTCTTATATTCCTTTTAGATATCTCATTATTCTCTTCATAGCCATTAAGTGATTTTCCTTGGGATTAGCAGGGAATCTTACAACTATCCCTACAAACAATGCAATATCAGGTTTGCTATGTACTATATATTTCAATTTTCCAATCATATACCGATATAATGTTTGATTCACCTTAGCTGAATCATCATTTTTGACAACTTGTGTCTTGTCACCATATGAGTACTTACTAGTTTGAAATCTTCTAATCTAAAATTCTTCAATATTTCTTTGACATACTTTGACTAAGTGATGTATATATAATACTTTATCTGATAGACTTTCAAACCACAAAAAAAATTGATCTCTCCAAACATAGACATTTCAAATTCTTGCTTCATCTAATTTGTAAAATCCTTACATAAAGCATCTTGTCCTCAAAATATGATGTCATCAACAAATATTTCAAATTTTAAAATACCTTTTCCTTTTTCTATCTTTATGTATAGATTGTTGTTATCATCAGTCTTTTTGAATCCAATTTTTACAAGATAAGTATGAAGTCTCTCATACCATGCTCTTGGTGCTTGTTTCAAACCATATAATGCTTTGTGCAATCTACATACCATGTTCTTATTGCTATCATCAACAAAACTTTTTGGCTATTCTATGTAAACTTCTTCTAATATGCCATTCAGAAATGTAGATTTAACATCTGTCTGATAAACTTTGAAACCTTTGGATGTAGCATAAGCAAGTAGAGTTCTTACTCTTATTCTAGCAATAGGGGAAAATGTCTCCCCATAGTCAATTCCCTCTTCTTGTGCATATCCATTTGCAAACTTGTCCTTCTTTGTTCCTTGAGACTTCACGATTCTCATCTAGCTTGTTTCTGAATACCCACTTAGTGCTAATCACATTCTTGTCTTTTGGTCTAGGAACTAGACTCCAAGTTTTGTTCTTCTCTCTATCTATTCAATCTCTCTTCCATGGCTTTGTACTAGTCCACATCTTCTAATGCATCTTTCACTATTTTGGGTTCCTTCATGCTCAAAAAACATGTTTAAGTTCTTAATCTATTTCTTGTCATTGGCTTAGCATCTTTTTTTCCAATGATTTGATCAGCAAGATGATGTCTTTTGACATATTTGGACAATCTTGGCTCAATTCTTGTTTCTTCTTTTTGTCTTCTAGATTTAGAATCACTGTGTAGATCTCTCTTAGGTATCACAACATCTCTTTCATGTGTAATAATCTTAGAAGAAAGATGTGCATCTCCTTCATTCTATAACTTGGTATTTGAATGGACCTTTGTTCCTAAATGCAACTTGGAACTCATAGGATGTGACTCGTTAGTTACTGATACTTGCTATTGATTTTTAACTTGATTTGCAACATCTTCTTCAACAAGCATTCCTTCATAAAAGCATACAAATGATTTGTATTCTTCTAGTTCTTTCATATGTTCAGCCTCATGTACTTTTGTAAATTCATCAAAATTCACATTTGCACTTTCCACAATTTTGTTAGTGTTAGTATTTAAACACTTATAAGATTTACTTTTTGTGGAGTATCCAAGGAATATACCTTCACTTTTTTCATCAAACTTTCCATTACTAACATGTTTAAGAATGTAACATTTACTTCCAAACACCTTAAATTATTTTACATTGGGTGGATATCCATACCATAGTTCAAAAGGTGTTGAATGAGTACCTTTCTTGATTTGTAAATGGTTGAGGGTATATACAATAGTACTTATAGCTTCTCTCTAGTATTTCAGAGCAACATTTTTCTCCATCATGAGTTTTTTGGCATAGTTCATTATAGACCTGTTTCTTCTTTCAGTTATTCCATTTTGTGGAGGGGTTCTAGGAGTAGAAGTCTATCTTTTGATTTCTCTTTCACTAAAGAACATCTCAAACTCATTTTATGAGAATTCTCCTCCTCTATCTGATCTTAAGCATTTTAGACTTTTACCTGTTTCTTTCCCAACTCTTTCTAAGTACCACTTAAACTTTTGAAAAGCATTAGATTTCTATTTCAAAAACATAACTACATCATCTTAGAATAATCATCAACAAACAACATTATGTACTTATCTCCTCTGTATCTTTCACTTTGATTGGTCCACACAAGTCAGTATGAACAATCTCTAGTATTCTTTTATAGGTGTAAGCTTTACTCTTAAAGCTTGACTTTGTCATTTTGCCTAGTTGACATTGTTTGTACACTACATTATCAAGTTTCTTCAACTTAGGCAAACCTCTAAATTTCTTCATGTTATTGATACTAACCAAGTTACCAAAGTTAACATGACATAATCTCTTGTGCCAAAGCCATACATCATCAAATTTTGTAACAAAACATGTAGCATCCTCTATATCAAGATAGAATAGATTACTTCTAGTTTGATCACCTTTTCTAATTAGATTCCCATTTGTATCATATATCTTATTAGTCTTGTTTCCAAATTCAACCTTTCATCCCAATTTATTCAATTGTGTTACACTCAACAAGTTATAGTATATTCCTTCAACATAGTAAGCATTATCACATGAAATATTGTCTGTGAGTTTGATAGAACCTTTTCTCTTTATCAAACATGGTGCATCATTACCAATTCTTAGAATATTTCCATCATAACAATTTAAGATAATGAACTTACTTTTGTCTCCAGTCATGTGATGTGAGCATCCACTATAAATGATCCATCTATCATTTTTGTTCACACAATTCACAAGTGTAGTTGTCTCATCTTCATCAAATTCTTCCTTCATTGTGATATATACCATTTCATCATCATGTTCATCAAAATCATTTCTGATCTCCTCTTTAACAATGTAGCATGACTTCTTGAATTTGTGCTTGTAATCTTTGCTATCATCTTCTCTTCTATTTTTGTACTTATTTCCATCTCTGTAGTTCTTCTTTTGTGTACATCTTGCAACAATATGACCAACCTCATTGCAATTGAAACAAATGATGGGTAACTTACCTTTGAACTTGCCTTTACCTCTATAAAATCTTCTTGCCAATAGTGCTTCCAATTGTTCAACATCTTCCTCATTTGTATCATTGTCACTTGATACATATTTTATCTTTCTCTTCTTCTTCTTTTGCTTCACCTCATCAGAGTCCTTCAATAACACCTTAGCTTTGAAAATAAATTCAAGACTCTTACTTTTGTAATTATCAAAATTAGATAGCTCAAAAGTAGTGAGTCTACCTAATAGACCTTCAAGGGTTAGATCTTTTCGTGGAATATATCTTAGTTCTTGAATTGTAGAAACTCTAATAGCATAAACAAGAAATAATGTTCTCAAGAGTTTGCTTAACACAGTATCATCATCTATGTGACTAGTAGCTCCTCTCATTGCACTAACAAATTATTTTTATTTTAGCAACATATTGAGCAATATTCTCACCTTCTTCCATTCTCATATCATCAAACTTACCTCTAAGAATTTCAGATTTGGCTCTTTGAAAATTTTTGTCTCCTCCATAGATGGTGTGTAGGGCATCCCACATTTTCTTTGCAGCATGACAACATTTGATATCATCAAATTTTGCATAGCATAGGGTTGAGGCAATCTCCAACATTGCATGATTGTGCTCTTTCTCCTTCTTCATATCTTTATCAGTTAAGGCTATGACTAGATCAGCATGTTCTATTGTAATGGTAGATTGTGCATGATCTCCAAGTCCTCCAGTGTGTAGCTTCATCAAACTTTTTTATGTAGGAAAGTTATCTCTATTGAGCTTGGGTACTTCTCTTTTACGCTTCTATTACCTTGAAACTAGTCCATTTAAGTAGATGGCTCTGATATCAATTGTTGGAATACTTTAGAATAATTTGGGGGGGGGGGGAGGGTGGGGGTTAATCAGTTATCTAAGGTTTAGATGTATAAATAGAACTTTTCACAACCTAGTGAACCCATAAAAAATTCATACCCATGCATGCATCCATTATGCAATCACTAAAACTTGTATGTTACTGTCAAATCAACTTGCAAAAATGTAAAGCATAAAACACAACAAATTCATCAACACACTTGACATAATGATTTACATGGAAATCTAATTTGGGAAAAATCACTAGTAACATGATAACTCCTTTTCACTCTTCTGAAGTGATGCCCTATGAAAGGCCAACCCTATTAAACGTTATAATAAACACTGTTAAATGTGACCTGATTAAGGGATTTTAATCACCCTATTAGAAATGAGTCTTGTTAGAGGACTTTAGGTCATTCACTTAGAATTCCACCTGGTTAAAGGATTTACAAATGATTGTTAGGTCAACCTTAATCCAAAGGATTTACCTTAGATTGATACAATTGTTAGAAAGTAATAGTAGAGCTTTGATCTGATATAACTTGCAACATCTCTTGAAGATTACAAATCTCTATTCAGTCCTCCATTCTGCTTGGCTTTCATACTTTGTAGCTCTAGCAGCTTGTTCACCCTTCAAGCATTCATCTCCTTAAGCCTTCTTACTTAACGTGTCATTGCAAATTTTTCTCTTGGGTCACTTGATGAAGGAAAACCCTTAATTTCTTCTTCTCCTTGGGTTTTTGCACATGACAACTTTGCTTCATGATCAAAAATTCCTATAAATAGGAAATTAGGATATTTTCCTTCTCATTTTCCATCATCCAATTTAGGGTTTTGGATGGATTAGGTAAAATACAATATATCTACCCCATATCTTGTCTCCTTTAGAAAATTCTAGAATCTATTTGAATTTGCCTCAAAAATGGTTTACATAAATTTATGTGCTGCTAGATCATCAACCTTATCTTCCTCCTTGTTCACAAGTTTCAAAAAAATAAACCTATTAGCTTAGATTTGGCAAATCTTTGATCTTTAACATAATGCAACAATTTGGCATTATCAATCTTTTGATCATTGACACTTACTACGTTGCTCGACATCAATTGTAAAGTCCCTTGGCATTAACTATAGTTTACTAATGCTCGACATCAATTATACTTTACTTGGCATCAACTGTTGGAAATGATTGAAAAGATCATGAATGAAGAATGATGGAATTGGTAAAGAATTTTTTCAATCATTGTTTTGTCATTGATGTCAAACTTGCTACTTGTAGGAATGAAAATTTCTTAAGTGATCCAAATACTATCAATTGGTTGATTGGCAAGGAGGAGGCAATGAATAAGATGTAACTAGAGCACCTAGAGAAAGGTTGAAGTTATGATGTTGTAATGAAGTATAAGGATTAGCTAAGCCATTGATGAAATAGTGTATTGGTGACATACTCTAAGAGGATTGACACACTGAGACACATGAAAGATGTAAGGTTTAACTAAGTCATTTGTGAAGCCTAACTAAGTTCATTTGAGTGAGTTAAGAAAGCTAGTTAGAGCCAAGAAAATTCTTAGTTGAAGCCGAGCAAGTTCAACTTCAGCGTGTGTCAAGCAATCCTTCAGGTGCCAAGTAACACAATAATTTTTTAGGTGCCAAGTAATTGTTCAAGTGCCAAGTAACTCAGGAAAAGACTTCGGGTGCCAAGCATCAGAAAAAAAGGTAATGGATGCTGAGAAAATTTTGTCAGGTGCCAAGCATCAGTAAACCAATGATGCTAAGTTGCTGCATTATTTGTTAAGTCAAAAGATTCGCTAGATCAATAATGATAAGTTTGTTAAATTGAATTTTGTGAATTAGTTGGATGATAAGGATAATGACTAGATGTCACAAAATTTTATGTAAACCATGCAAACCAATTCAAGGCGAATGCTGATGGATTTATCATGAAGTTTTTGGAAGAAATAATTTGGAGGGAAAGCAATATCATTTTCTCAAGATTAAATCAAATTGATGCACGAGAAATGAAGAACATAACTTCTTTATAAGGAGTTACAAGTTAGAGATCAAGTGTGCGTGTGAGAGGGAGTTGGTCATAAGAGTGGTCATGTGAAGAAGCTAAGAGAAGGCTAGTGTGACGTGTCAAGAAGAGGACATAGTAGGGAGTAAGCATAGAGCATCAAAACTCTGAGTTGATCAAGTGACCATAGAGTGCATTGGCATAATGAGTGGAAGAAATAATGGAGACAAATCTTGAAGGGTGAACAAGTTGTCAAAACTGCAAGGGAGAAAAGTGAAGCAAAGAAAATAACTGAAGAGTGATCTAAAATCTGCAAAGTTAAAGTTGCAATCTTTATAAGGTCAAAACCTTTCTAATACTCTCTTACCATTGTATTAGATATTGAAATACTACATTGCTAGGTTAGTTTAATAGCTAGGTGGATAAGCCTCAGGAAAAGGATAGAAGATCCCTAGGAGAAGGATAAGAGATCCTCAAGAGAAGGATAGGAGATCCTTAGAGAGGGATAAAAGATTCTTTTGAGAAGGTGACTGTAAATCCCATGGACTTGGGTGAGCTTAACAGCTATATGTAAATCTCTCAATAGGGTGGCATTCTAAGTTGAATGTTCTTAAGTCCTCTAATAGGGCACACTCCTAATAGGGTGTAGAAATCCTCTAATAGGGTCACATTTTACAGTGTGTAAATCCTTTAACAGGTCAAACCATTAGAAGTGGTTGAAATCAATTGTGTAATTTTTTTTTGGGTGTCCCCATCCTAGTTTTACCTTCTTATTCATAGATGGTTTCTGGATCACCAAAATCCTTTGTGTTATGGTGTGATGCATATTTACTTTTCATGATTGTTTAATGTCTAATTGCATGCATGATAAGAAAGTAAAAAGGATAGTACTTCTGATTCACTCTCATTTTATTAGAAAATTTGGATTGGAAATTATTGGACCTTGAATAATTGATTCATCCCCCCTCTCAGTTATTCTAAAGAATTCTAACAAATGGTATCAGAGTGCACTACTGATTTGTTTCAAGGTACTAGCAGCAGGAAGATCAAGAGTTCCCAAGCTAAACATAGACAAATTTGTTGCATGGAAAAGTCTGATGAAGCTACACCTTAGATCAATAGGTGACTATGCATAGACCTCAATCAAATTTGATCATGTAGACCCTACAAGACCCCTCACTGCAGATGACATGAGCAAGAAGAAGGAGCATAATCAAGCGATGCTAGATATTGCTTCAGCACTAAGCTATCCCGAGTATGATGACATCAAAAAATGTGGTACTGCACATCAGATGTGGGAAACATTATCAAGAATCTATGGAAGAGATGGTAATGTCAAGAGAGCCTAAGAGGAAAGTTTGATGACATGAAAATGGAAGAAGGAGAGAATGCTACTCAATATGGTGCAAGGATGAAAGCAGTTGATGGGGACACAACCCAAGAATAGAATGGACACAACAGAAAAGGGAAATTGTATTAACTAAAAAATAAGCTAGTACATTCAGTACAGAGAAAATAAACTTCAAAACATGCCCTAAGGGCTTACAATAGCATAAATACGAAGATAATTTCTCCTTTCAGTACCTCCTCTCAAACTCCACTCCGAACTGCCTTCTACAATGCTAGGAATCTCCTTAAATAGACCCCGGAGGGTTAAGGACTAGGAATACATTCTAGAAAGTGCTAGTAGGCATCCACCGACCAAATAGAAGGCTCTAGAAGCTATGTTAGAAGTCAGCGCAAATCTAGAAGAATCTAGAAATGGTAACTGAACTTTCGGGAGGCATAACTTTTGAACCGTAGCTCCGATTGATGAACCATTTACATTTTTGGAAAGCTCTCAAAGCGCTCTATAGCCCTACGGACCAGCTTCACTCATCCCCCATTTTTCAAACCTTTTTGAGGTCATTTAATGCCTCTAACTTGACTTTGAAGCATTCTTAGGAGGTCTCCAAAACTCAAAAAACTGCAATAACTTTCAAATCGTGGGGCCTTTTGACCTGATTCTTTTTCTGGAATGCTCTAAATCACAATTAAATTCATCTGGCCAATTCAAACCTTCTAGTTTACCAAAATGATGGCCCAATTACATACTCATATTTTTTTGAGACTTACTAGCACACTAATAGTGGAACTGTGAGAGTTGGAACCTTTATTTGACCCAAATGTGTGTCCAAAAATGAAAACACATGAAACAGAAACTAAGTCTAAGTACATTTTTTTGGGTGACATAGGATTGCCCTTATACCTTTGGATGCTCCTGCATCAGAAGTGGTAAGTGCCATAAGAAGCCTAGAGGACAATTATTAGAAGAAATAGTATGTAGCAAATACTTGAGAACTTTGCTTCCTATCTATGCTATAAGAGTATCAGCCATCCAAGAGCTAAGATGTGTACCAGGCAACACATTATCATTTGAAGGAATAATTGGAAGACTCACTACCTTTGAGCTATCCAACTTTGACAACCACAAGCTAGAAAACTTTGAATCTACATTCAAAGCCAAGATGATAATAAAAGATAACGAAGAGGTGCAAACAAAGAAAAAGAGTGGAAAAGGAAAGTATGTATCTAGTGACAGTAGCACTGATGAAGATGATGTAGACCAATTGGAGGTAGTACTAGTAATAAGATTTCATAGAGGAAGAGGCAAATTTAAAGGTAAGTTACAAATTATTTGTTTCAATTCTAATGAAGTTGGTCACATTGCAGCTAGATGCACACAAAAGAAAAATTACAAGGATGGAGGCAACTTCAAGAACAAGAAAGAAGACAACAAGGACTACAGAGGTAAAGGAAAAAGATGCTACATTGTTTAAGAAGACTCTGACAAGAATGATGATGAAGTAGTCTATGTGGCCATGAAAGATGAATAAGATGAAGATGAAGCAACTACCCTGGTAACCTGCATGAACAAGAATAACAAATGGATCATAGATAGCGGATGCTCTCATCACATGACTAGAGATAAAAGTAAGTTCATTTCCTTTACTCAATATGAAGGAAATAGTGTTAGATTTGGTAACAATGCACCATGTTAGATCAAAGGGAAATGTAGTATCAAGCTTATTGAAAAGATATCATGTGATAATGCATACTATGTTGAAGGCCTAAATTATAATTTGTTAAGTGTCTCACAATTAGGCAACATAGGATGTAAGGTTGAATTTGGAAATAGAGTTGCCAAGATCTATGATTCTCAAGGAAGTCTAATAGGAAAAGGTGACCAAACTAGGAGTAATTTGTTCTACCTAGACATGGAAGATGCTTCTTGTCTCATTGTTCAACTAATGATGTATGGTTATGGCACAAGAGGCTATGTCATATAAATTTTGACAACCTGATAAGCATCAGTGAAAATGAAGAAAGTTAGAGGTCTACCAAAGTTGAAGAAGCATGATAACACCATGTGCAAACAAGACCAACTAGGGAAGATGACCAAGTCAACTTTCAAAAGAAAGGCCTATACTTCTAATGAAGTATTAGAAATAGTTCATACTGACTTGTGTGGTCCTATTGAAGTGCAAAGCTACAAATGTGATAGATACATAATATTATTTGTAGATGACTATTCAAGGATGATGACAGTCATGTTCCTGAAAAAAAAATCAGATTCATTCCAAATGTTCAAATGGTACTTGGCTAGAGTTGAGAAAGAGACTGGGAAGAGCCTAAAATGTCTCAAATCTAATAGAGGAGGTGAATTCACATCAAGAGAATTTGAAGAATTCTACAATGGATGAGGAATCAAAAGACAGACATTAGCACCTAGGACTCCACCTCAAAATGGTATAGCAGAAAGTAGGAATAGATCAGTTATTGACAATGCGAGGACCTTAATGATGGAGAAAAATGTTGCACTTAAGTATTGGAGAGAAGCTATAAGTACTGCAATCTAGACACTGAATAGAGTTCAAGTCAAGAAAGGTGCAAATGCAACACCTTTTGAATTATGGTATGGGCATTCTCCTAATGTAAAATATTTCAAAATATTTGGATGCAAATGCTATATATATAAAGACTCTAGAAATGGAAATTTTGATGCAAAGAGTGAGAAAGGCACATTTCTTAGTTATTCTACTAGAAACAAAGCTTATAAGTGCTTGAATGTTAACACTAACAAAGTAGTAGAAAGCACAAATGTGAAATTTGATGAGCTTGCAGAAGCTCAAAGTGTTGAGAACACCAAGAAAGTAGAAGAATACAAGACCTTTGTATACTTTTATGAAGGTATACCTAATAATGGTGAAGTTGCAATTCAGAATGACAATCAGCAACAAAATCCAATATCTATCGAGTCACAGATAGTGAATGCTGAGCAGCAGACACATTCAGAAGCTAAGCTACAGAATATAGAGAATGTTTAATTAGATTCTAAGAGCTATCAACAAGAAGGAAATGAAGAAATATCTAATGAAAATACAAATGAAGATTCAAATTTTGAAAGAGACAACATGCAAACAAGGAGAGAAATAGTATTGGCAAAGTATGTAAGAAGACACCATCCTGCAAATCAAATTATTGCAAACAAAGAGGTAGGACCAATGAAAAGGAATAGAATCAGAAGTGAGACATGTCTTCTCAGCAAAATGGAACCCAAAACAATAAGTGAAGCCATAAAAGATGATGACTAGTACAACGATATGAAAGAAGAAATAGAACAAATTGAAAAGAACAAGACATGGACCTTAGTCTCAAGACTAGCTGACAAGAATGTAATTGGAACCAAGTTAGTGTTTAGAAACAAGTTAGATGAGAATGGTGAAATCACAAGGAACAAGGCAAGACTAGTCTGTAAAGGGTATGCACAAGAAGAAGGACTAGACTATGGAGAAACTTTTGCTCTAGTTGCCAGAATGGAAGGAGTAAGGACCTTACTGGCATATGCAACCTTCAAAGGATTTAAAGTCTATCAAATGGATGTTAAGTCCACATTTCTAAATGGTATACTTGAAGAGGAAGTCTACATAGAGAAACTAGAAGGATTTGTTGATGAAAATAACAAAAAACAAGGTATGTAAATTGCATAAGGCTCTATATGGATTAAAGAAAACCCCTAGATCTTTGTATGAGAGACTTCACAAGTATCTAGTGCAAATAGGATTTGAAAGAACTGATGATAACAACAACATGTACACCAAATCAGAAGAAGGTAAGGATGTCCTTGTATCTGAAATCTTTGTGGATGACATAGTTTTTGGAGGAAAGGAAGCACTTTGCAAAAGGTTTGCTGACAAAATGAAACATGAGTTTGAGATTTCTATGTTTGGAGAAACCAAGTTCTTTTTTGGATTGGAAGTACATAAACTAAAACATGGTATATTCATGACACAATCAAGTACATCAAAGATATACTTAGGAAGTTTGGATTGGAAGACTCCAAACCTGTCAGCACACCAATGGAAACAGGATATAAGCTATCCAAAAATGATGAATCAATTGAAGTTAATCAAACAATGTATAGATTCATGATTGGAAAACTACAATATGTTGTACATAGCAGACTAGACATAGCATTAGCAGTTGGAATAGTGGCTAGATTCTCTGCTAATCCTAGAGAAAATCATCTTATGGTAGTAAAAAGGATAATGAGGTATCTTAAAGGAACTAATGATTTTGGCCTATATTACAAAAAGAATGAGAAATTTGAGCTGAATACATACATAGACATAGATTTGGGAGGTAGCATTGATGACAAGAAAAGCACAAGTTGAGGAGCATTATTCTTAGGTAAAAGGCTAGTTACTTGGACTAGCAAAAAATAAACATGTACATCTCAGTCCACTACAGAAGTAGAATATGTGGCAGCAACAGTCAATTGCACAAACATTGTGTAGCTCAAACATCTATTGAAAGGAATGAAAGAAGAGGTAACCAAACCTGTGATACTATATTATGATAATACAAGTGCTATAAACATATCCAAGAATCCAATAATGCATGAAAAAACCAAGCATATTGTAATCAAGTATCACTATGTTAGATAATTGGTGGAAGACAAACAAGTGAAGATGGAGTACATTCACACAAAGGAACCAACTGCAGATATCTTCACCAAACCATTGCCCAAGGAAACTTATGAATATCTTAGAGGCAAGTTGGGGGTAATGCCCCTAACTCAAGCAGTCTAAAGCAACAAAGAAGCTGCCCTACATCAAAAGGAGTAGATCCTTGCAATATCAAAAGAATGATGCAGAAGATGACAACAGGAACAAAAATTATAGATCAGTCACAAGCATGGTGACATAGGAAGAAAACATGAGATGCAAAGCTTATATTTAGCATGTTGAAGATGCTATTTAGCATGTTGAAGATGCTACATATTTGGAATTTATGTCAAAGAAGGGGATTTATGAGAAACTGATCAATGAAAGGTAAAGATATGGAGATGTATGAGAATGTATGAAAGGAGAGATGAAAGAGGGAGATTCAGAAGAGATAAGAAATTGATTAGCAAGTAGCTATGAAGGAAGGATCAAGAATACAGAGTAAAGATGTAGCAATCAAGAGGGAGAAGTAGAACAAAGGATTCAATTTGTATCAGCAAAAGAGGGAGACATGATACAAAAAGGAAGATATGTAATGACAACAAGTTTTCTATTTGATATATAATTTTGGTGGTAACTAAGTTGATCAGCTCAATCAATTGATTAGTTTGGTTTGCCATCAATGCCAAAGAGGGAGATTGTTGGAAATGATTGAAAAGATCATGAATGAAGAATGATGGAACTGGTAAAGAATGTTTTCAATCATTGTTTTGTCATTGATGTCAAACTTGCTACTTGTAGGAATGACAATTGCTTAAGTGATCCAAATACTATCAATTGGTTGATTGACAAGGAGGAGGCAATGAATAAGATGTAACTAGAGCACCTAGAGAAAGGTTGAAGTTATTATGTTGTAATGAAGTATAAGGATCAGCTAAGCCATTGATGAAATAGTGTATTGGTGACATACTCTAAGAGGATGGACACACTAAGACACATCAAAGATGCAAGGTTTAACTAAGTTATTTGTAAAGCCTAACTAAGTTCAATTGAGTGAGCCAAGCAAGCTAGTTAGAGTAGAGAAAATTCTTAGTTGAAGCCAAGCGAGTTCAACTTTAGTGTGTGCCAAGAAATCCTTTAGGTGCTAAGTAACACAGTAATTGTTTAGGTGCCAAGTAATTGTTCAAGTGTCGAGTAACTCAGGAAAAGACTTTAGGTGTCGAGCATAAAAAAAAAAGGTAATGGATGCCGAGCAAATTTCCTCAGGTGTCGAGCATCAGTAAACCAATGATGACGAGTTGCTGCATTATTTGTTAAGTCAAAAGATTTGCTAGATCAATAATGATAAGTTTGTTACATTGAATTTTGTGAATTAGTTGGATGATAAGGATGATGAGTAGATGTCACAGAATTTTATATAAACCATGCAAATGAATTCAAGGTGAATGTTGATGGATTCATAATGAAGTTTCTAGAAGAAAGAATTTGGAGGGAAAATAAGATCATTTTTTCAAGATTAAATCAAATTGATGAGTGGGAAATGAAGAACATAACTTCTTTATAAGGAGTTATAGGTCAGAGGTCAAGCGCGCATGTGAGAGGGATTTGGTCATAAGAGTGATTGTGTGAAGAAGCTAAGAGAAGGCTAGTGTGAAGTGTCAAGAAGAGGACACAGTGAGGAGTAAGAACAAAGCATCAAGACTCTGAGTTGATCAAGTGACCATAGAGTGCATTGGCATAATGAGTGGAAGAACTCAAGGAGACAGATCTTGAAGGGTGAACAAGCTGTCAGAACTGCAAGGGATAAAAGCCAAGCAAAGGAAAGAACTAAAGAGTGATCTAAAATCTACAAAGTTAAAGTTGCAATCTTTATCAGGTCAAAACCTTTCTAATACTCTCTTACCATTGTATTAGATATTGAAATCATACATTGCTAGGTTAGCTTAATAGCTAGGTGGATAAGCCTTAGGAAAAGGATAGAAGATCCCTAGGAGAAGGATAAGAGATCCTCGAGAGAAGGATAAGAGATCCTCAGGAGAAGGATAGGATATCCTTAGAGAGGGATACCAGATTCTTTTGAGAAGGTGACTGTAAATCCCATGGACTTGGGTGAGCCTAACAACTCTATGTAAATCCCTCATCATGGTGGCATTCTAAGTTGAATGTTCTTAAGTCCTCTAATAGGGCACACTCCTAATAGGGTGTAGAAATCCTTTAACAAGGTCACATTTTACAATGTTTAAAGCCTTTAACAGGGAAAACCATCAAAAGTAGTTGAACTCAATTGCGCAATTATATTGTGGGTGTCATCCCCACCCCAGTTTTACCTTCTTATTCCTAGAGGGTTTTTGGGTCATCAAAATCCTTTGTGTTATGGTGCGATGCATATTTACTTTTCATGATTGTTTAATGTTTAATTACATGCATGATAAGAAAGTAAAAAGGATAGTACTTCTAATTCACTCTCATTTTATTAGAAAATTTGGATTGGACATTATTGGACCTTGAATAACTGATTCACCCCCCGCTTAGTTATTCCAAAGAATTTTAACATCAACTATCTTGCTCGGCATTCACTAGAAGTTTCTTTCAGTTAGCTCCAACTAACTTTTTGCTTGGCTTTCACTAACTTTTCTGAGCACCTACTATCCACTCGATCAAGCTTGGCAGACAAACTTTGTGCAACTTGTTCTTCTAAACTTTCTTAGTGTAGCCAATATTTGTAACCTTAAGTACATTATCAATACATCATGTCATCACTTTTTTAACTAATCCTTGTACTTCATTATATAATCATAACTCAACCTTTCCTCTAGGTGTTTTTGTTACCTTTTATTGATCAAATCCTCTTCATCAATCAACTTGGTGATAGTACTTAAATCTTATAAATAGTTATCTTACCAAAAAATAGCAAGTTTGACATCAATGACAAATCAATGATTAAAACACATAGTATTCTTCAATAATGTTCCTCTTTCAATAATCTCTCTAAAAAATGATCTTTTCAATTATTTTCAACAAAGGTATGAAAGAACTTCATTCAAAGAAACTTTTAATGGGTTTGAAATGTGTTAATATGGATTTCTGTGAAAGTTGTGTGTATGAAAAATAAAAGAGAGTTAATTTTGTGAAGACTGGGAAGGAAAATAAAAGTGAGAAATTAGAGCTTGTACATATAGATGTATGGGTACTAGCTGTGGTATCTTCCCTTGGTGGCTCTCATTATTATGTTAAATTTATTGATGATGCAACTAGAAAAGTATGGATTTGTTTTCTTAGATAGAAATTTGATGTATTTCAAACTTTTAAGACATGGAGATACTTGGTTGAAAATAAGACTAGTAAGGAATTAAAATATCTCATATTTGATAATGGTGGTGAGTATTGTAGTCATTAATTTGAAGATTATTTCTCCACTAATGGTATAAATAGATAGAAAACTATTCCAAGGAGTCCACAAGAAAATGGAGTGGCTAAATGCATGAACAAGACTATAATGGAGCATGAGATTGCATGCTAGGTTTCACTTACACATGTAGGAAAAGGTTGTTAATACTACTATATAGTTGATTAATAGAGGTCTCTCTACTCCTTTTGGTTGTGGTTTTCTAGAGGAAGCATGGACTGGTAAGATGGTGAGTTATTCTTTTCTAAAAACCTTTGGTTGTGAAGCATTTTCTCATATAGATTCTGAAAATAGAACTAAGCTGGAAGCTAAGTCAAAGAAATGTGTATTTGTTAGATATGGCATTGATGAATTTGGTTATTGGCTTTGAAATTTTGAAAATCATAAAATTGTGAGAAGCATGGATGTCATATTCAATGAGAAAGTGTTGTACAAAGATCTATTGCAGCAACAAGAGAAGAAAGAAGATGATTATGTAGTGCTGGATGATACTCCAAAAGATGATGTTCCAACAATTCCTCATGATGTACTAAAAGCACTATAACAAATTCCTCACACCCTAGTGACTATTAGATCGTTAACAAGGCTAAGTAGACCTCCAAATTTTTTTATCCTACTTTGTACTCTATTTTACTTTTTGATTCTAGTGAACTTGAATGTTATGATGAAGCTATCCAGGTGGATATTAAGATTAAGTGGAGTCTTTAATAAAAGATGAAATGGACTCTTTGCTAAAAAATAAGACTTGGTATTTTGCAAGTTTCCTGTAGGTAAAAGGGATTTATAGAATAAGTGAGCTTATAGGTTGAAAGAAGAGGATGGAGGTAAGAAAATATTTAAAGTCAGGTTATTGGTAAGAGGATTTTCATAGAAAAAGGCTTTAATTTTGATGAGATATTATCCCCTATTGTTAAAATGACTTGTATTCACACTGTTTTAAACTTTGTGGCTACTAAAGATTTGGATTTGGAGTAGCTTGATGTTAAAACAAACTTCCTTCATGGTGATTTGGATGAAGAGATATATATGGCATAGCTCTAGGGATTTGAGGTCAAGGGTAAGGAGAACTTAGTGTGTAGATTGAAGAAAAGTTTAAATGGGTTGAAGCAAGTACCTCAACAATGGTACCTAAAATTTGATAGTTTTATGGATGAGCATGGATATAGTAGATGTCATTTAGATCATTATGTTTAATTTAAGATGTTGGATGATGAAAACTACTTTTTTTTATGTTTATATGTTGATGGTATGCTTGTAGTTCGGTCTAACATTAATGACATTAAGGGATTGAAACATAGTTAGCACATGCATTTGCTATGAAGGATTGGGGGCAGCCAAAAAAATTTTTGGTATGAAAATTTTTAGTGATAGAAAGAATAGGAAATTGACGTTATCTTAGGTTGATTATATTGAGAAGGTGTTGCAACATTTCTCTATGGAGAATGCTAAAGCTATTAGCACACTTTTACCTAGTAATTTGAACTTGACTAAGGAGATGTGTCCAAAGACACAAGAAGAGGAGGACAAGATGTCCAAGGTACCTTATGCTTTAGCTATAGGAAGCTTGATGTATGCTATGGTATGTACTAGGCTAGATATTGCACATGCAATGGGAGTCATTAGAATGTTTATGAGTCATTCAGGAATTGAGCATTTGAATGTAGTAAAATTGATTCTTAGATATTTGAGAGGAAAATTCAGTAAGTGTTTACACTTTGGGGGCTCTACTACTGACTTATAGGGCTATGTTGACTTAGATTTGGTAGGGGATATTGATGCCAGATAAAGTACTATAGGTTATGTATTTAATATTGGTGGGGCAACTATGAGCTGGGTTTCTTGATTGCAAAAGGTTAATGCTTTATCCACTATAGAGGTAGTCAAGGAGATGATATGGATTCAATTATTCTTTGAAGAATTGGGACACCCTTAGAGGGATACTTATTTATTTATAGATAGTGAGAGTGTTATTCATCTTGTGAAGAATTCTTTTCTACATTCAAAGACAAAACAGATTCAGTTGTGGTACCATTTCATTTGGTCAATTTTGGATGGTGGATAGTTATAGATGGACAAGATACATACAAATGAAAATCAAGTAGATATGTTTACAAAAGCAGTAACAAGGGAGAAGCTAAACTCCTCTTTAGCTTTGGTTGGTCTTCTAGACTAAATAAGAATAAAATAATAGTAGAGTTTAGGGTGGTTTGATCCAATGGGAGCCTCATGGAGTAGTGGCATAACTATAGGATCAGCCTCCAAGCGGGAGATTGTTGTTCAGTATGGAGCTTGATTGGTCCCCAAGTGAGAGATTGTTAGATTATGTTGACTAATCAAGGAAGTACTGTACATACCCAATATAGCTAAGGCCAATAGGCACAACTATTGGCAGTTTGGGGATGGAGCCCCTGGCAATTTTATGGGGCTACTATATCAACATTCTATGTTGACATGTTGTAACTAATTTTAACCTTAAACTAGAAAAAATAGTTGTATAAAAGGGCTTAGTGTTGGAGATTGTTTCATAAGGTGTGATGCATACTTTTTTCTTGTGGCAGTATTGAACTATAAGGGATTATAGATTATAATAAAGTTGTAATCACTAGATTGTAATAATATTGGACTTGCTATTTGGTGGACGTAGCCCATGGTTTGGATGAACCATGTGAAATCTTTATGTCTTGTGTTCTCTTCTGTGCAACCCATTATTTTTTGATATTGTTTATATTTGCATGTAATTTTTATTTTTGTTTATGGTATAATACTAAAAAATAGAGTATAGATTATAAAAGGTATGGACATGACACCTTATGAACTATGGTTTGGGCATTCACCACCAAATAAATATTTCAAGATATTTGGGAGACAATGTTATATTAAGAGAGATGACAACATTTGGTAAGTTTGATCCAAGAAGTGATGAAGGAATGTTTCTTGGTTACTCTTTGAAAAGTAAGGCTTATAGATGTTCCAACTATAGATCTAAGATAATAGTTGAATGCACAAATGTAAGGATTGCTGAGAAGTTTAGAACAAAAGAAAAGATGGTAGACTATAATTTAGATGAAGAAGAAAACAACTCTGCAATGTTTAGATAGAATGCTAAATTTTTGTTTAAGACTAACAATAACTTGTAGAATGATGTGCTAACTTTTGAGCATAGAGGAGAATAGAGTTCTCAACCTAGAGAAGAGATAAGAGTTGAGATGTCAACTCCTACCCCTAAAAAGAATTTGACAAGGAATCAAGCTCTTGAGTAGGTAATTGGAAGTAAAGATAAATGTGTTATGAAAAGGAATAAAGTAAATGATGAGATATGTTTAATATCTCAAGCTGAACCCAAGTGCATAGATGAAGTAGTTAAACATAATCATTGGCTCCAAAAAATGAAGGATAAATTAGATCAGATAATAAAGAATGATACATTTGAGTTCATTCCTATTGACACAAAATTCTACACCCTTTCTTGAGGTATAATCCTAAAGAGACCTTGAGTAACATGGAAATGACCTCCAAGTGTGGGACTTGCACTCTAAGTTCAAATCTCTGGAGAAGGTTGATTTCCTTACAATCAGGATGCAACTAACTATACTTTGAAGGAAAAGGTAGAAGGAGATTTAGGAAAGAAAGCTACCTAACCTAATCTAAAGAGGGTGATGCACCTAAATTGAATGGTCACAACTCTATCTACAACCACAAAAAACATCAATGAAAACCAAAAACACACTAATCTTAACTTCAGTCTATATCCCAAAGTGACATGTAGGTCTAAAACTGATGAAAGGTTGAAAGGAAAGATAATATTCACTTATGAAATTATTGCCAATAGATTGAACACAACATTTAGACTTACAAAATAGAAAGAAAACATTTACCACAAAGCATATACATGCACTAGACAACAAAATGGAAAGAGAAGGTAAGGAATAGAGATTTCATTAATGAAAGGAAAAGTTACAAATCATAATGTTGTTGCAACATACAAGCAGAGAAGAACCTCTAAAACATTTCACAACTTCCTTTTATAGAGTTTAGATATAATTGTAATATTACATTGAGTTCAAACTCTAAACAAGTACAATTGAGATTGTAGAGGAGAGCAATAATTACTCAACAAAAGGAATCATGATCAAATGCACATCCCCATATAGAAAATCAAATATTTTACTTGAAAATTTGATTAGAAGAGATAGAAATGGTAACCATTATTGCTCTGGCTGGGTAGATGGATAAGTAAGTAGTGGGAGAAAGAAAACCACATTTATTAGGCATGGAGAACATCAATATGTAGTTGTAGTTGATCAAAAGGATTGATTTTCCATCAACAAGCTACTTTCCTTTATTCTCAACACACCAAATCAAATATATAATCAAGTAAAATAGAGTAACCATTTAACTTTCCACATGGACAAATATCCTTTCAACATTCTTCCACCTTGTTGAGCCTTATATTTTTATGTTGACCTATATATTTGTCACTATTCATAGCTTTACAGTCTGAACTTCTCTCTAATTGTTTGGCCTTGTGAAACTATGACTACTATTTATTTTGTGCTTGATCAATTCATCCAAACCTATCTTCACTTTATCCTCTTATCTGTAGTAACCCAATGACTAGCTCATTTTATGTTGGTCACTACTTCATGGTCTCGTTTCCTAGCTAGAATAAAATTCTTGTGACCAAGCGATCAAAGGGCCCTCATAACATTTTCAAGGCTTCATAGTATCATGGCTTCCACCTTCTCTTCTTCATTAATTGATGTGACCAAAAAAACCATCAGACTAAGTGCCATCATGCTATCACAACTCAAACATTAATGTTGACATCTAAGCCTATGAAAAAGTGATCAAAGCAATCATTATGTTGTAATCTTAACCAGGGTTTTCCCTTAAATTCCATGTAATTATGCAAACAATTGATTTTGACTTACTTGTTAACTTTCACATGGTCACAAGTCAAAATCTTGAAGCTCATTAATAGAGTGCATCAAATGAAATGATCTATCCTCATTTCAGAAATATTCCTTCAAAACTAACCCTTGTGACATTGTGATTGAAGGAGTCCTCATGAACCATTTAAACCTATGAAAACATGACCACCTTAATTCTTAGCCTTATTGTTGATTTGCAACCTACTTATCCATTGTTCTCTTAACTATTGTGACCTTGCAAACAATAATTTTTTTCTATAGTCACCCTTTCACAACTTGGAATTGAGGTTCGCATCAAATTCCCATGACACTATGATCATTGAGAGGTTAATCACTAGCATACCATTCACACAGTTAGAACTTTAGACTTTGAATCCAATGCTAACCTTGTGAATGAGTGAACACAAATTTTATACCATCACCACCTTGACCTTAGGTTAGTCTTAACTACAAAGAAAGAGTGATGAAGTAGAGACCACAATGTCACCACTCTAACCAAGGTTTAGCATTAAGTTCCAATGATGCTACGAACAAGAGGATCACCACTTCACTTTTCTGACTTTGGGTTAAGCTTAACTCTCTGCAAAGCTATGAAAGAATATGAGTATGAACTATTGTGGTTAACCTTCACACAACCATGAACTAAATCTATTGAAGCTTGAAGTTGCCTACAAACATGCGACTAACTATGGAAATGACCATGTCACATCTTTGTGACCTCCTTTGATAGTTAGGCCATAACTATAGTGACCAAGCAAAAAAAGGTAGTTGCATGGTCATGACTTGAGATAACATAAGATCATACCATGCAATATGAAGAAAATGATTAAGACTTAGGGATATAAGAAAAGGTCAAATTTTTACATATCCCATTAGACTTGCAGGGCAATAAATGAATAAGATAATGGGTTTGAACATGGCTACCACCCTAATTTTCATGGAATTGTTCAATGTTTGGAAAACAATAAGGGGGGGGGGGGGGGGGGCACAAAAATGATCAACATTTTTGGTAACTCAAAGGGGATGCTTGCCTACTAAGCATGGACTAGTGGTCTTAAGAAATCCATTGGGCTAAAGAGTCACAACAAATGAAACTTGCTCTGTAAACAACCAGAAACACTACAACCTCTATAACTAGAAAAATTTCAAAACTTTTCTATCTCACAAAGAAATTTTTTTTACTCATGCACTTCTCAAAAATAAAAAACACCTAATCTACTATGTATATAAATTTATTAAAAAAATATCAAACAAACCCATTGATTGGTTTATTGAAGTAGTTGCTCTTTCTCACTTGTTGATTTCTCTTCCCATGCAGATGGGTAGCTAAAAATGATAGCAAGCATGACAAAAACATTGTTGCTTGAAATGCCTCCTTCCCAAAGCTAAAGATAATGAAACTCTTCAACATTGGGACATCATCAACCTAAGAAAAACATGGTCTCTCTTCTTTGTGAAACTCTCCCTCATACTCTAAAATGAGCATGACTGGGGAAAACTTGTTGTTTTATTGCAAAGCTAGATGCCTTATGGGATATCATCATGATAGTTTTAGGTCTAACCAATTAGCCTTGACCACTTGGTTATACTTTGCAACCTTTACATCGTCCTAGCTAGCAAGGGCTAGCTCTTATGGTATTGATGGAGGTGTATGTTTTTCTTCATGTTGTGGCTGCAACATGTATTCCTCGTTAAGCCCATGTGAATACTTACAAACAAGAGGTTGTACCTCCTGCACTTGTACAAGCTCTCATGGTATGGGAGGGAGGGATGGTTGTATTGTTGGAAATATAAGAGGATTAACTAAGGGGGCTAGGGGGGAATCAGTTACCACTAGAATAAATCCTAGATCCCTTAGATGTCAACTATAAAACTAATAAAATTGATTACTGATGATACTCAGTAAACATATAGAAATTTTTGTAACTTGGTAAATTTAGAGTGTGAATTACTTTAGTGAATATTAAGATATCATCATTAATTACTTGCAAGCATGAAAGAAATGACATGAACACTTGAGACACCAAGATTTAACATGGAAACCCAATTTTGGAAAATCCACTAATTTAACTAGCTATTATTTTTCACTCTTCTAAAGTGACCCCTCTTAGGAGCCAACCCTATTAAAGGTTACAAAACACACTATTAGTTGTGACCTTGTTAAAGGACTTAATCACCCTATTAAGGGTGGCCTTGAAAAAGGTCTTAAAATAGTTTAATGGATTTTTCACCTTGTTAGAGGATTTACAAATGGTTGTTAAACCAACTATATTAAGAGATTTTAGTTCAGTGCTACAATGGTTAGAGAGTAACAATGAAATGACTTGATTTGTGATGCAACTAAATTGTTGATTACAGATCTCTGCTTTAGTTCATACTTTATCCTTCCTAATCAAATAATACTTTTCTACTCCACAAGGATATCTTCTTATCCTTCAAATTTTCTTCCTCTCCTTATCTCTTTCAACTCATTCAACTTGCATCTCAAACACTTTGAAATCACAACTTAAACTTTTACTTATACCTTTCAGATTGTCAAGTTGGCTCAAATATATCTTAGAATAACCAATATTCATTACCTTAGTCAGATAGAATCAATAGGTGAAATAATTAAGCTTTACATGCCAACATAAGAAAATCCTTTAGTAGCTGACCTGACTTGGTAGAAACTGATTCTAAAGTGATTTCTTGTATTAACCAATAGAAGCTTGATTAACACTGTGAACTTATAAAATTCCTTTAGTAACTAAGTGAATTCAATTAACACTAACTCTAATCAATTTTCCCTTTCTTAACCAAGTGAGCTTGGTTAACACTCTTTTCTACTTAACTTTTTTCGACGCCCGAGTGAGCTCAGTAGAAACTGCCTTCTGTATAGAGTAAACTCAAGAATGTTTGGTACACTAGGAAAACTATCTTCACTAACCAAGTGAGCTTGGCATGCACTGACTATCAACTGATATGACATTTTTGTAACATCAAAGACAACACACAATTAATCAATTATATCCAACAATCTCCCTCTTTGGCATTGATGGCAACACAACATATCATAGCATAATGAAATTTTGAGAAAAAGACTCCCTCTATCAGAAAGTTTCTTCCTCTTTGATTTTATGCATAAAACTTCTCCTAAAGTGTTCTCCCTCTATGAATGGACTTCTTAACTTCTCCCTCTACAAAGTTTCAGAAAGATATGACAATAAACTTCTCCCTCTTTGACAACACATGCCAAAGATAATTTTGAATAGTAGCAATGTACCTTAAGTATAGATTCATTTGTAATATGTCTTTATGAATACTACATCAACTAATTGATCTTCAATTTGGTTCTTGTTGATGCATCACTAAACTTTATTTAGTGAGCTTCAAATAAGGGAATGACCCCTACCCTACCTCTTAGATACAAAAATGGATCCTTAGGTAATGGCTTGGTGAATATATTTGTAATTTGTTCTTTTTTATGCACATATTCTAATCTGATTTCTTTTTCCTATACTAATTCTCTTACAAAGTGATATTTGATAGCAATGTGCTTTGTTTTGGAATGCATCACTAGATTCTTTGATATGTTGATTGCACTGGTGCTATAACAATACATCACTATTGGCTCTTTGATTTCAACCTTCATTCCTTCCAACAACAGTTTGAACCAAACAATGTCAGAACAATTTACTGCTACTACTACATATTCTACTTAGCTATGGATTGAGATGTGGAGTTTTGCTTCTTGTTTGTCCAAGATACTAGCCTTTTACCAAGAAAGAATGCTCCACCACTAGTGCTCTTTTTGTCATCAAGATTTCCTACCCAATTAGCATTAGTAAATAATTTTAGGTCAACATTTCCTCCAACTTTGTACCATAAGCCATAGTCTTGAGTCTTTTAGATATCTCAAGATTCTTTTTATTCCCATCATGTAATTTTCTCTAGGTTTAGCTCAGAATCTTGCCACTATCCCAACTACTAAGGCAATATCAAGCCTTGTTTGTACCACATATTATAATTTCCCAATCATTGATTTGTATAAGGTTTGATCTACTTCTTTGGAGTCATCATCTTTTGTAAGCTTGATTTTAGTACATATGGGGGTTCCAACTAGTTTTGAATCTTCCATTCCAAATTTCTTGAGTATCTCTTTGATGTATTTAGATTGAGTGATATAGATACCATTCTTGTTCTACTATATCTGCAATCCAACAAAGAATTTTATTTCACCAAACATGGACATTTCAAATTCTTTATTCATTTGTTCTGAAAATGTTTTGTATAGGTCTTCATTTCTTGTGAATAGAGTATCATCCACAAATATTTCTGCCAATAAAATCTTTTAATTTGGTCCTTCCTTGATGTATAGGATATTGGTATCATTTTTTCTTTGAAAACCAATTTGTATCAAATAGTTATGTAGTCTTTCATACCAGGCTCTAGGAGCTTGTTTGAGACCATATAGGGCTTTGTGTAATTTGTAGACCATGTCCCTTTTGTCTAGATCGACAAAACCTTTTGATTGTTCAATGTAAACTTCCTCATCAAGAATTCAATTTAAAAATGTAGATTTAACATCCATCTAATATACTTTAAATCCTTTGTGAGTTAAATAAGAAAGACAAGTCCTAAAACCCTCTAATCTTACAACAGGGGCAAAAGTTTTAGCATAATCAATTCCTTCTTCTTGAGAATAGCCTTTAAATACCAACCTTGCTTTGTTTCTTGACACTTTTCCATCTTCATTTAGCTTATTCTTGAATACCCATTTTGTACCAATCACATTTTTATCTTTGGGCCTAGGTACAAGAGTCCAAGTTTTATTATTTTCTATCAGTTCTATGTCTTCATTCGTAGCCTTAATCCAACTTTCATTTTGCAATGCATCTTTAACACTTCTAGGTTCATAATCAGTAAGTAAACATGTACCTTTTAGTTTGCTTCCTGTCATTGTTCAATCAGATTTGTCTCCAATAATTTGATCAAGTGCATGATGCCGTCTGATATATTTGGTCAATACAAGTTCTCTAACTTTTGAATAAACTACACTGTCTTCATTTTGAATTTCAACTTCTTGCTCAGGTCCTTCTATCTATGGCTCAGGTTCTTTAGACTTAGTATGCACTAACTTGGTAGCCTTTGAATTTGATTTTGGTCCCTGTGACTTGATTTGAACTTCTTGCAACTTGGTAGTTGGTGCAGATTTGAAGAGCTCAGGAGATGAAGTCTCCTTCTTGTCAAATTTTTTTGGAAATGTATCAGGTTCATAGTAAAAATATCTTCTATAATCTTATAGTCTTTTGTGCAAACTCATCAATTCTCACATGTGCACTTTCTATGATTTTGTGAGTAGACAAATTCAAACATTTGTATGCTTTACTTCTGTAGGAATATTCTAGAAATATCCCTTCATCATCTTTTACATCAAATTTTCCTTTTTTATATTCTTTGAAGATATAACATTTTCTATCAAATACTTTCAGGTAACTTACATTGAGTTTGTAGCCAAACTATAGTTCATAGGGAGCATTGTTTGAGTCCTTCAATTGAACTTGATTCAAAGTATGAACTATAGTGCTGATAGCTTCCTTCTAGTATTTGAAAACAACATTTTTTTCAATCATTAGTGTCCTTGCATAATCCATGATGGATCTATTTCTTCTTTCAGCTATTCCATTCTGCTCAAGAGTACCAGGGGCTAATACTTGTCTTTTGATTCCTCTTTCAATGTAGAAATTGATGAATTAATTTGACATGAATTCACCACCTCTATCTGATCTTAAGCATTTCAATCTTTTTCTAGTTTCCTTTCCTACTCTAGCAAGATACCATTTGAATTTCTCAAAAGCTTCTAATTTTTCTTTGAGATACATGACAATCATCATTCTAGAATAAGCATCAACAAAAAGAATGAAAAACTTTTCTCCACTATAAGTTTCTATTCCAATGGGTTCGCATAAGTTAGTATGCACAATTTCCAAGACATCTTATGTTTGATAGTTTTTCCTCTTAAAACTTTTCTTTCCCATTTTACCAATTTAGCAATTCTTGCATAATCCAACATCAGGTTTGTTCAAACCAAGAAGACCTCTTACTCTTCTAAGTTTACTAATCTTGACCATATTATCAAAATTTACATGACATTTTCTTTTGTGCCATAACCAACTTTCTTCTACTTGAGCAATGAAATATGAACAATCACCAAGATCAAAATAAAATAGGCCACCTTTTATTTGCCTGTTTGATCCAATCAAATTTCCTTGGTTATCCAGTAGTCTTGCGTTGTCATTCATGAATTATACCTTGAATCTAATGTTGTTGAGCTATGACATACTCAATAAATTATGTTTTAGTCCTTCAACCTAGTAGGCATTGTCACATATAAGTTCATTGGTTAATGAGATTCAACCTTTCCCTTTTATGCAACAAGGTTCATTATTTCCAAACCTTACACTACCTCCATCATACTGTTCAAGATGTTGAAACTTAGTTTTGTCTCAAGTCATATGGTGACAAAATCCACTATCTATTGATCCATATGTCATTTTTTCTAACATGAGAGACAAGTGTCATCTTATCTCCTTCATCATCCAATTCATCTTTTATAGCAATATATACTATTTCATCTTCACTATTATCAGAATCTTTAGCCATAAAACAAGTTTTCTTACCTTTTTCTTTGTGAGATTTGTGACCTTTGAATTCCTTCTTGCTTTTGTACTTGTGGCTTTTCTTTTCTTCCTTGCCTTCTTTGTTTGGACATCTATCAGCAATATGACCAATTTCTTCACAGGAAAAATAGATTAGAGGGATTTTACCTTTGTATTTTCCTCTGTTCCTAGAATATTTCTTTGCAAGTAGAGCTTCAAAAATTTCAAGATCATGATCTAAACTTTCTTTAGTTTATTCCTCACTTTCTAATTGATTATCTTTTATTTTCTTTCCTTTTTCTTAGAGTGAGAGTTTATCTTCAAATGCAAACTCAATATTCTTGGAATTAGGAACATCATTGTCAAAGTTGTCTAGTTCAAAGGCTATCAATCTTCCTACTAAGGCATCCAAGCCTATCTTGTTATATGGATCACATCTCTTATCTTGAATAGCAGATTCTTTGATTACATAGATGGGAAACAAATTTCTGAGTACTTTACTTACAATTGTTTCTTCTTTGATTTCTCCTCAAGATGCTTTGATTGCACTAACACTAGCATTGACCCTTACAACATATTTTGCAACATTTTCATCTTCTCTCATTCTCATTTGATCAAATTTTCCTCTAAGGCTTTCTACTTTGGCTCTTACATTTTTATCTCCTCCATAGATTTCTTTCAACTTGTTCCACATGTAGACACCTAAAAATCCTTTAAAAAATAATATTTTTATTTTCTGAAAAAAATCCCTGATGACATCATCATTTATTAATTAATTAATTAATTAATTAATTAATTAATTTTTATGCCATTAAATCTCTTTATCTTAATTAAAAATATTTAATTAAGGAATCCCTCCCAAAAATGTTTAAATCTTATTTAAACATTATTTCCTTATTTATTAATTATTTAATTAATAAATTGACCAAAAATCTTAAAATAAATAAAAAATTTATTTTTAACCCAAAACTTGGCCAATTTCCTTAAGACCACTAACCTCTTCCAAAATCTTCTAATCCTTCTTTAATTTTGATTAAAGGCTAATCCCATCATTTCCTACCCCTAATCCCAACTCAAAATATTTAATTAAGATTAAATATTAATCCTCATGTTTATTAAAAAAGTTTTAATAAATATATCCTCAACCCAAACCCTTGAAATAAATAAAACTTTATTTATTTTCTAAAAATCTAATTTATCCTCATCCTAAGAAGTTCTAGACTATTCTAGAAAGTCTTCATCCTCATCCTAGGAAATTCTAGACTATTCTAGAAAGTCTTTATCCTCATCCAAAGTCTAGACTCTTCTAGAAGATGTCTTTAAACCTAATCTTAATCCCCTCCTAACCTTGTCACATTCCCTAAAAATGGGTTAAGACTTACTAACCCAAGCCAAAAGTTAACAAATATCTCCTTCTTCACCCACCCTCATTAAATGCCATTCACTTGCCTATCCCTAAGCTAATCCTAAACCATCCTAATCCATCCTCTAATCATTTGCACAAGCCTAAGCAAGCTTAAAAACCTCCTAATCAAGCCCAAGTCAAAATTGCTCTCATTACCCTCAAAATATCTCAACCATAAAACTTTATGAAGCCCACTAGGCCATAAATGACTCTTCCAAACCCTTTTATTGCTCTTACAAGTCATTATGAGGGTCTTTATGAAGATTTTATCCCTTGAGCCTCTTTTGTTGACCCATCCTTCCCCTTTCCTCCATCCTTTCACCATGTGACATGTGTCACTCTTTGATTGGTTGTAAGGAAGCACAATCCATGTGCTCTCCTCTCATGCAATCTAAGCCCTCCATGAGCTTTTTTCCATCCTTACATCTTAGCCCTCAATCCCTCAAGCCTCTTGCCTATAAATTGGATCCTTCCCCTTTACTAAATAACACAATCCATGAAGTAAAGTCATAATGCCATTTTGAGAAGCCATTTTACATCAAAACCATACACTCACACCCAAATTCCAACTCCATTTGAAGCCCTTTTTGAAGCATAAAAGCTTGAGCATACATCCTATCTATTTAGACAAAGCTACTCAACAAGACAGCTTCTCATTGAGAGAGCCTATTAATGGCTCATATTCTCAATTAAGAGCTCATCTTAGTCTATCTTGAAGTTTATGAATTTTGTTTAGTTTGTAGAAGCTTTATTTAAATTTAGTTTCTATTAGCATACTAACATTGCTCATATACATTTTGGCACGCCCGGTGGGACCCCGCATGGGTCATCTTCATTAGCTTTTTTAGTCAAGTTTTGTATGTCATTTGCTGATTTTGGCTAATTTTGCTTGTTTTTGTGATTGGTAGGATTGTATAAATTGGTTTTGTAGGTCCACATGAGCATGAAGAAGACAAAGGAACTCATAGTCTATCTCATAGTATTTGCAGATTTTTCAAGCTTATAGGTGGACAAAGCACTTGGAATTCTTCTTCCTCTTCTTGTCTATATTCTTCTTATTCCATCTACTTCTTCTTCTTCTTGTGGGAGATCTTGGCCATTTTTTTTTTAAGGAAGTAAAATCATACACACTTCTTTTTAGTGCTTAAAATGAACCCCCAAATCATACTTAAATCCATTAAAAAATTAAAAATTTGCAAAAAAGAAAAAATCTTTTAACAAGTGAAACTAAACCAATCTAATCATTTGCATCCTTGCAACATCAAGGTTTTAGATGCATTCATGCAAAGTTAGGAACACTTCATTTTTGGGAATTTAAAAAGAACTTCAAGTTTCCATCTCAAAAGGTTCAAAATCAACACTAAGTGCACACTAAAATCTAAATCAAACTCAAAGCATCAATCTAGGATAAAATGAACCTCATTTGAAAATATTTTAAAGTTCTTTTAAAAATCTCATGAAAACTAAGAGTCCTAAAAGCTTTGTTATTTGTTCCAAACAAATGTCTTTTTGCAAAATCTTGAATGTTTCTTAGATTTTTCATGCATCAAAACAATCTAGGAATATCATTTTTGGGCTTAAAATATGCAAACTAGAACACAAAATCTTGAATGAAAACCAAAGTCCAAAGAGTCATTTTCACTTTTGAGTCCAAAACAATCTTGAATGATCTAAGATTAAAAAAAAGCACTTCAAAATTCTTAAAAAAACACACAAAATCTCAATCTTGAATGCTCAAAGGAAGAAACTTGAATGTTTAATCACTTTTCTTTGAATGCATGTTGCTAAAATCACTCTTGAGTGCCATGGATTAAAATTAAGTTTGGTTTTTTTAATGAATGCATGATTAAAACAACAAATCCAATGTTGAATGCCATAGATCAAATAATCATCTTTTGGGGCATAAAAAGAATCCACATTTTTGAAATCTTCTCAGTTATAAAAACTAATAAAGATTCTTTGAGTAAGTTTTTAGTTGGACTCACCCTCTTTAATCACAGATCAATTTAATGATTGGTTGCAATCTCAGCGCCATCTATGGGGATGGGTTCACCTAAGAGGGTGTTAAGTGCTCCACAAAGATCAAACTTCACTTGTGTTTTTATTAGTTTTTATAACTTAAAAAATTCGTTGAATGCTAATTAGGCTCGCTAACACTTCATTTGGACATTAAAATTGAACAAACTCTTGATGTGGAGGGCCTCCGAGCGCGCGCTTGACAAATCGAATCTCACACATCTTTTCTTTGAGCTTAAAACAAACTCACACTCAATCTTGAATACCTAACAATCAATGAACATCGCATGGTTTTGATGCATTTTCAATGACGCTCGTATTTCTTATGTTGACGATCTCTCGACTTTCATTATGCTAATGACGCTGTCAAATTGGAATGAACATTGTATGCCATAATCACAAGTGTCTTCAATCATAGCTTACAAAATTTAAATCATCAATTGGAATGAACACATGTCTTTTAAAGCCCAAGATCATGTATGTGGTCTTGTTTTACACTTTTTAGGAGGCCTGTTTGGGGATTTCATCACCCCTTGGGACGACCTCAACTCCAGCATTCCAACGGAGTATAAAAATTGGGAGGTGAATCCAAAGACACCTCTCTTGGAATCAAGATTTTGTCACTCGAGCTAAGCCTCAAGGAACTTTATACCCTTGAGAAGTGAAAGAGGAGAAGTGGGTTACCTAGGATGTTGGTGTGTTTGACATGCTTGCTCCAAAATTTTGTCTGCTTGTTTGTTCATAGCTTTTGAATGAATGTTTGCCAACTTTGGTTAAAATTCCAGAAAAGAAGAAATCTCCCAGCTCAAGGCATACTTAGCGTAGTCACTGCCTCATCAGAAAATCATCCAAGCTCCCCTGTTGCAACCGAATCTATCTAGTTCCTTGCTTTAGAACAATCCCAAATCCAAAGTCTCTCCAAATCATCCCCCCCAGCCAGCTAGGAACCCAATCCAAAATCACACCCAAGCCTTTAGAGAGTTGTTGTCATTCTGCTAGAATTTGCTATCCAATCAATCCAACCAATCCACCAGCCTCACCAAGGTTATCCCTTTGACAGAGCTTTGTCTAGGGTAATCTAGCCTTGTCACTTGTTATCCCCCATCACCTTGAGCTAAAGGTTGTGATCCACAAGTGTTCAATCTTGTGTCATGCCCATAGGATCATTAGTCTATCCTCAAGTTGACACAGCCACCACCAAATCCAACACATAGGAAAGAAAAACTCTCACTTTTTGATAGCATACCCTTGAAGTCTTACACCCACAAGAAAGCCAAAAATCTCCAGCCAATCCTCCTTAGGTCTGTCATGCAACTTTGACTCTCCCTAGGAAATCTTTCATCAGCCAATCCAAAATCTGTGCTTAACCCAAATCCAACCATGAGCTTCCGTGTTCATCCATATGCAAGACCCAATCCCCATCAAGCTCACCATCAAAGCATGAAGTACCAATCCTATCATGATGTGTTTGGTCACATTGTCCTTGCTCCTGCCACCTCCTATTCCAATGATGATGAAAATCTTGTTGACTATGATGGGTATATTGAAAGCCTTAGAAACATTCCCCCAAGCATCCCCCAAAATCCAAGAGTTATTCCAAACTATCTAGTCATGCCATCTGATATTCCAGCTTCCCCTCCATCACCCCATCAACCAAGCTTCCAATATTCCACCCCCATCACAATAGCTATTCCTATCAATCCACCTCCACCTTCGACACAGGAGTCTCCAAGGAATCTCCTAGAGGAAATACAAGAAAATTTGCCTCCAACAGTCGATAAGCCATGTCATCTAATCCAACCATGTGAAGTAGTCACTGATGAAGCTTCCCCATCTATAATATCACCTCCATCTCCCATAGCTATCATCCCCATACCATCCATCAAATTGCTTAAAATCCTTCCACTTCCCGCAAGCATCAAAATCCCACCACCTGTCGAATCCCTCCAAATCCTATTCGCATCACCTCCAAGCATTTCCCAAATCTCTCGTAATGACCCTTATGCATCCATCTTCTACTCACCCATCTCCACTACTGAATCTCCCATCTATCCATCCGCTGCCTTTGAAGAATCCATCCCTTCACCTCCTATCGCACCATCCACTCCAAACCAATCCTATCAAGATCCTGCCCAAAAGCATGTTGACATCCCCCAAAGCATAAATGAAGATATCATCGTACCATGTCTTCCATCCATAGTGCAGTCACCATCTCCTCCATCTCCAAAACCTCAAGCCATATCTCCTCCACTACAAGATATCTTGTCATCCCACCAGCTACATCAAGATCCTATCTTTCCATCTCCCCCACTCCATGCTTCCATCTTACCACCTATCCAAGCTATTCCACCATCTATAATCTACCCTCTTGGTTCACTTACATTCATCCATGGTGGCCCTCTCTCAGCAGAAGAATTAAGAATAGTATCTCCCCATTGCAATACACCTAATAAATCACTTCTACCATTTTCTGCAAGAAAAAAGTTTCCTCATCTTGTTCAAATGCTCAATCGATGGCATTATCAAGGTCAAGGTTTAGGACCACTAGAGCAAGGAATTAGAGAGCCTATTATTGCACAAAGAAATCTAGGATTTCATGGTCTTGGATATCTATCTAAAGGCTCACCATCTAAAGGTGTTGGTACACCACACCCCCAAACCAAGCCTATCTCCAAGCCCACCATGCCAGCCTCCCGTCACTCCTTCAAGAAATCTTATTTCATCCCCCCTCCACCATCTTTGCAACCCAAAACAACCTACCATATCCCCCCTTCATCCGATAAATCCATTTTGGGTCCCTATGTCCCAAAATCTACCATCCTCCATCCTCCTATTAGCCATCATAAAAATCCTATTCCATCCATTCCTATGCAAGATCAACAAAGGCACATATCAGGGAACATCATCCATCATCATCCCCCTACATGCTCTTTCATATCCTCTCCATCTCACAAAGCTTCTCCTAACCATCTTCCCAAAGCTTACCACAGCAATGTGAATGCCAACTTCAAAATGCATAAAGCTAAAAATCCACATCCTAGGCAATCATATGTCTATTCTAACAGACATACTCCAAAGAGGCAAAATCCAATCAAAGAATGCAAAACAATGCAAAAGCCTATGAAAAGAAAATCCAAAACCATGTGGATCCCCAAGAAAAAAGTTGAAACCCAATGCATAATGGCATCCACCATTGCTAATCCCCCATCTAGTGACTCATGTCCCCCATCTCCTAACTCCATCTTGGGTGTCTATATCCCCAAGCACGCTTCCACAAATCCTCCATCCCGCCCGCATCTACCATCTATCCCCCATATGCTCTTTTCACACCCGTCCGAACATGTGCCAATGTTGCTCTTGCAAGCATCCCCATCTCATGCTCCTTTCCAACATTTTCATCCCTCCATCTCCTACCATCAATCCCATCTAATCTGATCTATTGCATAAATCACACATCCGGTGTACCAACAGCTAGCAACAAAATTGAACATTCCATCAGCCAGTGAAAAATCCCAAAAAAGCCAAAATCATTCCAGCTAAGTCCAAAGTCAAAAAGTCAAAAAAAGAAAAGAAAAATAAAGCATCCACTAGTGAAAACTTGGCAATTCAAGCACCTTGGACAAGTACCATGATGAAAACTTGGCAAACAAGCGTCATGCGTAATCCTGCCATCCCCAGCTTAGCCTATCAGTCTCATGCTTTTGGTCATCTCTTGACATCCACCTCCATCTTCCAATCTATCCACCTATCCTCCATCCTCTAGCTTCCATCTCACACCATCCACTAATCTTATGCAGCTTCAGCCAATCATCTCAGCTATCATCCATCTCCCTAGCCCCTTCAGCTTTTTCCATCCTAGCTTCAATCCTATCACATCCATCATAACAGCTCCTTCCGCATGTTATCTTCTGATTGGGGGCACTATATTCCTTGGAGATCTTGTCTTGTCCATCCTCCCTTGTCATTGGTATCTAGCTCTAGGCTATCCTCATGCAAACCCAATGCCATCTCTTTATATCCATCATAATCCTAGCTATCTACCATCCTATCCAGCCATCTCATCCTGCTCCTCTAGCTATCCTTGGTCACAAAATCTCTCATCATCATTGGATGCATCCTTCCAAATCCATATCTTTTGCTATCACCCCACCCTTAGCTTTCGCATCTTGCACAACATCGAACCATCCCACTATCCTATCATCCTAAGCTTTTGCCTTCTTGTAGCTATCTTGGTTTGTTAGCTTGTACCATATCTTGATTAGGTTACTTGTAAATATCTTGGTCTATCAGCTTGTACATCCTCTTTAGCTTAGTACCATTGCATCTATCCAGCGTTCATGTCAGTTCATCCTTGATCAGCATCTTGTACACACCGCACAGCTTGGTTAGCTATTCCAACGCATCCTTTAGCTAGATTTCCTATCACCAAAGTATTATCTTTCTTAGTTCATCTTGCCAGATGCATCACTCATCCAAATCCACCAGCTTCGATGCTCTTTGATAGGTCCTTGCAGGATATAGCTTTCCTCATGTCTGATCATGGTCCGTTAGTACCTCGTCCTACCCACCTCACTGGCAAATGGTTCTCTTTTGGATTTTCGCTTTCTTTTGATTTGGACTCTTCCCTGTTTGGTCTTGAAATATCTTTTCCAAGCAATCTCCTTGTTCCCTCCTCAAGGTTTCCACGATCATCCATATCATGGTATAATATGAATGGGGCAATCAGAGCGTAAGGTCTTGATCATGTCTTTTGTTTGTTTTTCTTCTCTGCTTGTGGGTTACCCAGTGTCGGTTCCACTCTGATTCTTTTGAGATTCATGTGTGATGTTGGGGCAATTCTTGTGTGTTTATTTTAAGTCAGTCCATCAGTCCTCTGGATAGTTAGTGAAAAGGCCTTGATGTTCTTGGTAACCTTGGCAATTAACCAACAGTCCTATAGCAAATCTAGTGCTCAACTACATGGTGGTACTTCTCTTTGAAGTATCCCCCCGCTCAAAAAGCTTCAATGGTTTTCCTTCATCCCCGTTATCCCCCATCCATATCCAGCATCCATCTCTCCTACCCCAGCTTATGCATTAGTATCTCTTTGAATCACTCATCACTCTTAGCTTTAGGGATCCACAATCCTAGTCTTAGGGATCCACCAATCCAAATCAATCCACCAAGCCTCATCTTTCGAGATCCACAATCCTAGTCCTAGGGATCTCCGAAACCCATCTTCCACCAATCCGACTCTTTGAAATCCTGTTGCATCAGCTTTATAATCCCCTCATCCATCTCCCTATCTTGGATTCCTTTTTATAGCGCTCTGCTCCTTCATCCTCCACCTTCCCAAAAGTCTTAAGCTTGTTTCCTCTTGTGCCCCTGATTTCCCTTTATCATCCTCTCGTAGTGAGAGTTTGAGCTAATTCAGCCCCTTCTCTTTGCCAAACCTGTGTCTTAGCTCATCTCAATTTCTTGTACTTTTCAAGAAGTCATCGAGCCTTGCTTTCTCTCCTCGCTGCCTTCTTGAGGGGGCATCTCACAGTCCATTCTCTCCTCTTCTGCTCTAGGCTTGGGCATCTTATTTTCTTATCTTTGATGCCATGCCACTTGCGGCATCACATCAAAGAGGGGCAAAATGTAGACACCTAAAAATCCTTTAGAAAATAATATTTTTATTTTTTGAAAAAAATCCCTGATGACATCATCATTTATTAATTAATTATTTAATTAATTAATTAATTAATTTTTATGCCATTAAATCCCTTTATCTTAATTAAAAATATTTAATTAAGGAATCCCTCCCAAAAATGTTTAAATCTTATTTAAACATTATTTCCTTATTTATTAATTATTTAATTAATAAATTGACCAAAAATCCTTAAATAAATAAAAAATTTATTTTTTGCCCAAAACTTGGCCAATTTCCTTAAGACCACTAACCTCTTCCAAAATCTTCTAATCCTTCTTTAATTTTGATTAAAGGCTAATCCCATCATTTCCTACCCCTAATACCAACTCAAAATATTTGATTAAGATTAAATATTAATCCTCATGTTTATTAAAAAAGTTTTAATAAATATCTCCTCAACCCAAACTCTTGAAATAAATAAAACTTTATTTATTTCCTAAAAATCTAATTTATCCTCATCCTAAGAAGTTCTAGACTCTTCTAGAAAGTCTTCATCCTCATCCTAGGAAATTCTAGACTATTCTAGAAAGTCTTTATCCTCATCCAAAGTCTAGACTCTTCTAGAAGATGTCTTTAAACCTAATCTTAATCCCCTCCTAACCTTGTCACATTCCCTAAAAATGGGTTAAGACTTACTAACCCAAGCCAAAGTTAACAAATATCTCCTCCTTCACCCACCCTCATTAAATGCCATCCACTTGCCTATCCCTAAGCTAATCCTAAACCATCCTAATCCATCCTCTAATCATTTGCACAAGCCTAAGCAAGCTTAAAAACCTCCTAATCAAGCCCAAGTCAAAATTGCTCTCATTACCCTCAAAATATCTCAACCATAAAACTTTATGAAGCCCACTAGGCTATAAATGACTCTTCCAAGCCCTTTTATTGCTCTTACAAGTCATTATGAGGGTCTTTATGAAGATTTTATCCCTTGAGCCTCCTTTGTTGACCCATCCTTCCCCTTTCCTCCATCCTCTCACCATGTGACATGTGTCACTCCTTGATTGGTTGTAAGGAAGCACAATCCATGTGCTCTCCTCTCATGCAATCTAAGCCCTCCATGAGCTTTTTCCCATCCTTACATCTTAGCCCTCAATCCCTCAAGCCTCTTGCCTATAAATTGGATCCTTCCCCTTTGCAAAATAACACAATCCATGAAGTAAAGTCATAATGCCATTTTGAGAAGCCATTTTACATCAAAACCATACACTCACACCCAAATTCCAACTCCATTTGAAGCCCTTTTTGAAGCATAAAAGCTTGAGCATACATCCTATCTATTTAGACAAAGCTACTCAACAAGACAGCTTCTCATTGAGAGAGCCCATTAATGGCTCATATTCTCAATTAAGAGCTCATCTTAGTCTATCTTGAAGTTTATGAATTTTGTTTAGTTTGTAGAAGCTTTATTTAAATTTGGTTTCTATTAGCATACTAACATTGCTCATATACACCACATACCAAAAGTAGTTTTACATTCTTTGACCTCATCAAATTCAACATAATTTAGAGAAAATGCAATGTCAATCATTATGATGTTATGGTTCTTCTTCTTAGCAATATCATCAACTGATAATGTTCTACTGGGAGTTTTATATTCTTCATCAAGATATTTGCATCTTGAATCACTGATGGTAGCCAGATGAAGCCTCATAAGTCCTTGCCATGCTACAAGGTTATCTCTTTTTATCTTTGGAATCTCTCTCTTGTAAGACATCTTGATATTTAGCTTAGGTCCTTGAAACCTTCTCTACAAGCATCAAAAGCTCTAATACCAATTTTTGGAAATATAAGAGGAGTAACTAAGAGGGGGGGTGGGCCAAGGGGTGGTGTGGAATTAGTTACCGCTAGAATAAATCCCATATCCCTTAGATGTCAACTATAAAACTAATAAAATTGATTATTGCTGATACTTTTTAAACATACAAAAAATTTTGTAACTTGATAAATTTAGAGTGTGAATTACTTTAGTGAATCTTAAGATATTATTAGTAATTACTTGCAAGCATTAAGGGAATAACATGAACACATGAGACACTAGGATTTAGCATGGAAACCCAATTTGAGAAAAACTACCAATGTAACTAGCTACTATTTTTCACTCTTCTGAAGTGAGCCTTGTTAGGAGCCAACCCTATTAAAAGTTACAATTTTTTTTTTTAGGTGTGATTCTATTAAAGGATTTAATCACCCTATTAAGAGTGGCCTTGCAAAAGGCCTTAAAAAAATTCAATGGAATTGTCACCTTGTTAGAGGATTTAAAAATGGCCATTAAGCCAACTCTGTTAAGAGATTTTAGTTCATTGCTACAATGGTTAGAGAGTAACAATGAAATGACTTGATTTGTGATGTAACTAAATTTTTGATTATAGATCTCTCCTCTGGTTCATAGTTGATCCTTCCTAATCGAATAATACTTTTATACTCCACAAGGATATCTTCTTATCCTTCAAATTTTCTTCCTCTCCTTATCTCTTTCAACTCATTCAACTTGCATCTCACACACTTTGAAATCACAAATTGACCTTTTATTTATACTTTTTAGATTATCAAGTTGGCTCAAATATATCTTAGAATAACCAATATTCATTACCTCAGTCAGCTAGAATCAATAGGTAAAAGAATTAAGCTTTATATGCTAAAATAAGAAATCCTTTGGTAGTTAACCCATCTTGGTAGAAACTGATTCTGAAGTGATTTCTTACATTAACCAATAGAAGCTCAATTAACACTACAAACTTACAAAATTCCTTCAGTAACTGAGTGAACTTGGTTAGCACTAACTCTAGTAAAATTTCCCTTTGTTAACTTAGTGAGATCATTTAGCACTCTTTTCTACTTGACTTCCTTCGATGCCTGGGCAAGCTCGGTAAAAACTGCCTTTTGTATAAAGTAAACTCAGGAATGCTCGGTAGACTAGGAAAACTATATTCACTAACCAAGTGAGCTTGGAATGCACTAGCTATCAACTAATATGAAATTTGTGTAACATCAAAGACAACACATGTATCTCTTCTATCTCTGATACAATTCTCATCATGCTCATCAACCTCTCTTGTAGCTCCTTCTCACATTGTTCCTTTTTTGCAACCAACTGCCTTACAAGAAATTCTTCATGCTATTTCTATTGGGCCTCTAGCATCCTCACAAATGTTTTCTCAAGTTTCATTGAAAGCTCTACCTCAAGTTTTACTTGTTGTGCTTCTTTTTTTTGCAACAAAGTTTTTTCCTCTGGAGTGTGTGATGGTTCATGGGCAGCAACTGATACCTCTTGAACTTGGGGAAGCAAAGGAAATGCTTATTAATCCTCTATCATATCATGGAAGACTTCCTATTGTAGCCAGTAGTCTTTCTCTTCTTCTCCATGCAGCAGATCTCAAGCTCTTTCAAAGGCTTAGAAGCCAAATCTTGTTCCTTAGGAACATGAACAACCTTTTCTTCTTCTTCTTCTTCTTTGTTAAAAAAAAGGGGAAGCTCTTTTGATAAGAGGATTGGATCCTTTTCCTTCCTCTTAATCGCTACCTCCTTTCTCTCCTTAGTAGGCTATAACCCCTCACATGTAAGATTTGTGGGCTCTATTTTATTTCTCCATAACTCCATATTTGGACCATCAAGAGTCTATACAACCAATCCACCCTAAAGGAATGAAATGGAGATAGGTTTGGGAGGATCATGACCTAGCCAATTTTCTTGCACAAGGGGTAGATAGGTTACAATAGTATGCTCTTGTAATAGAGGGGGGATCTTGAAGCCTGGGATGATATATTTTCTTCTTGGGGGCTCTCGTGCTTATGTAACATGCAACTGGGAAAGCTTGAGCCTTGTCTCCTCTTCTACCATAGTCAGTTTTCTTGCAAAATCTTCCTCAAGTTGCCTCTTACTTAACTCTTCCTCCTACAACAAACTGAGGAGGGCTTGGTGAGCCTCATTGAAAATATGAAAAACCTTAGACATCATACTACAAAAATGAGGGTCATTTTCCCACATCTCCCTCTCACCATGTAAATCATCAAGCCAAGAAGTCATAATAAGAAAAAACATAGGTAGAACTCCAACATTTTTTATACTCATAAGGATTAGGAATGAATTCAAAAATCTTATCTATGTCTTGAAACTCAAGGCCCAAAATATTTGTGCGGTCATAAAGCTCTCCTACCTTTGACCTAAGGTCATTATAGGGTTCTATGGAAGATTGGGTATGCTTCTCACAACCAGGCCATGGTTGATATAGGGGATGAGAGGGCTGAGGAATAGCCTCTTCATGATATGGGGGAAAGTGGGAGGGATCTCTATGAAAGGAATCCATGGTAAAGAATGCAATTAAATAATCCTATAGAAAAACTTGAAAACATAAAATATCAAAGATGATCTTTACACATACCAACACTTGATCTATATGAAATCAGATAGATGCATAGAGTTTCTATGGTGTTAGATGAACTCCTCCAAAGGCTGATTTCACTGAGAATAAGACCCAAGTTCTTAATGAATAGAATTAAAAATGGATTTCAGTGGACTTAAGTAGCCAAAATGTATGTCCCACTAGGAATGCCAAAAACTATAGTATGACTAGTGGAGGTTATGAAACTGATTTGAATGTTTGATGTTTGTCCAACTAGACATGCCAAAAACTATTGACACAAAATTATGCACCCTTTCTTGAGGTATGAACCTCTAGCAACCTAATGTAACATAGAAACAACCTCCAAGTGTTGGACTTGTGCTTTGAGGTTGAATCTTGGGAGAAGCTTGACTTCCTTACAATAGAGAAGCACATAACTACACTTTGAAGGAAAAGGGAGAAGGACATGCAATGAAGAAAACTACCTAACCTAATCTAAAGGGGATGATATACCTAAATTGAATTGTCACACCTCTATCTATAAGTACACAAAATATTAATGAAAACCCAAAATACACTAATCTTAACTTCGGTCTATTTCCCAAAGTGAGATATAGGTTTGAAATTGATGAAACATTGAAAGGAAAGATAATATTCACTTATGGAATGATTGCCAACAAATTGAACACAACATGTAAAATTAGAAAAATAGAAAGAAAATTTTTACCACAAGGCATATACATGCACTAGATAGAAAAATGGAAAGAGAAGGTAAGGAAAAGAGACTTTCATAAAGCATAATATTGTAGAGAAGAACCTCTAAAACATATTTACAACTACCTTTTATAGAGTTCAGACATAACACTGATATTACATTGAGTTCAAACTCTAACTAGGTAGTGTTGAGATTGTAGAGGAGAAAAATAACTGTTGAGTAGAAGGAATCATGATCAGGTGCATGTCCCCATATAGGAAATCAAATATTTTATGTGCAAATCTAGTTAGAAGAGATAGAAATAGTGACCATTACTACTTTGGATGGGCATATGGATAAGAAAGCACTGAGAGGAAGAAAACTGCATTTATCAAGCATGGAGAACATCAATAGTTAGTTGTAGTCATTCAAAATGACCAATTTTCCATTAACGAGCTAGTTTCCTTTGATCTCAACACTCAAAATTAGATATATCATCAAGTCAAATAGAGTCAACCATCTAACTTGCCACATGGACCAATGTCCTTTTAGCATGCCATCACTGCACCTAGGATTCTATGTTTATGTTGACTTGTGTCTTTACCAATGTTCACAGCTTTACAATTTGAATTTTTCTTTAACTATTTGGCCTTGTGAAACTATGACTACCCTTTATTTGTGCTTGATCACCATGTCAAAACCTACCTTCACTTTATTGCCTTAACTGCAGTGACCTAGTGAATGACTCATTTTTTATTGATCACTATTTCATAGTCTCATTTCTTGGTTGACATAAAATTATTGTGACCAAGAAATCAAAGGGCCCTCATAACCTATTTAAGACTTCATAACTTATTTATCTATTATTCTCTTAACTATTGTGACCTTGTGAACAATAGTGTTTTTCCCTAGTTTCCCTTTTGTAGCTTAGAACTTAAGTTGGAGTCAAATGCTTGTGACATTGTGATCATTGAGAGCTTAGCCACTAGCATACTATTCACATAGTTGTGAATTTAGACTTTAAAACTGATGCTAACCCATGAATGAGTGAACAAGAATTTTACACCATCACCACCTTGACCTCAAGTTATCCTTAACCACAAATGAAGATGTGATGAAGGAGAGATCACAAAATTGTCACTCTAACCAAGGTTTAGCATTAACTCCTAGTAATACTATGAACAATAGGATCACCACTTCACTACCTTGACTCTGGGTTAAGCTTAACTTCCTATGAAGCTATGGAAGCATACGAGTTTAAAATTTTGTGGTTAACCTTCACATAGTTGAGGCCTGAATATTTTGAAGCTTGAAGCTACCTGCAGACATGACTGATTGTAGAAATGATTATGTGGCACCTTCATAGCCCCCTTTTATAGTTAGGCCATAACTATAGTGACCAAGCAAAAAAGGGTAGTTGAGATAACATAAGATAATACCATGCAATATGAAGAAAATGGTTAAGACTTGGGATATAAGATAAGGCCAAAGTTTTATGTATCCCATTAAACTTACATGGAAATAAATGAATATGATAATAGACCTTAGCATGGCTACCACCCCAAACTTCATGGAATTTTTCAATGTTTGGATAATAGGGGGGTGGGAAAAAATTTTCAATAGCTCCAAGACCAAAACACAAGAACTTGATAGGAACAAAATGTGTTTTCAAGAATAATATTATTGAGCAAGGAGAAGTTGTGAGAAACAAGGTCAAACTTGTTTTTAAATTTTTCTCACAGCAAGAAGGCATTGATTATGAGGAAACATGTAAACCTATAGAAAGAATGGAAGCTATAAGGATGTTCCTAGCTTATGCAATGAGCAAGAACTTCTAGGTTTATAAGATGGATGTTAAATCTTCCTTTTTGAATGGAGAATTAGATGAAGAGGTTTATATTGAGCAGCCTCAAGGTTTTACTTTATCAAAATATGAAGTCATGGTATGTAGATTGAAGAAAGATCTTTATGGTCTGAAGCAAGCACCTAGAACCTAGTATGCAAGGTTGGATAGTTACTTGGCAAAGCTTGGATTTTCTAAAGGTAAGGCAGATAGTAACTTGTATCTGAAATAAATTGAAGATGGTTTGTTGATCATTGTAATATTTTTTGATGACATCATTTTTGGAGGTAGTGATGAAGCTAGTGATAAATTTGTTGAGGAGATGAAGAATGAATTTGAAATGAGCATGATAGGAGAAATGAGGTTTTTCCTAGGCTTGCAAATTGTGTAGAATAATGATGGTATATTCATTTCACAAGCTATGTATCTAAAAGATTTTTTGAAAAGGTTTGGTTTGGAAAGTTGTAAACATGTTGGCACACCTATGATAACTAGTCACAAGTTATCTAGAAAAGATGAGACACCTACAGTAGAGTAGAATAAGTATAGATCAATGATTGAAGGTTTGTAATATATAACTCACACAAGACTAGATATAACAAATGTAGTTGGGACTGTAGCTAGATTTCAAGATGATCCTAATGAGTATCATTTTGTAGTAGTTAAGAGAATATTTAGATATTTGAAAGGGACATTAGATTGTGGAATTTGGTATGATAGATCAAGTGATTTCACACATTGCACATATACTTATGGTAATTGGGTAGGTAGTATGGACAATAGAAAGAGAACCAGTGGTGGATCATTCTTTCTTGGAGGAAGATTGGTTTCCTAGTTAAGAAAGAAGCAAGATTGCATTTTATAGAGTAGTGCTAAGGCAAAGTATGTTGCAACAACAAATAACTATAATTAGGTTATGTGGATGAAGAAAATGTTAAAGGATATCAAAATCAAGATTAAAGAACATGTTATCATTTATTGTGATAACACAAGTACAATGAGAATGTCTAAGAATCATGTATTGCATTCTAAGACAAACCATATATCTATTAAGTATCATGAGTTAAGAGAGAAAGAAGTAGAAAAGGAGATCAAATTGGAGTATGCAAGTACTAAGGATCAAATTTCAGGTATCTTTATGAATCCTTTTCCTAAAGATACATTTGAGTACTTGAGAGGTATTCTTGGGGTTATGCCCCTGCCTAATTCTAATTAGTTTATGTAGAGAGTGCATCAATCTAGTTGTATGAAGCACTATTATTTGGCTAGACTGAATGATGATACTTCCTATATGGGGGATTATCTAGTAAGTAATGAGTCATTGAGAACTCTTGGTAAATGATATTTGGTATTGAACAATGTCTTTGGTAACTTCAGTTGGTTGATGACTTGGAGTAGCTGATTAATAATTAGTATTTAACAATTGGTATTGAGATTGCCACCTTTCACATTGATGTCGATGAGGAAGATAGTATACATGAAATTTTTTTCCTAAAACATGGGGGAGAATATGCATGAGATTAGGACAAAAACAATAGAAAATTTCTACTTTTTATTGTTGGAACATAGATGGTTTTCATCTATGTTGCCTTCAATGCCAATGGGCAAATTGTTAGCATGAATGCTAATGATACTAAATTGGGGGAGTATCCTGAGCATTGGAGAGTATTGATGTGTTTCATTCATGATTGTGCCTATCATTGATGTGAACATAATATTATTTCTATAAAGACTTGAAGAGTAGCAAACAAGGATCTTGATGATACATACAATGGTTTGATTGTTTGGCCATGTACAGTTATGGACTTGTACAACATAGTGTCTTGATGACATCGTTAGGTGTGAAGAGTCTAAGTTGATTGCGTACAAAAGTTGTACCTTATTTAAATTGAGTAGTTCAGAGACAATATTGGGAAAGTAGTTGCTGATGTTTTCTATCTATCTTACATCCCAAATGTAATGAAATTATACACAATTAGGTAGTGATAGAGGATAGCCAATTGATGATGTCAGCAAGTGTGCAGGCCTTAGTATTATATGTATGAAGTTTTGTATAGATTGTGAGTCAACAATGCTATTGTAATTGTAATTAAATTATCTTATTTTAATTAATTGGGAAAGTCTCAAGGCTGACTTAAGGAATTATTATGAAGATATGGTATAAAGGAAAGATGTTTTTCTTGATTGAAAAGTGTATGGAATATGGTTGAGATCATTTTTGAAGTGTGAATTATGAAAAGAAGTAGAGTGCTTACTAAATGTGTATAAGTAATCCAAGGGATTATTAGATGTGCAATTCAATATCTAATTACAAGATCTGAAGGAGTATAAGTCTAGTTGACATGATAGAGACATAGGAAGGAATTGCAATTTAGTTCTATTATTCTACAAGGAATAATGCAGAGATCACTTGGATAGTGGATTCATTGGTATCTCCATTTAAGCTATTTGGGCAGTGGGTCCAACTATCTTCCATGTTGGCACAACTCCTAACAGGGTTGGAATCTCCTAGCAAGGATTCAAAGTCTCCTAATAGGGACTCATAAGTACTAAATTTTGTAATAGACTCTTAATAATGTCTATCCTCTAACAAGGAATATTTATATTAGTACATCATCTTGTGGGTACCATCACCACTAGGGTTTTCCCTCTAATGAAGGATTTCCCTAGTTAACATATCTAGTGTTATTGTTTATGAGTATCTTGTTGTCATTTTAGTTTACATTACTCATATGGTTAAGATTATTTAAAGTTGTTATTCATGATATTAGTTGAATAACCAATTTACCCTCCTATCAGTTATAGTAGTGGACTATATATTCTAACAACCTCAAATCAAATGTAGTGAGCTCAATTTACTTATTGAATTGATCAATATGTGAGTGTGAAAGAAGGATGCAATTAAAAGCCTTCTCTTGATGATAAGATCCACTATTATCAATGACAGAATCTTGAGCTTGAAGGGTTTCACTATGAATTATACATCCCTTAAATAAAATTCTTGGAGCTCTTTGAAAGCACTTTGAATGCAATAGATCTCCTATACAATGGCTTGTAAAAGGATCTCCTTGAATGATATTGAATTCATGAATTCCTAATTACTTATCTGTATATTATGGATATGATGGATTTCTTGTACATATGAATGATGGATGCAAAATGAGGAAAAATGAAGGATTTATAAAGGGCTCAGAATAAGCTTTCTCCAATCGAATGAATAGAATTACAATTAGTGCCTTAAAGCATTCCCAATATAGGGACCAAGAAAGAACCCAAAAAATATGTCCCTACCAGGAAAATAGTCTATCTTTGTTAGGCATGGATGCATTGGGTGCCTACTAACCAAGTCCCAAAATCTTCAAGATTCCCTTAGAGTCTTAAAATAGATCTTGATTTTGAGAAATGGGTAAGATTATGAGAAAACCTAGTTTTAGACAAGAAAAGAGATTCTGAGTGATTGAAGGTAGGGAGGACCCAAGTGGATAGGTCCTACCTCAAGCTTTAAGCAATGAAAAAAGAATACCAAGAGGGCATATTAGGTCCTACCCCAATTTTGTCTAAAATAAACAAAGAGAAATAAGAAGAAAGAGGAGAATAGAAATTAAATGAAGGCGTAGCATTAAATCTCACTAAACAGGTGATAAAATGCCATTAAATTGAAATGATTCCAATTTAATACGTTAAGAGTTCAAGCCTTTTTATCTTTAAGTAATTCTCCTCTTGGAAGGATATGTTATAATGGGCTAGATATATTGAATGATATGGTCAAAGATATTAATAGGGTGATGGAAAGGAGATGAAACAATGGATAAGTATATATGGAGGATACTATTTTTTCTTTAGATGAGAGAAATGGGATGGAAGGACATAAGGAGGACAAAAGACATATAAATGTAGGATAGTGATAGGGTATTGAAAGTATTGCATGATGGTAGATGAGAAAGTATGAAAGATAAACATTGACACACACCTTGAAGTGTGGTTGAATGATGGAGGAAATATTGATAGGATACATTGAGGCTTTGATGTATGAGACAGTGGAAGATGTTTGGAAAAATATGGAATGGAAACCTTTGGAAACTTGAATACCAATTCTAATTTGTATTTAATATTCAACTATTTTAAGAGAGACTTTGGAATACACCTAGTTTCTTATGTTTCTTTTCCTTTGGATGCTTTAGGAAGGATCTCTCCAATTATGGATTTAGGAATACCTATTTTCCTTTATTTTTTTTAGGAAGTCTTAATTGGGAAACTAATATACTAAAAGATTGGGGGGGGGGGGGGGGGATTAGGATCTGTAACACTTTTTACTTTTAACAATACTTTGATACATTCACTGCATTTACCATTTTATATCCAATGCATGCACAACATAACTTATAAGATCAAAATGTAGTAATTTGTAGATCTAATCTATCAATCACACACATGAAATGTAAACACATAACACAAAGATTTGGTTACCTAAAAACCCTCCAAGGTTAAGGTAAAATTGGGGTGAGGATGACACCCACAAATATTTACTATTGTAGTAATAAAGTTAACCTATTAGGGTTACAATGTTTGATCATATCTAACAATCTACACTGTGTAGGGTCTTACCTCTTAAAGGTATTTGATACTATTAGGTCTCACCCTGTGAGAGGATTTTACACTTACAAAAAAGTAAGGACTTGGTTAAGAAATTTAAAAATATCTATTAAGATTTCTCTATTGAGAGATTGTCCCTGACTCAGTCCATTAAAACTAATTTAGTACCTGATCATTGGTCTACTCTAAAAATTAGATTTGGATCTCCTTTCTTCAATATGATCTAATCTCTAATCTGATATAACTTTACCATCTGTCACTACTTGATAAGGTCATTGTTGACATTATAATCAAGTTTTTTTATTAGTGAGACACATACTTAATTAGATGGTTAGTAGCTACCGAGCTTATCTTGCAGTTTACACTATTAAAAAAGTAAATCAAGCTCTACCAATTTATATAGTTTCTATAAATTCCATGAACAATATTTAGTTCACACTAAGAAGTATCTAACAAGTTGGTGATTATAATTGTAAACTAAGCTTCATAGAATTATTGAGTTTCTTAGTACAAACCAAGTTTTCTAGTGTTTATCAAGTTTGTAGCTTTAGTAATGTGAATCTAATGTTGACCTAGCTATACATTTTCAACCAAGTGATTCAATTTATACTGATCTCATAGTGATAGTGTTGACCAAGATATGTAGTGTCAACCAAGTGATTCAATTTATATGCCGAGTTTCATAGTGTTCATCGAGTCACTAGTGCAAACTGAGTTCAAACTACTTGGAGGTGATTAGTATGAGTTGTGCTTCTATGTATACTAAATGAATGATGATGCCAAGCATTGATAATGGTTTCCAAGTGTCAAAACTTCACCGAGTTTGTTTCAAAACTTGAGTACATGCAATTAGTCTAACATTGTGTATTTTGGTAAAACTTGAATTGCAGCCAACTTTAATAAATTGTAAAATGGATTAGTATATATATAATTTATCATATCACATCCAATGATGAATGTGTGAATATATATATATATATATATATATATATATATATATATATATATATATATATATATATATATATATATATATATATATATATATATATATATATATATATATATATATATATATATATATATATATATATATATATATATAAGTGTGAAGTAAAAAGGCTATAAGTGGTACAAGGAGCTGCAAAGATTTATCTATCACAACAAGGTGATCATTACACTTCAAAGGAATCTCATTCAAAAAATCAAAGTTGTAGATCCAACATCAACCACTATTTCATCCTAATATGTGGAATAGTTAAATCCTTTCACAAGTTAGACCTAATAGTCTTTTGTAAATCTCTTTACTGAGTGACTTCTTCACTGTATGTTTGTAAATCATTTTACAAGGTAGACCTAGTAGTCCTTATTGCTCCTAATAGGGTAGATCATCAAAAGTGATCATTGTAAGCCTTAACAAGCCAACTTTATACTGTAGTACTAAATCTTATGGGTATCATCCCCACCTCAATTTTACTTTATATTTGGAAGGTTTCTAGGTTACCATACTGTGTGTCATAGGGTTATGAATGTTTTAATGCTTTCAATTTTTTATGCATGCAATTAGATTAGAATACACATGAAGGATTAATTGGTGAATTAAGATTAAGTCATAGAAGGGGTTTGAGATGTTAGTTCATAGAGTTGAGTGGAAAGCACCAGACTTCAAGTTGAGTCTAGAAATTGTAGAAACACTTGATCCTACCAGAGCTCAATCATAGATTCCACCTAAAGTAATACTAGTTAATGAAATTTTCTCACATTTTTGTTATTTAATTCAAGACATTAGAACCCTATAAATGGATGAAACTCTAGAAAAGTTGTGTGTGAATGGTGCATTGAAACTCGAGCATGAACACTTAGAAACCAAGGGTTTAGACCACATTCCACACATGCCCCAAGAATTTTAGATAAAATGGATAAGGTTTATCCTTAGTCATGTACACAATAGGTAGCTATGTTAGAGAAGCCCATTATCATAAAAAATAAAATGATTCATCAAATTACAAATCTCCCATGTTGATCAAGGAAAAGACTACCAAAACCCTAAGTCGAGTAGAACTAGAAAAGAAAACTCTTTCGAAATCAGATGGAAGAGGTATGAAAATTAGTTATGTAGCTTACATGGAGCTAAAGTTTGGAATTCATGTAATAACACATAAAATATATAGCTCCAGTAATCTCAACAACATATCATGTGAGGTAGTTGATATCACTTTCAAAGTTGTAAAGAACAACATGTCCTTCGACCTTGCCGATTCATGCTAAACCAATTCAATAAGAATATGGAGAGCATAAGAACTTCAAAGAATAACCCATGTAAGTTTGGTTCAATTTTAACCTATTTATTCTTCTTTTTACAAAAAATTTTCCATTCAAAAGGTATAGTTTTATGGAGAAAAGATGTGCATGTACTATATTAGATCAATGAGTATATAACAGAGATGGGTGAAAACTATGTCAGTATCATGGATAATTATTTTGATTCATTCAAAGAAAAGATGAATAATAGATTTAGAATTTCCAAGAAACTTGTTGAATATTACAAGGATGATGTTTTCTTTATGGTAGACTATGACAAGGTATACATACAAGTTGTCAAATGTAGAGTGGTATGGGTTAAGCCTCTAGGCTATGAGGTTAATATTGATGATACTAGGGACATAATTGAGCCATTTTTTAATGAACCTGTGGATCCCAAGGCTAGATATTTCAGTACATATGATGAAGCCAAAGCTATAATTGAACTAGAGATAAAGCTTCCTTAGGCTATCAGCAAAGGAAAGAAGAGGATAATAAAACTGAGACAAACTAGTTCTACTCTCCTATTGACATAAGGTAAAGAAGATGATGTGATTAAAAATGATATAGAAGATGAGGTGGATGAAACAAAATTAGAAGAAGAATAAGAGCCAATCAAGAAGAAAGATAAGGTTATTATAACCAAACCTATTAAGTCATTTACTGTAGTATTTACAATAACATCTCGAAAGAAACTGAAATTAGGTGAAGAAGTAGAGGATGAAATTTTCAAATGACCTCCACCTACATTTCAAGAGAAATTAAAAGAGATTGATTCTAGAGCTGGCATGGAAAATTTTAAATGATTAGATATGAAGCCATAAATGCAAAGTAGAAGAAGCAAGTTGAAGACATGATTACATCTAGACTAAGAAAATGGAAATATTCACTTGATCAACTTGCACAAGAAATTCCCAAATAATTGATGAAAAGAATCAAGACAAGATGGGAACATGCCAAGAAAACTGCAAAGGATATATATTAGTAGACTCTAGGGAAACTCATGTCGAATCTTAATGACAAAGAAATAAAAGAGTCCATGAAGTAGAATGAAGAAAAACTCGCTTTGAAATTTAACTTTTGCTTAATACTGATCAATGACATTGAATATGTGCTAATGAATGCCACTAATACATGGAAGAGTATCTTCAATCTTCATTAGTAGAGTGATTTTTTTGTTCTTGTCAAAGATGATTATGAAGATGACAAGGATGATGAAGAAGAAAAAATGATAATAATAAAGATGATGAGGAGCAAGAACAAGAAGCCACTTTGGAGATTCTCTCTAAGATTTAGAGCATTGAGGAAATTAACCTTGAAAAGATTGTAGTAGTAGTTATGGCCTCATTTTATTACTCTTTGAGCAAAGCTTTGAAGCCATCAAGATCAAAGAAAGCTTCTATCAAGTTGGCTATAAAGCTTCTACTAAGTTTTCTATGGAAAACACTACAAATCCAAGAACTCGATCAATCTCTACACTTGTTTAGCTTAGTACTTCATTGACTAAAGTGTCCAACACTTCATCTACTAAGTAGTTAGTGCTTCCTCCTTCATCAATTTTGGCTACTTAGAAACAAGGTATTTCTATAACTAGTACAATATCTACTTTTTTTGCTAGTCCTTCTATTCCCACTATTATTACTATTCCAAGTATGCAAATAGTTAGTACAAAGATAGTTGAGAGCAAGCCTCAACTGAGTATTAAGGTCTCTAGCAAAGGCAAAGACAAGGAAGAAGACATTGATCTTGATGAGGATATAATTATCCCAAATTGGGATATATTTTCTTTCAACCCTAATAAAATGCATATAGTAGGTGAGATTTTGTAGAAGAAAGCTAAGAAACAAAGGCTTAGAGAGGAGAGAAAAAATGAAAATCGAGTGCTTGAAGATGCAAAGAACATTCTTGCAGATGCACTCAACATTGAGGTTGATACTTGTCATCAACCTATTTTGGCTCAATTAGCAGAAGTGGTTCATAAATTTAATGAAGATCTAAATGGGAAAGAGAAATTGTTGCAAAGAGTAGAGAAGGAATTTGAAAACAAAGTATTAGAGCTAGTTGCATAGAAGATTATACTATACCAAGTAGACTTGTCTACTATTCTCAACTCATTAGAAACCGCTATCATCAATTTCACTTCTCTATTTGATAAACTATGAGATACATCTATCTTTATGTAGAAAATCAAAGATAAACTCTCCAAGATAGATGAAAATCTGAAGGTGAGTGTACACTAGCTGTCACTTGGCCTGAGCTATAGTTCTTCTCATTACACAAAGATCAAATTTTTGAGTGATATGCAAGAAAAATTACGAAGGGAAGAAGCTAGGATAAGGGCCAAAGTTGTAGATATACAAGGCATGATTCTTCTAAAAATGGATGCATTGCAGAAACACATTACACATGACAAAAAATTCTCCATAGCTGATCAAATGATGGAGTTATTACTAGAAGTTCAGATTGCATTGCATGCAAGCAAGGTGTTGCAAGAAAATTGGGACAAGACAATGTCACTAATTTTAAAGGTACATTCTGACTTTTCATTACATTTTGGAATAACCATATAGCATACACCTTTGGCATTCATGTCAAAAGGGGGAGAATATGTAAAAAAAGGGGAGAATATGTGATATTACAATAAAAGGGGAGAAGATAACAAGATGTATATAATATTTAAAGTATGTTGAATAAATATGTATGGGGGAGCATCATAATATCATACATATACATGTACAATAAACATCTCTTACAAAAGCAATTTTGCAAAATCTCAAAAATAGATTATGCTACCGAGTTGAAGACACAGGATGGAGACTAAAGATTGTTTTGAACTTTTTGAATTCAGTTTTAATTGATAAGTCTTTTTGTCACTAATGCCAAAGGGGGAGATTGTTGGCATTTTAGCCAATTTTTCTTAATAGTAACACACACATACTTAATCAGATGGTTAGCAACTACTAAGCTTATCTTGTAGTTTATAGTGTTAACCAAGTAATTTAGGCCCTACCAAGTTCTATAGTTGCTACTATGTTTTAGAGACAATATTCAATTCACACCGAGTAGTATCTACCAAGTTAGTGATTATAAGTGTAAATTGAGCTTCATAGTGTTTACTGAGTTTCTCAGTGCAAATTGATTTGTCTAGTGTTTATTGAGTTTGCAGCTTTAATAATGTGAATCTAGTGTTGACCAAGCTATGCATTTTCTACCAAGTGATTTAGTTTATACTAAGCTTTTAGTGATAGTTTTGAGCAAGCTATATAGTGTCAAGCAAGTGATTTAGTTTATATGTCAACTTTTTTAGTGTTCACTAAGTCACTAGTGTAGACTGAGTTCAAACTACTTGGAAGTGATTAGTATGAGCCAAGCTTCTAGGTCTACCAAATGCATTATGATGCCAAGTGTTGACAATGGTTTTTGAGTGTTAGAACCTCATCGAGTTTTTCTTTAGAACCCAAGGACCTATAATTGGGCAGACTTTGTGTATTTTGGTGAAACTTGTATTGTCAAAGTCTTTTATGAACTATAAAATGAATTGGTATATATGTAATGTATTGTAACACATCCAATGATTAATGCATGAATACATAAATATATATAAGATAAGAAGTGCAAAGTAAAAAGGCTATGAGTAGTATAAGAAGAAGCAAAGATTTATCTATGACAACAAGGTGATCATTACACTCCAAAGGAATCACATTCAATAAATTAAAGTTGCAAATCCAAGATCAGCCACTAGTTCATTCTAATAGGTGGAACAGTTAAATCCTTTCACAAGGTAGACTTAATAGTCTTTTGTAAATCTCTTTACCAGGTGCATACTTCAGTGTATGTTTGTAAGTCCTTTTTCAAGGTAGACGTATCAGTCTTTATTGCTCCTAATAGGGTAGGTCATTAGAAGTCATCATTGTATGACTTAACAAGCCAACTTTATACTGCAGTACTAAAACTTGTGGGTATCATCTGCACCCTAGTTTTACTTTCTATTTGGGAGGTTTTTGGGTTACCATACTATGTGTCAAAGTGTTATGAATGTTTTAATGCTTTCAATTTTTCGTGGATGCAATTAGATCAGAATGCATATGAAGGATTAATTGGTAAATTAAGAGTAATTTTTATTGGTTACTAATTCATCCCTATCCTCTTGTTAACCTAGCCTATCTTATATTTCCAACAATCACTTCCTCTATTCTATAATAACTCCTTTGCCTCCTCTGCAATGTTCATACTATAAAACTTGATCTTCTTTGTGATTGCATGAAAAATATTTCTCACTCTTCTCACCACACCATATCCTATCTTATCATATAATATCATATCAAATAGGGTTTGTTCTTCTCTATTTAAATATTTCATATAGAGTTTTCTACATGCTTCCTTATTTCACTTCTTTATCTGATTGGTTGAACAATGCTCATAGGGATTTGTAATCGCTATCATAAAATGCATAATAACCTCTATACATATTAAATGTCTTGTCTATGTCACCCAAAAATAATATACTTTAAATTTTGCATCATTCCTAACATGAATGTCAATTTTATGTTGCTTGACACTCACTATACACACTATTGTTGCTTAGTCTCTACTATGCTCAACACCTTCTCAGTAACTTAGCTTCAATATGTTTGAACTACTTAGAAATCATTAGGCTCAACTTATATTAAAAATAATTGATGACCAAAGAATTTCTCAACTCCTATAGAGCTTGGTATATACATGTTTATTTACAAATCCATCACATGAATTGACCTCTATAGAGTAGCTTAGTCATAGTGATGATCGTATGACTCTACCTAGTATATGACTAAGTTTTTGACACTAATAGACAAAAATAGTTAGGGATACCAACAATCCCCCCCCCCCCCCCTTTGACATTGGTGGAAAAATGATTTTGTCAACATTACAGTGATAATATGAGTACATCCCCAAAGCCTATGACTTGGTTCCCATAGAACTACAAAATTTTTTTTGTATAAGTAAACAATGAATATTGAATCAATACAACAATACATGTATGTACATTATTTTAAGTAGTTTGTACATGATTTTAACTAGTCTAATTGTTTCAATGTCATGGTTTATGTGTCTTCTAAACTCTAAATCTGACATTCCTCTTGTGATCATTTTACATTCAAAATATGTAATCATCATTTCATTCCATCATTTTATTTATTTCCCCCTTGTTTTTGTCACTCATGGCTATTGTAGGGGTTGAATGGGTGGAATCAAACCAAAACTATCAATTAATAGATTGTGAACCTATTGAATTATCGAAAGTACATGATCTCAAGTGGTTCTAGTTGATTCCAAAATGTGATTATGCAACTCCAATTGAACTTCTAGATCAATCAAACTATTAGCAAGTAAAAGATTATGATCTTCTTGAATAAGATCTTTCGTTGACTTTAATTCTTTTTGTATAACCTCCAAATGAGGTATCAACATAGATTGAATAGAGATCAATTTTGACCTCATGCTACTATTAGTTGTCTAAAGCTCAACCAATTTTTGTTGAGAAAATAATAACTTATTTTAATGTTTGGAGCTATTTTTTAGCTAACTTTGAAATAGTGATGTTTTTTTGTTGCATGTCAGCTTGAATCCTTTGGATGTTTTCCTAAAGATCATTGGCAAATCTTGGCACGTGACACAAAATATTATATAAATATTGTACCTTTTGTATAAGTTATTTTTTATTTTTTATGTATCCTTGTAATTCAACTTTTTTCCCAAAAATGGTTGTTGAGACTTTCTCCACGACCTTATTCTCAAATTTCTTGGCTAACCAAACCATCAACCTCTCATTTGCTTCTATTCAACTATATGTACAAGCTAGGAAATAATTGGAAATTTCCCAAAAAAAATTATGTATATTAGATGTGTCAAAAAAATGTCATTTATGTCATGTAATACCTATCTTTGTTGATGATCTCTTCTCATCTCTGCCTATTTCTTTTTTCTCACCAAAATATCTTGTAGCAAAATTGTTTTTTGAAAAGTGAGATTTTCCAAATCTTATTTTGGCATCTCAATAACTTCATACAAACTAACTTGAATATCTAGAGAGCTATCTTTTATTTCTTTTCCTTTACTCGATGAGGGAGTGCTACTGCTTGACACTACTTTTACAGTTGGTAAGGGGGTGTCACCACTCGGTCTAGAATGAATATCAATGCATGAGACAACAATAGTTGCACTCCTTAAAAATTTATTTTCCTCCTCATTCTCCTCAATTTGAGGTCCTGACACATTTGGTCCTTCTTGACCTTTAGTAGAAATGTGTACACTTGTGTCTTTATTTGATTCCTCTACCTCTTGCTTCTCTTTATCTACATCTGATGGCTTTTGTTGCTCGAAAACTAGAGTGTCAGGGGTGATGGCTTGAATAGATGAAATTATTCCTTGTGGAATCAACACACCTAAACTCTCTTCATAACTTTGGTTATCTTGAATTGTCATTATCTCAATTTCTCTCTTCAATTCTACTCCTTTAGCAGATAGACCAAAAATGCTCTTCCACAGAAACTCATTTTGCTAAACCATAGCTTCAATATTATTTCAAAAAATCATAAAAATTGTGAATTTAGTAATGAATTGGTTCTTACAATTCTCCAAAAAAAATTCCTTCTTCTCTTTTGATAAATCAAGCTTAACCTTAGCTAACATGCATTCTCTAATGTCAATATATTATTTTCCATCAAAGCTATCATGGCCTCCTCAACTTTGATTCTATCAACATAATCTAATGTATCATATTTTACAAATCTAAAACTTGATAAGCCAACAAAGCTTCATAGATCAACACATACCTCATTAATGATCATTTCTCTTCTAGGTAATGTGGTCGGTTCATCTAACTCTTTCTCTTTGCATCCTTTTCTTCACTCACTTTCTTCTTGACCAATATTATTCTATTAGGATGGTTCATAGGGGCTTGTGATGTCTTCTTCTTTGCACTAGAGCTTCTTGGTTTAGTAATATTTACTACCCCTTTATTTGCAATTTTCTTGGCTTGTGTTTCTTCTGCCCTAGTCCTTGGTTTAGTTGGTGGTGGAGGAAAGAGGGGTGCTATTTCTATTTTATTTATAACTTCCTTTTCTTTAGGCTTAAAATGTTTAGCCTTCTTGTTGGGTGGTGTAACAACAACTAGGGCTTTACCCTTGACTCCTTCTTCCTCTTCCTTGTCAACATTGTCTTTCTCCTCATCTTATCTAAGACTTGTGTGAGTTGTAAAGTTTCTTTTCCTTTTCCTTGTGTGCCTAGTTTTTTTTTCTAGGTCTTCAATCATCTTCTTTCTTTTCTTCTCCTTAGAAGCTATTTTGATATCAATAGTTATTTTGGCCTTAGCTTCTTCATATTTTCCAATTTTTTCTTCTTTAGTATCAATCTCCTTTTAGAATAATGCAACAATATTTTCACTCATGATTTCACTATCAATTTCATAATTAATTGTTGCTATCCATGTCATCCTATAGCATTTCATTGCTAGTTCTTTGGGTATTCTCATCCTATCTTCATTCTCTATTTGAAGTCTTCAAAATATGTGTGTCCATAAAATTTTCAAAATTTTCTCCTAACTGAGTTATGTATTCATTGATTTTCCTTGCTCCCAAAATATAATGCCAATACTAGGAAAATATTTTTGAGCATAAAAGAAAATCCACGTGATAAGTGATCCAAACTTACATGTATAATTCTTTTCCTTCCTAATGGATATCAAGTTTTTTTCTAACTAAAATTTTTGCACCTACCAAGATCATATTCATGATCTCTTACAATAATTTTCCACACCTAATCCAATGCCATACATGATACACTATTCAATCTATTTGATTGATAGAATTTGCGAGAAATTACTCTTACTAAAAATTTAATTAATGGATGAGTGATTTTAGAGATGGACAACCCTCATCCATTCCACTCTGACTTTGTATTTGCCTCAATCTCCTCATGACTCAAATAGCATATAGTCTTCTTCTTGTCTAAATTTAGATACATCATGACCTTGTGAATTATCTTCTTTGTAATATTTTTAGGTGCATTGTCTAGCCATAGTTTCATGTCATGAATCTTGATCAGCATTACCTTGATCCATTAAATCTTGAAATTCCTCAAAGAATCTAGGGCACAAGTTAACCTTTCCTCTCAACAATCTTGAATTCATCCTTAAAAATTTCTTCATCACAAAATTTTTTGCTTTCCTCTCAAACCTCATAGTCACCAAATTCTCTAATCTTACACATACATAACAACTTTTCACATCGTGAATCATGGTTAGAATAGGTGGTATTAAGGATAATGCACCTATTGAGTTTTCATTCATTGTGATCTCATAGCACAAAATTTAGGTGGAGGACAAGTGTCATTCTTCACTAGATGAATGTTTCTTACCTCTAGTCCTTGGCTCTTTCTTATTGATGATGAAGCTACCATCTTTCTTTGTTATGGTTTTCAAAAAAACTTATTTTTTCTAAACAACTTGACACTACTCAAATATTAACTCGATCAAAATTTTGTTTCAAAAGTTCCTTAAGATCTCTTTTGCAAAATTCTCAAATCACTCTATGCTCTCAAATTTTGTATGCAATGTGTGACAAATTTCTTCAATTTTCCACTATATACTCTCTTTTTCTCAAATTAGGGTCTTCATTAATGTTGTGTACTATGGTTTATGGAAGCCAGCTACCTTAGTCAATATTAACCCTTTTGAACTTGGTTTCCACTATATATCTTTGGTCTACTTCATCTAACTTGACCTACACACTAATTTGACATCTGAAGTACTTAGTCCATATTGTAATGCTCGATCAATATAGATAACTTTACTGATGAGTTGACACTAACTGTGTAAATGATTCTCTTTATTTTTTCTTTTCATAGACCCATTCTTGTGCATCTTCACTTATTTAGATATGAACTTTAGCTCATATTATGTTAGGAACTAATGTAAGATATATCATTAAATAACCAGTTCCTTACATACCTTTCTTGATTATTTTGAGATGATGTTATCACCTTCTCCATTGGATTGGGTGATCTTAATTCTATTTGTTCCACTATTTCCATCTTCTACCTTTTTCTTCTAGGATAGGTTCATCTCCTTCCCTTTTTGTTCAATGTCCACTTTTCCTTTACCCTTGATGTGAATTATTTGGTACATAATTATTCCTTTTCTTAGTCCAATAGGGCATTGTCTATGATCTGTATTCATATGCTCCATGTGAAAAATTTTGACAATTATAGAAATAACCATAAAATATAGGTCTAGAAGGTATGTTGTTTATCCTTGATGTATACTCATGTATTTTATGTCCTTACTTCTTTCATTGAAAACAATAATCAGTAACCTTAGGTTTAGGGTTTTGCATACCATTTTTATTTATGTAGATGTTTGTAGTATGATCAAATTTTTGACAATGATAACATGTTGGCATTCTTTTTCTCTTTACATTTCTAATTTCTCCACTCTTGGATGATTCTCCTTCCTCGGTAGATGAATTTTTCTTTGTGTGACTTGATTCAAAGGTGTTGCTAGACGATTTCATTAGTTCTTCAAAGTATTTCATTGCCTCTTTGGGCTTGTTCAATTTTTCCACAAGTTCTTTCTTAGTCTTTAATTGATTCCTCAATAAGTCATTTTGTGATATCAGATTTTCTATTTCTATATCCTTTTAGTTCAAATATTGATTTGCAAGCATTAGTTGATTCATCATGTCTAGTTGAGTATTTGTAATATTTTTCATATCATATGTCCATTCTTCAAGTCTAAATGTAATTTTCCTTTTTTCTTCTTTAGCAATATCCTTATCTTCTTTAGATTTTGTCTTTTGTTTGATATTCACTTCACATAACCTCACTGACTAGATCTCATGTTCCCTCTTTAGTCTTCTAACTTCTTCATTCATGATACTATTATTTTGTAGTAGATCTTCAACTATTGCATCACTCTCACTTTAATTTCTAGTTACAAATAGTCCTTGAGTTTCAACTTGTTCATAATTCAACTCATTTTTTTGAATGACCAACACCTTTCTCCTTTTCAAGTATTTCTTCAATTCTTATCTTGTTGTTTCAAGTTTCTTCTATAAGAGCTAGATGTTAATCACTTGATTGCTAATAAATTTTTCCAATTTATAATCCTCTATCTCCAAGATCTAAACCCCCAAGTTGTTAGACTTTTTCAAGAGAAAATATTCTCAATATTGAGAGGTAGTGGTGGGTAGGGTGTATTGAATCAAGATCTGTAACATTTTTTACTTTTAACAATACTTTGATGCATTCACCACATTTACCATTTCATATCCAATGCATGCATAACATAACTTATAAAATCAAACTATAATAATACGTAGATCTAATCTTTCAACCACATGCATGAAATGTAAACAAATAACACAAATATTTGGTTACCTAGAAAGCCTCCAAGGTGAAGATAAACTGGGGTGGGCATGACACCCAAAAATCTCTATTACTATAGTAATAAAGTTAACCTATTAGAGTTATAACATTTGACCATATCTGATGATATGCCTTCAGAAGGGTCTGCCCTATAAAAGGAATTTGAGACTATTAGGTCTCACCCTGTGAGAGGATTTGTATACTTACAAAAAACTAAGGGCTCAGTTAAGAGATTTAAAAAGATGTGTTAAGACCACTTTGTTAAGAGATTATCCTTGATTCAATCTGTTAAAATTGATTCAATACCTGATCCTTGATCTACTCTAAAATGAGGATTTTGGATCTTGTCTCTTCAATCTATTTTGATGTCTAATCTAATATGGATTTACTATCATTCACTGCTAGATAAGGTCACTTCCTTTGTTTTACAATAACTATTTTTCCTCCTTTGTGATGTTTAGACCATAACACTTGATCTTCTCTATGATTGCATAAAATATCTTACTCACTCTTCTCGCCAAACCATATCTTATGATATGATATGATATTATATTATATAGGGTTGATCTTCTCTATTGAAATATTTCATAAAGATTTTTCTAGATAATTCCTTATTTCACTTCTTTATCTAATTGGTTGAACAATGCTCATTAGGATCTATGATCCTTGTCATAAAATGCATAATAGCCTGTATAGATATTAAATGTCTTTTTCATGTCATCCTGAAACAATTTACCTCAAAATTTTCATCATTCCTAATTTGAATGTCAATTTTGTGTTGCTCGACACTCATTGTCTTTGATACTTGACATTCATAGTACATGCTATTATTGCTCGTCTCTACTATGCTTGGCACCTTCTATGCAACTCATCTTCAATATGTTCAAACTTCTTGGAAATCATTAGGCTCAACTTACATTGAAGATACCTAGTGACCAAATACTTTCTTGGATCCTATAAAGCTTGATATATACAATTTTATTTACAAGTTCATCACATTACTCAACCTATATAGAATAGCTTGATCATAGTGATGACCATCTGACTTTGCCTAGTATATGACTATGTGTTTGAAGCTAATAAACAACAATAGTAAGGGATACTAACATTTTCTTCTTTTCTTAGTGGAACTTTGTAGTCTCTTGTGTATTTCTTTTCTCTTTGTATTCACATGTCTATTAGATAGGATACGTTGATCTTCATTTGCAAATGTGTTCTTGTGTTTCTTCCTTTTATGTTTGTTAGTGTAAATAAGTATTTACTTATTACACTTTACTTAAGTTTACTTAGGTTAACAAATTATTTTACTATTATGTATTATTTTATTATTTCTTAGGTGAGACACTTAGGAGTTTGCATACTCTTATGAGTTGTCATGTTGACAACACTAGAGTAAGCAACTCTAATTAAACACATGGTGCCTACAACACTAGAATTTTCATAATTAATTGAGTTGTCATGTAGACAACATAGTTATTTGCACTCCTAATTTAGCACATGGTGTCTACAACATAATTTCTCATGCTACACCTTTGTAGGCTTATCCTCTTATCATCACAGTTACTCCTATGCTTAATGGAGGATAACCCATAGCTGGTGGACATGTGCCTGGTTATATGACATATCATGTTGCTAATTCTTATGCATTATAGAAACATTCCAGAGGCCTTTATATATAGACACTCATAGGGTATTTTCATATACATTGAATGAATATCATATCGATATTCTAATCATAATCTTTTGGTTTTCTATTGTGTTTGTGCTTGAGTTCCTTGATCTTGGGTGAATTTTTCCCTAAGGAAAATTCTTACGTGGTATCAGAGCTATACCAAATTCTTACATGGTATCAACGCTAAGGAAAATTCTCTTCACATAGCCATTCATGACCGATCTTGCCTCACCTCTTTGAGGACACCTTGACCTAGATCTAAAGTATTAAAGTCATTTAGAGTGTCTAGAGCCAAAGCGAACCTCGACATTGTATCCAAAATGTTGATTTAGTGAAATTTGACTATAAATTCACCTACCTTAGGCCATAGTCAAAATTGAGGCACATTTTTTTTTTGCAAACCAGAAACCCAAAGGCCACATTTACAAAATTTGTATGATCATTTCAAATCTATACATTTAATTTTCATATCTGCATTTTTTCATCTGCATCTCTACAATTTTTTTTTGCATCTGCATTATTTTCTAAGAAATTTTTGGCCATCAGGAGAGTAGGAGAGATTTTTGCAAGTGAATATTGAAGCTTGCTGGTGCAACTTAGATATTTGTATCACATTTAAAAGGTCAAAAAACCCACAAATCAAATTTTCTTTCATCCAAATCGAACATCTAAGGTAAAATCTAGAACCATTTGATTTTTGGAGGCATGACAATGATGATTCAGGAAAAATAATTATAGCAACGATTTTCAAAAAATGATATCTCCCACATACGAACTCCTTTTTGTGAGATTTTTTTTTTGTTTTGGGGGAGAATTTCATGATCTACACATTGGTGCAAATGGTTTGAGATCTCTATTCCTAAATTTTTTTGCAACTCACAAATCCTAATTTTTTCCACTTCAAATGCTTAGTATAGGCTCATCTAGACACATAATCACGTTCTATTTTTTTTGAAAGTGCATTATTTTTGTCTATTTTCTAGATTTGAAATAAAATTATAGGTTCTATGCATAGAAACACTACTTTCAAAAATAGGCCCTAAATTGGCTATTCTACACACACTACCTATAAAGTTCCCAAATCATACATTTGGGGGGGTTGATTAATTCTTTTTGCATTTTGTGTGGTACATTGATTAGTACATCATGGATGAGGAAGATTTAATTACCTTGACAACACTAAACTACAAGGAGTGGAGTCAATTGGTTATCCCTTATCTTAGTCAGCATAATGCATTGCCATATGCGAAAGGACTTTCATACAATGAGGACACTAGCTCCATCATTTGTCATACACTCTTTCTATTTATGGATATGGAGGTTATGGATTCACTTGATGATATGAAGTCAACTAACCCATATGATATTTTGATCTATCTTTGGGAGTTGTATGGAGACCCACACATTCCTCCATTCCCAAAAGATCTTTTACCTCCAATTGCAGCTGCATCCTCTCTAGATGAGATCATACCTCCTGATACTCTTGTTGATTCTACTGATACCATTCTAGCCATAGATGCTTCTGATTCAGTGCAATAGGAAACTCCATGTCTTCCTACTTCAACTTCATGGGATAACTTCCTTTCAGATATTGTAGATTTGTTTGTGGAGTCTCACATTGAAGATGTGGGAGACATCATTGATGATATTCATTTTCTCTTTGTTGAGGTGAATACTTCATCCATTGCCATAGTGATAGGTCTAGCACAACAGGGTACACCTTGTCTTCTAGCTCTATTATTGATAGATATCTTAGGTTTGTTCATGGAATCACACATAGTAGATTTGGGAGACATTATTGATGATGTACATCTTCTCTTTGATGACAAAGATCCTTGTTTAGTTGTTGTGAGGGATCACTTTGACCCTCTTGTCCATTTTCTAAAAGATTAGTCTTCATAGGTTGATGTGATTTTGGATCCTTATGAATAGTAGTTGTAGGAGGTCTCTCTATCATTTGAGGAGATAGATGGTTCCTTGGGATAGGCTCTACATTCATCCTTGCTAGATCTACAATTGTTCTTTTCAATAGTGTTGGAAGGAGCGACTGTTAATATCGACACATGGATAGTTGAGTAGGTTTTAGGACCACCATACATCTTCAGGATTCTTTCTACACATATGGGAAGCATCTCACTTTTACATATACCATTTTTTCTTCCAAAGGGGAGGAGCATTATTTAGTACTCATGGACTAGCTTCTACATTGGAGCAACTATCACTAATTGGCACTCTACATTTGGGGGGTGGGGGGACTACCTTGTCTCCTTCTTCTTCTCTTTTATGGGGGAAACTTTTTCCTCTTATGGGGTTTTTTCCTTCTCACACTTCTCTTTTGTATATACTTGATGCATGTCATAATGGGGGGGAGGGGTGTCTTTATTGCTCCATCCATCCATGCATCTTGTTTTTTTCATCTCTCTTTTTGGGGGAGGGTTTTTCCCATGAGGTTTTCCCTCTTTCTTTTCTTTATGAGAGATTGCATTGCATTATGTACATGGGTACCTAACATGGCCTCATAGTTGAGACCCATCTTGCATTTCATCCTAGCTTTTGTAAGCTTAAGTAAATTCCCCTAAGTTGCACTTAAGGGAGGGTGTTGGTTTAAATAAGTATTTACTTATTACACTTTACTTAAGTTTAGTTAGGTTAAATAATTATTTTATTATTATGCATTATTTTATTATTTCTTAGGTGAGACACTTAGGATTTTGCGTACTCTTATGAGTTGTCATGTTGACAACACTAGAGCAAGCAACTCTAATTCAACACATGGTGTTTACAACACTATAATTTGCATAATTAACTGAGTTGTCATGTAGAAAACATAGTTATTCACACTACTAATTTAGCACATGGTGTCAACAACATAGTTTTTCATGCTACAACTTTGTAGGCTTATCCTCTCATCATCACACTTACTCATGTGCTTAATGGAGGATAACCCACACTTTGTAGACATGTGCTTGGTTGTATGACTTATCATGTTGCTAATTCCTATGCATTCTAGAGGCCTTTATATATAGGCACTCCTAGTGTATTTTCATATACATTGAATGAATATCATTTTGATATTATGATCATAGTCTTTTGGTCTATTTTTGTGCTTGTACTTGAGTTCCTTGATGTTGGGTGAATTTTTCCCTAAGGAAAATTCTTACATGGTATCAAAGCTATACCAAATTCTTACAATGTTGTACATCCAAATTTCTTCCAAAAGCCATGGTATTTTTGGATTAGTGAGGTTTATATGGAGCTTTTAGATGGATGGGTGGATGCAAATTTGGGAATGATTAATGTCTTTGTTGATCTTGAGGTATGATGGGAGAAGTGGATGAGGATATAGGAGTAAAATATATGAGTGATGGAGGAATATAAGGTTCCAATATGTATGAAAGGTTTGAAGGTTTTAAATTTGATATATAAGGACCAAGGATGGATTAAGAATGTGAAAATAGATAGTTAATAGGGATATCAACATCTTTAGAGTGAGAATCATGGCCAATACTACTAATAGGATCATGAATAGCTTTGATAGGAGAAACCTTTTTTTATATGACCAAATGAATATTGGGGGTGCTTATTCTTATGAAAAGGATTAGGAATAATGAGAGATTTTTGAGGTGGATATGGAAAAGTATACTAAGAGAGTGAGAGGATACATTGATCTTGAGAAGGATCTTTGGATAACATAGAACATGTACATTTCTTTTGATTTCCAATAAGCTCATTAAAAATGTTAAAAGTGATATAATGATCTTACTTGATAGGTGGATAAAAATAGGACACGGATGGATATGGTGTTGTTGATATGGAGGGATGAAATCTCGAAATAGATGAAAGGGTGAGTAGGGATCTTGATCTTGATCTTTCTTGATACTTGTCTCTTCCTATTTTTGACAGTCCTCATGACATGGAGTCACTTCTAAGAATGAGGGAGTATCTTGGGTTTTCATAATGGATTATTGAAGAGATAATGAAGAAATACTTGAATTAGGTATGATAGGAATGATAACATGTGAAGTTTTTAGATCTTTTTTTAGAAGCATTAAAAATACTTGTAGCTAAATGTAAACTAGCTTTGATTTGTTTTACAAATAATTCTCCAAGGTAGAAATAATTAGTATGAAAAGTATTACGTTTTATGTTTTATGGATTCATGATGACTAGATTTGATGCTTTAGGAGATGCATAAAGGTTGGAATAAGTAGAGGCTTTAAGAGAACTACCACTATATAGGTTCATTAATTTGATCAATCCTAAGAGTAGTATTTTCATTAAATAAGTGATTAGGATCTTCAATTTTAATATCATTATTAAGATCTTTGATTTTATGTTTTAACTCTATGGAATCTAAAGTATTATACTCATTTTATTGATGATAGGAAAAATATTTGCTAAGAATGATATTTCAAACAAGTTGGTTTGAGAGTACATGATGAGATCATTCCCAAGAAGTGTTTCTAAAAATGATTCATAATCTTGTCCTAAAGGAGTAGAGATTATCTCTAAGGGATGATTATATTTTTCTCAATATTTTTTTAGATAAAGAAGACTATCAAGTGAATATAATGCATTAGCTAACTCATTTTCTTGATCAAAGATAGGACTGCCATACCATTGAATATCCATGGATGAAGGAGATAGTGAAACATGGTCAAATAGAAAATGATAAGTTGATTGTAAGGAATCCAAGTCTGATGAGGTATCCTTTTCTTTTTTCTTTTTTCATATTTTTTTAATCATAAAGCTTGACATTTCTCAATGAGGATAGACATATATTAATAATCCATGTTATGATTATTTTGAGTTAGCAAAATATCATGGGAAACTAGAGTTACATGACTTCCTTATCTAGAAGGTAAGTTACACACTTGTCTTTAAGTAGATGAGGTTGAAATGATAGATCTAGATGATTTTCTATGAGGTTCTAGAGTTGAGGATTTAATCCCTAATGTTGACTCTTGTGAATAAGCAGGAGGTTAAGATAGATTTGACAAAATATAGATTGAGATGACTTTCTACAAGGTGTCAGAGCTGAGGCTTCAATGCTAGATATTTGGCACTTGTGAACATGAAAGAGATGAGATAGATTTGATGAAAAAGAGACAAATACAAGTGATGCAACTTACTAATCAAGACTAGAATCACTATACCTAAATTTTCTTTTAGAAAAAGATAACTTTAGATATGCTATAATAGACTAGAGGAGAAAAGGTAGCTAAAAATCAACCTATTGGTAATCAAGATTTGGCATGTTTGGGGATCTAGTTTGTGCAATTTTGGTCAATTAGGAATATTTCATTTATTGTTGGGTCTTTTTTTACAGTTTGAGATAGTTTGACAATAATATATTTAGATAGAAAACAAGGTTTCACAAAAAAAATCACACTAGGCACAACAAGTTTACTCGTCATTGTGGAAGAAATACATTTTTGAGTTTTAAGACATTGAAAAGTACACTCATTTTTGTTCTTACACATATGCTACTAACTTGAAGACATGAACCAAATAGAAATAAAAATTAATGAACTATTAGGGACAAAAGACCTAGTAAAAAGAATGTAATTGGGTAGATGCAAGAAGAAATAAAAATCAGAAATTTATCCTTGAAAAAGAAAAGTGGTTGGGTAATCAAAATCCTTGCCTATACTAAGTATCTCACACAACTAGCATGTTGGAGTTATTTGAATGGAACATGATCAAAATTTCATAATTCTATTGATGCCCCATTTGTACTTGTGTTATGTGGAGTACAAATGGTGGGTGTAAAATATCTAGGTGATCTATGAATACTAATTAGATAAATCTCTGCACAATGATTATGACATTGTTAGAGGTAAATTGAGTGGCCAACTATCTAGCAATATTTAGTACATGTTGCCATTGAACACCAATGCCCTTGTATTCTTGTAAATGATATTAAGACCTCTTGGTCCCACCAACATCTAAAAGTATGTATCCTTGCAACAAAGATTAAGAATTACATCACTCTACCCAATAGTCAGTGCATCCTCAAGATCAAATCAATTCTAGAGAAATGAGGATTAAGTTTGTGTCCCCTAAGTCCTTAGGCTCAAGGAAGCATATTTTTATAGTGACGTGGAATCATTGGTGTAAGAAAGTTCTTACTTGGATATTGAAAATAGATTGATAAAAGTATGAGAATGTGTTTCAATCATTGTTTTGTCATTGATGTCAAACCTGCTACTTGTTGGTAAGATAATTGCTTAGATGATTTGAGTACTATCATTTGTTTGATTGATGAAGATGATTTGATCAAATGAGGTAAAAATAGCACCTAGAGGAAAGGTTGAGTTATGATATGGAAAATGAGTACAAAGATTAGTTAAGATAACTTGATATTATAGTGCATTGATTATCTACTTAAGGTTGCAAAAGATGGATACAATGATTAAGTTTAGAAGAACAAGTAAAATGAATTATGTCTACCAAGCTTGACAATCTACATAGTAGGTGCTGAGAAAAGTTAGTGTAAGTTGAGAAAAAAATTAGTTCGAGCTAAGAAAAATCAAATTTTAGTGTATGTTGAGTGATACAGTGTAAGTCGAGTAAGTTTAGTTAATGTCGAGCACTAGTAAACTTTAGTTCATGCCAAGTGATTTGATAGTGGATACCAAGCAACACAATATGTGCCAAGCATTAGAAGAAATTTAATGTCAAGTGTTAGAATTATGAACAAGATCATGAATTCAATGAATTTAAGCTGATAAGTTTGATTTCTTGGATTGTGTGAACCATGTGGAAGATAATCTTGATGAGCTAGTGGCACATAATTCAAGATGAACCATTTTGTGGTGAATTCAAAGAGGATTGAAGGAGAAGTTTCTAGAAGGGAATAAAATGAAAATATGGGTAGATTCATTGAATCCTAACTAATCCTACCTAACCCTAAAATGGATGGTAGAGGATGAATGAAAAAGGATATAATTTTTTTATTTATAGAGATGGCTGATCAGAAGAAAAGGTTGTCATGTGTGAGAACCTAAGGAAGATGATGAGGGCACCATCCAAGACAAATAATGAACACATCAGGAAAGGGGGAATATTATTATTAGAAATGATATGCTATTGCATTTAGTAAAAAAAATATAGACTCCACGGCATGCCCTATGGGCTTACAATGTTATCAGATTTTGGAGAAAACCCTTCTCATGGTACCTTCTCCCAAACTTCACCAAAAATTTCCTCTACAATAACAAAAAGGTCCTTAAGTAAACAAAATTAGATTTAGGGTTAGGAATATATTTTAGAATATTCCATTTGGCATCCACCACCAAAATAGAAGGTTCTAGAAAACACATCAAAAGTCAGTACAAAATTAGAAGAATTCATAAATGGTAGTCTAACTTCTGGGAGGCAAAACTTTTGATCTGAGACCCCAATTGACAAACTATTTACATTTACAAAAAGACCTCCAAGTGCTCTATAGCCCTATGTAACAAATTTTCTTGTCCCCCATTTTTTGGGCCCATACGAGGCCATTTAGTGCCTCAAATCTAACGTTGAAGTGCTCTTAAGAGGTCTCCAAGAAAATTAAAACTACAATAACTTTTAAACCATAAAGCCTTTTGACCTAATTTTTTTTTGGAGTGATTTAAATTACAATTATAATCATTCCTCCAACTTACACCCTCTAAATCATTATAATTATGGCTCAATTACAAAATTACCTATTTTCTACATTGGTACATATCCCAATGTGCTCAAAAACTCCATTAGTGGAGCTATAAGAGTTGGAATATTTATTTGATCCAAATGGGTATCTAGAAATGAAAACACATTAAACAAAAACTAAAACTAAGCATATTTTTGGGTGATACAGGATTGCCCTTACATCATTGGATGCTCCTGCATCAGACAACTAGGGTAGATTGAAAAGTGACCCTGTCACTTTATAGCTGGTAAAGGAAAACCCAAATGGGCAACCTCCATTGTGGATATCCAAGCTGAGTCTTCTATTGGTCATTCTTTCCATTTCATTTGGTATTCTTTATACTACCTATTTCTAGTACTCCAGCCCACACAACTATCTAGAATTTCTTCAATCTATCCCTTTGCAGAAGTAGGAATTGGACATGGTTCCAACACCAACTCGTCATCTGCACCATCAACATAATATTATGTTAAGTCTACAATATTGAAAATAGGAGAAATGTGAATCCCATATGGCAGCTCCAACTCATATGCATTACTTGAATCATGTTTCTTCAAAATTTTGCAGGTGCCAAATTTCTTCATCTTTAGCCTATTGTAGGTACCCATTAGAAATCATTTCTTCCTCAAGTATAGCATTACTTGATCTCCAACTTGGAACTCCTTATGTTTGTTCTTTTGATCTTTCTTATCCTTATACTCTAGGTTCATATTGGTAATATGTGCTTTCACCTCCTCATGTAGGTTCTTGACATGTTTAGCAAAGTCTTCTGCCTCAGCACTTGTCCTCTCTCCTTGCTCCCTCTTCCTTAGCTCTAGTGAAGTCCTTGAACTACTCCCATACACAATTTGGAATAGTGATCTACTAGTACTCCTATTTATAGAATTATTGTAAGAAAATTCTACTTGTGGTAGAATCAAATCCCATCCTTGGGTTTATCCCCTACTAAACACCTTAGCAAATTGCCCATACTTCTATTCACTACTTCTATTTGTCCATCAGTCTATAGATGATATGCATAACTAAACTTCAATTATATCTTCAACTTCTTAAACATAGTCCTCCAAAAATATGCAATAAATTAAGTATCTATGTCAGAAGCAATAATTTTTGGGAGACCATGCAGCCTCACCACCTCTCTGAAAAACAAATATGTAATAAGCATTGCATCATAAGTCTTGTGGCATGGAATGAAATGTGCCATCTTAGAGATCCTATAAACCACCACAAATACTAAGTCATTACCCCTTTGTGTCCTTGGCAATCCAAGAACAAAATCCATACTTATGTCCTCCCAAGGCTTCAATGGAACAAATAATGATTGATAGAGTCCAATATTTTGACTAAATCCTTTGACTATTTCACATACTTGACAAATTTGCACAAACTTCTTCACATCCTATGACAATTGAGGCCAAAAATAATGTTCTCTAATAATGGCAATGGTCTTATCTCAACCAAAGTGTCATGCCATTTCTCCACCGTGCTTCTCCTTTATCAAGTTCTTCCTCATGGAACTCTTTGGAATACACAATTGACTTCTGTTGAACAACATACCATCTTGAATCATGTAATCTAGCCACCTAGTCCTATCTAGAATAATAGGTTCTTTACAAGCCTTCCAAGCCTCTACAAAGTCAAGATCGTCAGGGTACAGATTCTTGAGTTCATCAAACCCAACCATTTCAACTTGCATTACTGTCAGCAACAACTGTCTCCTACTTAATACATTTTCAACCCTATTAGAACTTCCACTTCTATATTTTAATAAAAATGTATAGCTTTGACTGAACTCTACCCATTTTAAATATCTTTGATTCAATTTACCTTGGCTATTTAGGTATTGTAATGCCTAGTAATCAGTATACAAAAAAAAATTCTTTTGGCAACAAAATATGCCTCCATTTTTTTAAAGGCTAAACTATTGCATAGAACTTCCAATCATAAATAGAATACTTCTTCTTTGCATCATTCAATTTTTCACTAAAGTAGGCAATAAATTTACCTTGTTAGCTCAACATAGCCCCAATAGCACTAGCACTAGCATCGTAATACACCTGGAATAATTTTTTGAAATCAAGAAATGCCAACACAGGTTGCTCTGTCACCTTCTTCTTTAGTAGTTCAAAACTCCTTACAGCTCCTATCATCCACTTAAACTCTTTTCTATCCCCCTCATTGTTTCAATTAGAGGTGCACATATACTACTAAAATTCCTAATGAACTTCCTATAAAAACTAGCCAAACCATGGAAAAATATTACCTTAGTGGAAGATCTTGGAGTAGGCCATTCCAAGATGACCTTCACCTTCTCTGGGTCCATTTTGAGACCCTCAGCTGATACAAAAAACACCAAATAGACTAACTCCCTTTTAAAAAAGCTACACTTCTTTAAATTAATTAAAAAAATTCGTCCATCAACCTTTCAAGGACACTATGAATGTGTAATAAATATTCATCCAAAGACTTACTAAAAATCAAAATATCATCCAGATAGACAATAATAAATTTTCCCAAAAATTTCTTTAGTAGCTCATTTATTATCCGCTTTAAGGTGCTTGGTGCATTGGTAAGTCCAAAGGGCATGAATAACCACTCCTATAGACCTTCCTTGGTCTTGAATTAGTCTTCCACTCATCTCCCTCTTGTATCTATATCTGGAAGTAACCACTCTTGAGATCTATCTTTGTGAAGTATTGAGCTTCACTCAAACAATCCATAAGATCATCCATTCTTGGCAAAGGAAAGTGATACTTGATGGTCATTCTATTTATGGCCCAAGAATCTATACACTTCTCCACCTCCATCCTTCTTTGGTGCAAACACTGCAAGTACTACATGTGGACTCAGGCTCTCTCAAATTAAACTTTTCCTTAATAGCTCCTAAACTTTTCTATTTATCTTCTCAGTCTCATTAGGAGTCATCCTATGAGTAGCCTTGTTAGGAAAATTATCTCCAATGACTAAATCTATTTGATGACTCATTTGCCTTATTGGTGGCAACCCTTCTGGAACATTATTAGAGATGACAATTCCATACTCACTTAGTAGACCTGAAACTTCAAGTGGAATTTCTCTACTACCTTACTTATCTTTTCTAGGAATTAAAGCATAACACATATGCTAATGTTTCATGCCATCCAAAAAATTTCTTCCATCAACAAGACATACCCTAAAACTATTGCATACCTTTTCACCCTCCTTTATCAAGGGCTTCAACTTGTGGGAAACTCCATCCTTTGTTAGAGAGTATGTATTTGCATGACCATCATGTATAGCATGTATATCAAACTTCCATGATCTTACCAACAATAAATGGTCTACATCCATTGGAATGATGTCACAGAGAGCCTCATCATGGTAACTGCCAATCTTAAACTTTACCGAACATTGCTTGCTAACTAGGACCTTATGATCATCTTGCATCCAAGCAATTTGATAGTGTTGGGGGTTTTTCTCCCTCTTGAGCTTTAGCCTTGAGAACATCTCATCTGACACCAAGTTGTTAGTGCTTCCACCATCAACAATCACATTACAAAATTTACCCTCACACTTTCACCTAGTACAAAAAACTCCTCCTTTGTCTAGGTTCAATCTCACCGCTCAGTAAGATCCTTTCATTAACTAGAATCTCTCTTCTTTTTGCATCTTTTGAATGTGATGACTATGCATCATCATCCACATGAGAAAACCTATCTTGACCATCAAATCTCCTATCTATCCTTCCTTGGGATTGGGGGCATTCAACAGTATGATGCCCTTCTTGATTATAATGAAAATAGGTACCATAGAATCCCCCTCTTCTTGAACCTTGTCCACATCCTCTACCTCTTCCTCTATAATCTTTAAAGTTTTGATCATGAGAGTGGTTGAAACCCTCATACCTCTGATTTCAGCTAGTACCCACATCTTCATTTTTCTTTTGGTTCTCATTTCAGCCTCCAAATGACCTGTCACTGCCACTTCCTCCTTGACTATGCCCTCTTTGCCTTCCATCAAAATTTTTGTTTAGCTTCTTCTCAAATCATAATGCAAATTAGTATGCCTCTTCAATGCTAGTCATTCTAACTAGACTTAATTCCTCTTGAATGCTAGGTCTTTTTAACCCACTAAGGTAATGGGCAACCTTGTCCTTGTTTGCTTTTGCATGCCCTATCCTAATAAGGACTCAGTAAAAATCTTCTATGTATACTTGGAAAAAAATTTCTACCTGCTTAACCCTTGCATCTTTATGAACAAATCAAGCTCATAATCAATAGGAATCAATTGCTTCTTTAGTTTTTCCACCATGTGATCCCATCTTGTGATTTTCTCCTTTCCTCTTCTATTTCTTTCCAACTAAATCTCTTGCTACTAGATTTTGGCATGGCCTTCATAAACTTAACCCTATTAGGGTTCCCAATATCCTCATACTCAACACATTTCTCTAACTCATTGATCCAATTAATCAACTCATCTAGGTTTATATTTCATAAAAACATGCTGACGTCAATTTTAGGTCTTTTGCCAAGCTTGGTGATGGCCTTAAAAAGCCTCTCCTCTACCTAGTTTAGAAATTCCCTATCTCCTTCCCCTTCCTGCACAATATTTTCTTCTTCTTCATTTTCTTCCTCACTTTCATTGCCTATGACAACATTCATCCCTCTACGAATCTCCTCCTGCAATGCCTAGACTTGTCTCTGGAGGGCTATAACCTTAGGAGTAACAAATTTGACCCTTCCACCATGCTCCCTTTGTAGAGGCATCTTCTTGTATCAAAACCCAAAATCACATGGTCCTAGTGCAAATCGCCTCATAGTCGATGCTTTGTCTACACAATCAGGAAGACCTACTTTGATACCACTTGATGAGAGCACCATTAAATACAAAAAAAATGAACACAATAGGAAAGGGGGAATATTATTATCATAAATAATATGCTATTGAATTTAGTAAAATTAAAATAGACTCCATGGCATGCCCTATGGGCTTACAATGTTATCAAATTCTAGAGAAAACCCTTCTCACGGTACCTTCTCCTAGACTCCACCAAAAATTACCTTTACAATGCCAGAAAGGTCCTTATGTAAACAAAATTAGGTTTAGGGTTAGGAATAAATTTTATAATATTCTACTTGGCATCCAATGCCAGAACATAAGGTTCTAGAAAACATGTTAGAAGTTGGTGCAAAATTAGAAGAATCTAGAAATGTTAGTCCAATTTTCATGAGGCATAACTTTTGATTTGAGACATTGATTGACAAATTGTTTACATTTATGGAAAGCTCTCCAAGTATGTTATAGCCCTATGAACTAGTTTTTCTCATTCCCCATTTTTTAGGCTTGTATGAGGTCATTTAGTTCCTCAAATATGACTTTGAAGTGCTCTTAGGAGATCTCTAGGCAACTTAAAAGTGCAATAACTTTTAAACCGTAAAGCCTTTTGACCTAATTCTTCTTGTAGGGTGCTTTAAATTAAAAGTATAATCAGCCCTCCAACTTAAAGCCTCTAACTCATTATAATTATGGCTCGATTACACAATTAACTATTTTTTACATTGGCACATATCCCAAGGTGCTCAAAAAATCTAACCCTAGAAAACCAATAGTGGAGCTATGAGAGTTGGAATATTTATTTGACCCAATTGGCTATCCATAAATGAAAACACATTAAATAAAAACTAATACTAAGCATATTTTTGGGTGATATAGGATTTCCCTTACACCACTAGATGTTGTTGCATTAGAAGACAAGGAGTGTAGGGTATTACATCATTCAATGATCTAAGCGAAGTGATTGCTATTGGAAAGTAAACCAAGAACGATTAAGAGTATGGATGCTGGAAGAGTGAACAAGCTATCAAATTTGAAGTGTGTGAAAGCCAACTAGAATGGAGGACTAAAACAAAGATTTATAATCTACAAGTGTGTTGTAAGTTATTATCAGATCAAGCCTTGCGATTACATTCTAATCATTGTATCAATCTAGGGTAAATCCTTTTGATTAAGGTTAACCTAAAAGTGATTTGTAAATCCTTTAACTAGGTGACATTCCAAGTGAATGATCTAAAGTCCTCTAGCAAGGTTCACTCCTAATAAGGTGATTGAAATCCTTTAATTAGGTCATATTTAACAGTGTGCATTGTAACCTTTAACAGGGTTGACCTCTCACATAACATCACTTCAGAAGAGCGAGAATTAGTAGCATGTTACTGGTGGTTTTTCCCAAATTGGGTTTCCACATAAAATCATTATGTTAAATGTGTTATTGAATCCATTATGTTTCATGCTTACATTTCTACAAAGTTGATTTGATAGTAACCTACATGTTTAAGTAATTATATAATTTAAGGTATGCATTCATAATGAATATGCTTTATGGATATGGGTTCACTAAGTTTTGAAATTTTTTATTTGTAAATTTGGACCTTGGATAACTAATTCACCCCTACTCTTAGTTATTCTAAATAATTCCAATAATTTGTATCTGAACCATCTACATAATGTAATACCCCAAAATTGGCTCATTGCCATCTCAACCAATTCTGGTCTATTTCTGATCAATTCTAAGTCCTATTCTAATAGGCAATTCTCATTCTGCTATTTGCTACTTGACTTAATTGTCAGATGCAGGAAACCATAATCTGCATTCATCATATTTCTTATTTAATCCCTGTAGTATTTACTCATATTAGTCACATTAAACCTACTTGATTTAATAATAATTTCATTATTAAGTATTTATACTTTAATTAAATTAAATTATATCCTAAGGCTAATGTACTATGGAACTAAATTTATTTAATTTAATAAATATGCCTATCTTAATTAATTAAATGTAATTATTTAATTAAATAGGAAAAGTATTTCTAATTAATTAAAAGAAATTATTTAATTAAATGGAGTACTTACTTCTAATTAATTAAACAAAGTTATTTAATTAAATGGGAAGCCATTCCTAATTAATTAAATGAAGTTATTTAATTAAACAAAAGTATCTCTAATTAATTAAAGATTATTTAATTAAATAGAAAAAATAATTATGAGAGCATATCTCATTTTATTAAATTAAATATCTCAACAAAATCTCTCTTCAGTTCAAAAAGGGAAATTTCCAGTTCACTATTGATAAAAAATGAGTTAAATCAGTTAACTTTTTCTACTCAAATTAAATCTGTTACCTCCCTTTGATTGGGGAATCTCCCTTTATGACTGAACCTCATCTTCAATCCTGACTGTTGATCCAAATCGATCTCAACCATTGATGGATTCCAGGAAAGTCTATTTAAGAGACCCTCATCTCTTCATTTTAGAGGATGAATTTTTAGAATTTGCATCGAATCGCTGCTGAAATTCATGCTCACATTTACTTACATTTCTTGCATACATTCTCATTCTTAGTTTAATCTCATTTTAGTTTAATCATGCATATGCTTAACCTAGTTTTCTTTATTTGTTCTTAGATTACATTGCATCTTTCATTTTAGATTAATCTATATACTCATTCTTAGCTTAATTTCATTGTCAAATCCTTCATTCTTAGAGGGTCTAGTTGCCTGCACCTTGATTCTGAGGATATTAACAGGCAAAATTCCTTTAGATAGAAGGCAACAGGTCGCTTTGCCAGTTGATTTTCGGATGAACAATCCAATGTTCATTCCAGGATGAATCTGCAAATAAGGACTGTGTTGAAGTGTGTGTGTTAGCATAGGCCGCATTTTCACATATACATTTCTGGCGCGCACCGTGGGGCTTGAAAATCAATTTTTCTAGCCTCTTTCTATATTTTTTTAATCATTTTTTTGTTCTCTGTCCATACTGTTCTGTACAGATTCGTGAATCTTCATGCAAAACTATTCATTTTCACGTGAGAATCTAGAATCTTTGCGCAAAGATTCTTTTCGCTTCATGTGAGAAAGTTCTTTGGCACGTGAAACTTTGCGCGAGACCTATTTCTTTGCATGAGCTTAATTTAATTTGACGTGAGCCTAATTTGATTTCGCGCAAACTTTCAAGAATTTTGTGTGAAACGCTACTGACAGAGGCATTTTTTTTGCATTGATTTGTGTGTTTTCTAATTTTTTCTTTTGACTTTTCGTGGTTTCTAGTGTTTCTGTGTTTTCTAATTTTTTTGAACAGCATAGTAGCGGTTTGTGGGACAATGGGAAAAGCATGCTAAAGTTGCCAGAAATAGGTAAAAATATACTAAGCGCATTGCAAGGATTACCAGGTAATTCTTTTTGACTGATAACACTTCATTTGGATCTAAAATGAACATCTCTCGTGTCAAGCTTGTGTGTATTTCCTTCCTTGTTCTCATTTTACAACACATGCATAATTTGATACTAGGTTGTGATCTCTATTAGTTTCATTTAGCAGGCTTAGTCTTTAGTGATAGATCTAATTAGCTATCTTGGGTTATTGGACTCGCTAATCCACCGGCCCCTCATTCCACCCTGTGGTTGCAAGCTCAGCACCACGTTAAATAGGGGAGGGGCCTACAGGACATAAGTGTTAAAGGCTCCACAAGGCAACCCTTTTTTGCTTTCTAGAACTCACTAATTTTTGAGTTGTGGACTCATTTTGGCTTGTGTGAGGGGTTAAATGTTCCACATATTTGGACTCACCTCACATTAGTTAAAGCGTTAAGTGTACCACCTTGTGCTTTTTGATTACTTTTAGATAGATTTGTTTTTAGGAATTAACATCTGTACACACATAGTAATTAAGCCCCCATGAACACTATTCGTGGATCTTGAGGGAGTGGGTTCCTAGTGAAACTCCTTTCTAAGACAGATTCCTTATGGGTGGGGAGGATACTTTGAGCATCTCATAGATAGATGAATCTTTGACTTGTTGATTAAGGCATCCTTTCTTCGAAGAGGTTGATAGATCACAGGAAGATTATAATCTTAGTTTAGCATGTCAGATTAATCTATTTGTTTTGATTGGGCTAAAGGTGAAAAGGTGTCAAAACCTTGAATTTGGAAGCTAAGTCCTCTTGTGGTATACTATTGTGAGTCGGTCACCTTTAGAGAGGGTTAACCATAGCAAACAATCCCTCTACAGGGAAAACTGCATTGACGGAACCTCAAGTGGTAATAGCCATTTTTGCCATGGTAGTGACAACTGCTATATAAATGTCCTTGTGGAAGAAATCTCCACGGGTGTGGTTCATTGTGGGTTGTCAGATCTCCCCAGCAGCTCTTGAAGATTAAGTTCTTGGACTGTGTCAAAACCTTAGTGTGCCGGGATTGGAGGTCACCCCTGTGAGTCATAAAAGTTGCAGAGTCAAACCATTACTAAATACCTTAGAGAAGCCAACTTTTATTTTCTAGGAATGTGTGCAATGATTGCAAAACTCTTTGAAAACATACACAAATAGCTCTCTTAGGGATTAGCACAAATTAAGTCACTTGATTGTTCATGTGCAAGGTTTCTTTTGCCTTTGCTCATTGTTTTTAGACGTGCTTGAAATCACTTGCTTGCTGTTCTACGTGCCTGTTTATCTGCCCGGTTATTGGAACGATAAATTTTTTTGTCAAAATCAATCACTGTTGTGAAATTGTTCTATCCTTTCACGCGAAATCATTTGGATCCTGCACGAAATCATTTAGCTCTCGCCACGTGAAATTAAATTTCTATTGCCAATCTTCGCGTGATCTGGAAAACATTCTCGTGCAAAATTAAAAACTGTTACTGATCTTTGCGTGAGATAGAAACATCTTTTCACAGCCCGTAAAACTTCTTCGCGCGAGACTTTGTATCAGCATTAACAATTTGGGTCTGTTCTAGCTATTTGCGACCTGCACGCTATCCTTTTTTGCGTTCGTTGATCGCTCTCTGTTTGCAAATAGTCTTGGAAAAATGAAACTTTGCTTAACTAAAAACCTGTGTCTTATACCTTGACTAGTCTCGTCTCATAAGTAATTTTGGTCCTCGTCTTAAAGCTTGTCATACTTTGTGCTGTAGTGGTCATAATCTTTGGCTGTTCTAGCCTTTAAATCAGATCATTTGTGCCTTAGTGAACAACATTCTTGCTACTATCTTGTCCTTTTTGAGACTCAGTCTTAGTATAGTCCTTGTTCAGGTTCTAGCTTCTTGTCCTTGCCTATGACTATCACAACTAGAAGCGGCAATGTGTTTTATCCTAATAACATTAGACATGGTTGTGCTAGGGTTCGTAATCATGGAAAAGGTAGCTTACCTTTCACTATGCAATCTATATCTAGTTTGGCTAGTGAGGCATCTTCACGGTCTTCCTCACCTGCAAGGTCATCTCAAGTTCAACGAACATTTTCCAATTTGCAACAAATTAGAAATCCTTTTTACCAAAAGGATACTAAGACAGGTAGGAGTACTACATTCTCAAACACAATGTATGATCCTTTCTCGACCGACCCTTTTAAAACATAGCATACAAAAATTGAACAAGTTCCTATAATGACTAGTCGTGAACTTGAATAGGGTAGTCATAGTCAATATCAAGAACAATCTAGGGATGACAAGGAGAAGAGAAAGAAGATGACACTGATGAAGAACAAGAAGAGGTGGAAATCCTTCCCAAACACATAGCAAAATGTCAAAGAGACAAAAAATTTTAGAAGGTCATGAGAATCCTACTCAACAAAGAGAAAGAAAAGTACTTTCTCAAACTTGCCCAAGAGGGAGCTAAACTGCCCACACATTTTGATGTGGAGACCATTATCACATGTGAAGAAGAAACTGAGACCACTAAACTCCAAAAACAACTAAAAATTATGCAAGACCAATTGGCTCAAATGATGCATGAGAAAGAGAAACCCAAAAAGACATACACATTGGATGCTCTTTGTTCATTCCCATTTGACAAAAGTATAAACATGCCGCCTTTCCCACGAGGTGTAGAACTACCCAGATATGACAATTACTTTGGTACTACTGATCCCCAAGATCACTTGTGGGAATTTGGTGCTTTGTCTATGGATTTTATACACAAACAAATGTACCTCATGCGTTTATTCCCTAGAAGCCTAGGTGGTTAGGCTTTGGAGTGGTTCTCACATTTACCTCCTGGTATCAAGACATTTGACGAAATTGCTAATTCATTTGTTCAGCAATATTCTCATAACATTCAACATCCTGTAAATATTTGAGATCTATGCAACCTTAAACAAAAGGTTGGTGAGCCTTTTCTCACTTTCCTCCAACGGTGGAGACAACTTTATACTAAGTACTCCTGTAAAATCTCAGAAACAGAGAAGCTCGACATTTTCACTGATAACCTCTTACCTGATTTCGGGTATAGAGTCCAAATAAAAGGTCCATGTACCTTTGAAGAAATGATTACATAGGCTATCCGTATTGAAGAATTTATGGTTAAGAAAGGTGAGCTCACTCTTCAGAGAGACTCAAAACAAGGTTCCACTTCCAACAGGGATAAAACCAAACATGTCAACAAGAATCGAGAAATTGTACATGATGGGGTTGTTGATAATGTTGCACCAAAACCTACTAAAGCAGCATTTAATCTCACGGATTACCTCAAAGTGGCCAAAAATGCTGACAATAAAGTGTCTGGGAACAAACCAAGAAACTCATGGGCAGGACGACCCAAGCGAGAGTATACGCCTTTAGGAGAGCCTTTGGATGTGGTTTACAAAACATTGCTACAACACAAGCTTATCTCACCAATGGATAACCCTCATCCCTATGATCCACAACCACGTCCACCATGGTGGAATGAGACCTCATTTTGTGAGTATCACCAAAACAAGGGACACAAAACCAGCAACTGTATAAACTTACGTCATAAAGTCCAGGACATGATTGATGCTCATGAACTTGTGGTAGATGGACATAACAAAAACTTAGACCACAAGGCATTCAAAGAACCTTTCCCAGCTTATGAAAAAGGAGAGACTTCGAAACCAAAACCCTACAATAAGGTCAACTATACGTATTCCAATGATGACAATGTCATTCACATGGTTGAACCTGTAGATTCTAAATATTGCGATGTTATTATCATAAAGGGCAAGCAAGATAATGATAAACCCAAGACACCATTTGTCTTGAGAGGCCCTACTTTCAATAACATGGATAATGTGTCTTCACAACATTGTGCTAACACTGTTACTCGCTCTCATGTGAAGTTGGTGCTCAAAGGCCCTACACCTCCTATTTCAAATACCCAACAACACAAGGACAAAGCCCTTGCTGGTCCATCCGGTAAAGGTGCAAAACACACGATGAACTTGACTGCAACTAGTTATAGTGTTCTAGATAAGTTGAAATGAACCAATGGTCACATTTCCATATTTGAGCTGCTTAAAATCTCACCTACTCACAGGAAAATTTTGGACAAAGCCCTCACTGAGGCAAAAATTCCTCAAGATCTTGATCTTGAGTGATTTCAATCCATGATAGGTCACTTGACCTCACCTCATCTTATGACCTTCTCCGAGGAGGATGACAACTCACTAAATCACCCATACAATCAGCCTCTACACATTGAGGTTATGATCCACCAGACACGTGTTCGTCGGGTACTCATTGACAATGGCGTTGGCCTAAATATTGTTTCTACTGCTCTACTTAGACAATTGGATTATTCTGAGGACTCTGTTGATCCTCGACGAAAGATCACTATTAAAGCGTACGATGAAGTAGAACGAAAGTCACTATGTCTTGTGACTTTACCAATTCACGTTGGTCCTGTCGAAAGGGATGTCACCTATCAGGTACTTGACATTTGCTTAGCCTACAACATTCAGTTGGGATGGCCATGGATACATGAGATGCGTGATGTGCCATCCACATACCACCAATGCATTAAATTTCCATTTCATGGCTCCGAAGTTACTATTCCTGCTAGTACTAGCTACACTTGCAATATGCTCAAAGCTGCTGATTCTTTCGTCCCTCCTAACCGTGAGTCTACTAATTGTCACAACAATAAGCTGAAACAAATTGAGTAGTCATTTAAATTGAAAGAAACAAGTATGGGAGACTACCACATGGAACCAGTGCTATCATTAACATCTATTCCAGAGTCCCCTTGACATTTTGGGAGACCCTCAGTAGCAAAGAAGCCATTCGTGTTGACACCTCAGACCAAGTTTAATGGCTCTTTTGTCAAAGCTACAGTTCCCTTAGAAGATGAAAGCGAAAATAGAGCCACTATTGCATGGCTTTACAAAGAAGAGTATCTAGTAGACCTAACAGAACAAGCTCGAGAAATCACTCCTAAGAAGTATGGACCTGGTCTTAAGCTTATGAAGCATTTTGGCTACAAGGGAACCAACCCTATTGGGTGCAATAACAATGGTTTAATAGATCCTATCAAAGCAATAGCTCGAAGCAACAGTGACACAATTGGCCTAGGGTTCAAGAAGGTCCCTTTCCATTTGGGATTCAATAAATTCATACCCATACCTGAGAGTTCATCTAAAAATGAGTCACAATCTGAGTCAGGTACTCGAGAGGAAGAATTTGATGATGAGGATTCTTACCCTCATCCTATTCCTTATGATCTTGCTAAATTCTTTGCTGAACCAGATGAATTTGTGCCATGTGTTAGCACTATGGATGATACTAGTGATTCTTTTGAGGACAATGCTGAGCAACTTAAATATCATTCAGAAAAGGGAGAATCTAGTTAGTCATGCCATATTGAGTATTTGTGTAAGAATCAAGAGGCTGAAGGAGAGTATGTCCATATCACTGTTGGGGAGTTCTATAGTCTCTCACCATGTAGCACCGATTCTTATGAATATGAATTTGACAATCTTTCAAAAGTGACTACTGATAAAGACATTGACCAAGTGCATGTCTATGAAAATCAAATCGAAGTGAGTGAAACGTCTAAGGATAGGTCACAGGGGTCTAATCCAACTAGAGTCCTAGAGTCGTCAATTACTAATGTTCGTACTCTGAGGCATTTGAATACACCTGTGGGTGAGGTCACCGTAGGTCTCAAATTGCTGGTCCATGCATTTAATGACTATACTATGAATGCAATTGAACTAGCCACTACTCTCTCACTTGCACATCCCGAGCTTATAGACTGGAACCCCAATGCATCTAACGAAGTCCCCACATTCCAGAATAACTATGCTCTTGCCTATTACTTAAACGCTATCGAATCTATAATGTCTTCCACCAATGAGTAGAGCGTCAACATGACTGAGGCTGACATCAAATATCTAAGTCACATAATTAAAAAGAAAAAATGCAAGAGGTCCGATGGTGAAAACCACATTGTGGCAGTGTCGGGTCCAAAAAAAGTAAAAAGAAAAGATGTATCCAAGGGTGAAAACCTCTCTGAGGTGATCGCGGATGAGATATTTGATGTCCTTCCCAGTCACTTTTAGGAGAGATCATTAGTGTTAATAGAGCCAACATAGCCGATTAACCTGGGCACAGAAGAACATCCTCATGTGATACATCTGGCTCAATCATTATCAACTAAAGAAAAGGAACAATTCATTGCCTTTTTCAAGGGAAAGAAAATAAATTTTGTTTGGACATATTCTGACATGCCAGGATTGGATCCTGATCTTATTATGCATCACTTGTCCATAACACTAGGCATAAAACCAGTTAAACAGAAGCTTCAAAAAATGCATCCTCATGTTGCATTACTAGTCAAAGCTGAATTGGAGAAAATTTTGAAGGTTGGTTTCATCCATGCAATTGATTATGCTAAATGGATATCCAATATTGTCCATGTGTCCAAGCATGATAATTCTATCAGAGTTTGTACAGATTTCTGTGATCTTAACTTGGCATGTCCTAAAGATGACTTTTCGCTCCCTAATATTGATATGATTGTGGACATGATGACTGGCTATGAGATGTACTCACTTATGGATGGTTTTTCTGGATACAATCAGATAAAAATTGCACCAGAAGATCAAGAGAAAATAGCTTTCACATGTGCATGGGGAACCTTTTGTTGGAATGTGATGCCATTTGGTTTAAAGAATGCTGGAGCTACGTATCAGCGGGTTGTTACTAAAATTTTGAATGACATGATGCATAGAACTATGGAGGACTATGTTGATGATACCTTGGTCAAAAGTGCTAAACACAATACTCATTTGTATGATTTGGGACCAATCCTAGATTGTATGAAAAAGTTTAGTCTTCGGCTCAATCCTAAGAAGTGTGCATTTGGTGTTACATCAGGAAAATTGTTAGGATATATTGTTTCTGCAAAGGGAATTGAAGTAGATCCAGAAAAAGTACAAGCAATAATGGACATGCCACCACCTTGAAACATCAGTCAGATGAGAGGACTACAGGGAAGGCTTCAATCTATTCGCACGTTCATTTCACAATTGGCGGATAAATCACAATCCTTCACAAAGACCTTACATAAGGGTGTGAAATTCAATTGGAGCCAGGATTGTGAGCAAAGCTTAACACAGATTAAACAATATCTTGTCAATCCACCAATCCTAATGCCTCCTATGCATGGGAAGCCTTTGCTTTTATACATTTCAGCCACTGAAACATCTTTGGGGATCCTATTGGCTCAAGAAGACAATGACAACAAAGAAAGAGCTATTTATTACTTAAGCCGAACATTGTTCTATTATGAGAAAAACTACAACATTATTGAGAAAGCTTGCTTGGCAGTTGTCTTTTCTTCCCAAAAGTTGAGACACTACATGCTTGCCCACACTACATGGCTTATGGCTAAAATAGATCCATTAAAGTATTTTCTCAGTAAGGCAGCTCTCACAGGAAGATTGGCTAAATGGGTCATGATACTAAGTGAGTTTGACATCCAATATGTTGAACGCAAAGCTATAAAGGGATAGGCAATTGTAGACCAGCTGGCCGAGGCACCCATACAGAGTCTTCTACCAATAAACATTGATTTTCTAGATGAGTCAATTCTAACACTCACTCATCATACATGGGTTATGTTCTTTGATGGGTCCTTCACACAACAAGGATCAGGTGTTGGATTACTTTTCATCACACCACAGAAATACCCATTGCCCAAAGCATACAAGATTCTATTTCCTTGTACAAATAACATTACTGAATATGAAGCTTTGATCAATGGTATGAAAATTGCAGTTGAATGGAGAGTAGATTAGTTGGATATCTTCAGTGACTCTCAGCTTGTCATCAACCAAGTAAATGATGTGTATCAAACAAAGGATGAAAAACTAATTCCTTACAAATGCATGGTTGATGAGTTGATGAAATATTTTGCACATATCACCTTCCAAAAAGTTCCACACGTAGATAATAAAGCGGTTGATGCCATGGCCACTCTTGCCTCCCTTCTACAAATGCCAGAAAATGATCTCCAACACGAGTTCTTGGTGGAAGCGTTACACTACTGATGCAGAGCCCTTTATATTTATCTTCAAAAAATCTTAGTTCAACTCAAGGGATTCAAAATAGGCTGGTACACCCTCAAGGAACCAAGAATATCTCAAAGATTACAACAAAGAACTCTGACATTATACACCGATAAAGACAACATCTTCACTCACACAATCAGATTTCTATGTCTGATTGCATTATTCATAACTCTAGTTATAAATATCTTCTTTAAAAACCCTTTGGATTAATTGTTCAAAATTAGTAATTATAAAACATATCCAAATCTGAGACCAATCCAATAAGAATATTATAAATTATGTACTCTAAACCAAGACCCATATTTTCTATCATAAACCAGAAACAAAACTGGTAACCCTGCCTAGGGCATAACATAACGTTCACAAAAAAATTTAAAATAATCCCAAACCAATTCCACATCATCCATTTGTGAGTCTAGTTTCCAAATCTGTAAGCCATTAATTTATCCAATACATAAATCAATGTATAAGAACAAATCTTTGCTTGCAACACCATTGAAGGCATTTAAAAACCAGTTTTCACTCAGATATTCATAACTTGCAAAAATCTATATAAAAACAATCCAAACCAAAAGGAAATGAAATTTAATTCATGTATCTTTCCAATGAATATTTTTAGAGGTCTTTATTTTTCAAAATATTCCTGTACCAAACGTTTCAATCTGACTGTAGTTGGGCATTCTCAGATCTGCAATTTACAAGCTTTGCCAAAACCTGCATAACTTCTTTATTTAAAAATGAAACAAATCCAAACCAAATCCACAAGAAATTTTATTCACTTCTCTATCCAAATATACAAAATTTACATGGTTTCAAGGCTGTACATGGTCGTACAAGACCTGTAACCAACACTAAAACTGAAAACCAATCAAAATAACAACTCAGAATATTACCAAATTTGTTTCAAAATGTATCTATTCCTTTCCTTCATGCTTTGGTTCGACCTTACATACATTTTTATAGATTTTTTGGTTGGTTATAACTTCCAAACCACCCTTTAAACTAACCCTTCACATTCTTTTGACCCCTTTGCATTCTTGACAATGTTTTATGCATTTTATGCATTTTTTTACATTACAACTTTCATACAAACCCAACCTAGACCAACATTATGACTCAAATGGCTTTATATGGATGTAAATAGATTCATTCACCAATTAAATAAACATTTTTACATTATTTATCAAATTAAGACCTCCTTTGACAACTTATTACAAATGGCTTCTCTAGCTTTTATATCTTTGTCTTCTAGAAATTTAGGTGCCTCTGCACCATAGCAGAGCCCTTTATATTTATCTTCAAGGAATCTTAGTTCAACTCAAGGGATTCACAATATGCTGGTAAACCCTCAAGGAAACAAGAACATCTCAAAGATTACAACAAAGAACCCTGACATTATACACCGATAAAGACAACATCTTCACTCACACAATGAGATTGCTATGTCTGATTACATTGTTCATAACTCCAGTTCTAAATATCTTCTTTAAAAACCATTTGGAGAAATTGTTTTAAATTAGTAATTATAAAACATATCCAAATCTGAGATCAATCCAATAAGCAGATTATAAATTATGTACTCTGAACCAAGACCCATATTTTCTATCATAAACCAGAAACAAAACTGGTAACCCTGCCTAGGGCATAACATAACGTTCAGAAAACAATTTAAAATAACCCCAAACCAATTACACATGATCAATTTGTGAGTCTAGTTTCCAAATCTGTAATCCATTAATTTATCCAATACATAAATCAATGTATAAGCACAAATCTTTGCTTGCAACACCATTGAAGGCATTTAAAAACCAGTTTTCACTCAGATCTTCGTAACTTTCAAAAATATATATAAAAATAGTCCAAACCAAAAGGATATGAAAGTTAATTCATTTATATTTCCAATGAATATTTTTAGAGGTCTTTATTTTTCAAAATGTTCCTGTACCAAACGTTTCAATCTGACTGTAGTTGGGCATTCTCAAATCTGCAATTTACAAGCTTTGCCGAAACCTGTATAACTTCTTCATTTAAAAATGAAACAAATCCAAAAAAAATCCAAAAGAAAGTTTATTCACTTATTTATCCAAATATACAAAATTTACATGGTTTCCAGGCTGTACATGGTCGTACAAGACCTGTAACCAACACTAAAACTGAAAACCAATCAAAATAACAACTCAGAATATTACCAAATTTGTTTCAAAATGTATCTATTCCTTTACTTCATGATTTTTTTCAACCTTACATACATTTTTATATATTTTTTTATTGGTTATAACTTCAAAACCACCCTTTAAACTAACCCTTCACATTCTTTTGACCCCTTTGCATTCTTGACAATGTTTTATGCATTTTATGCATTTTTTTACATTACAACTTTCATACAAACCCAACCTAGACCAACATTATGACTCAAATGACTTTAGATGGATGTTAATAGATCCATTCACCAATTAAATAAATATTTTTACATTATTTATCATATTAAGAACTCCTTTGACAACTTATTACAAATGGCTTCTCTAGCTTTTATATCTTTGTCTTCTAGAAATTTAGGTGCCTCTGCACCATAGCAGAGCCCTTTATATTTATCTTCAAAGAATATTAGTTCAAATCAAGGGATTTAAAATAGGCTGGTACACCCTCAAGGAACCAAGAACATCTCAAAGATTACAACAAAGAACCCTGACATTATACACCGATAAAGACAACATCTTCACTCACACAATCAGATTGCTATGTCTGATTGCATTGTTCATAACTCCAGTTCTAAATATATTCTTTAAAAACCCTTTGGAGGAATTTTTCTAAATTAGTAATTATAAAACATATCCAAATCTGAGACCAATACAATAAGAAAATTATAAATTATGTACTCTGAACCAAGACCCATATTTTCTGTCATAAACCAGAAACAAAACTGGTAACCCTGCCTAGGGCATAACATAACGTTCACAAAACAATTTAAAATAACCCCAAACCAATTCCACATAATCCATTTGTGAGTCTAGTTTCCAAATCTGTAAGCCATTAATTTATCCAATACATAAATCAATGTATAAGAACAAATATTTTCTTGCAACACCATTGAAGGCATTTAAAAACCAGTTTTCACTCAGATCTTCATAACTTTCAAAAATCTATATAAAAACAATCCAAACCAAAAGGAAATGAAATTTAATTCATGTATCTTTCCAATGAATATTTTTAGAGGTCTTTATTTTTCAAAATATTCTTGTACCAAACGTTTCAATCTGACTGTAGTTGGGCATTCTCAAATCTGCAATTTACAAGCTTTGCCGAAACCTGCATAATTTCTTCATTTCAAAATGAAAAAAATCAAAACCAAATCCAAAAGAAATTTTATTCACTTATCTATCAAAATATACAAAATTTACATGGTTTCTAGGATATAAATGGTCATACAAGACCTATAACCAACACTAAAACTGAAAACCAATCAAAATAACAACTCAGAATATTACCAAATTTGTTTCAAAATGTATCTATTCCTTTTCTTCATGCTTTAGTTCAACCTTACATACATTTTTATAAATTTTTTGGTTGGTTATAACTTCCAAACCACCCTTTAAACTAACCCTTCACATTCTTTTGACCCCTTTGCATTCTTGACAATGTTTTATGCATTTTATGCATTTTTTTACATTACAACTTTCATACAAACCTAACCTAGACCGACATTATGGCTCAAATGACTTTAGATGGATATTAATAGATCCATTCACCAATTAAATAAACATTTTTACATTATTTATCATATTAAGACCTCCTTTGACAACTTATTACAAATGGCTTCTCTAGCTTTTATATCTTTGTCTTCTAGAAATTTAGGTGCCTCTGCACCATACTCCCAACCTTGAAAATTTTACAAGTCTCTTGGAAACATGGAATCAATAACCTGCAAGAAAAAATATTAGATCAAAATCCTCATCTTTTCCTTTGACTCTTCACCATCATCACTGGATCGGTGCCTCCTCCACTTTCCTATCTCTTTCACTAATGACTCCCATCAATGGAGTTATGTTGGTTGCCTCTATGGTGCTTCTCATTCCTCAGTCCACTCCTCCATGCTGCATCACAACCTCTTGTCCCTCACCTGGGATTCCCATCATGCCTCTCTCCCCAGTCTATTGGTAAAACACAAAGGACCATCCTCTCTGGCCCTGGATCATCTCCTATGATCCTTTGGTAGACCTCTCCTGTCCACCCATTGCAGCTGAGCGAACTGGCACCATTCTGCAACCACAAACTTCAAAATAAGAATCCAAAACAACCCAACACTGCCTAGTGTAGATCATCTTCCATCTACACACTCAGAATCTTCTAAGCTCTGATACCAATCTGATGCAGAGCCCTTTATATTTATCTTCAAGGAATCTTAGTTCAACTCAAGGGATTCACAATAGGCTGGTACACCCTAAAGGAACCAAGAACATCTCAAAGATTACAACAAAGAACCCTGACATTATACACCGATAAAGACAACATCTTTACTCACACAATCAGATTGCTATGTCTGATTGCATTGTTCATAACTCTAGTTCTAAATATCTTCTTTAAAAACCCTTTGGAGGAATTGTTCTAAATTAGTAATTATAAAACATATCCAAATGTGAGACCAATCCAATAAGCAGATTATAAATTATGTACTCTGAACCAAGACCCATATTTTCTATCATAAACAAATCAATGTATAAGCACAAATCTTTGCTTGCAACACCATTGAAGGCATTTAAAAACCAGTTTTCACTCAGATCTTCATAACTTTCAAAAATCTATATAAAAACAATCCAAACCAAAAGGAAATGAAATTTAATTCATGTATCTTTCCAATGAATATTTTTAGAGGTCTTTATTTTTCAAAATATTCCTGTACCAAACGTTTCAATCTGACTGTAGTTGGGCATTCTCAAATCTGCAATTTACAAGCTTTGCCAAAACCTGCATAACTTCTTCATTTCAAAATGAAACAAATCCAAACTAAATCCAAAAGAAAGCTTATTCACTTTTCTATCCAAATATAAAAAATTTACATGGTTTCTAGGCTGTACATGGTCGTACAAGACCTATAACCAACACTAAAACTGAAAACCAATCAAAATAACAACTCAGAATATTACCAAATTTGTTTCAAAATGTATCTATTCCTTTCCTTCATACTTTGGTTCGACCTTACATACATTTTTATAGATTTTTTGGTTGGTTATAACTTCCAAACCACCCTTTAAACTAACCCTTCACATTCTTTTGACCCCTTTGCATTCTTGACAATGTTTTATGCATTTTTTTACATTACAACTTTCATACAAACCCAACCTAGACCAACATTATGACTCAAATGACTTTAGATGGATGTCAATAGATCCATTCACCAATTAAATAAAAAAATTTACATTATTTATCATATTAAGACCTCCTTTGACAACTTATTACAAATGGCTTCTCTAGCTTTTATATCTTTGTCTTCTAGAAATTTAGGTGCCTCTGCACCAACTACCTAGCCTATGAAACACCTGATTCCAAGATGATCTATTCTATTATAGGACAAGAATCATCCCGCTGCCATCACATCTATTCCTACCTTCATAATCAAACCATTCTAGAAGGTCTAACCTGGAATGAGAAACGTTACCTAATCCGTAACACTTCACATTATGTCATTATTGCTAATGATCTATATAGGAGAGGTCTCGACGAAACACTCCTTAGGTGTTTAGAACCCGACGAGTCCAAACACACACTAATTGATGTTCACAAAGGCATTTGTGGATCTCATTCCAATGGCCTAACACTAGCTCGCAAACTCTTTCATGCTAGTTACTACTAGCCTAAAATGGAGCAAGAAGCTATTAAATATGCTAGGTCCTACAAACAGTGTCAGCTACATGGGAATCTCATTCATGCTCTAGCTAGAGAGTTGATTCCCTCTACTACAACATGGCCATTTCAACAATGGGCCTTTGACTTGGTGGGACAGATTCACCCAACCTCTTCTAATGGACATAAGCTCATTATCACCACTATAGATTATTTCACGAAATGGGTAGAGGCAGTCCCTCTCACAATTGCTAATGGAAAAATTGTAGCACTTTTTATCATAAACTACATCATCTATAGATATGGTATACCATCCTCAATCATTACTAACAATGGAGGATAGTTCAAAAATAAGGAGCTCAAGGAACTGTGCAAGAAATTCAAGATTACACAACATTGGTCTTCCATTTATTACCCTCAGGGTAATGGCCAAGCTGAGGCATCCAATAAGGCCATCCTCAAAATTCTTCATCGCACAATCAGTAAGTCAGGGAGAGACTAGCATCTCCAGATCAATCCAGCCTTGTGGGCATATAGAACAAGCATTATAACTCCAACGGGCATGACTCCTTTTGCGTTGGTATATGGGGTGGATGTTGTGCTTCCAATAGAGGTTGATATTCCTACCTTGAGAATCTCTATGAAAGGCCTTATCATTGATGATGATTATAGGATAGCTCGACTTCAAGAGCTTGTATTGTTGGATGAATGATGACAAGTGGCCTGTGATCATGTACGAGCATATCAACAAAGAATGGCACAAAGCTACAATAGGAGAATTAGGCCACGTGACTTCTAGCTAGGTGATATCGTCTTGAGAGAGAATCCTAAGGATCAACAAGAATGAATGCAAAAGGGAAAGTTTGAACCAAACTAGCTAGGTCCTTACATCATTACTACAGTATATGGATCTAGCATCTATCAGCTTTCCACAACCAAAGGAGAAGTGCTTAAAGAGCCTATGAACACTCTCCACCTGAAGCGGTTTTACAGTTGATTCAATCTTAGCAAGCTCTCTATACATATCTAAATGTCTTGAAAAAAATCTAAAAATTGGAAAAAGTCCTAAAAAAAATTGTTAGCTTGGTGAAAACCTAGCAATAGGCACCTTGGTAACACCAAAAAAAGTGAAAAATCAAAAATACAAAAAAATTGAAAAATAGAAAAGTGCCATTGGTGAAAATCTAAAAATAGGCATCATGGTAGCAAAAAGAAGAGAAAACTTTCCGAGAAGGTGAAAACCTGGTAAACAGGCACCTCTTTCATGCTTTCACTTTCTTGCTTTTCCCTGCTCATGTATAGTCACTTTCATGCTTTCACTTTCTTGCATTTCCTTGCTCATGTATCCATGGATTGAGTCTTTTCATAGCTCAAGGGGCATTCCCCCCTTAGTGTCACTATTTTTGAGATTCTCCCCATAGAATCTCCTGCGTGACAGTCACCAATCATTATGACTATGTCTGCTTACTATCACCAGTGTCACTCTTTTCGAGATTCTCCTCATAGAATCTCCTACGTGATAGTCACCAGTCATTCTAACTGCATCTTTCTACTGTCGCCAGTGTCACTCTTTTCGAGATTCTCCTCATAGAATCTCCTACGCGAGAGTCACCATTTGTTCTGACTGCGTCTGCCTACTGTCGCCAGTGTCACTCTATTCGAGACTCTTCTCATAAAATCTCCTACATGACAGTCGCTAGTCATTCTGATTGCATCTGCCTACTATCGCCAGTGTCACTCTTTTTGAGATTCTCCTCATAGAATCTCCTACGCAATAGTCACCAATCATTCTAACTGCGTCTGCCTACTGTCGCCAGTGTCACTCTTTTCAAGATTCTCCTCATAGAATCTCCTACGTGATAGTCACCAGTCATTCTGACTGTGTCTGCCTACTATCGCCAGTGTCACTCTTTTCGAGATTCTCCTCATAGAATCTCCTACGTGACAGTCACCAGTTGTTCTGATTGCGTCTGCCTACTGTCGCTAGTGTCACTCTCTTTTCGAGATTCTCCTCATAGAATCTCCTTCATGACAGTCACTAGTCATTCTGACTGCGTCTACCTACTATCACTAGTGTCACTCTTTTCGAGAATCTCTTTTGCAACAGTCACCAGTTGTTTCAGCTATGTCTGCCTACCATTGCTTGGGTCATGTCTCAAGATTCCTTTATGGAAGATCTCTTTTACGTCAATCACCAGTCGTCCTGGCTATGTCTGTCTAGTATCACTTAGTCCTTCTTAGGTTCTTCATTGTGAAGATTCCTCTTTGACCTTAGTCACCAGTCATTCTAACTGCGTCTGCCTACTGTTGTCACCCTACTGAAGAGATTTCTTTCTTACATGTTTTGGACATTGACACTTGACATCAATCCTGAAAATATTGAACTCAAAAAGAAAAATGATATACTTGTTTGGATATGCTAAGAATTTTCTTTGTTTGCTTTGTTTTGCTTTATCATATCTCCTCGAGCAACTCGATGATGTCATCTTTGACTAGAGAAGTAATGATTGGGGGCATGATCTTTTTCTTTACTTTCTGTTTGCAGTTTAGTTCTAATAAGTTGATCTATTCCTATAAGGGGGATGTCCACTATAAGAGCCTCCATCTCGTATTGGACGGTCGTGTGTACCTCGACTCCTTTTATACAGATACGTTAATGACATTGGTTCTTCTCCTTGTTTGTTGGAGTGAACTCTTCATGCTATAGTATATACTGATACTCATCCTATTAAGTGAACGTACGGGTCACTGTGAGTATATCTAGCACACTTCTATCTCAGGTTACGAACGCAAGAGTCATTGGAGACAGAATGAATACTGAATACTTAGCATAAGAGGAATCTCTCATGTGTTTGGTGTGCCTATCATGCAAGAAACATTCAGGTCATCCTAGCATTTATGCTTTGATGCTTATGTTAACTTGCTACATTAAAAGGGACAAATGTTCTGGTCATTTTGGCTTCTTGTGCCTCGAATGCTTACATTTAATCCCAACATCCCAATAATGTATGTTATATTCATATTTTCATGATTGCAATGTCAGTGAGAGTTGTATAACATATGAGCTTTATTTTGTATCCAGTGATGATAAATCGTCAAGGCTTGGTAACCAAACCTAGGGTTGCATTTAACATAGTCTTGCATTACATACTTCATTTGCATTAGCATGCAATTCGATGGTAATCCTGTTCATACTCCATATGCATCAGATTCCTCCATGGCTACACAATCATTTGGTTCATCGATTCTCGCTCCTCAATGGAATACCTATGACTGTCAAACAAAAACACACAACACTATGTTAGATGTCAGTTCATACATATGCATTCTATCTAAACATACATCTCATGTACATTAGAGTAAAAAAAAATAGACAATGACATGTACACAGGAATACTTAGCTCAAAATCTCATATATATATATATATATATATATATATATATATATATATATATATATATATATCAAAGAATGGGTCAATACAAAAAAATGGGTGCTACTTGAGTGCAATCGATCAAAAATGATACATGTGGTGCTGGCACACCAATCGATACATAGCCAGGGATCAAAATCAAAAATTAGGCATAGAGCGTCTAACTCTATCTCAAACTCTCACCTCCAAGAGGAGCAAGGGCAGCAGGTGATCAAGGCAGTGGTGGCATATCCAGCCTAATAGGAGGTCGTGCACCTCTAGACTCTTGCGCATACTGAGAGAATCGCTGCACCTGCAATGTCTCATCAGGTACTGCACTAGTATATGCTGCATAATAATACGTAGCCCAAGTATACTAGAAGCAAATCTCATCTTGTGCTAGCTCCAGCCTCTGCTCTGCAATCTCCCCATGCTCTCTCTAACGATCTATCTCTCATTGTCGCTCTACTAGCTGCGCATCCCTAACTGCCAATGCAATCTGCAACTCTCCCAACTGCCAAGAGGCCGCACAAACTAACTCTTGGTACCTCCCTACCGCATCCTATACCCCACCTGCCAGCTGATCCAGCATATCCTCATCATCCATCTCTGGTTCTTGCTGTTGTGGAGGCACCTGCTGTGGTGGAGGTACCTGTGGCTATGGAGGCACCTGCTACTATGGGACCTCCTACTGAGGGGCTCGCTCCTCTATCCTCTGCCTCCTCCACCAAATATGGCCTACCCCACTACCCCCAGCACCTGGGTCTGATCCCATCTGACGTGGGGGAATAGGTATCTGTTGTACCCGGTGCTAGACTTGTGGTGGCACTTGTGGCTATGCCTGCTGCTGCTAGAGCACCTGTCCCTGCCCTTGTACCTTCCTTGCCATCCCTAGTGGATCTGTGAAGTGTGGAAATGGATGGCTCATCAAAAATGCCTGATATGCAGGCGTCATTCCTGCATCTACTACCTCTGGCAGGTAGTCCCACTGAACTGCAGCTAGGCTACTAATGTCTATCATGGATCATCCTGGATCCATCCCTGGAGGCCATCCCTGCTCAATATCCCTTTGCACCCTAGCATAGGCACAATACTCAGTTGAAATGTCCTGTGGTGAGCCATACTACCACCAGACTCATGAGATCACAAATCTCTCTATGACTGATGTCGTCCTGCCTACCAGCGGTCGAGAACTAAACATCCAGGGTAGCTCTCTCAGGGCATCATCCCAATCCTCTGTCTCTCTCCAGGGTCACCATATAATAGACACCAAGTCATCGAGATGTGTCCACTAGTGCTCAGTCTTACCCAGGTGGGCTTGGGTAATATGCCCTCGATATCTGCAGATGTAGGGCTCCATGGGCTCCCGAGAATCCTCAAAAATTGGCCTACATATAGGAAGATGCTCCCAGGCCCAGATCTGTAGAACATAAGCACCCACTGCCATGGTCTTCTTCTTGTGGAAGACGACCTCATGCATCTCATGAAAAGGATGGGCCAACATGCACTGACCCCACCCAAAGATCTCGGGTGCCTCAACCATCCTACAAAGCATGACACCCCATCACACTCCAACCCATGCTGCCCCCTGTCAGGACATAGGAAGTAGCTCAATAAAATACCCAGCATGGATGCCAACCTGTGTGTGGGTCCATAGGTATGTATCAACTCATCCCAGCTAATGGCTCTGCCTCTTGGTAGCTCTCTCCCGAATACAATGGAAAGTGCCTCTATCCCTAATTGAGGCACTATATCATAGATGACTCTGGCGCCGTGAAATGGGATCCTCAGTATCCTCCATATATCCTCCAGGGTAATCGTCATCTCACCCATCAGTAAATGAAATGTGTTTGTCTCCGAATGGAAACTCTCTACCAATACAATGAGAAGGCCATGATTCACCATCACGGCTAGAATCCGGCATAGTGAAGACAAACCCAATTGGGCAATGTGTGCCCAATCTGCATCATCCAAACTTGGCAATAACTCTCCATACAATGGATAATGAGATCTAAATGACACGTCTCCAGAGACCTCCTTCATGCACAACAAAAAAATGACAAACAAACGATTAGTATCAAGTTGAAACGACGCATCAAAATGAAATGAAGTGCAATTTCTAAATGCGAAATCACAAAACTGTCACGAAATTTCATGCAAGATTCATGAAATCTGGCATGAAGATATACAGTTTCGCATGAAGAATCTAGCCTTTTCACAAAAAAATATCTCCTCGTGCAAAGATAGATCTTCTCATATGAGAAAAGAGGTTCTCACATGAAACACGAATCGCCTTGCGCAAAGAATCTCCAGTTTCGCGCGAAACCAAAATTGCCTCACGTGAAGATCCTTCGACTGCGCGCGAAGAAACAACGCATCCTATGTCTTTGCACGAAGAAAGAAGATCTTCGCGCGAGAAGAGATCGATCTCGCACGAAGAAAGATTTCACAAACCTAAAACATGCTAAAAACATGCATAAATGAACTCGAAATGCATGAAAATGAAAGTACAAAGATGGGAAATCGATGACTCATTGGTGGTCTGTAGTTTTCTGGCCGGCTGTGTCGTCTGGAGTGCTCAAAATGATGATATCTCACATTCACTACCATGTCTCTATCAGAGCTCAAAATCACTACAAGACAAAAGCACAAATGAATTGAAAATGACCCTTCGAGCCCTTATATAGGTGTTGACCAAATATTTCAAAGTGCTCGAATTTGCGCAAAAATTGCACCCCCGGCTAATTGGACCATTTTGGATCTATTTTTCAGATCAAATTCAAAATCTAACACACCTAAGAGCCTTAAAAATGTATTTTAAAATTTTTGGGACCGACGTGATCGAACGCTTGTGCAGCCCAAATCTTTCTGATACTTTATGATTCTTGGAATCCTTTCAACTTTACATTCTCCATATTTTCAAAATTCATTTTGAAAATAGTCAACTTAAGTCAACTGTGACTAAATCTAATCAACTTTTGGTCAAACTTTGTTTTAGCAATTTTGCAATCATTTCAAATCAACCCAATCTTTAGATCGTTCTGATCTCTTCTAGATTTTGCTGACATGATATACTGCTTCAAATCATATTTTTGGTGTGTCATCTTTCGATTTCACTCCTGAGGGGGCAAGATGATTACATCATTGAATACTTAATGCTCGGGGCATCTTGTCCCCCTCTTTCTAGCATCTTTGCCATCTATCACTTGGGGCATTTAATCACTCGGGGCATCTTGTTCCCTTCTATCTAGCATCTTTGCCATCTATCACTTGGGACATCTCATCATTCAGGGCATTTTGTTCCCTTCTATTTGGCATCTTTGCCATCTATCTTATCTTTTCATCAATTGATCAACCTTATAACAACTCTTCTCAGAGTTCGATGGACAGTTATTGGGACAGTCTAAACCCCAACTCTTGAGGATCAAGCCTCATTTTGGGGATGATTCTACGACTCATGATTGGATCTTGTTATCTTTTATTAATCTTAGGTGTCTAGGTGTTCTATCTAGATCCTTGAAGATTAAACTCTGTTTTGGAGATAATCTTCTAAATGCTTATCAATCTTAGGTATCTAGGTGTTCTATCTGGATCCTTGAAGATTAAACTTTGTTCTGGAGATAGTCTTCTAAATGCTTTATCACTCTCAGGTACCTAGTTGTTCTATTTGGATCCTTAAAGGTTAAACTTCATTCTGAAGAAACCTTTTAAATACTTATCAATTTTAGGTATCTAGATGTTCTATCTAGATCCTTAAAGATTATGCTTCATTCTGGAGGTAGTCTTTTAAATGCTATCGATCTTAGGTATCTAAGTGCTTAGCTTGGATTCCTTAGGATTAAGCTCTGTTCTAGAGATGGTCCTTAAAAGCTTATCAATTGGTCTCTGTATCATCACCTTCAGAACCAATCTCATGTCTGCATCATGCTTTTTGATTATCTTTGAATTGAATGTGCTGCTCGCACATTCATTCAAAGAGGGGCAAAATGTAATACCCCAAAATTGGCTCATTGCCATCTCAACCAATTCTGGTCTATTTCTAATCAATTCTAAGTCCTATTCTAATAGGCAATTCTCATTTTGCTATTCGCTACTTGACTTAATTGTCAGATGCAGAAAACCATAATCTACATTCATGATATTTCTTATTTAATTCTTGTAGTATTTACTCATATTAGTCACATTAAACCTACTTGATTTAATTATAGTTTAATTATTAAGTATTTATACTTTAATTAAATTAAATTATATCCTAAGGCTAATGCACTCTAGAATTAAATTTATTTAATTTAATAAATACGCCTATCTTAATTAATTAAATTTAATTATTTAATTAAATGGGAAAGGTGTTTCTAATTAATTAAAAGAAATTATTTAATTAAATGGAGTACTTACTTCTAATTAATTAAACAAAGTTATTTAATTAAATGGGAAGCCATTCCTAATTAATTAAATGATGTTATTTAATTAAACAAAAGTGTCTCTAATTAATTAAAGATTATTTAATTAAATAGAAAAAATAATTATGAGAGCATATCTCATTTTATTAAATTAAATATCTCAACAAAATCTCTCTTCAGTTCAAAAAGGAAAATTTCCAGTTCACTATTGATCAAAAATGAGTTAAATCAGTTAACTCCTTTTTCTACTCAAATTAAAACAGTTAACTCCTTATTTTACTCAAATTAAATCTGTTAACTCCCTTTAATTTGGGAATCTCCCTTTATGACTGAACCTCATCTTCAATCCTGACCATTGATTCGAATCGATCTCAACCATTGATGGATTCCAGGAAAGTCTATTTAAGAGACCCTCATCTCTTCATTTTAGAGGATGAATTTGGAGAATTTGCATCAAATCACTGCTGAAATTCATGCTCACATTTACTTACATTTCTTGCATACATTCTCATTCTTAGTTTAATCTCATTTTAGTTTAATCATGCATATGCTTAATCTAGTTTGCTTTATTTGTTCTTAGATTACATTGCATCTTTCATTCTAGATTAATCTGTATACTCATTCTTAGCTTAATTTCATTGTCAAATCGTTCATTCTTAGAGGGTCTAGTTGCTTGCACCTTGATTCTGAGGATATTAATAGGAAAAATCCCTTTAGATAGAAGGCAACAGGTCGCTTTGCCAGCTGATTTTCAGATGAACAATCCAATGTTCATTCTGGGATGAATCTGCATACAATGACCATGTTGAAGTGTGTGTGTTAGCATAGGTCGCATTTTCACATATACACTTAAGAGGACTAGTTTGAAGGTACTAGAAGCAAAAAGATCAAAATGTGAAAAAGAGAGGCACCCAAGCTGAACAAAGACAACTTTCCTACATGGAAAAGTCTAATGAATAGGAAAAGTCTAATGAAGCTACACCTTGGAGGTCTTGGAGATCATGCACAATCTACCATCATCACATAGCATGTTGATCCTATTGGAGCCCCAACTATTTAAAGATCTAAAAAGAAGAAAGAACACAAACAAGCAATGTTGGAGATTGTCTCTACACTAAGTTATGTTGAGTTTGATGACATCAAGGGTTGTGATAGTGCAAATAAAATGTGAGATGTTCTTAACACTATTTATTGAGGAGACACAAATGTTCTAAGAGCTAAATCTAAAAGTCTTAGAGGTAAGTTCAATGATATGAGAATGCAAGAAGGTGAGAATATTGCTCAATATTGCTCTAGAATAAAAGATGTTATTAATTCAATAAGAGGAGCTAATGGTAAGATAGATAATGAGATTGTACTAAGAACATTTTCAAGAACACTACTACCCATTTATACTATTAGAGTTTCTGCAATACAAGAACTGAGATGTGTACCAAGTTATAATCAAACTCTTGAAGGTTTGGTAGGTAGGCTCACTGCTTTTGAGCTATCTAATTTTGATAATTTCAAATCTAACAATGTTGAATCTACTTTGAAAGACAAGTTGTCATTGAAGGAACCTAATCAAAAGAAGGAGAAAAAGGTACAATATGTTTCCAGTGATAGCGATATACATAAGGAAGATATAGAACAACTTGAAGAACTACTAGCAAGGATATTTCATAGAGGTAAAGGAAAATTCAAAGGTAAGTTACCTATCATGTGTTTCAATTGCAATGAGGTTGGTCATATTGCTGCTAAATGTCTAGAGAAGAAAAATTATAGAGGTGGAGACAAGTACACAAGTAGAAGAGATGAAAACAACAAAGATTACAAAGAAAAATGAAAGAAGTCTTGCTACATTTCTGAAGAGGAAACCAAAGATGGATCTAATGATCATGATGATGAAGTGGTGTATGTTGCAATGAAAGATGATTTTGATAAGGATGAGACAACTGTACTGGTGTCTTGTGTGAACAAGAATGATAGATAGATCATTGAAAGTGGGTGTTCACATCACATGATTGGAGATAAAAGTAAGTTCATTACCTTGAATTATTATGATGGAAATAGATTAAGGTTTGGAAATGATGTACCTTGTCTAATAAAAGGAAAAAGTTCTATCAAACTCACAAAAAAGATATAATGTCACATAGCTTTATATGTTGAAGGACTTAACTATAATGCATTGAGTATGTCACAACTGAGTAGTTCACATTGTAAGGTTCAGTTTGAGAAAAAGGTTGCTAAGATACATGATACTGATGGAAAACTAATCAGAAACTATGATCAAACTAGAGGTAATCTATTCTACCCTGATATGGAGAATTCTACTTGTTTAGTTGTAGAATATGATGATGTGTGGCTATGGAACAAGAGGTTATGTCATGTTAATTTTAATAACATGTTTAGTATCAATAACATGAAAAGAGTAAGAGGTTTTCCTAAGTTGAAGAAACCTGACAATTTAATTTGAAAACAATGTCAATTAGGCAAAATGATAAAGTCAAGTTTTAAAAGTAAGACTCATACCTGTAAAGGAATATTAGAGATTGTTCATACTGACCTATGTGAACCAATTGATGTAAAAAGATACAAAAAAGATAAGTACATTATACTATTTTATTATTATTATTCTAGAATTATGATAGTTATGTTTTTAAAACATAAATTTGATACTTTCCAAATATTTAAGTGGTACTTAGCAAGAGTTGAGAAGGAAATAGATAAAAGTCTAAAATGTTTGAGATTTGACAGAGGAGGAGAATTTACATCAAATGAGTTTGAGATGTTTTGTAATGACAAAGGAATAAAAAGAAAAACATCTTCCCCTAGGACCCCTCCACAAAATGGAATTGTTGAAAGGAGAAATAGATCAATAATGAACTATACTAGGATACTCATGATGGAGAAGAATGTTTCTTTAAAATACAAGAGAGAAGTTGTAAGTACATTTTTCTATACCTTGAATCATGTGCAAGTCAAGAAAGGTACTCATTCAATACCTTTTGAACTATGTTATGGATACTCACCTAATGTAAAATATTTTAAGGTATTTGGAAGCAAGTGTTATATTCTCAAGGATTTTAGGAGGGTATATTCCTTGGCTATTTCACAAGAAGCAAAGTATATAAATATTTAAATAATAACACTAACAAAGTTGTGGAAAGTGAAAATGTGAAAATTGATGAATATATAGAAGTACACGAGGTTGGACCTTTAAAGGAACTAGAGGAATACAAATCATTTTTATATTTTTATGAAGGTTTTCCTTCTGATGAATATGTTGTAAATCAAGTTGCAAATCAATAACAAGTTTTAGTGACTGCCAAGTCACATACTATGAATGCCAAGTTGCATTTAGGAACCAAGATGCATTCAGGTGTCAAGTTACATAATGAAGTTGAGGCACATTCTAATTCTAAGATTGATTTACATGAAAGAGATGTTGAACTACTTGATAGAGATGTACATAGTGATTCAAAAGTTGAGAGACCAAATGAGGAAAACAAAGTAGAACCAAGATTGTTAAATTATGTCAATAGACATCACCTTGTAGCACGAATTATTAGACACAAAGATGCAAGACCAATGAAAAGAAAAAATTTGAGAAATGATACATGTTTTCTTAGCATGCATGAACCCAAAATAGTGAAAGATGCCTTAGAAGATGTGGACTAGAGTAAAGCAATGAAATAAGAGATTGAAAAAATTGAGAAAAATAAGGTATGGACTCTTGTTCCTAGACTAGAAGATAAAAATGTGATTGGCACTAAGTGGGTATATAGAAACAAGTTAGATGAAATTGGTGAAGTCACAAGGAACAAGGAAAGATTGGTTTGTAAAGGATATGCATAGGAAGATGGGATAGACTATGCAGAAGCATTCACCCTTGTTGCAAGATTGGAAGGAGTAAGAACTCTGCTTTCTTACTCTACATATAAAGGTTTCAAATTTTATCAAATGGATGTTAAATCTACATTTCTAAATGTAAAATTGAAAGAGGAGGTTTATATAGAATATCTAGAAGGATTTTTTGATGCAGGAGTATCCTAGGTTTCCTTGTAATCTTGCACCTTTTGTTTATTTTTCCAGTTGCTGTCAAGTTTCCAGTTACTGCTGAGTGCCTGTTTCTAGTTACTGTCGAATGCCAATTTCTAATTATTATCGAGTACCAATTTCTAGTGTGTTCTGAGTTACCTAGTGAATGCCAAGTGAGTCTTAATGTGCCATGTTACCTAGTGTATGCCGAGTGACTCTTCATGTGCTGAGTTACCTAGTGTATACCGAGTGACCCTTCATGTGCTAAGTTCCCCAGTTTATGTCAAGTGTCAGCATTTGGACATGATTTTTATATGAATCAACTTACGAGATTTATTTTGTTTGTGATATTTATGTTAAAATATTTTTTTGAGCTGTGCCTAGACCATTATTGGGTCAATCTTCCTCTTATGTAATATTTTAAAATGATCTGTAAGCCATCTTGGCAAGTATAAATAGAGTGCTTAGGCCTAGATTAAGGGTAGAATGGAGAGATGGAGAAGGGAATGCATATCTATTTGGAAATGTGAATTTAAAGCTAGATCGTGGATCTGGAAGTTGTATTTTATATCTAGTCATAACCAGAAGGCCTTATAGCTAGATATATATGAAGATGTGTTGATGAATCAATAAAAATGTTTCTCTCTTATTCATCCTTTGGTTGTTGTTCTTTTTGTTTTCTTTTATTTTGTTAACTCTTGTAGGGTGGTTTGGATAGCTAGGTGAGCCTTTGGCCCTAATTATTCACCCCCTTTCCTACATTAGTTGGTATTAGAGCTTGAGGTTCATCCTTGTGGAGATTGGATCATGTAGAAACCTAATTTGGATTTGGTTGTAGGGTGGCATATCTTCATATTTGACCTATAACTTATAGAGGGTTATGATCTTATAGGAACCTAATTTGTAAAGATGGTTCATGGTAGAAGAAATGCTGATGAGGCTGTATTGGATCAGCTGAGACAAATTATTATGGAGACAACTCAGAGGAGAGGACCACATCTTGATGATGTAAGTAATGATGAAGCAATAGCACCAAACCATAATCTAGAACCTGAAGTAGATCAAGATAAGGAGAGATTGTTGCAAGTGTTGTATAGGGAAAATTCAAATCCTACTATAAAATTTGTTCCTTATGATGGAAAATTGGATACCAATGCTATGTTGGATTGGATCTATGATATGGAGAAGTTCTTTGAGCATGAAAACACTCCTTATAATAGAAAGGTGAAGATTGCAGACACTAAGTTAAAAGGTCATGCATCACTATGGTGGGAGCACTTGCAAACTTATAGACAAAGGAGAGGAAAGGAGAAGATTAGAACTTGGCCAAAGATGGTTAACAAGGTAAAGAACAAATTCCTCCCTGATGATTACCAACTTAGCTTGTTGAGAAAGAAGCAAAATTTGAAACAAAAGGACATGACTTTGAAAGAATATACTGAGGAATTCTATAGATTGGACATTATATCTAGACATGTGGATGATGATGTTGAGAAAATTGTAAGGTACATTAATGGATTGAGATCTAGAATTCAAGATGAAATAAGTTTTGTGAAGTTGGAAAGTGTAGAAGAAGCATATCAATATGCCTTGAAAGCTGAGGAGATCTTGAAAAAGAAGCATGAACAAAGACAAAGAGGTAGAGGTGGTAGATTCTAGAGAGGCAAAGGTAGATCTTATGGTGAAGGTTGTAGACTTGACAATTTTATGTAGGATAAAGGAAAATCTGAATGGAAGAATGATGACAAAAGCAAGAGCAAATGAAAAAGTGTTAATTCTTACCGAGGAAAAGGTAATTCTTATTCTAGAGGTGGATTTCATGGTAATTTTTTAAGATGTGGTAAAGAGGGACATAGATCTTTTGAATGTAGATCCTCTGAAAGTAGGCAAGGTAACAAAAATTTTGTGATTAAAGGACATGATGAGGGTTCACCAAGTAGACCTGAGGCTAGAGAAAATATGATGGTGAGACTTATGTAATAAGGGAAGTGATGAGGAACCTAATTTAAGGAGTTTTTTCAAGACAGGATGTAAGATGGCTGGAAAATGCTACAAAGTGATCATTGATAGTGGAAGTTCTACAAACCTGGCATCAGAAGAGCTAGTTACCAAGTTTTAGTTATAGAGGCTGAAGCATCCTAAACCTTATCATGTTTCATGGATCAAAGATGAACATAAGATATTGGTAGGTGAGCAATGCCTTGTGAAGTTCAAAATTGGACATTTCTTTGATGAAATTTTGTGTGATATTATGCATATGGATTTTTGTCATATTTTGTTGGGTAGATCTTGGAAAAATGATAGATATGTTGTACATGATGGAAGATTGAATCAATATACTCTTTGGGTGAATGGGAAGAATCAAATATTGTTGCCTTTGATTGAAAGTCTAGATGAGGTTAGTTGCACTACAATAAAAGTTTGCACGGTTAATGGAAAATAATTTGAAAAGGAAGTAAAGAAGAATCAAGTTTGTTTTGTTATAGTTCTTAGAGGATCAATTGTTGGTAGTAATGATTGAGTAGCAAAAGCTAGTAATGATCGAGTGACAACAGATAGTGATAGCCAAGTACAAGTAGAAATTATAGAATTTTTTAATGAGTATAAAGAAATTATTGCTGATGATATTCCTAATGATTTACCTCCAGTATGAAGTATAAGTCATTGTATGAATCTTATTCCTAGAGCTAGTTTTCCAAAAAAAGCACCATATAGATTGACACCTACAAAGAATGAAGAACTTAACAGACAAGTGCATGAGTTGTTGCAAAAAGGTTTGATCAGAGAAATCTTGAGTCCATGTGATGTACCTACTATATTAGCACCTAAAAAGAATGGAGAGTAGAGAATGTGTACTCATTCTAGAGCTCTTAACAAGATAATAGTGAAATATGGGTTTCCTATGCCAAGGATGGACACATAATGGATTGTTTGAGTGGAGCAAAGTATTTAATCAAAATTGATTTGAAGAGTGGCTATCATTAGATTAGAATCAGAGAAGGTGATGAATGAAAGACTACTTCAAAGACAAAAGATGGTTTGTATGAATGGTTGGTTATGCCTTTTGGTTTGACTAATGCACCTAGTACTTTCATGAGGTTGATGAATGAAGTTATGAAAAGACTCTTGCATAAGTTTGTGATTGTTTATTTGAATGATATTCTAATATTCAGCAAGACTAAGGAAGAACATCTTGAGCATATTAGACAAGTATTGTAGAGGTTGAAAGAGGAAAAGTTTCTGATTAATCTAAAAAAGTGTTCTTTCATGTAAGAGGAGTTTGTGTATTTGAGATTTTTGATTTTAGTTGATGGATTAAAGATGGATCCTAAGAAGGTTAAATAAAATTTGGAGTGGCCTATGCCTAAAAATGTGGGTGAGGTAAGATCATTTCATGGTTTGGCTAGTTTTTATAGAAAGTTTATAAAGAATTTTAGTACTATTTTTAGTGCTATGATTGAGACAATGAGGGGAGATAAAGGGAATTTAGGTGGACACATGGAGCTGATAAGAGTTTTGAGACTTCGAAACAAAAGGTTGTTGAATTACCCATATTGGATTTACCTGATTCCAAAAAAGTATTTCAAGTTGAATGTGATGCAAGTGGTAATGCAATAAGAGCTATATTAATTCAAGAAGATAAGCCTATTGCTTTCTTCAATGAAAAGTTGAATGATGCTAAAGGGAAATATTATATTTTTGATTAAGAATTTTATGCTATTGTCCAAGCATTGAAGAAGTGGAGACATCATTTGATTCCTAAACAGTTTGTAATGTATACTAATCATAAAGCTTTACAATACTTGGGAAGTCAACATAAATTGAATCAAAGACATATGAAGTGGGTCGAGTACTTGCAAAGTTTTACATTTGTGATCAAGCATAAGAGTAGAGTTACTAAGAGAGTTTCTGATGCATTGAATAGAAGACATTCTTTATTGACTGAAATGAAGGTTGAAGTTCTTGATTTTGATGAAATAAAAGAGTTGTATGATGTTGATCCTGATTTTTTTGAGGTGTGGAGAGAGAGCAGAGCACCAAATCTGATAGATCACAAAAGCAAGTATGATGAGTATTTTATTCAAGAATGTATGTTTTTCAAAGGTATTCAATTGTGTATTCCTAGAAGTTCTATGTGTATATGAGAAAATGTTAGTATGCTAATAGAAACCAAATTTAAATAAAGCTTCTACAAACTAAACAAAATTCATAAAATTCAAGATAGACTAAGATGAGCTCTCAATTGAGAATATGAGCCATTAATGGACTCTCTCAATAAGAAGCTCTCTTGTTGAGTAGCTTTGTCTAAATGGATAGGATGTATGCTCAATATGCTTCCAAAGGCTTCAATGGATGATTGTGGATTTTTGGTGTGGATAGATGGCTTTAGTATGGATTTGGCTCTCAAAATAGCATTATAACTTTACTTCATGGATTGTGTTATTTTGCAAAGGGGAAGGATCCAATTTATAGGCAAGAGGCTTGAGGGATTGAGGGCTAAGATGCAAGGATGGGAAAAAGCTCATGGAGGGCTCAGATTGCATGAGAGGAGAGCACATGGATTGTGCTTCCTTACAGCCAATCAAGGAGTGACACATGTCACATGGTGAGAGGATGGAGGAAAGGGGAAGGATGAGTCAACAAAGGAGGCTCAAGGGATAAAATCTTCATAAAGACCCTCATAATGACTTGTAAGAGCAATAAAAGGGCTTGTAAGAGTCATTTATGACCTAGTGGACTTCATAAAATTTTATGGTTGAGATATTTTGAGGGTGATGAGAGAAATTTCGACTTGGACTTGATTAGGAAGGTTTTAAGCTTGCTTAGGCTTGTGCAAATGATTAGAGGATGGATTAGGATGGTTTAGGATTAGCTTAGGGATAGGCAAGTGGATGGCATTTAATGAGGGTGGGTGAAGGAGGAGATATTTGTTAACTTTGGCTTGGGTTAGTAAGTTTTAACCCATGTTTAGGGAATGTGACAAGGTTAGGAGGGGATTAGGATTAGGTTTAAAGACATCTTCTAGAAGAGTCTAGATTTTGGAGGAGGATAAAGACTTTCTAGAATAGTCTAGAATTTCCTAGGATGAGGATGAAGACTTTCTAGAAGAGTCTAGAACTTCTTAGGATGAGGATAAATTAGATTTTTAGGAAATAAATAAAGTTTTATTTATTTCAAGGGTTTGGGTTGAGGAGATATTTATTAAAACTTTTTTAATAAACATGAGGATTAATATTTAATCTTAATTAAATATTTTGAGTTGGGATTAGGGGTAGGAAATGATGGGATTAGCCTTTAATCAAAATTAAAGAAGGATTAGAAGATTTTGGAAGAGGTTATTGGTCATAAGGAAATTGGCCAACTTTTGGGAAAAAAATAAAATTTTTATTTATTTTAGGATTTTTGGTCAATTTATTAATTAAATAATTAATAAATAAGGAAATAATGTTTAAATAAGATTTAAACATTTTTTGGAGGGATTCCTTAATTAAATATTTTTAATTAAGATAAAAGGATTTAATGGCATAAAAATTAATTAATTAATTAATTAATAAATGATGATGTCATCGGAAATTTTTCAGAAAATAAAAATACTTTATTTTCTAAAGGATTTTTAGGTGTCTACATTTTGCCCCTCTTTGATGTGATGCCGCAAGTGGCATGACATCAAAGATAAGAAAATAAGATGCCCAAGGCTAGAGCAGAAGAGGAGAGAATGGACTATGAGATGCCCCCTCAAGAAGGCGGCGGGGAGAGAAAGCGAGGCTTGGTGGCTTCTTGAAAAATACAAGAATCTGGGATGAGCAAGGAGACTTAAATTGGATTAAGAGAAGAGGTTTAGTTAGTTCAAACTCTTACTATGGGAGAATGATAAAGAGAGAATCAGAGGCACAAGAGGAAGCAAGCTTAAGATCTCAGGGATTGCAGAGGATGAAGGAGCGAAGCGCTATAAAAAAGAATCCAGGATAGGGAGATGGATGAGGGGATTATAAGGATGATGCAACAGGATTTCAAAGAGTTAGATTGGCGGAAGATGGGTTTCGGAGATCCCTAGGACTAGGATTGTGGATCGCGAAAGATGAGGCTTGGTGGGTTGATTTGGATTGGTGGATCCCTAAGACTAGGATTGTGGATCAATAAAGCTAAGAGTGATGAGTGAGTCAAAGAGATACTGATGCATCAGCTGGGGTAGGAGAGACAGATGCTAGATATGGATGGGGGATAATGGAGATGAAGGAAAACCATTGAAGCTTTTTGAGCGGGGGGATACTTCAAAGAGAAGTACCACCATGTAGTTGAGCACTAGATTTGCTATAGGACTATTGGTTAATTGCCAAGGTTACCAAGAACATCAAGGCCTTTTCACCAACTGTCCAAAGGACTGACAAACTAACTCAAAAAAAACACACAAGGATTGCCCCAGCATCACACATGAATCCTAGAGGAAGCAGCGTGGAAACGACACTGGAGAACCCACAAGCAGAAAAGAAAAACAAACGAAAGACCTGATCAAGACCTTACGCTCTAATTGCCCCATTTGCAGCATACCATGATATGGAAGATCGTGGCAACCTTGAGGAGGGAACAAGGAGATTTCTTGGAAAAGATACTTCAAGACCCAAAAGGGAAGATCCCAAATCAAAAGAAAGTGAAAATCCAAAAGAGAGCCATTTGCCAACGAGATGGGTAGGACGAGGTACTAACGGACCAAGATCAGACATGAGGAAAGCTATATCCTGCAAGGACCTATCGGAGAGCACCTAAGCTGGTGGATTTGGATGAGTGATGCATCTGGCAAGCTGAACTAAGAAAGATAACACTTTGGTGATAGGAAATCTAGCTAAAGGATGCGTTGGAATACCTAACCAAGATGTGTGATGGGTGCAAGATGCTGATCAAGGACGAACTGACACGAACGCTGGATAGATACAATGGTACTAAGCTAAAGAGGATGTACAAGCTGATGGACCAAGATATGTTACAAATGTACACATTTTTTCATGTTTTGGTTTTTGTGAGATGGAAATGTTTGTGAAGGATGGGATGTCTATAATAGGTGATAGGTGGATAGGTAGATGGTTTGCGAAAAGATTAAGTGAAAATGGGGTTTTTGTGTGTGCATGTGATAGTATACAAGCTAGGATACAAGATTATCTACAATTTGGAATATGGTACAAGCTTTGGACAAGATTTGGATATACAAGGTATGGTACAAGACTTACAAGGTATAATACAAGCTTTGGTACAAGATTTACAAGCTGTACAGGAGGTATTTACAAGCTTCATCAGATTTTGGATATTTGGTTGGAACACCAAGGGAACAAGCAAGTGTGTCTTATGGGATGGTGGGTAAATGGATGAGGGATAGGATAGTGATAGATAATGGATTAGTCTTTAGTACACAAGGCGTCTGAATTACCAGGTTTTCACCAAGGTACCTATCCAAGGTGCTTGAATTGCCAAGTTTTCACCATTGGACGCTTGTTTCTCTTTACTATTTATTTATTTTTTTTATTTTTTTTGAAAAGCCTGGTATACCAAGGATCTTCAAGCATAGAACTTCTTGAGATGAATGATGTTAGTAGGATCATTCAAGAGTTCTCCTTCTGGTGTAGATAGCTGATAAGCTCCAAAGCCAAAGGAAGCAGTGACAACATAAGGACCAAGCCATGTAGGTTCAAACTTGCCTTTCTTTTCTCGATCTACTTGGACTTTCATGTTTTCTTTAAGGACCATGTCACCTGGCTGAAAGTGTCGTGGAAGCACCTTCTTGTTGAAATTCCTTTTGAGACGAGTTTGATAGACTGTGAGATGATCATAGGCTTGTTGTCGCTTCTCGTCTAAGAGATCTAGCTGGGTGAGCCGAGCTACTCTATATTCTTCATCTGATATTTGCCCTTGCAAAGATATGCGCAAGGAGGGAAGTTCAACCTCTATAGGTAGTACTGCTTCGGTACCATAGACTAGGGAGTATGGAGTTGTTCCTGTGGATGTACGAAAGGAAGTTCGATAGGCCCATAGGGCTGGATTTATTTGTAGGTGCCAATCACGGCCAGAATCATTGAAAACTTTCTTTAGAATTTTGAGGAGGGTTTTGTTAGTTGCCTCTGCCTGGCCGTTACCTTGTGGGAAATATGGGCTAGAAAAGCGATGATGGATGCGGAGGGAAGTGCATAATTCTTCCATGTTGAGATTTTCAAAGTTACCTCCGTGGTCAGTGAAGATGGTGGATGGGATGCCGAAGCGACAAACAATGTGGTACAAGATGAACTTGGAGACCTGAACTCCTGTAGCTGAGACTAGGGGGACTGCTTCCACCCATTTAGTGAAATAGTCTGTAGCTGTTATTATCCATTTATGTCCATCAGATGAGAGGGGTGTGATAGTTCCAACTAGATCAAGGCCCCAACAAGCGAAAGGCCAAGGTGGTGCAATAGGTTGTAGATCCTGTGCTGGAGCGTGCACAAGATTTGCATGTTGCTGACATGGGAGACACTTTCTGACAAAGTCACAGGAGTCTTCTTCAATGGTAGGCCAACAGTAGCCTGCTCTAAGGATTTGTCGCGCTAGGACAATACCACTCGTGTGGGCACCGCAAATTCTAGAGTGTACTTCCTTTAACACCATCGCGGCCTCATTTTGGTCTAAACATCGAGAGAGAGTATCATGATAACCCCAACGATATAGGGTATTGGCTATGATAACATAGCGGGATGATTTTCGGATGAGGTTTTGGCGTTGGGTATGTGTGAGGTGAGGGGATATGATACCATCATTAAGGTAAGCGTGAATCTCATGGTACCAAGGGGATTGGGGACCAACCAAGATACAAACACAGTTTGAATCCTCATTCGCATAGGCAGGTGTGAGGAGCTGCTCCACTAAAAATTCATACTGTGTAGCTGCTTGGGGAATTTCCAAGAGCGAGCCTATAGTAGCCATAGCATCTGCTGCTTTGTTCTGTATTCGAGGCACTTGTGTAAACTGAAGCTTTGTAAAATGTTGGGTTAGCTGATCAACTAGCTCTTTGTAGGGTAATAGCTTTTCATCTTTGGTTTGATATTCATTTAGGGCTTTCTTGATGATGAGCTGAGAATCGCCAAAGATTTGTAGCTCAACAATGTTCCATTCTATAGCTATCTTTAATCCTGCTATGAGGGCCTCATATTCAGCTATATTGTTGGTGCTAGGGAATTTTAGCTTGAAGGCTTTTGGAATGTAATCTCCTTCAGGTGTGACCAACAATATTCTTGCCCCTGATCCATGAGATGTGTATGAGCCATCAAAATAAAGTTTCCATGGGGGTTGTTCTTCAATTAGACAGATATGCTCATCTGGAAATTCTGTGATCAACGGATAAGCATCTATTAGAGGTGCATAAACTAGGTGATCTGCTATAGCTTGCCCTTTGATTGCCTTTCTATCCACATACTGGATGTCAAATTCACTAAGGAGCATAACCCATTTGGCCAAACGGCCTGTAAGTGCTGTTCTAGAGAGCATATACTTGAGAGGGTCAATCTTGGAGACTAGTTGGATGGTATGACTTAGCATGTAATGGCGAAGCTTTTGAGTTGAGAAGACAACTGCCAAACAAGCTTTTTCCATAGGAGTGTAATTGAGTTCATAACCAACTAGGGTTCTACTGATGTAGTAGATGGCTCTTTCTCTTTTGTAGTCATCAAGCTGTGCTAGAAGTGCCCCTAGAGCAGTAGGTGTTGCTGATATGTACAAAATTAGGGGACGACCAGGAATTGGTGGAACCAAGATAGGGGGATTGATGAGATACTTCTTGAGATGGTCAAAGCTGCGTTGACATAAAGGATCCCACTTGAAGTTCTCATCCTTCTTTAGTAAATGTGAAAATGGTATACACTTATCTGCAAGCTGGGAGATGAAGCGCCGAATAGATTGGAGCTTTCCTTGAAGAGAGCAAAGTTGTCGCAGTGTCTGGGGAGGAGGCATGTCTAAGATAGCCTTGACCTTCTTGGGGTCGATCTCTATACCTCGTTTAGAAACTATGAAGCCTAGAAGCTTGCCAGATGTGACCCCAAAGACACATTTCTTGGGATTGAGCATGAGATGATATTTGGCTAACCTATCAAAGACTTTCTCCAAGTCAGCAAGATGATCCATGAAGGTATGATACTTGACCAAGATATCATCCACATAATCCTCCAAAATGCTATGGATGAGATCATGAAAAATGGCTGTCATAGCTCTTTGATAGGTAGCCCCAGCATTCTTTAGGCCAAAAGGCATCATGTTGTAGCAAAAGGTTCCCCAAGGGGTAGTGAATGTTGTCTTATGCTGATCCTCTTCTGCAATCTTGATTTTATTATACCCAAAAAATCCATCCATGAGGGACAAAATTTCATGTCCAGCTGTAAGATCTACAATCATATCTATGTTGGGCAAGGGAAAATCATCTTTTGGACAAGCTTTGTTAAGATCTCTAAAATCAGTGCAGATTTTGATGTCACCAGAAGGTTTAGTGACAGGGACCATGTTGGAGATCCACTCTAAGTAGTCGATAGGTCGGATAACCTTAGCAGCTAACATTCTTTCTAATTCAGCTTTGACCAATAATGCCACCATGGGGTGCATTTTTCTAAGCTTTTGTCTGACGGGCTTGATCTTTGGATCAACTGCAAGATGATGAACTACAAGCTTTGGATCAAGTCTTGGCATGTCCTAATATGACCATGCAAATTGGCCAATGTTCTCTCTTAAGACCTCAAAGAGGAGGTCAGCTTGGTCTTGTGATAGGGATGCAGCAATGTGAACAAGTTTGGGGATCTCTGAAGAACCAATGTTGACTTCTCGAGTATCCTCAATTAGAATAGAAGACACCTCTGGTCGATTATCTTGAGGAGGCAATGCTAAATCGTCATGTTCTTCTTGTGGCTCTGGATTTTCTTGCTGAGGGGTTCTCTTCGTTGCCTTAGCTAGTCTCAGATTCACCTTAGTTCCAGTTTTGGGTGTATCGGAACTAGGTTGGGGATTTTCTCCAAAATACCCCTTGGGATCTAGCTTGTAGATATAGGCAGAATCTGGCTTTGTTTTCTTGTGAGGAGTTTCAGCTCCCATGAATCTTAGAAGTGCCTCCTCTGATGTGAACTCATCGATGTGTATGACACTTGGTTGGTCCCAATCTATGAGTTGTGGATGGGCGAGTGGTAGGTCAATGAGGTGGATGGATAGTTCTTGGAGAACAAAGTCTCCGAGGGAGATTTGGTCTAGGATATCGTCGTAGGCTCTCTTTTCAACTTCCTTAGGAATGTCTTCAATTTCAACAAGGTCGCGGTGAATGTTTGAAAAAGCGTGACCGTTCTCATTGGTGCCCCCAGTTGTGGGTATGCCAAAGCCAAGACCTGACTTCGATTCCCACTTGTGTGCGTCAATGGGGCACTGCATGCCTCTTTCTTCTGGTCCTAGACCACCACCTTGATAGTTCCATTTGTCAGTGATGAGCTTATGTTCTTGGGGATACTTTTGGCTGAAGTGATCAAGGCGTGCTTGATTTCTTTGAGGTGCATCCTTATGTAACCATTTGTTGATATCTGGAGTGAGCTCCTCATGAAGAGGGATTTTCGAGGATACAAAGGTTGTTGGGCCAAACTGTTTGTATCAAGGAGGTGGAATTTCCTTAGCTTTGTGATATGTCGGTTGTCCATGGGCATGTGGATCAAGTGGGAGTGCCCCGACAGCAAATGCATCTGACAGACTATACTCTCCACAACCTTTTTTATTGATCTTCACGGTAGACAGGGTAGAGGCAAGGATGGTTTCTGGGTCATTATAAGTGTGGGATGAGCTGGCGATGGATGTGCCGATATCAATTCCAGGGCAATGGTTTGTATATGAAGCTTCAACCGCATTGCAGTAAGCAAAGGGTTCTGGATCGGCATGGATGGTTACCTCAGTGCCTTGATGCGGAAATTTGATGCACTGATGGTAAGTGGATGGAACGGCTTTCATGGCATGAATCCATGGGCGACCGAGGAGGATGTTAAATGGTAGGTTTAGATCAATAACATGGCAGAGTGTCTCTTGGATGACTGGCCCAACCTTGATTGGCAGCAAAATAGTTCCTTCTGTGGTTCTTTCCAAGTTGTCATAAGCTTTGATGGTGATAACCTCACTGATGATATCTGCCTCAGTATACCCAGCTTGTTTTATGAATTTTAGGGTGCAAATATTCAAGTCTGATCCATTATCTATCATTACTCTTTTTACAACAAAGTTGGATACCATGATGGCTATGCGAAGCGGAAGGGTGTGATCTGGGTCGACCACGGGTATGTTGGTGGATTTGAACGATAGGGCACATGAGGATGAGAGGTGTCCAACAAGATTACAAAAATCAGTAGCATTGATATCAGAAGGGACACGAGATTCTATGAGAGCACTTTCAAGGATGTTCTTGTACACAGGACTAGTGCGAAGAAGGTCTAAAATGGAGATTTGGGCTGGCATGTTCCCAAGGTGTTCCAAGATATTGTACTGGCTTTTTGATGGAGCTGATGTTGTTGGTGTAATAGGTGGGCCTGCGATGTTAAATTGCGCTCTTCGAGTGGTGACTGCACACTCATTGTTTGGTCCTTGGATATTGACAACATTGACGGAAGGCTCTTTCTCGGATATACAACCTATAAGGCTACCATAGTCTATATAGGATGAAGTGTGGTCATTGTTCTTCCCATGCTGTTGGTTTGGCTGACGGTTGTTGGTGTTGTTGTTGTTGGTTTGGATAGGTGCTTTTCCAAGATTTTGGTTGTGGTGTGGAGGAAAAGCATTTTGATAGATCTGTAAGCCTACATTGGGAGAGGTTTGGGCACCAACATTGATTTCCTTCCGATCAATGAGGTCCTGCACATAGTCTTTCAGTTTCATGCATATGAGGGTAGTGTGACCTTTTACCCTATGAAATTTGCAGTACTCATTATCTTTGTACCATGCAACTTTGGATTGGCTTGGGTCAATTTGCTAGGTAGGAGGAAATTTGATGAGGTTTTCTTTGACTAATTTCTCAAAAATGACATCCAATGGCTCACCAAGGGGTGTATAGTTTCTAGGTGTAGGTTGGAATCTAGGCTTTTGTCCTGCAGCTACATTGATGGCATTAGCTTGATTGCTAGACCCTTGAAAGTTGGGTTTTGGAGTGTGGTTTTGATAGCTTTGGTTATTCTGTTGTTGGTAGTTGATAGCTTGTTGATTTTTTGGTTGATATAGTGGGTTGGACTAGTTGTGAGAAGGACCAACAATATTCACATGTCTGGTGTCAGTGACGCCATCTGTTGCAACGTGCTTGTTTTTGTTCCAATACCTAGACTTGTCATTGGAATGTGATTGATTTTGGTTGGCTTCCTTGTAAAGCTTGACCACACCATCTTTAATGAGTCCTTGCTCAAGGATCATTCCTTTCTCTTTGATATCTTTGTAGGTTTGCAAACAGTTCATGGTCATGTGGTGAGCCAAGCTAGGATGGGCATTATCAATAAACATTTTCACCACATGGCGTTCTGGCAAGGTGCAGGATATGCGGGTAGTAAGGGTTTGCCATCTTTGCAGGTATTCGGCAAGGCTTTCTCCACCTTTTTGCTCGGTGTGGACAAGATCAACTATTGATAGCTCTGTTTCAACAAGATGGGCATATTGGGCTACAAATGCCTTAGATAATTCAGCAAAGTTTTTAATTGTACCATAGCGGATTCTATAAAACCATTCAAGAGCTGGTCCAGCTAAGCTTTTGGGAAAAAGGCGCAAGAGGAAGACATCATTGTATGCTACATCCTGGCAGTGCATGTAAAATTCTTTGATATGTGTGACAGGGTCTCCTTTTCCTCTGAATTTGTCAAATTTGGGTACCTCAAAGTGTTTGGGAAATGGTGTCATGGTAATGGCTCTGTCAAATGGGTAAGGACACACATTCTCAAACTTGAATGTCTTCGGATCATTCCCTTCTTGGATGGCTTTCAGAGCTATCTTCATTTGCTCCCATTCTGAATTGATAGGTGATGGCTGGGGTCCCCCCAATGTAGGAGTGCCTTGAGGTAGGTATGTACTAGATGGGGCCACTGAATATGGATGGCTATGAGGGATTTGCTGATAGGGATTGTACATTGTTTGGGCAGCTGCATGGTGGATGACAGGTTGTTGAGGGAGAGGTGGCGCATATTGCTGCATGTGCTGCGAGGCTTGCTGTTGATATGGGATTTGAGGTTGGGATTGAGGAACATAAGCTGGCTGTGGGATAAATGGATTGCTTTGTGGAGGTAAGGTATAAGATGGTTGAGAGGCTTGGGGAAAGGATCGGGGGGCTTGTGGGGTTTGACCAATATATGTGGGTTGTGCCCCCATTTGGGATGGTATCTGCAAATAATTGGTGGTTGGCTGGGGTGGTGGATTACCTCCTAGAAGTGGCATTGAAAAGTAGTTGGTAATTGGAGGTAATGGATTAGTTGGTGGTGGAGGTGGTGGGAATTGAAAGCTTGGGAATGGAACTGATGGGGTTTGATAGCTTTGTGGTTGGATTTGGAAGCTTGGTAGAGTGGTGGCAGGGGCTGGGGTCACTTGGGAGCTTGGTAGAAAATTGGTAGTAGCTTGTGGGATTTGATAGCTTTGTGGAGTGAGGGTAGTAGCTTGTAGATTTGTGGCTAATGGTATTGAGCTCCCAAGACCTAATGGAAATGATGGGATTGTGTGTTGGGCTGCAGTGAACAAGCTGGGGGTGATGAAAGGTTGATTACTTGGCCCCATGGGTGGCATCCCTGTTGTATATTGCTGAGGTTGGCCAAAGATGCTAGCACTGATTTGGGAGATGGGTGGATTTGGAAGGCTGGGTTGGGGAGCAGCAGTAGCAATAGTGAAGGGGGTAAACGGTGAGCTGTTTTGGGTAAAGGGGGTTTGGAGCGGAGAGGTATGAACCAAGGATGGAGTGGTGGTGGCTGGGTTGGCTTGCGGCATGGAGATTTCAACTTGGGTGGATGATGGTATGTTTGGGTCTGTTGGATCATATGGATTGGCTGGAGGCTCTTCTTTTGGCATATATTGAGGATAATTTGGATCATAAGAGCCTATGGGTGGTGGTAGCTGCCCAAACAATGGGTGAGATGGATCTGATAATGGAGGGGGTCTTCCAAAGTCAAAGGTTCCTACATTTTCCCTTCGAAAATTAGCCATGATTGTCTCTTTGTTCTTGTCTATAATGGCATTTACCAATACTGCATTTCCTGGTTGGTTCATGAAAGCTTCAATGTCAGTACGTGATGGCATAGCTTTCTCTGCGCTGAAGGATGGCTGAGTGCTAAAGGGGGGTGAGGCTGTTCGATCCAAATGATAGGGTTGCATTGTTTCTTTCTTCTTGGCTAAGCGAGTGACGGGTGGCATGAAAAATGCTCTTAGGGATGAGATGCAATAATGCTGATGGATGCAAAAGGGGGAAGGCTTCTCTATGCAAATGATTTCCTAGGTTAAGGCAAAGCTATACGACAAAACCTAAGGAGGATTGGGTTGGAGATTCTAACTTCAAAGATATGTTGCCAAAGCACGAAAGGTCTGCTTTCCTATGTGTAAGCTTGGTGGTGATTGTGTCAACTTAAGGATAGACTGATGATCCTTTAGGAAGAACACGAGATTGACCACTTGTGGATCCCAACCTTTAGCTCAAGGTGATGAGGGATAACAAGTGACAAAGCTGGATCACCCTAGACAAAGCTCTGTCAAAGGGATAACCTTGGTGAGATTGATGGATTTGGAAGATTTTAGGAGTGGCAAACTTTTGGCAAAAGTGACAACAATTGTGAAGGCTTGGATGTGAGGTTTTGGTTGCTGGCTAGATGGTTTGATTCTAAATGAGATGGATGAGCTAATAATGCTTAAGGGGATAACCTAAGATGGCTGGCTTTTCTACAAAAATGACTCTAAAGTGAAGCTTATCCAAGAAGATGTGGAGAAACAAGGGTGTCTAATCATAGAAATCATGCCTAGTTGGTAAGGCATAAGCAGGATTAACTCCTGGATGTTGGCTAAATTTGATGGTGCGCTCTAACCAGGCCTCTTGAAGTGCTTCTTCGGTAGCTTTTGCCTCTACTTTGTGGAGTTTGGCAATTCGTGGGCTTGGTGTTATTTCTTTTCTCTTGGCCGAAAGTTCTTGGTATGCTAGAGATGGTTTGAGTTTAACTTTGTGGAACTTCTGTTTGGGTTTGGGTTGCTCTGACATCAATTTCTGAATCTGCTTGGCTTTGAGAGATCTTGGTTGTTTTGCTTCAACTCGTTCAACTTCTGGAATAGGCAGTGACTACGCTAAGTATGCCCTAAGCTAGGATTGACCAAGTTTGGCAAATATTCATTCAACAAATAAAAGATCAAGCAATAGATAGAAACAACCAGATAGAAGTTTTTGATTCTCAGAAAGTGATACTTGCGCCAAGGAGTGTGTATGTTCTACAAATGTTTCGATCAGTCACCTCAAACACATTAACATCCTAGATGGTTGTCTACAAGGCTGACAGTTGGTTTAGCTAAGGAGTCCTCGATATACCCAAGGTACGTGAGGCCCAAATCCGTAGATGAGACCAAAAAGATGTCACACAGCCGAGAGGAGCAGTAACCCACTTCTCCTCTTTCACTTCTCAAGGGTATAAAGTTCCTTGAGGCTTAGCCCGAGTGACAAAATCTTGATCCCAAGAGAGGTGTCTTTCGATTCACCTTTCGATTCTTATACTCCGCCAGAACGCTGGAGTTGAGGTCGTCCAAGGGGTGATGAAATCCCCAAGCAGGCCTCCTAAAAAGAAACAAGGTTTTGGATCCTAATCTTATGCACCCAAGATGGCCTCGAAAGACGACAAGGGGAGAGAAGACTTGGATGACCTTGGGCTAAAAAACACATTTGTTCTTTTACCAACTGACGCTTAAGTTTTCTGATCTAGACTTTGCAAGCACTCATGTTTAAGATACAATGTTTATTCCAACTTGAAGCGCCAACAAAAGTAAATCGATCGAAGAATGAAAACAATAAGAAGAGTTAGGGTCAACAAAAGCAAACTCACGCGCCCAGAGGCCCTCCACGTCAAGTATCGATTAATTTTCTTTAAGGCATTCAAGATTGAGTGTGAGTTTGTTTTAAGCCCAAAATAAAAGTGTGTGAGATTCGATTTCAAGCGCGCGCCCGGAGGCTCTCCACGTCAGTTGTTGTTCAATTTTAGTGCCCAAACTTGAAGTGTGATCGATTTAATCTAGAGTTTTGATCATTTAAGAATTTTGATAAAGTTAAAGCAAAAATTCAAAGACCAAGTGAGTGAGTTAGATTGTGGAACATTTAACACCTTTTTCAAGTAGACCCATCCCCATAAATGGCGCTGAGATTGCAACCAATGGTTAATATTTGATGGGTGATTAGAAAAGAGGTGAGTCCAAGGAACTAATCAAATTGATTTTTGCAAATTTGTATTTTAACTTAACAAGGTTTCTTAAATGTCCAAAAATCAAACTTTACCTAGATTGCATGTGGAAAAGAGATTTGTTTTGTTCAATTTTTAGAAGCTCCAAATGAAGTGTTTGATATTGCAATAGTTAATTGATCCTTAGAATTCAAGATTGGATTTGTTCTTTTTAACCATGCATTCAAGGAAAATTTGATTTTAATCCATGGCATTCAAGAGTGATTTTAACAACATGAATTCAAAGAAAAGTGGTTAAACATTCAAGTGTTTTCTTTTGAGCATTCAAGATTGAGATTTTGTGTGTTGTTTTAAGAACTTTGAAGTGCTTTGTTTTAACCTTAGATCATTCAAGATTTTTTTGGACTCAAAAGTGAAAATGACTCTTTGGACTTTGGTTTTCATTCAAGATTTTGTGTTCTAGTTTGCATATTTTAAGCCCAAAAATGATATTCCTAGATTGTTTTGATGCATGAAAATCCTAAGAAACATTCAAGATTTTGCAATAAGACATTTGTTTGGAACAAATAACAAAGCTTTTAGGACAATTTTTGGCAACCATTTAGGACTCTTAGTTTTTATGAGATTTTTTAAAAGAACTTTAGTGTGCACTTAGTGTTGATTTTGAACCTTTTGAAATGGAAACTTGAAGTTCTTTTTAAATTCCCAAAAATGAAGTGTTCCTAATTTTGCATGAATGCATCTAAAACCTTGATGTTGCAAGGATGCAAATGATTAGATTGGTTTAGTTTCACTTGTTAAAATATTTTTTCTTTTTTGCAAATTTTTAATTTTTCAATGGATTTAAGTATGATTTGGGGGTTCATTTTAAGCACTAAAAAGAAGTGTGTATGATTTTGCTTTCTTAAAAAAAAAATGGCCAAGATCTCCCACAAGAAGAAGAAGAAGAAGTAGATGGAATAAGAAGAATATAGACAAGAAGAAGAAGAAGAATTTCAAGTTCTTTGTCCACCTATAAGCTTGAAAAATCTGCAAACACTATGAGATAGATTACGAGTTCCTTTGTCTTCTTCATGCTCATGTGGACCTACAAAACCAATTTATACAATCCTACCAATCACAAAAATAAGAAAAATTAGCCAAAATCAGAAAATGACATACAAAACTTGACTAAAAAAGCTAATGAAGATGACCCATGCGGGGTCCCACCGGGCGTGCCAAAATGTATATGAGAAAATGTTAGTATGCTAATAGAAACCAAATTTAAATAAAGCTTCTACAAACTAAACAAAATTCATAAAATTCAAGATAGACTAAGATGAGATCTCAATTGAGAATATGAGCCATTAATGGACTCTCTCAATAAGAAGCTCTCTTGTTGAGTAGCTTTGTCTAAATGGATAGGATGTATGCTCAATATGCTTCCAAAGGCTTCAATGGATGATTGTGGATTTTTGGTGTGGATAGATGGCTTTAGTATGGATTTGGCTCTCAAAATAGCATTATAACTTTACTTCATGGATTGTGTTATTTTGCAAAGGGGAAGGATCCAATTTATAGGCAAGAGGCTTGAGGGATTGAGGGCTAAGATGCAAGGATGGGAAAAAGCTCATGGAGGGCTCAGATTGCATGAGAGGAGAGCACATGGATTGTGCTTCCTTACAGCCAATCAAGGAGTGACACATGTCACATGGTGAGAGGATGGAGGAAAGGGGAAGGATGAGTCAACAAAGGAGGCTCAAGGGATAAAATCTTCATAAAGACCCTCATAATGACTTGTAAGAGCAATAAAAGGGCTTGTAAGAGTCATTTATGACCTAGTGGACTTCATAAAATTTTATGGTTGAGATATTTTGAGGGTGATGAGAGAAATTTCGACTTGGACTTGATTAGGAAGGTTTTAAGCTTGCTTAGGCTTGTGCAAATGATTAGAGGATGGATTAGGATGGTTTAGGATTAGCTTAGGGATAGGCAAGTGGATGGCATTTAATGAGGGTGGGTGAAGGAGGAGATATTTGTTAACTTTGGCTTGGGTTAGTAAGTTTTAACCCATGTTTAGGGAATGTGACAAGGTTAGGAGGGGATTATGATTAGGTTTAAAGACATCTTCTAGAAGAGTCTAGATTTTGGAGGAGGATAAAGACTTTCTAGAATAGTCTAGAATTTCCTAGGATGAGGATGAAGACTTTCTAGAAGAGTCTAGAACTTCTTAGGATGAGGATAAATTAGATTTTTAGGAAATAAATAAAGTTTTATTTATTTCAAGGGTTTGGGTTGAGGAGATATTTATTAAAACTTTTTTAATAAACATGAGGATTAATATTTAATCTTAATTAAATATTTTGAGTTGGGATTAGGGGTAAGAAATGATGGGATTAGCCTTTAATCAAAATTAAAGAAGGATTAGAAGATTTTGGAAGAGGTTATTGGTCATAAGGAAATTGGCCAACTTTTGGGAAAAAAATAAATTTTTTATTTATTTTAAGATTTTTGGTCAATTTATTAATTAAATAATTAATAAATAAGGAAATAATGTTTAAATAAGATTTAAACATTTTTGGGAGGGATTCCTTAATTAAATATTTTTAATTAAGATAAAAGGATTTAATGGCATAAAAATTAATTAATTAATTAATTAATAAATGATGATGTCATCGGGAATTTTTCAGAAAATAAAAATACTTTATTTTCTAAAGGATTTTTAGGTGTCTACACTACGAGGTTGAATCTAATAAAGGAAAAGCATAGTGGTGGATTAGCTAGACATTTTGGAATTGATAAGACATTTCAAGTTTTTTGAAAGAGAAGTATTATTGGCCATGAATGTATAAGGATGTTCAAAAATTTGTAAAAAGTTGTGGAGTTTGTCAAATTGCAAAAGGGGTAAGTCAGAATATTGGTTTGTATACACCTATTACTGTTCTTGAGAAACCTTGGACTAACATCAATATGAATTTTGTTCTTAGATTGCCTCAGATAGTGAAGGGGTGTGATTTTATATTTGTTGTAGTGGAAAAATTATCTAAGATGGCTCATTTATTACCATATAAGAAGACTTCAGATGCTGAGCATGTCATTGAACTCTTCTTTAAAGAGATTGTGAGATTGCATGGATTACCAAGAAGTATTATTTCTAATTGAGATAGTAAGTTTGTTGGTTATTTTTGGAAGACTTTGTGGAAGGAGGTGGGTACTAAGCTGAAATTTAGTTCTACATTCCATCCATAGACATATGTATAGACAGAGGTTGTGAATAGAAACTTGGGTAATTTGTTGAGATGTTTAGTTAGGAATAAGCCAAGTAATTGGGAGATGATATTGGCACAATCTAAATGTGCATATAATAATTTTGTGAATAGGAGTATAGGGAAGACACCTTTTGAGATTGTTACTAGAATGCATCCTAGAGGTATATTAGATTTAAGAGATGTTGTTAGTTAAAAAAAAGAGAAGCATTGTAGGGAAAGAATTTTCTGACTTTATGGAGTCTTTACATAAGAAAGTGAAGTTGAGGTTGGAACAAAGTAATAAAAAATATAAAGAGAATGCTGATAAGTCTAGAAGACATCATGATTTTGAAGTTGGTGATGAGGTGATGGTTCATCTAAAGAAAGGAAGATTTCCAGTTGGAATGTATAGTAAGGTGAAGATGATAAAGTTTGGACTTTGTAAGATCTTGAAGAACTCTGATAGTGGTAATGCTTATGAAGTTGAGTAACCTAATGACATGGATATATCTCCTATATTAATATTTTTTATTTGTATAAGTATCATGAGTCAAATGATGAATTTTTCATATTAAAAGATTATCATAAGAAGCAAATTGAATAAATTGAATAGATATTGGATGAGAGAGTTGGCAAGAGTACAAGAGGAAAAGATTACTATGAATATTTGTGAAGTGGAAGAATAGTCGTATTGAAGATGCTTCATGGATTTCCCAATCTGAGTTGGATTTTAGCTTAGGTTGTGACATCTCAATGATTTAGGAGAATCATTTCTTCCAACCCTGGTTGTCTAATGTAGGAGCATCTTGGGTTTCTTTTTATTCCTAAGCCTTTTGTTCATTTCTCCAATTGCTGTCGAGTTTCTTGTTACTCTCAAGTGCCAGTTTCTAGTTACTATTGAGTGCCATTTTCTATTTATTGTTGAGTACCAATTTCCAGTGTGTGCAGAGTTCCAATATGTGCCGAGTTACCCAGCGAATGTCGAGTGATTCCCCATGTACTAAGTTACCCAGTGTATGTCGAGTGACTCTTCATGTGCTAAGTTACCTAGTGTATGCCAAGTGACCCTTCATGTGCCAAGTTCCCTAGTATATGCTGAGTGTCAACATTTGGATGTGAATTTTCTATGAGCCAACTTGCAAGATTTATTGCAATCATGATACTTATGTTAATATCTTTTCTTGGGATGTGTCCAAACCGTTGTTGGGTCGGCCTTCCTCTTATGTAATGTTCTAGAATGATATGTAAGTTGTTTTGGCAAGTATAAATAGAGTGCTTAGGCCTAGATTAAGGGCATAATCAAGAGCTGAAAAAGGGAATGAATATATGTCTAGAAATGCAAATTTAAATCTAGATCGTGGATTTGGAAGTTGTATTTTGTATCTAGCCATAACCCAAAAGGCCTTATAGCTGGGCATCTATGAAGATGTTTTGATGAATCAATAAAAGTTTTTTTCTCTTCTTCCTCATTTGATTGTTGTTCTTTGTATTTTCTTCTTTTGTGTTAACTCTTGCAGGGTGGTTTGGATAGCTGGGTGAGCCTTTGGCCCTAGTTATTCACCCCTTTTCCTACATCATTTGTTGATGCCAACAACAAAAATATGGTATGTAGACTACACAAAGATTTATATGATTTGAAGAAACACTAAGAGAATGTTATGAAAGGCTTCATAGTTATCTTATCAAGATTGGATTTGAGAGGACTGATGATATCAACAATCTATACTTGGAGATAGAGAAAGGAAAAGTTATTCTATTATTTCAATTTTTTGTTGATGATATCATATTTGGAGGTCTATGATTGGATAATTATAATATGTAGCACACAAAAAACCTAATATTGCATTATCTATTAGGGTATTTTCAATATTCTCTACTAATCTTAGGGAGAATCATTTAATGGTTGTTAAGAGAATAATGAGATATCTAAAAGGCACAAAAGACTATGGTCTATATTATAAGAAAAATGAGAAATTTGAATTGAGAGCCTAAATTGATGTTGATTTAGTTGGAAATATTGATGACGGAATGAACACTAGTGGAGGTAAATTTTTTTTAGTAAAAAATCCAGTTTCATGGACTAGCAAGAAACAAAACTGCATATCTCAATCTACTGTTGAAGCTGAATATGTTGTTGATGTAGTAAATTGTACAAATATTGAATGGATCAAACAACTACTCAAAGGTATGAAGGAGAAAATCATTGAACCTATGATACTTTATTGTGATAATACAAGTTCTATAAATATATCAAAGAATCATGTGATGCATACAAAGACTAAGCACATTGCAATCAAGTATTAATACTTAAGAGAGTTAGTTCAAGATAAAGAGATGAAGATGGAATATGTTAAGGAAAAAGAGAAAATTGTTGATATCTTCACAAAAGCATTACCTAAGGATGCTCATGATTATCTAAGAGGTAAATTAGGGGTGATACCCCTATCCAAGGCTATTTAAGAAGCATGAGAAGTGTCTTTCATCAAACAAGATGATTGACATATATTACATATTGATGCAGTGGATCTTACTTTAGGAGCTACCTAATCTAATCAAAGAGATGGAGAAACAAATTAGTCACAAGCTAAATGATAGAGGGACAAACTAAAAAATGTTCATATCCACATATTAAGATGACAAGTCTTTGGCATTGTTTTCAAAGAGTTAGAAACATAAATAAAGAGAGACATAAAGGGAGAGAAAGGTGGAATATATACTGAGAGGGAGACAATGCTAAGGGAGATATTAGAATTGATCAAGAGGGAGTCATAAGGATGAGTTGATCAGAATAGAATTTTGTAATCTATATAGAAGATGAAAGTTGTTGATAGAGGGAGAGTCTTAAATACAAGAAATTATTTTCTTATTGGTTTTACTAATTAAGTTTGATTTTCCATCAATACAAAAGAGGGAGATTGTTGAAAATAGATTTATACAAGTATGAGAATGTGTTTCAATCATTATGTTGTCACTAATGTCAAATCTGCTAGTTGTTGGCAAGATAATTTCTTAGGTGATTTGAGTACTATCATTTATTTGATCGATAAAGAGGATTTGATCAAATGAGGTAACAATAGCACTTAGAGGAAAGGTTGAGTTATGATATGGAAAAGGAGTAAAAATATTAGTTAAGGTAGTGATATTATTGTACATTGATTATCTACTTAAGATTGCAAAGGATGGATACATTGATTAAGTTTAGAAGAACAAGTAAAATGAAATATGTTTGCCAAGCTTAACAATTTGCATAGTAGGTGCCAAGAAAAGTTAGTGTAAGATGAGCATAAAATTAGTTTGAGCTGAGAAAAATCAAATTCCATTGTATGCAAAATGATGTAGTGTAAGCCAAGTAAAGTTTAGTTGATGTCGAGCACTAGCAAACGTTAGTTCGTATCAAGTGATTTGATAGTGGATGCCAAGAAATGTAGTTTGCATGAAGGATCAGAAGAAAGTTAATGTTGAGTGTGAGTATTATAAAAAAGATTGTGAATTTGATGAATCTGAGCTAACATGTTTGATTTCTTGGATTGTGTCAACTGTGTGGAAGATAAGCTTAATGAGCTAGTGGCACAAAATTCAAGTTGAACCATTTTGAGGTGAATTCAAAGAAGATTGAAGAAGTTTCTAAAAGGGAATCAAATGAAAACATGGGTAGATTTATTAAATCCTACCTAATCCTACCTAACCCTACAATGGATGATAGAGGATAAAAGATAAAAGATCTAAATTTTCTATTTATATACATGGTTGGATAGAAGCAAAATTTGTCATGTGTGAGAACCTAAGGAATATAATGAGTCTAGGGTATTGCTTCATTCGATGACCTAAGAGAAGAAACTATTATTTCCATGAAAAGAAAGAAGGATTAGGGGTATGGATTCTTGAAGGGTGAATATGCTATTGGAGTTGAAGTGTGTGAAAGCCAAGTAGAATGGAGGACTAAAACAAAGATCTGTAATCTGCAAGTGTGTTGTAAGTTATTATTAGATCAAGCTCGACTATTACTTTATAATTATTTTATCAGCCTAAGGTATATTCTTTGGATTAAGGTTGACCTAACAATCATTTGTAAATCCTTTAACTAGGTGACATTCTAAGTGGATAATCTAAAGTCCTCTAACAAGGCTCACTCCTAATAGGGTGACTGAAATCCTTTAACCAAGTCACATTTAACAATGTGCATTATAACCTTTAATAGGGTTGACCTTTCATAGGGCATCACTTTAGAAGAGTGAGAATTAGTAATATGTTACTGGTGGTTTTTCTCAAATGGGGTTTCCATGTAAAATCATTATGTCAAATTTGTTATTGAATTTGTCATATTTCATGCTTACATTTCTAAAAAGTTGATTTCACAGTAACCTACAAGTTTAAGTAATTGCATGATCTAATGGATGGATGAATAATGAATATGTTTTATGGATATAGGTTTAGTAAGTTGTGAAATTTTTTATTTTTACATCTAGAACTTGGATAACTAATTACCCCCCCTCTTAGTTATTCTGAAGAATTCCAACATTGGGTTGTTCCCAAGAGATTGTTTCCTCAACTGACATGCCCTCTTTAGGTAAAAGTAGAAAATAAGTTCCATAAAAAGGGTTGGGGTTTTTAAATCTCCTAAAATAAAAATATCCCACTCTCCACCAAATGAATTCACTTTAGACATAATTAAAAAGGTTCTATTAGAAATAGATAATACTAGGGGGGGAGGGGGTGGGGGGGTGAATTAGTATTCTACAAATTTTTTCCCACAATTGAATAATATTAATTACTTTATAACTTACATATGAAAATAAACCAACAATTCTAAACAATAAATATAACCATACACATAGAGAACTCATAACACCATTATTCTTTGATTAGGGAAATCCTGGCCAAGGGAAAACCCCAATGGGATGATACCCACAAGATGATTTACTAAAAAAAAGGATCATGTTAAGGATATTGACCTTGCTAGGAGTCTATGAAGTACATATGGTGTCTTGAGTCATTTTTAGAGGACTAGGCCCTATTAGAAGCCTCAACCTTGTTAGGAGCTGGTAGATCAAGTACAATGTATACAAGAAGAGCCCACTTTTCTAACATGCAATTTATACCATAAAGTTATTCACAAGAATGGATATAGATAAAAATAATTTCTCACTATTGTAATTTTCACTTCCTCTAATCATACATCAAATCTTGCATCACATAATGTTCATATATCCTTTGAACTATCTATACAATAGTTCACATATCATATCTCATCACATCAACTTTACATTCTTTGCGCAAGATAAGATGTTTACTTATACTTCACAAATTAGTAATTCTCTACTTAGTTAGCTTTCATGTCTTCATGCACTTGATATAATATAAAATAACTTATGGATTAATATCCAAAAAGTTATCTTGTCATGACTTAGTAATTTTTTTTTACCAAAATAATTCCTTAAGTCATATAACTCAATCCTCTATTATGCTTTATTATGCTCTATTAAATACCTACACTAGTATTTCAGCTATAACTTGCACCATACCATCTATACACTTTTACACACTTAACCACATCATCATGAAAATATCATTAATCAATCCTCAACTATGTATAAGCTAATTCAAATTGTGTCATCTGTACACATCATATATGTCTCTATGTTGCTGCAAATTGTCTAACACTTAGATGATTTTCTAACTCTAAAAGCATAAATGAAATGTTGAATATATTTTTCCATAAATGAAAATTATCAAAATATATAACTTGTTGGAAATATGAGGTAGGAAAGTTTACTGAGAGGGGGGGGTGAATCAAGAACCAATAAAACTTCAACTTATTTAATCAATTAATCCTTTATATAATATTCAGATCTAATTACATGCATGAAAGAATGAAAGAAATAAAACATTCATAACAATTTGACATAAGATATGGTGACCCAAAAACCTTCTAAATAGAAAGTAAAATTGGGGTGGGGATGATACCCACAAGCTTTAGTACTGTAGTATAAAGTTGGTTAGTGAAGGCTTACAATTGACCGTTTCTAATGATTTTCCCTATTAGGAGCAATAAGGACTACTAGGTCCACCTTGTGAAAGGATTTACAAAACATACAATGAAGTATGCACTTAGTAAAGAGTGTTGACAAATACTATTAAGTCCACCCTATTAAAGGATTTGACTAATGTACCTATTAGGATGAACCAATGGATGATCTCTGATTTGCAACTCCGGTTCGCTAGTTGAGATTCCTTTGAAATGTGAAAATTATCTTGATGTGATAGATAAATCATTATTGTCCCTTATACTACTTGTAGCCTTCTTAATTCATATTTCTACTCTTTATATTTGCTTCATACATTCTTCTTCATATTTGGATGTGATAAAATACATTACATATATACCAATCCAAAACACAAGTCATCAAATTAGGCTACAACATAGATTTCCATCAAGATCACAAAGTTGGCCCAACTGCTAGCACTCAGGTTTTGATACTCAACAACCATTGTCAACACTCAGCATGATAATGCTCTCCATATACATAGAAGCCTATTTCATACTAATCACTTCTTAGTAACTTGAACTCAGCCAACACTTGTGACTTGGTGAATACAATGAAACTTGGCATATAAATTGAATCACTTGGTTGACACTACATGGCTTGGTCAACACTAACACTGCAAGCTTGGTATAAACCAAATCACTTGGTTGATACTCCTTGGCACTATCAACACTAGATTCATTTCACTATCACTAAAAACTATGTATACACTAGAAAAAGGGTTGATACTATACAATTCAATTAATAATGTGAAGCTTGGTTAGCACTACCACTGATCAACTCTATAGATACTACTCAGTGTGAACTGAATGTAGATTCTGAAACTCAATAGCAACTTTAGAACTTGGTAATAACTACTTTTCTTGGTTAACACTACAAACTACCAGATAAGCATAGTAGTAGGTTAACCAACTGACTAAGTATGAGTCATAATAAACAAACTTGACGTTAATGTCAACAATGTCCCCCTTTGGCATTAGTGACAAAAAAATTTACCAATCCGAAAAGGAATACTTGAAATTTTTAGGTTGAAAACTTACCAATTCTTTTTTATCTCCATCCTGTGTATTCAACTTGGTAATATACTCTATTTTTGAGATTTTTTAAAATTACTTTTGTAAAAGATGTTTTCTAATTACTTGTACATGTATGTAAATAATATTATGCTACTCCCCCATACATATATCACATATTATACTTTCCCAATAATCTTCATATATACATTCATTTAATTATATACCTCTCCCTCTTTTTGACATAAATGCCAAAGATGTATAGTACATGTTGGTGCCAGAATGTGACAAGAAGTCAGAATGTACCTTTAAAATCAATGTCATTGTCTTGTCCCAATTTTCTTGTAACACCTTACTTGCATGAAATGCAATCTGTACTTGTGTTGATAAATCCATCATGTGATTAGCTATGGAGAAGTTATTTTCATGGATGGGTGTTTTGGCATGTACAATGTGCTTCTACAATGCATCCATGTTTTAGAGAATCATGCCTTGGATGTCTGCAAGTGTGGCCCTTATCCTAGCTTCTCACCGTAATAGTTATATTTGAAAATTTTTGTCAAATATTTCATCTTTGAATAGTGAGTAGAGCTATAGCTTGGGTCAATTGACAAATGGTGTTCACTTTCCTTCAAGTCTTCATTTATCTTAGATAATTTATCTTTGATTCCTTGGGTGAAGATAGATGTATCACACAACTTGCTAAATAATGAAGTTACATTATTTGCAAACATTTCCAATGAATTGAGAATTTTAGACAATTCTACTTGATTTGTTGCAAATTTTTGTGTTACTTGCTCCAATACTTTGTTATCAAATTTCCTTTTAGCTCTTTGTAGAAAATTTTCTTGTCTATTTATATCTTCATTGAATTTATGGAAATTTTTTGCTAATTGAATCAAAATAGGTTGTGTGCTATCAACCTCAATGCTTAATTCATCTACAAATATGTTCTTTACATCTTCAAGCATTTGGTTTTCCTTTCTCTTCTCTTCTTTAAGCTTCTGTTTCTTAGCTCTCTTTTGCAATAATTCACCCATGATGTTCATTTGATTAGGATTCAGAGTAGAGATATCCCAATTTGGGATAACTATATCCTCATCTAGATGAATATCTTCTTCTTTACCTTATCATTATTTGAAACTTTAGTACTTAGTTGAGACTGGTTCTCAACTGTCCTTGTACTTTCTATATGCACACTTGGAATGGTAACAATAGTAGAAATAGAGGGGCTAGTAACAAAAGTAGATATTGCACTAATAGTAGAAATACCTTGTTGCTACATTGTCAAATTTGATGATGATGGTACTTGTTGCTCATCAAATAAAGTGTTGATCATTTTAGTCAATACGGTACTCAACTGAATAGGTGTAAAGATTGGTTGGGTGTTTGGTGTTGTACTAGTTGCCACAACCAACTCAAAAGAAGCTTTTTTAGAGCTTGATGGAATTAAATATTTTCTTAGAGAGTGAGGAAATAAGGCCATCACTATTGCTACAATCGTCTCTAAGTTAGTTTCCTTGATACTTTGATTCTCAGGGAGATTCTCCTCTATATGTAATGCCTTGCCAAGGGATCCAAAGAACTAACCTAGAGTTTCACGAAGTTTGGTAATATTTTTTTTTTAAAATAACATGAAAGTAAATACCACATATAACTTGTACATAATAATGGAAGCAATAGCAATGTCCATCTAAAATTAAACATAACATACATAACCAATTTCATTCTTTAAGAATCCCTTAACGTTGAGTTACATCTAAATTAACTAACATACATGAGTCCATCTAGTACAACATCCACATGAAATAATAATGATAAGTCCAATGTTCATGCATTACATTTCCAAATGCTCAATCATCCACTGTACATGTCACAGGGTATGAAGGCTTAAAAGAATATACATATGTGAAATAAGGTACATCATCCTATTCTAATCCATGATACATCAAAGACAATCACATGATACACATGATACATCATCATAGAATACATATACATCCATCGTAAGATCAAACATAACTAACTAAGTGCATGGTTCCTCCCAACCATTAATAGCATCATTAGACCATCGTGGGACCTAGCCATCCCTCCGTGCGTAATATCCCAAATCACCGAAGAGATAATCGGTATTAACATAGTAGGAATGTCACTCCTAACATATATAACATCATATGTAGAAAGAAATCTAACATGCAAATATAAGCATAAGATAACATCATCTAACATATGCTAATCATCAATGAAAGGATACATATCCACCATCATGAAGGATGCATCAGCCATGATGTCTCAATGAATCTCAAATGATAAGAGTGGAAAATACACTACGTACCTAAGTGGTCCACTCCCACCATGCTGAGGAGATAATCTCAAGTCCCAAATAGGCTATCCATAACACATAGCACAAATCTCTATAGTCCAGGAATCCTAAAAGTATACTAACTCAAAGGTTTTAATCATGAAACTAACATCTACTTCCCAGAGGCACACAATGACATGTAGGAACCTACTATGCAAGCGAGAAAGTGTCATCACATTTATCACGTACAAGTTACCCTGGTAGTTAGCTAAACTCCATGGGTCCATACTGATCTCATGTGACCACTAGTATCCTCTCATACTGACAAGGCATACTATGGAATGCAAGGTTGCAACCATGCATTCTCACTACTCCCATCCTAGCCTATACAAGCACTCAAGGCATGGGCGAGAACAAAACACTTATCTTTTTAGGTTCATTCAGTTAGTATTAGGTGTGAATGTTATCACTTATTAATCCAATTTACAATGAGTTACCCTAGCAGCCTCTTAGGGCCTCGGCCCCCATTGCAAGCCACTTCCCGACACTACATGCAGATATCCTACCCTAATGCTCATGGACTCATAAATCTCAAAATTACAAAAGATAATCCATAAAATCATCAAATATGCATAAAAGCATCAAATCTCCATGAGCAAGCATCCATAGAAAATAATGACCATAACAACTCTCTATTGGCAACTGAAGCATCACTGATAATCAAAAGTATCCAACGGTTCTCAGTTACCAACAATATATCTCAAACACACTGATCGAAGACTCCAAAAATGGTTGAGACAAACATGTCACAACATGACATCATCAAGAATAAATCCACATTTCAGTCCCATCATGGCGACTAGAAAATAACCAAGGATAACTGATCGATGACCAAAAATAATGGTTAAGTCAACTGTCTCATAAATAAGAACCTCAACTATAAAAATCAGTATTACAACCAATACATAGAGCATTCCATCACATAACCATGGTTGGGTTCATAAAGATTGAGATTAAAACATCATCATGACATCACAATCACATAACTCCCAAGCCTCTGGTAGACGTCCTATAACTGGTCAACACTAGTCAACCTAAAACCCAAAACAATAGAATAAAGAATACACATGTTTTGCTAAGTTTACAACTTAAATGCAAAAGTCTCAGTTTACGTTCCAAGTTGGTTAATGAATGGAGAAACATTTTGTATGTTTTTCCTAGCCCATGTAATTGTTGATAGATAAAAGTTTTTCCCTCTAACTCTTAGAACTCAATTATCTAAATGTTTTTAAGAATATACGTTATACGTTATTCTGGTATTGAGTTATCATAACCCAATTTATAATATTGAAAATGGCTAAAATATTTGATAATTTAAATGTTATAACTTTTAAATTTACCTTAATTAGACTAAATTCTAATTAAGTAATTTTGATTAATTAAAACCCATATTATTTATTTAAAAACTCTAAATAACTTTGAATATTAAAATTTCATTATTATTACATATATATACATATATATACATATATATATATATAACAATATTTACTAATACATATAACAATTAATATTTAATTTTAATACAAAATCAAATTTTGTTTAAGTGACTTATCACAAAGCTGAATGTATTTATAAACAAAGGTGAGTTTATACTCGCTCCGCCATTTATATACGGTAGCGCCGTGCAGCCTGCCTCTATTGCAGGGCCTGCGACGGCAGTCGCAGTACCTGTGATAGTAGGTCCACTGCCAGCGGCTCTAAAGAATGGGTCGGGTGGAATAAAAACCCCCGCCCTTCTTAAAACAAAGGTTTTGAAAAAAAAAAATTTGCATACGTATTACATATGAATATATTTTTCACAAATCGTTTACTATGAACAATTTCAGACTTATAAATATATTATATATTTTTTGAAAAACGTTTCAAATAATGATTTTTCATATATAATTTTTAAAGAAATGTTTGCAGATTCTTTTTAAAAGAACTTACACATATATATATGTATTCGCAGAATTTAATTAAGTATCATAGCATATATATATATATATATATATATATATATAGGTATGCAGATACGAAAATATAAACATGTATGTTTTACAATGAGCATATACACAATCTATTTAAAGATTCTAATTTTCAAAAATTTCCTATAAACCATTTGGCCTCAAAATTTATCCATTAAATCATTTAATGGTTTTGGCTATGAATTTAAACCCTAGCCCCGTGTTCTTTTCAGATTTATGCATAAACTAAACTACCCATATGCATAAAAAAAAATACGAAATTCCTCAAAAGACATATGGAAGACACGAAGAAGACAAGGAATGCATGATGCGGAAATATCATAAGTAAAATCACAAGAATGTACCCAGATTCTGATGCTAAATCGCTCTTCCTCAGAAAACCCGCAAAGCAAGCTCCTCCCTTCTTCAGAGTTCTTGAGTCCTCCAATGCTCCAATTGCACTCCAAACGCTATCCCTAAGCTTCTAGGAATGCCTGAATATAAAGAGCTCTCAAGAAACCTTTGGAATGCTTCTTGAAATAGCTGGAAGGTGTCACCAACTAAGCATGGGTCTTTTCCAACCTTTTTGATGAGTCATAGAGTTTTAGACACCTTGTGCTTAATTGATGCACTAACCCCCGTGTTGTTGACACATGTTAATTCCCATGCAAGCTTATAACTCCAACAATTTCTATTTAAATTTTATAATTTTCATTTTAATTTTTTATAACTTTTATTATTATTATTTTATTTATTACTTTATTATTATTTTATAATTATTATTAATTTTAATTTCTAGTTTTCTTTTATTTAATTCCTTTCTTCAATAATTCACATTTAATTAATCACAATCAAAATATCAAAGATCATGATATTTTATTAATTTTTTCAAGTAAATATTTTATTAATTAAATCTATTTAAGATTTAATAAATGGGAAATTCACCATAGACCTCCAAGATAAAATATGAAAACCCATCATAGAACAAATCATACAAAATCAATCTAAAGGGTTAAAAATCACAAAATATGTCATCCGACACATTCGGTGGGTATTCAACTTTGATACTTGTCCTAACTCATTAGGACAAATGGTTTTTTTTAGGTTTGGGATTTGGACTTGAGAATTTATCTCCCTTTTCTTATCATTGAGATAGTATAATAGGGTACGCTCATCTTGGCAATTCAGGGAAGTCGATACCCGGTACTTGCAACCTGCAGAAAAACCATGCATGTACATACAATATATAATGCTAAGCTAAACAAACAATGGCAAGAAGTGGTGCATTGTGTAGATCTCGACTAAGTAGGTGACTACGACTCCATTCCTTAACCACATCAGAAACACCATACAATAAGAAAACATGCACACCATACACATGCAAGTATGGGGTAAGTAACCATAATAAAACACATGAGATAATAAACCATCTAACTAATCATCATTAATAACTGAAAACAATGTAATGATCATCATACATACATGAAATGTAAAGTCTAAATGATCTCATAATATATCAACTGAATCCCTATCATAATATCTGATAGTGTCAAAACAACACCACTAAACCATCAACATAAAACTAGTCTACATAGTCTGATAATAATAGCAACAATAAGTCTAGAAAAGATGTGAACGAGGGTAGGCACTACACTATAGCTTCCCATTCTTCCTCCCCATCATCCAAATTTACATCACCTTTTGTTTCCTCAACTTCTTCATCACCATTGTAATCATCTTCTTGGTCTCCTTCATTATCTTTATCACTAACATGAACAACAAAGTCACTTAAATGATGTAGGTTATAAATGTTCTTCCTTGTGGTAGTAGTTTTCTTCACCATAGACTCTATATCTTTCATCAGCACAAGACATGTTTTGAATTTAAGAGTGATATTTTCTTCATTTTCCTTCATGGATTCTTTTACCTCTTTGTCACTAAGACTCAACAAGGTTAAAGTACATGTTGTTCTTCACTACCTTAAGGGCTAGATCAACTACCTCACATGACACACTGTTGAGATGACTGGAGCTATAGATCTTATGAGTGATCAAATGAATTCCAAAATTTAGTTCCATGTTAGTTACATTTTTTATCTTCATTCCTCTTCCATCCCACTCAAAAAATTCTTGTTTTCTAGTTCTACCTGACTTAGGATTTTGGTAATCTTGGTTTTGTGATTCTATGGATTATTTTCTTTGTAATTTGAATAGGCTACTCAAACCATAACTTCCCATTATCTACATAGCTAAGGATAAACCTTGTTCACCTTATTTGAAAGTCTCGGGGCATATGTGGAATGTGTGTTAAACCCTTGGTCTCCATATGTTGATGCTTGAGTTTCAACACACCACTCACACATAATTTCTTTAGAGTCTCATCCATCTCTAGGGTTCCAAGTTCTTGTATTGAACAACAAAAATATCAATGGATATCATGAATAAGTAAGACTTTGGATGGAAACTATGATTGAGCTTTAGTTGGGTTAAGCACTTTTGTAATTATTGGACTCAACTTGAAGTCTAATGTTGTCTATTTGATTCCTTGAACCAACATCTCAGATCCTTTCCTTATTTTGCTAGTGGAAGATACCATGATTGGTAGGGATTATGAAAACAAAAAAAAATTCAACAAAAAACACACAGATTTCTTGGAAGCACAAAAATCACTCTTTGCAAATAGCTCTCAAAAATTCATAGTGAAAATGAATTTGATTTCCTTCCTTTAAAAAAAATTTCACTTTTCAAATGCTTGGTACATTTTCTTATTTAGTGATAGAGTGTCTTCCACTTGGTTTATCCTTAATGATTATTAGAGTTATTCATAGCTTAGTGTCCACACAATATTTTAGTGTATTTCGACCTTGTTCAATGGGGTCTTGCAACATGACCTAGCTCAGCAAGGTCTTAAATTTCTGTCATCACTTAGTGATCCTTTTGCATCTTGAATGTTGATATGGATCTCTTCTTCTTTCTAGCCATGACTAATGTGATATGTTTTATCTAGTCTTGGTCCCAATTGTTTCTAGAGGCAATTCAAGTTGAGATACTTGAGTCACCCATCTCTTGAGTGACATCTGCTTCATGAATCAGACTTGCATTCTCAGAAGATTTTGGTATCCATTGGTACCTCATGTGATTTCTGATATTGTTAGCTTTGGCTTTCTTTTCATCTTCAATTCTTCTAGTATTCATATAGTTCTTGGCAAGGTGTCCAAGTTTTGTACAAATAAAACATCTTCTAGTGGTGTCCCTTTTCCTCATGTGATGTTTCATACAATTTTCTCCAATGTGCCTAAATTCTCCACAACAGTGGCATCTACACCACGTGTTGAAATCCCATCCATATATAGATTTTACACTTTTTTCTACTAGATTCAATGTCTTTGTTTTGCATTTAGAAGATTTGTGTCCTCGTTTCTTGCAATTGTGACAATTACCTTCAAACTCAGGTTTCTCCTTGCATTCACTTACTCTATGACCATTCTTATTGCAATTGTAACACTTTCCATTGAATTTTTCTTTACCATTACTCTAATATTTGTTTGATGTATAACCTAACTTACCAAAATTATTGCAATTAGGCCTTTGATTCTTTTGAGCTCCTTGCTTGGATGATTCAACTTCTTTTGTATATCATATTCTTTCTTTGCCTTTGTATCTGTATTGACTTTGCTCATTCAACTGATTCACGTCTTCTTGAGATTTCAATATTCTTTCATTGGTTTTTTTTTTCAGTTTTTAGATCATTCTAAAGTCTTTCATTTTCTAATCTTAGATTCATGATTTCTTCATTTTCATTAGTGATTTGATCAATGAAGTCTTCCTACTAAAGGAATAGATGCAAAATTTTATTGTTCTTTCCTTCTATCTCTTCTCTGGATTTTTCTTTTTCTTCTACGACTTCCCATAGTCTTATTAATTGGATTTATTATTTTCTTTTCATATTTATAACTTCTTCTTTATGATTGAAATTCTTTTCTAATAGTTCTTTTATTGCTTCATCAACTTCATCTAAATTTCTTTTTGGATAGATATCTTCAATTCTTTCTTTAGTGTAAAGATTGTCATTCATTTATACTACAAGATCTTTTCTTCTTTTCAATGATTGAGAGAGTTTCCCATTTTCTTTCTTTAGTTGACCAATGGCTAATTCCAAATCCAACTTTTCATTTTCAATAGCCTTATTTAGCTTGTATACCTCCATTACCTCTAATCTTTTCTCAAGTTGCTAAACTTTTTCTCTAAGAACCACAAAGCTCTAATAGCAATTGTTGGAAATATGAGGTACACAAGATTATTGAGAGGGGGAATGAATTAGGAATCAATTAAACTTCAACTTATTTCATCAATTAATCCTTCATATAATATTTTGATATAATTGCATGCATTAAAGAATGAAAGTAGTAAAACATTCATAACGCTTTGACACAAGATATGGTAACCCAAAAACCTTCCAAGAGAAAGTAAAATAGGGGTGGGGATGACATCCACGAGCTTTAGTACTATAGTATAATGTTGGCTAGATAAGGCTTACAATTGATCACTTCTAATGATTTTCCCTGTCAGGAGCAATAGGGATTGCTAGGTCCACCTTGGAAAAGGATTTACAAAACATACAATGAAGAATGGACTTGGTAAAGAGATTTGACAAAGACTATTAAGTCTACCCTATTAAAGGATTTGACTGATGCACTTATTAGGATGAACTAGTGGCTGATCTCTAATCTGCAACTCTAATTTGTTGGTTGAGATTCCTTTGAAATGTGAAGATCACCTTGTTATGATGGATAAATCTTTTTAATCCCTTATACTGCTTTTAGCCTTCTTAATTTTCACTTCTGGTCTTTATATTCACTTCATACTTTTTTATTCATTTTTGGATGTGATATAATATATTACATATATACCAATCAAAAACACAATTAATCAAAGTAGGCTATAACATAGATTTCCATCAAGATCACAAAGTTAGCCCAATTGCTAGCACTTGAGTTCTAAAGAAAAGGTTGGTAAGGTTATAATACTTGGTAACCATTTTCAACACTTGACACTATCATGCTCTTAGTAGATGTCAATTTTTGGTTCCTACTAATCACTTCCAAGTAGCTTGAACTTAGTCAACACTTGTGACTCAGTGAACACTATGAAACTTGACATATAAATTGAATCACTTGGTTGAAATTTCATGGCTCGGTCAGCACCAACATTGCAAGCTTGGTTTAAACTAAATCAATTGGTTGACACTCCTTGGCTTAGTTAACACTAGATTTATATCATTGACACTATGAACTTGGTATATACTAGAGAACACGGTTGACATTGTGCAACTTGGTTAATATTGTGAAGCTTAGTTAGCACTATCACTAATCAACTTGGTAGATACTACTTGACATGAATTGAATGTAGATTCTAAACTTGGTAGCAGTTGTAGAACTCAATAATAACTAGAATTCTTGGTAGCATCTTAACAAATTGACTAAGTGTGAGTCACTAATAAACAAACTTGACCTTAATGTCAACATAACTGACCATATTGCCAATAATCTCCCCCTTTAGCATTGATGGCAACATTTGGAAAGATTGGATGAGTCCCACAATAATGTCATACATAACAAAAGAAATAAAAGTAACTAAATAGAAAATAAATTCAAAAGATAACAATCTTATGCATGTTTCGATGGATCATTGCATTCTTTATCACTCCTTACATTGATACATAAGTATACTCCCCTTTACATATATATAAAAATCATATAATTTTCCTTACATATCAATACTCCCTCTTTGACATTAATGGAAAAGGTATCAAAAGTGTATACAAAAATTGGGTACCCTATTTATGATCAACTTGATATTCTATAAAAATAATCTACATATACAGGTTTTAGCATAAGAATTCTTCTAATTCTCCTTTATTGTATCAGAAATACTAATTAGTGCACATAGTATATAGGATGCCACTTCAACTACGATCAAGTTATTATAAGTAAATTTATCATAGGAAGTCTTTGTTGCAAGACATTCCTCTAGTTGCTTCTACAAAATACTGATCTTTAGTAATGAGATTTCTCTGAGTAGAGAACCTCTTGACAATATTTTCCTTATTAGACTCCAAACCTTTGACCACATTATGGATCTTCTCTACTTTTATTCTATAATCTTAAATACTAGCCTCAAGGAGTTGTATCTTTGTAGTGTGTTAAGATCACTCAACTGACCCCTTATCTAATTTTCAAAATCTTTACTTACTTGTATGGCATTGTGCAATGTCCATACAAATTCTTACCTTCATCAATGTGTTTTATCAACTCATTGATGCATACATCATGTGTCTTTAAATCATCCCTTCCATTTATGTACACTATATGAAAAAGTGTTTCATCATGCTTGGGCTTACACTAAAGCTACCTAAGATAATGTTGTGAATTCCTCATCAAAAGCCTTGAAAAAATCCTTGGCCATTGCTTGTAAGTCCAAACTAACTATAATTGTGGTCACTGTCTTCTACATCCTCTTCAAAGACTTCACAGATTCATTCTTCTTAAACAATTTGTTCAATGAGCTCATTAGTCCCTTTTGATTATCATCATCACTAGATAATTTTGATAACACTTTAACTATTGATGATGGGATAGCTGAAGGTGTTGCAACATGTATAATTGTTGAGGCTACATAAGGTATGTTAGCCTCATGATGAAACACTACCTTCCCAATGTTTGACTCCACATATTTTAGATTGGGAAAGAATGTTGATTCTTGCATTACAATCTTCCACTTCTACTTAAGTTCATAAACTTCTTATGCTATCTTCCTCCTCTCCTCTTTCTCTTGTCTCTTCCTTCTTTCTTCTTCTTCCTTCTTTTCCTCAACCTATTTCTTCTTTTTCTTTTCTTCTTCTTCATCGTCAAAGCTTGCATAAGCTGTGATATGGCCAACAATGGATGTTCCATACCCTACAAAAGGGTTGTCTTCTGTATCCACCATTATATGTGTAATGTTCACTTGCATGGATTTAGTACCCATAAATATGTATGGTGGTGAGGCTACCTACTATATCTTCTCAACTTCTTCCTTGTCACTAGAAGGTTTGCTCCCTTGTACATACACTACACACTTAGGTTTAGTTTGTGCACTCTCCTTTGCTACTATAGGTACCAAGGTCATGTATTTCACAATGGCCTCCTCTATTTCCTTCATCACATATTCATAGTTGTATCCCATTAGAATAATTTCTCTTCTTTTGTTTCTCAACAAGGGCTCAATACCGTTCAAAATCCTATCCAAGTCCTCCTTAGACTTCACTTCACATAATTCATTGATCATTGTTTTCCTCAACTTGGTGTCCTCTCCTATCACTCTTTTCTTTCTATTCAATAACCTATCATATAGGTCCTTAGGAATCTTAATCTAAATGTTTTCAAACCTCTTATTCCACAAAATCATATTCCTCACTATGGAAATTTTTGGTTTCCTTCTATCCATGTTATCATACAAACTATAATACTTGTTTAACACTAGAAAATTGTCATCATTAATGATTTTCATGTTAAGGTTTTCTACCTTTGGCTTCCATGATTTCTTTCCTATTGGTGTCCTACATTCTTGTGTTGCTTTCTCCACTAGTCTATCCTTGGTTTCATCCTTAGAATCATCAGAATCACTGACTTGTAGAATTTTCCTTCTTTTACTTGGTCCACTTCTTATCTTCTTGACCTTTTCCCTAGTGGATGGTGTAGGTTCTTGCTTCATCTTCACCAATCTCTCTAAATTTCTCTGTGCAAGAGGTGTCTCAACCTCTGGTGGCCTACAAACTAGGTTTAGTAATAGTTACACCTATAGAAGGTGTTGCAATAGAAATAGGAGTTGCTTCTATCACCTGTAATTGCTCACTTTCCTTCATCTCTAGCACTATGCCTTTAACTTAATTGAATTCTTCTTGAGTTATGCTTGACTCCTTAAGGATGGATTGAATTGTTTTTTCTACTTTTTTCTTTCTTTCCTTGCTGTGAAGTTGATAATGAACTTCTCTTACTTTCTCATGATAGGTACCCCATCTAGAGCACTTAGTACCCCTATCTGATTGTAGTATGATCTACGCATACCCTTCAATGAGTTCAACACTCATTTCATAACCCATCAACTCAATAAACTTTACCCTTGTTTGAACTACCTCCATGCATGTGTTATCTATTTTTACCATGAAACATAAATCATCTTTATACTTTTCTAGCATGGAAGGAGGTATTATGTACATTTGTTTCATCCTACTCTATAAATTCTTCATCATCCCATCGATTTCACTATCTTTGACATTCTCCAATTTAGCCCTATAACATTGAGTTACCATTTTCATTATGCACTCATTACTTTCCCAATTTATCATCCTTGGGAACTTCCTTGATACGTAGAAAAATACATGAATTAATAAAGACTCAAACCTAAAGTCTGAATTCATGGTCTTCTTTAATTTTGACACATGCAAAAAGGAAAATAACTAGGGACAAAGGCTCACCTAGCTATCCAAACCACCTTGCAAGAGTTAACATAGCGGAAAACATAACACAAACACAACACCAAGGAGGGAGAACAAGGTATACTTATTTAATTCATCAAGTAAACAACATACATGCCCAGCTATAAGGCCTTTTGGGTTATGACCAACTATAAAATACAACTTCTCGATCCATGATCAACTTCAAATTCACATTTCCAGACTTATATCCTTTCTCTTTAAAAAATCTCCCCCAAAATATGCCTTTAATCTAAGCCTAAGAACTCTATTTATACTTGCCAAAATGGCTTACAGAACATTCTAAAACATAGAGGAGCCACAAGTCGGCTCTCAACAAATATAACTACCTATACCAAAATTAAATGTGAGCAAAGTTGGCCCAAATAGGAACCAGACACAAACAACTCATAACCCACTGGATGACTTAGCATCAACTGAAAACTAGCACTCGGCATCACTTGGCATCAACTAGAAACTGGCACTTGGCACAACTAGAAACTGGTCACTTGACACCAACTAGAAACTGGTCACTCGACATCAACTAGAAACTAGTCACTTGGCATCAACTGAAAATTGGTCACTCAACATCAACTGGAAACTAGTCACTCGACATCAACTAGTAACTGGTCACTTGGCATCAACTGGCAGAATGAACAAAGGTGCAAGATTTCAAGGAAACCCATGATGCTCCTGCATCAAACAATCGGGGTTGAAAGAGATGATTCTCCTGAATTATTTAGATGTTCCAACCTGAGTTGAATCCAACTGAAATTGAAAAATCCATGAAGCATCTTCAATAGGTTTGTTCTTCCATTTCACCAAATATTCATAGTAATATTTTCCTCTTGTACTCTTGCCAACTCTCTGATCCAATATCGGTTCAACTTCCTCAATCTATTTCTTAGGATAATCATCTGGTATAACAAATTCATCCTCTGACTCATGATACTTATATAAATCAGAAATATTGAATATAGGAGATATATCCATGTCATCAGGTAACTCAACTTCATAAGCATTACCACTGTCAAACTTCTTCAAGATCTTACAAGGTCCAAATTTCATCATCTTTAGCTTGCTATATGTTCCAACTGGGAATCTTCCTTTCTTTAGATGAACCATCACCTCATCACCAACTTGAAAATCATGGTGTCTTCTAGACTGATCAACATTCTCCTTATACTTCTGATCGCTTTGTTCCATCCTCAACTTCACTTCCTTATGCAAAGATTCCATAAAATCAGCAAATTCTTCTCCTGCAACACTTTTCTTTTCTTCACTAGCAACATCTCTCAAATCTGATATACCTCTAGGATGCATTCCAGTAACAATCTCAAAAGGTGTCTTCCCTCTACTTCTATTCACATAATTGTTCTATGCAAACTCAGCTTGTGCTAACACAACTTCCCAATTACTTGGCTTATTCCTAACTAAACATCTCAATAAATTACCCAAGCTTCTATTCACAACCCCAGTCTTTCCATCTGTTTGTGGATGGAATGTAGAACTAAACTTCAATTTAGTACCCATCTTCTTCCACAAAGTCTTCCAAAAATAACCAACGAACTTACTATCTCTATCTGAAATAATGCATCTTGGTAATCCATGCAATCTCACAATTTCTTTAAAGAAAAGTTCAGCAACATGCTTAGCATCTGATGTCTTCTTAAATGGTATCAAATGAGCCATCTTAGAAAATTTGTCCACTAAAACAACTATAGAATCATACCCCTTCACTATTTTAGGCAATCCAAGAAATAAATCCATACTGATGTCAGTCCAAGGTTTCTCAGGAACAATAATAGGTGTATACAATCCAGTATTTTGACTCACTCCTTTTGCAACTTGACAAACTCCATAACTCTTTACAAATTTCTAAACATCCTTATACATTTGTGGCCAATAATATTTCTCTTCCAGCAAACTCAATGTCTTATCAATTCCAAAATGTCTAGCTAATCCAGCACTATGCTTTTCCTTAATCAAATTCAACCTCATAGGACTTTTAGGAATAAACAACTGAATACCTTTGAACAAGATACCTTCTTGAATGAAATACTCATCATACTTACTTATGTGATCTGTTAGATTTGGTGCTCTGCACTCTCTCTGTGCCTGATAAAAATCAAGATCAACATCATATAACTCTTTCATCTCATCAAAACCAAGAACTTCAACCTTCATTTCAGTCAACAAAGAATGTCTTCTACTTAATGCATCAGCACCTTTGTTAGTAACTCCACTCTTATTCTTGATCACAAATGTAAAACTCTATAAATACTCAACCCATTTCATATGTCTTTGATTCAATTTATGTTGACTTCCCAAGTATTGTAAAGCTTTATGATCAGTATACAACACAAACTCCTTAGGCATCAAATAATGTCTCCACTTCTTCAATGCTTGAACAATAGCATAAAACTCTTTATTATACATAGAATATTTCATTTTAGCATCATTCAACTTTTCACTAAAGAAATCAATAGGCTTACCTTCTTGACTTAATATAGCTCCTATTGCATTACCACTTGCATCACATTCAACTTGAAATACTTTGTTGAAATCTAGTAAAGCCAATACAAGTAATTCAACAACCTTTTGTTTTAAAGTCTCAAAACTCTTATTAGCTCCATCTGTCCACTTGAATTCCTTTTTATCTCCCCTCATTGTTTCAGTCATAGCATTATAAACAACACTGAAATTCTTGATAGACTTTCTATAAAAACTAGCCAAACCATGAAATGATCTTACCTCACTCACATTCTTAGGTGCAGGCCATTCCAAAATTGCTTTAACCTTCTCAAGATCCATCTTCAAACAATCAGCTAAAATCAAAAATCCCAAATACACAATCTCCTCTTGCATAAAAGAATACTTTTTCAAATTAATCAGCAACTTTTCCTCTTAAAACCTATGCAATACTTGTCTAATATGCTCAAGATGTTTTTCCTTAGTCTTGCTGAATATCAGAATATCATCCAAATAAACAATCACAAACTTACCCAAGAACCTTTTCAAAACTTCATTCATCAACCTCATGAAAGTACTAGGTGCAGTAGTGAAACCAAAAGCCATAACCAACCATTCATACAAACCGTCTTTTGTCTTGAAAGTAGTCTTCCATTCATCACCTTCTATGATTCTGATCTGATGATAACCACTCTTCAAATCAATCTTGGTAAAATACTTTTCTCCACTCAAAAAATCCATTATGTCATCCATCATTGCCATAGGAAACCTATATTTCACTGTTATCTTGTTAATGGCTCTGGAATTAGTACACATTCTCCATTCTCCATTATTTTTAGGTGCTAATATAATAGGTATAGCACATGGACTCAAGCTTTCTCTGATCAAACCTTTCTGCAACGATTCATGCACTTGTCTATTAAGTTCTTCATTCTTTGCAAGTGTCAATCTATATAGGTCTTTGTTTGGCAAACTAGCTCCAGGAATCAAATACATACAATGACTTATACTTCTTATAGGAGGTAAACCATCAGGAATATTGTCAGCAATAATGCCTTTATACTCATTCAGCAACTCTGCAATTTCTCCTTGTACTCGGCTTCCATTAGTTTCTGCTGTCATTTAGTCACCATTGACTAGCACTCGGTTACCATTATTTTCTACCACTTGGTCTCCATTGACAAAACTCAGTTTTCTTGGAATTATAACAAAACAACCTGATTCTTCTTCACTTTCTTTTCAAAATTTTTCCCATTAACCATGCAAATTTTTATAGCAGTACAATTAACCTCATCTAGACTTTCGATCAAAGGCAACAATGTTTGTTTCTTCCCATTTACCCAAAGAGTATATTGATTCAATCTTCCATCATGTACAACATATCTATCATATTGCCAAGGTCTACCCAACGAAATATGACAACAATCCATGGACATAATATCACACAAAACTTCATCAAAGTAATGTCCAATTTTAAACTTCACAAGCATTTCTCACTTACCAATATCTTATGCTCATCTTTGATCCATGAAACATGATAAGGTTTGGGATGTTTCAGCCTCTACAACTGCAACTTTGTAACTAGCTCTTCTGATGCCAAATTTGTGGAACTTCCACTGTTAATGATCACTTTACAACATTTTTTAGCCATCTTACATCTTGTCTTGAAAAGACTTCTCCTTAAAACAGGTTCCTCATCACCTCCCTTATTACATAAGGTTCTTCTCACCATCAAATTTTCTACAGCCTCAGGTCGACTTGGTGAACTCTCAATGCCTTCTTGAATCATAGAATTTCTATTATTTTGCCCACCTTCAGAAGATCTACATTCAAAGGATCTATGCCCTTCTTTGCTACATCTAAAATAATTACCATGAAATCCATCTCTAGAATAAGAATTAGCTCTTCCTCAGTAAGAATTAGTGCCTCCTCGATAGGAATTACGACTTTCCATTTAGTCTTGCCTTTGTCGTCATTCTTCCATTTAGATTTGCCTTTATCCTACATAGAATTATCAGATCTACCACTTTCTCCATATGATCTACCTCTGCCTCTCTCGAATCTACCACCTCTACCTTTTTTTCTTTGTTCATGCTTCTTTGTAAAGATCTCCTCAGCTTTCAAGGCATATTGATATGCTTCTTCTACACTTTTCAGCTTCACAAAACTTATTTAATCTTGTATTCTAGATCTCAATCCATTAATCTACCTTGCAATTTTCTCAACACCATCATCCACATGTCTAGTTCTGATGTCCAATCTATAAAATTCCTTAGTATACTCTTTCACAATCATGTCTTTTTGCTTCAAATTTTACATCTTTCTCAACAAGCTAACTTGGTAATCAGCAAGAAGGACTTTTTTCTTTACTTTGTTCACCATCTTTGGCCAAGTTTTGATCTTATCCTTTCGTCTCCTTTTTCTATCAGTTTGCAAGTTCTCCCACCATAGAGATGCATGACCTTCCAACCTAGTGACTGCAATCTTCACCTTTCTATTATTAGGAGTGTTTTCATACTCAAATAAATTCTCCATATCAAAGATCCAATTCAACATAGAATTGGTGTCTAATTTTCCATCATAAGGAACAACTTCTACAACATGCTTTAAATTCACTCTAGACAATACTCTCAACAATCTTGCTTCATCTTGGTCTTCTTCAGGATCTTGATTAGGGTTTGGTGTTGCTGCTTCATCATCACTTACATCATCAAGAGGTGCTCCTCTCCTCTGGGTTGTCTCCACAACATCTAATCTAGCTGCAATTTGTCTTAATTGATCCAATATAGCATTATCAACATTATTTCCTCTACCACAAACCATCTTCACAAATCAGGTTCCTGCAAGATTGTAACCCTCTACAAGTTATAGATTAAATTTGCAGATCTGCCACTCTACAACCAAGTCCAAATCAAGGTTCTACACGATCCAATCTCCACAAGGATGAACCTCAAGCTCTGATACCAATTGACATAGGCAAAAAGGATGAATAACTAAGGCCAAAGACTCACCCAGCTATCCAAACCACCCTGCAAGAGTTAACACAATGAAAAACACAACACAAACACAACACCAAGGTGAGAGAACAAGGTATCTTTATTTAATTCATCAAGTAAATAGGATACATGCTCAGCTATAAGGCCTTCTGGGTTACGGCCAGCTATAGAATACAACTTCTCGATGCACAACCAACATCAAATTCACATTTATAGACTTATATCCTTGCTCTTTAAAAACTCTCCCCCAAAATTTTCCTTTAATCTAAGCCTAAGCACTCTATTTATACTTGCCAAAATGGCTTATAGAACATTCTAGAACATAGAGGAGCCACAAGTTAGTTCTCAGCAAATATAACTACCTATACCAAAATTAAATGCAAGCAAAGTCAGCCCAAATAGGAACTATACACAGACAACTCGGCATCCACTGGATGACTCAGAATCAACTAAAAATTGGCACTCGACATCACTTGGCATCAACTAAGGCACTTGGCACCAACTGAAAATTGGTCACTCGGTATTAACTCGAATGACATCACTCGGCATCAACTGGAAACTAGCACTCGGCACCAACTGGAAATTGGTCACTTGGCACCAACTAGAAATTGGTCACTCGGCACCAACTGGAAACTGGTCACTCAGCATCAACTAGAAATTGGTCACACGACATCAACTGGAAACTAGTCACTCAACATCAACTGGCAGAATGAACAAAAGTGCAGGATTACAAGGAAACCCAGGATGCTCCTGCATCAAGTTTTTTGATGTTTTCCAATATCTATAATCTGATTATCTCACACAGGTTCACTTTCCTTCCTTGAAATGCCATTAAATAAGTTGCATGTAAGAATCCAACTAGCACTAAGCTAACCCTTGAACCATGGTTAAACTTGTATCCTAAGATCTTACTCCATAACTTTACTCCTTTATCCTAAATTTTATCAACCTTCATGTTTCTTCCATCAAATCTAGTATTTAGTCTTTTTTCAACTATCTTCCTTACATTATTTTCGTTAATAGGGTAGCATCCCTCATTAATTAGTCCTATGACCTTGTCAATTAGGTCATTATCAATTGTGACATGCACATCTCCTAACCAAAATAATTCATCATGTACCCTACTTAGAATGATTCAGGTCTAGTCACGGTTGTCAAACTTAGTATAAAACATATACTTCACTAGCTTCAACTCATTCAAGTGTGCATACTCAAACTTCAAAATTAGGTCAATATTACTCATGACTCCCAATTTCTTATGTATATCCTCATCTCCTATACTCTCAATTTTTTAGTGGATATAACTTCTAATATCTTCTATGTGAAGCACTTTCTATAAGACTTGCGAAAATGTGCCTAATGGGTCATCCACAAGAGAAATAAAAGGATTTTTCTTGAATACATACCTTGGCCTTTCACTAACATCATAAACCAACTTTCTATCCATTTTATCTCTTACTATATGCACTATAAACTTAATTCAAGCTTCATAAAATACCTTAAAAGTCCCATTTAGGGCTTCTGAAACTTTGCACTTCAAGAACTTCTTTTTAAACTCCAAATTGTTGTCAAATCATTGTTGAATTCTCTCTAGACACTTCACATGATAAAATGGTACTCATAATCTTGTTTGCAATCCTTAAATCATTTCAAATCACACTTCACATTAAATGTCTATCTACCACAAATTCAAAAATTGTCTATGTTTACCAGTAACCTTATTTGTTGACAATTGGCTTTATGTAGTGATTAAATTGTTGTCGCTAATGGAAAAACATGATGTACTTACTTGCTAAAAACCTCATAAATAGAGATACTTAGCTTTTGGTACTTAGAAAATTATCTAATTATGAAATTGATTTACAACATACATTGTTTTATATGTAAAATGTTTCTAACGTCATATTATGACTAGCAAAGATAGATAGAGAGAGTATACATGTTGATGATGATGTGTATAGCCTTGGACATCAATACGAACAATATGAAAAATAGATTTTTATGATTTACAAGTGAAATAGAACATTAGAATTAAAAGGAAAGAATTTTTTTTTTACAAAATAATTTCTTGACCAATTAGGATCGACATCCTAGATGTTTACTCTAAGTTGGAAAAGTACATTGTGGTCTTAGCCAACCTAGCAACAATTTTTGAAAAGGCATGGTATTTATTCAAGACACCTTGTGAAGTCGTTAGTGATGTGAAGTTATGTTCAATTGTAATATGAAAAGTGATAAGTGAACTTTCTATGAGGCTATATATGTAAAGTTTTTGAAGAACTTGATTTCGTGATCCAAGATTGAGATGAGGTTAAAGATCAGCCAAGAAACAAGGTATATGATCTATATACTTGAGGACTAATTACTTGCTTGGGAAGTGATCTCTTCTTGTAATTGGAAGTTCATGTTTAAGCAGTGAGCTCTTCTTGTATCCACTATACTACAACTCTTAACAGGGTTGGAATCTCCTAACAAGGACTCTAAATATTGAATTTTTTCATTGACTCCTAATAGGGTCCATTCTCTAATAAGGAACACGTATATTAGTATATTATCTAGTGGGTATCATCCCCACTAGGGTTTTACCTTGGCCAAGGTTTCTCTAGTTAACAACATATGGTGTTATGAGTTCTCTTTATGCATGGTTATTATTATTGTTTAGCATTAATTGTTTACTTTCTTATGTATGGTTCAAAGTAACTAAAAATATCTAGTTGGTGAAAAAAGTTTGTAGAATACTGATTCACCCCCTTGTTAGTATTCCCTATTTGTAACAATTGGTATCAGAGCATAGTTACTTAGAAGAGGCTTAAAAACTTGAGTAAGATCCCCATGGATATGGAATATTCAATAAAGAACCTTGAAGAGGCACTCGAAAAAATTGATCTCCTTGCTGAGGAAAGATATAAGCTGAAAGATAGATATGAAGACTCTAATGTATACTTTCGACAATTGAAGAACAAGATTGAACATCTCAAATTCGAGCCTAAATCTACTAAATCTACTAGTGATGATGAATATAAAAAATTCAAAATAGAGTACAAGATCTTGAAGCATGAATTGAAGATTGCAAACTTAAGGTTGAGTTTGAGGAATGATTCTAGCAAAATTGAATATGATATGAAGACTAAAAATTTAGATCATAGAGTGAGTCTAGTGAAGAAGAAATCTAAATTTGAAACATTGAAAAAAGATCATGAAGAACTTCATAAGTACAACACTATTGTGAAAGTTGAACTAACTTAGTGCAAGAAATGGCTTGAAAATCTCTACAATGGTAGAGAAAAGCTTGATGAATCAATATCAATACAAAACCTTCCTATGATAAAACTAGTCTTGGTTATCTATTTAACATGTCTGCAAAGAAACTTGAAAGTAAATTAGATTTGAAAGAGCAAGATAAATTTGATGATAAGATTGAATCCACTCAATCTTCTAATAATTCCAAAGAAGTTGGACAAGAGAAGGTAACTAGAAATTGGATTAACCTAAGAAAGTGGAATCTCCTAAGGAAACTAGGTATGGATTTACAGGTAAATTTTTTTCATGTATGAAATATGTCATATGAAATGAGATTGTACAAATAAATCATTTAATCATGTTATGAAATTTTACTCTCATAATTGTCATGGTATTGGTCATAATACAATTGATTGTAGGAAACCTAAATATGATAATGATAGAAGAAATAGTAGAATGTCTGGAAACACTAGCCCTACAAATAGAAGAAGATCTAATGAAAGGACATATGAAGAAAGGAAGCATATCATGTGTTACAAGTGTAACAACTTTGGACACATAACCTAGAATTGTCAAGCACCTATCGATCAACATAATCCTAGAAGCAGAACTCTAGTATGTTAGTTATGCAAGAAATTCAGACATACAACAAAGTACTACAAAATGGACATAAGCAATAAAGGAAGAAACTTTGGAAATGATAGAAGGAATCATGGAAGAAACTTTAAAAATAGAAGAAACAATGGGCGGAACTTCATAAATGATAGAAAGAATCATGAGAGTAACTCTAGAATTAAGAAAGACAATGAAGAACAAAAAAATCTAGTCAATGAACTTCAAGAAGAACTCAATGAGGCATTTGTAAAGGGATTAGATATTTCAAAGGAAAAGTTAAATGATTTTGAGACAAAAAAATCAAAGTCAATAATCAAGTTTAATTCAACCAAGTTGAATTAAGCTTGTTCACAACACTAGAATTGGAAAATTCATTTAGAGATCGAGCTACTTGTAGCAAGGTTGAGAGAAGATGTATCTTAATGAGTTTGGGCTATAGTTAAGTTTTCTTGTAATTTGGAGCTTATTGAAACAAGTTACGGAGGAAATAAGAGTTAGTAATATAATAGAGAAAGTTTAATCTATAACAGAAGATGAAATCTATGCTTCTACAAAAAATTTCATGAAGCAAAGTTTTGTGGAGCATTGTCACAATAAAAGGAAGCTATGGTAATCCTCAAATAGCATTCAAAGATTAGACAATTAATGCAAGTTCTTGATAAATAAATTGAGTATGAACTTGATTATTTCTACATTGTGATCATTTCAAAAGCTAAGAGTACCCAGAAGCAATTTGGAAAAAGTGATTTTGAGAAAAGCCCTACTTTGAAATAGGTAATTTATCATTCTCCACACAAAAATTCTTTGATAAATCTTTATTCAATGTAGTCATGGATATGCCAATTGTTATAAATGTTGAAAATGTCGAGAGACCCAAATTAAAGGTTGTTCTTATGAAACCCCTAGAGAAAAAACCTATTTTAGCTTTTTCAATTACTCTGGACAATGTAATCTTCTTGGAAGATGTAGGAAGCTACCTGTGTAGTAAGTTTGAAACCATTGGAAGTAAGTTTATGAACAAAGATATGGAAATTGTTTTCAATCATGATATGACTATCAAGCTCGAATATGAGAATCTAAAAGACTTAGCTAGATATCATTTTTACCATGAACTTGATACAAAAGAATGGACTCAGACCATATTGATTAGAATTCATAATGAAAAGATTTGGATGGGAGATAGTGTTGTTGACATCTCTGCTAACCTTATTCATGAGGTCATTAGTCTTAGCAAACAAGGTAGTGTACCTATTGGTGAGAAACTATTTAAAAAGAAGGTTGAAAGTTATACTAAGGTAGTTTACAATGGTAAATCAATGGTGATCAACACCATCAGACAACATGATGTTTGATTCTTGAGTAGAATCATTACATATTCTATTTGTGCAAGTTCTAAGAATGATGAATTGTTAGCATGCTTCATTTATGCAACTTGTAAGATATGTGTTGAGAAAGAACAAGTGAATTTGAGTGAGATTCTAAAAGAACAACTTCTTGAGAATTTGGAGAAAATAAAGAGAACTAAGAATGGTGTATTCAAGTTGTAGTCTCTAATAAATCATATTGTCTTTCATGTACATAAGAGATTTCCATTTTTATTAGTTATTGATATTATGAGCAGTGAAAGATGTATTATGGAAATGATAATAGATGTGTGTAGAAGACATCTAGTAGAGAAAATCTTGGACAATGGAAATTTGATTGCGAGAAAATTTCAAAATGAGATAAAATAGAGATTTAGAATCACCCCTATAATCAATGATAGATTCAAGAATGATATATGTTTTATGGTGGGTACTGACTTAACCTACATTGAAGCAGTAGAACCTTGAGAAATATTTCTTCAGCCCCTAGGTTATGAATTGAGTGATGATATAGCTATCAGTTACATTGATTTAATGTTGAAATCTAATCTAGACCAAGCATCATACAAATTTGGAATCTATGAGGAAATAACCTAGTCAACTTGCTAGGCATCTCACAAGAACATTGCAAATATAATGAATAAATCACTATTTGAGGTTGGTATGTTAGAAGAAGAATCACAAGTAGTTAGATAAACTATATCTAGACTAAAACACACTGGTGAGAAAGGTGTAATGTATGTGGTACCTTTGTCAGTTGGCTAAACATCCAGTGTATCTATTGTAGAAATTCCTACAGAACAAAGCATTCCATATGTTGTTGTATGAATTGAACAACCAAGTGGATCCAAAAGGCATTCAAAGAGAGTTAAGAAACAAGATACTGGACCAAAGAAGAGAAAGAAGACATTGCTGACAATTGAAGACTCCAGTAATGAACAAGAAGAGGAGGAACAAGAAGAAAAGTAGCTAGAGAAAGTCATTGTTTCCAAGTAGCCAACAAGTGAAACAGGGCAACCCTAGAAACTTAGGATAGAGAGGATTAACACAACCATTGTTAATGAAGGGAACTTTGTACTAAAAAATGAGTTTTATGATTTGTCCAATGATATTGAGAAGGAACATATTGATATCTCTACTATGAGATATATGATTCTAAATAACTTGAAACTTAAGGATATTAAAGGCTTTGTAAATCAGAAAGTCTATGATAGATTTATAGTCAAGAAGGGACCAGTTTCAAAAGAAGATATGAAACTTTGGAAATTAATGATAAGAGTTATGTGCAAGACTAAAGATGAAGAAGAAATAAAGAAATTGATGAGTAAACTAGCACCCTATCTATGGAACAAAGTGAGGCCTATTCTATTTATGGGAGGTGATAAGAACACAATAAGAAATGAAAGTATTGAACCTATCAATAAAATGTTGATAGAGTTAGAGATAGCTCCTACCACTACAGAGAAAACTTTAGAAGTATCAATATGTGGTGATACTATGCAAATTGTTCAAACTAGTATCACAATTAACATTGATAATAATCCTTTCATAAGTTATGATTAGCCTGAGCTCTATTTCAAAGTTATTCATGATCAGTTGAGACTAAATGAGGAAGAGAAAAGATAGCTAGAAGAAGAAAAGAATAAAATTGAAGAAGTCAACCTAAAATTGCTTGAAGAGGAAAAGAAGTAGAAAGAAGATGAAAAGAGGAAAGAAGAAGGAAAAGAGAAAAAGTTGAAAAATAAAAGAAAGAAAGAGAAAATAAGTAAAAAGAAGAGAGAAAATAAAAGGAGGCAATAGAAAATAAATAAGTGGAAGGTGAGGTGAAAGCATCTAGCTCATCCTCTCCTGTATCTCTTTCTAACCTTACAGGTGATGATGATGATCAATCTAACCTAATCTCATCCTCAAAAAAATTATTTGAGAAGAAAAAAAAGGTCAAAAGTCTACAAAGAGCATTAATGGAGGTGAATAATAGATTGCACATCACCCTCACATCCAAACACACTAAAGAAGACCCTAAACAAAGAGCAGAAGAATTTGTGAAATTGTTTAATAACAAATTTAAAAATTTGTTAAATCTTGTTGAGTGTAAGGCTCAAATTTCACATGATGCTAATCTTTTTAGTACATTTTTTCAAAATATTTGAAATGATTTTCTGAGTCTTGATACTTGTATCAAGGAACTTCAAAGATGTCAACAAGTTGGAAAGGTACTATACATCAAATGTACTTTATTTCATAAATTAACCAAATATTTAGATAGAACAATTCAAGGGAAGTTGAGTAAGTTGGAAGCTCTAACTAGTTAGATACAAAAAACCTCTTACAGAGTTGATGAATTGGAAGGACAAGTTGTCGATGTTCACTCTGACATCAAGAAACTAAAAATTGAAAAAGATCTAACTTTTGGAAGTGTAGACACCTAACATTGTCCTATTGGGCACAAATATCCTTATTCTGGCCAATTAAATAAATATTTATTATTTATTTAATTTTAATCTTATCCTACCTTTAATTAAATAAATTCAAATTTATTTAATCCCAGCCTATTTCCCCTCATCCTACTTGCATCTTAATCCTTCAATTTAATTAAGTAAATTACTTATTTTACATAATTAATCCCTTTTAATCCCCCTTGGAATTAAATATTAAATTTAATTCTATTTGAGCACTTGGCTCCTAACTTTAACCCTCACCTAACCCATCCTTCTAACCTAGGTCAATCTACTTACCTACTAATTAATCCTAGTTTCCCATCTAATCATATCCTTAATCATTTACACAATCCTAATCAAAGGATTAGAAAACCCTAGTCACATGTGACATGTGACACTTACACACTTACACATTTTTCCCCCTTCACACGTGAACCAAAGGTGTCTCACATGTGTGAGAAACCTTGATCTCATAGCCCTCTTACACCTATCATTGACCCATCACTTTCAAAGGTGTCTCACACATCTATTAGAAACCTTGAGCCTCCAACCTTCTTACACATGTCATTGATCCATCACATCAAAGGTTTCTTACACATGTGTGAGCATCTTTCCCCCTTTGAATGGTCAAAACCCTAATCAACATGGAGTGCACTTGGCCTTTACCTTATGGGCACCTTATTGATCCTGAGAGATCCTAGCCATTCATCTTACATTGAATCTCAACCATCTATTTCATTTCATTTTATATAGAAAAAGAATCCTCTCCTCATTTCCATAAGAAATCTTCAATCCATTGTTGTGCTAGCAATTACATCCCACAATAATGGAATCATGAACAACTTGGTGATTTTAGGAGGTTTGCATTAGTTTTTTTTTTTAATAGTTTAAATTGTTTTGTTGTCATTTCATCACTATTTACATATTTACTTCCATATTTTGAGGTGTATGTAATGATGTAGGAAGTAGCATAGTTTCTTATGCTTCTTCTTTGTAGCATTTTGGTTGACAGGTTCTCCAAGATGACACATTTTATTCCATGCCACAAGACTCATGACGTAGTGCATATTGCAAATTTTTTTTTCAAAGAGGTGGTGAGGCTACATGGTCTTCCAAAAAGTATTGTTTCTGATAGAGATACTAAATTTATTGGGTATTTCTAGAGGACTTTGTGGAAGAAGTTGAAGACATAATTGAATTTATTTTCTGCACATCATCCACAAACTGATGGAAAAACAAAAGTAGTGAATAGAAGTCTGGGATATTTGCTGAGGTGTTTAGTAGGAGATAAAGCCAAGGGATGGGATTTGATTCTACCACAAGTAGAGTTTTCTTACAATAATTCTGTAAATAGGAGTATTGGCAGATCACCATTCAAAATTGTGTATGGAAGTAGTCCAAGGACTACACCAGAGCCGAGGAAGATGGAGCAAGGGGAGAGGACAAGTACTATAGCAAAAGACTTTCCTGAACATGTCAAGAACCTACATGAGGAGGTGTGAGCACATATTACCAAGATAAACCTACAATATAAGGCTAGGGAAGATCAAAAGAGGAGACATAAGGAGTTCCAAGTTAGAGATCAAGTTATGGTATATTTGAGAAAGGAATGATTTCTAGTGGGTACCTACAACAAGCTAAAGATGAAGAAATTTGGCCCTTGCAAAATTTTGAAGAAACATGACTCAAGAAATTCATATGAGGTGGAGTTGCTAGATGGGATTCACATTTTTGCTATTTTCAATTTTTTAAACTTAATAGAATATCATGATGACGGTGCAAATGAGGAGTTGATCCTGGAGCCATGTCCAATTCCTACTTTTGTAAATGAAGAGATTGAAGAAAATATGGATAGTCATGTGGACCAGAGTACCAGAAATAGGCAGTATGAAGAATACTTGATGAAATGTGAAGGATGACCAATAAGAGACTCAACTTGGATATCGATAATGGAGGTTGCCCATTTGGGTTTTCTTGTACTAGCTATAAAGTGACAGGGCCACTTTTTAATCTACCCTAGGTATCTATTGTAGGAGCATCCAGTAGTGTAAGGGTAATCCCTTATCACCCAAAAATATTATTAGTGTTAGTTTTTGTTTAATGTGTTTTCATTTTTGGATACCATTTGGGTCAAATTAAGATTCCAACTCTCATAGTTCCACTATTGGTTTTTTGGTTTAGAGTTTTTAAGAACCATGGGATATGTGCCAATGTAGAAAATAGGTTATTTTGTAATTGATCCATAATTATAATGAGTTAGAGGGTTTAAGTTGGAGTGATGACTATACTTGTAATTTAAAGAACTCTTGAAAATAAGTTAGGTCAAAAGGCTTTACGGTTTGAAAGTTATTACAGTTTTAAGTTGCCTAGAGACCTCCTAAGAGTAATTCAAAGTTATATTTGAAGCACTAAATGGCCTCATACATGCCCAAGAAATGGAGGATGATAAAATCTGGTCCATAGGGCTATAGAGTGCTTGGAGAGCTTTTCAAAATTGTAAATTTTTTGTTAATCAGAGTCTCGGATCAAAAGTTATGCTTCCCAGAAGTTGGACTACCATTTCTAGATTCTTCTAATTTTACACCAACTTTTGACGTGTTTTCTAGAAGCTTCTATTTTGGTAGTGGATGCCAAATGTCATATTCTAAAATGTATTCCTAACACTAAACCTAATTTGGTTTACTTAAGGACCTTTCTGGCATTGTAAAGCTAGTTTTTTGGTGGAGTTTGGGAGAAGGTACTGTGAGAAGGGTTTTCTCTAGAATCTAATAACATTGTAAGCCCATAGCGCATGTTGTGGGGTCTATTTTTTTTGTACCAAATGTAATATCATATCATTTTTTATAATTATATTTCCCCTTTCCTGTTGTGTTCATTTTTGTCTTATATTGTGCCCCTTGTCTTGGATTATGCCCCCATCAATTTCATGTTTTATATCCTTCATTTTATTATTCCTATCATATTCACTTCCTCCACATCATATCCTTTGCCCATCCATCTTTCATTTTCATACCTATGCTTGTAATCTAAACTAGAGACATAACAATTCAAAAAATATTTTAAAAATAATAAGAAAATTTGTGCATGCTTGGACAACACACAAGCCCTCATTTCAGCTATGTATCCCCATGCCATATTTCTATTTTTCATACACCCTTTCCTACCATATTTTCTTCCATTTAACTATCCTTAGTGTGGGACATTTTTATCCTTTACAACATGGTCGTTGCCCTCCATGTTCCTATTCCCCATCATTTGGTCCCTCATATCCTTTCTCCATTGCTTCCATCCATCTACTTTTCATCCACCGAATCATGTTGCTTCCCATCTATTTACCATGCCTTTGTTCTCCCTTGTCACTGGTCCCAATCCATTATATTTGCATCTTTTCATATCAAGTTCCATACAAGTCTTCCAATCATTTCAATCAAATTCATTTATCTTCTAATTTAATCAATTTTCCCTTCTTCTAATCCTTTCACATATAATCAATTTATATTCTACTCCAATCATTATTCATCCTATCATAATAGTTCTTCCAATTTCATTTCAATTCATTCTATTCATCAAAATCTCCATAATATCAAAAAATCAAAAAATCTCAATCAATGTGCAATCAATACTAATCCAATTCATCCAATCTTGAAAACTTGTACAGCAATCCTTAATCAATTCATCAATTTGACCCAATCAATTGATAATATATTGACCACATTTGAACATCATCATGGGATTTTCCCTTCCCAATCCTTGGATGTGCATTGTGCTTATCGTTAACTTTGTCATCCTCAATCAATTATCATCAATCAATCCATTAAATGGTTTTCAACTTGACTAGGGGAAATTTTTTGGTTTGCTTTTGGTTTATTGTGCATGATTTCTGGTTACTTGTATGTATTAGTATTTTTTTCATTTATCATGGTCTTCCATATCATGGTTTCATAACACATATGTTTGTATTAAACGCCTTTTTATCATGTACTTGACACATTGTCATCTTGGTTCCTCATACCTTGGTGCATAGTGTTGAATACAATATCAAACATAGGTTGTTCACACTATTGTAGCATAAGTTTATCAATCTTATCATTTTTCACTCCCTTCCATACTCCCATTCATTTTGAGAGAACTTTCATGTTCTCCTAACTCGCATGTCCTCTCAAAGGGGCATACCATTCCACCCTCATCATCCTTCCTCATCCTTCTGTAACTAGGGCATCATGCTACTAGTCTTATCCTTTCATCCACTATATTTTATTTTTCTTTGATATAACATTACTACAGTTATATCAAAGAGGGGCAAAATGTAGACACCTAAAATTATCCAATTGAACACAAATACCTTTATCATGGCCAATTAAATAAATATTTATTATTTATTTAATTTTAGTCTTATCATAAATTTAATTAAATGAATTTAGATTTATTTAATACTAGCCTATTTCTCCTCATCCCACTTTCATCTTAATACTTCATTTTAATTAAGTAAATTACTTATTTTACTTACTTAATCCCTTTTAATCCCACTTGGAATTAAATATTAAATTTAATTCTATTTGAGCACATGGCTCCTAACTTAAACCCTCACCTAAGCTCACTATCTTAACCTAACCCATCCTTCTAACCTAGGTCAATCTACTTACCCACTAATTAATCCTAGTTTCCATCTAATTATATCCTTAATCATTTACACAATCTTAATCAAAGGATTAGCAAACCCTAGTCACACGTGACGTGTGATTCTTATACACTTACACATTTTTCCCCCGTCACAAGTGAACCAAAGGTGTCTCACACAAGTGTGATAAACCTTGAGCCTCCAACCATCTTACACATGTCATTGACCCATCACTTTCAAAGGTGTCTCACACATGTGTGAGAAACCTTGAGCCTCTAACCCTCCTATGCATGTCATTGACCCATCACATCAAAGGTTGCTCACACATGTGTGACTATCTTTCCCCCTTTGAATGGTCAAAAACCTAATCCACATGGAGTCACTTGGCCCCCACCTCATTGATCCTAAGAGATCCTAGCCCTTCATCTTACATTAAATCTCAACTGTCTATTTCATCTCATTTTCTATCAAAGAAGAACCCTCTCCTCATTTCCATAAGCAATCTTTAATGCATTGTTATGCTGCAAGAATGTAAGCAACCACATCCCATAATAATGAAATCATCAACAACTTGGTGATTTTAGGAGATTTTCATGAGTTTTGTTTTTAATAGTTTAAATTTTTTTGTTGTCATTTCATCACTATTTACATATTTATTTCTATATTTTAAGGTGTATGTAATGATGTAGGAAGTAGTATAGTTTCTTATTCTTCTTCTTTGTAGCATTTTACATACTATGGGAAGATTATCAAAATTTAGAGAGACCATTTCTCTGAAGATATCAGCCATTGAAATACAGTTGGAAGACTGTGTCAAAGCAAAATACACTTATGCAAACTTTACCTACTTTGACCTTAATGTAGTTGAGATTGAATCATATGCCATATATGCAATGCTCACTACTACTGAAGTAGAAAAGGACACATGGGAGAAAGGTGTGAACAATTTAAAGGAAAATTTTGATGATTTTATGAAGATTTTAATAGCTCAAGGCAGCAAGAGAGTGTTTTTATAGCAATTAGACAATTTTTTTGAAAGTTATTGGATTTTCCAACCTGTGTCATTGATGTCAAATGGGGAGAAGTTGAAGAAGAAAATTTTGTAGTAAGTTATGTATGTAGCAATCATATTCAAAGGGGGAGAAATTTAACAATTAAGCATTTTTAATATGAAGGATATGTAATGTAATAGATGATAAGTATTGTAAGTTTTTTGTTAAAGTTAGTCACTTAGCCAATTTTCCTTACTTAGATGATAAGTATTGTAAGTTTTTGTTAAAGTTTGTCACTTAGCCAATTTTCCTTACTTTGTTTCCATCAATGCAAAAGGGAGAGATTGTTGACAATTGGCTTTATGTAGTCATGTAATTGTTGTCATTAACAAAAACACATGATGTATATACTTGCAGTAAAGCTAAAAGATAAAGATACTTGGCTTTTGGTACTTAGAAAATTGTTAACATATGAAATTGTTTACAACAGTACATTGTTTTATATGTAAAATGTTTCTAATGGCATATTATGACTAATGAAGATAGATGGAGATAGTATACATGTTGATATAACCTTGGACATTAGTACAACCATTACAAAAAAAAGATATTCACGATTTACTAGTGAAACAAAACAATCTAATTAAAGCAAAAGGAATAATTTTGTTTACAAAATAATTACTTGACCAATTAGGGCCAACATCCTAGATGTTTACTATAAGTTGAAACAGTATATTTTGCTCTTAGCCAACCTAGCAAAAATTTGTGAAAAGGCATGGTATTTATGCAAGACATCTTGCAAAGTCATTAGTGATGTAAAGTTATGTGCAATTAGAATATGAGAAGTGATATGTGAACTTTCTATGAAGTGATATATGTGAAGTTCTTGAAGAACCTAATTTCATGATTCAAGGTTAATTTGAGGTCAAAGATCAACCAAGAAAGAAGGTACAACATCTATATACTTGAGGAATAATTACTTGTTTGGGTAGTGAGCTCTTCTTATATCCACTGTACTACAACTCCTAAAAGGATTGGAATCTCCTAAGAGGGAATCTCTATACTGAATTCGCAAATTGACTCCTAATGGGGTTTTTCCTTTAACAAGGAAAATATATATGTTTATATTTTCTAGTGGGTATCATCTAGAATAGGGTTTTCCCTTGGCCAAGGTTTCCCTAGTTTACAAAATATGGTGTTATGAGTTATCTTTATGCATGATTATTATTATTATTGAACATTACATGTTTACTTTCTTATGCATGGTTCAAAGTAACTAATAATATCCAATTGGTGACAAAAGTTTGTAGAATATTGATTCACCCCCTGCCGCCCTCAATATTTCCTATATCTAACATTTTTTTCTTTCTCATATCCTCCTAAGATTATATCTTTTCTTGCACACTCGACCATAGATTAATTTCTATGTCTTGTACCTTTTGTTAATTACACAACTTTTAGTGCTTTCTCTACCATCATTTCTGACCAATTAACACTCTATCTCTACTACAACTGCTCAACTTAGATAGGATGAGTCACAAAAAATTGTTGACTTCAATTTCTCATCAAGTGTATCAAAATATTATTCCTCCAAAATTTTATAAGAACTTTCTAGATCCCTAGCTTTCACAAATGCTTCCTTGAATTCATCAACATGTTCCATGATTGCTTCCTTTTGACTCTTATCATTGTTGTTATCATTTTTTTTGTTTTTAGTTCTATGATTGGGATTCCTATTGAAGTTCCTTGTGCCCATTTTGTAATATCTCACTTTGTGTCCAAAGTTATTACATAACTGACATACATGTGCATTCCTACCCTGATTGGTTGCATTCTAACTATTAGGTGCTCTTCAATTCTTGCAATATGTCTAGGATTATTACACTTGTAACATACAAATTGTTTCTTTTCTCCATTTATCTTCCTCCATCATTAAATATTCTCCATGATCTCCCTCTTTCTTTACCTACACAGTTAGTGTTCCTAAAATTTTTGCTATTTGCATTATTACCATCAAACTTAGGTTTCTTACAATCTATTGTTTTATGTCCATAGCCATGATAATTATAATAATAGAAATTAGTAATAGGTTTGATAGACTTACCTGTACAATCTCTTTTTATATGACCAACTTCATTACATATGAAACATCTACCTCTAAATTCATGTCTCATTTTCTTGGGTGGTTCATCTTGCTTAGGTTTATCAACTTGATCTATTTTGTTAGGTTCATTATGTTTCACTAACAAATCAACTAACTCAATCTCTTTGATACTTTAGTAGTTGTGCTTGATTCTACTTTACTCAAATTAGATTCTTTAGGAGATTCAACAACTAGATCTAGTTCTCTTCTAATTTCAACTTTCTTTGCTAATTTCTCCCTAATAAGATATCCAAGTCGTATCTTATCATACGATGGTCTTTGGTGAAATATTCATTCATCAATCTTCTCACTACTAGAATAATATTTTTCTAACTATTTCTCAGCTTGGTCAATTCTCCTTTCACAATGATATTGTACTTTTCTAATTCTACATTCTCAATCTTAATAGAATCTAATTCAAATGCTACATGACTTAACTGGGATCTAAGGTTTGTATTCTCAGATTTCATATTAGGTTCTTTCTTACTACCATCTTTCTTAAGACTAAAATTAAGCTCTAATTTTCAACTCGTGTTTCAAGATTGCATTTTCTTTCTTGAGATTTCCTACTTCATCATTGTCACTAGTCTACACATTTGATTCCTTACCAAATTTCAGATCATCAATCTTATCTTTTAGTTTACCAATGTAAACTATTGTTCCATCTTCATACTTATCTTTCAAGTTATCTATTTCTTCTCTAAGAAGGTCAATCTATTTAAGATCTTCAAGGTTTCTCTTCAACTGTTTCATATCCATAGGGATCTTACTCAAGCCATTAATCATCTTCAAGGTAACTATGCTTTGATACCAATTTTTAGAAATAGATAATACTGAGAGGGGTGGGTGAATCAACATTCTAAAAACTTTTTCCCACAATTGAATATTGTTAATCACTTTATAACTTACATATAAAGGTAAACCAACAATTTTGAAGAATAAATATAACCATACACATAGAGAACTCATAACAACATACTTGTTAACTAGGGAAACCCTGGTGGGGATGATACCCATAAGATGATTCACTAAACAAAAGGATCATGTTAAGGATATTGACCCTGTTAGGAGTCTATGAAATACATATAGTGTCTTGAGTTCTTGTTAGAGGACTATCCCATGTTAGAAGCCTCAACCCTATTAGGAATTTCTTCAACCTTGTTAGGAGTTGGTAGATCAAATATAATGTATGCAACAAGAGCCCATTGCCCTAATATGCAATTTATACAATAATTTTTTTCACAAGAATAGATATACACACAATACATTCTCACTTCTATAATTGTCACTTGCTCTGATCATACATCAAACCTCACATAACATAAGGCTCATATATCTTTCAAATTGTTCATACAATAGTTCACATATTATGTAGGAGCATCATGGGCTTTCTTGCAATCTTACATGTTGAAGGAGCTCTAATTTGTATTTGTAGACTCAGCCACCAAAAAAGTGGTGCTTAGTCACTGTTAGGCATAGTTTATGCCTAGGAGCTCAACATAATTTGGGATCTTAGCATACACTGTGATGCTCGACAATGCTTCGGAGCTCGACATGGTCTATGGAACTTAGGAAGGTCTAGGAGTTTAGCAATGTCTATGGTTCTTAACATGCACTGGGAGCTCAATTGTACTTTTGAATTTATTGGAGCTCAGCTTGGTCTTGGTCTTTGTTGGTGTCAAGTTGTCCATGAGCCAAATTTTGGCATTTAATTTCTATATGGGTATTTAATTAGTGTTGTAGTTGACTTGTGGCTCAACATACATTTAATATAAGGGATTCAATTTATTTTTTATTTGAACTAGGTTGTGTTGGAAATATAAGAGGAGTAATTGAGAAGGGAGGTCTGAATCAGTTACAACTAAAATAAATCCCAGATCACTTAGTTCTCAATACAAAATGCAAACTAATAATTGAATATTGTTGAAGCTTGGTAAACACACATAAAATGTTGTAACTCAATAATAATTGGATTAGGTCGATAAATGATTAGCATATAAACCTTTAGATGTTATGTGTGGTTACTATTACTTTAACTTAGTTGTGAATACATAAAAGAAAATAGCATGAACACATTTGACACCAGGATTTAACGTGGAAACCCAATTTGGGAAAAACCACCAATTGCAACTAGTTACTATTTTTCACTCTTATGAATTGAGCCCTATTAGGAGCCAACCCTATTAAAGGTTACAAAGCACACTATTCATTATGAACCTATTAAAGGATTTAATCACCCTATTAGGAGTGGCCTTATTAGAGGTCTCGAGAATCAATTCAATGAAATGCCACCTTGTTAGAGGATTTACAAATAGTTGTTAAGCCAACTCTATTAGGAGATTTAGATCACTGCTACAATGGTTAGAGAGTAACAATGAGATGACCTAATTTGAATGCAACTAAATTGCTAATTATAGTTCTCTATACTTGATCCTTCCTGATCAAATATATATTTGTTGCTCCAAAAGGATATTGTTCTTATCCTTCAAATTCACTTCCTCTTCTCATCATTAAATCTTCAATAGCATCTTCATGACTTGCATTTTTCACACTTTGAAATCACAACTTGACCTTATACTTATATCTTCCACTTTGTCAAGTTGGCTCAAATATAACTTAGAATAATTAATATTCATCACCTTAGTTGGCTAGAATTAATAGATAAATCAACTAAGCTTAATATGCCAAAATAAGAAAATCCTTTACTAGCCAAACTTAGAAAAAATTTCCTTTGTTAACCAATAGAAGCTCAGTTAACACTAAAAACTTGCTAAAATCCTTTGGTAACTGAGTGAGCTCGATTAACATGGGTTCCATCCAATTTTCCTTCATTAACTGAGTGATCTTGGTTTACACTCACATTTTGCAACTTTTCCTTTGATGACCAAGTGAACTCGGTAGATACTGCCTTCTAAACTAGGAAAAAATAGGAATGCTCAGTAGACACTGAGAACTATCTTCACTGCTCGAGTGAGATCAACATATACTAACTGATAATGATATGGAATTTGTGTAATATCAAAGACAACACACAATTAATCAATTATGTCCAACAATCTCCCTCTTTGGTATTGATGGAAACACAACATGTCATAACACAATAAAAATTTGGATTTAGACTTGAGAACTCCCTCTATTAGTATGAGCTCTTTCTTTCACTAGGCTTTGTCTGCAACTACTACCAAGTTTATTTAGAATTTTCTCCTTCTTCTAGCAAACTTCTTCTTTGGAAAACTTCTCTGTCTTTGGTTCCTTACTTTATTTTGGTTGCAAAAATTTCTCAAAGATATGATAGTAAAATTCTCCCTCTTTGACAACACATGCCAAAGACAATAATTCTATAAATATCAGTGTATCTTAAGTACTAATTCATCTGCAATGTGCCCTTGCCAATTTTGCACCAACTAATTAATCTTCAATAAGTTCTGGTTGATGCTTTCACTAAACTTCATTTAGTGAATTTTAGATAGGGGAATGAACCTTAGCTTACCTCTTAGATACAAAAATGCATCCTTAGGTAATGGCTTTGTGAATATATCTATAATCTATTCCTTTGTATTTACATATTCTAATCTAACTTCTTTATTTTGCACTAATTCTCTTAAGAAACGATATTTTACATCAATATGCTTTGTTTTTTAATGTAGTACTAGATTCTTTGATATGTTGATTGCACTGGTGTTATCACAATATATGAGAACTGGATCTTTGATCTCTATCTTCATTCCTTCCAATAGTTGTTTGAACTAAACAATGTTAGAATAATTGACTACTTCTGCTACATATTCTGTCTCTACTATGGATTGAGATGTACAATTTTTCTTTTTGCTTGTCCAAGATACTAGTTTCTTACCAAGAAATAATGCTCCACCACTAGTGCTTTTTTATGTCATCAATACTTCCTTCCCAATCAACATTAGTAAATACCTTCAAGTCCAAATTGCCTCCATGTTTGTACCATAAACTATAATCTTCAATACTTTTAGATATCTCATGATTCTCTTGATTTCCATCATGTGATTTTCTTTTGGATTTGCTAAGAATCTTTCCACTATTCCAACTGCTAGAGCAATATCAAGCCTTGTATGCACTACATACTATAGTTTTCCAATCATTGATCTATATGTGGTCTGATCTACTAACTTGGAATCATAATTTTTGGAAAGCTTGTGTCCAGTAGACATAGGAGTTCCAACAAGTTTTGAATCTTCCATTCCAAATTTTTTAGTATCTCCTTGATATACTTGGATTGAGTGATGTAGATAGCATCTTTGTTCTACTGTATTTGCAATCCAAAAAAGAATTTTATTTCACCAAACATGGACATCTCAAATTCTTTACTGATTTCTTTTATAAATGCTTTGCATAAGTCATCATTTCCTGTGAATAGAGTATCGTCAACAAATATTTCTACCAACACAATCTTCTAATCTGGTCCTTATTTGATGTATAGACTACTATTGTCATTTTTCTTTTGAAAACCAACATGTACCAAGTAATTATGTAGTCTTTCATACCAAGCTTTGGGAGCTTGTTTGAGACCATATAATGCTTTGTGTAGTTTTTAAACCATGTCCCCTTTGCTAAGATATACAAAACCTTTTGGTTGCTCAATGTAGACTTCCTCATCAAGAATTCCATTCAAGAATGTAGATTTAACATCTATTTGATATACTTTAAATCCTCTATTAGCTTCATATGCTAGTAAAGTTCTAACACCTTCTAGTCTATCCATAGGAGAAAATGTTTCACCATAGTCAATACCTTCTTTTTGAGAATATCGTTTCCATCTTCATTTAGCTTATTTCTAAATACCCACTTTGTACCAATTACATTTTTTTTGTTGGGTCTAGGAACAAGAGTTCAAGTTTTGTTCTTTTTTATATGTTCTATCTCTCCATTCATTGCTTCAATCGAACTTTCATTTTTTGGAGCATCTTTAATACTTCTAGGTTCAAATTCAGCAAGTAAACATGTACCTTTTAATTTTCCTCTTGCCATTGTTCCATCTAATTTATCTCCAATGATCTGATCAGGTGGATGATGTCTTCTGACATATCTTGCTAACATAGGCTCTTTGGTCTTTGAATGAGTTCCACCATTTTCTTCTTGAATTTCATTTTCAAGCTAGGGTCCTTTTGTCTATGACTTGGGTCCATCAAGCTCGATTTGAACTAGCTTGATAGCCTCTAATTGTGACTCGAGTCCTTGTAGCTTTGGTTACATTATCTGAAACTCGATAACTATTGAAGTTTCTAGGAACTCGAGAGATAAAAGTTCTTTTCTCTTAGATAGATTTGGTAGGCTATTAGGTTCATAGTAAAAAAATCTTCTATAATCTTTTTCCTCCTTGTCGCTTTCTTCTTCCCTCTTTTTTGCAAATTCATCAATTCTAACATGTGCATTTTCTATAATTTTGTGAGTAGACAAATTCAAATATTTGTATGCTTTACTTCTATAGGAGTATCCTAGAAATATGCCTTCATCATGTTTTACATCAAATTTTCCTTTTCTAGATTCTTTCAATATATAACATTTGCTGCCAAATACTTTCAAGTAACTTACATTAGGTTTGTAACCATACCATAGCTAATAAGGTGTTTTGTTTGAATCTTTCTTCAACTAAACTCTGTTCAAGGTATGAACTACAATGCTGATAGATTCTTTCTAGTATTTGAGAGCAACATTCTTTTTAATCATCAGGGTTCTTGCACAATCCATGATAGATCTATTTCTTCTTTCTGCTATACCATTCTATCGTGTTGTACTAGGGGCTAGTACTTTTCTTTTAATTCCTCTTTCAATGCAAAAAATATTGAATTCATGGGAGATGAATTTTCCACCTCTGTCTAATCTTAGGCATTTCAACCTTTTTCTAGTCTCCTTTTATACTCTTTCTAGATACCACTTGAATTTTTGAAAGGTTTTTGATTTATCTTTTAGATACATTACAGTCATCATTCTAGAATAGTCATCAATAAAAGGAATGAAAAACTTCTCTCCACTATTCCTTACTATTCCAATAGGCCCACGTAAGTCTATATGAACAATTTCCAAGACTTCTTCTGACTGATAGTCTTTGCTCTTGAAGCTTGTCTTTTCGAACTTACCAATTTGGTAATTCTTGCATAGATCCATGTCAGGTTTCTTCAAACTAGGAATACCTCTTACTCTTCTATGTTTTCTTATTTTAACTAGATTATCAAAGTTCACAAGACATAGCCTTTTGTGTCATAACAACCTTTCTTCTATTTGAGCAATAAAACATGAACAATCATTGATATTAAGATAAAATAGATTACCTTTTGTTTGCTTACTAGATCCAACCAGATTTCCTTTTCCATCTAGTAATATGACTTGTACATTTATGAATTCTACCTTGAATCCAATTTTATTCAATTGTGCCACACTTATTAGATTATGCTTTAGTCCTTTAACCCAATAAGCATTATCACATACAAGTTCTTTAATCAATAAAATGCATCCTTTTCCTTTTATGTTACAAGGCTCATTGTTTCCAAATCTTACACTACGTCCATCATAATACTCCATGTGCTCAAATTTTTTTTGTCACCAGTCATATGATGTGAGTAGCCACTATCAATAATCTATATATCATGTTTTATAACATGAGAGATAAGTTCCATCTTGTCTCCTTCATCATTAGATTCATCTTTCACAACAATATATACCATTTCATCTTCACTGTTATCAGAATCTTTAGCTATAAAACAAGATTTCTTACCTTTGTCCTTGTAGTTCTTGTAGTTCTTGGAGTCCTTTTTGCCTTTATGCTTGTTTCTTTTGTTCTCATCCTTAGTTTCCTTGTTTGAACACCTAGCAGCAATGTGACCAACTTCTTCACAAGAAAAGTAGATCAGAGGATTTTTACCTTTGTACTTTCCTCTTCCATCACTGTTTGAACTTTCTTCTAATTTTCCATCTTCTTCACTTCCTGATTGACTAGATTTTGAATTTTTACCCTTTTATTTGAGTGTGATTTTAGATTTAAATACAGATTCAATATTCTTTGAAGTGGGAACATAGTTATCATAGTTGTCTAATTCAAAAGTTGTCAATCTTCCAACTAGAGCATCCAAGCCTAATTTTTTATTTGGATCACATCTCTTTTCTTGAATAGTAGACACTCTAATTGCATAAATAGAAAGAAGAGTTCTGAGCACTTTACTTACAATAGTTTCCTCCTTAATGTCCCCTCCAAATTCTTTGATTGCACTTACACTGGCCTTGATTATTTCCACATATTTTGCAATATTTTCATCTTCTCTCATTCTCATTTGATCACATTTTCCTCTAAGACTTTCTGCTTTTTCTTTTCTTACATTGTCATCTCCTCCATAGATATCTTTTAGTTTGTTCCACATTTCAAAAGAAGTTTTTCAATCTTTCACCTTATCAAATTTAGCATAACTAAGAGTAGATGCAATATCAATCATCATGATATTATGATTCTTTTTTTCAGGAATGTCTTCAACTGATAATGTTCCATTGGGATTTTTGTACTCAGCATCAAGATACTTCCAACCTAAATCATTTATAGTAGCTAGATGTAATCTCATAAGTCCTTGCCATGTTGCAAAATTGTCTCTGTTCAGCTTGGGAATCTCTCTTTTGTAAGACATTCTAATCTTTAGCTTAGGTCCTTGAAACCTCCTCTGCAAGCACCAAAAGCTATGATACCAATTTTTGGGAATATAAGAGGAGTAATTGAGAGCATAGGGGTGAATCAGTTACTACTAAAATAAATCCCAGACCCCTTAGATGTCAGTACAAAATGCAAATTGATAACTGAATATTGTTGAAGCTCGATAAACACACATAAAATGTTGTAACTTGGTAATAACTAGATTAGCTCAATAAATTATTAACATATAAACCTTTAGATGTTATCTTTGATTACCATTACTTTAACTTAGTTGCAAATACATAAAAGAAAATAGCATGAACACATTTGTCACTAGGATTTAACATGGAAACCTAATTTGGGAAAAACCACCAATTGCAACTAGTTATTATTTTTTACTCTTCTAAAAGTAAGTTCTATTAGGAGCCAACCCTATTAAACATTTCAAAATACATTATTAGGTGTGACCCTGTTAAAGGATTTAATCACCCTATTAGGAGTGGGTTCATTAGAGGTCTTGAGAATCAATTCAATGGAATTGACACCTTGTTAGAGGATTTATAAATAACTATTAAGCCAACTATGTTAGGGGATTTAGATCACTACTATTATGGTTAGAGAGTAACAATGGGATGACCTAATTTGGATGCAACTGAATTGCTAATTATAAATATTTGTTTTGGCTTGTACTTGATCCTTCCTTATCAAATATATCTTTGTTGCTCCACAGGGATATTCTATTTTTCCTTCAAATTTTATTCCTCTTCTCATCATTAAATCTTTAATAACATCTTAATGAGTTGCACTTTTTCACACTTTGAAATCACAACTTGACCTTATACTTATATCTTCCACTTTGTCAAGTCATCTCAAATACAACTTAGAATAATTAATATTCATCACCTTAGTCAGCTAGAATTAATGGATAAATCAATTAAGCTTAATATGCCAAAATAAGAAAATCCTTCATTAGCCAACCCAACTCGATAGAAACTAACTCAAAAATGATTTCCTTTGTTAACCAACAGAAGCTCGATTAACATTGTAAACTCACAAAAATCCTTTGGCAATTGAGTGAGCTCGGTTAGCACTAGTTCCATTCAGCTTTCCTTCATTAATCGAGTGAGCTCACTTTACACTCACTTTAAAAAAAAATTCTTTCAACGCTCGAGTGAACTTGGTAGATATTGCCTTTTAAACTAGGCAAACACAAGAACACTTAGTAGATGCTGAGAACTATCTTCACTACTCGAGTGAGCTTGGCATATGCTGACTAATAATGATATGAAATTTGTGTAACATCAAAGACAACACACAATTAATCAATTATATCCAATAGGTTGACTTTTGGCTTAGTTGAGCATAAGTAAGGGGTTTTGTGGAGTCTTTAAAGAGAGGAGAAGTGTGGTTATCCAACTTGGAGAAGAGGATGAAGGGTAGATTGTTATTTTGAAGAGCTAGTAGTTGTGGCTTGAGTACTATAGGATTGTTTGATGGAATTGAGGGTATAAATGTAAATTCTTCTTGGTGTTCTTATCTAGTTGTGGATCTAGACTAGTTGGGATTGGGTTTATAAGTTGGATCTTGTGGGATCTTAAGGATCTGATATTGTAATTTCTATTTGTATTTGGCCCTAACCTGAAAGGCCTTACAACCAATTATTTAATGAATAAAGACTTGCGATTTGGTATCAGATTCTTGCATTATTGTTTATTTTTGTTGTGTTTTTATTGGATGGTTAATTGATGGGGGTTTGAACATCTCCTTTGGAGATTATCACTCCTTGCACTACATCAAGTGGTATTAGAGTGAAGGTTATTTTTGAGTGTGTGGATAGATCACTGAGGTTGAGGTAGTTTATAGTAGGATTTGTAGAGAAGTTTGACCTAGTAGAGCTAATTGATCTTCTAGATTTGTGGATTTGTTGCCTAGGGTTTGCAAAAATTTTGGAAGATGCCTCCAAGAAGATGGGACCCTGGGAAAATTAATGATCTTAGTGGTGCTATGGAAGAAAGGATCTCAAAGAATATTAGAGTAGAATTTAGATATGAGATTGCATTTATGAAGAGTGACATGATTGCTAAAATTGTGAGTGCTTTAGGTGATGTACTTAGGCATGTGGATACTAAAGATGGTCATGAATAAGTTGTTGAAGACTTTGAAGTTATTAGATCTAGTGGTGAGGATAGAACTAATCATATAGAGGGACCTATTAGAACTAGGGCTAGTCAGTTTACTAGGTCTGGATCTTAGTTGAAGCTGAAGCATAAGATGGAGGTTTCTAATTTCTAGGGTACATTAAATCTTGAAGACCTAATTGACTAGATTTTTGAATTGGAATATTACTTTGAGCTTGAGGATATTGAAGATCTACTCAAAGTGAGGCTGGAAAAAACTAAGTTGAAAGGACATGCTTCTCTTTGGTGGAAAGAACTACAAAGAGATAGAGGAGAGGAAGGTGAAATGAAGATCACTAGATGGAGGTTGATGGTGACTAAGTTCAAGGCTAAGTTCATTCTTGCTAATTATGAAATTGAATTGTTTAAGAGGTTATAGAATCTAAAGTAGAAAGATATAACTGTGAAGGATTATACCAAGGAGTTCTACAAGTTGACTATTCAATATGGTCATAGAGAATTGTCAAAGGAGAAGGTAACTCGGTATATTAATAATTTGAGATTCAATATTTAGGATAAGGTTGGTATATTGGATATTTCTTCAGCTGATGATGCTTATCAATATTCTCTAAAGATAGAAGATAAGCTAAAGAGGAAAATTTGAGGTAACGCAAGAGGAAAAGAGAAGTAGGATAGCTTGACAAAAGATAAACTAAGTGTAGAAGCTAAATCAAAACTTGTTGATTAGAAAAGGAGTATAGGTGGAGGTGGGTATAGAGGTAATTATTTTAGATATGGTTAAGAAGGGCATAAATATTTTGAATGTCTACATTATAGGACAACTTTTTTTATCAATGAAGTTGTATTCCAAGACAATCAGCCTAAGAAATGAGTGAATTTACTATCTTGATGAGTACTGGTTGGTCAGAGGACACTATATTCTTGTCAAAGGAGTAGTTTTTTAAGGACCTGTCATAAGTTTGGTGGTGAATTCTACAAGATGATTGTGGATGGTGGTAGTATTGATAACCTTTTGCTAAGGAGATGGTTTAGAAACTTTGTTTAAAGAGAATGAGACATCCTTACCCTTATAGGATTGGTTGGTTGCAAGGTAAACATGCTTTGGAAATGAGAGAGAAATCCCTTGTTGATTTCTAGATTGGGAAGTGTAAAGATCAAGCGTTGTTTGATATTTTGGATATGAACTATTCTCATGTGTTTCTTAGTAGAACTTGGAAATATGGTTCTAGGGTTGTGCACAATTGTGTCAAGAATGTGTTTATTGTTGACAAAGGTGATAGGAAGTTTTCCCTGATTCCTTTATAGAATGAAGAGCTCGATAGGAGGAACTTGATTATTGGTAGCTAAGTTGAGTTGGTAGATTTTGAGAATGTCAGAGATCAGTATGAACAAAAGACTTGTAGCACACTAAGGATGGATGTGAAGAAGAAAAAAAAGAATAAGGGAAAGAGTGTGCAAGTTGAAGACTTGGAGGATATGTACGTGAAGAACCAATTTGGGATTTATGTGTTGAATCCTAGAAGATTTTCTTCTAGCTACTAGAACATCTTTTTGAACCTAGGGAGTTTGATGCAAGAACATCTTGGGATTTCTTGCAATCTTCTATGTTGGAGGAATTCTAGGTTGTGGTTGTGGACTTGGTCACCAAAGAAGTGGTGCTTGGTCACTATTGGGCATAGTTTATGCATGGGAGCTTAGCATACTCTGGGAGGTTGGTATACACTATGATGTTTGATAATGCTTGGGAGCTAGGCATGGTCTATGGAACTTGGCAAGGTCTAGGAGTTCAACAATGTCTATGGTGATTTGTATGCACTAGGAACTTGGTAATGCTTGTGAATTTAGTGGTACTTGGCTTGGTTTTGTTGACACTCGGCTTGGTCTTGGTCTTTGTTGGTATTGAGTTATATGTGAGCCAACTTTTTGCATTTAATTTATATATAGGTATTTAATTTATGTTATAGTCGACTTGTGGGTCAACATACATTAAATATAAGGGATTTAATTTAGTTTGTAATGAACTAGGATAACTTGTGGCTTAGTTGGGTATAAGTAAGGGGTTTTCTGGAGTCTTTAGAGAGAGGAGAAATGTGGTCATCCAGCTTGGAGAAGAGGATAAAGAGTAGATCCAAACTTTGAAGAGCTAGCAGTTGCAGCTCGAGAACTAGAGGATTGCTTGGTGGACCTAAGGGTACAAGTGTTAATTCTTCTTGGTTATCTTATCTAGTTATGGATTTGGACTACCTAGGATTGGGTTTGTAAGTTGGATCTTGTGGGATCTTGTAGAACTGATATTGTAATTGTTTTTTGTATTTGGCCCTAACCCAGAAGGCTTTACAACTAGTTATTTTATGAATAAAGAGTTATGATTTGTTATTAGATTCTTGCATTATTGTTTCTTATTTTTTTGTTTCCATTGTGTGGTTAGTTGTTGGGGGTATGGACATCTCATTTGGGGATTCTCCTACCTTGCATTATGTCAACATATCATATCTCATCACATCAACTTCACATTCTTTCCACAAGATAAGGTCTTTACTTATACTTCACAAATTAGTAATTCTCTGCTTAGTCGACCTTCATGTCTTCACACACTTGATATAATATACAATGAATTATGGATTAATATCCACAATGTTTGCTAATTAATGCTTAGTAATTATTTTGTAACCAAAATAATTCCTTAAATCCTACAACCCAATTCTTTGCTATATTGTGTTCTTCTCTATCAAATACCTACACTTGTATTTCTAATGTAACTTGCACCATACTATTTGTACACATATATACACTTAACCACTATTGAAAATTTGATTTAAAAGATCATTTTTGTTGAAGATCAAAGAGGGTAATTGTTGTAAAATAATGTTTTGTCATTGATGTCAAACCTACTATTTGTAGGGATGATATTTGCTTATAAGATCCAAGTACTATCACTTAGTTGGTTGATGAAGAAGATTTGATCAACAAAATGTAACAAGAGCACCTAAGGGAAAGGTTTAGTTAGGATGATGAAATGAAGTGCAAGGATTAGTTAAGACAATGGTTAAGTAATGTATTGATGACATACTCAAAGATACAGAGGTTGGTCACACTTAGAAACATTGAAGGAAGAAGTTGTAACAAGGTTGACTACAAAGCTTAAACCAAGATCATAAGTAGGTGCTGAGCATGTTAGTTGAAGCTAAGAAAATTTTCAACAGGAGCCAAGTAACAAAAATTTCTAGTGTGTGTTGAGTGATCTTCATGTGCCAAGTAAAGATTAGGTGTTGAGCATCAAAAAAAAATTAGTTGGTGCCAAGTGATCTTCATGTGCCGAGCATTCGGAAAAACTTAGTTGATGCTGAGTAACACAGTATGTGCCAAGCACCAGTATTTCAATAGTGTCGAGCTGCTGCATTATTTCAAAAGATGAAGAATTTCCAAATCTAAGCTAACATAGTGGTTACATTGAATTTTGTGAATGAGTTGGAAGATAAGGATGATGAGTTGTTGGCAAAAAATCCTATGTAAATCATTTTTGGGTGAATTCTAAAGTATTATTCAAGAAGTTTCTAGAGGAAATAGAATATGGGTTAGATGCAATGAATCCTACCTAATCCATGTGAATTGGAAATTTAAAAATGGTAAAATTGAGCAGGAAAAGGTACTCCAAGACTTCTATTTAAGAAGTCATAGGCTAAGAAGCAAAGAGCTATTGATACTATTGCTGTTGAAGAGCCAAATCTACAAAGAATTCAGAAGGGTGTCAAGGAGAAGACATCTAGGAGAAGGAAGAGCATAGAGGCTCTGCTTCTATGAGTGGTCATGAAGAGATGATTGCATTGGTACATTGAGTATGGAGACTCAAGTAGACAAAGCTTGAAAGGAGGGCAAGCTGTCAAGAGTTGCAAAGATTGAAGGCCAAGCAAGGGTATGAGTTGAGAAGTATCTGAAATCTAAAAGATAAGTTGTATGTTGTAGTTAGGTCAAAATTTTCTAATACTCTCTAGCAATTGTATTAGATCAAAAAATCCTATGGACTTAGGTTGGCCTAATAGCCATTTGTAAATCCTTTAACAGGGTGGAATTCCAAGTGAATGTTCTAAAGTCCTTTAACTAGGTCCACTTCTAACAGGGTGGTTAAATCCTCTAACAAGGTCACATTTAACAGTGTGTTGTAAGCCTTTAATAGGGGCATCACTTCAGAAGGGTGAAAATTGAGTAGGTTTTTCCCAAATTCGGTTGTCTCGTTAATCATTGTGTCATGTATTGATTTATTATGTGTTATGCTTGCATGTTGATTTATAGTAACTTGATGGCTAGATAAGTTAAAGCTTGGATGAATGAATGGTTGAATGGATCCACTATACTTAGTGAAAATTTTGAATAGGATATCTAGACATTGAATAACTGATTCACCCCCCCCCCAGTTATTCTAAAGCAATTCTAACAACCACATCATCTTGAAACTATCATAAAGCTATCCTCAATTGCATATAAGCTAATTCAAAGTATGTTGTCTGAAGACATCAAATATGTTTTTGTACTACTGTAATCTATCTAACACTTAGACAATTTTCTAACTCTAAATGCATAAATGAAATGTTGAATATATGTTTCCATAAATGACAACTATCAAGAAATCTAACTAGCCATATTGCCAATAGGTTCATCTTGCATGAATGGTTTTAATTTTGTAATTGTGCCCTAGGATATGACTAAGTTTCTAGAAAGAATAAATAAACCTAGACACAACCATATCCTACAAGTTAGATACAAATCTCAAAATTAAAGTGAAAACCCT